>OU744364.1:14832256-16124613 GCA_916610255.1 Lasioglossum lativentre | reverse complement strand
CTGAGTACAAACAAAAATTGGTGGCCCTCAAAACCTAATACAATATGGGAAAATATTAAAAAATAAAATCGATAACATTTTGTACGTATTATTGCGGACGAAAAAGGGCCATGTACCAATTACTGCGCACCCATTACCGCGGATTAGAAGTCGAAATTACGGAAACAAACAACATATCTAGGCATTAATTTAAATGAATCCTGAATACAGTAACAAATAATTTTTTTATTTATTACATTTTCAATGAATAAACCTTTTATTAATTTTAACACCGTAGTATAATATCATATAAATAACTATATACATTGTTTTAACAAACATTTGAGTAATATTTCGTATCTTTAGTTTGAAGTTGTTTTAAATTAAGAGCATCGTGAAGTTTACAACATTTCACAATTGCAATTACAATGTAAACTCCTTTGTCTTTCTCAATTCTTCTTCATCTGTATTTCTTAAAATCTCCATTCTTTCTTTGTTTCTTAAGGGGGTCATCCCATGTGAGAGCTACTTTTTCTTGCTTCTTTTAGGAATTTTTTTTGTAGGACCCTTAAAACACACAATCTTGAAATTTTTACCACACATTTATTGACATTTTAACAGTCTCTCAGAATTTTTTCAAACCAAAATAACGAGCTGGATCGGCTTTACAACGTTCGGAATACACTCATGTGTAAAAAAGTAGGTTGATGGTGACCATGATTCCGGAGGTTTCTATCATCTGATATCAAAAAATCAAACGGCATTTTAATTTGTAGATCTGCGGCTATCGCCGGTACCAAAATAATATAAAAATATCGAAAATTGAATTTTTGTCACGGTTTTTAACGTTAAGATCCAAGTTTCGTCATTTTTTTCGTCTTTTTCAGCTTAAAAAAAAGAAACTATAGCAGATATCAGAAATATTTTGGTACGGGCGAGAACTATAGATGTGCTGACTATACCATCAAAATTTGAGCGAAATCCGTTCAGTGTTTTTTGAGATATCATGGTGGCCAATATGAAAAATACAGTTTTGAGAAAAACGCGTTTAATGATTCAAGTACGATTTACACAAAGAAAATGTAAACTCACCCTTAGTCTGCTATGTGTTGAGAAATTGTCTTGGCTCAATGCTCCGAAGTGCACGTTGATTCGAATGCACTTTTTTCCAGCACAAATTAATATCCAGCTGATTGATATTTCAGTGGTTATTTATTAATTCCTTAATCGTAATGAGGCAAACAGATGCTCCGTTCTACGTTTATAACAGTCGAACGACTTCGAATATCGAAATATCCTTTTACCTGCATATTCTAGGAATGTTATACATAGTAGCAATTTGGGCAAAAAAAAATTTTTGGACCTCTTAAGTGTTCAGTTCCACAAATAGATCTTTTCGTACACTTCTCTTTACTGTGTTTTTATTTTTGTTACTGTTCTTTCATTACTTTTCGATTTAATTTTTGCCATTTCTTCTTATTTGAACTATAATACTCTTTATCTAGAATCGTATCCTACCTACTTTTAGGCTATCGAATAGGTACCTAACCTAAAACGTCAAGCTAAACTGAAGCTCGTTTCTCATAGTAGTTGCAATTCACACCGCAGAATTAGGGACATTTCTAGTGATTTTTGTGACGCAGTAATGACTTCCTCCTACTGCTGAGGACTACATTATTTTATTAAAAAGGCAATAGAAGTTTCTTTGTATATTTTTATTCGAAGTAGGTATTTAAATAATAATGAAACTTTCCTCTGTGCAATGAAAAGCAATATAAAGAATGTACAATCATGTGAACAACAGTCCTTTCGTGATCGAGATGGAAGAAGAATGGTCTTATTTTTTCCTTTTATGAAGAATGTTTTTTCAAATCCGGAGATTACAAAAATATGAGAATGATTGAGAATTTTGTTTTACATTCTCATTGAATTGTACAAATTTATTCAGAGCAAAATATTTATGTTTACGTATTTTAATCTCATTGGGAAAAAATACCAGTACTAGGTACATTTACCCTATTACAGCGCGAGTGGAATCGTTGTGTTTAGGCTCGCCTGTTTGCACGATCATTTTACGAAATCCCATCTCTGTGGCGATCCCAGTGTATGAATCAATTGACAATAGTTGACGTTCCATGCCGAAACTTGCAAACACGTTCTCACTAGTTTGCGAATGTTTACACGAATTTTTAATTTTTTTAATTATTTTGTAAAGATCGTAACACAAGACATCTATTTCACCATCTAGAGGTAGTAATGTAGCCCCCTTATAATTTTTGACATTGGAACAAAGACATGTAGCGACATGTCTGCTAATAAGAAGCATGACCTAAAGAATAAAAGTTTTTCGTCATCTCGTAAGCGATGATATTTTCAAAGATAAAGTTAAAGTTAAGTTTAAAGTCTCATTGAATTGTACAAATTTATTCAGAGCAAAATATTTATGTTTACGTATTTTAATCTCATCGGGGAAAAAATACCGCAGTATAACGTATAGCCGCGGTAATAGATACATTTACCCTATCAAGTTTTAAGAAATAGACATAATTGAAACGGTTCATCGAGCGCGTATCAATTTGAAATGTTTGCATCTAACGGAGGATTACATAAAAAAGAAACATTTCCTCGAAGAGTCGGGAGGGAGAGATGATTTCACTTGGTGTTCGATGATTCGCGGAACAGCCAATAAATCAAATTACAGATTTCGATTCGAAGAATTTACTTAGTGTGTCGGAGCGCGATGAAATTCGCGCGCACGTTCAACCGAGAAATCACGGCTCCCAGGCACTTTCGCCGCTCCCCTTGCTCGCTCAAAGGCACCAGAAAGAATTATGTTCCGCTCGCCGCGCTGTCGCTGTTACGTCGAATATTCCTACGGCAAAGTGATACGAGCCGCTTTGCATTCGAATGCTTGCGCCGCGCGCCGGTACGTGCCATTACGGGGCGAAAGAAGAACGGAACGGCGCTCATGCGCTCGCGCTAGTTGCGCTCTCGTGCGCGCTAGCACGAGCGCATGAGCGCACGGCCGCGCTTAAAGAGGGCGGAGTGGGTCGAGAGAAAAATCGGAGTCGACGATTTGCGCCCACTGGCGCGGGAACGTCATTAGACCCGGCCCGACCCGGCCCGACCCGGCCCGGTCCGCATTTGCATCGGGAGGAAACGACGCCCGGCGTTTCCGTGGACGTCGGTTTAACATATTCCGCGCGTAGAAGTCGCTCGTAAAACGGCAACCGAGCGCCGATACCGGAAAATCATTGATTACAGATGGAGAAACTCTGGAGCGGCGCGGAGTTATCGTTTCCAAGCGCAAATACGTTTTGCTCCACGATTTCGGAGTTATTGTTGGAAATAGTTGGAGATAGTTTACCATCCCTGTACCTCGGCAGACAGCTCTCGATTGAACGCCCGACGCTTTGATCTTCCTCGTTTCCATCGTTCCCCAATCTCCTTTCTCCCCCGTTAGGGATCGCCTTCTTCAGACTGTTTGCTAAACAAAATACATTGGATGCTCGGCAAATATCGCGTTACCAATTTCCTGACTCCTTTCTTTACGTCTGCCGCAACCAACTTGCCGATGTCGATTCGCATAGGGCCTCGCCTGCTTCCGAGCCATCTTATCGGGTACATAGCTTCGAAGTAAATAATTTAATAGTTTCTGGCGATTCCCACATGTGCGCAAGACTGCTGGAAATATTGACATGGACCAGATCGTCGCAAATTATTCAACTGGTCAAAAATCCGCGGAGGATAGACATTCTTTTAACGATATTTGTGGCAAGTGGAATTATCGGGCTATAGTCAGACAGCTTAATCATGCTGACCGCGCACAACGCGTATGCTGACTCGTTCTTAATCGTTCGTCCACGCTAACTTTTTACAAAACTCATGTGTTTAATATAGACATTTCACTTGAAAACGCTTCGTTAAAAAATACATATTTTTCTTCAAGCATTTCACTCGTTGGTAATGTTTTCTTAATTTGTATGTGTTGATACAATTAAATTATGAAATTCTACTTTAAAAAATTGTACAATAAAGATCTAACAAAATTTAGTATTTATTATTAGTAGACTACGGATTTTATGCATTTATGATAAAAATGTGTAGGTGTAATTTAAAATAGCAAAAATGTTAGAAAAATTTCAACATACTATTATATTATTTTCAACCTATTAGACATCATAGGGAAGAAAATAAATTTCTATTTCACTCCAATTTGTTGCAATTCTCTCAGGTAAGAAATTTTTATTTTGCAAAGTAAAAATTGTCTGTAACAATTATATGAAACAAGGGCTAATTGTAAATTTCAAAGTTTAATAATTTTAGTAGGTCGATGCTAATGTATGTCTTCAATTGTTCTTAATGTTTTTCTATTTTAAATTGCAGCGGTCCCTTTTTGTCAGAAATGCATAAAATCCGCAGTCTATTTATTATACATATATCACTTTTACTACTGATAATTAGACTGTGAATTTTTATGCAAAATAAACATTGTCTGTGTCGATTGCATGGAATAGAATGTTATTTCTCCCCTTAATAGTTTAAATATATGAGAAATCTTATATTGGCATCTTCAATTTTCAAAATGTTCCTACAATTTTCAATTTCATCTACTGAATTTTGCTATAAATGCATAAAGATCCGCAGTCTATTGATAATGAATGGATAAATTTATTTTTAGTGATCACACACATACGTTTCAAAATATGTTGAATCTAAATTTCTAACAAAGCATCCACCGTATAATCTGAAGTTTGATGCAACGTGAAAAGAATGTAACTTTTTGTGGAGATTATTAAATGCACTGCGATTCTGTTTATTGGAGAAAGTGGAGGGTTTCGTCGAAATTGTCGTGGCTCTCGACGGATATTCCTCGTTAGGAACGCAACCGCGGAAGGAACTCGAGTTCCAGGTCGCGAGGTATTGACCTAGTGAAGCGACCCCTTCGCGGCAACTCGCTGCGTATCATCCCTTCGTTCATTATTTACACCCTCGGAGCGGGGCGAGGTTCGTATGTGCAGCGCGACCCTCGGCGAAGGAACCGAGAACCGGGGGTGTGCCGCACTTAATTCTTCTTGTCTTTTCAACCCCGTTCCCGCGGCAAGTGGGCCACTGGGCTGCTGAAGGCACTCGAGTGCAAGGCCTGCCCCGCGGAATAACGGGCCTCCGCGATCCCGATGAATAATAAAAGGTAGCTGCGAGTCGGTGAATCGGTGAATACAAGCAAAAGGAAACACTAATGAGAGCCTATCCGCGGTATATCGATCCCACGTCTCCAGCTCGATTGCTTCTGGACCATCTTCTCCGGTATCGTCATCGTCATCTAGCCAGCCAGACATTTCTATCCGAGTATCTAGTAACCCAACAAAAACATCCTGTAAACAGGAGCCAAGTTCTCTATGGCCGTATAAAGTGATGAGATCAAACAAAATACGGCCAAGTTCGTTAGCTTAGTTGCAATACTGAAAAAAGCGTTTGTAAAAATTAGTATCAAAGAACGCTATTTAATTTTTAAAGAGTTACATGGAAGGCTAAATTATTCAAACTTAGCCGCTACCTAACACCTTTTATGGCCATTGGTTTAAAAAGTAACGGCCAAGTTTGAATAATTTAGCCTTCCATGTAACTCTTTAAAAATTAAATAGCATTCTTTTATACTATTTTTTACAAACGCTTTTTTCAATATTGCAACAGGTATTTCTAAGCTAACGAACTTGGCCGTATTTTGTTTGATCTCATCACTTTTTACGGCCATAGAGAACTTGGCTCCTGTTTACAGGATGTTTTTGTTGGGATTTCATCTATTTTTGTTTAAATTTCATCAATTATCAAGTAGGTATTACTCTTATCCCTGGTTCGTTAATTCCTAAACTTTTTTTATCTTCAAGGTGGACATTAAGTAAATAAATAAATGCATCCCACCACTTAGGTTACGCTTTTTTTAAGGTGTAAAATTTTAAAGTTCATTATTTCAAACTTTGTTTTTACAAGTTCTAATTCGTACAAGAGTCCATGGTTGAATTCAATTTAAAAAAAAAAAAAATTTTTTTTTTATTTAAAAAAAGTAAAATTTCAAACTTTGATAATTATTCCTTTGGGTGTTTGTTATGGTGGTCCTATGTACCAAATTTCAAGCTTGTAGGTCAATGGGAAGTACCCAAAAGGTTTTGATGATCTGTCAGTCAGTCAGTTAATCAGTCAGTGACAAATTTAACGATTTTTGTGGTCCTATATCTCGGAACCTACTAATGTTGGAAGATTATATATAATTTAGATTATTTTAAGATATAATAATAATAATTAGATATTTACAATATCTCAAAAATGTTGTACTTCCTCGAAAGGTATGATTCCTCAAGTCATTTGAAGGAGAACATTTTCCGTAATGGAAAAAATGACCAAGTCATTTCAGGAATCACCCCTTTCAAGGAAGTAGAACATTTTTAGGACCCCCTGTATAAACAATGAAAACATCCTCGGTTTGTTGCTCAATGCAAGGTAGGTGCATTGATTGCAAAAAACGTTCGTATACCTTATTTCATCTATTGCAAAATTTTTTATTTCAGCAACACCTAAATGTAGCCACCTAAATATTTCCTTTATTTGTGATGACATAACAAATGTTTTTAATGCAATGTAAATGATATCACAAGGTGAATGAGGTCATTTTTCCGAAGTTTTCAAGGTCATCGATATTTTTTTTCTTGTAAATGTATCTTTTTTCCCTTGCATATTCTAGTTGACATTAAAACGCATTTAGACATATTAATAACATGATCTTGAAGTGAACTCCAACTTCCACAATTGAAATTTGATATGAAATTCATTTCCATTGATATAATCGACCGTATCATTTGCACATCATTTTGAACATTTAAAGGATAACTTAAAATGTAAGTGACAGATAGCTTACAAATTTAATATTAGCAATTAAGCTTTCAGACTTAAGACGTCAGACTTACATATCCGTAGGTTCTCACTTGTCGCTACTAATGTCAGTGATGTCGATGGAAACGAATATCATATAACAAGGTCATGTTATTAATATGTATAAATGCGTTTTAATGTCAACTAGAATATGCAAGAAAAAAAATATACATTTACAAGAAAAACAATATCGATGACCTTGAAAACTCCGGAAAAAATGACTAGGAGAAAAAGTAAAATTTGCAAAGCATTCACCATTTACATTGTATTAAAAAAACTTGTTATGTCATCACAAATAAAGCAGATATTTAGGTGGCTACATTTAGGTGGACCACCCTCTATATATTTTAAACTTTCAGTACGGGCTCAAATAAAAAAGTTTTGCAAAGTGCTTCGTTCCCTTTTCATGTAATTCCTACCATCGATGTAATGTTTTCAAAATCTTTTTTGCACTAACAAAGTCAGGTCGTTTGGAATGTATCCATGTAAAACAACTTGGGTATCAGCCGAGCGACAGTCTCTCGTATCCGAACTTGAAAACATACCGAAGTGGGAATCAAAGGTGAGCCTCTATTATCCGAACACCCTCGTCCCGGGACTGCTCTGCCGTATACACTAGGGTGGACCTTATTTTTCAACCAAAAAATTTTGGGCACGCCTCCTCCCAATATTGTTCTATGTCATGAAAAACTGATATATCCAAAGTTTTTGACCAATCGGACGTCGGGAAGGCAGTATACTGCAGTATACTCTTCACATTGAGCGCGCAGTTACTTCTATTTCAAAACTTCGCGCTCGATTAGGCACGCCTTCCCGACGTCCGATTGATCTAAACTTTTGGAAATATCATTTTTTCATGACATGGACAATATGGGAAGGGGGGTTTCAAAATTTTTTGGTCGAAAAAAAAGTTTTACTCTTGATCTTTACGCTCGATGAGGCACGCCTTTCCGACATCCAATTGGTCTAAAACTTTGGATATATCATTTTTTCATGACATAGAACACTATTGGCAGGAGTCGTGAAAAAAATCTCGCAAAAAAAATTTCACTAGAGAGAGCTAAGGTCCACCCTAGTATACACGTATTAGAAAATCTGATTCGATAATATTGACCCCTAACCCCAGCAAGGTCTAATTGACTACCTGTGGATGATAGGTGCGGCGAGTACGTGGATTCTGTGTGAAGCGGGACGAGCAGCGTGGAGCACGTGCGAAACATATTTTTCCGAACCCCGAAAGCGGGTGTTCAAGAAGAAAAAGAAGAAGAAGAAGAGGAAGATGAAGAGAGAGAGGGTGGCACGGCGGGGGTGAAGGTAAGCCACCCGCGGCGAAGCAACTTCGCGTGCCCCTTAGTTGGACTAATTTAAATATCAGTTCGGCAAGGGCGGCTTGTAAATCTATCAGCCGTACAGAAATTTATGGGTGAGACGCGTATGGATGTTTTATTTAGTAGCTCTCGCATCGCACTCGGTTTCGGTTAGGCACCGTGTATATAAGGTGGCTCATGAATAAAATATCACTGCTAATGCCCGGAGGCCGGGCGACGCGTTTTTCTCCCCGAAAGACGCGCCCGGTGAGCACGGCCAAAATACGAGAGAGCCCGTGGAGTGGCGATGCAAAAAGAAACGAACGAACGGACGAACGATCGCGCGACACGTCGTTGCGCTTCGGGAAAACGATCGTAAATAACCAGCGCGAGGAAATGTTGTTCGCGGGATCTACGTTCACCCTTTCCGTCCTGGGAGTGTGGTCATCGCGTCCGGCCCGCCTGAATCCCGAATATTACTGGACTCCGCGCAAGGGGCTCAAGCCGAACATTGGTTACGTTTCAATCGAATTACTTCGTGCTTAGCGGGTGGAGGCCCCTGAGCTAATCTCCTTAGCGAAGGATCAAATAAGCCGGCAGAATTTATTCCTCTTAATCTCTCCCGTTAATCTCGATCAGCCCGTCCACGGTTAAGCAGGCAAGCTATATCTACGATTTTATTAATTCGCACCTGCCCTGCATTATTTATAAAACTCGTGGTATTTTAGTGGTACTTGTTACAAGGGTAGCAATCAGTCTGTACTGGAATTAATTTTTGCTGTTACAGTCGATTGATAACATTTATTTATAGTTAGATTAATATATTCATTTATAGAACTTCGATCCACTTTTTTAATGTTGTTACTTTTTAATGTTTTTTTAATGTTTTACGGGACCGTCACCGCGGAAAGAATCGCTGCCTACGGATAGCAATGTGCGATTATTCCCTCCCCGACTCGCCCGCAGGAAAAGCAAAAACGTTCGGGAATTCATTCCCGGTAAGTTCACTGGAGTCTGCGAGCGAGAGAGAACGAGAGAGAGCGAGGGGGAGAGAGGGAGAGAGAGAGAGAGAGCTGCGCCTATTAGCGGACGACGCGACGTTGGCTTCCGAATACGGAACAAATCTGCATTTTATTATTTCTGCCGTGCCGGTTAAGTGCCTCCGCGGTTCTCCCCGAACCCCTGAGAAAGAGAGAGAGCATTTTTCGACGGCAGGAAGTCGAGCGAGCGGATACGGACGCCATTTGCATCCGCGGTTGTAAAGAAGGCGAAAAGCGATCGGTTCTCTCTCGTTTCGGGTTTCGATAATAAAGACAGCCCGAAGGATAAAGCGACCCTTTTCTCCGGCGCAAACTTCTCCTTGAGGGGTCCGCGAGCTTATGTTCCGAATAAACCTTGGAGGGAAGGTGCCCACGGCACGGTACGGTGAAACTTTTATTTTCGGTAGAATTTTTTCGTCGCACTTGTGCCCCGTTTATCTTTACAGTCGACCGTTCGCCTAAACCGTCTTTAAGGCACACTAATTTCCTCCGCTCGATTTTCATGGCCGTCCCGTAAACTCACCGCGATCCAATGACGTAGCAATCAGCGAGTGACGCGGTTTTACTGCCACCCTCCCCCCCCCCCCCCGAACCCCCCAGGTCGGCTCGTGCAACTTTATTTCGCGACGTACATATAATATTTATCTGGCGTTATCACTTACGAGGCAGTTACGCCACCGGTGCGGTGGCACCGCATCGTTCGAAGCTGAGTTTTCTTTCTCCTCTCTTTACGACCACCTTTCCTTGAGTACACCCCCCGCGAAGCTCGGAGCTCACTCGTTCCCATGTCGTTAACTAGCTGCTCTTAGATTCCGATTGTTACCGATACCGTTAATTGCATGATTTATGGCTGCCTCGCTAGGCCAAGCACGCGCTCATTAAAGGTTTAACTAAGCATGCGACGGCCGGGCCGCAAGCGTACGACTTACGTAACAGCTAACTGTGATGTGTGTTAACCGACCTATTGACACGACACACAGAGAACCCAGCCTCGGAAGAGAGATGCTAATGAATATTGTCGCGAGCAACCAAGACAACCGCGATCCCAGCTGGTATCGATCGATGCCTAATATGGCCGGCGCGTAATTCAACGAGTATATGCACATATTCTGGCACGGATTGCGAGACGTCTCACATTGGTTCGAAACCGTGAAAACACGAACTAAAGTCGAATTTTCGACGTCGTTAAAATTTTTTGAAAATTTTTCCAAAAATTCTCATATGTCTGAAGTAAGTTTTGACATGCATGTGGGTGGCTCTAAGTCAGTCAGATTTTTTTTCCAAAGCGTTGAAAAGAGCGAAAAAAAGAAGGATTGTATGTCCAGCTGAAATTGGCGTACTTGGCCTCACTATATTTTGTGATTGATTAGAAATAGTTTAAATATACTCGTGTAGTGTCAAAGAGCAGCCTTTTAGCTACACGTATGTAAAAGATGAAAGTAATAATAATAATTTTAATCCTTTAAACAATATCCTTGCCTGAACGGGATTAACGCGAAGTAACGATAAATCTTGCACGGATGTATTCGTTAGAATCTATCGAAGGTGACTGAACAAGAATTTTGTGCAGCCGCTTGCAGCTACGAAAGTTATAACAATATATGAGCAGTTGCTATGCCAAAATTTGCGGCGCACATTTGGGATACTGACAACGACGTATCATTGTAAGACGCTGAAGGCTGAGATTCTATGTAAGATAAAATAATTTTTTTATAATGTATACAAATGAGCATGAGGATAAACTTTCTCCTTTAAAGTTCTCCATACATACAAGCCAAGTGGCGTAAGATTCCCTATTTTTGTTAATCACTTTTTAATAAAGTGTTAAACAACCTATATCTATACAACATTTTTTCTTATTTAGGCTCATAGAATATACTGACAACGTTTGGCACTTTAAAACCTTGATTACTCTGTATAAAGGCAGTTTATAATTGTTGTTATTTATCGTAGTAAAAAAATTACTTTAAAATCAGATTCTATGACCCAAGAAACCCTCAAATACTTCCTGTTTATAAAAAATAACGTATAAATAAGAACGCAATGAATTTAGTTCGCGTTTTCACGGTTTCAAACCACTGTGCATCTCCGTGGCAACAAACTGACATCGCTATTGTACTTTCTTGAAGGTGTACCTAACTCTTGGGAAACGCTCTACTAGGTTTACCACACGACCATTTAATCTGTACGACAGAGGATGTAGTACAACACGGATCAATTTGCATTAAACTCAAGAACAATAGCATTGCTTGGGACACAAACAAAACATATGAAAGAATATTTAGAAATTAATTGAATAAAAAATTTAATCAAAATAACAATGCATTTGGAATATCATAATGAATTTAGTTTATTAAATATTTTACGAATTAACTCGAAGAATACAAGTAATTGGATGATTTAGTATTTTGTAGGATAAACACCTTATTTCTGTAAACGCTTTGTATTAGATTTTCTAATAAATTCGTAATTTTTCGACTTCAATTTACAACTTTTGATATTTTTGTAATTAAATATTGTTCTTCGCATTCGCATTCACTTAGTTTCTTTACACGACCCATTCTTAATACTTTACTATGTTCTTTTATTAAACAAGCACGAAGGAATGTAGTACACACTTCATCCATTACGTTTCGCAATGAATGTTTTCTCTTCGGTAACTTCTACACAACTGAGAAGCGTAAATCTGCTACTTGTGCTATCATTTTGTCCCGCTTGCGGACCACAATATTTACGTTTCCATCCTAGAATTCTGTTGAAGTAAACATTGTGGATGATATTCCGTACTGACATTATACATACCAGGCATATCCAAAGATGTTGACAAATTAAAATATTTGTTAAAGTAAAACATTACGGTACTTTGTGGAAAACCCCACATCCTAGAAATATTGGGAAATACCTGACGCCCCTTCATTTTTATAGTATGCCGTCCTCCCTTCAGGTATGAAGGTACGTACCGCCGCTCTCGCGTTTTTGGGTAGTTCAGTTCTAATCGTGCGCTCGTCTTGTAGACACCATCCGACATCTTCTTATAGTTAAATATATTTTCTTCCACCGTCTTCATATAATTATTTTTCCACATAACCTCTCAACAGGTTATGGGCCCAGGTTATAATACAAGTTAAATATATTTTCTTCCACCGTCTTCATATAATTATTTTTCCACATAACATCTCAACAATATTCATTTTCTTCAATTTATAGCACCAAATGAGAAAAAAAAAGAAGATGCGCTATCTTTTCGTCCTGTAGTGTAACCATGCGAGATTTACCTATTCTTGGCAACGTCTGGCATAGTCGTTCGATTCGAACATCGAAATTTTCACTGGATCGCGTATCTGCATTTTATACCGTTCACTCGGGGTTCATCCATCGTTTCGTGCCCCCTTTTACGATCCCCGGTTGTCGTAACGAACACGGATTCGAGCAGCTGTCTGTGACTGACAGGCGGCCGAGCCGCGAGAAATAAATATGGCGAAAATATGCCGAAGAAATGCAAACAATTCGAGGCGACTTACTGCCGGGTGGGGGAAGTCGAAGGCGTTTCTTCCTGGGGGCCGCAAGAACCACCAAAGTGCCGTCTAAACCCCACGGTTATTATTTTCTGTTTTATTGGCACCCGCCGCGCCGCCCGTATAAACATAAGCGTGCGTGCGTACGTGCGCGCGCGCGCTCGCACACACACACACACACACACGCATGTCTGCGCGTAACGTCACCATAAAAACCGGCAAAGTTTTATGCGACCCGACGCGACGCGGGGCGAACGAAAAACAAATTGCTCGTAATTTGCGAATTCGAGAGAAAAACAATGCCCGTCGAAAAATACTGTTCCCGCCGATACAGCTTTTCCATAGCGAGCTTATGCGCGTAATTAGGTCAGATGGCTCGTTAACGGATCCTCCCCGTATTAACGCGCCAGCCGTAAATTCATCTCAATAGCGTGTCCCGGCGATCGTTCTAATTACTCGTTTCCGGGGCCGACGGGCGCGTCGTACGGCGGACCATCAACACCTTCGTTTACCATTTTATCGTTGAAATCTGCATGTAAATTGATTCACGGTAAACATCTGGAGGAAGCCGGCGCGTCGAGCCAGCTTTTCTGACCGCGTCCCTGAGTAATCGACACGAACAAAAACTGTCTCCGGTGCGCGGCGAGGAAGATCAATTTTATGGAACCGTAACTTAATAAGATAGGTATTAGCTCCCTGTTCGAGCTTTATAGCGCTTTTTTATTATTCTTTCGTGCTCGCGTTCTTTCTACTTTGCGAAGGTCGTAGCGTATATACTTTTTTCTTCTTCCGAGTAACAAAGGTGACTCTACGAAGAGGCTATCGAGAAAGATTGCTAAATCTTGGTTGAAAGCAGGGATTGAAACGGTTCTGAAAATAACTGTTTCAAACTGTTATACAGGGTGTCCCAAAATGCCTTCAACTCCCGGAAATGGGAGGTTCCTGAGGTCATTTCAAGCGCCATTTTCCTTTTGCAAAGTGTTGTCCGCGGCTTTGTTTAGGAGTTTTTAATGAAAAACACTAACCAATCAGAGCGCGAGCTTGACGCTCGTTGACATATTCAGCCAACCGCCTGCCAGCGAGCGTCAAGCTCGCGCTCTGATTGATTGGTGTTTTTCGTTAATAACTCCTAAACAAAGCCGCGGACAACATTTTGCAAAAGGAAAATGGCGCTTGAAATGACCTCAGGAACCTCCCATTTCCGGGAGTTGAAGACATTTTGGGACACCCTGTATATCGGTTCTGAAAATAACTGTTTCAAACTGTTATATATCGGTTCTGATTGAAACAGTTATGAAGAACCGAAATGATGTTGTAACTGTTACGAGAATATCGTTTCTGGCCTATATCGGTTACGGTTACGGTTCCCGAGAACCGATATTATTTCGGTTTTGTAACTGTTATTTTTCGGTTTTATAACTGTTATTTTTCGATTATATATAACTGCTATTTTCTGTTCTACAACTGCTGTGTTCTGGTGTATAACTGTTATTATGTTCTATAACTGTTATTTCTGTTCTATAACTGTTATTTCTGTTCTATAACTGTTATTTCTTATCTATATCTGTTATTTTCTGTTCTATAACTGTTATTTCTGATCTATATCTGTTATTTTCTGTTCTATAACTGCTAATATTCTGTTGTATAACTGTTAATATTATGTTCTATAACTGTTATTTTTCGGTTCTGGATTTCAGTTCTGCCATTCTGTATTCTGTTCGGCCGAAGAACATATAACGTATGCAAGCCTTGCGTTCATTATATTAGGTCGTGTAATATGAAATGTCGGATTATTCAATGAAGAAGAAAAATTGATTTTTCTGAATACAGAATGACAGAACCGAAATCGGAACCGAAATACAGAATTGAAAAATAACAGTTATAGAACCGAAATAATATCGGTTCTCCGGAACCGTAACCGTAACCGATATAAGCCAGAACCGATATTGTCGTAACAGTTATAACATCATTTCGCATCTTCAAAACTGTTTCGAGAACCAGAACTGATATCATAACAGTTTTCAATCTCTGATTGAAAGTGATCCACCGTCTAGGTATCTGCTGTACCTTTGTGAAAATAAGTGGACAGCAATCTGTCCAGTCTCATTATACCTCCATCTTCATGTAGGTAGGGCTGCATCTATAGATGTTAGTTTCTATACTAATTGTATATGTTCTACAAAAAAGGTGTCGTTCCCAAAAAATTGGGAATATAGTTAGAACATCATAAAATATGTTTTATTTAAAAAGTGAACAAACGAGGTGGCATTATTTTAAAAACAAGTTGGTAAACTTGTCGATGTGCTAGTTCTTCTCTGATTTCAATGACCTTGAAATATGTTTTCAAGATCAACATTCCGAACAACATTTCCCTGTAAAGTTCTTAGCGTTCGGCTTTCGTTTACGAAATAATTGCAACAAACTTTACTTGCAAATGCACTGATTAGGTAAGGATCAAATATTAATATTGGACCAATAAGAACAATACAAAGGACCCCCTTTGCTATCAAAAAAATAAAAACAATTTAAATTAAAAGTTTATGAAAAAATGAATTATACAAAGATTTATGGTACTCGAGTTAATTTGGGTTAATTGAGTAAACCCCGAAACAGTGTTAGTTATTCTTGCTAGCGCTGCATGTAATAAACGAGGCTGCAATTACAGAGGTTCTACCGCATAGATAATTCTTTATTTGAGAGCGAATGATATTTTATTTTTTATCACTAGACTGCGGAGTTTATGCATTTATAACAAAAATGGGTGAGTCCAATTTAAAAAGGTTTACAGGTTCAGAGAATTTAGAAATACCAATGTATTATTTTCAACCCACTACAATTATTAAAGAAGAAAAGAACTTTTCCTCGTCCCCACTAAACCTACCGAGCTCTAAAAATAGCTGACATGCGTCGCCTTAGAAAAATGACATCATAGAGTTTGTATAGATTTTCTGTGATTTTCATACTAATTGTTACGTGTTCAGACGTTTCCGTTTGTCACTCTTGACCCTTCCGGAGATATGTGCCGGAACAGAGGGCCTATTCAAGAACAAAAGGGTTAATCAAAATTGAAAAGAACTAGGGATCTTTTGACGATGCAGCGAGTTGCATGAATTCCAAGAATCCTAATCTAATCAGAAGTAGTACGTGGCCCCCGCTATCGTTTAGGCCGATTTTGGTTCTATATAAAGGACATGGATCTTTCTATTACTCGGGGTGTTTTAAGTGAACTTAACGCAGTACAAATCGTATCACGTCGCGAGTCAGTTTGAGCAAGATCGGGTAACTAAAGTCCCTTTCAAGCAGTTTTACCAGACAGTGCCTATAACGTCGGTATCGCCCCCACAATTCTCGGTGCGTTAAAACTGAAAGTATTACACGAGTATTACACGAACCAATTGTATTTCCCAGAGATTAATTAGAATATATCATTCTATGTTCAGACATTAGAGTCTATCTTTATTATTCACACACTCTTCGAAGTTCCAGTAGTTGGTATTCTACGACGATACACCTTTGCCGCTCGATGTGTATCTAGTTAGTTCCTTTAAGTTCCGAGTCAACAATAAAAATCAAACAATCTGAATATACATAAATATGCTTGGATACACAAATGTGTATAATCATTTCCGGATGAAAGGATCATTATAATTTCAATAATCGTGAAATAAAAAACCGGAAACCGATTATTTGAACGCCGGTGGTAGGTCTAGTGTTAAAATAGATGAAGAAAATTATTATTTTTTATAAAAGTCCGTATTGATCGGTAACGCAAAACTATAAAATCATTACTAAATTGTTTTAACACATGACTGGCCCATGTTGCAATTGAGCAATTCGAATGGCAGAAAAGCACCCTTCTTACAGACCTAACTCAGAGCAGTGAAAGAGCGTCGCCCACGTCGAGGAGCCACTGTCGAATGAGAATGACGTGTAACGGAGCGGAATCGTCACGAAGAATGGACGTTTAACGGCCAGGGGACCATATAAGAAAGTCCGCACACCTTGGCCGGGCTGAGTCAGCGTAAGAATAAAACGGATTTACCATCGAGCCGTTACCAGCGGCGCATTAAATAAAGAAATATAGCCCCGCGCTTTCGTCCACCGTGGCCACCATCTCGGTCTAAGCATTCGCGCGTTAGCACTAAACCATATTACAACCGCAAGAGCGGCGTGTCGGTTCGCAGCAACGACGCCGCGCCGACACTCCATCGCGCGCCGTTTCGTACACACCGCCAGCATGACGGATGCCTTTACGAGGCCGTGATTTATTTTATTATTGGCGGTCGAGGGCGTTATAATCCTCGACTGGGAAATGAAGCGATTTACGAAGTGCGCGCGAGTCCCCCCTCCCCCCTCCCCCTCTTTCTCTCTCCCTCTCTGTTCCGATACACGTCCGATTCGGGTAGAGCGGGCTAAAAATTCGATCGAGCTGCCTCCGCCTTGGACTTTATAGATGGCGCCATCCTCTCGCCGTTCTTTATCGTCGCGAATCGAAATTACTGCTATCGTAAAACAGACTATCGTATATACGTGCGGCTCCCAGCAGAACATTCTCTCCCGGGAAGGGTGGAAACTAGGAAAGAGCGCACCGCCTCGTAACTGACAGCTTTTTCCATCGCATCGGTTCTCTAAATCGAAATAACTATCGCAGTCCGGCCATTCACGAACTCGCCCGTATACACTTCTTCTCGCACCTGGTCGCGCAATTCGATTCTGCTCGATCATTCCGCGTCCCTTTATCTGCCATTCAACGGGCACACTGTACCGGGGGGGGGGGGGGAGAAGACAGATAGCACGCGACGTCTTAGTAACGTCTTGTTTACGTCCATTTTAGGTCTGTACGTCTTATGTCCTGAATAGACGACTTTAAAACGTCGTTTGAACGTCTGAAGTAAGACCACTTAAAGACGTCTTTTTCGAGGCGTCTTGAAGACGTTTTATATCAGACGTCTTTTTGGAGTCGTTTTAATGACGTCTTTTTTGGAACATCGTTTCAACGTCCGAAGTAAGACTAAATGACTTGAATGTTTTGTAGATTTTTTGAGATGTTGTTTATTGTACAATCACTAAAATACTTTTGTAATTTGGCTATTACATGGAATGGTAAAAAAATTATTTAAATGACTTTTTTTAACTTTCTCATCTGAGCTTATTTATAAAATTTCATCGAAATCAGCATTGACGTTATTATGAGTTACAAATAATTAAAGATTTCTAACACTTTTGACCGATAACAGCAGTTTGTTTCCAAAAATTGCAATTGTTTGGAGTGACAAAAAAAAAAGGCTAGGATCAGATTAAAAAGTTAAGAAACGTGAGTTTTTTCAGACGCTGTTTCATATCGTACTGATTGTGAGACTGACCATAGAAATTGTAGAATGTATTATGTACATTCATTACATGTCTAAACTTACTATTATGTTTTGATTTTTTTTGTCAAATGCGGAACATTAAAACGTAGTCACAAATCAATTTGGGCTATATCTCCTTTTGACAGCTTGTACGAGAATAAAGTGTACTTGCAATCAAAATCTAACAAAAGTGTTTTGCAATTATCTCGGAAACTAAGTCCGAGCGCCGGATAGATGTATGAGAAAAGTTGTTCAGAATGTTGTCCTTGACAACATATGTCAAGGTCAAGGTCATCCGAGGTGCCTCCCCCAAAAGTAATATTTACCTTGCAATTTCTATAACAATTTTTTAGCCATGGTCCATAGAATTTTTTCAGATTTTTAAGTGAGCGGAGTTGTAGTTAAATAAAATAGAAACCGATTTTTTCGACGTTTTCTACGCAAAAAACTAAGTTAACCTTGAAATTGTTATGTTTTATTTATTCCATAAGTCTATTAGACACTGATAAACCTTGCACATTTCACAGGAAAAATTAAAAAATGAAACCAACTTGATTAGTATTTCTACTGTGTCAGCGCATTACATCTGAAAGTATTAATCATGTTTCCATCAGCCCGATTGGGTCAGCGCGTTAGGTGTTCGACTGTGTACGTGCTTCTACTGGGTTCGTGCCCGGCATACGTCTCCCATTTTCCTGTTAAAAGACGTTTTTTAAACGTCAAACAAATGTCTCTAAGACGTCTAATGGACGTCTTTAAGACCTACAGTTTTGTAACACAAGACGTTCAGAAGACGTTCGGAGGCCGTTCGGAAGACGTTCGTTGGACATTCAAGTCGTCCTTAAGACGTCTTTAAGATGTCTCTGTGCTATCTGGGAGGGAGACAGAGCATGTGTTTTATTCAAAAGGCGTAGCGCGCGGTGTTAGCGGCTCAAGTTTACTCGTTACCGGTACTTCGCGGGTGAAACATTAACGCGCAGCAGCAGCGTTGCTCGCGCGTTAATTTTACCCGGTGAATCGTAACGAGTCTCGCCAAGTCAGTCCTCGGGTCGTCTCGGCCGCAACAAGTTTTCGCGATAATCGATGCGGCAGTTGAACAGACGCCGGAAAGTTCGAGGCGGATTCTCGTTATGGAAATTGGAGGCGGTCGGGCGAAGGAGTATCCTAGCCGAGTGTAACGGAGAGAAAATCGTGGCAGAGGAGGAGGGAGAGGAGGAGGAGGAGGAGGAGGAGCGAGAATGAGAGAGCAATCACGTATCTGGAGGCACGAGGTTCGAAATCGAGAACGAGGGAAGAGAGGGAAGAATGAGAAAACATGGCCCGCGTGCACGGGGTTGCTGCGTCTTGTAACGTCGAGATTGGGTGGAAGCGTCGGGGTGGTGTAAGTGTGTGAGCATCCTGGCCGCGAGATCCTTTCGAGATCCTTCGGTTCCTCGTTTTAATTTTCTTCGCGGCTTGATTTCACCGTGGCCGCCCCCCTCGCCCCATCGCCACCCCACCGAACCCCAGTCTAACCAAAGTACGAACCCCCGAGAGCCTAGCGCGATAGCTCCTCACTGTGTTACCATCACCCCACTGTGCCGTCGTCATCGTCGTCATCGTCGTCGTCGTCGTCGTCGACGTCGTCGTCTCTCAAGTAGTGTAAAGTCTCGGCACCCTCGGCTTAAAAAATTGATCCGATATCTCGCCGTGTTGGCCCCGCAATCCCGTAGGGACTAAAAGGGACAATGCCGTGAGACGAAATACGAGGAGGGAGGAGGGGCCCCCTGGCTCTGTTCGAAGAGAAAACCACGGACGAGGAGGGAAGGGCGACGGTAAGACGACGAGCAGGGATGGTCCTACAGTGATTATATCCGACAACCACCCCGAAAAACTTCGGGACACCTCGTCTTTTCCCTTTTCACCTCTTTTTCTCTCGCTCCAACGTTCACCGAGTCGACGTCTTCCGCGTCGTCGTCCTTCCATCAGGATTCGAATAAAAATGTTTTAGACCCGTACCCTCTTCTTCGACCGTAGCACTTATATTTAGCAACTGAGAGAGGCGATGTCCTTTATGGCACCTCTCACCCGACCGTAGGACTCGCGGTACTACCGGGATATTGAAACGAAAACGTCTGAAGAGTGTCCTTCGTGTTCACAAAGCCGACTGGTATTTCCCGAAATTATCATCGCCGTACCCTGGACTCGGCCGGCGTGATTAATTCAAATTGCCGTTACAGGAAAACCGGTAGTGTGATGGGTTATCATAGCGATTTTTACAACACCGTCAAGACGAATCCGGAATGTTTTCGGGCAATCCCACAAATGAAACGTAGTTGGTATCTCCATTCTTTATATACGATTCGCTCATTTCGATCAAACTGGCGAAATAATCTCACTATCTATAGTTCGTTATAGGGGGCTGTACCCAGATTGCACAGAGACGTCTGTTGTTGGACGTTGAGAAGACGTCTCTGAACGACTCTTGAACGTCTCCTGAACGTCGATTGTTTGAAAACGGTGCACGTTTAACCCCTTGCACTATTTTCACGAGTCAGACTCGTGATGAAAATTTTAGGCCAAACTTGAATATCACGAGTCAGGCTCGTTGTTTAATTCCATGCCAAACATGAATATCACGAGTCTGACTCGTAATCGACATTTTGGGCCAAAAATGAATATAACGAGTCTGACTCGTTATCGACATTTCAGGCCAAACATGAATGTCTTGAGAAAGTGAATCTTGAAGAATCATGAGAAAGTATCATACCATGCAGAATTATTAATTTTAGACTTGTAAGTAGTTTTCAATTTAATAGTTTGTTGATATTTAATTGTTTATTTATATTTAACTGTTTATTTATATTTTGTTTTCCATTTTTAGGTCTGATCATAGTGACATAATCTGAAAATTGATTTCAGTTCAAAGATTACTGTCGTGGATTTTTGCTTTCACTTATTTTTATTCCGCTATTAATTAATCATATTATTATTACTCACACAGAATTTTTCTAATCATATGTAATAATTAAAGTATTTTTTAAAAGTTTTTGATTCAAATTCATTTGAATTTCACAAGAGCTTGATTATATGAAGTAAATACGGGCGTGTCTATCTTGCACTCACAGTCGTAAAATATCGTGTTTCAAATTCCGACACTCTGGCTCCGCCGCTCGGTTCCTTCCGCGACCATTCAGGCGAACGGGTTAGGCACGGCTTTTTCCGAGTTTCAGCGTAGTGCAATAGGTTAAGACGGCTCTAATACGTATTCTAGACGTCAAACAGACGGCTTCAAGACGTCTTTGAGGAGTCGTGTAGGCGTTTTTTAGGTTTTTTAGAGATGGAATTTTTATCAGGCGCCCATACCTGTCAAAAACAGAGCTGAAACAATGAAAATTACTGAACTTTAGACGCTCATAACTTTTTAACGAGTGCACACCGCGGTCTGCGACTTCGATATTTGCAGTTTTCTCGACGAAATGAACAAGATAAGACATATAATAATCGAAAATTTATGTCTGCGTGCACTTGTCTGTTGGCCTGGACGGATTCATGAAGAGAGTAAAAAACGTTGTAACGTAAGAATTCGTTTTGTCACGCGTACACCATTATTCGCGAGTCATGAAAATGTCGTCCAGTCTTCTGTAGCGGTTTTCGCGAACGGTGTTTTTATGCGAAACGAAACTTGGTGGTTGGGTTTCGATCGACCATCGAAACTAATATAACTTTATCGGTGGAGGAACCTAAATACCGACCACGGGTTGGTCGTGTTATGAATACAAACATTACATCCGCAATATTCACGGAAGTTACGATCGAACTACTTCAAGTCTCGCGGCTGTTCCTGAAACTTAGCCCCCGGACATTATGCAATATCCTTCGTACTCCAAAGTCTTCGACTATCGACAACATCCACCGGTGCGCCGACATCGTCATCGTCGTCCCGGCTAGATCCAGCTTAAGTGCTCTCGAAGCAAGGCTGGAACGCAGTCGTCGAGCTACCGGTCGGCACACCAGTCGAGGAGGGCTCGATATCGCCCGAATTTCCGTTCGACGAGGACACCCCGGACAACGAGCTTCCCAAGATACTCTCATCGCCTGAAAACGGGCGCAACATTGTTCAGGGACGACACCGCGCCGCGCCGCCTCGCCTTCTCCATGCGCTGCTTACACTTTAATACCGGCTAGAAGCGAGGACCCGCGCACAGCTAGACCGACGAAGAGAAAGAGTTCGAAGCGGAGGCGGCAGCGAAAGAGAAAGAGACAGCTCGCATTAAATGAACTCGACACGGTGAGTGTCGTGCACGGGGTCTTGGGTCGGTAACCCTGGTTTCCTTCGGCAGATCCTAACCTAACCCAACCAAGTAATATCGCCATCCTCTTGCCAGTCGTCTAGATTGCCCGACTCGTAAGTTACGTCGCGTAAAACTGCTTGTAAAGGGAGGACTTCGCTGAAAACAAAACTTCGTATTCCGCGGGCAGAAGTGCTCGCGTGTGTACGCGCGCTTCACGATGTCCTTACATACGTACGTACAATAGGGTGGACCTTATTTTTCGGCAATGAAATTTTGGGCACGCCCCCTACCCCAATATTGTTCCATTTCATGAAAAAATGATATAGCCAAAGTTTTAGATCAATCGGACGTCGGGAAGACGTGCCACATCGAACGCGAAGTTTTGAAATAAATGTAATTGCGCGCTAAATGTGAAGAGTATACTGAAAATTCAAGTTAAATATTTTCTGTCCTCCACCTAGTGATGGGCCTTGAGCATGTTCAAGCGGGAATCGATTACTTGTGACAAAGAATCATAGTATCACAAGCATGTATGATTCTCTGGGTATCAAAAAGTATCGATCCCTAATGATAGTTGCTCAGAACCCTCGATCGTTTATAAGTACATCTTGGGTGGGTTTGTTATCGATACTATCACAACAATCCTGTGGGGCCGAGTCGACTGAATGACAAGTATATAATGAAATGTTAATTTTACTAATATCAAGCGTGAGAAAGAAAGATAGAATGAAAATATTATGTTGGTACGTTCAAAACGGTGAAGACGTGAATTACGAATGTAACGATACCAATTTCATCCAAGACGTGACACCAATACTACTTGGTATCATTTCGGCACGTACTGATATCACTGATCGACTACAAGTTCCTTATATTTTGATACATATCGAAACACCCAAACAAGTACTTAAGTATCGAATTGTTTGAAGATCATGAGAAAGACTTGTATCACGCCCATCACTACCTCCACCTTCTCGCTAACGAGTCCATTTTCGCGAACCGTGATACCGGTGGGAAGCTAATTCGCCCAACCTTAATCAGATAATTGGCGAAGGCTATATATTTATTAAAAATATTATTATTTAGAGATCAATTTACAGTATCGTATGTTCCTCAGAAAATTGTATTTAAAAGCATGGATCCAATTACTGCAGATGCTCCGAGACAAGACCATGAGTTTTTAAAAAATCTATACGCGTATAGTGCCATCCATGACCATGTAAGTTGCGTAGCACTACGGAAATTTTCTAATCATTTGTGGTATCTACCACCCGAAACTGTAGCGCTAGCCTTTTTCACCCCAATATTCTGCATTATATAAGAAAATAAGTGGTTGCAGCTTTCGATACCATTAATGATAATGATGTAAAAATATTAGTAGTTAACTGAAATAATCTAAATGAGTACGTTGGTAGCAACATTGTAGCCTTTATTTCTAAAAAAAACTTTAAATTTTTATATATGGAAAAAAGTGATCATTGAGCCAAGACAATTTCTCAACACATACCAGACTAATGGTGAGTTTACATTTTCTTTGTGTAAATTGTACTTGAATCTTTAAACACGTTTTTCTCAAAACTGTATTTTTCATATTGGCGACCATGATATCTCAAAAATTACTGAACGGATTTCGCTCAAATATTTATGGTATAGTCAGCACATCTATAGTCCTCGCCCGTACCAAAATATTTCTGATATCTGCTATAGTTTTTTTTTAAGCTGAAAAAGACGAAAAAAAATGACGAAACTTGGAACTTAACGTTTATAACCGTGCAAAAAATTCAATTTTCGATATTTTTGTATTATTTTGGTACCGGCGATAGCCGCAGGTCTACAAATTAAAATGCCGTTTGATTTTTTGATATCAGATGATCGAAACCTCCGGAATCATGGTCGCCATCAACCTACTTTTTTCATACATGAGTGTCTTCCGAACGGTGTAAAGTCGATCCAACTCGTTATTTTGATTTGAAAAAATTCTGCGAGACTGTTAAAATGTCAACAAATGTGTGGTCAAAATTTCAAGATTGTATATTTTAAGAGTCCTTCAAAAAAAATTCCTAAATGAAGCAAGAAAAAGTAGCTCTCACATGAGATGACCTAACCCAGACCCCCTTAAATGAAGAGGTAGATTTAATTTGTTATTATCTCTACTGTAACGTGCAATCGTTACTTCAGCTAGATATTTAAACCTGTTAACAAAAAAGATAAAAAGTCGCAGAAAAGTTACGAAGAAGTGGGATTTCGTCTGGAACTGAGCGACTCGGTACGTAAGCGAAGGGTTAACAAATAATAAAACAATCAAGTGTGATAAATTAAGACGAGGCAACCGCTGCAATATAAAGAGTCTGCCCAGAGATCTATGTGTGTTTCAGAATCAATAACCGTCTGAATACTTCAGAACGGAGGTGTGTATGTGTTAGATAAGCACGATTGTGTGTCAGTGCGAACGGGTTCCGAACTCTGAGGCAAACACAGACGTAAAGATTCGTAACCAAGCGCTATCTCTCGTACGTATGACGATCCGAAGAGACGAGCGAGAGAGACGAGCGAGAGAGCCGAGCTCCACGTACGCAAATAAACGGGGGAAAGAGGATTCGCATGTGAGTTGGTTAAATATACATATATGAACGGTCATTCGCACGAAAAACCGGCGTGGCGTTTGTTGCGTGCGAGAGCTCGCGGGGTTTGTGTGTTGGCGCGCGATCGAATAAATATACGGATAGAGATCTAAGTTTATGCAAGCGCGAGGGACACGACGAGTCGCGACCGAGAGCGGATCGACCTGAGAACGGCGAGTGCGAGCGCGAGGAAAATGCGCGAGCAAACGAAACCCGCGAAACTCGTAGCTCTGTAGCTTTTTCGCCGGGTGGTCGTTCCCCGGACGGTTCACGATATATCCGGGGGACTGGGAAATTAAAATAGAGCGAGCGGAAAGAAAGTTGCGAAACTACGCGCCCAGCGTTTTGTGTATGTATGTATGTATGTATGTATTTCGAATTTTATTGCGTCGCTCGCGGAGTCAGAAAGAGAGGAGGACGGACCACGAGACGCCACAATGCCCGTTGCACGCGTCAACGATGTGGGAGGGATTTTTGACCTAAATCTCGACGAGTTGACCACCACTATTTAGTCGCGCGTAAACAAGACTAAAAACATTCGCTGCTCCCGGAGAATTTTCGTTTCTTTAATTGGTAATTATACAGATAAGAGTACATCTCATCAATTTTTATGAAACTCGAATATGTTTGTTGTTTCTCGATCGTAAATGTTTAATAAATTGAAAAATGCTCTCGGCGCACGGTTTCGATCCGTCATTCGAACCTCAATAATAATTGATCGAAACCGTGCGCCGAGAGCATTTTTCAATTTATTAAACTCGAATATGTTGTAGAACTCATAATTCTAAGCAACTTTTTCATGTACGTGTTACCGCCGCTCGGTCTTTGCTTTCGTGATATTTATAAAAATAGTTTCCGTGCTCTTTCGTTTGGTTTGAGTTAGACCTGGGTAGAATTCCTTTAGATGTCTCACGTTTCAGTTTGTAAACACGGAGAGACAAAAAAAAATACAACTTGGAACTACATTAGCTATTCCAGACCGTATATTTCAGTAAATGACAAACCTCTGTTCTCTCCATTTAGCAAGAAAAGTATATATTACACAATGAAATTATACGAATTTTTAAATATATGCTATAATTACAACAAACTAATCGATTTCCTAATTGATCGAAAAGTGATGGATGGCAGAATGAAGAGTATCCACCATCAAATACCTTGACAACATATTTCAAGGTCATCAAAATCGGTCGGGTGTACACTTTTCTGTACAATTGCCCTTTAATTTTGTAAAAGAGGAAACAAGAGGTTTCTATTTTTGTTACCACGGCGCACCTTATCAAAACTAATCGGAATGAATTCATTAACAATACTGATAACTATATACAGATACTGTAAAAATATAAATCACTTCGCTCTTAAACTTGTAAGCGAAATTTTTAAATATTTTTTGATTTTTTAAAACCAGGATTGTCAACTTAAAAATCTGAATTAAATGCAATATATGTGTCTGGGTATACTGCATCTGTGCAACTTTTTTTCAGAATTTTAGCATATTATTGCATAGGGAAAACAGGCCAGGAACTAATTTTTTCCATTTCACCCCATAACTACCCTCCTGGTCGAGGTATAGGGTTTAAATTTTAATGTTGGTTCATATTTTGAATAGAAACTAGTTCGGCAAGAACCAGAACTCGCACGCAAAAATGTTTTCGTGAATAATTACCCAGAAACCTCCTGTACAACATATAAACCAGTAAACCACAAAATAATTATGCTAAAAAAAATATGTTGCGACGTAGATAATTAGTAGGCTTGTATGCACTTATGGTGAAATTGAGTAGATGATATCCAAAACAAGATTCGCAAGTGTGTCCCCACTCTACCATCCCCTTCTACGACGCTATTCCCCCACGCTTCCAACGCACAGTGAGCCAGGAACCCTCCTATCGTGGCCAAAATTCAATTCTTCGACTTGAATGCATCGAAAAATTTCTTTTTGCTATAAACTAACAACCCTTCAAAGCTCCCAAATCCAAAATATTATTCATTTTAGATGATTCTGTGATGTGATACGACGGTCTAAAGACAAAATCATTTTCAAACTAAAACTAAACGTATTATACATCATTGTTTTAATCATTGTTTTAAATGTGTTAGCAGGTGTATTTCAAGTATGTAATCAAGTTTTAAGCATTTTTTAATCCATAAACAATTAGTGCAAACTTTCAAAAATTTAAACTTTGAGGAAGGTTTTAAAAAAATGCTTAAGAGAGCCAGCTGTCTGGTTTTTTCATAAGAATGCTTAAACATTTGTTGAAAGTATTAGACAAGTTTCAGCTGCAACCTCGTGCAACCTTTTAAGTTATACGAATTTCAAGAAATAAACGCAGCTGATTTGTGGCCGCCATAACACCGAATTAGAATCCGAAAATTAAAAACAATTATATTTTTGTATTTTAACCCTATTAATTATATTTATTGCATTTACATTTATCATATTTCATCAAATATGATAAGTACCATATAAGTACCACAACTTCGACCACACGTATTCCTGCACCGCTTGCGTACTGTTATGTCATCACGATTTTCAGGCATTTCTGATGAATTGAAAAAAAAAATATTTCAGATAAAAGTTAATCAGAATTCAGATTTCTACAAATTTCAATATAAAAAATTTTTTAAAAAATTAAAAAAAAAATTTTTTGACATCAAGACGAATTCAACGGGCTACTTCACTATGGCCGTAAGTCTCGAAATAACGCTAAAATAATTTTGGCCTCGAAAAGTGGTTTCCTGGCCCACTATGCAATATCACGTGACTAATCCGGTACTGGCAGAGAGAGGACCACTTTTTCCGTATAAAAAATCGGAAGAACAATCGACTTAAAAATTTCAATTTTCCATATAAAGATCCACGGTAAACCAACCGAGATTCTATGAATAATATAGTGATTCGACGGGGCACGAGAGTCGCCTCTATTAACATTCGCGACGCAGAAAGCTTCCCCGAGCCAGCACCGGACACACGTCTGGCAATTAACTCATCGGCGAAGCATGGTTCGAACGACGGGAAATTAGAAAGACGATAGTCAGCCGACGACGACAACGCCACTTGAGCAAACACGGAGTCGCTTGAACTCTTACTTAGCACCTTATTTCCATGCGATTGCAAAACCCGACAGACGTTTGTCGTCGATCCCTTCTGGTGGGCGTTTACAAGCCGAGGATCCGTTGAATCTTTTCTGTCGACGCCGACTTTCCTCCACGTACACCACCTTTCGTCACAATGGAATCTAATAGGTCGCGGCGACATTAAAAGCCTAGCGCACGCGCGCGTACAATTTTTCCCGCGAACAATGAGACAATAAGTTAACCCGGTAGGAGAACGTACATATGTTCGTATCGGTGCGGTGGAATCGTTTCCGAGGGGACCGGTCCCGGCGCGGCGCGACGCGGCGCGATTGCAGGGGGGAAACTCACGAGATTACCCGGCTCGATTCCTCGCAGACTTAATTCTATAACAGGTTAAGCTCTTTTTGGAAAACGCGATCGGACTCGAGCACCGGGTAGATCTAATTAAGCGAGTATCCTAAAAACGTTGCGCGGCCCCCCTCTGGCCATCGTTGTTGCGATCCTGGCAACAATGCCTTATTATATCAGTCCAATGAAATGGCGCGGACATAAAAAGAAAAGCATAATTACTGTATAGGGGTTGCTATGGTACGACCCCTGCGTTACAGTACACCAGAAGTGTCCCACGGGAGGCTGGCATAGGGGACGGGACCGGAAGATACCGAGGCTAGAGAGTTGATACAGACCGTTCCCAATCAAAAAAAATCGTTTAATTTAATAACCCATCAAAAATATTTTCATCGTGTCGGGGAAATATTGGAATTACTGCTCCTTGGTTCTTCGTGGAAAGGGGTGGGGCGAACCAGGAGGGAAAAACCATCAGGAAATGCAAGGGCGGGAAAGAGAGCTCAGGCTTTTAACGACGGCCAATTATAGCCGATAAGTCGACTGCTCGAGGAGAAGCTGCTAACTAGACGCAGCGTCGCTTCGCTTCGTGCAACCGTTGCCACTTTGTTGGGGATTTCATGAGACTAGGAAGTAGCGTCGTGCGATTCCTTTGCATATAACGACGTCTTGTTCAATCCGCTAACAGGCTGCATCGGCAACTCGATCGAAAACGACCCCGCTTGCCGTTGAATCTAACTAGAAATCACTTTCCAAATGACACCAATTGCAAGCTGTAGAATATAACCACGTTTTTTTTTACGAACCATCTAAAATCTAAGCATTCTCAGGGAAACTTGAGTTTAATGGTTTTGTACGTTACTAGTTACTTGGTCGTGATACAATCTATTCGGAAAAATAATTATAATACATATTACACATTCTTTCCTACTTTGGTAAACTTGTCGATATGTTACCTCCGCTCCGATTTCAATGACCTTGAACTACGCTGTCAAGGTCGTCATTCTGAACAACATTTCTCGTTAAAGTTTTTGGCTGTCGGATTTAGTTTATGAGATATTGGCAAAACACTTTACTTGCATAATTCCACGGGGTCGATGTACTACCCCCTCCCCGATTTCAATGACCTTGAAACATGTTGTCAACCTAATCCTTGCGTTTATAAGCAAAGATGTTTTTTTAGAATGGTGACCTTGAAATAGGAGAGAGGAACATCGACAAGTTTACCTCTACTCTTAGTAGAGGGGAGACCGTAGTTAGTTGACTAAGTTTTTACATGCCAAATTTTTATAACCAGATCATTGATATTTATTACTAGACTGCGGATTTTATGCATTTACGACAAAAATGGATGGGTGTTATTTCAAACAATAAAGAGACTACAAAAATGTAAGAGTATCAATACATTTTTTACAACATAATAAATATTCATACTTGGTTCCTATGTCTTGCAATTAATGCATACCATTTTTATTTTGCATAAAGATCCGCAGTCTATTTATTACCTTCGTGTACTAACGTTTACTTCGTTATATACACACTTAATTTTGAGAATAACTTTAAATGAGTGTGCGTTGTAGTTTTTACTACATTTAAGTTATAATAACAATGAGAATAATAACAATAATTGTCTTGGCATTTATTTTTAAGTAATTCAGAAATTTTCTATTGTTTTTTAGTATTTATAAACCATTCTTCTCTGACTTGGATATTTAATTTCGTCAATGTTGTTTTCTTATTTCTGTTATAATGCTTTTTTATGGATGTGTTAAAATAGCATTTTTTTCCATCTTTCTTGTCTTTTCACTGTTTTATCCTACTTTTGGAAAGAATTATGTTTGCATTTTCATTGATTTTGAGAGATGTTCATTGAGTTTATTTACACTTTCCTATCTTTAGTCGAGTGACTCTTATCAACAGATTTAACATCATAGGGCTGCATGTGTAAAACCTCTTCACACTGGATCAAATGAAATACCATAAATTGTATTCTAAGTATCATGTTCCCAAAAAAATATCAAACAGTATTTTTCGGTTTTACTACTAAACATTTTTAACGTGAAACGTTTTTAAAATCGGGTACCAGCACAGAAAATGCAACGTTCAGACTGTTACGCAAAACTTGTAACGAAAATGTAACGCATGAAGTTAGCGGACCGTAACGCATGAAAACGGTGAATACACTTATTATTATTTAAATCGATCGATATTTACAAACTCTATACGTGTATTAAAGGACAAAAACGTTTCACGTTAAACCAAAAGCCGTGCGCTCTGACATAGCCACACCCGATTTTTTATGTATAATTTGTAGAGGTGGGCGGGTTCCCGAAATTTCGGGTTCGGGTTAGGTACTCATGATACTCGGGTACTTGGAAATGTCGGGTATCTGAAGTCGAAATCGGGTCGGGTACCCGAAAATCTATGATATTTGGATATCCGAACAATATAAATTTCCGGGTACCCGCGTATCACGAATTTTCCCGACCCGACCCGATTCGACCCGACCCATCAAAACCTGACCCGAGGCACGGGTACCCGAAATTTTTGGGTATTCGCCCACCCCTAGCAATTCGAATGGTATCAAGTGGTCAGTATCCCGCAGGAGTTGCCTCCTGTTTTTCTTAAACGTTGTTTTTTCTCGTAGTTCTTTTTAAATAACTGTTGCATCGTGTAGCTCATAAAAAATTACATTCAAGTATGTACTGTGACCTTTGAATGACCTTGAACTCCGCAGATGAAGTATGAAGGTCAAACTTAAATTTCGTTTGTGAGGAGACTGCAGGCTTTGCGAGTAATACTAACGCCTTTAAATCTGTAGAAATTTTAAATAACTTACTTTTATTTACTGTATCTTGATACCATTGAAATTACACATAAAAAATGTCTTACTTTGTCCAAATTAAAGAAGATATTCTGGGGCCACATTTAAGTGAAACACTCTGTGTACACAGCCTACAACTGCGCGCTAATTTCTGCTGGCTTTACCACTCCACAACTTCAACAATTTTCAACATTTTACTAATTATCTTAACCTAAATTACTCATAAGTGTATCTACAATTAAGTCTTAGTATGCTCATTACACCGAAGCATCGAAGGTTTACCAACATATTATACCGGAGTACCGTACCTCGTTAACAAATCCGTTGCCGCAAGCACCGTTAAGCCAAGTGATAGTTTTACCATTGATAAATAAAATGTAAAAGAACAATATTGTGAATCGCTATTTACGAAAGAACTGAAACATTTATTTTCGAAACTTTCGATCCTGTTCCTCAATCAAGATGAGCGTGTGTACGCAAACGGATCGCAGGATCGTTTGGATCGGTTCTCTTTAGCCGAGAGATTAAATAGCGTCTCAAAGCGGCTTTCAACCGTGGCCGCGGTCTTAATTAAGGTACACGCCTACCAATTAACTTAAAAATTAATTACCATCCCGGCGAGTGTCCCAATTAAAGCGGGACAATGAGACGAACGAACAGCGGCGCGTAAATCGATGACGCGGATGCACAGTGGCAGGTGAGACCCGAGGAACGAAAGGAATGGTCGCGCATGCGAGAACCCGCCACGGTTAATGAGCAGATTTAGAATTTTCTCGCGGTCTGGCGATAAGAGGCAGCTCGCCGCTTTTTAGATTCAAAATAATCCTTGTAATTATCAAATCCCAGCGGCGCTCTATAGAGCATCCTTGAAAGGATCCTGACTCCTCATTACTGGCTGTGCGGCCCATCAAAAGGACCTCCTTCATGCTTTCCCGCCCGCCCGCTCCACTCCTCCCTTTCTTTTTCTTTTTTTTTTTACTGTTTATTCTTCGATGGAAAAGAAGCTCGTAAAAGGATCGGGACGCAGATAAACGAGAACGACAAATTGTAACAAGTTTGCGAAATGGTCCCCGGCCGCAACAGAAACTGTTAACATGCGTAACAACCGCCCGCGAAAAACGCAGGGAAAAAGATAAGGTGGAAGTACTAGGTAGTAGGTAGTGACAGGAATCGCAAACTGTCATCTTGAAGTTGCCAACCTCTTTAACGAGCAGAGGAGACACAGACTTTCGATGCGGACTGCCAGTAGAATAGAGCAGTCCGGGTGCCTTAATTACCGAAGTTTACGAGCAGCCGTGGCGCGGCAGCAGGCGAATTACCATGCTAATTTTTCTCGACTGCCTTCTCGATCTCCGTCAGTCTTTACTGTCCCCGGCGACTTTATAGCGCAACCCTCCAAACTTTTCTTCTCATATTTCGCCGACCTAACGAGATCCAAACCATCCGGATCGCCTTCGCGGCGATGCATTCGATTCCAACTGTATTGTACGTATATGGTAAAAAGAAAACCGTCACGCAACGCGCCGCGCAAGTGTTTCGTCGTGTTTTATCGATCTTTTTATACTTTGACCAGGACATTACGATTGCCGAAGAGATTTTGTTCGCGATCTCTCTGTGTTTTTGTAGTATTAGAATGGCCATTTAGGAGGTAATTTGTTAAATCGCCGATTCCCTGAAACCGCGTTTATTGTTTTTAAATGCGTTCATGCGTCGAGCTTTCGTACGATGAAATTTATGTATTATTTTATTTTGATTGAATAAATGTATTGCGTGTTGCTTCGGCTTTTTCTCGTAATCCGTTGAGTTTTTTACGCCGAAGCAAGAATTTTTGTTTAACCGGGAAATGGCATTTTTATTTTAGTATAAGTTCGAACCTTGTTCAATTTTGAACTCCTTTTCTTTGCTACGGCTTCTATTTTACTGAATCGTTAAAAATGGTCAAACAGATTTGCCTAGAACCTCGATTATCCCAACCAGTGAATGAGAGATCTCGAAAAGACAGTATTCGATGGTTAAAGAAAAATAATTAAAGATTAAGTACTTTAACAATTAATTTTTGTTAACATCAACTGTAAGTCTATATATACATTTTGAGTAATACAGGCATTTCCGGTAGTGCAATTCAAACATTTTATCAGTTCGTGGGTACAGTTAACTATGGACGTGTAATACAAATATGATTTGTTTTATCTTCTCTGTCTGAATTGTGCTAATTTAAATACATTGTAATTGAATTACGTAATTTAATTGCATGGTTTTCTATATATACAGTATTTGAATTACATAATTCAAATCTTTCACTTAATTTAATTGATCATTACGCGAATCATGAGCGTAACCGAAATGCAGTATAATTGAAATAAAATGTAATTGAAATACAATACAATGTAATTACTCGATGTATACATTACTCGCTTAATGTGAAAAATATCTTTCATTTCCATCCCTGTTTCTTCCGATTCGCATTCACAGCAACTCAATTTTATGTTTATGTTTTGAGTCTGTCTTGTGAACTTGGTTTTAGGTACGAATCGCGTGGATGATGGCGTGAATGTCGGAATGTTTGTTGCGTGTATATTCGAAGAGTGTCTAGGAGTATGTACTTATGTATGTTCGATGACTGATTGAGGTGAATGCGCGAGTATGGAAGAGGAGCGAGTGTGTTGTCGACTGCGATCGAGTAAACAGCGAGAGTAAAGTGTGAGAGATACAACGTTTGAATACCATAGAGCACGTGGCGAGAATATTTCTTAGTATTCAGTTCCATTTCTGATTGTTTAATATTAACATTGTCTTTATTCAATATATATTATATTAAAATATAACCAAATATTATTGAACCAACCACATGCCCTTATTCCGTGACTGTACTGCGTATCATCTGTTTTCCATTCATGAGTAACCCATTGGCAGTCTTCAGTGTTTCCCGTACATTACAACATTATTCATCCGTTCTATTAGTACCTTGTTCGTACCGTTCTTTTGCGCAGTGTAAAATGTGTGATGTAGAAGAAAGCGATACTATGGGCAGCTTGTGAGTGGCTGCACTTGCAGTTTCTGAAGTCTATGAAGAAGGCAACATTCATGAAGAACATGATGAAGGAGAAGAAGTGGAGGAAGAGATCGGCTTCCGATCTTTTTGGACGGAAAATTTTTCACATTTATTCCAGAAAACAGTGATTTAGACTCGAGGAAGGTTGTTGCTGAGTGTGTTAAATGTCGTCCAAACAAAATTGAAGTTAGGGGTTCCCTTGCAGTTTCATCCAATTTTGTTACACATTTGAAAAGAAGCCCTTTTGAAATGCCCTTCATCGGCAGCTGTAGGGAGAATGTTTTCTTATGCGATGATGACCAACCTTCTAAAATGCAGCAATCTTATTGTTAGTGACAAGATATTTGAACAGAGAGTGTTCATTGAAACTAATTTAAAACATGCTAATAATTGCCACCAGTGAATATGACCGCAAAAGTGATTAGTGCCACATGAAGAATGTTCTTTTCTTTTAGGTATTTCCTATTAAATAGCGTTACTTTTTTTCTGTAGTACTTTTGTCCTATGAGTCGTATTAAATTATTGCCATAAATATTATAAGTTTGATAAAGAAGGTAGCTATGTATATGTAATACTTTCTTTCTACAATTTATATTTCTTTTCTGAAACGAACGTAATAAATAAGTTTATTTTTGAGGTTATGAATAATACCATCTTCATCACTGATACTAATCTTTTCCTTTTCCCTCCTCTTATTCTTCTTATATATAATTTATAATTACACTGTACTTTGTAATTGTATTTCAATTGTAAAAACGAATTAGAAATGCAAATTACATCGTAATTTAATTGAATAAAGCGATTGAATTTCCGATTGCGAAATAGTTGAATACAATGTAATTGAATTACTTTGTAATTACAATTCGTGAAGTAATTCAATTGTAATTCAACAGAACTCTGTTGTTAGGCTACATGTTCGCATAATCTTAAATCTCAAAAAATTCTTTTTACATGAATAAGTGAAGGTCACCTTGACTTCTTTAAATGGCACCATATGTTTTGGACATGGGATTGTTGCTGACATCGAGACGAACTCAACTGTGTGTTATACTATGACCTTGAAATGACCTTGAACTCGAAAATTTTGTGCAGACGTAATTTTAATCAGGTTGCATCAGATGTTCTAACTGCGATCCATCTTTTATCATCCCGATCTCCTAGTAGCAAATGTTTCGTTGTCGCCATAATTAGGGCGTCTAGGTTTACTAAAAAGGTGTACTTGTATGCACTAAAGTCTCAACAATAACTGGTTATAGTTGATTTTCTCCCGAATGCCACCCTTAGGGTCAGCGATCGAGTGGCCGATAGCGGGAACCTATGTCGATTAAATATTGGCGAGGTTGGCTGTATTACTGTTCGGCATAATAGCATGCTATGCAAATAACAGAGAGTCGGTGAAAACACGGAGACGAGCGGCGACGAGCGGCGACGCGACGCGACGCGACGGCTTCATCCGCCTCGCTTTTCAGTGGCCACCCCCCGTCGACCCGGCCGCCGTCATCTATTGTTTCTGCCGTACACCCGCATATCCAGCGCGATATATCTTTTCGACCCCCTTATTGCTGGGGGTAGTTTGTCATGTTAATTTCGCGAAACTCGCGAGGGTGGCCAGAGCCGGGCTTTTAACGCACTGCCACCGTCCCGCTCGTCGTTGTCTCCCGACGCGCAACGATTCCGCGCGTCTCTCACGCAGCGAGAGAAAGAGATAGAGAGTGAGTGAGAGAGAGAGAGAGAGAGAGAGAGAGAGAGAGAGAGAGAGAGGGAAAAAGATGCAAATCCGGCCGACGCCGATGAAAGGGTTAACTGAACTGCCGGCCATTAATATGCTAATAGTTTTCGAGTCTCGCGATTCCGGCTTATGAGAGTGATTATCGCCGCGTAATGACCCAGAAACGCTTTTTCCGGAAGGGTGCTTGTCTCGCTCGACGCTCGCGAACCCGTTCTGCGGTTTTTCAATGCGACGGTTTACGAGCCTACGAACCTGTATCCCATCGCGTGGAAAATCCGCGGCGTGAAACGCGCGTCTCACGCTGCTGGCTCGCTTCAATTCCTCAGCCGGGGTCCCTCGACAAAGAAGGCGTTTAGTGTAAGTGCTTCTCATCCGGCAATACATGGCGACTTATACGCAAACTTTCATTTACGATTCGCGACCCTACTGGTATCTCTCCGACCAACTTTTTCAGTCTTCACAGAAATTCTACAGTAATTTATTATTAGACCGCGGATCGTTATGCAAAATAACAATTTTCTACCTGGATTGCAATAAACTCGAGCAAAATACCAATTGATTTCTTTGCCTGTGACCTTCAATGACCTTGAACAATTATAGGCAACGAATTCCTAATGCAGGTGACTTTGAGATCCCTATAAAAAGAGACGTAAAGACAAATATTTTTATGACATCGTCTGACCCCGTTGAACTATTCAACTTTGTTCTTAAGACATTTGACGTATTTTTAAAAGCAACGAAGATATTTGAGCTTCAAACGATGGGTGGCTCATCCTGTATATATATAATATATACATACAACGTTATAACTTATACAAACTTACTATTTCTATTATTAGTGCAGGCGCAGATTAAAAAAGTTGCATAAGGTAACCTTTAACACTTTGCGATTCCGATCAATTACAATTTTTTTAAAATTTGTTTTGCGTATCATCTGATACACTAGCCCTCTGAAATACTTAAAGAAAGCTCAATTCGTTTGGTTCAATTTTTTAAAATTATCTGGTCTAATTAAGAAACGATTAAATTTAAATTGTACCTTTACAAAATTGTAATCAGTGACCGATTATTAATGGGGATCAATATACATTAAAATAACATGTGATACAAAGAGCGTTTAAATGAAGATCGGTGATTCGTGAGTTGTGAAAGTAAACTAGACTGCTGGTCTTTATGCGTTTATGACAAAAACGAAGAGGTGCAATTAAAACTTTATTAATATATATTTCTATTTCCCATTCCAGTTTGTACAATTCAGGTAGAAAATTGACATTTTGCATAAAGATCCACTGTTAATCATGCAAATTTTTATGCAAAATAAACATTTTCTTCATCGATTGTAAAAAACAGGAGCCAAATACATATACTCCCTCCTTTAAAAGTTGTATACAGTTGAAAATAATATATCCATATTTCTAAATTTTTGTAATTTCTTCATTGTTTTAAATTTCACCCTCTCAGTTTTTCTATAAACGCATAAAATCCGCAGTTTAATCATGAGATATAGTATAAGAAAGAAAATAAATTTATATTTCATTCCAGACTGTTGCAATTTATATAGAACATTTTTATTTTGTATAAACATCCGCTGTTTAGTTATTACATTCGATTAAAACTATTGAACGCTTCATACGAGGTGCGATAACGTACATGCATAGTTAATAGAGGTAGGCGGGTACCCGAAAATTTCAGGTCGGGTTTTGTTGACTCGGGTCGGGTCGGGACCCGAAAATTCGTGATACTCGGGTAGCCGAGAGTCGAAATCGGGTCGGGTAGTGCTCGGGTCGGGTCAGGAACCCAAAGATCTATGACATTCGGATATCCAAACAATCCAACCCTATTTCGTCTTCGGGTGCCCGAAATTTCCGGACATCCACGTATCACGAATTTTCGAAATTACAAATACCGTGACAGATTTCTACAATATACAGGGTCTCCCAAAACGACTGCGTAAGCGGGAAATGGGAGGTTCCTTGGGTCATTTGAAGCAACATTTTCCTGAACAAAAATGGCGTCCGCGGCTTTGTGTAGGAGTTATTAACGAAAAACACGGACCAATCAGAGCGCGACCTAGACGCTCGCTGGCACGTTCAGCGCGGCGAGCCGGCAGGCGGTTGGCTGAATGTGTCAGCGAGCGTTCTAGGTCGCGCTCTGATTGGTCCGTATTTTTCGTTAATAACTCCTACACAAAGCCGCGGACGCCACTTTTGTTAAGGAAAATGTCGCTTGAAATGACCCAAGGAACCCCCTATTCCCGCTTACGCAGTCGTTTTGGGACACCCTGTATATGGTAATGTGTACGTATTAAAACAGAAATAAATTCCAAAATTTTTTGTGACCTGAACTCTGCGACGCGTATCGAATAAGTTATAAAAGTATAGGCCATATTTTGTATTATCAAGTACATTTTGAACACGTAATATATGCCAGCAAGGTATCAAACAATTTTTCCCCTAATAAAGTAGTGTAATGTCGAAAGGAACGCGGCGATATAGAATTTAATAAATATCTCCCCTCGGTGCACAGGATGTGGACGATTACCGATTTCGCGTTGGGAAGCGCATGTTCGCACGTTTTCGGTTGTCCGATGGAAATGAATAACTCGTTAAATAAGTAACCAAGATAACGTCGATACTTGCGATAATGTGCAGCGATAATAGGTGTCTGGAGCGTGCGCGACCCGAGTCTCCGTCCCGCATTTATCGGGTGAGCGTACACGCCAGTAATTCCGTGCACGTCGATGCTTTTGATCGATGACAAGGCGGCGCACGAGGTAGATTATCTAAATTTCTGTTTCAACCTTACCCTGGTTCGACACTGTTCGATCGTTAACGACGAGCAAACGAGCTTCCGTCATGCTTGGTTAGAAAATGAAATATGCCTGCGTCCAACGCCTACGCACACGCGCGCGCGCGCCTACTATGTATACCGATGTAGAAGTGCGATAGACCGATGCGGGTAGTGATAAAAATCCATCCAGGGCCAGGAGCATGCGATTATAGGGCGACACGTGCGTGATGCAGTGGCTCGCCGATACATCCGAAAGTTGGCGCGGCCGTTGCGTTGCGAACATCCCAACCGTTAATTGTCTACTTCACACGCGATAGTTTGTTGCCGCCTGTTAAATTTCTCGTTAGCCGGCCGGATCGGGGTGAAAAGTATTAATCTCGCGGCTTTACGTCCGACGCCGCACCGTTTTCATTCTTTTCCACCAGGGGTTTACGAAAAACGGTTTACACTCAATCGTAAAAGTACTACGATCGACGGTTCTCGAACGGGTACTAACTGTTTCGTAGGTCCCGCATCCCCCTGGAAAAAAATTCCCTGCTGCCCCCCCCCCCCCATCCTCTCTTCGGTCCTCTCACCGGAAACCTCGTAATCGATACAGAAAATCTTGTTAAAGCGGACCATAAAATTCATCGCCGAATGAACCGTCAATCTCGTGGCCCTGGAAATTGCATTTGACCGATATCCCAGCGAAAAAGAGTCGTTTACCCGTTCTTGACGATACATCGAAGCCCCGTCATTCAATTCCAGTCGCAACAAAGATTTTAATCGACGCGTGATCTCGTTAGAGCACACAGAGAAAGAGAGAACAGAACAGAGCCGCGCCGCGTCGCGTCGCGTCGGACTCAACGACTCAATGATTCAACGGGGTAGAGAGTGCAATTTTCCGTTGCGCGGCCCCGACGCGACGTTTGATCGATCACGTATAAAAGAGTCTCTTGGCCGGCGTCAAAGCCCCGCCTCGCCCACCGAGGAATGCATTTCATGCTGCAATCCTGCGTGCTTCCCTGGGCCCTCCGGCCGAGTGGCAATCTTGAAAACTCGTAAAACCGAATCAAATTCTCACTGCAATCCGTCAGATGATTAAACCTACGCTTTACTGCCTCGGCGAAGATGTCACGCTGCTTCGTTAACGTTACATCATCATCTTCTTCCAATTGCATCGCACGGATTATTCGCCCCCTTCACATATTCTCTTTTATCAGAGTTCTTTTATTATTTCCATCAATTGCCTAGTGTTTATGAATTTTTCGTACTCAAGGTCACGCGAAGGCCATAGCATTACAGGTGGCTGGATACATCTTGACGTCGGCTATCGTATCGCGATTGTGAAAATATGTGTAGCTACATTATAACCTTTTTGTAGTCAACTAAAATTGTAGTAAAGTTGTTGTTGGTCAACCGGGGTACCCGCGAACATTAGGCGTTCTATTCCGATATAGCGACAAATTTTACTGGTGTTCATTACCGATACTCTTAATAATCCCTTCCTATAATATACCAAACATTGTTTTAAAAGATATTGGCGAATAATTATATGAAATTACAATATAATTCTATAAAGTGAATAACTCCTGTCATTCTTATTCGTGCGTTCCACTTTCTTTCTCTTCGTCGACGACTGTTTTTGAGGCAGCAATCTGTCTTTGAGGTCTGTTATCTCGTTTATACATATAAACAAGTATATGAACCCACGAGTCGAACTAGAGAACGAAACAAACAACTGAATCAGTTTCTTGAACGAATAAAAAGGTGTGTACTGTGCAGAAATTTTCGTGTGCAGTTTCGTCCTTGAAGAACAAAATCAAAAAAGGAAACTCGAAATTGTTGATTTCTATAATCAACCAAAATCTGGCGTTGACACAATGGATTAAATACTGGGAAGATATATGTATATTACAAAAAGACGAACTATCAGATGGCCACTAGCATTCCACTACCACTCTTGCCATCTATTATAGTATGTATACGTCAATTAGGGGAAGAACTTTGTATCCTAACTATTCAAAATCGAGCCTCAAATATCCAAATATGTAACATTTTTTATCGAAATTAGCTATAGACAGCATACAACTGACACCATACTCAATAAACATTACATAGATTAATTCTGCACAACCGACGCCATTATTGTAAGATGCAAGGAGAAAAAAAAAGTTGTAGGCCATACATGCCACGCAGAATCTACCAAGAGACGCAGGAAAATCAGAAAAAATTGTCAAAAGTGCTTGCAACCAAGTTTGCGATAAATACGCAAACACAATTACTATACTATGTAAAAGTTGTCCTGTAACTCATTAATTAATTATTATAATTTAATGATTTATGTTAATGAACAAGTAGTATCAATAATTTTGTATTCTGTATAATTTCTTTTGAAAATTTCCATTCGAAATGCGTTTAAGTATGATTTTTCGTATATGGGAACCCGGGTACTCCGATTATACAACAAGCGCATATACAAGTTTGAAGCTTAATTACTCAAAGAAATTTTACACAAATTTTTTGTCACGAAACGTTAATCGACTTAAAATTGTACAAAGAATGGGAATCCTGAACAACGAAGGTAACAATTGTTGAAGGATACGATAGGAGTGGAGTTCCTTTTCAATAAAAAGACAGCCTAGTGAAATAAGTCCCTTTTAAACAACTTAAACGTTATTAAAAACTGCAATAGAATCTAAACCAGGTATGTCCTTCCTACATCGACTCTTCCGTCGAACTGAACTTCAGGGCGACGCACAGTGTGACGTTTCGATAATTTAGGGGAATTAAATTCTTAATGATGTTGTTTCTTTTTTTATCGTGTATTTTGTTTAAACTACTCAAAATATGATGATTTCTAATTACTTTAACATGGCTTTTATTGTATTGAAAAAAAACGTATTTTAACTCTTGCAAATTACTGTTTGAAAGGGTATTTCATTTAAATGATACAAGGCAGTTACAAACACAGTCTTACATAAATATATTTAAAGTTTATTAAAACTAAATACATTTCAAGAAACTTTCTATTATCAAACACAACAACAGTTAAACAATAACAATTTGATATAGTAACAATCAAAAAGGTTTATAATATTAACAGACACGTTCTTGCTTGAATAAATTGTGTTAGACAGCTGCGTGAGGCGACTCCGTGAAGTAACAGCGTAAGGTTGATGAAAACAAATGAAAACTCCCAAAGACGCAGACGAACGCAAAAGTTGTTTTCATATCTGACTAGACAAGACTTCACAATGTAACCATTCAGTGTAGTTTCAAGTCCATATTCGCCCATATAATAAAGTTTCACTCTATAGAACATTGGTGAATACTGCAAAGTTCTCCGATTTTGTATGATTGTTAACTATAATAAATTCTATGTATAATATTTAAAAACTAAAAGTATTGAAAACACACTACAAAGGATTGAAAAGTCACTAAAATAAATACAATAACAATTGAAGTTCATATACACACACTTTTATTCGGGCAAAGTACCACTGACGATTGATGAAGTTTCATCATTTGTGATGTAGGAATCGGTTAGGATCTGGTCATAGTGATTACGCACAAAGTATTTATAATAATGTGTATAGTTTAATTAACAATATATTACACGCCGTACAACTTCGTCGTTCAAACATCGTCGTTCGTCTGAGGGTTTTCTCCTCGCCCCCTAGCCTCCGTATGCAGTACCGATCATGTCGGTTAGGTAGGTTTCCTATAATTTATATGTATAGGCAAAAAGTTCAGTTGAGGCTTATTTTTCTTATTTGAACGCGATGAAAAATTAAAATTGACAGTGATTCTGGGTTACGGAACTATTGCTTTTAAACTATGTAGTAGTAAATTCGCAATTATTAAAAAATTTTCAATTTCGGAATTAAATTTCCCTAAATGATCGAAATGTCACACTGTGACGTAAACACATGCGACGTAAATACAATCCACGTCCTACCCACTCGCGTCTCATGCCGATCGTCATTTTTCGATACATTGTATCAGCAGATACAACATCGCAACAATTGGATCCTGAGTTTTTTCCCAGAGATGTTTTATTTTAACAACAATGAAGTTAAGTTTCTGCGAATACGCTTTTGATGACTTGTGAAATAATATTTACAGAATTCATTAATGGTAATAACTGAAAAATCAGGTTTTTTGTGTCACTTTGGACGCAAGCGTGCGAGATGCTGGCGATTAGCCACGGGCGAAGGATTCCTTGGAATGGCGCTTCTTCAAAATTTCTTGTAGACCCAGTGTTCCTCGAGTGTTCTTGCGACAAGGGTGAAAACACTATCCACAAAATACATATACATTTCCCGATGAGTACACAAGTTAGCATCGTATTCAAAGCATTCTGTACTTAGCGAAGGCGTTACAGATACAACAAACGATCAGCTCGAGTGGTACGGGCCGTCGCGTCGCGTCGCGTCGTCACGTCGAAGCGATATTGCGTAGGCATGAATTCCGAAATAGATTCTGTAAATGCCGGAACGACAAGCAGGCGAAGCACCGCGCGGTTCGCATAAGTTGGCTATCTTCTCGCGACACCCGGTGCGCCAGTTTTACGCGCTGGCCGTAAACACGAATTAATTTCAATCGTTCTATGCGAGGACCTACGCGCGGTTACGTGTGTAATTCGACAACCCCCCGACTGTAGTGGAGCGTACGTGAACCCGAGCCGAGGGGAGGCCAAACATAAAACAATAATGGCGAAACATAAACGACAGAGCACTTAACACTTGGCACTTAAACAACTGGCAAATTGCTCCCTTGTCAGTCTGGCCTTAACCGAGAATTTAGGTGGCGGAACTTGACGAACGACCCCGCCCGGAATCGAAATCGTTGTCGAAGGAGGCTTCGTCAACGAGCTACCCAGATCCAATAGAAGCCTTTAGGGTATGCAAAGTCGAACTGCAGCGTTCAACGTAGGGCTGTTAATAGATAAATATTTTTACCATTATGAAACACGAGGACTTAATTAGTGGTAATTAATGGTAGGATTTCCGACAGTTCACACTTTTCATCGATATCTGCAAACTTTTTTATTCAACTACGTAAAAAGTATTATAAATAGGTTTCATTCTTACGAAGAAATACATGTGATCGGTAAGCAACAGGCTACAACAATGAATAAGAGCTGAAGGTGGATATTTTGAACATGAAATGTGAAACACACTGGTAAGATATCGATTCTTGTCCTTTTTGAAAGTTGGTCATTTTTCAAACCTTGGATAACCGCAAGGTCATTTCGAAGACGTATGTTGAACTTGTTTTTTTCTGTACTTTCATAATATCAAAACAAAAATGTGACATTCCATTTGAAAAACACGAGGTGACCTTGAAGTAACCTTGAAAACTAAAAGATAAAATTTTTTGTCAGAGTCACAAGTACAACATTTGTAGGACAGCCTATAGGTACAGAGTGAAGCACGTAAGGATCCCACCAAACATATCTCCGTTGTTTTTAGTAATACGAGGAAATGTTCCAGACAGACGTTTTCCTAACTGTTGGATCGGACGTGCTGGAACAGTTCAGTGGTCAGCACGTTCGCCTGTCTTGAATCCACTCGATTTTTTTTGGGGAACATTAAAAAATAAAGTTTACGCCAATGTATCAACAAGTGCTGATGATCTGCGTCAACGTATAGTGACAGAATGTGGGAATATTATCCGCGAGATATTAAATACTGTGCAATCTTCTTTACGAAGCAGGTTACAAGCATGTTTAAATGCTGACGGCCACCATTTTGAAAACATTCTTGAAAATTCCAGACAGCACGGCAGTTTGCAAACAAGAGATGTCTTTCGACAATGTTTCAGTGTTTACCGACAATGTTTCAGTGTTTACATGAATGGAACCCTTGTAGAGTATGGTAAGCATGAACATGGTCTTCCTACGTTAAGTTATCCTTTTTGAACAAATTCCTTCGAAGGTCATTTGAAGGTCAACATATTATACATGGTTGAATTTGTGTTTCCATTAGCTATACTGTTACACTAATCAAAATACGTTGTTCCATTTTTAAAAAACGACGACGACCTTGAAATATCAGAAAATATGACCTAGAGAAAAAAAACTTCTCGGTCACAATAATTGCTACACCGAACCAAACATTTTCTCGTCTTACTAAAAGCAATGGAGATATTTTTTTTTAGACGCTCGAAGTGTATCGAGTTAGTTTAATATGTTAATAGGCTAACATAATTTTCCCTTTCGCCACATGACACCCAGTGGTGAAAGAGTCATCGGTTCACGATTTCCTTTGCAGTGTCACTCGGTGATGAAACAGGGCTAGTCCTCGACCAACAAAATCCCGTAAAACACAAACAACCCTCGGTCACGCATAACTTGTGTAACCCCTGGCTCGTAACTCGTGTAACAGTGTTTGAAGTGCACTGGAAGATTTAATAAATAAGGGAAATCTGCTCGGTAATCAAAAAAGCAATGCGTATATTGAAAACGATCTATTTAAGCGCGTTTAAATTCACGAGAACCCGCTCACGCCGGAGCTTGCACGTGATTGGACATGCACTGTCCAATCGACGACGTTACCCCGGAGCTGGGTAGTTGCGAAAAGCTTGGAGCCCCCAATATCCGTGTTGTGGAAACACTTGCGACCCGCTCCATTTAGGAAATGAAAGGGACGAAAAGTGGAGGTGATTGTAAATTCACGTATGCACCGTAGCCAGCGAATAGGAAAATTCGTAGAATCCGGAGAGATCAGGGGTCTTGCGTCACCGGGGTAGCCTATCGGGTGAAATCTGCCCGATAAATTTCTCCTTTCATAAGAAGTAATGAAAGTCAAATAGTGGTTCGGCACCCCGGGTGGTTTAGAACGTTTTCGGGGACGTCGAAGGGTAACCGAGGGATGACGACGAGGATGGTGGCTAACGGGATAGAGAGGGGAAAGGGGGAGCATATGGTGTCCTCGGTGTTAAACGCGGTATCGTGCGCGATGGCCTCGCGTAACCACCCTTATTATCGCGTAGACAACCCGAATCGAGGTTAGGGTGGCGAGCCGCTTTTTAATTTTACAGTATCCCCATAAAATATTCGCCCGTAACAATAAAAGTAGAGCTAAGCCGTGATTTGCGAGCGCGCGATATTGCCGTGTCCCCGGAATCTTATTCCCTCGGCAGGGACGCTCTGTCATTTACAAACGGCTCCTCTCTCTTTAGGTTCACGGTAGATCGACAACAGAGATCTCGCAAGACTGGTAACGAGCACGTGGAAGGGGACATCGATTGGTCATTTGGAATTTTTAGGGTGCGGAGTTCTAGGCCACGTGTTACGGTAAACAGGGCCTGCTACAGTGCAAACATGCTTTCCTTATAAAATTATAGCATGGCCGACTAGAATGCAATACATTTGAACCGGATCGCACGAGTATAGCAATTCCGGTTACTGTTAAATGAACACACCTTGAGTCCAAAGATACTAAATCTAATTCTCTTTATAATAGCAGATATACTAGCTCGGGGTCTAAGACGTTAAAAGTGGAGTCTGCAACCGAAAACTTAGTTTACGACTTTCTATTGTTAGTAAACACATTTAGTGCCCTGGCTACAAGTTCAATATATCGCGACTGATGTGTCACAAATCTTTAAATGCGGAACAACGGATCTACACAATGGGTCTGTTAAGCCTCTTTCCTAGGCCCGTCGCGCGTCGCATCTTACGGGCCGTGTTAGAGTTGTAGCACCAATAGGTGATCGTTTTGAAGTTTGCAAGTAGCTGCTTAAGACTGCGACACATCAACGGTAGTTTTAATATTTAACCTAATCCATAAACTGATAATTCACAGCTAAAGTTTTATCTTGCAAATACAGTTTTCGATAGGAACAAAAATTCCAATCGTAGACCAATAAATCATACCGAATAATAAAATCTGGCTAACATAAGATTAAATTGGGCTAAGATTGTTTGGAGGCCTAGTCAATTAACCCATATTAACTCGAGCACCAAAAATTTTTGTATCATAGATTTGTATCATTAAAATTCTTTCTGTATTCTTATCTTGTATTTATAATTGTAAACCCACTAGTTAAAAGACTATATAATATTATCATATTTATCATACGTAAGAAGAGTGTAATATATTTCTCATAAACAGTCTGCGGATCTTCAGGCAAAATAAAAATTGTTTGCATTAATTGCAAGAATTCGGAACAAAATAGGAATTTATTTATCTCTAGTGGTTTTATTAAATTGTAAGAAATGTTTCGCTGCTCTCAAATTCGTGTAATGTTTTTATTGTTTGATATTACATGCGCCCATTTTTGGAATAAATGTATAAAATCCGCAGTCTAATTATACGCCAGAAAATATTTGTTGAGTACCGTTCGACAGAGCTGCATCAATCGGGCAAAACAAACTGGAGAGCCTGCCGATTAGATTGCTTCCACGATCCCTTTTCTGCCGATTTAACCGGTATCGGAGAGCGCATGAAAATCCCCGATTTCGTGGAGCGCGAAACCCATCCGATCGAATCGTATTTCCAGCTACGCGTTTCGAGCCGCAGACCTGTTACGGGGAATAATCATGGAAATAGAGAGCGAGATTCGTTATTATTAGATTATTCCTTTTGAAGCGTGGCCTGTGGCGAGCGAAACAACACAGCTTTTTTCTGTCCGTAAACAGCGATCGTCGATTTGATCCGTTACGGGGCACAAAGGTCGTCGATAACACGGTGCGCGGATTCGACGCGTTGTTTTCCATCTCGCGTACTCCGGGTCCTTCGTTTTTCAACGGCGAGCATCCCCACGATTCCGCTACGGACCGATCACGTGACGTGACCAGAGGTGGGCATTATTTGGCAAAAATGAATATTTCAAATACTATTTAATATTTTAGATTTGATTTTGCCTAAACGAAATAATATTTCATTTAAGATATACAATTTCGGAAATAACATATTTTTGTTTTAACAATCTGGACCACAAAATAAAATATTTCGATTTTAACAATCCGAAAGACGAAATAAAATATTTTACGTTTTGCGTCGTTCTAATACTCTGAGAAATAATATAAGAAACTGCATCATTTGCCATATTTTCGATTTATTTTTTTTTCACTGCGGCTATTCACATACAACAAGGTGCAGCGTCTCAAATTTGCATCTGTCAGGATACTCTTTCGAGGACACAAAATCAGTCCAGCAAAGCTAAAAAGTCTCTCAACTGGGGCAGAGGGCGGACTAGCTGTGTTGTATTTTTAAAATCACTATCACTATCGCTGAAATATTGAAATCATTCTAATTCTGCAATGTTCGTATGAGTACTATCATTTGTTTCTTTTTCCATAAAGGAAAAAAGTCATTTACTTCTCTGTTTTGTGAAAATTAAAGTAATTGAGACCGTAACTTTGAATCTGGATTTGCTATTTGTTTCAAAGCATTTAATACGGTTTCTTTGATAAATGTACGTTTTCCTTCATTTACGTTTTTCGAAATCCATCGTAATTTTCATTTTGAGTGACTAACAGTGGCAATTATATAGTTGCTTGCGTGTTCAAAAAAATCGAATAAATCACGAAATCGAGATTTCAAACTTCATAGTAAATGAAGTCTCAAAGATTCGCAATATGATATTGTACATGTACCATATTCGATATTTTCAATATGTTTCAAGTTATCCTCTACTCCCAAAATCCAAGGAAATATATCACCGAAAAAGACATTATCACTTTGTAGTTTGTTCAAAGCGTATGGAATGGGTCGCCTACAACATTCATATTCTATTAAAAATTCTTTGTTTTTTTTTTTATAAAGATACAGTGTATCATATGGTTAGGAAACAATTATACTCGTTAATGTATTCAATTCGAACCCTTATTTTCAGCAATAATATTTAAAATTGAAATTAACGAAAAAATACAAATATTTTTAATATTCTTAAAATAAAATACTATTTCCAAAAATAACTGCATCAAATAAAATATTTTATTTTTAGTGTTGCACGCATACTTTAAAATAAATAGGATTATTTACTATTTAAAATACTATTTTACCCAGCTCAGAACGTGACGCGTGCAGCCAATTTGCGTTGCGTCTGCGCCCGCGTCTTCCCCTCGATTCGATTCAATTCCCCTGATCTGGCGGCTCTGTATCGGCTTCATAACGGATTAACCCAAAGATGTCTTTGTGAACTTGGTTTTAGGCGCGAAGCGCATGAGAGTGTGCCATCTAGATAAATAAGGTATAAGTCTATGATTATATAGGAATTGGGGGAAAGGGAAGAGAGCAACGAGAACGCGATCAGAACTAGAGAGTACAGAGAGTAGAGTACATCGAGAGCGAGTAAAGAGAGAGAGAGTGTGTGAGTCCCGCGGTATAGACCGCAGAGAGAGAACATTGAGTGAAGCCGTCTGGGCAATTATTTCAACTAAGATCTATTTACTTAATATTGTTTATATTTAGCCTTTTGTCGTTTTTGTGAATAAACATATATATTCCAACAGTCTTGGCGAAAAAACCGCTGCAAAGAGTAGTAACGAGAAGATCGTAAAATCTACGGGTGAAAAGGGAAAGAAGTAGTGACAGAGAAAGAGAGAGACAGAGAGATACGAATGCACCAACATTATTGTAGACAATGGACTAGCGTAGGAACACCGTTGGTAAGAGCCAGGACGAATCCACAGAACGTATAACGTAACCGGTGATTATGCGATGGACGCAGCAGAACGAACGGCAAAACCGTTCAACGAGCGTGCGAGCAAGCAAACGGGCTGGTCGAAGGAGCGAGCTACGGATAAAACCGTTTTCCAGACGCGCATTACGCGAAGCCTTCGCGCACCAGCCTCGAACGAGGAAATAAAACAAGCCAATGCCTGCCGCGCGCGATAGTACTACGCTACTACATGTAGATGTATATGCTTGCTTATATACCGCCCCGATAAATGTACAAGATAACGGTACGCGGGTATATCATTATCTCGTACGCCGCCCGGTAAAACCTTCTACCTCCTCGGGTCTCTGCCTACCATCGAATGGCACATTCGTACATAACCCCCGAGAACACGGTCAGAACCGCGCGGCCCCATGGTGAATTTTTAATTTTTATTGTCCCGGAACGAGCAACCGGCAAATCCGTCCGGCCTCCAAGATCCGAAGGAACGATAAAAGTTAATCCTCGAGGCTTGCGACCGCAACACTCCGGGGACATGCGATTTCCTCTGACGCGGCTTTTTAATGCTCGCTCGTCTCGTCCAGTCTCGTCCCGCCTCGTCCCGTCTCGTCTCGACTCGTCCGGGCGAATTCCCGCGTAGTTAACCCTTATTGCCCATCATTCGGGATAATTTTACCTGATACAAACATTGGAATCATTTTTCATTGCTCCTCAAAGTAGAATATTTTCCATCGCAGTTGGCCTTCGACGATATTGAATGACCTTGAGTCGCAGTTCACTGGACGCGTCTTAGAACACCGTATTCCCAGATACCACAAAGACGTCTTGAAGACGTCTGTTATTGTTTACGGACGTCTTATATGTTACAAAACTTTACGTCTTAAAAAAGTCTTAGAGAGACGTTTAGACTTAGAGACGTCTGTTTAATGTCTGAAAAACGTCTGAAAACCGTCTTTTAACAGAAAAAAAGTAGACATATGCTAGGAGCGAACCTAGTATCAGCACGTCCACAGTCGAATACCTTTTTTTTTTATTTTATTCATTGTTTATTTAGAGAGCTACAACAATATTAACGGTTCATACAATAACTATAAATATAAACAATAAAAGTTTTTCTTAACGATGGTACTTATTTCCACAGGTACTAATGTATGTAGGAACATTAGGAATGTAAAATTATTGTTTTTGGTCTGAGGGGTGACGTCAACCTACTCCTCATAATTTTCGATCGTATTGCACGCAATACGTTTGTGCAGTTCACAGCCGAAAACGCTCTTAACAAAACAGGAGCTCGCGTTGTTGTTTTTATCCTCAATTCTAAGTCCTAAATCTTAAATTCGCAATATGTACGTATGTATATGTATACATGGAGGAAGGGGAGGAGGAGGGCGATGAAGATTGTGATGCGGAAAAAGTGATGGTGACGCTGATGGTGATTATTTACAAATTACGAAGGGGATATGCTATTGGGATTTCCAACCGGACTGTTGGAAACATGGTTAATACTTTCAGATATAATGCGCTGACGCAGTAGAAATACTGATCAAGTTGATTTCATTTTTTAATTTTTCGTGTGAAATGTTCAAGGTTTATCGGTGCCTAATAGACCTATAGAATAAATAAAACGTAACAATTTCAAGGTTAGCTTAGTATTTCGCGCAGGAAATGTCGAGATAATCGATTTTTATTTTTTTTAACTACGACGCCGCGGACTTAAAAATCTGAAAAAAAATTGTATAGACAATGGCTAAAAAATTTTTTTTAAACATTGCAATTAGTTGGAGTGACAAGAAAAAGAAAAAAACTTACGTTTCTTAACTTTTTAATCTGAGCCTATTCTTTTTGTTGTCACTCTAAACAATTGCAATTTTTGAAAACAAACTGCAGTTATCGGTCGAAAGTGTCACAATGCTGATTTCGATAAAATTTTATAAATAAGCTCAGATGAGAAAGTTAAAAAGAGTGAGTTTAAAAAATTTTTTTATCATTCCAAGTAACAGCAAAACTGCAAAAGTAGTTTAGTGATTGTACAATAAACTAACATGTCATAACATGTCACTATCACTGCAAATAAGTTTTTATCTGATTCCAGTTTCTTAAAATTCGTCTCTACAGAAATTGCAAATTGCTTAAACATCTGCAGTCTAGTAATGAGACACTCACTCTGCACAGTTATTTACGTTCAAAGTGTTTTTCAGCAGAGTGTGATTTCGCAGCCAGAGGGTTTGAGATGCAGTCTTTCGATTTTGATTTAAATAGATGAAAATTAATATAAAAGAACACTATTGTCTCCCTGTTAGTTCGGATATTGGAGGCTTTACTGTATAATAATGTGACAACTCAATCGATAAACTTTCCACGATCATGACCTTGGAGAAATAGCTGAAACACTTCTCTAAAACTTGTACGTAGCGGCGCCATAAATCTAGCAGTTAATAAATAATGTTAATTTTAGAATGGCGTTCGAAAAGTCCCTTGACTCAGAAAATAAAATTAAATTGGGAGAACAATAATAAATTTCAGATGAAAATTTCTAGATACAACATTATTTTGTTTACAGATCAAGAACAAATAGTGCGACCATCGACCATCAAGCTTTTGCGGTTTGCGTAAACAAGCCAGAGAGGCAATACGGTATGGATCAATTGTGAAGCGAGGAGCACGCCTAACATAAGGAATCCATTGCTCTGCAGCAAGCGCAAGGTGTCCTCGATGAACAGTACTATTTTCGGATCGCTAGTCGGTGGCCTGCTGGAAAGTATTTTCGAGAGGTCCCGGCGGCAACTCCCAGCCGATCGAGAGACGATTGATGATCCCGGATGAGTGACGAGAGATGGATCGCCTTGCCGAGACACCGCGAGGGAGGCTTAAACGAGTATTTATGTGCGTAAACGAAAGGAAGAGTTAGCGGGCTCACTGGAAAATAAATAACGGCCAGGGAAATGGAAATCCTACGCGTCGCGGCGGCTGTTTCGATCCTGCGAACCGCGTAAAATCTTTCTCTGTCGAGTCAGAGATTAAAAGGGAAGGGACATTAGAAGGCTGAAAAGACAGACGATAAGACGCCGTTTCTCAGGCACACGCTAAAAATAGTGTACGAGGATAAGTAAACACATTACGATACGTCTCACAGTGAGGCGGCCTGCCGATCCAGCAGTTCATTAAGATTTTAGTATTATTTGGAAGTTTAAGGGTATAACAATGTAGGTCGTTGGATTCGTTTTCACATCAGCTACAATATTATGAATTTAAAAATTATAGGTGACCTTCGTTTTTTATAGAATAAACATTTTTGAAAAAATTTTTTATATTGAAATGTGTAGACCGCCAAATGTTGATTAACCTTTGTTTAAAACATTTTTTTGTCTCATTATCGGAACCGTCTGAAAAGTCATGTTCAGTTTTAGAATAAACAATAATCGATAATGGTACATATTCATAAAATGTTGATTTTTAAATGCTTGTACAATTTTTAATAAATTTTATTAATTTAATCGTTTTTGAAGCAATATACGTTCGATAAACATTTGATATCCACTGAAGTATCTGAGGCACTTTAAACAATAATAATTTCTGAAGAAGGACGAAAGTGGAAATGATTCTTGCTGCAACTATTTAGAACTCAAAGGATATTCCATGTCAAAGGGAAATAACTTCGACAAATTTCATTAGTCCATTAAGAATTATTTATTTAAAGAATGACGAAATGTGATTCTAACTTTGAGGTATGCATTAAATACCTCATATCGGTATTAGATGTAGACATCTTCATATTATACAGGTTATCCTAAAATATTGTAAATCCTTAAAAGGGCTGATTAGTGGGATGATACGAAGTAACTTTTTCCTTAACGGAAATTAACGCTGCGCTTAGTGTTTCTACTCGAGAAATTTTTGAGAAAAGCGAGATATTTAAATTTTGCATTTCTCGAGAAATTAGTGTTATTTCTCGAGAATTTTAATAAAGCACGCGTTCTGAATTACACTTGCATCCGAAACATATGAATGCCATAGTTAGGGTGCCGTCCTACTGACGAAAATGGTGATATTGAAGAGACATTAACTGTCAACAATCACCGAATTATCATTGAAAGAACAACTGAAATTGTCAATCTCGGAAAGCCTGAAGGAATTCCAATCTAAATGTAATGATAGTAAATATCAGACATTAACGAAGGAATTTAGTAAGTATATTTGAAACTAGTGGTACGAAAACTAAAAATTTGCAATAACTATTTGATGGATTGTCTACAATTAAACCGACTTGCACAAAATGAGCGCCATTTTTCAATTGCCAATGATTTTGGTAGAAAGAAAAGATCTTGACTGACAGACGCAACCTAAGAGGCTTTGTCTTTTTTAAAAAACTATTTTAAATCACTGAAATAATTTAAAAAATGAAAATAAGTAAAACATTAAAATTTTTTTTATTTGAAATGTTCATATGAGAACATTAACATTTTTTATTTTTTATCTTACAAATTAAAAATGTTCTTTACAATTTTTTTCTACAAAGTTCTATCAAATTTATATATTTCAATTATTTAATAAAGTTTGTTTGAATATCAATATATTTTATTTCCCAACTACTAAATGTTTATATGTATACATACAATACGATACGTTGTGTGTGTATAAAATTAGGATAGTTAAGAAATAATTTAAATTTGATTGAACTTTATGTGTTTTTCTTTAGTTATACATGTAGTTTTTCAAAACAGATTTTTCTCGAGATCTCTCGAGAATTATCGGGAAATCAAAATCGTATTTCTTCTTCTCGAGAAACGAAAAAAAGCAACATTTTTAGAAACACACGTGTTCTTTTCTCAAAAAAGCTGCCGCAAAATTAACCCTGATCTTGAATTTCGAGGTCAAAAGGTCATGCAATTGTTTAATTGCATCGTATTCTCAGGAGTAGCAAGTGCGAAGGAAGCATGGGTGAAAACATTTAAAGGGAAATATGTGAAATATGTCCATAACAACATATCTCAAGGTCATTGAAAACGGAGAGGAGTTTACCCAATTTATACAGCACTGTAACTACGAAACTTCTATTATTCGAACACTGTTGTTCTCCTAGTTCGTTCGGATGATCGAGGTTCTACCGCGAAGTTTATCAACGCGCATTAGAATAAACTTTCTGTGCAGGCTATACCGATGATTTGCGGCACCAAATAGGAAATAATTGTCAAACGGGAAACGAGCTTTCGCAGAGAATTCGCGATTAAACGGGCAAATATCGATTAGTTTTCCATTAATAATCTACATAGAACTGTGTTAATTATCGGCCGTTCCCGGTGGAGGCGATTGCGCGTAAGATCGCGAAATAAACGAAACGAAAGGCGTACCATTAGCAAAAGTATCTCAGCACTTAGCACGAGAACGGCGCGGTGGTCGTTGGTATTTTTCGACACGATCGCCGACACGCATTAGCCTCCCAATAATCAGGGAGGACTTTCATTTCCACGTGAGCGTTATGCGCATGGACGTCATTAACAGTCAGGCTTTAAAGCAGCTTTTTACGCTTTACGATCCTCTGCCTTGCCGGGCGAGCGCGTGCGAGCGAGCGCGTGCGAGCGTATGGCTCTTCCCGCGTAATGGTTCCTCGTGAAAGTGCACGGTCGAAAGTCAGGCAAACATCGAAACGGTCGTTTGCGAGTCGAACAAGATCCCTCTCCCCACCTGAGGGAGGTGAAGGGTTGCCAAGGCGTCGATACCAGTCCTCGCACAATCAAGAGATAATTCGTTTAACCGCGAGATTAGCCATTTCGGGATCGAGCGCCGCCGCGCCGTAACTCGTTTAACGTCGCATTAAATCATTAACTTGTCAGCGAAAAATTCTCTGCCGCGCCGGGAGGGTGCAGAAGATTGGCGGGCGGCGGCTGAGTCTCGTTGTAACGAGAGGGTGATCTCGCCCCCTCGAATCAACAAGAGAAAGACAATATTAATTACACACTTTCCTCCTCGTCACCGACAAATAACTAGATACAGAGTTTATCCGTCTGCCTGCCTGCCTGTCTGCCTGTCTGCATTACTAATATAAATACGTACTCATCGGAAGAACCTACTATAAACCGTCCAAGTTTCCATCAGCATATATCTCCCGTTAATCCTTGCGGGAGGTATTCCCTAGATTAAAAGGGGAGGAATTAGGGTGGACCTATTAACGAGCGCATTAAAACGTATGGACCGGCGACGTTCCCCGAAACAAGTATGTTGCCACGGAGCATTATCCGTTCGGTAATTCACGAACCACGGAAGCTACCCCCCCCCCCCCCAACCTCTCGATCTCCTTTTTGCTACGATTTTCCTCCAGTAAACCGCCTCCCTCCTCCCGTTGCGCTCTCTCTCTCTCTCTCTCTCTCTCTCTCTCTCTCTCTCTCTCTCTCGCTCTCTCTTTTTCTCGTTTTCTCGCCGCTCTCTGTCCGCTTCTTCTTCTTTTTTTTTCTTCTGTTTTATTGTTCCCCCGGTTGCCCTCGAGTTCCGACTTTTGGCGCTCGTCGGACGCTTCCACCCGCTCTCAGGATCTCTTTAGTAAGATGGTCGCTCGCTCTTTATTCTCCCGCTTATTCGACTTTCTCGGCGTTCGGAGAAAGAATTCAGGGGCTTTAACGATTCTCGACCCCCCGACCCACGGAACGACGAGGTGCTTGGCCCGGGACTTAAAGGATGAGGCGTGATTCGCAGAACCGGAAAGTATCTGCCTTCTATTCGCGTCGAGTCGCAATCCTCCAGATCTCCCGGAACATTCGGCTTCCGCGTTTTTCATTGCCGAACGGACTATTGTCTCGCTGCAATTTTTCAAAATAAATTTACGCATGGATGCAAATGATTTCCTGAATGACGTACATATACATATGGAGGGCTCAGAAGCCAATCAGTGTAAATCCATTAACATATCTTACAGATAAAGGGAAAAATATTCGAGAATTGGGACTTGGTAGAATTTTGAAAGCAAGGTCCATATGTACAGAGAGAATTAGAAAATTGAAAATTCCAAATTCAACTTTGACACAAACGATTACGTTGATTTAATTTCGTGGCACAATTGTGAATTTTTGGGCCGCCGGTACTGAAAAATATTACAGAAGGTATCATTCTAATTTGAAAAACGGAGGTGACGTACGTATGTCCTCAACGTGTCCACCTACGAAAAATCTGTTAACATGGAATTATGTCACTCTCGATACCACGCAAGTTTCAATTGCAACTGTAGGTAATGAGTAGACTGCGGATCTTTATGCATTTATGGCTTCTGAAAATTTTCAAACAATGCTAGAATATATAGTTCCGCAGAATTTATTATTATTATTTATTTATTGCTTTAAACCATATAAGGTTTATATAGCATATACATTACAAATTATACAACATATGATTATGTTACAATGCGACTTAGTGTCTAAATTACAATTAGTTTACATTAATTTTGCTAGATTGTAACTACCTCGTTGAAATTAAATTTTCATTGAGCATGACATCATGTAATCAATAATAATTTTCAGGCCTTTAATATGTGAGCCGCATAGGAAGGAATGAATAGAAATCGGGACAGTACTTATTGTATCGCAAAAGCACTGATTCCGCAGAATTCAGTAAAATTTTTATATATTTCAGATCTACAAACGACGTCTTTAAAACGTCTTAAAGATGTCATTTTAGGACGTAAGACTTTCAGATCTAAAATGGACGTCCTTATGACGTCGTGTGCTATTTGGGAAATGACTACGTTGATTTAATTGCATGGCACAATTTTGAAATTTTTGAGCCTCCGGTACTGAAAAATATTACAGAAGATGAATTACTCGAAATAACATCAGAAGTCCATATTGAACATTTACCACTTGAATTTTCTGGTCATACACAAGCGGTAAAGAGATTGGTGAAACTTACAACTGAAGCTTCATCTGCTGTCTGCGGAAGAACTGCAACAGATGGATTCATAATGGCTAGAATTGATTCGCGTAAATCCATGTCTTCTTTTGAAACGAAAAAGCAATTCAAAGTAAATGCATAGATTTGAATAAATATCATATACAATGACTCCATCAATATTCGGACGCTCTTATCAAAACCATAACTTTTTTGATATTGCACCATACGATTCGAACTTTCTTTGAGAAGTGAGAGCAATTATTTTACTACACGATGTGAAAAGAAATTTTTTCAAAAATTGCAATTGGTCGGAATTGTAGAGAAAATACTAAAAGTTGCATTTTACAACTTTTTTATGTGGGTCTATATTGAAAATTTAAAAAATATGTTTTGTAGATCTGTGTCAATTATATGCATTGTAAAAGTTTCATCGAAATCGGTTGATGTGGGAAAAAACGACGGACATTGAAAGATATAGTAATCTTTAGATTTATTGCAATTAAAGGCCGAAAATCGTGAAAAATTGCAATTTCTATCATCTTTAAACGTTTGTAGCTCATTGCAACGTTGACCGATTTTAATGAAATTTTCAGAATATGTTTAATTGATACATATCTACGAAACGTGTTTTCTACATTTTCAATATGAGCCCACATAAAAAAGTTGTAAAACATAACTTTTAGTATTTTCTCTGCAATTCCGACCAATTGCAATTGTATCAAAAATTTTTTTCACGTTACGTAACAAAACCGATTGTTCTAACTTCTCAAAAAATCCAAGTTGTATGGTCGAATATTGAAAAAGTTATCGTCTTTTTAAGAGTGTCCGAATATTACTGGAAGTCACTGTACGTACAATTAGAACTCTAAGTGCTTGTAACATTTCAGTTCCAATTAATTCCGCCCTTATTATTTTTATTATATGTATTGAATAGTTATTTCTCTAAAAAGTATATTGTTTATTACTTCTTCATTACTGCATTGTTAATTTATAATATTCTGAAATGAACGTGTAAAATGATGTCCAACATCGTAATATTCTGAGCAAATACAATTCATGTATTATAATATTTTTATTGATTTATTTCCCGATCGTCTTCATCCACAAATAGTCATTCTTATAAATTACTTCTTTCACACAATCTCTAAAGTAAGAAAAATATATTTCTTAATGACAAAAGCTAAGCTACTGAAAATAATTAAGTAACATTTGTAAAATCAATAAGAATAAAATTTGATTAGCTTGCGGCACTTAAAAAAATGTATTAATCGTATTAAAATTATAACAGCTTACATATTGGTATAGAAGGCAACTTCTGCTCGCTATTAAAACTCAAAAATAAAAAAAAAATTGTCGTCCCTATGTTTCGTTTCATCCTAGCGGACACATCAAAGTAATGTCGTAAACAGTATTTAATTGATTTTGATAATTGGCGAAATATATTGCAAAGTGAGCACTCTTAGCGTTGTATTAATTGATTACGGTGTTTACGGAAATATTCAGAAAAATTGCAATTAGCTACTAACGGAACTTAGTAAATCCAAGAACGCCGCGCCGTGGCTCGTACGGGACAAGTTAATTACTCGATCCCAGGCTGGCTCTTCATGGCGCGGAGGAGGGATATTCGTGGCGGTGCGGTGGAGTGCTGGCAAAAGGTACCGCGACAAATCGTCGATCAGATAGAGAGGCGGCCGGAGTTCTGCAGCAACACACCGCGACGGCAACGGCGTAACTACAACGAAACGTGACACCTGCGCAGGTCCCACACCGATGTGGATCTACGGTAGGCGCAACCGGTCGTAATGCTGATTTAATTTCAACCGCGAGAGATCAAAATCGTAGATGTCGTGCTTTTTCTGTGGTACTTAATGGCCACTTGACACACACTCTCGTCGTACACGCGCGCATGGTCCGAAGCGCCGCGCCAGGCCGCAGGTGTGCTAGCTCGCGAGCGTCAAACGTTCGCTCGTTTCGTCAAATAAAATTAGTCTCGCGGTGACTCCGTCGGGCCCACGTGTGCGATCGCTATCTCAATGGAGAGAATAAATTTGACCGAATTCGGCCGCGTCGAGGGCGGTACCGTACCGTAGCGACCGTATGTTGAACAATATCTATCAGCCAGCGATCTTCGCGGTCGCGTTCCTCGCCTTGAAAGCAGGATCGCGTGTCTCGTTCGTCGCTGGCGATCGTTCGATGATCTCCACGTGCGTTCGGAAATATTTCACGGCGAAAGAATGCCGGCGCAATTCGTTAACGAGCAGACGCGAACGAGTTATTGGTACAAGAATAAGGGGTTGGGACCGGAAAAAATGAGAGGCGACGTTTTCCTGGAGAAGAAACGTGATCATGAGTGATACGCGACAATATCCACCCCAGGCCATCGGACAGAAATTCACTTGCCGGGGAAATTAAAAACAGTCATCCGGAGCCGGGCCCGCTAATGGCGGACATCGTTCATGTCAATATGGACCATTGCCCGTATTACCATATTACGTTTAGGAGAGCCCCCACGACCCTCTATACTCGGCAGGCGGGTATTGCTTATAAATACCAGCAATTACAAAACGGGGGATAGTCTTCCGTCCTCTTCTGCCTCTCGGCTGCTAGATGGAAACTCGATTATATATATGGTAGGCAGTCGAGCCTACCCTCCCTCGCAATTGCATTAACGCTCAGGGTTTATCTGGCTATTTTTTTTATTTTTTATCCGTAGCACGTCCGACGAGGATCGCACGGTTGCGTCGCGTCGTCGTCGTTGTCGTCGTCGTGGTTGTCGTCGTGGCTCGGTCCTCCGCACACCGGGATTTATAAAATTAAATTCTCTGCCGAACCCGTGCCGTGCCGCTGCGTCCAATTTTAAACAACCATCCCCGGGAATTGCCGGCTAACTAATACCCGTGGGCGGAAATTGAGAAAATTGCTGGGAGAACGTGATCGAGTGGTAATCGGGCCGATTTTTTACGCGACGATGAGAGACGCGCGGACTCGTTTGCGGCTCCCCCTTTCTCTTTTTCGCTCACGTCCACTCTCGCGGCACGGCGCGGCGCGGCGCGGCGCGGCGGGCAAATTCGAAACGATTAGTATATATTCAGGGGGCGGAAAAAAGGGGTTGATCGCTCGGCGGTGATCACTCAGACAAGAAAAATATCGCTCTCTATACGTGACTATTTATTCTCGAGTAACATCGAGTCGATTTCGGTACGGCTCGATGGAACGAGCGAGCGCAAATGTAAGAACGGCACGTGCGGCCTCAAGACTTCCGATCAATTAACTCCGCTTTGAATTCGCGGCGAGCGGGGCCAGTTTTCCTGCCCCCGCTTACTTGTTAGCCGACGAACGACCGACCGACCGACCGACCGATCACCGCCCTCTCTCTCTCTCTCTCTTTCCCTTCTTCTCCGCCCTCGACCCACCCTTAGTCGGTTCTTTCTCTTTCTCTACGGGTTCTCTACGGGTTCTCCACGGTTCTATCCGCGCACAGCGAGATGCTACCCTCTTGGCACCCTTCGGGGAAGAGGATCGAAGCATATTGACGGGTCGACGGCGTTCGACCGTGGTACGATACACGAGCTCTCGAGGGTGCTCGAGGGATGCAATAGTAAATATTAAAGCACGCCGCGGAGTCATTGGGGCGGTAATGGGTGTCGCGCAGCTACCATAGTATACATATAAGGTTCAGAGCCATACCTGATGATTGCGGGTAGATGGAACGAGACGGCGATTTGACAGGCATGGGAAACACTCGAAAATTTCGTGTGGCAAGACCCTACTCGTGCGACGTTCTCGAGTACGTACGCTCATGGGAGAAAAACATATTTTCTGCCGCGAACAAAGCTCGAACGAGAGTCGCGTGTATATACTCTGTTCCGCTCTCTTACCCGCAATTGTGTTTCGTTGAAAATGTCATCGAGCCTAGAGTATTCTCGTTACGTGAATAAATATCGTATTGCAGAATATAACATTATAGCGATGCGATGCGCGAAGTTCGGATCGGTGCTGCGAACGATTACTATGCAAGCTCTATGAAAGCGCGTAATAGCTTTTTAGATGGTGTACGCCGGGCACTCGAGGAAGGGAGAGAAGGCACCGTGAACCGGCATCGCAACCATCGCCAATCGTCGATTGTGTACCGCGAACGTGGACCAATTATAACTGGTTTCGTAATTTTTGTTACAGCCTGCGCCGGTCCCGCCGATGTAACTCGATATTATTATTACGATCGACAGTGACTAATTGTAAGTGTCGATGTATAACGCAACCGTGTGGCACGCGTGTGCGAGGAGCGCGCGAACGGGCACACAGGTAGGTAGACACGCGTGCGCGGCATTGCGTAAAAAGGCCTTTAATAACAGCGTGCGTTTCACAGCGCGAGGTCCGAGTAAACTTTACAAAATATCTCACCAAGGGGCCTGGCCACTCGCCATTCTCTCCTCGAAACGCAGTCAATAAAATGAATCAGAAAATAACGGCGGGAGCTTCCCACACGTGGCGGGCCACGTGCTCGATAATTAGATATTCTTTAGGCCGTGTATTAGTTCGCGCTCGGTATTCCATTAAGCATCGAGAAACATGCAGCACGGCCACGCGGTCGGTATCCCACCCCCGCGGGCTTTCGCGCCGAACGGACGCCAGCCAGCTTGGCTTCGCTTCCCTTAGATTTCCTTTATATTAATCGTCGACGAATTTAACGGCCGTATAGCGTGTTCCACGGCCACGAATATCGTTTCTGTTGGCCCGAACTCCTCTCCGTCTCATCTCCGATCGGAAGTCGCCGACACGCCCCCCGAGACGTTCCTCTTGGCCAAGGAACCCAACGGAAATTAATTATTGTCAGGGAAACCCCGTCGCGTCGTCCATACGACGCGAGAAGTTAAACGACCGAGTAGGGTAACAGTACCGATTACTGCGGTATCATGCTTCGATCGTACTTTGTTTTCATATTATATATCCCTAATTTATCATGAAATAATAATATGTGTAAGCATTCCATGAAAGAATTTACGTGTTCTGAATACAAAAAAAATTGGTGGCCCTCGAAACCTAAGACAACATAAGAAAATATTAAAAAATAAAATCGATAACATTTCACAGATAGCAGACGACGTTTTAAAGACGTCCATTTCAAGTCAATTTTAGTTCTGAAAGTCTCGTGTCCTAAAAAGACGTCTCTTTTCGGGACGTCGTTTTAACGTCTGAAATAAGACTAAACGACTTGAATTTTGTGGAGATGCTATGAGATGCTAGTTTATTGTACAATCACTGAAATACTTTTGTAATTTTGCTATTACTTGGATTGACAAAAAAAAAAATAAAAAACTCACTTTTTTCAATTTTCTCATCTGAGATTATTTATAAAATTTTATCGAAATTAGCATTGACGTTGTTATGAGTTACAAACTATTAAATTACCTACTTACGTTTATCGAATAGGTACCTAACCTAAAACGTCAGGCTAAATTGAAACTCGTTTCTCATTTCTAGTGATTTTTGTGCCGCAGTAATGACCTCCTCCTTCACTTTAATGTACGTACTGCTGAGGGTTTCATGTTTTTATTAAAAAGGCAAGAGAAGTTTCTTTTTATATTTTTATGGTATGGCAGTAGGTAGTTCAACAATAATACTTTCCTCTATGCAATTTAAAGCAATATAAAGAATGTGCAATGATGTGAACAACAATCCTTTGGTGATCGATACAGAAGAAAAATGTTCTTATTTCTACCTTTTATGAAGATTGTTTTTTCAAATCTTGAGATTATAAAAATATGAGAATGATTGACAATTTTGTTTTACATTCTCATTGAATTTTACAAATTTATTCAGGTCAAAATATTTATATTTACGTATTTTAATCTCATTGGGAAAAAATACGGCGGTACTAGGTACATTTACCCTATTACAGCGCGAGTGGAATCGTTGTGTTTAGGCTCGCCTGTTTGCGCGATCATTTTACGAAATACTCTCTCTGTGGCGATCCCAGTGTACGAATCAATTGACAATAGTTGACGTTCCATGCCGAAACTTGCAAACACGTCCTTACTAGTTTGCGAATGTTTACACGAATTTTAAATTTTTTTAATTATTTTGTAAAGATCGTAACACAAGACATCTATTTCACCATCTAGAGGTAGTAATGTAGCCCCCTTATAATTTTTGACATTGGAACAAAGACATGTAGCGGAGTATAATTTGCTGTGTCTACTGGAACGAAATTTACTCTAGGTAATATACAATTATGTCTGCTAATAAGAAGCATGACCTAAAGAATAAAAGTTTTTCGTCATCTCGTAAGAGATAATATTTTCAAAGACAAAGTTAAAGTTTTCGAACTTTATATTTTTGCCAAAATAGTTTTGAACCACACGGCAGAGAACGTGTTAACAAAACAATCTCAGGTTGTACATAATTAGTAATATTATTGAATTTGTGTGTACTGCGATTGAAATTGTGACTTCGGGAACAGCTACGATTCTATTAACGTCTACGACGAGACTTTGATTTATCGTTGGACACATAATACGATTTTACAACTGGATGTTTGGGTTGTCTACACGCAATCTGAAAAGATTGTTTGATTGACAGAATCTTCATTCGCGCACCCTTGCTTTCACGTCGTAGGACCGGACCATTTTTAAACCGTATTGTGATCGGTGACAAGAAATGAACGCCATGAATCGATACAAAGCGGAAAAGCGATTGGTGCCTGGAAAGGTAAGACCCGGATAACAATAGCACCGTCTGAGCCGTGCTAAGAAGAGAAGATTAAGTTGTATCGGTGCCAGGGCATTAAGCGTAGTGTATTACAAACTTTTAAAACCCTGGGAAACCATTAATTTTCACGATAGTTGTATCCATGAATATCCCACGTAACAATGAACACACAAGGACAAACCCATAAAAAGAACTTCTACCATTGTCGTTTACCTCTCAACAACAATAAAGAATGAGACTGGAGGGCTTCCTGAAAACATCACAAAATGTAGGAAGAGGCAATTACGTTTCTATGACGAGGTAAACACACAAAACCAAGAATACCCATTTCTACTTCAATTTATCAGGCAAATGACCATAATTTTGACTTACTTTCTTCCTCCAGGCAAACATTCGCAACCTGTCCTGCACGATAAAAAATATAAAATTTCTACTCTGATTTTGAATGTTGCTTTTTATGGGTATTTGAAGTACCTAAATGATTTTGTTTAAGTAAAAACAATCAAATTGACATGACCTATATACAGAATAAGTTCAAAGACGATAAGACAGTCACGTGATGCAGCGATACGAAGACTGCAACTTTGCATTGACGCAAACGGTCCCAATTTCGAACATCTTCTGTAATCTAAGAAAGTCTATTTTTCTACCACATTTGACCTTGTATGACCTTCAAGGATAGCTTGATGAAATCGTATCAACACAAAAAAATATAACACTCCATTAAAAAAAATTAAGATGACCTTGAAATCTCCTCTATGCTTCAACCGTCACGAAAAATGTTTGTATCACAATATGTCCCCTTCTGTACCGTGCAAGTTTCGTATATAACATTTTTTCATGTTATTACAAATAACAGAGATATTCAAGGTGGACATAGATATTGCCTCACCCTGTATATTTTTATGGAGTATATTTTACAAGAACTGATCTAGGTCCTTCCGCTGATCGAAACTGAAAATGAGGAAGTATTTTAATCAATATGAATATAGCTATGGTCTGAACCAAAATAAATTAAAAATCTTGATTATTTACTAAATGACAGTATTTTGAATCCAACTTATTGATTTTTTGAACATCTCTTGAGCTTTGATATTACTTCGATTAAACACTTAATGAGCTTATACCTCGACAAGTATTTGTTTACGACTTATGGTTCATTTGATACATTTTCTCTTCTCGACGAGTAGAAGCTGTTGATGTAACAACAATCTCGTTATTCTAAACAATTTTGCGGCTAATTTTTTTACAAATGTTCACCGCTCCAGAGGATTAGATTTAACCCTAGAATGGTAGGGCATTACCTTTTTTACACCCTATATACGCGTTTCTACGTTTTCAATAACTATATCAAATTATGTACGTATACAGCAAAATCCATTTATAATAATTCGGCATATTATTTTCGGAAAATTTGATACGAGAATCGATTCGACAACCGTAAGAACTTACACTGGGTGATCCAAGCAATTGTTTAATGCCATAACTCCGTTATTAATGCATTTACGAAAAGATGTCTCTATACATATACATATGTGGGCGCCTAGATTACCTTTAAGTGCAACAGTACAGGTGTCGTAGGGTGATATTTATATTTCAACTTATGAATGTTGTTGGTCTCGCCCCCTAAATTATGACATGATAACTAATGACATGAAATGACAAAACATGAAACTTATTGGTATTCTCCATTATATATACATAGTACATCGTAAATATACATTTCTACATATATGTACATATATCGTTCAATTTGTCTTTCCATGCTCTATAACTATATGCCAATAAAATACAGTCATCGTAAAAAAAAAATTCGCAACTTTGAAATTTCGAAAATTGGATTTAAAAAAAAATTTGTTTCTTTAGCTTTATATTTACTTCGACAAACAGTACAACTTTTATTTGACGTATTTTTTCATATTTTTATAAATAAGATTTCTAAATTTTAATGGATGAGTAACTATAGTACCTTCATCAAGATTACATTTTTTTTAAGATTTTCAATTCTTGTTAGACCAACAGAATTAAAAATAAAAAATGTCTGGCCTCCATAGCTAAGGACCACCCTAGTGTGCAATGAACAATTGCATCATATCTTTAAATGGAAACGCATAGTTTTTGTTGTACACATAACTTCCTCTGTTTATTCTACGTAAAAAATTATTTGGCTACCATGGTAAAAAATTATTGGTTCTCGAGATATTTTCAAAAAATGTCTTGTTTCGTGTGTGATTCGTACGAATGAGAGCAGTCGTATTGAAATTAAAAAGGTTTAGAAAAATCAGATGTTCACGCAGCCAGCTCAGCTGGCAACGAATGTGTGTTAAGAACCAAAACCGATTTCATAACAGTCTTCAAGATCTGCCATTAAGCATGAATATTGCGTTTTATTCTTGCAATCAGCGTGTACAAAATGAAAACGAATAATCACAATTGATGAGAGCATGACTTTGCTATCGATGGACGACCAAAGTGTCTGGAAACGTGACGATCGTTCGACAGAAAGGGGATAGAGAGGTTGAAGCGATGGCGATTCCGCTCGGCGCGGCGCGGCGTGGCCGTAGTTAAACGGTGTAACGCAGATTAAACAGCCGGTGGACGGAGTAAATTTCACCGGGTCGGTGTAAAACGGTATTTTGTAATGTGTATCGCGGTGCGGCGCGCTCTGACTCCCGAGATTAATGCCATCCCCGGGCTTTACATTTCATTGGCTCGCGCGGGTCGCCTACCGTTCGCGTTTATACGCGCATAAATGGAGGCGTTAAACCGACTGGCTGACAACTCCGATAATTGCCCCGGGCGTAAAACCCGTTATGACGCTTGTTTGTTAGTTTCGCGAGCGCTCACTGCCCTGCCAGTCCCCGATACACTTTTCGTCCGTTCTTCTTTTTCTCGCGCATCCCCCGGCGTTGCGTCGGTGACTTACAACTTTCCCGAACAACCAGAGGAAACTTCCACCGTTTACAGGAACTTCCGGCCGTATTCCACCCGACGCGACGGGACGCAGTCATAAAAAATAGGCGAGAAAGAAAAACTTCACGGAAGTCTACCGTTCGTCGCATATGCCTAAACTTCTCGCGAATTGCAGACAAACGCACTTGAGCGTTGCGATAAATTTTTATTAATTGGCGATCTCGATCCGATCGTGGTGAGCGAGAAAAGCAATTTTTACACACCGTCCAATTTATTTATTTATTGTTTATATGAACGTGGTTGCATCAACTGCGAAGTCATTAGCGACAACGTGACTTACAATTATCTATAACATAATTAACATGTAATATTAACATTGACGTTGACGTGAATAACTATAACATCAAACTATACCGAGTCATATGAATCAATGGATTTAAAGAAAAGGAGAACGTTCCTGATGTTTAGACAGCGGATCGTTATGCAAAATAAAAATTGTTGAATTGCAAAAAACTTCTTTCTTAATGTGATTAATAGATTGAAAATAATATAACAGTACTTTCAAATTCTTCTAATGTTTTTATACTGTTTTAAATTACTCAGTTTTGTTATAAATGCATAAAATCCGCTGTCTACCGATGTTGTATTCGTTTATGGTAGTTTCTGTTAATAGAATATCTGGTTTTCTTTTATGTTTTAGTACTTTAAGTAGTGACAATACATCATCCCATTTGAGAAAGTATAGATAACCTTGAAATCTCGTATTGACCTTGAAGTGTTTTTATCATTGTATGAAATAGTGAGACTACGTCACCAAACATTTTTCCATACATAAAATAAAGATATTTTCTTCTTCTGTCCCTTAGATAACTGTATAATTGTAAAAATAGCATTACGTGAAAATAGGAAAACAATGGAAAGATTTCCCCTAAGCTAAACTCATAAGTTAGAGTTAAATCGGTTCAAACCTAATTGTGGTTTTTGATACTTTAAACTTTTGATCCTTTCATGGAATAAATTGTTATTTAACTATGGTTCTGTAATACAAATATGATTTGTTTCATCTTCTCTGACAGAGTTGTGATAATTTAAATACATTGTAATTGAATTACATAACATAATTACATTTTATTTTATTTATACAGTATTTGAATTACATTTTAATTGCATTACATAATTCGAACCTTTCACTTAATTTAATTGCTAATCACACGAATTATGAGTGTAATCGAAATACAATATAATGTAATTACTCAAAAAAATATCTTTCATTTCTATCCCTGTTTCTTCCGTTTCGCATTCACAGACAACTCATGTTTATGTTTTGTGTCTGTCCTTGTTCCGCGACTGTACTGCGTATCATCTGTTTTTCATTGATGCGTGACCCATTGCCAGTCGTCAGTGTTTCCTGTACATTACATCATTATTCATCTGTTCTATTAGTACTTTGTTAGTACCGTACTTTTTCTCAATGTAAAATGTGAGTTGTAGAAGAAAGTGATAGCATGGGCAGCTTGGGAGTGGCTGCACTTGCTGTCTCTAATGAAGAAGGGAACATACACGAAGAATATGGTGTAGGAGAAGAAGTAGAGGAAGATGATCGGCTTCCAATCTTCTCGGACGGAAAATTTTTCATATTTATTCCCGAAAACAGTGATTTAGAATCGAGAAAGATGGTTGCTGAGTGTGTTAAATGTCGTCCAAACAAAATTGAAGTTAGGGGTTCCCTTGCAGTTTCATCCAATTTTGTTACACATTTGAAAAGAAGCTGCCCTTCATCGGCAGCTGTAGGAAGGATGTTTTCTTATGCGATGACGACCAACCTTTTAAAATGCAGCAATCTTAGTGACAAGATGTTTGAACTAAAAGTATTCATTAAAACTAATTTCAAACTTGCTAACAATTGCCATCAGTAAATATGACCGCATATGTGATTAGTGCAACATGAAGAAAGTTCTTTTTTTTAGGTCTTTCCTCTTAAATAGCGTTACTTTTTTTCTGTAATAATTTTGTCCTATGAGACGTATTAAATGATTCCCACAAATATTGCAAATTAGATAAAGAAGGTACTATGTATATGTAATACTTTCTTTCTGTAATTTATATTTCTTTTCTGTAATAAACAAGTTTATTTTCGATAACATAATAGGAATTTATGAATAATTCCATGTTCATTACTGATTCTAATCTTTTTCTTTTTCCACCTCTTATTCTTCTTATATATAATTCATAATTACACTACACTTTGTAATTGTATTTCAATTGTAACAATGAATAAGATTCTAATTTAATTGAAGGAGAGACCAGAATTGCAAATTAAATTGTAATTTAATTGAAGGAAAGACCAGAATTGCAAATGAAATTGTCATTAATTGAACGAAGCGACTGAATTTCGAATTACGAAATAATTCAATACAATGTAATTATAATTCGTGAAGTAATTAAATTGTAATTTAACAGAACTCTGTTCTCTGGATAACTTAACTGGATGATTTTCCGAAGGTATACTTTAATGATCGCAGTGAATTGAATTTCGCAAATGAAATCGTTACCGTGAAATTGTTTCTAAGACTGGAGCGGCGAACATCTTTATTAAACTTTGACCGACAAATTTGACGTATGACTGCTATGTTATGTCATACGACATCACGAAGACGAATGTGTATGCGTAGGACACGCGATACGCGAGACACGACGCACACGAGTTTTCGTTTCCTAAACGTGTTATTTTCAACCGATGAGGATAGCACACGTCAATTTGGCCCCGCGACATTTACAGTTCGATTATCCTGTCTGTCATAATGACCAATTACATACTACTGTTTCTCCGATCTATCTCCAGCCCGGCGTGTATGATGAACACATGATCGACGGCAAATTACATGCACCTACACAGCCACGTAATACTGGCGCAAGTAATTACCGACAGATTACCGTTCGTGATGCAATGGAGATCGTGCCTTTTCTCGTTTCAGTAGACGTCACATTCCGCGTTACGGTCGCGAGAAATTCATATAAACAATCAGTGGACGGTGTATTCTTCTTGTTTGGCCTCTGCTGCAAAATAACACGTTTCATGGAAATAAATTATCATAACGTGTCGAAACAACGCCTTTAACAGTGCATTCCGAATATTATTTCAAGAAGTAGATAGCACCTTATAACAGTCGCGCTTCTAAAATGGCGTTCAGTCTAAACACAGAACAATTTCTCATTAAAACTTATGGGTAGTAAAAGTTCAATTCCAGGAGACGGAAGATTTAATAAAAAATATACATATAAGACAAAGGATAATATTTAGGACTTTCCAGGAGAACAACCAAAAACGTGTTGCTCTAAAAGAAAGAGGTTATAATTTACTAATGATATATAATGTATAATGATATATATATACAATATTTACACATCTGAAAAATGATTTATTAATTACCTAAAAGAAAGAGAAACGACAATTAAAGTCTATTCTCCTCAATTATGTGCGGTATGTGCGGTAACTATATGCTCGTACGGATTATTAAATCGTCTATTCTCCTCAATTATGTGCTCTCTGACGCCTTCTCTCTATATATCTTGATCTTCCTCGTTGAGCATCGATATATCGATTAGAGTCCGCGCTGAGCTAGTAAAGCGCGGCCAATTTGAACTAAAGAAAGTATCCTTTCTTTACATATATATTGTATATATACGAGTACGCAAACGGAGGTATCTCGCTAATCGTTTCTCGTAAATTTCCGGTAAGGGGATAAAAATATTAGCGCAGCATATTTTCTAAAATACGACGACGTTAAAAGGACTGGGGTAGGGGTGAGCCACGAAGATACGAATCTGAATCCACCCCTTCTCTCTTGATGCTCCTCGCAAGGGTTAAAGAAGTGTCAGGACATTAAGCGAAAGCGAGCGAGAAGGGTTAGTTCCCGGTTAACCGCATCGGTCCCCGCTCCTTTCGTCGGAATAGCGCGAACCATGCCAGCTCTCATCCCCCAAGTGATTAAAAACAATTACCGTTTCGTCGGAGTCCCTCCCTCTTCCCTCTCCCTGTAACGAGCATCCTCTTTCCGGGGGAAAGGAAGAGGAGCAGGGAAAAAATAAATGCGAACGGTCGAGCATCCAAGTTCCTGCAGGTTATATTTGGTCGAATATCCTCGACACACCACCACCACCACCACCACCACGCCCTCCCCCCCCCCCCTCGCTGTCATTTCCGCGGGTACATTTCTATGAAAATATTTCGCCGTAGGTAGGGTTGTCCATAGGTAGGGTTAGAAATCCAGCGCAGATCCTACTGTATATGCCGGGGAGCATGGTTCCTCAGGGGTGGCAAACCATGTACAACAAGGGGTGAAGCCCCAGACAACTTGCTAGACCAGAGGGATGGTTTTCGCGCTAAATCACGGAATAACTTGGCCGCAGATCCAGCCTTGTACACCGTCGGATCGGTGCGGTGGTGAACGGTCTCGACTTTCAGGCGCGCAGAAATGCTGCACGGATTCCTCGAGGCTCTCGAAAGCATCTGGACGGAGCTAATTAGCGATCAACACCCACAGGAGGAGGTTGCGCCCTCAAGGTTCATCCGTAGCACGTACAACTGTGATCGTCCACGGACCTCGACCGTAACCTATTGTTGGCCGTTCCCGGGGTGACCTTTCCAGGGAACTCATCCTGTTCATAGTAACTCGCAGGAGGTGTGTTAACGCAAAGGGTAAACTAGATTCACGATACGTTACATTCCACTATTTTCCTTGGCTGCCATAGGCGTATTCTACATCTTCGGATCGACGATCTCTCGAAAAAAAGGTTGCCGCGAAATGGTCCTTGACCTTGAATCTCAAGATCAAATTTTTTTATCGTTTCAATTAGTTTTCACCTTGATGAGTTTCGACCGATGATTCCTTCGACAGCTTTTACCTCCATGATGCGTGGAATACAAAATTAAGTAAAAACATTTGACCTTGAAATCCAAGGTCAATGACAAAGTTTTGCGACAACTTTTTTTATTATCCTGTACTCTTAACCGAGCCTCTATTATACGGACTAGCTATTATCTAGTGTCACGTCGGGTGGTCCAGCCGCTGATAATAATTAATAAAATCAAAGATATATTTTCGATTCTTTTTCAATAATGTTGCACGGGAAATAATCATTGAATTTCGTAAATTCCATAAGATACAGATTTCCGGGGGGATGATTGGTATCGATCCTAGAACAAAGGATTGATCGATCTATAAAAAGGGGGCAGCTCCTCATCTTAACAGTAAAAAACAGTCAGTCAGTCGCTATACAATCAGTCAAAAACCAGTTGAACCTGTGCCTCAAGTGCAGTTAACGAAGTAAGGATAATCAACCGCTAATCCAGCCCTACAGTATCGGATCAGCAAAGAGTCCTGGGTCCGGATCAACGATCAGACACAGAAACAGTCAAAAATAGTCAGACAATCAGATTCAGTCGCTACTCAGTCATTCGGTCAATCATCGAAAGTCAATCGTCGAAAAGTCAATCGACCGGCCAACAATCAACCATCAACAATCAACAGTCAACAGTCGGTCAACACTCAGTTCCGTTTATCAAAGCAAAATCAATCCGTCAACGTCAGTCAAGGCTCCGTCAATCAAGAGTGGCGAATCAAGAGGAGTGAACACGGAAGTGCATCAAGAAAAGTTTATTAACAAAATACTAAAAATTTCCAAAGAAAAAGGCGTGTATTCCCGCGCCAATCATTTCAGTCCTGCACCCTGATAATAATCGTTTAACCACAAACGAAGCGACTTAACGTTAACACTAACAACTTATATTTAAGTCCTTTTAACTCTATGTGTATCCAACATCTGTCTGCAGAATATATTTTACTTATTTAAAATCAAAACTCTCAAATCAATTTCAAAACCAACTTCGACTTCAACTATCAGTATCCGATGATAAAATTCAAAATACATTACGAAAAATCCTCAATTACCCGAACCGAAGCCGGTGGATGCAGGTAGGTTCAAAACTAAGTTCTATCCTCATTAATTATATTTTCTAAAAGTCCACTTCGGACGTAACACTAGTTATATGAATGCGTATTCTAGACTGCATAGAACATGTCATGCACCGATTCCAGCAAAGGACAAAACGCAGACTGTCGCGGACAGTCGCATGACCTTTATACACGAAAACAATAAACTTCTATTATCCTAACGTCGACCTCTGTTATCGCAACAAATAATAGCCGCAAGGGGGAGTAGTTAGTCAACCTCTGTAATCATTCGAAGTCGTCGGTTATCCGAACAGCCTATTGTACCCGGACGTACTTGGATACACGAGGTTCTACTGTATTATCCAATATCACCCGAGTTTGGTTAACCCCTTGCACTACGATTCATTTTACGGTTGCAGTGATTAGAACTTATTTGTCGTTTCTAATTTCCTAGAAAAAAAAAGATTGTATGTAATTTATACCTATGCAGTCTCCAATGGTTTCAACAACAAGAAAATATAATTTTGTTTCAATTTAAAGTTTAAAGGAAATTAGTAGCATGAATATTTAGTAGACTATCTTCGAAATCTTCGTCACGAGTCCGACTCGGTATTATAGTGCAAGGGGTTAATCAGAAACTGTAAATAAGTTTTTTAGAGCCACTGTATTTGAAGTTTTAATTTCTTTTGCAACTATTTCGCCATCCTGTGCAATACGCGTTTAAAAGTCAAGCCACATAGGTACTAGGGTGGAACGAAACATAAGGACGAAACATTTTTTTTTATTGCTCAGTTTTAATAGTGAGCAGAAGTTGCCTACTAAAGCAATATGTAAACTGTTAAAATTTAATCACGGTTAATAAATTTTTTAAGGCGCCGCAAGCTAGTCAAACTTTATTTTCATTGATTTAATATTACTTGATTTTTTCAGTAGCTTCGCTTTTATTTTTAAGAAATACACTCTTCTTACTATGAGGATTCTCTGAAAGAAGTAATTTGTTAGAATGACTATTTCTGGATGAAGATATATGATCGGGAAATAAATCAATAAAAATATTATTTTACATGACTTGTATTTGCTCAGTATATTATGATGTTGCACATCATTTTACATATTCATTTCAGAATGTTATAAATTAACAATGCAGAAATGAAGATGTAATAAACAATATACTTAAAGTTAGAAAAAGAACTATTTAACGAATATAATACATATAATAAAGACGAAATTAATTGGAACTGAGACAAGCACTTAGTGTTCTAATTGTACGTATATGATATTTATTAAAATCTATGCATTTACTTTGAATTGCTTTTTCGTTTCAAAAGAAGACATGGATTTACGCTATTCAATTCTAGCCATTACGAATCCATCTCTTGTAGTTTCCAAGGGAAACAAAAAAGCAATTCAAAGTAAATCCATAGATTTGAATAAATATCGTATGTACAATTATAATTCTAAGTGCTTGTAAAAAAAGATGGAACAAAAATTTCAAAGCTCTTGCGGCACCTTAAAAATTGATCTGACACAACCCTTTAATCGGAAAAATAAAAGGCAACCTTATTTCACTATTCGATAATAATTGTAGAATTTTGCTTTTTTCGTTCCCTTATCCGAAATTCGACGAAAGCCGGTCCCGAGCCATCGTCTTATATCGGAGTAAAATTGTATTAGTGAGATATCGATGTGGGTCAGAAATGACACCGGCATAGGCTTAGAACTGGCGAGAGTAATGCCGTGCCAGTCAACCATTCAAAGTTGATATATTTTTATAGCTATCAATATATCGTTTAAAAGGTTTCTCAATATTTATATTGAGTGCACAGCCCTTGGTGCCTAGTTCTGCGATGCAATGTATAATACCTACTAACACATTTTGAATGTAACCACCCCTAAACGATCTGAACAAAACAGCGCAGCTGCTTCTCGGCCCCACGTACCCTGGGCCAGGTCGTAAGTCTCTGGAGCACGTCAACAGAGTTGTTGATAGAAATGGCACGTCCTATCGACGCTTTATCTTCCAGCCGAACGTTATTTTAATTTATATACGGCGATTTTTATTACGGTACTTCCGGCAGAGCGTAACCGGCATGGCACTGGTTCGACATTCGAACGTAGCGAAGCAATTTTTACGAGCAGCGTAACTCCTCTAACGGCATGAAATATTTCTCCGTGCGTTATTTTGACGAGTTTTATTCAATTTTGCGAGTGAACGAACCGCTGCGGGAAAACGACCGCGACGGACAGAGAGAGAGAGAGACAGAGAGAGAGAGAGAATTGTCGGGGAACGACACGCGTATGGGTCCGGAGCGGCAATCACTCCGGTATATTAAAGTCCCTCGTGGATGCATGGAATTTTGCCACGGGTTACTCGCTGTTTACACGGGATCGGGTTCGATACTTTTTCCATTAGAGAGCGATTGTGAGGGAAAATGCGGTTCTATTCGTTACACGCTTACATCGGACCGCTAAACGCATTAATTCGTCTTTTTCCCGTGTAAAGTGGAAACGCGTTTCGCCCCCGGAGAAAAAAATTGCGATAATGTTTAAGCTGTTATGCATCAGCCGCCACTTAAATTTGTCCAACCCCCTTCGCGGACGGCTTCCGACATACACAAAGGGAATCAAGTAGAAAATGAAGCATCGCAAACTGCTCGCGTTAAACCGTGCAATAATACTATACATATATATAGCACAGTCGCTGCTTTGTTACACCATCATCGTGGAATGTAATTCGATCCTCCGACGTATTCCGTTTCGCTACAGCTACGCTCTTGTTTAACGAGAAACGTTGCAATCTTGGCGACTAGACGAGCAAAGAACGGGGCGAGACTCCGAGGGTGGTCTTCTTCTTTTCAATTCTCACCGAACCGTCTTCGGCGGTCCAATCAATCGCACTTGGCGCAATTAAATTACTTTAACGAGACCGCCGCGCCGGTCCACGAAATTAACGAATTCAGGCGGTCTGGCCACATAGATTAAAATCGGTTCAACCGAAGGTCCCTGGCGCACCCCTTTCCTCCACGGCTCCCATCCCTTCGCCGTGTTTCGTCCTCTTTTTCGCGGGGTTTCCGCGCCGTTTCGAATTTCCGGGCGTCGGCACCCCCCGCAATATCGTAAGTAATTAAACAATTTGCCTACAGATGGAGTTTTTAGCCGAAGCATTTCGCGCTTACTGCCACTCGGCTTGCCGACGCTTCGTTCGCTCCTCTCTCATCACTATGCATAACCACATTGCTCCTATATTAAAGCCGCCGACAGAAAACGAGAGAGGGACGCCGGGATCGGGACGGGAAAAGTGGGGGTGAGAGGGATAGAGGGCAGCGCGTCGCTAAAATGCTCGCGTGATTAAAAATGCTGTCGCGGAAATTCCAACATTCGCAGAATGTCAGGCACAACTGCCTCCGGGGGTGGTATCCCGGTCCTCCGCAACGTTCTCGCACGTCGACAACCTGTCGAGCTCTTACACGCGCTCAACGGTCTCTCTCTCTACACTCGAGTAATTAATCGTGAAAAGCCACACGCGTGCCTCACGGGACTGCCATTCTATTCTGAATTGTCTTTTTGCCTGTGGCCACCTCCATCTTCTGGAACCTCGCGAATATTTGTATCAGCTAACCCCCTTGTATTTTTGCGAGGTTTAAACTCCATGCACCGGGGGTTGGACGAAATACACTCCGGGAAGAAAATATAGCACATCTTCTATTTTTTCTCGTTTGACACAATAAACTGAAGAATATGAATCTTTTAATATGTCAACATCTTTTATCACGCCTGTATGTATGATGTACTGAATAGCCTTTGCATGGCACAGCTACACTGAACATTACTTGTTGCATCTAATGCTCATGAAATGTTTCCGGTGCGTCAATGTTGAGAAAAAGCACTGTCCCAACTTATACGGTGTCCAAACCTTTACGACACTCACTATAAACTAAAGAAAATTCATATTTTAATATGTCAACATCTTTTGTCATGCCTGTATGTAAAATGAACTGACAAGAGTATCATCCACAATATTTACTTCAACTGAATTCTAGGAATGAAAACGTAAATATCGTGGTCCGCAAGCGAGACAAAATGATAGAAAAAGTAACAGATTTACGCTTCTTAGTTCTCGGTGTAGAAGTTACCGAAGAGCAAACATTCATTGCAAAACGTAATTGATAAAGTGTGTACTACCTTCCTTCGTGCTTATTTAATAAAAGAACATAGTAAGGTATTAAGAATGGGTCGTGGAAAGAAACTAAGTGAATGCGTAATACATACGATGTTGAAGTTAAAGGAAGAACAATATTCAATTACACAAGTATCAAAAGTTGTAAATAGAAGCCGAAAAGTTATTACGAACTAATTAGAAAATCCTGAAAATTACGGAAAAAAGAAGAGTTCTGGGCGGCCACAAAGTTTATCTGCCCGTGAAAAACGTGCAATATTGAGAACAACATCAAATTCGAGGACGACTGCGAAACTAGTCGCAGAAAGTGTTCGTGTAGATGTACGTCTCGTGTTACAAAAATGCAAGCATTTAGTGCGAAGAAAATTGAAGAAGAAACCGTTGTTAAACGAGGAGCATAAAGTGTTCCGCTTACAATTTGCCGAAAAGCATTTAAATATGAAAACAAAATGGCGGAGAGTCGTATTTACCGACGATAAAAGATTTTATTTGGATGGACCAGACGGCCTACGTTATTACTATCACCATTTGAGAAAAGAACAGCAATTTTTAAGCAGTCGCCAAATGGAAGACGGCAACGTTCTATCATTTTGTACCTCTATATTTCGTTAATAATTCTACTTCTTTAAATAAAAATAGATAGATTACTGAAGCTTTATTTCATTTCATTCATATATGTTAAGAAATGCACACCGAAAATATACGTATAAAAAAACAGAAATTACATTAATTTTGAAGTGTGCTATCTTTTGTCACGGAGTATAAGGAAAACACCTCGCGTACTAAAAACATTCTTCATTAGTGTTCAACGCCTTTGTTATAGAATCATTCTAAACAGTGTTTAACAGTAGACCTACCACGGTTTCTTATTTTACAATTACTGCAATTATAGAGATGTCTTCTTGAGAAATTCTTGGAGAGATTTTTTGTCCAAGTATACAGGATGATCAGAATATATCTTCTTTGATTTTAACAGAGTAAACAAATTTTTATGTAGGGTTTCAATGGTATCAAGTGGTCAGAAATCTACAGGGGTTGTTTTTTCTTGTAGTTTTCAAAGTCATCAATGTTTTTTTTTTAAATATCGACATATTTTCGTGTTGGATCGCGTAGCTCATAAAAATATACATTCAAATATGTACTGTGACATGACTTTCAAATGACCTTGTACCCCGAAGATGAAGGTCAAACTTAAATTTCGTTTCTAAGGAGAATGCAGGCTTTGCGAGATACGCTAACATCTGTAAATCTGTAGGAAGTGTCTTTTGTAGCACAAAGAATTTATCGAGATGGATCGATCTTTTCGGAATAAATTCTATCTTGTCATTTTTAGAAAGCAATATGCACCATTCACTTTTAATACTTAGTAGATTTAGTGTTAATGGAAGTTCTTCGACGTATTCACTATCCGAACAGGAACATTTGAACTGGAAAAATCGTAATTCTTTTTCCCAGACCAATAATAAATAATATATTTTAAACAAGTAAAGGTGTTTGCTATTATCTCGTAAAGTGAAGCCGACTGCCAAAAACTTTGCAAGGGTATGTTGTTCAGAATGGTGACCTTGACAACATATTTCAAGGTGATTGAAATCGGAGACAAGGTAGCAACATCGACAAGTTTACCAAAGGCAGATTTTAACTTTGGTGGAAAAGCATCAGGTGCAAAGGCAGTTACTAGGTGCATGGGTTTTCCGTAGGTAATTGTCGTAAGATAAGCATCGATTTGCGGAAAGAGCCCGTACGAGAATTACGGCTAAGTTTAAACAGCGCGAGGGTGGCAAGTTTACCATCCTTTCGACGCTCAGTTACAACTAATGTATGTATGCAGCACCGTCGATGGTGATCATTTTTTACTGGACGAGACACTAGACGGCGTTGATACGATCGCAATTTGCTTTACGACAGATCGAATGACGCAGATTAACGGGAATGAGTGAAGCGTTAGCATGCGAAGAATAATGTAATTTTCTCTCTCTCCATCTCTCTCTTTTCCCTCCCTCTCTTCGTATCGGCTCGTCACTTGATCAACCGCAGATGAAACAGAAGTCGCAAAAACAAATACGTTAGATCTTCATCTACTGGCATATCATTTAAACGGAGAAGTCAACGTTCAATTTTCTAAACGAACGAACGAGTCTCATTATTTTAACTATGGTCAAGATAATTTCAAGCAACATGAACACGTATTGCAAAGATTCCGCATCTTTATGCATTTATAGCTTCCAAAAGTTTTTTAAAAGTAGTAAACATACAAACTTCTGTGAAACTCAACATGGATTTTTTGTTAGTTTTTACTTGAATGTATTGATAATATCATAGGAAACAAAAGTTCCCCGTGATTTCAGTTTTTCGAAAGTCTGCAAGAACTAAAATTTGCATAAACATCCGCAGCAGAGCCGCCAGATTAAGACTTTCCCCTACCTTCCCCTTCCACGACGCTATTCCCCCACGCTTCGGCCTCTGCCCGGTCACGTGACGCGTTCCACCTCTGACGTGCATGAGTCACAATGTCACGTGACTAAACCCGTACTGGCAGAGGGAGGGTAATTGTATTCCCCTAATCTGGCGAATCTGATCCGCAGTATGGTAGTTGGTCAACGCCCATAAATACTTTTTCAATTAAATTCATTCATGGTAGAAGTAGGTAGGTCATTTTCAACATTTTTAAATTATTAACAAAAGAAACCGCAGTCCAGTGATCAAAAAGCCGACTACATGAGGTACAGTAAATTTTTTTATGGTGACGACTAGTACAATTGTTTTAAAATAACAAGCATGAGTATATTGACAGGAGAGAATGCTAGAGGGGCTTTATTCTTAACCCTCTTCGGATCAAAAATATTTTAGGTCGATCTAAAAATCTGAAAATTTTTATGGAAAGGAAAATAACACATTTTTCATCTGAGAAGCGTCGCCTGCTTGTAGAGGATGTCGAATATATTCGACATTGCCCCTCGAAGACACCAAATATTGTCATTTAACAACATAAAAAAAAATTTTCATAAAACATTTATTTAACTATCGTACCGCCGCGCCGCGCCGACATATTGAAACAAATCGGGTTATATTGCACTTTATAAAGTTTAGTGGAAAAAGGTGTGCGTAATCTTTGAGTGATCTTGCGCCGGTTTAGCGAATAAAACCGTTCCCTCCGCAAGAATCATTACCATCGTTCCGACAAACGTTAGAACACGAAGTAAACGAGCAGGCTTTTTTTCCCCTGTCATCTAACCTGTCGCTGCGCAGTTAACGCTCAACCACTGTTACCAAGGCTCGCTTACAAAACGTATCGTCCATAGAGGGTACGCCTTTTCCTGCGCTATCTGAATCTTTATGGGGCAGGTTTAACTATGGGGGTAAATAGTGAACGGGCCACGACTAGTCGTAATGACGATGCCCGTGACACTTACCGCCCCTATTACCGCGTCCGGCCATGCCCCAAAGGGGTGAAATAATTCGCATGTGAATCGCGAACGCATTCCTCGCGCACAACGCTCACGGGAAAAGGTAAAGGGTAGCGAACGAGTACGCGGCCAGATATTTTTAACGCGATTCGGCTGCGCTTCCGTTACTCACCTGTGCTTCGAGAACTTTATGCACCCGTCCGATGCGCGATGCCACAAATCGCGAAAACACATACCCTCATACGGAATCTTTACTGCTGCGATCGCGTCGCGTCGGGAAATAGTCGGGGCGAGATAGGCTGTTGCAACGACGCAACGCGACGCGACGCGGCGCGGCGGCGCGGTGCCTCGTTAATGAAGTCTTAATTTTACATTTTATCCTCGTCAGAATTTTCATTACGTTTCCACATTATCACACCATCATTTTAATGGTCTCCCTACTTTGATGGTTGAAAAAATCGTTTTCGTAATAAGTAGTAGTTTAACGAGTTGAGAGAAGAGGGTTGTGATGCAACTAATAATAATTTAATAACAATTTCAATACCCACTTTTGACCAAATTACGTTTTTGTAATTTTAAATCTCTATTTATTTAATATTCTTGTAGGCGTGTCAGACTCGCAATCAGTAAAAATCGTAACTTTCGCTGACATTCACTCTGTAACTATTTACATGAATTAAAATCACAGTTGAAGTCAACTAGCGAAGTTTCAATTTCTTAAATTAAAACGCTTCCTATAAAGGGTAGTTTTATAATGACAGTTTCTCATTACAGCAATTTTCAATTTTTATAGGCAGATTTTTAAAAAGTGTAATCATGTGAAATCTTATTTTTAGTAGTAGTAGCCTTTGTAGTTCTAAAATAAATAAAAATCGTACTAAATTCTGTGGAATTTTATATTCTGGCATTTGTCGAAAACTTTCAGAAGCCATACATGCATAAACATTCACAGTAGGGTGTGGACCTTGTTTAATGTTATGAAAAAATGATATATCTAAAATTGTAGATCAATCGGACTCGATATTTCAATGAAATTATAATGAGAATATAATCAGCGTTTCTAATTACTAGCTAATTTCGTTGAGATCAGCTTCGTTGTTTCCCTGTCCTTGTATTTTAGTGAAATTAACATTGACTCGAGAAGTTTTTTTGTAACATTTTAGTAGCATTAACATATACTCGGGAAATTTTATGAATTCTCTTAGGTATTATGCAATCTCCACAGCTAAGGGCTGACGTTCTTCCACGTTGTACAGAAGACGTTGAAGTTACGAAATAGATAGTGTTATAAAATTACTTGTTCAACGTTCCAAAAACCATTACGAGGCTGACGTGCATTCTAGTGGACATTATTTTTCAACTATGAAGTTTTGAGGACGACGCGACGCCCCCTAAACTTGTTCCATTTCATAAAAAAATGATATATCTAACATTTTGCAGTCATAACGTAGACTTAAATATAGTACATAATTTAGCTGTAGTTAATGATTCGGAAGAACAAGGAGTCTAAATTATGCAAGAATTTAACGATGTACTATCACGAAATGAAGAAGAAAAACAATTTATAATGCAAACTGTATCAAACTATAGAAAGCATTATCCAAACGCAGAAAAGACTACATTAATGAAAAATTTGTAAAATGTCTTTAGAATTGTTGCCTTGTATATATTAAAAAGTATTTAAACTCAATAACTCTATTTTCTTTTCTTCGCCTTTATATGGTGTAATATTCACCACATCCAGTTAAAAATAATATGCTCTGATTAAATATATAATATTTATATCGAACGTTAATTTCTCTACTTTTTAAATTAGTACAAGAACACAACTAAAAGATATGGTACTTTCAATAAAATACGTAAAATGTAACATATATATTTACAAAAATGTGAACATTAGTTAATGTTATATTGAAAAATTACATTGTGGTAGTATTATCATAAATATTTTTGCACGAGAAGAACGTTTAATCATAATCAAAAGTCTTTCCTTTGTATATTCCCATTCATATAAAATTTCATATTTATCGCAATTTTAACGTGAACGTGTTACGTGTTCCTCTTATCATTATTTTCTTACAGAATGACACAATGTATTAATTAAAAAAATTCAATAGGTATAGCTAAGGTCCACCCAAATCCGCAGTCTAGTAGTACCAGAATTAGGTTCTACGATCGCAGAAACCCCTAAAACCATTCTGATCTGTAATTAATAATGAGTAACTAACGGAGACTGGATTTTTCTTCAGCTTTGTCTCCTGAAAGAAACGTTCAATGCAATAAAGAACTATCGGACGAAAACGCGCGACGGAAACGGTGGGAACGACCAAACCAAAGCAGACAAGAGAAAACGGTGCACAGATCCCGGTTGCTCCGAACCTCTTGACACGAAAGTACCGTCTTCAGCCTTCCATACCGTCCATAAATGTCGTTCGCCTACCCTTGGTAGTAATATTCTTACGTCAAAGGAATCATCAGTTTTGCTCCCGAGCAAAAGATTGAAACGCCAGGTAGAATTGTGTGCGTGTGCTCGCGCCACCAGAGACGAAAGACCGAAAATTACAATTCTGTTGAAAATTCGAGATTGAATATTCGCGAGTGAATCGGTGAATACGTTATCCGTATAATTGCGAATTTCCCTTAATCTTGGGGAAGCACGATATGATTGGGATTCGCCAAATCGCATCCCGCCATTCGATAAAGCCCGAGAGGAGATCAAAGGCACGATCCTCAATGGGTTTGCTTTTCAAAGAACGAGCTGGACCGTCTTAGAAATATTACACAGTGTGTCCATTTTAACTCTTCTCGTATCTCAGAGGGGACCGAAAATATGAAAATATTTTTACATTTATAGGTAATAAGAATAAGCGAATTCGTAGCGTATTTTTAGACGTATTCAATGAGATGCTACGCGAGGAGAACAGCCGATTTCACACACGACTGTTCGCAATAGCCGACAATATCTTTCTAGCAAAATTAGAGTTCAATTAGAATGCAACTAAATTAGATTAGGGTGCATGCCAATTTCTATTAAATTTATGTGACAGGTAGTTTTCGAACAAATATTTGACACCTATTTCTTTTAATCGACAACCATCTATGGAGGTGAAAACAACCCTCAAAGTTGGGGTCGAAAGTACGTTTTCTTAAATATCCCAAGAAGTAGAGTGTATAGACAATTTTCTGTTTTCGAATTACAAATCCAATCATGTAAAATAGTTTTTGTAAAACCATTTATTTAAAAAATATACTTAATGAAAAGTAAATTTTATTGCAGTTTCTGTTATTAAATATTGAACTATTTTCATGAAAATTTTAAAGTGCATTCAACGAATCAAAATAGCGTATACGGGTTTCTGGATTTTTTTCTTCCAGCCGATCATTATACAATAGCATAGAGATCCCGCTTTACAGTTGAACTCACTATTAAAATTGTTTTGTTAAAATTCTAGAACTAGCCAATAACTCTTGTCTCAGTCCATGACGCAGACGCTGCGTCTTCGGATACTGGGGACAATTAATAAATGGTTGCGTCATGGATGTCGTACGAGCCAAGAACTGAAGTCTGACGAAGACGTTGCTAATTGCAATAATGAGACATTATGTTTGCGAATTACTCTCGCAAAGAAACATTTATTTTTTCTTTCACACACGTCAACCGTCGAAATTTTGTAATAATACACGACGCGAGATAAAAGGCGCGATTTTCTTTCGCATCACGAACATCTCAAGGGTGCGAAGGCGGTCGAGCTACGGGAAACGATGACACTGCCAAAACGCAGTGTCGTTACGGTGCTGATACGACAGCGATGACTTGAACATATTGGAGTTGCAACGAGGGATATAATACTTGAGGCGAGAATAATTTTCTTGATTGACTTTCCTTAGTACACCGATCCTACAAGGGCGAAGATCGAGACTATCCAAAATGGAAACCGGAGGACATTCGAGTCTCAACATTCGGATAAAACAGTGTCTTTAGCGACTAATACATCAGAACCTGGATTATCTAGCAGTTCATTATAAGCTTTTAGCACTATTTGGAAGTTTAAGGGTACAACAATGTTGTTCGTTGGATGCGTTTTGACATCAGCTACAATATTATGAAGTCAAAAATATATATTGATCTTTAAAAATTGAAGGTGACCTTGATATTTTATGGAATAAACATTTTTTTTTTAAATTTTTTATATTGAAATTTATAGACCGCTAAATGTTGATTAACTTTTGTTGAAAACATTTTTTTTGTCTCACTATCGAAACTGCCTGAAAAATCATGTTCAGTTTTGAAATAAACAATACTCCATAATCGGTATTCATAAAATGTTGATTTTTAAATGCTTGTACAATTTTTAATAAACCTTATTAATTTAATCGTTTTTGAAGGTGATGGACAATTAAAAAACAATATACTTTCCATAAACATCAATATCCACTGAAGTATCTGTGGCACTTTAAACAATAACAATTCCTGAAGAAGGACGAAGGCGGAAATGATTCTTGCGGCATCATACAAAGAAAGGTATACCGAAAATATTCCAATTTGAAGAAATGCGGAACTATTTGGAACTTGAAAGATATTCCATGTTAAAGGGAAATAACTTCGGCAACTTTCATTAGACCATTAAGAATTATTTATTTAATAAATGACGAACTGTAATTCTAAATTTGAGGTATTTATTTTCAAGGTAAAAGAATGCTCTTCATTTCAAAAACAAATTTTTTAGAAATATTAGATAGGTTCGGCAGGGTTCATAAAAGAAAATTAGTGATTTTTTTCGATGGAAAGTCATGTTCACAAAATGTTCATTTTTAAATGCTTGTTCTAATTATAATTTATTGGAATTATATTTGTATCGCTTTCTAATGCGCGCGTTTTGTTGTAGACATTCGTTTGGTTTTTAGTTTTACAGCAACACCTGTTGGTTTTAGATAGTTTAGAACAAGCTCTGGTGTTTCTCGTAACCACGTACACATATATATTATAACTTTGTTAATACCTCTGTTTGTCTCAAATATACTTATTTCTGTGTGAATCATTAAAACAAAGTTGCGCGTTTACTTCCACAACAAAATCCCTAACATACTTTTTATTACATTCCATTGATATCGACATTCTCGGCATTGCTAAACATTTCGAAAGTAATGTAGATGCATTAAATACCGATATGAGACAAGTCATTTTTTATCAAATGAACTGCTTGATCGACCGCCCGGACCAATGTGCGAGGTGGTCTGTAATTAGAAATTTGATATACAGGGTGTCCCACGTAACTGTCGACACGATTTTTCTGGCACTTCCGGTAGCCAGATAAAAAATGTTTAGAACAACATTAATTAATTTTTAGTCGGCTACAAAATGCAATAGGAACAAAAATTCAGAAAAGAAATTTGTCTATGAAAAAATGTTCATACATGAGATTGCAGGGACAAATGCTGGTGGACATGAAACAAAAGTAGAAAAACTTTGATTGATCGCTTTGGACGGTGTTTTTAGAAAATATTGAACAGCTAAAGAGAATTGAATACCAATGCTGCTATCAAGTAACAGGAACAAGTTTGAAACAAGTCTTTATAACGGATCTTTCCATGTTTCTAGTTGATGGCAAAACATAGGGGGTTCCATCCACTCGATCGTCGGAGCTCCGGATAGTTTTCATTTCCTCCTTCCCTCCCGTCAACAGCCATTCAATCTCGAGCGCAAAGCAGACCATACAGTATTAACAAAGAAACGGAATATTAATGCGTCCGCCGCTGGACAGAGTCGCGGAAAACGTAGCGAAGCGACGACAGACGCACCGTATACATAATATTTGCATGGGAAATTAAACGACTGTTTGCGAACGAGGAATGTCCTTCGGTGAAAAGATCGAATGGCAGCCGTTGCCGTAGGCACGGCCACGTCGCGTCGCATCGCGTCGCGTCGCGATATTCAGAGAGAATATCGTACGTGGATTCGTATCGTCGCGCCGCGCCCTGCCGGCAAACGACGCCCTTATAAAGTATTCCCTCTGATCCGTTCGACGTCGAAGCATTCCCCGGGTCGTCTGTGTTCGATCGCCTGCCAAAATTTCGCCTGCCTAATTCGCGTGGTGGCGTGGTCCCGTAAACGCGGCAGCCATTTAATTTTAGACGGTCCGAGTCGATCGAAATATGTACAGGGACCGAGGACTGCACAGAGGTGGGCATTATTTGGCGAAATAAATATTTCAAATACTATTTAATATCTTAGATTTTATTTTGCTGAATGAAAATAGTATTTATAATTAGATATACAATTTCGAAAATGAAATGATTTTATTTTAAGAATCTGAACCAGAAAATAAAATATTTCTATTTTAACAATCTGAAACACGAAATGAAATATTTTGCGTCGTTATAATACTCTGAGAAACCGCATTACTTACGGGTGATTTAATATTTCTTATCTTAGCAATAATTCGAATAAGAAATGATACTTAATATACGAAACTATATCATTTGCCACATTTTCGTTTTATTTTTTAAAAAGTCTCTCAACTAGGGCAGAGTACGGACTAGCTGTGTTGTATTTTAAAAATAACGTTTTCATATATTTGTATTTTGTAATACTTTCAATTTATGTATCACTATCGCTGAAATATTGAAATCATTCTAATTCTAATAAAGGGAAAAAAGTCATCTACTTCTCTGTTTTGTGAAAATTAAAGTAATTGAGACCGTGACTTTAAACCTGGATTTGCTATTTGTTTCAAAGCATTTATACGGTTTCTTTGATAAAAGTACGTTTTCCTTCATTTACGTTTTTCGAAATCCATCGTAATTTTCATTTTGGGTGACTAACAGTGGCAATTATACATATAGTTGCTTGCGTGTTCAGAAAAATCGAATAAATCACGAAATCCAGATTTCAAACTTTATAGTAAATGAAGTCTCAAAGATTCGCAATATGATATTGTACATGTACCATCTTCGATATTTTCAATATGTTTCAAGTTATTCTCTACTCACAAAATCCAAGGCAATATATCACCGAAAAAGACATTATCACTTTGTAGTTTGTTCAAAGTGTATGCAATCAGTCGCATGCAACGTTCATATTCTTTTAAAAATTCTTAGTTTGTTGATATAAACATACAGTGTATCTTATCGTTAGGAAACTATCTATACTCATTAATGTATTGAATACAAACCCATTAAAAAATTGGAAATAAAGACGCAAAATACAAACATTTTCAATATTTTAAAAATAAAATACTATTTTCAAAAATTACTGCATCAAATAAAATATTCCATGTTTAAAGTTGTACGCATACTTCAAAATAAATAGGATTATTTACTAATTAAAATACTATTTTACCCCACTCGGAGATTGCACAAGCTCTATCTTTCAAGTATAAATATTTTTTGGGAATTTCAAGTTCATTTATTCAGTTATTACTTATTCAGTTGAAATAATTTCTTAGCTATTAGGTATATCTGTATATTCGTATATCATTTAATAAAATTTAATAGGTGAAAAATTCATTTTTTATAATAAAAGTAATGTTTTCAATCTCTGTAGAATTTTTAGGTATTTCATAATAGACGTCACAACAATTATACATTAGTTTCTTCATCCCCCGATATACAGTGATTCGCAGTAATATTCGGACAGTTTCAAGAAGACGATTACTTTTTTAAGATTGGACATCACTAGGGATTAGTTTACTAGCTGACGTGAAAAATATTTTTTCGAAAAAGTGCAATGGATCAGAATCGTGGAGAAAATGTTCAAGGTTACTTTTTACAACTTTTTTATCCGAGCCTGCATTGAAAATCTAAAAACTGCTTTTGGTAAATATGTGTCAGTTATTCAGGGTGATGGGCACCAGATATTACCACCTTAATTTACATCATTATTATTATACGGAGCGAGAAATATTTGGACGAAGATTAAATGGTTTCAAGAGGTGTACATACTGATGTTATTAGTTTTTTTGTAGATGGACGCGTCAAGGACTTTGGAAGGTCAACTTTGATATCTAAATGGGACCATATAATTTTTTATGCAGCTTTTTGTTCTCTACATATAAAAAAAGTATTAACCTCTATATGTATGTCGAAAAATGATTATTTTTGCAATTGTTTCGTGACACAAATGAATAGAATTAATTTAAAACAGTAAAACCATTAGAAAAATTTAAAAACACTGTTACAATATTTTCAATCTATTAAACATATTAAGAAAGAAAATAAATGTCTACTTCACTCCAATTTCTTTTGTAATTCAGGTAGGAATTTTTTATTTTGCATAACGATCCGCTGTCTAGACAGCACAGTTACACAATGTTATTGAAAGATAATGTATCTCTCTCCTATCCACAAATATGTTAAAAGAAATTAGATCTATGGAATAATTGCTCGAGGTAATGCTATATTTATTTCAAATGTTTCATAGTCGCGCAATTTCTCCTATTTCGATTGGCTACCAGAGCGGCAGTTAGTCCCGTTACAAATTAGCGGAGAATCATCAAGGCAAACACGTCCCAAGAATTAATTAAAGTCGGAGAAACAACTCCGATAGCGTTAGCAATAAAAGAATGGAAAGTATTCGGATTAATCGGGACACGAGGTGTATCGAGTGCGACTCGACTCTCGATTAATGGACGAACAGGATGAAGTCACGCGTCTTCTTTTTTCACCCGCGCCGCGTATCTATTACGAATACGTTGCACGATCTAACGCTCGACCGATCGAGGCGAGAGACGATTTATCACGACACTATGCACACGATATCGCGCATCTGACTTGCAAAACCGTCGTTACTGATGTCGTACATTTTTTCCGAAAATGCAAATCATTCGGCAGAGCGGTGCGGAGCGGCGCGGCGCGGTGCGCGATGCGGAATAAATTGAAAAGGATGAATGGGGTGGCGAAGATGACATTCAAATTCGGCCGCGGAGAAAATGACGGAAATATACATATGTCGCGTACCCTTCACGTGTCGCGCGTAATTGGCTGGTATTCAGATATCAAGAAATTGAGTTTCGCCTTCATCCCGGCCCGAACCCGGGCACATTTATTCTGAATCAACAGTCCCCCTTCGCTTCTACGGAAACAATCGCCGTTACCGGTTACCGTCACCATGATACCCTGCGTCTCTCCCACTGCCGCAAGCCGTCGTGTCCTTGTCTTTTTCATCGAACTATTCGCATTCTATATTTCACTACCAATTTTTAAGTATCAATCTCAATCAATCTCAGTTTCATGCTTTCGATGAACCCTTTTAAATTTTTCCATTTCCCTTAATATTCTTTATACAGGGTTGGACAATGCCTTTGTCCACCGTGAATGTTTCCGATACTTCGAATCATTATGTGTACAAAAGTTGCATGGTATACAGTACTGGACAAAATAAAGTACGCATCTCAAATAGTTTTACAATTACGTTTACGGACCTGTCTATTGAAAAATTTTAAATGTTTTTAAAATTATTTTTGTTAAAACTTAAAAGTAGACTAAGAAACCTTTTTTTTGTGTAAATACATAATTATTATATCTGTAAAAACTACGAAGTTATGAACGTAATTGTAAAAATATTCGAGGTGCGTACTTTATTTTGTCCAGTACTGTACATAGAGGGGGAAATATTGTGATGTAAACACTTTTGATGTGCGCGAAGGCGTTTCGGAGATTTTAAGGTCATCTTGATTTCTTTAAATAGAGAGATTTCTAAACCAAATAGTTAACGAGATATTAGCGAAATAAGTTTTAATACGTAGCTATTACATGGAAGCTAGTAGATGCTCGAACTGATGTCCCTCATCTAGAATATGGTGAGTACATGTCGACAATTATTTCGATAATATCTCGTTAATTATCAGATCAAGGACATATGAAGGTCAATCCATTTTTACCCAGAATTCGATACTCTATCGATTCATGATACAAAAAGTAGGTCTTTCCATTTAAAGAAATCAAGGTGACTTTGAAATCTCTGGAACACCTTCGCACACATACAAAACTGTTTATATCACAATATTTCCCCCTCTATACCATGCAACTTTTGTATATATAATTTTTTCATATTATTACGAGTAACGGGAATATTTAAGGTGGACAAAGATATTGCCCCACCCTTTATATTAATTATTTATACACATACGCATTATCATACGCATACGCATACGCATACGCATACGCATACGCATACGCATACGCATACGCATACATATGTACAGGGTGTCCTGGGTTTTTCCGGCCAAACTACGGGAACGTATTCTGCAAGTACAAATAAGAAAAAAATGTTATTTGAAGTTCGGTTAGAAACGCTTCGTTACAAAGTTATAAACAAATGAAATTGAATTTGGTAACGACGGATTTTACTTCGCAGAGTATGAAAGCTCGAATATGTTTAGTTACTGAAATTAATCAAAATTATCAGGAAATTCGTACTGTAATAAGTTCCACAAAGCATCGACGTGACGTCAAGCTTGTATTAGCGTCAAAAGACGCCATTTTGAAATGATAAGATAAACACGTTCGACTAATCATACTCTGCGAAGTAAAATTCGCTGTAACCAAATTCAAATTCATTTGTTTCTAACTTCGTAATAAAGCGTTTCTAAACGAACTTGAGATAATATTTTTTTATTATTTCTACTTGTAAAAATTATAGGTGAAATAGGTGCTCGAACTGATGTCCCTCAATTAGAATATGGTGAGTACATATGCGAAATTATTTCGACAATATCTCGTTAACTATTAGATCTATCGATAACATGTGTCAAGGTCATTGGAGGTGGGTCCCCTAATCTTAATATTGACCAGAACTTTAACGTAGAATTAGGTGATAGCGGAGTGCGAAACTAAAGAAATAGGAGTAGGCAAATTTTAAAGAATTCATTTTGTAGTCATCGTGCATAGATTGAACGAATTATATCTGTGTTTACTAAACGAAGAGACCAAATCAAATGGAATCGAGTGCCATCTGCTTTGCTCGCAAGCGTAAATAATCCAGAGGAGTGCATAGTTTACAAACGGGTCAAGATTCTACGATGTCTATTTCCGGGTGAGTTCCTATGAATGGTCGCCGGTCGGTCTCTCGTTAACACCGAATCCGGCGTTTGACGAGCATAAAATCCGATGGTTCACAATGAAACCACCCCTTTCCACGTGTCTTATCACCGGCGAAGAGAGCAAAAGACCCGAAACGAGCCCGGCAACACCGTTGACAGTGTGAATGGAGAGACGGCGAAAGTGACGAGGGATACTCGTGTTTAACACGCTGCGTCGGTGGATCAAGGCCAGAACTGACCACTGGTCAGTTCCCATAGATCGGCAAGACTCTGAATGGCGGACGAACAATGGTACACGGACGACCGGTGTTTGCCAATCATAAGCTGGACAAGGGCAATCGGCTACGATAAGCCACTCCGGGGAACAATCCTAAGTACCGTGAGACGAGTCCTGTCGTCGTGTCTTAGAGCAAACCACCAAACTGACCACTGACGGTTAATTGATGCTCGTCAATTTACGGAGAGCCGTCATCAAAAGGGTTCCATTTGACCGACCCGACGTGACGCGACGCGGCACGCATATGGGGGCACGTTCGTCCGTGCAAACGAGTGCGAAATGGACGAACCAAGACTGACCGGCGGGGCGCGGCACGGCGCGGCAGCCCGCCGACACGTGGACCCTGTCAATCTTTATTTTCTCGAAATAGAAAAGCCCGCTGACGAGAAAAATGGGAGACCGAAGAGTTGCTCCGGTTCCCAGGTAGAGCTATCGAACAAAACCGATAATATTTCGTGGAACGCTGCCACAGTGGTCCAAGTTTAGCTGGCCCGAAGGTCAATTTGAAGAATTTTGCAAGAATTCTTAGTTACCCAAGGTAGTTCAATATGTGAAACTCAATAGCCTGATATTTATCGATTCAAACTGATTATATTATTCCTCACAGTTGAGAAATAATTGAGCTCATAATTGTAAAAGTGATTTAAGTCAAAATTTAAAAAAAACGAGCTTATCAGTTATTTTACATCACATTATTTTAAACTAAATTAATTCAACGTAATTTTTACGATATTGTTAAAAATTAACGGTTAGACAGTGCTTGTTATTTCAACATTACATGGAATTCATTTAGTGTTTCAAATGTAATTTGAAATATCTCAAAACAAGAAATATATGACTTGGACCACTTTCATAATTATGGGCACAATTAAGGTACAGGCTGAATTCTTAAAATTATATTAAATATATATGTAAAGAAAGTGCGCAAGTGCATTTCTTTAATTTGCCGCCCACTTACGAACGCGGCAAATGATAAGGAGGCATATCAATTAAAATCTACAACACGCGACCAAGCGTGTCTAAGTAAATTTGTCGAGTGTAATTCGAATGTTTAGTAATTTGACGCAGAGTACAGAATAAACTTTAATGTCGTTTCTCTTCGTTTACAGAAACTCAATATCGTTTATTTGACCGTGCCATCCCTACGATAGAACTATTAACATTATATATATATTATAGAGACCGCGTATATTTTTTTTCATTGTAGCAGTGTTTCTGGTAAATACGGTCTGTATTCTAAATGATCTTGTCAAAAGATTATTATTGCTAAATCTAATTTTTACAAACGTGAATAATTTTGATGGTGATGATTTTATGCGCTCATGACAAAAATGAGTATAGGTGTAATATAAAGCAGTAAAAACATCAAAAGAATTAAAAAAAAACTATTATACTATTTTCAATCCATTGAACATAATAAGAAAGAAAATAATTTTCTATTTCACTGCAGTTTCTTTCAATTCAGGTAGAGAATTGTTTATTTTGCATTAAGATCCGCTGTCTAGTGATGAATATCGGTCGTCAACTACTTAAAGGCGATGTCCAAAAATGTTGATAATGAACTCGAATAAAATCCATAGGACCGATGGTATCAAAAATTTCCTGAACGTGGTTTCATTTCGATGGAAACCCGATATGAAACGTCAGCCCGAAGAGAGATCCCATGGTCATTATAAGAAAGGAAGTCTGGGAAGTTTTCAGAATCTTTTCTCCGGCGAGTGACAGACGGGCTCTAAATTGACCGGTGTGTACGTATATACTATATCGGCCTTGAGGAAATCACATCGAGGGTAGTCAGACGGTATCGGCTTACCCCAATTTTACCCCAATCATTTTGAAACTCAAAACCCCGTCGCGCGGCCGTCCCTTTCCCTCATCGTTGGAGGAATCGGACGTGCACGATGATAGAGAAGATATGGGAGAAAAAGTGGGAACGGTATTCAAAGCTGCAACCGTTTGTCCACCGAGGACGACGAGCGCGACTGCTCCTACTCGCCGGCGCGGCGCGGCGCGGCGCGGCGAGCGAAGGGAGTTTGACAAATCAGGACCCGTCAGAATTCTTGTGCGTCAATTTTTCACGAAGACGACGCAGCCAAGAACAAGAGGGACGCGTCCCAAACATTTTTCAACCAGTCGAACGGAACGAGAACGAATCCGCGAGAAAAACGGTCGCACGTGCCTCGCTCTCTTCCACCAGCTGGGAAAGCCGAGGAAGAAATCGTCGACGATTTCCTTAAACCGGCCTCTCGGGCTGATATAATGCGATTGGTTGGTCGCGCCCTAACGCGCGTGGGACTCCGAAGAATCGTTCCGCGTGAATCACTCACTCGAAAACCTCGTAACCTCTGGTCCATGATGAATCAGAAAATAGGGAATGAGTGGACCCGGTGAAGTCGTTCGCGTACTTCAAATACCATGCCCAACATAACGAGACAATTAACCAGAGTTGTGCGTATTTAAATACATTGTAATTGAATTACAGTATAAAGTATTTGAATTACATTTTCATTGCATTACATAATTACATTTTATTTTATATATACAGTATTTGAATTACATTTTAATTGCATTACATAATTCGAACCTTTCACTTCATTTAATTGCTAATTACACGAATCATGAGTGTAAACGAAATACAATATAATTTAAATAAAATGTAATTGAAATACAATATAATGTAATAACTCAATGTCTGCATTACTCGCTCAATGTGAAAAATATCTTTCATTTCTATCCCTGTTTCATCCGTTTCGCATTCACAGACAACTCAAATTTATGTTTATGTTTTGTGTCTGTCCTTGTTCCGTGACTGTACTGTGTATCATCTGTTTTCCATTGATACGTGATCCACTGCTAGTCGTCAGTGTTTCCCGTACATTACAACATTTTTATTTATTTTATTAGTAACTTGTTAGTACCGTTCTTTTTCTCAGTGTAAAATGTCTGATGTAGAATAAAGTGATAGCATGGGCAGTGGCTGCACTAGTAGTCTCTAATGAGGAAGCCAACATTCATGAAGAACATATGTGTAGTGAAGGTGAAGAAGTGGAGGAAGAAGATCGGCTTCCGGTCTTCTCGGATGGAAAATTTTTCACATTTATTCCCGAAATCAGAGATTTAGAATCGAGAAAGGCTGTTGCTGAATGTGTTAAATGTCGTCCAAATAAAATTAAGGTTAAGTGTTCCCTTACATTTCCATCCAATTTTGTTACACATTTGAAAAGAAGCTGCCCTTCATCGGCAGCTGTAGGAAGGATGTTTTCTTATGCGATGATGCAAAGAGTGTTCATTAAAACTAATTTAAAACTTGCTGACAATTGCCATCATTGAATATGACTGCATTAATGACTAGTACCACACAAAGAATGTTCTTATTTTTAGGTCTGTCCTATTAAATAGCGTTACTTTTTTCTGTAGTAATTTTGTCCTATGAGTTGTCTTAAATGATTGCCATAAATATTGTAAGTTAGATAAAGAAGGTACCTACATATGTATATGTAATATTTCTTTTTTAAAACGAACGTAATAAACAAGTTTATTTTTGATCTCATAATATCAATTTATGAATAATATGTTTTCTTTTTCCACCTCTAATTCTTCTTATACATAATTCATAATTACACTGTACTTTGTAATTGCATTTCAATTGTAAAAACGAATTACATTGTAATTCAATTCAATGAGAAACCAGAATTGAAAATTACATTGTAATTTAATTGAATGAGTCACCAGAATTGCAAATTACACTGTAATGTAATTGAATGAGAGACCAGAGTGTCAAATTATATTGTAATTTATTTGAATGAGAGAGCAGAATTTCAAACTACATTGCAATTTAATTGAATGAGAGACCAGAATTGCAAATTACCTTGTAATTTAATTAAACGAAGCGACTGAATTTCGAGTTACGAAATAATTGAATACAATGTAATTGAATTACTTTGTCATTACAATTCGTGAAGAAATTCGATTGTAATTCAACACAACTCTGCATTTAATTCTTTTGTATATGTATATGTACAATTTACATACAGTGAGTCACGAAAGAAAAAGAGCTATGAAATGAGACGTGTGAGGCTTAAATATGTGAGTCATATTACGAATTACGAAATACTTCTATTCCTATAATAGTATATAAGCATCTTGATTATACACTCTCGTCCATAAATCACCGGACACTTGCATTTTCAACAAAATTGTAATTGAAACAAGAATAAAAGTTTCCAACTTGATTTTATTGGTTTAGTTTGATTAGATGTAGCTATTGTACGAATAGCAAATGCAATTATTTTACGATAAATTTGTAGGTAAATGCAAAGTTACATATACATACAATTTGAATAAATGCTGAAAAAAAGATTGAGAAATTGTTGAATGATTAGGTAGTATAAGAGAAGTGTACCCAAAATCAAAACAGCTCTTATGAACAGCTCTATAAATCGAATTGAACTAGAAGCCGAATTGGAAAACAATTTGATTTACATGTTCTCTAGATTAGAAAAAATTAGCCGGTACCATGTTTATTTATTTATTAATGCCCTAAACCGTGTATGGTGTATATCGTATACATTAGTATAACATTTTGCAATTAACAATGAAGTGTATATCGTTATACTAACCTAAATTAATATGAACGGTAGACGCTAAATACTAATCTTACTTTTTTTGAGAAAGTTAAAAATAAAAATTAGCGCTCTAATGTCTTACATGCTTAGAAAGAAATTAATAATGTAGGGAGAAGGGGTAGTAGTATCACTTTTATTCCATAATATAGATTCTTTAATAATAAAAAATTGTCGAATCCAAATATGAATAAGTGTCCCGTGACTTATGGACGGGAGTGTACATGTTTCTAAAGTTTATCTGAATTAATCTAAATCAATAGTACATACTTTACGCAAATATAATGTTTTAATATTTTGTCGGGCCACCGTGAGCACTTATTACGGCTTGCAAACGTCGTTGCATGCTGTCAATCAAATTTTCAGTAATATCTTCTTTGATATTGTTCCAAACATCCAAAACGTTTTCTTCTTAATGCCACCTTGGAATTAAGATTATATTTACTTAGGACGGAACTCCGGTTGACTGGTACACGCCGATTTTAATGAGACTTTACGCGAGCGATCATTAAACATACTTAAGAATTTCGGCATATTTCGTTCGTGCCCTTTTTTTATTTTAAGGGAGGACTCAACGTTTTTATGCGAACCAGCACTTCTATGTAAGCGCTTTCAAATCGCGAACGACAAAAAATATAGAAAAACAGTTGAAGTAAAAGATGTATCTCATCATTCATCATAAATGTGTGTGCGAAGTTTTTTGGAAAAATTTTATCAATGATTTTTTTCAAAAAACTTTTCGCATGCATTTATGGACCCATATAAACGACAGAATATAGACCTCGCAAATAACGAGCATGTTGAATTATTACGCAACTGCAATCTGTTCGATCCTGAAAATATCTCGTAAATTACTATCGTGTTTAATTAATTTATGCGCATAAAATGCTAAACTCTCGCATAAAATGTTGTAATCTTCGAGTCATTAACAGAAGCTGGCGTGGCGTTGCAAAACCCGAAGAATCATTAGAGATCCTCAAAATCTTAAGAGTAGTAAAATCAACCGGGTATGTAATCTGCAACTGTCTCTGTTTCTCTGTCGGACACCCTTCACTAGATAAATCGTAAAACAGAGAGGACACACGGGGAGTGGGGGGGGGGGGAGCGGTCGTCCCCTTCGATTCCATTTATTGCGGCAGGGCTTCTGTCAGCTCCTTGGGCTAATAGCGACTTCGGAGGATGCAAAAGCGGCGTACGGGGCCAGGAAATGTAAATTAATGTAGAGTGCGGCCAGGTAATCACGGCCGGCGATAAAAAGGTGATAAACGAGCGAAACGCAGCCGGGAGCTGCGATGCTTATCGGGTATAACTCCCTTTTTCGAGCCACCGAACGCCATAGAAAAATCCTGGCCGCGTTTATGTCACTGCTTCACCCTCCCGACGCGACGCAACGTTTACACGAACACGCGGGTCACTCGCACGATACTGGCCGGGTTTTCCGCGTGTGCGTAAACATGTGTGCGTGCGAAGCGCAACCAAGTGCATCCCGTGGAGTGCGTTAAAGGGACGTCGTTTTCGGCTTACTACGGCGGAAGGGTTTTCTGCTCCCTCGTCGCGTCGCCGATGCTATCTACCGCGAGGAACGAAACAAGCCGGGTCGGGTCGATCCGGGCCTGGCCTCCTGCGTTAGCTACCTGGCGCATTACGCCACCCCAAAACCCAAATAGCCTCCGCTTGTTCTCCTCTCATTAACGCAACGATGAGTCCATTCATCGACACCGTTCACGGCGAGATACTCTCGCACCGGTGCGGTGCTGCTCGAACCCGCACGAAAATGAAAAATGAACTGGGATTAACGCGTGGTTGCCTACCGGTAGCCTGTGCGCCTGTCCTCGACCGCGTCCTACGGGCTTCACGAGGCACAAGGTGCGATGAAATTATACCTCGGGACTACCATAACGTGATTCCTCACCTCGAGATCGGTCGGGACCTGCTGAAAAGTTGACGCAAAATTTTATTTTAATTCGTCGTAACATTTAAGTTACAACGTCTTCTACTCATTGTAATCTGTACAATCTATATCTATTCTCAGAGACATCTAAAAAGTTGTTATTATTAATATACAGGGTGTTCACGCTAGTACTAGCTAGCGTTTTTCTGGTAAATAGTAAATATTAAAAAAAAAATGAAAGAAGAGAGAGTATTACTGTTTTTTATACGCAACACAATGGCGTATGTAATATTTTTTTGCGTGTATACCATTTTGTCAGATATGAAGGTGACCTTCCATTTTTTAAATGGAATGCTGTATATTTTTTTATATCACATGAAAGCGTGTGTCGAGATAAATCCATCCGTATACTGCATACTGACCTTGAAGGTCATCGAAGGTCAGAAATGGAAGAAACAAAATAATATAAACACAAAAAAATTACAGACTCCATTGCGTTGCACATAAAAACAAGTACTACTTTTTCCTCTTTTTTTTCTAATATTTACTATTTACAAGAAAAACGCCGGCTAGTAATAGCGTGAACACCCTGTACTATTTTATAAATGTTTTATAAGAGGACATACATTGGAAGTGGAGAATAGGATGAACATTGTGTTATTGCTACACATCTCTCATTGTCAAGTAATTTATTTTCAAGATGGCTGACAACTGAATAGGGTCTGATGAAATAAGGCTTATTAATATATTAACACGAAACGACTACCATGACCGGTCAGATGACCGTTTCAAGATTTTCCACTTTACAATAATTGAAATGATAAAGATGCTTCCATAAGAAATGATTTAACAAATGTTAGAGCACGTATTACAATAGAAGAACCGCGCAAAATCTAATTAAATTAAATCTTTTATAAGGCAGCATGTGTCTGTTACTTTTATAGCTCGGTACGTTTAGAGGGTGGAACGAAAAATACCCAGATAGTACAAGACGTCTTAAAGACGTTCAGTTTAGGTCTGAAAGTCTTACGTCCTAAAAAGACGTCTTTTTCGAGACGTCGTTTTAACGTTTGAAATAAGACGTTTTATTTCAGACGTATTTTTAGAGACGTTTTAAAGACGTCTTCGTGCTATCAGCGTAGGGACAAAACATTTTTCTATTTTTTTACTGAATTTCAATAGTGAATCAATCGTCACAGATGCTGAGAATCATAAATACAAGATGGTTTGAGTTTGATATTAAACTAAACTGGAGCGTAAACTTTCATTATATGTATATTCAGTTAAAATGTATAACTTTTTCGAAGGATTTCCACTGGCAATGTACAAACGAAGAATGCGATTTGCAGTTGTGAGCCACCGTCAATGAGGATGTTTATCTGGGTTCCTCTGTGCTAAACCAGGAGAACATGTGCCACTAGAAATTGCTTGACACATTTCTGAAAGGTACTTTTGATCAGTACTTAAATCTTTTAATACATTTGGGGCACCTCAGTTAGGCATCCTTTAATTGATTTAAAATTAATGACCGGAAGTTCTTCAGAATTATTAAGTTTGACAATTGAAGCTTCATCTGCTGCCTACGGAAGAACTGCAAGAGATGGATTCGTAATGGCTGAAATTGAATTGCGTAAATCTGTCTTATTTTGAAACAAAAAAGCTGTTCAACGTAAATGCATAGATTTGAATAAATATCGTATACGTACAAGTAGAATTCTAAGTACTCGTATGAAAACTTGGAATAAAAATTTCAAAGCTCTTGCGGCACCTTAAAAATTGATCTGACACAACCCAACTTTAGTAAACTTAATCTGAAACATAAAAGGTAACTTTATTTCATTATTAGATAATAATCGTATAATTTTTCTTGTTTCGTTCCACCCTAACATTTAGTGTTAAATCTAGGCTGAAATCACCGTAGACTACATAGCACATACACAGAGGTCGCGTGGGCCGGCAGAAACGGAACAACAAAAATGTCTCTGGCCGTAATGGGTTAACGAATGGAACACTCGTGATACAGTGAGGAAGAGGGATGTGGGTGGGGGTAGAAGAAGTATCAGAAACTAATATATCCTCCCCTGATTCTAATAAAGCCGGGAGGCCGTGACGCAGCCCAGGTAGAACAAGATACGGAATCAACATTAGTCGTTAATGGGGGAACGCTGGTTACCGGTCACACCATCGTGTCACGCCATCGGGGCAGTCGGCAGGACCCCATCGTGAGAGCATCTCTGTTCCGAAACACCATAGAGACTATTCACGAGCGGGGTGAAGGTGGCAGGGAGTGAGGAGGGGACCCCCATACAGGCGCGGGGGGAGAGGAGACACGTGACTGCTTTATAGCGAAGCGACGAGGGAGCGCTGAACAGGGAGGGACGCTCATCTTTTGACCACGTCGACGTTCCTCGGACCTTGTGCTTTTTTCTAGAAGCCTGCGGACCAAAGTTACTCCGGGCCCTACCAAGGAACGGACCGGACCGACGGTTATTGTGATACGCGGGAATATTATTTATATCGAAGGCGCATATTGTTTTTACCGAGTCGCTACGCGCGGTACCTACAAAGAAACGGCATTTTTTTATACATGTCATGCTACCGTACCGACCCGACCCGACCCAACCCGACCCGAACTCGACCGTTTATGTATACGCGCGGACAGGGAGGGCAGAGCAGCCAGAAGCATTACAAAACGCAATTTCCGGGCGCGGCACCGGGACGATTTCTCGTGGCGAGCCCGAATCCGAGGGTGAACGCGGGACGGTGGATTGTGGACCGTGGATGGCCAATGCGCGTTTTCGGGCTTGACATCAATCGAGCGCGAACGGGGGAGAGCCTTTGGTGTCACCCGGACGGAAGCCTGTACAATTAATATTCGCCGATCCTGCAGGCCGCCTTTCACGGCGAAATCGATACGCGAAAGGGTGAAAGGTCTTCCGAATATATTATTTCTCCCCTTGCGCAGAACAAGTCGCGATTCAACTTTTATTAACCCGTGGCAATTAACACGGTGCATACTTATCACCTCGCCGTTCCATTCAAACACAGAATCAAATTTCAATAAACAATGGAACCTTTATCGCGACTGAGAATAATATATTCGTCGATATTGGTATTGATATATATTAATCTTCATGTACGAATGAGAAACAGTTCTAGATTAATTGCAACAAATATACCATTTCACCAAATAATATTTCTTGAGGGCTGTTTCCACCCTGTTGATCATGAACGATGGTCGATAAAAGACATATGTCTTGTAAATGGTCTTTATTGGTGCAATATCAAATGATCGACGTTAAGAATCGCTAGTAATTTGTGCATTGAGAAATTATTTTATCTTGTCGGTACCAAACGGAATCTGTGTTGCAGTAGTTAAATTCTGTCTCACAATTCCGTAGACATCACATTGATGCCTGATCTTGACCATTATACAAATTGTTTAAATGTGCAGAATGAATTGTGCAATTATCGTGTTGTGAATTTGTTCTTTTTTGTGAATTTCGAAATGGTCTTTTTTGTAATGGTTCATTATTTTTTCTATGATTTTCTATGATTCTATCATTGAAACAATTGGCTTGTGATAGCTAAAATATGATATAAATATTATTGATTCAATTTTGTCTAAATGTCTTGCAAACACTGCATCGAAAGGTGTTCCTGATCTTGTTGTCGCTTCATTAGGATTATTTACCATTTCCAATCTTAATTTACTTCTAAACATTACTAGACTGCAAGAAGTTTCACTTCTTCCGCGCGTGGTTTTCCACACGTATCTTTTTTTTATGAATGGAAACCATGTTTTAAGCGTTTTTATGTAAAATAATCAGATTGTTAACACAAGGACTGTATTGTACATGTCCCAACCTTTACGACAAATGAGAAAAAATATATGATGTGCTATCTTTTTCTCCCGTATCGAAGGTTAAATACACTGGATCAAAGAATTACGCATACCCAACCGGCCGCAATGGAGCATTAAAATTGAAAATACTTTTCTATCCCCGTGAATAAATGTTTAAAAACTGATAGCGAGGGAAAAAGTGTATAATCAATCCTGTTGAATGCTGGAACACAAGAAAGATAGTTGTCGGACGATATGATTCGCAGTTCGAGTAGAACATGGTTCGGGAATTACCCTTAATCCGTGGTTACGATTTCATCGTGTTGGTGCGGCACGGTGCGGCACGGTGCGGCGCGGGCAGAGCGTTTTTCGCGACAGCGGTTAGCTATGATAAATTAAGGATTGCGCGGGTCGCGACGAATCACGTACGCGGGCGCATAAAGGCAAATCGAGGTCTAAGAATTTCAGCGCGGCACGTATTGCAAAGGCCACGAAGAAACAATAAGTTGCACGTGTCCGAGGCGTTTTAACTCGCCAGGCACCGTGACTCCCCGCAGAAAAGTTAACCGATGAAAAACGTGACGGTGTGTTTGAGCATAGGGGCTCCGCGCCGCGCCAGCGCGAGATCTCTGGTAGAATCGCGTTGCCGGTAGAATTATATCGTGTATAGTGGCCGGCGGCAACGCGATAAGTATACGGTAGTGACAGACGACGGACAATGTTCGGTGCGTTGCAAAACTGTTACCCCGATCCCGAGGAAACGAGTCGGTCCCGACGAGCGAGCGAGCGAGCAAGCAAGTAAGCAAACGACCGAACCAACGAACGAACGAACGGGTTGCATGGGTTTTCGCAGTGAATTATGGGCGTCGTGGGTGTGCCCTACCGCGATACGTCAGGACAACGGGACAAGAATAATAAAGTAAAACGGGGAAGCAGATAGAGAAGGTCGTCGTTTATACCTAGACACGATATAATGACTCCGTTCCGCGATTGCATCGATCTCCTAGCGGCTCGTCGTGCGTTCTAATGGAACGATTGCACCCGCAATTCGCCGATTGGTCGTAAATTCAGGGCTCGGTGTCATTAGGCGCTCCATTAAAATTACTATTCTTTTGCACGAGCCTCGAACCCGAGCGGCAACCTGCACACGCTGGCCTTCCAATGCCAAATCTCGCCGTAAAGATTACCCCAGGATTAAATTGGATTTTTATCTCTGTCTCCTTTCCTACCTAGTCGAACGAGTCGAGTTGGTGGCTACATTTTACGCGTCGGTGAATGACTCTTAACCGGGTCGACCGTCCAAAAACGATTGGCCCGGGCACTGTTTTGCTGGCGTCCTTAGAAGACAAGGGGCGCAATAAAATTGGCCGTGAAGCGAATCGATTACGATGCAGCTTTGGTTAATAGAATCCTGTCCCGTTGTGATGAGCACAGGTGACGGGAACTGTAGGAAAAAGAGCGTTCTCACGCCGGAAACCTTAACTCATTGAGCTTTTGCCCTCCTTCGTCCCGCAACCCCCAGAACGACCGACTAGGAAGTATTTATTAGATTGGAATCTAAACGCCCCCAAAGAGACCTAAAAGCGTATTTCCTTCGCCGTAGGTGGTTTCGTAGACCGAGCGACCCCTTCAATTGAACGACCTATACAGTAGAGACCGGTTGTTCCTCCTCGAGGGTCCTACGAATTAGCGGGTGCGACTTTATTAGCTTGTATCACGGAACCGGTGAGCCGGATCGTTGTCCGTTCTATCATATTTTTTTTTCCCGCGGATTCGTGGCCGTTGGGACTAACCTTTATGTCTTCCTGCCAACGTAATAAAATAATAATTGCCCATCCCATTACCGAATCGTTCTTTCGACGGCAACGATTCCAGGTAACGCCCCACCGCGCCGGACATAAACACACATACTATATTTCACCGCAAAATTGCTCTCGCAGATGTTGTCCGGATATATTTGAACTGTCCAGACGAGTATTTAATTCGATACGAGCTCGTCGAGTGGCTCGCGAACTCGCGTTTGATAATAAATGAATTTATCGGTCGCTACGATGCCATGCGATGCTGCGTGCGGCCGGCCGCGCCCGGACCCCGAACTCATAGCCATTTATTTACCAAAAAGCCATGGCAGAACCGCGCACACGCTCATTCCGTCCCGATAAAAACAATCGCTGATCAACTGCAGCCGAATCATCGGCTTTCGATGATGTCGTGCCACGTGCAGTGGTTCATTTTGTTTATACAGTCGAACCTCGATTATCCGAACCAGTGAATGAGAGATTTCGAAAAGACAGTTTTCGATAGTTAAAAAAAAAATCAAAGATTACTCTAACAATTAGGTTTTGTTAACTGTATATGTATAATTACGAGACTGCAGACCTGCAACATAAAAACTGCATACTGGGTGGAAATTGTAAAGCGTGACAAGCGAATATCTCCAAATATATTCTCGACTGAAAAACCACTTAACATAACATATCCAGTTTTCCGATAATATAGTTTTTTAAATGTTCTTTTTAAATTTTAATTACTTGACGAGCCTAATGGTCCTCTTATATATGTAGTAACGATAATAAATCTAAATCTAAAGTCTAATAATAATAAATCTAAAATCATATTCTGACGAGTAGACTGCGAATTTTTTGCATTTATGACAAAAATGGGTAGTTGCAATTTAAAACAGTGAACGGATCTAAAAAATTTTAGAATATCAATGTATTAGTTGCAGTTGTTATGAACATTATTAAAGAATGAAAGGAATTATTACTTGGTCCTTGTTTGTTACAGTTGATACAAACAATGTTTATTTTGCATTAGAGTTCCGTAGTCTACCGAGATGAGTTTTTCCAATAGTATAGCTTTTTCTGAAATTCCGGGAGAGTTTGCCATTCAACCGAAATTCTAGACAGAAACTTCAATTCCGTGACAATCCTGGCCAATCCGAGACGGTTGGCAACCCTACTCACAGATCCAACCCGAGCACCGAAGGGTTAAGTTTAATAGGAAAAATGTATGTGTAAATATTGCATAAAATCTCGTAGCCTAGTTACGACTGCACCAAAAGATTGAACAATAAGTAGCGAAGTAGAATTCGAAAGATGATATTGTTGGTAAGGGAAGGAGGAATCGTGCGGCATACACGAAATAAATCAAACTGATCGTCGACGGCTGATGAACCGTCATTTCCCATCATTAAAGTCGAGAGACCATGGCCAGCGGAGCGGAAACAGCCGATTCAAAGGGCCACGGGCGAAACGCATCCGTTCTGCTCAATTTCACCGATTTTCCGTCGCCTTTGTATCGGTTTATCTATTATCGAGGCAGTAGTGGCGATCATTAGTATTAGTGTCAAACAGCGGGGCATTGTCGAGCGGCATTTATGACTAGTTTACCTGGGGCTGGATCGATCTTTGCTCTCGGTAGGATGCGACGATAGTTCAAGCTTTAACCAATGACCGTCCTGAACCCCACGAACCAGAATACGTGCTTACAGTTATTATTTATCGTACGGTGTGCTCTACGCGGAAATAAGAGAGTGCTAACGGTACCCCCCCTGAGTTTACGATCTTTCGGTTACGTACGGCTACGGAATCTATCGGCTGCCGAGCTTCTTGACAAATGACCCGCAGCGCTGTCTACCGTGGCGAACCCGCTCCGTGAACGGGTGGCGTAGCGTGTACGTGTGTGCTTTTGCACCGTGCATGCGCGGCGCATACTCTCCACGGCGAACAAATTTATTTCGGATGATTTAAGATTCGCTGGATATCTGCCATTTCCGTTTCACGTCGTACCGATTACCATAACGAAACGAGTCCGAGGACGAACAACGCCGGGGCCTCGGCCAGCATCAATCATCCGACTCAGATTCCGAATAGTCTACAAACGACGGAGGATGATTAATTCCTCGCCGAGGACCGTCCACTTTACATAGTCTCGCGGGAGCTTGTATCGCGGACATCGCGGTGCACAATCCCGGTGACATAATACGCGCCGATTCTGCTAGTATACTCGGTGTTCTCTTTTCAATGATCCATAGAGGGAGGAGGAGGAGGAGGAGAGAGAGAGAGAGAGAGAGAGAGAGAGAGAGAGAGAGAGAGAGAGAGAGAGAGAGAGAGAGAGAGGATCGTCTCTCCTGCCTTTCAGGTGAAGCCACCTGGTTGGTCGAGTGCCGTGTGAACCTGTCCAAGATAGAGCGCCGCTCGAAAAGACACCCGAAGGGTAACTGTTTGTACAAGCACCCCGGTATTTTTATCCGAATGACGGTGACTCATCAAGATCAGAGCTCTCGCATATCCCCTCGTTGTTCCCTCCTCTCTCACACGTACACGCTTTAACCACGCGCACACACCCTCGTAAAACTCTCCCTCCTTCTCTCTCGATTCCTCTCTTTCTCGTCTCTCTCGCCGGGCACACTCTCCATCTTCTTCTGTTTCTCTGTTGCACCCACACTCCAACGCACAAACTCACACGTACACGCGCGCGTATACAGAATCGACGAGAGAAACGCGCGAGGTTGAGAGCATCCTTGAATGTGTACTTAGCGGCAAAGAACACACTCGCCTCGCATGTTAGGATAGACATTATGTCGTCCAAGGAGTCTATAGTTAGTTAAGGCTACTATTCTTCGGCTGGGTGGGCCATTCAGCCGGCGAAAACGCCGTTCAAAAAGCGCTGCGCAGCGCTGCAAGGCGCGCGTACACGGCTAACAATTAGATATTACTTCTATTCAATCTTCTCGGCCAGAACGCGATGCGACGCGCCACTTCTTCTTCTTCTTCTTCTTCCCCGGTTAAAAGGAGACCACCGGATTAACCTCGTCTCGCTTTTCTTTCTTTGGCATCGGATTCCGTCGCGCGGCGTTCTGTGTGCACGACGAATTTGTCGGTTCCGATGAAGCGCTCGCTCGTGGCGGACGTCGAAGAACATCCCGAATGCCGCGCAAGGGAAATACCAATGATCATCAACCTCGCGATCGTAAGTGGGCAGATACTGGTAAGGGTAGCGGAAGTTGGACCAGCACGCAGCGCCTAGGCTACACCTAATTTAACCCTTAGCACTCGAGTGGCGACACAGAGTCTCCACAAAAATTGCTGTGCTGTTATTCAAAATATTGTTTACATTATTAAACAAGTTGGTAGCTAATCAATTACTGAACATTTAAGTATTGTATGAGGTGTTATATTAATTTCATATCCATAAAATAAAAAGAAATCATATGGAATGGAATTATTCTAGGTCGGAAGAAATGTTTAATTTTCGGGTTAAAATAGCTCCAAGTGCAAAGGGTTAAGGGTCAAAGTTAATTAACACCACTAATAATATTGTAAATATTTTTCTTGTTAAGGGTATGTAGCTAAACCAGATTCGAAGCACAATTTCTAATCAATTAATACTGTTATTAAGTTTTGAAATATTTTTCTTCCTCAAACGTCATATGGTAAAAAATGACTTGTCTCATATCGGTATTTAATGCATCTACATTACCTTCGAAATGTTTAGCAATGCCGAAAATGTCGATATCAATGGAATTTAATAAAAATTATAATTATAACAAGCATTTTAGAAAAAATTACTAATTTTCTGTTGGGAACCCTGCCGAACCTATTAAATATTTCTAAAGAATTTTTATGAAGAGCATTCAAAATGTTACCTTCAAAATGCATACCTCAAATTTAGAATTACAGTTCGTCATTTATTAAAGAAGTCATTCTTAATGGTCTAATGAAAGTTGCCGAAGTTATTTCCCTTTGACATGGAATATCTTTTGAGTTCCAAATAGTTCCGAATTTTGTCAAATTGGAATATTTACAGTATAATTTTCCTTGTATGGTGCCGCAAGAATCATTTCCACCTTCGTCCTTCTTCAGGAATTATTATAGTTTAAAATGTCACAGATACTTCAGTGGATATTTATGTTTATCGAATGTATATTGCTTTCTAAATGTCCATCACCTTCAAAAACGATTAAATTAATAAGATTTATTAAACATTGTACAAGCATTTAAAAATCGACATTTTATGATTACCATTATGGAGTATTGTTTATTTTAAAACTGAACATGATTCCTCAGGCAGTTCCGATAATGAGACAAGAAAATGTTTTAAACAAAAGTTAATCAACATTTAGTAGTCTGCAAATTTCAATACAAAAAATTAAAAAAAAAATGTTTATTCCATAAAAAATCAACTTCAGCTTTAATTTTTAAAGATCAATATATATTTCTGACTTCATAATATTTTAGCTGATGTCAAAACGAATCCAACAACCTCTATTGTTATACCCTTGAACTTCCAAATAATGCAAAAATTTTAATGAACTGTTAGATAGGCCGCAGTGCAGTGCACAGTGATTCGAATGCTGATTAGCTGGACAAAATTAATTTTGAAGTTGTTTTCGCGCGTAGCGAAGCTCATTTCGGATAGCCGAACTATCCTGACAAGGATATGCAGTGGTAATTGGGATTTAAAGAATTGTAACTTTTTACGGTCACCAAAAGAATCCCCTTTTATTTTAATGAAACCAGACGTTCACTCCGGAGACGATAATCCCGTGATAGGCACGGAAGCCGGAAGGTTTTGAAGCGAAACAGATATAAGAACGCGATAGGCGCGGATACAATATACGTGTTGACCGTTCGCTGTCTGGATCAAGAAGACGAAGGAAAATGGCAGGATCAAATGGCGCTATCAAGAGTAGACTCGCGCCCGATTATCGGAAATTTTTGAACGTCGTAGTCCTGAACAGAAGTCAACGAAAAATTATTTCTGTCAACGCGAATACAATATCAAGACTCTTAAAATAAAAAATCTTAACTGTTGATGTTTAGAGTTTATATTAGGCAAACTCCGAATTAATGGCAGAATGTGACTTATCACACCGTTTCCTTTCGATAAAAATAGTTTAGAGATTTATTGTAATGCATTTGAATCTTAAATGTATGATAAATACAGAATGTTATTATTATAAGATGTACAGAGTGTCCCAAACTTGAACCGTCAAACTACTAGGGTTTATTCTACACATGAAAAACAGAAGAAAAATGTTATATGAAGTTTGTCAGGAATTTATAAACAAATAAATATTACATGTATGAAACGGGTAATCTCGCATATTTCATTAGAGCACATCTGTGTAGTAACAGTTACGGTTGTTCGTAAACAATTATAAAATAATATGATATGATAAAAAATGATTACCAACTATTTTTAAACCCTCATTTCAAACTGTTGTAGTTCGGGACATCCTGTGTACCGTTTGGGTCACATTTCAGTGCTAATTCTCTTGATATTTAAGAAAATGTGTCATCAGTAGCCACGTTGTGACGTCACGCTTGCTTACACAGTCTCGTGTTGTCGAATATTACAAGCTCGAAAACGCAAAAGTAGAATTTTTGACGGAATGATCTTTCGTCAAGCTTGACTAAATACTTAAATCTCCTCCCTTGCGTTATCAAGGCGTGAAACTCAATTTCCGTTAATCGTTGAAATTCTCGTATACGTATATGCTAACGTAGCGGTGCGTGAGTGTGCCACTGCACTCGATTGGATTCTCCACCCTTAACGATTATAAATTAATTTGTTAAAATTTACTATTCCACAAGGATATTGCGTTTCCACCCGTTCCAGCAATATTTTATATTTTCTCAAGGTTATCGAGTTCCGACCGACAGTTCTTTTATTCTTCCTGCCACTTGTAGGGTAAAACAAAGTTTAAATTTTAAAAAGTCCCGTTAAAATCTGAGACCCTAATCTACAAGTTCACATAACACTTTTCGTCTTATATTATATTTAAACTGTGATAAATAATTTCTCAAGCGTGTGTCCGATAAGTAGCCTGCGGATTTTATGCATTTATGACAAACATGGGTGGATGTAATTTAAAACAGTAAGAACATTAAGATAATTTAAGAACGTCCGTACATTATTTTCAAATGATTAAAATTGTTAAAGATAGAAGATAATTCTTATACGGTTTCTGCGTCTTGTAATTGACGAAGAAAATTTTTATTTTGCATAAAGATCCGCAGTTTAGTGATAAGCTATGTCAAAGAGGTGTTGACAACTAGGTGATTCGGGAGAACAATCGTGTAGACACGGGGCACGCGACCTTGCCTACACGATTGTCCATTTATGAAGAAGTAAATAGAAATATTTGGTCCGAGAGAGGTTGAGGTTGGAGTGGTGCTCACGCGTCGGAGGTCAGTGCTTACAAAAATATATCGTTGTCCATTGAGACGACGCCACTTAATGTCGGAAAATAAACACGGTTTCGACAAAATTTTTCGACAACGGCTTCTTCGGTGGCGCTTAATAACGTACCACCGAAAGAATATAATTATACAATACAAAATTTACACAAAACCTAAATAATTCATACCAAAGTGACAAATCAAAAAATCAAACACGACTCCCTGGTGTAATTGAAATTTTAAACTGATCGGACCAATGCGCTCGAGTACCGCGTGCAGTGCTGGGCGTCTGGTTTACGTCAGCATAGCTAGAAAAAAACTGTTGGACCCTCGTTCCTTTTATTTCCAGTATGTAATACAGGTGGGGGTGAGTCACTGTCCCGGAACACGGTGCACTATCTCGAGAACGCGGTAATTGACCGAGCCCGGGGGAAGGAACTGGTGGAAAACAATTTTTTATTCTATTCCCCCTTATGAAGATGAACGAGGATCGAATGGCGGCGCAATGGGAAAGGGGTCGCCGCGTTTTCATGGCAGCAATTTTTCGGAAAAAAAGTGTCGGACACATGGCCGGGCCGAGCGAAAGGGCGAATCGTGGCCACGAAAATGGCACGTTTTATGGTTTTATAATGCGAATGGTTGACCAGGGGACGCGAGGTATGAGACGTAACACATGGCTGCTCTCCTGTCTGCTTTTCGCTTTCCAGGTCGCAGGCGCTCATGTATATGTATAGGTATAGATATCATCCCGTGTAGGAGCACGAGAGCAATGGGGTGACCAGTGTTCGACTGTCCACTACGAGAGACCGGGTAATGAGCCGTCACGTAGCCCGGTGCCGCGTTGCGCCTCGCCGTTCCCCCAATAAAATCTATATCAGAATCCAGAGTGGGGCTGTTCGGTTTTTTTTTTTTTTGCTCGCGGACCGAAGCAATACATCATTTCTCTGCCGTCGTCGCCGCCGCGCCGCGCCGCTCCGCGCCGTGGAGTACCACTAAGCTCGGTTATTCCTTCCAGTCACGGTCTCGCGGCCTGGCCGTTTCGCCGTCCGGGATTTGATTTATACGCTGTCCTCCGTATCCCTGGTTGTCACTCCGGACTCGAACACGATTCCCGATATCGGAGGAGCTTTAAAACGTTTACCAATCATCGACCCATTCGATGAGGTCAACCCATTCTCCTTCGCCTGTTGCCCTTTTACTTTTCCCTCAGCTCGGTCGTAAATGGGTTCTCGTGTTTCAGGTATAGACGCGAGTAATGCCAAACAAACGGAGAAAATATATCCACCTAGCGGGGCAACGTCGTGGGAGAGGGTCTATATTTACGCGGCAGTGGTTTCGACTTTTTTACTAGCACCGTGCCTGCGGTTGTATCACTGTTATATTTAGGGAGCAGGGCCACGAGCACCACCACCACCATCACCACCTTGTGACGTGTCAGATGCAACGACTCGTGCTTGCCTTTTTATCGAAGGGGGTCGAGACCCTTCTAGTAAACCGAACTATTTCAGGTCGCATGGGAACCTCGTTTAGCAGGTGCCTCCGGCTGATTATAAATAATCAACGTTTCGCCTCTTGCCACCGTGGTACATATCTCTGCATCTTGGTTCCGTAATATACGGTGCACTTGTAATAATTCGAACTTGAAATGTCCGGAAAATACGTCGTGTGATAAATCTCGAATTTCTTCGGGTAGTTACACAAATAAGATACAGATAAAGCAAATATGAACCATGCAGTTGTCGATAAGGTAACTCACTATACAGGGTGAGGCACCTAAGACTTCCACCGAAAATATCTCCGTTGTTTTTATTAACACAAGAAAATAGGGCAATTATTGTGACGGAAAAGTTTTTTTTCTCTAGGTCATATTTTCAGATATTTCATGGTCATCGTCGCTTTTTAATTGGAGCAACAAAATTTTGATTGCTGTAACATAATAGCTAATGAAAAGACAAATTCAACCGTGCATAATATATGTTGACCTTCAAATGACCATCGAAGGAGTTATTCTTTAAAAAGCATAACTTAACGTACGAAGCTATGTTCATACTTACTGTACTCTACTAGGGTTCCGTTCATGTAAACACTGAAACATTGTCGAAAGACATCTCTTGTTTACAAACTGCGAAAATTAAGAATGTGTTCAAAATGGTGGCCGTCAGCATTTAAATATGCTTGTAACCTGCTTCATAAAGAAATTGCACAGTATTTAATGTCTCGCGGCTGATATTCCCACATGCTGTCACTATACGTTGACGCAGATCATCAGCAGTTCTTGGTACATTGGCGTAAACTTTATTTTTTAACGTTCCCCATAAAAAAATCGAATGGATTCAAGACAGGTGCTGGCCACTGAACTGTTCCAGCACGTCCGATCCAACACAACGGCTAGGAAAACGTCTGTCCAAAACTTCTCCTGATATTCTCGCATAGTGAGCATGGCATTCATCGTGTTCGAACCACATTTCACTACGATTGTGTAGGGATATGTCTTCAAGTGAAACCGGCAAAATTTCTCTGAAAAATCGTGCGTAACTTTGTTCCGTCAAGCTTCTGTTTACAAAGTATGGTCCAATTATTATACTGTTTACAATGCAGCACCAAACATTAACCCATTGCCCTACAATAACGTGTCAGACTCGTGATGAAGATTCTGAACAGAGTCTAATAAATATTATATAGGCATAAAATTGATATAAATTTTCTCTTTTGTTAGAAATTGCGAACTACAAAAAAGTTTTAATCACTGAAACTGTAAAATAAATCGTAGGGCAAGGGGTTAACACTCCACTTCCTTTGGTGTTCTACTTCACGAAGCCAACGTGGATTATCAACGGCTCAATAATTAGTATTTCGTAAGTTTACTGAACTATGATTGGTAAATGTTGACTCAACCGTGAATAAAACATTATTAAAAATTTCCGGATTCTGACGCAGTCCCCATTGACAAAAATTTACTCGGTTTTGGAAATCGTTTCCGTGATTCTTGGTGTGATGATAAATGAAAAGTATGAAAATGCCGGTGTAGAATTCTTAATACGATACTCTGACTAAAATTTGACTGTCTAGCGATTTCGCGTGTACCAATGTGTGGATTTTCAACTACGGAACCTAAAATATCTGTTTAATTATTTACATTTGTTTTTGGTTTATTTCGTACACGTTTGTTCTTCTCTACACTTCCAGTTTCTAGAAAGAGCTTGAACACGCTCCTGATAGTTGGAACACTAGGATGTTTCCGATCAAAATATGTGCTTGCATATTGTAATTAAGCTTGCACTGCAAGCTGAGTTTGCTGCGTCTGAGTTTTGTCTACATTCGCAGTAGACGATTACAATATCATAATTTTCACCGATCGAATATACAACATTTCGAAACTGAGACTGAAATCATACTGATATAATATGATACAAAGTACTGCACGGTACGGCAGTTTGTAAACAAGAGATTTCTTTCGACAATGTTTCAGTGTTTACATGAACGGAACCTTAGTAGCGTACGGTAGGCATGAACATGGTTTTCGTACGTTATGATTTTTGAAGAATAACTCTTCGAATGTCATTTGAAGGTCAACATATCATACACGGTTCAATTTGTCTTTTCATTAGCTATAATGTTACACTAATCAAAATACGTCGTTCCGTTTAAAAAAACGATGATGACCTTGAAATATTGAAAAATATGACCTAAAGAAAAAAAACTTCTCCGTCACAATAATTCTACTACTGAACCAAACATTTTCTGCCTGAAACATTTTCTCGCATTACTAAAAACAACGGAGATATTTTCGATGGGAGTCTTAGGTGCCTCACCCTGTATACATATGTATACACCCAATCAGTGAACAAGTGGAAAAATGGCAGCCATGAACCGGAAATACGATCAAAGAGGGACAATACTTCATGGCTTCCCTGCAGAATATTACATGTCGGAAGTAGTCTAGGCAAGGTAAATGCAAAGCATTGCTACACCAAAGATTCCCCAAAATGTGATGTGATGACGGAAATGGACAAGGAGGAGGTGAAGCAAGCCTGCAGCAGGATCAATTCCTAGCTCAGGAAGGTCGTGGCAGCTAGTGACAGCTACATCGAGTAATTCCATTCTTTGTACCATGCAAAACTTGTGTACAAACTGTCTAACTTTGTCCACCTTGAATATTTCCGTTACTTGCAATAATATGAAAAAATGATATATAAAAAAGTTGCATGGTATAGAGGGAAAAATATGAGATGTAAACACTTTTTGTATGTACAAAGGTATTTCGGAGATTTCAAGGTCGTCTTGACTTCTTTAAATGAAATGACTCACTTTTATATCTAAAAGTTAACGAGCTATTATCGAAATAATTGTCCAAATGCATTTACTATATTCTAGTCGAGGGACATCAGTTCGAGCACCTACTAGCTTCCAGGTAGTACGTATGAACGAGGTACATATCTCTAAGATTTTATTCAAAGTAAATTCCACCAAATATAGTAATTTTCAAGAAAAAACGAAAGATGTTTGTTCCCATAGCGTATAGCTAGAGCACTTAGTTATGGCAAATGAAAGACAAATTATAAACTTTGTCTTTGAAATAATTAAGAATGTCACTGTAGTCACAAAACTAGTGTCGATGAGCTGAGTGCAGCACACGGATGCTCCATAGTGCGAGAACGTGTAGCCACGAGATATTTGTTCGTTTTGCGAAGATATGTATATCTGCCTCCGAGACACCAGCAGCCGACATTCGTTGTAATAATAAAGATACGGAGACGACGCGACGAGGCGAACGAGGCATGTTAGAGGTCGGGAGCAGAGGTTGAAAGAAAAATAGGTAATTATGCAGATTAACGACGACCTCACCGATTTCGATGACCTTGAAATATGTTGCCAAGGTCACTCTTCTGAACAACTTTTTCCTATACATGTTACCGCCGCGCCGCTCGGCCTTAGTTTTCGAGATATACGTAAAAAACTTTGGTTATTCTTATGTTACCAGTACAGTGTATTCTCGGAACAATGATCACTAAACGGTGATTGGAAGAGTAATTGGAGTTGAAGTTATATTTTCTGGCGGGCAGGGGGTTTGAGTTAGGTCTGGGTAAGGTCTGGGTTAGATCTGGGTTAGGTCAGGTTTCACATCACCATCTTACATTATCTCAAGTAGAATCTGGTCTATTAAATTGGCGGAATCCAGACCTAACCCAGACCTAACAGAGAGTTAAAAATTCAGAGTATTTCATTCTGAGTGAATTTGTTAGCACTATAACGACTTTAACAGCTCCGATACTCGTGAGTTATATTATCAAATACAAGTAAACAGTACGGTATATTATTGGGGTTCCATCGAAATCACCGACACAGATTTTTCCGACACGGTTTTCACCGACAACATTTCACCGACTCCAGATTTGACCGACAATAGGTTTGGCCGACAACGTCTTTAACCGACACGATTTTGACCGACAACTTTTTCCTTTTCCAATATAGGGAGGTCACTTTTAGTTTGCGAGATATTCACAATTTCTTCTGCGTGGTTGGGCCGGCCTGGCGGCAGTCAAAGCGACCTCCTTATATTGGAAAAGGAAAAAGTTGTTCGAAATGTCGAAATTATTAATTCTACGATAACCATGTACCATACATTCCATCCATCCCAATGAAACCTACTCCAACACTCTATTTTCGCGAATATCTCGAAAACTAAGACCGAGCGCCGGGTAGTTGTAATGACAAAAGTTGTTCAGAATGTTGTCCTTGACAACATATTTCAAGGTCAAGGTCATCGGAGATGCCTTCCCTAAAGTAAATATTTACCGAAATTTTTATTATATTCATTATTAGTTAAATGGACTTCCTTTTCGCTATTTTGAGAATAATATAATGTATCTAATACTTTAAGAACATATCAATTATATACAAATACATTCTGTTCGGTTTGGTTTCACTGTGTTTCTTCGTAAATCTGTCCTCTCATTCACTATATCAAGAAAAAGTATATAATCGATGAGATAGCACATCCTTATTAGTGAACATCATATGCATATCGTTGTAAATCGTGTTACTATTGGTTATTACTGTGGTCGTCTCAAGTTGTTGTCGGTCAAATTCGATGTCGGTCAAAATCGTGTCGGTCAAAATCGTTGTCGGTTAAAGACGTTGTCGGTCAAAGCTATTGTCGGTGAAATCTGGAGTCGGTGAAATGTTGTCGGTGAAAACCGTGTCGGAAAAATCTGTGTCGGTGATTTCGATGGGACCCATATTATTGTGTATGTCCGTACGTAACCGTGCAGCATGTTCCTTGTTATTTATGTAAACAGTTTGAAATATTATTTAAACTGAAATTAAAAAATTGGAATATTTAAACAGTTTTTGATATTATGGCAGATGTATTTCCAATCACATAATTATTAATAAAGCAGTGTATTACTAAATACGTAGTGTAATTTATTTTTACGTATATCTCGGAAACTAAGGCCGAGCGGCGGTAACATGTATAGGAAAAAATTGTTCAGAATAGTGACCTTGACAACATATTTCAAGGTCATCGAAATCAGTGAGGTCGTCGCTAATCTGCGTAATTACCGAAAAATATTTTAGTTCCAGTATCGGAGTTTCATTAGCAATCAGCGATTCCGTTGTTCGAGAGAAAAAAAACGGGGTGCAACGTCTGTCGAGAGGCGCGGCGGATGATCGAGATGTCGAGCTAACGATCCGGAGCAACCGGTGAATCGGCTTCCAAGTGAGCGAACGGACTCTGAAAGCCCACGGGTTTCAACAGGTGCTTTCGCGGACCTGAAGTATGCAGGTATGCAGAAGTAAGCACTCGTCTCTTAAAAACCTCTTATACGTGCACACTCCACTTGTACACAAAGCGGGCCCGTATATTTCTCCTTTCCGCCTCGAGGGCTCGCAGAGACTCTCTCGAAAAGTGTGCGACGCGCGGTACCCCTCCCCCTCCCGCTGCCGCTCCCACTCTTTCACTTTCTTTCACTCCCATTTTTTGCTCTCCTCTCTCGTTCTCGCCGGTGCATGTGCAGCCCACCGAGTATTGTCATATTCCCCGGGCCGTAAGGGAATTTGAAAAGGACCATCGTGAGGAGAAACGTTTTGCGGTTAATAAGCTGTTGGTAAAACATGGTGGCCATTAAACGCGAGTTTTTATTAGATAATGGAACTCGAAGCTCCTTTCGGGGGTCGTGCGTGCTTTAAGTGTTAAGTTTGCGGTTATAATAGATCTCGGCCGCCTCCCTCCCCCCTCGGGGGGGGGGGGGGGGCACGTTAAGTGCTGCGAAAAGCATTCAGCGCGAACGATTCGGATTCCGCGTCGCTGCTCGAGACACGACGGACGTTGTTTAGCCCTTTGTGCCACCACGGTGCCCTCGACGACTCGTAACATGCGCAAGTACTCGATCGTCGGACGGGTGTCCACGGTTCTCGAGGCGCGGGTTACCTTTTGGTTTTCTGGCTTCGGAAGAGTGCTAGAACATACGGAGGGCGGTTCAAACACACTTTCAATCCTGCGAATACACCCTTTAAACGAAACGCGAGTGTATTAAATATATGGGATCAAAGGACACCGATACGCAAGGCGCGGCGGGTCGGTTATGTCAACGCTGACGGAAGTTCAAAGAGGAGAAACTGACGGACGCGGACGCAGTCCACCCGAAGAAACGCGAAATATGGAATTCCGGTCGGAACGTCTGGTCTGGGTCAATTCCCTTCGAGATCACTCGAGAATCAGGTTCTATTCTCCCGGAATACTCGAGAAGATTAGACTGTCACAAGCTTTTCCACGTTTCCAGGTTTCACAATAAGCCGCGCAGCCCCATTGGAGGGCAGCTGCCCCCCGAGGGTGGATGCATCGAGTGACCGTATCCACTCGAAACAAAAATAATTCTGGCTTGGGAAAAGAGAGAGAGAGAGAGAGAGAGAGAGAGAGAGAGAGAGAGAGAGAGGGGGGAGAGAGAGAGGGAGAGAGAGAGAGAGAGAGAGAGAGAGAGAGGGAGAGAGAGCGAGAGAGAGAGAGGAGGAGAGAGAGAGAGAGAGAGAGAAAGAGAGAGGGAGAGAGAGAGAGAGAGATACGTAAGCCCCTCGACAATGGGGAAGATATTTTCTCTAATGAACCAAGACGAGTGCACTCCAGTGCCAATTACACTTCAACCGCGTTCTCCGTATTTCGCTCTACTTGACTTCTGTCATTTCAAAGCCAACGAAATGTTGGAGAGACAAGGGCGACGGGAAAGGCCCGGGGGTGGTGGGGGGGGGGGGGAGGATCCGCTTGCGATCGATGCTAAGCCTCGTGGCCTTCTCTCGTCTCGTTCTGAGCAATAAACCGTGAGACGAGGAACCGAGGCGGAGAGATAAGCCAGACAATTAATTCTAAGACGAATCCAAAGACGAAGAAACTTCGGCACGATCCGCTTCTGGCACGAGGTAGTATCGCCTTTTTAGCCGGCCCGATGAATGCCCGCCTCGCTAGCCTCGCTAGACTGAACAGTTAAACGACCTTCTCCAGGAGGAAATTGCACCAGTCAAAGAGGAGATTAATGGATTCTTTTATTATTCATTAATCCGCCATTTACGCGCGAGACACCGAATAATAGCTTTCCGAATGTTAGTTTTATTTTTTACGATGTACCGTGTGTCGGGAGAAGGTTTTTCATATAAGGATATTTAACTATTGCTCCCTTACATTGTAAAAATTAACTTTTTTTTTCTTCCTATTCTGATATCAATTGGAGCACAATTACAGCTTTGCTAGCTCAGCTTCGTCAACTTTCTCAAGCTCGATTTTCTCGAAAACAAAGCCTCGAATGAACAAAAAGTATTCCGTTTGTCGACTTATTTTCTCATGTGGAATCACCCCCTCCGCTACCCAGATAGCATAAAGACGTCTGTTGTTGGACATTCAAGACGTCTTAAAGACGTCATAGTTCCTACGAACATCTTCCGAACGTCTTTTGAACTTCTTATGTTAGGAAACTATACGTCTGAAAGATGTCTGGGTTAGGTAAATAATCATAATGAAGCGACAACAAGATGAGGAACTCTCGATGCAGTGTTTGCAAGACATTTAGACAAAATTGAATCAATAATATTTGTATCATATTTCAGCTATCACAAGCCAATTGTTTCAATGATAGAATCATAGAAAATCATAGAAAAAATAATGAACGATCAAAATTTGCGACGCAACGAAGGAGAGCGTATGGGAAATGCTATGAATTATGTCTCTTTCTTTCCCATACGCTTCCGTTCTTTGCGTCGCAAATTTTGAATTCAATAAACGCAAAAAGTATGTGTTTTTTGTCAGTGTACTTTTAATTTAATTTAAATTAGGGATAATTTTAGTAAAATTACAAGATAATAAATGCAAAAATTTTAGGCCCCCCGCGTTCCGGGGTCTTGCGGTATCGTAGTTCCGCCACTGATGAGGGTGCAAGTGTACGTACCAATGTTTGTTATAAATGCATAAAATCCGCAGTCTAATAATTACAAATCAATTTATTTTCATTTAGAATGCAATATCGATTAACATTGGTTTTCGACGTATTTACATTAATTTTACTATTTTTGTAATTACGAACTTCCTGCAGTTGCCGGGGTTTTTCCGAAATCGTTTAATCGTTTCAGTAAAAAGGCGACACCCTGACATTTTTGGATTTTAGTTTTATTTCCAGACGGACTATGTATTTCAACAGTTTCCATTTACCCAAGAGGACACTTTCACAGCCGATCTCTAGACAATCCGAATCCTTATTAATAAATTATCGAGCGCACCAGGAGCTCGTAAAGTAATTTCATCCTTTTGTCCCGTTTACCGTCCGACGCCATTCACCGCCATTCACTCGTACCGAGACAGTCTCTCTGGTATCGTTGACTAGAGTCTGACCCTCGGAACCACTAAACCAAACGAACCGTGGACACGGGAGTCCTCGCCCGGCGTCCTCGGAGGAGCACTGATTAGCATCATCTTAAGGTCGTACACGTCCTCGTAAGTATTCCGTCCCTTTGGTATTCATATGCAAAACTGACCAGATAGTGACCGCCGATTTACATAATGTCAGATTGACCGTGATTTCATTTAACGAAAGGTCCCCTCGCGCGCGCGCACACTGCTAAGAGCGTCTACGCGAATTCGTGGAAACCGAACGTCTTGAGGAAGAGCTTTGTAATCGAGATCTCGAGGAATATTTCCCTTCCGGGTGTGTCTCTCGAGCTTTCGGCACGCTTTCAACCGTGGCCGTACCGACGCGTAATTGATTTCAATGCCGGGTCCCAACGACGATTTTCGGAGGGTGTCCGTTTTCGGGGCGAAGGGAATCAATACGCGAGCGAGTGAGCGCGCGCGCACGTTGAATACTTTGGTTAATACGCTTATATTCTGCTAGCGAAGTCGCGGACCCGTGAAACATGGTATTAAGGGATACACTGATCCCTGATGGTAACAAATGATAGGAGGCCTTAATGGTCCGAACACGTACATGCCGCCCCGTGTACACATCGAACGTCTCGACGTGAATCGACTCCATGGTTGTCCCTTTGATCGATTGCTTTTGTCACTTAGCTACCGTGAAAGGCTTTGCCACGATTCCGTCTTTTAATTATGGACTTAATTATCTCTCGCGCTCGCCCGTTTTCCTATAGCCGCCGCCGCGCCGCGCTGTACTGGATACTGCGAGAGGGTTCAGTGAGGAGCACAGTGGGGGTGGGGGTGGCGGTGGAGGGCTCAACTCTAAAACCTTATTCCCCGTGGACCACGGGAGTCTACGGTATCGTGTCACGTAATATGCCTCGATGAACTTCACCGTGTATAGGGTGCAGCGAAAATTGTGCTACAATCGAATTACAATCAAATTTGCAATGCTGTTTCTTTACTTGAATATGCTCGAGCCTTGGTTCTCGAGAAAAACATGTCTGAACAATTGCGAATTTTATGCATTTATGATGGAAATGACTAGGTGTCGAACTATTAAACATATTAGAAGAGAACATAACTTCTAATCTCGTTACAGTTTGTTGCTATTCAGGTAGAACATTTTTATTTCGCACAAAGAACCGCTCTTTAGTCACTAGCATTTGCAATTGAAGGTCGCCTGGGTGCAAAAATCTGGTATGTTCAAATTTTAGAAATTGTTTAATTAATCCTGTAAACAATTATTAATATATATGTGGAACTTCGAACGCGGTATAATTTTTCTTAAAAATGGACTTGTCCAGTTTTTGCATCGGTCTTTATAAATATTAGCATTAATTCAATTTCATCGTGAATCTTTATAGTAGCTATTGCTTATACAAAATATACAACAAAAAGATAGCACATCTATTTTTTCTCATTTGGTACTATAAGCTGATGAACATTAATATTTTAATATGTCAATATCTTTGGACATGCTTGAAAGATTGAAGTCATTAGATGTAAAGGAGGTCCTACGAAATATTGAGCATTAATTTTTATTGATTAATTGTTTCAGATTTCAAGTTTTTCTTTAAGTGTTCTCTCATTTTGTCCCTCTATATTTCGTTAATAATTCTATAAATAAAAGTAGACAGGTTAATGAAGCTTCATTTAATTTTATTCACATATGTTAAGAAAGGCACACTAAAATTATTTGTAACATTGAATAAACAGGAATTACATTAATTTCGAAGTGTGCTATCATTTAAGTATTAAGTTCTTTTTCACGTCAGCATAGCAAGAAACCGCAGTATACACGTAGTGCTAGACGTCTTTCACATTACCTCGTGACGACTCGAAAACTTTTGGGGAGGACGATAATTTACTTTCCGTGATTCGTTAATGTACCAGAACGCTGTTAAATGTTCTATATCGTCCATGTGTGTCGTATAATAATTAATTGCCGTTTCATATTTCCCGTTTCTTAGTTATCGCATTTCTCTACAACTCGTTCTAGAGACAATTTTTTCCCAAGTAAATAAAATGTACAGTATAAATAATGAACGAACGTATAAATAAAGAAATGAATATCGAAACACAAATTTCTTGACATCAAAAAAGGAAAAATGTCGTTGTAAGTTTCTGCATTATTCTTTCACCCTGTATGCATAGGGTGGATGAAATGGCCAGTCGCGATTGTCAGTTGCCAGTACTGCGACACACCTCTGATTTTGTAACGATCTTTTTGTTCCTTTCACGGTTCGCTGGAGGTGCGAACCGGTAAAAGCGATCGGGCCGAGAGGAAAATTGATACTGCGGCTAACGGCTCCATTATGAAACCGTTTGAACCAAGCGTGTAATACGTTTCCGACGATTAGAGGTCTCTCTCTCTCTTTCTCTATAGCTATCTCTCGTGGTGTCTTTTTTTTTCTTTTCTTTCGCATGGTGGAAATCATGCCGGTGAAATGGATATCGTGGTATCTATACTATCGTTGATCATGGGGACGGGGGCCGAGTACGAACATACAGTGGCGGGGCCATGGTGTACCATGGGTGATGCAGGCTGTACAGCATACCGAGTTACTAAGACCTCTATAATGACCGGTGCTACAATCCTACCCTCACACACAATCCCATAATTAAATCCGTTAATCAAGGCTTACCGCTCGGACTGACCCTATCAACTTGGTTTATTGTGATCTACGTAATCTATGCTAAATTAAGACGGACCGTCGCCGTCGCCGTCGTCACCGTCGCCGTCGTCGCCGTCGTCGCGAGATCGGCGCGTCTAGTTTCGGTAACCGGAACTATACGCTCCGCATTAATTAGAGGCGCGCTTAGTTTTGATTATGATTGCCTCGCAGATAACGTCGAATTCAAACTCACTTGTTCACCGACAATTACCTTCCTCGCTTCAGGTAATAATTATCGCTCAACGCGTTGCCCGTATAACAAAAATGAAATAAGCAATTTTCTTGTTCACACGAGTCTATATAATTGAAACAAACATCGAAAGGTGAATAAGCATGCCGCAAATGGAAATCCAATATTGTGAAAAATGAAATAATAACAAACGGCTTAAATTTTATCAAGAACGTAGAACGATTAGTTTACTACAGTACTTTTTTCTTCAGAAAATTTTTGTAGATGTACAGGGTGTAACGAAATGTATAGTCGAGGCTTCTTCGGGCGATTTACCCCATCGGATCGGTGGAAATTGTTAAAAATGGTGGCCGCAAAATTGACCTTGGGCATAATTTTGAAGATCAAATTTTTTTCTATTATTGCATCATAACGAGAAACAAAAATCTCCAAATTAAAGATTAAAGTTTCGTAAACTATTTCATTCCATATGTCTACAGGGGGTGTCAGTAACCAGATAGCACACGACGTCTTAAAGACATCCATTTTACGTCCATTTTAGGTCTAAAAGTCTTACGTCCTAAAAAGACGTCTAAAAGAGATCTTAAAGACGTCGTTGTAATATGTATTTGAAATAAAACTAAATGACTTGAATTTTTTGGACATGTTATGAGATGATAGTTTATTGTACAATCACGAAAATACTTTCGTAATTTTGTTATTACTTGGAATGATAAAAAAAAATAAAAAACTCACTTTTTTTAACTTTCTCATCTGAGCTTATTTATAAAATTTCATCGAAATCAGCATTGACGTTCTTATGAGTTACAAACAATTGAAGATCGCGGAAATCGCAGCTTTTTCACGATTTGTAGTTTGTTTACAAGAATTGCAATTGTTTGAAGTAACAAAAAAAAAGACTAAGCTCACATTAAAATGTTAAGAAACGTGGTTCGATCAATTGTTACTAGATTTACAAAGCAATTTTGAAAATTAACTAATAATATAAATATGTAAATAAATATATCCCGTATGAATGAATGTGTGAGAACGAATGCATGAGCTGACTCGCCCTTGTACGAAAAGCCAGCGCTTCTCCCTGCGGAGTAATAACATTAAGAAACAAAACGTGACCTGAACCACGAAAATAGAAACAATAATACGAATAGACATTAAAACCTAGAACTAAGTTACACCCATCGAAATTGCGAGCGTCACTTCTACGACCAAGCAAACCAAACCGCAATCACGATATAAACCTGTAGATTATTCACTACCACTGTGCAATGTAGTTATGTCTTGTAACATTGTTTTATGAATAAAATTTTTTTTCAGAAAAAAAAGTTACATGTTCGACTGTGAACGTACTTATACTAAAAGACGTCTTTTAGACGTCAAACAGGCGTGTTTAAGATGTCTTTGTGCTATCTGGGGATTAGTTTCAGTTTAATAAAATCATTAAAAGAAGCAGGAAATTTTGATGTAACTTCTGTGTCTTGGAATCGACGCAGACATTTTTCATTTTGCATAAAGATCCGCAGTCTAGTAATTATCAGATATTGACACGAAATAAGGATATTAAATCAAGTTGATTTAAATTTCCCGTGTGCCTATGCAACTAATTTGAAAGGACAGTCGAACGACCGACATCAAAGGTACCGCCCGGAGTTGTATCCCTACTCTTTGGTCTAAGGCTGCTGGTTTTCCGCGGTTCAGGAAGGACATATGTAAGTACCTGGTGTACTCGGTTCTATCTATTTTAATATTAACGTTCCTCTTTCGCGAAGCTGTGTTTTCTGATTACAAAAATTCCACTCCTATCCTAGCCAGAAGAGAAAGGAAAATTCACCGAGAGAATATCGCGTAACAATAAACTGGAAAGCGCATGTATTCGAGGAACGCGAGCATTTTTATCGGTGCATTTGCGTCAGCATGGAATCTAATACAAGGTGGTAACTCGTGTACCGAGCGCCTTCTAATGTCACCGCATGGTTTCGATGACTAGTCCGAACCGAGTAATCCTACGGGGTAGCACCTACTCGAAAACCGTCGCGGCCGAGTATGTATTGTCCGGCGGTGGATCGCCGCGATTTCCTAAATTAAATACGGCCGGGCGACAATTGTTGTCCGTTTATCGGCAGCAACGGTATTACCCCAAGGGGTGCGCACCCTCTGATTAAAAATTCTCGCGTGGTTAAGCCTCTGATAATGATCTTCCCTAACCCCTTTCTGCCCGTGGGGTTTATACAGTATGGTCTAAAAACGATTGTACTTACTCAGTCAGCGTGCACGGCGACGGGTAAAGCGCAAATGGCTCGAGGTCATCGCGAACAAGAGTTAACGATCGTTTTCAAGGGCGTTCCGCTCTTTTTTCTTCTTTCTTTTTTCCTCGGGTTTTTTTTCTCCTTTTTCCCCGACGAACGTTATATCGTCTCCCAGAGATTCTGCGATCGAGGTCTTGCGATGGATTGCGTGTACCACTTTTTCGGAATTAGAACGACCGCGAGAAGAAACCGCGTTGTAGTGTTAATTTTACGTTTCACGATTAAACTGCGAATTTTATGCGCGTTTTGTAGGAAAACTGAAAGGGTGAAATTTAGAATAATGAAGAAATTACAAAAATTTAGGAATGTGAATATATTGTTTTCAATTGTGTACAATTATTAAGGAGAGAAGGTATTTGTACTTGGCTCCTGTTTCTTACAATCGATGAAGAAAATGTACTAGTAAACTAATCCTACCAACTAATCCTACCTGTTGGGTCGAATTTTGAAAAAGTTATTCGTTTTTAAAAGCTGTACGAATACTTTGCACACCTACTGTAGTTAGCGAAGGCTCGTTATTTATTAATACGTGGAAAATTATCAATTTATTTGACGGAGAATCGATTTAAAGGAAAAGTAATTAGAGCCAATTGAATATAACTCGCAACGGTATATGTAGAGTTGTAATGTGTTGCGCATTTCCCGTTCAGACGCCGAAGGAAAATAAACGGAATATTGACTGGGAAGGCTGGATCGATTACAAAGTTCATTTTTTAACGGGCCAGAAGAAGTTAAAGAGTGCACGATAATCATTCACGGCACGTTGCCTAGACTGAAAAGCGCGCGATTAATCGATACGTCAGAAACACCAACCCTCTAAACGTGCTATGGCCGCGGAAGATATCATCTTCGGCCGGGCGGTGGTCGTTATTAATTAATACCGTGGCGAAGATTAAATGAATTCCTATTGAAGATGGTCGTCGGACGGCAGGCCAAGCGTGAAGTAGGCGGATGCCGCGAAATTTGTCAGGAGGCTAACGACCCTCGTTATTAAAAGCAACGTTCCAGTGACCTCGCGCGCCGGTGATCCGTTCGTTTGACAAATCGAGATAATTGCTGGTGACGCTCTTGATCAGGGCCGCCAAAGGGAGGGGGGGGGGGGGGCGGTGGGTAAAGAGAGCCGCGACATATTTCACGAGCGATTTGCTTTTGTGAAATTCCATTAAAACCCGTGCGATTCGAATAATTGAAACATGGGTAAGGACGCAGCTGCCGAATTCCCTGATAAACGTTCGGCACGGTCGGGTCGCGCTGTGCGCGCGTTAAAAAAGAAAAAAAAAATAATTCTGCACGCGAGGAGGAGAAACGAGGGAAAAAACACGTAAACGCGAGGGGGAGAACGACACATCGAAAGCAGGCTTTCCCGGGCGAACTTTCATTAATTAAATATTCAAAATCGCCATTAATCCCGACGGCGCGGCACCCTCCCCACCCCATCCTCCACTTCCCTCCCCCCACCCATCTCCCACTTCCTCATCCCGGTCGGGCCGCGGTGGTTGAAATCGGCCTCAACGAATCCGACCGTTCCGGATCTCTGTGGCTTAGGCAAATGAAAGCTGCGGCGCTCGCATGCAAATACACAGTTTTATGCTTGGAACCGGGGGCTCGCCCGGTGCTAATAAATTTTTCCACCGGCTCGCCAGCACCACATGCTCGACGTGTAACTAATGACGAAGAATTAACCTGAGAGCGTCACCGATATCCCGGCGCTGCGCGTATCTGGGAACGTTCAGGTGTTGCGGCGAATGGAAATGAAAAAAAAGAAAGAAGGATTTACCTCTGACCAAAAAAAGGATTAAAAGAAATTATGGAAAAAATGCCGCTAGTCGCTGCAGACACGCACGAAGTGGGTATGACAAATTCCGGAAAGTCATATTAACGGCACCGCACCTTGTGCCTGTAGCAGCCCATCATCCCCTGCCGCCTTTTTTTCTTCTCTTCTCGCCCATTCAGATTCAGATACGAAGTTAACGAACAAGGTGATTTTGTAATAAATGACACGGGCAAAAAGTCGTGCGCGCATTCTCCTCCACCCCGGGTTAATTATTCAGACTAAGGGGGTTGTAAGCAGATTGGTCTCACCCCTAAGCCCCTATCTCGGTACAACGAGGGTGACGCGACCGGAGAGACAGAGAGATTGCCGGAGACTTTAAACCGCCCTTACTTACTGACTGGTGTCTGTGATTAGAACCAGAAATATGCTAAGCGGGCTTCCAATTATCGAAGATTTCGGCCCGCGGATTTATGGCCTCCGCCGATTGAGGGGAACCCGTACGCTCGAATTACTGTCGTTCCTGCGAGATCACACAGGTAGTCGTGAATTCCAATCAGTGGCACTTCGAGCCATTCGAACGGTTGTAAGTCAGCCATAAACTGTCGTTCTTGTTAACTTATTATTATTATCATTCCCAGGAATTCAAAAGGAACAATACGCACAAGTGTTTCCCTGTTCTAGACACGGTTAAACGGTCAGAAGTTTGGGCTTTTCGACATCTGTGTATCACACATAAACGTATTTACAGTTATTACTAGACTGCGAATTTTACGAATTCAAAAATATGTATGACCTTGACAATATATTTCAAGGCCATCAAAATCCGTGACGAGGACCCTTTTCTAAATAATTACCAAAGTTATTATTTTGCATAAAGATCTACAGTCTAGTTATTACGAAACAATGTTCAGGAATATGTAATATGTACTAGGAGGATACACAATCTACAGGAAAATAAACGTTTCATGAATATAACAAATATAGTTTATAATTGCTAGCGTCAAAGTCACCGTCTTTAAAGTTACAAAATCAATATTTGCACTTATCGCGGGCACAATGGTTCCCTCAAGAACAGAGGAAATGACACGCTTAAACAGCATTTTTTTGTAGCTGGAATTAATTTTGAATGCAGTGGCGAATACAGTTTCCCGTCATTCATTGTACCAACTGTTACTTTTGAGCAGAGTTGTGCTAAATACATTGTAATTGAATTACGTCATTTAATTACATTGTATTTTATATTTACAGTATTTGAATTGCATTGTAATTACAAAACATAAATCGAAACCTTTCACATAATTTAATTGTTAATTACGCGAATCATGAGTGTAATCGAAATACAATATAATTTAAATAAAATGTAATTGAAATACAATATAATGTAATTACTCAATGTGTACATTACTCGCTTAATGTGAAAAATATCTTTCATTTCTATCCCTGTTTCTTCCGTTTCGCATTCGCAGACAACTCAATTTTATGTTTATGTTTTGTGTGTTGTCTTTGTTCCGTGACTGTACTGCGTATCACCTGTTTTCCATTCATGCGTAACCCATTGCCAGTCGTCAATGTTTCCCGTACATTACAACATTTTTAATTTTTGTTCTATTAGTAACTTGTTAGTACCGTTCTTTTGCGCAGTGTAAAATGTGTGATGTAGAAGAAAGTGATTACATGAGCAGCTTGGGAGTGGCTGCACTTGCAGACTCTAATGAACAAGGCAACATTCATGTAGAACATGATGAAGGAGAAGAAGTGGAGGAAGAGATCGGCTTCTGGTCTTTTTGGACGGAAAATTTTTCACATTTATTCCAGAAAACAGTGATTTAGAATCGAGAAAGGTCGTTGCTGAGTGTGTTAAATGTCGTCCAAACAAAATTGAAGTTAGGGGTTCCCTTGCAGTTTCATCCAGTTTTGTTACACATTTGAAAAGAAGCCCATTTGAAATGCCCTTCATCGGCAGCTGTAGGAGGGTGTTTTCTTTTGCGATGATGAACAACCTTCTAAAATGCAGCAATCTTAGTGACAAGATGTTTGAACAGTGAGTGTTCATTAAAACTAATTTAAAACTTGCTAATAATTGCCATCAGTGAATATGACCGCAAAAGTGATTAGTGCCACATGAAGGATGTTCTTTTCTTTTAGGTATTTCCTATTAAATAGCCTTACTTTCTTTCTGTAGTACTTTATTTGTCCTATGAGTCGTATTAAATGATTGCCATAAATATTGTAAGTTTGATAAAGAAGGTACCTATGTATATGTAATACTTTCTTTTTACAATTTATATTTCTTCTCTGAAACGAACGTAATAAACAAGTTTACTTTTGATCACGTAATATGAATTTATGAATAATACCATGTTCATCACTGATACTAATCTTTTTCTTTTTCCTCCTCTTATTCTTCTTATATGTAATTCATAATTACACTGTACTTTGTAATTGTATTTCAATTGTAAAAACGAATTACATCGTAATTTAATTGAATCAGAGACCAGAATTGCAGATTACATTGCAGTTTAATTGAATGAGAGACAAAAATTACAAATTACATCGTAATTTAATTAAATGAGTCACCAGAATTGCAAATTACACTGTAATGTATTTGAATGGCAGACCAGAATTGCACATTATATTGTCATTTAATTGAATGACAGACCAGAATTGCAAATTATATTGTCATTTAATTGAATGATATAGCAGAATTGCAAATTACACTGTAATTTAATTGAATCAGAGAGCAAAATTGCAAATTACATTGTATTTTAATTGAACGAAGCGACTGAATTTCGAGTTACGAAATAATTGAATACAATGAAATTGAATTACATTGTAATTATAATTCGTGAAGTAATGCAATTGTAACTCAAAACACAACTCTGACTTTAAGGTTATGTGCGAGAAGATTAAATTTATTAAACAAGTATTTAGGTATCACGAAAACAAAAAATAATAGGACTAAGTTTTCTTTTTTTCCGGTGATTAATATTTTTGGCTATTATATCTGTTTCGTCGTCGGGTGAATAATGAGCTTGCTAATAAAACGAAAAGCCATCGATAAAGGGAGGCTCCGTGCCGTCGACGTACCGCAGACATGAATAAATTAAGTGTCGAAGTCGTCCCGAGGCTCGGGGATATTCGATTAAAAGTTGCTAGCCATAGAGGGTCGTCGTAAAATCAGAACCAAGGCGAACTTTGGAATTTCAGCGAATGAGTCCACCTAATCCCGACGTACGATAACCGGGCCGGGGTGGGGGGGCTCGGTACAAACGGCATGGCACACGGAGATTCAATCCGCTGCAACCAGGGGCGGAAATTAATTCCGCGTCGACGACAATAATTTCAGACGCGACTCTTTCGGAAAGGACTGACCGGGAGGGTGGGGGGGGGGGGGGAAAGTTCCGAGGGCAAGAAAGGATAGCGGAAAATCGTACGAGAACATTGTCGTTAACTTTTACGAGGCTATTAACGTGCCCGTCTTCCGCCATTTCGACCGTGGACTGGACACTGTGACGTCATCGGACGAATGAAAACCAAAGAAGGAAAAAGAAACAGGAGGGAAGAATTAGTGGCGATCGCGAGTAAGCTTTGCGAGTCTTTGACCCCTTTCACTCCCGTTCCTCACTTCTATTATGTAGAGTCCACGCGGATCCGGAGCCGGAGCAAGAAGCCGCACAAAAGGCTCGATTTCCATGAAAAAAGGAATCGACCGATCGTGTGCAGACAGCCTCCGCACCGTATTTCAAATAATTCCTCGGGACTTAATTAAATATTCAATTAAATGCGTCCGTTTTTAAAAATCCGCGCGAAAGGGAGCCTGTCAAAACTGTACACGGTGAAATAGATGTTCACCTGCGCGCGGCAGCTGGATTGTGGTTACTGGAAAATATTGAAAAAAAAAAAGGGAGTGGAGGTAACAAGTTGGGGAAGACGAGTGGCAAGAAGAGGATGGATGAACGATAGCGAGAGGGAGAACGATCTCGCTTCGGGATTTGACACGCGTATCTAAAACGCGGACCGAGGCGGGTCACGTGTCGACCCTGTCGCCCTTCCTGTCGGGTCACGTGACCCATGCGTGAAAGGGTTGAGATTTTCCAGTGCGGATTTTTCGTCGACCGACTTGACAGATCGCCGCGCTAAGTCTGACTGATACTCGTCCGCCACGGGCTTCCCTTTAATTATGAGATATTATTCGAAGATCGCGCCCCTTCTCGCGATCGGGTTTAATGCCTTTTTAAAAGGAGATCAGCCCGGAGGGAGGGTCACACGATCGGGGATATTCCGAGGATCGTTCGACACAGGGGATAATGCTGTCGCGGGTTCGGAACGAAACAATTAGCTGACTCGAGTCGCATTCTGTCGAACAGCAAAGTTCACGGTGACATCGAAGCTTCGCGACGACGCGCGATGTTTCGTAATCTTTGAAGTAATATTTTAACGTGCAACAATTTCTGATTTTCATCCATGTAGAATGGACATTTGAATTTTCGTAAAATTGTACCGTTTCTTTTATCGTGCCCAATTAATTTCAAAGTATCTCGTAGTTCATTAGGCGTTTCCGTTTCATAGGCGATGAAAAATTGAGATGGCGCGGAGACACAGAGTCCGGAGTCGCAGCACGACAATACTATTCCAGCCTGGCAGGAATGCCAGAACAGAAAAGAAGCGAGTGATGGATGCGCCCTGTAATCCATGGTAACTTCCTGCGGGATTTGCCGGTGGATGCCTTTGGGCGACTCTACAGGAAACCGCCCCTAATTCAAATTTCGCCTAAAACCTCGAAATCAAGTCAAGTCACTAAGTCTCTCTCTCAGGGGCTATGGCATGGTACTCCCAGACGCTGTTCTAATTAACATCGTGTCGCTCTCGCGGCTTAAGTTCAGCCCGGTGCGGCGCGCGGCGTGTCTTCAGAAAATCATTAGAAGGGCGAGATGTTCAAAAAGCGGGGATAGTTGGGAACGAAATGGAACGGCTACCGCTCACTTGTCACGGCAAAACGGATAGGGTGAAGAGGCCAGAAGAAACAAGGGGTGCGCTCGAATGGATAATATCCAGGTTACGAGGATCGGTCAGAAAGAGAAAGAAGAGGTAGCAGGGATGGGAAAGCGGGATTCAAATTTTCGCAAATCATCCCGCGAGGGCTGAGTAACCCCTTCCAGGATTATCGGGACCCATGTGGCCTCGGGTCGCTGATGGCTCGTTACCGAACCGAGCCTCTCTTCGATAACCGACAGATATTGCTATTTATGAACGGCGCTGGGCCCTCGTCACAACTACGCCGACGCCTCTTTGTCTTTTCTCCATGCGTCGTGTCGCGTCGCGTCGCGCGTCGTGTCGTCTCTCCACGGGCAATCGTTGGTTCCAGTCACGTCTGCGACACGCGTCCAGATTTATCTAGCTACAAGATCACAGTTACTCGACGCTGCATCGTTGATAGCCAACTGATTCCGGAAACTCATCTTCGTGACTAAGGTAAACGACCCAATTATGAACGGCGCACAGTGGGACAAACCGATGAATTCTGTAACAAAATCCAAGAACTTTCGTTAAAAATGAGATAGAGCGATGATTTTTTTTTAATTAAAGCTGAATCATTGCAGAATATGGGAAAAATAGAGAGATTATGGTACGAACGTTGTTTAACATTGAAAATATTTGTTAAACTTGTAGAATTTCAAGAAAATTTTGGTTTATCGAATACCACGCGCGGATAGTTTTTTTTTTGTACATGCTATACATTATTTCCCCTAGGCTTTGTCATTCTGGTCGCTCATCGAAAAAAACTTAAAAAAAGAATTTGTTTACATTTTTCGACATTATAAAGTTAATTATCGAGGTTGAAAAAATTATTTTATGATGACCCAATCCTTTCTGACTAAAACAAACGAAAATGCAGCTCAATCGGACAAACAGTTCTTGAGAAAAGAATTCGTAAGTGTTGCCCGTTTTCGCCAAAATGGGTAAAAATTGCAAATTTCGAAGGCGTTATTTCTACAAAAAATTTGAAACCGGTAAAATGATGACTGAACCTCGCCCCCGCCCACCCCCCTAATTTCATATGGACTACAACATATTTCATTTAGAACAAAATCGACGATGGTGGCGTCAAAAGTTTCATTTTATTGTGTTTCATATATGAGAATACAAAATCCCTTCAAACCAGTCGGTTATCAAATCATTTCAACGAAAAAATTATGATTTTATTACTTTTTCACAAAAATCGAGTTTTTAAAATTCCTGAGGTGGTAGACACATTTTTTGACCAGATTCGGAATCAGCGTGACAAAATCTACGGAAAATGATATATGGCATGTCGAAAAAAATGTATCCGCGCGTGGCATTTGATAAACCACAATTTTTTTGAAATTCTGCAAGTTTAACAAATATTTTCAAGGTTAAAAACGTTCGAACCATCATCTCTCTAATTATCCCATATTCTGCAATGTTTCAGCTTTAATTTACAAAAAGTCATCGCTGTATCTCAAATCTATCGAAAGTTCTTTGATTTTGACACTAAATTCATCGAAATGGCCCACTGTGCGGCGCACAGTGTTGCAAAATGGCCAAAAAGCGGCAAAAATCCGTAAAAACGAATCTATCCAACGGATTTGATTGAAATTTTGTGGAAAGATTGTCACAAGTACAACGCTTATTTGGCAAAAATAATTTTCTAAAAAAGTTGTTAAACATTAAGTAATATGGGCTAATCAGAAATCTCTGTTTTCAGCTCATTTTTTATTTATGAAAGACGACTCATGTCCAGATCTACAGGTGTTGTGTAACATTTTTTAGAAGATATTTGAGACAAACGATTTTATGAGTATTAAGGCATCTTAATGTCCAACGGCGTTGGGGCAACTTATCCAGTTATCCAATGGAGCTCAAACTTTGCACAGATTTTTTTTTAATTATTTGGAACAATCCTGGGGGTTGCCAACAAGACATTTTTGAAAAAAATTTTGGACAAGATTGAATAAGAGCCACCCTTCTATATATACTTATATTAGGTTGTTTCATATGAATTGTTCGATTTTAGAAGAGCATTTTGATCAAGAAATACTATTACAGGATTATTATACATATGTATATCCTTTCCAGAAACGAAGCTGATTCTTAAGGTTCAGTCTTTAATTTTAATTTAGATATATAATTATTACTTTAACAGAAATTTGATTTCAACGTCAATCGATGCGATTGCACTACTTTTGCGATTTTAATGTTCATCAAGAATGTCCCTTGGCACGTTATAAAATTATAAGGAGTTTCATAAAATACCAATTGACGTGGACAAATAGGGAATGAAAAATATCTTTGAACCGGGTTAACCTGCTAATGGGCCACTCAAATTTCACCCCTGTACCTTAACCGAAGGAAGGGCTGTTGGACCTTTTACCTATCATCGTGCAAAAATTCCGAAAAAATTTGACAAATCGCAACTGCTAAAACACGTATTAAGGAATGCGTAGAGGTACAACTCCCTCAACAAATGGCAGCGTTCTCTGAAGTTACAACCCCTGATCTCTCAAGCAGATTCCGACTGGCGACCCTCTTAATGTTCCTAATGCCCGACCTTACTTATGTCCGGCTTAAGTCGATGAAATAGACGCCCGCGGGGGATCGTCGACGCCATCGAAGACATTCGTCACCTCATTGTTTGTTGTGCAACTATGCGTGTATAGATTGAAGCAATTAGGCTCGGAAATATACGCGAAACTGGTATCGCAAGCGGTATTCGAGTTACGCGAATATTCGTTATTGAATGGCGTAGGGCTACCGCCATAATTGGAAATATTACTTTAAGCGGATTATCAACGTTGGACACGTGACGATCGTTCGAAGCAGTTTCGGAACTGGTCCCTCGGTGAATACAACCGACGGTTCACCGGTGAATCGAAGCAATTAGGTTCAACAATATGGAGAAAGCAACAGTCAAGGTTCTACGACTGATGAAATACCCAATTAGCCGCATAAGACTTTTCAATTCTTTCGACAGTAAGGTATTTAGCCCGAAAAGTCGAGAAAAGGTCGATTTCCAAATTTTGCGTAAGTCGTAAAATTTTTGCTGTCCGACGGAGTTAAAGGTCTGAAGAATAAGGCTTCGGTATTGTTTTTTTTTATTTCTACACCCGTGTAGTACCCTACTTCATCGAAAGTCAAGAAATTTTATAGCACGCTTTGCGTTCTTAAACGGTCTCTGAAACGGGTTACCCTTATCTCACCGACAATTATTTCAACGACAATTGTTTCAACGGCACGACTTCATCGACATCTAACTTCGTTGACAACATTAACTCACCGACACTTTTCAGATCACCGACAGTCATTTCTCCGACAATCATTTTCCCTACAGTCATTTCATCGACAATATCGATTCTCGGTATCAATCAAAACGTTTGTCGGTGAAATGTACGTGTTATTCAGTTCGCGCAGGCACTGATGGTCCATGTTATTCTATTGATTATGCAGTAGTAGACATATGATAACACATATATGTGCGAACTATTTTCGACGTTGTAAAATAATAAAACTGCGGAACGATAAAGATTAACAGACCAGCATGTACAATATCAGTTTCAAAAATAATTACAGCTCAACAAATTCAAACAAATTTTGAGAATTTGTTTACTGAAAAACGTTGCCAAGTTTCTTTAAAACAAAAATGAAATAGTTTTATTCGAATAAAGTAAACTTGAAAAAAAACCACTTTTGTACTTCATATCTACTATTGTGTTTTGTACGTATGTTATTTTGTATGTTTCTTCTTTATTTCGAGTCTGTTTTTCTATTGCGGCCCCGGAATTAATCTATAATACTTAATGAGGCCTTTGGTGGTAAACAAGTTTGACGTGCCTGTGTTATACCTATGCCGGGTCTATATAAGTATACTGTATGGTCTAAGCATCTAACCAATAATAACTAGGACATGAACCCAGAAGTGGCTAGACACTCTCCGAACGGTACCGTTAATAAAGAATAAAGAGTACGAGTAAGTACACTGTACCCGGTTACACAATTCGATCTGGCAATTTCCAAGGGATCGCGTTTCACGTGATCCGGTTCGTTTCTGTTGACAAACACACGCTGTTTTCGATAGTTAATATTCTGCAATACGGTAGTGGTGTAACGAGGCGAGTGCATATTTCAGATAAGTGTGCTCGATCATCAGTCACGAAAGCGGCGCGCTGCTCCAGACGCTTGCTTTAGCGTTACGGTAACCTGTCATTTTATCGCATGATTATTACGGGTCCGTGGAATTGCGGCGCGGCGCGGCGCACAGCCGCGTGTGCGTAACCGACTTGTGGCGCAGTTAATTTTATGGAAAACGTAAGGTCGCGTAATTATATCAACAATGCTTGACCCCCTTGCTCAGTACTCGCGAATTATTTTCCAGGTATCTGCGTAGTGTAATTTTGCATTCCCGCGGCACTACCTCTGCTACTTTATTACTCTCTGTGTGTTGCACATCTGGCAAGCCGAACGATCAATTAATCGCATCGTTCTTAGAAACCTTCTTTCGAACGATAATCTTTCTGTTCGCCCTGCGTACTATTATTATATCGTATTTGTTATTTAAAATGTTGCTACGTCACTCCGAACTCACGCTTTTCTTTCGATTGTTTTTGTTAGTAGCTATTTAGTTATAGACACATTTCTTTATTGTATAAGAATTACACTCTAGCTCACCATGTCACATTTGGCCTCACTTTCTCCTTAACTTCATCAGGGACACTTATTTTTTAACTTCAAAATTTTGTTGGTCGCACCCCTCCCCCTACCCGCACTTGAAACACAGCACAAAATTTCAGCTCAATCGGACAACGGGAATACGTGCCGCATCGTGCTTGAACATTTTTTATTATTGAAACTTGGTTTTTTCCATTATATATAGTACATCGTAAATATACATTTTTACATATTGTTGAATTTGTCTTTCCATACTCTGCAACTGTATGCAAATAAAATACATGATCCTCGTAAAGAAAAAATTCGCAACTTTGGAATTTCGAAAAAAAAAATTATCTTTAGCATTATATTTACTTCGTCGAACAATACAACTTTTGTTAGACACATTTTTTCATATTTTTATAAATAAGATTTCTAAATTTTAGAGACGTCTTTTTTACGTCTTCGTTACGTCTTTACGTCTTACGTCCTGAATAGATGTCTTTAAGACGTCTTCCTGGAGACGTCGTGTGACCGTCTGAAGTAATACGTCTTTAAGTTCAGGCGTCTCATCGACATCGTAAAGACGTATTTTTAGAATCGTCGTTTCATCGTCTGAAGCAAGACGACTTAAAGACGTGTGTTGCGAGGCGTATCAAAGACGTCTTATACTAGACGGCTTGAAGACGAATTATTTCAGACGTCTTTAACGATGTTTCTTCCGAGACTAAAAAACCTGAATTTTTTGGAGATGTTATGATAGGGACTAGTTAACTGTACAATTACTAAAATACTGGTTTTTAATTTTGCTATTCCTTGGAATGATAAAAAAAATTAATTTTCAAAACATTATATATTTATTGACCACCCTAAGGGACACTAACACACACGTATACAGCCCCAAAAATGTTGTGTTTCCTTGAAAAGAATGATTCCCAAGGTGATTTGAAATAACTTTCTCCTTATGGTAATTTTGTTCAACTACACCTACATGCCTCAATAATAATATTTTAAAACAGAAGTTAAATTGGTCCGAATTCGTGGTTCTCTCTGGAGAGAATGTAAAAATTTCAATGTATAAAGAAGAAGAAAGAATACGTTAGAATCCATCTCGGCAATTAGGGAGTGTGACTCCACTAAACACTGGAAGTTATCATAGCACTGGCCTCGACGGAAACCCCGTTATAACCATTTGCGATTTAGCTCCTTCGTTGGCATTGTTTCAAATGTTTATTATTGTGCGGTAACGACGCGGTAATAACAAAGGGGCATCTCGCGGCGAAACAACCCATTAGACGTCCGCGGTGATAAAACCGGGTCAAATAATATTATTTCCGCGAATGATACCGTAACCGCTAATGTCTGATCCGAGTATTATCCATCCGCGGGGACTAATTAACAACATTATACTCGAGCGAGCCAGTTTCGCCGTGGTTTGGAAGTCGTCATGGACGTTCGTCGTTCTCTCGCGGTGATCGTTCGGAAGTCGTACTAATTGAGACTTACGTCGTTTGTGTTGTAGCGCAGTAGATATGTCCCTATCTTTCGCGTCGCCTCGGTTTAAGCTCGAGCGAGCCGAGGAACGGTAACGCGACGAGAAGGAGCCGAGAAACGGTCTTCGTCGGCTATGTTTCGAATGGGCTCGTTTCGTCGGCGAACTGCGCAAGATATATCGTAGGACATCCTGCCCGCAGGATGATCCTTGCGGCGGTCTCGGCCCGCAGGAATTGCGTGACATTAAACTCCGTCCGCGAACTTGGACCGGGTTGCACCGACAAACAATGAGAGGTGACAAATATCTTAGTCCATCGCTGAGCTCCCCCGGAGCGAGAGCTTTGCAGACTTAAGCCGGACATCGGTACTGCTCGCTGAGAAATGAGCTTCGAAACTGCTTGAACGATCGTCGCCGGTTCAAATTAATAATCCGTTAAATAATATTCTCCTTCCCAACTTCGGGAATGAAACATAACGTCGCTTAATGTGCCTACAATCCGAAACCTATTTTCCACCTGTGATCAAATTTTAACTGTCGAAGGCATTGTTACGTTTTCTTCGGTATCTGGAATTTCAGCTTCAGTGTTAGCTTCTTATGGCTGAAGATGTGCGTGTATCCGTATACGTATTATATCGACAAAAATTTGGTTGGAGAATCGGAAGAAAATTGACAAGAAAAATCTTACCATTTTCGTATGATACACATGATGATATTACGATACCTCTGTCATACGTGGAACAATTTTATTGAGTTTGATCTTATTCGAAAGCTTGTACTATGCAGTTTACATAAGAAAAATGCCTTTAAATTTAGAAAATATTGCAGGCGTGATGAGATTTTAATGAAATAAGTTTCAGGTAAGGTTGGAATAGCCGGTTTACGAGTAAAAGATACGCGGCAGCGATACTCGACATATATGTATACAGGGTGTCGAACATGTACTTGGCGTCGAGACGCTACCGTATCTCTAAATAAGCAACGGTATTAACACCTTCTCATATGTATAATCTTACTATTGATTTAAAAAATTCTGACATTTTGACAGTTGCGATGTATTTCATAATACCGTCGAAAAGTCGAAGAGTTGCTATGAACATTTGCGGCGTAAAAATATACTGTGTGTCCCACTTAGTTAATACTAAATGGAACGCTATCGCCGCGCGTTCGTTTGTTATCGATATCAATCACTGCTGTGGCCCTACCTTCGACCAAGATTCTGTAACATTGACGAATGTAAGGTTCCGCGGTGGAGGGACTGTTAATTTTCTAGATTCGCAGATAGCAAAGGAAGTCTGATTCACGTCGGTCACGGAAACGAATTATCTCTTACCCTATTTGTTTGCAGTCGGCGACAACGGAGGGACCGAGGACCGTCGTCGATGCAGGATACGCGAAACCCGTCGAAAACAGAGGGAAAGTGGGGTGGCCAGGCGAGTCCCGAGGGGCCATCATCAGGGAAATTGGATTCGGCATTTTTCAAATCCCGTCCCCGAAAAACATCACCATGGACGCGTTCGGGTTGTTTCTCGTCGGGGACGTATTTTTATCCGTAAAAGGTTAGTGCTCTCCAATCAAATTAGACCGTTTTTGCGCCGGTCGCCGGTCGCCGGTTGTTCGCAGCAGAGGAATCGAGGACGGCTGACACCTGCTAAAGAAGTTAGATTTATCTCCGGCGATAAATTCTCTCGACGAACACTTTTAAGGAAATGAACGACGAATTAACGGAGCAACAAGTCAGAAATTTTATTAGAAGAACGATGATATCCACTGGATACACGAAGACAACATAAGAAAGATCATCTTCCTCTGAACGAAGCCTCGTCACCTCGAGATAATTCCTCATTTCGCGGTTCCGCCTCGAGATTAAGATCTACCCCTTAAAGTTACATCTCGCAGCCAGCTCCGCGGCCAGGCGCCGCGCCGCGCCGCCGCTCGGCTCTAACTCATCGCTGCCAGATAATGTCAGTGGATATATTATTTATCTCTGCTGTCGTCGCAATTATTCATGCCGCTATCACGCGCCGCGCCGTTTCCGTTGGGAATCAAAATGAATTCGTACTTATTATCACAGTCAAAGGCGGAGACCGCATTGACATCTACCATTTTTCTTGCGGCCGCTCCCTTAACGATGTACATGTACACGATTTCGTTGGGTATGGATCGGCGATGTGTCGGAGTGGGCGTGGCCGATGCGTCTATTCGAGAAGAAACCACAAGAAGAAGCAACCAAAAGAAACGAAACAGAAACATACTGTGGTGACCTCAACGAAAAGACTAAATAAAACCGAACGAGTAAAAGATTTGTTTTATTGCTGAGTTTTAATAGCGAGCAAAAGATGCCAACTATATATAGCAATATGTAAGCTGTTATAATTTGAATACGATTAATAAATTTTTTAAGGTGCCGCAGGCTAGTCAAACTTTATTTTTATTGATTTTACGAACATTACTTGATTTGTTCGGTAGCTTAGTTTTTGTTTTTAAGAAATACACTTTTCTTACTATGAGGATTCTGTGAAAGAAGTAATTTGTTTGAATGACCATTTGTGGATGAAGATGGCCGGAAAATAAATCAATAAAAATATTACATTACATGAATATTGTATTTGCTCATTGGATTCAATTCTAGCCATTATGAATCCATCTCATACAGTTCTACAGCAGATAAAGCTTCAGTTGTTAGTTTCACCATTCTCTCCACCGCTTGTGTATGGCCAGGAAATCGTAGAAACTCAAGTGGTAAATGTTCAATGTAGTCTTCTGATGTTATTTCGAGTAATTCATCTTCTGTAATATCTTTCAGTACCGGAGGCTCAAAAATGTCACAATTGTGCCATGAAATTCTAATCCTCTCTGTCCCAATGGATCTTGCATTGAAACTTCTACCAAGTCCAAATTCTCGAATATTTTTCCGTTTATCTGTAAGAGGTGCCAAGAGAAGATTTTCAGGAGCAATAAAATAGCCATTTCTTTGAATTACTGGATTGATAACGCTCGGTAGATGCTCTGGAAGGTATCGCGCGACAATTGTCTTCGTATTTTTTCAAAATATTTTCCCTGGGAATTTCAGATAGGACACCACGTTTACAGTCGCCTACAAAAGTGCTCGCACGCAGGAATGAAGGTAATTCAATTCCATCATCGAATTTTATTGACAGAGGACCATATTTTTGAGCGATGAAATAAAATAAAATTTATACAAGCAACGTTACTCATGAGCGAAATAGCAGAGCAGGAACAAAAGCGGTTCCGTTTCTTGCAGTGTTTTAATTTCATATAAAATTTTTTAGCTACCGGTACTGCACGCGAAACTTCGAGCGTGGCGTCGTTCTAACGAATGGAAATGTAATTGCTGGCGGAGATTAGCATGAACCGAGAGCCACTTCGAAAGGCAGAGTTCCATGAAACGAGAGCGCATCTAGTTAGTTCGTTTACGACAGTTCGCGGAGGAACGGTTGGGTGGGGTGGGGATGGCGGGAGGGGGGGGAGGGGCAGAGGGCGAGCATTGTCATAAAACGTAAGCAGAGAAGATATTTCCAAGTGTGAAATATTTCAGTCTAATCCAGCAATATCATAAAGAACGCCGGCGAGGCGGCCGCGCGACGAGCCATCCAAGTCGTAACCAGGCATTAGGGCTGTTTACAAAAGGCACTTCGATACCGCGTCGCGTACCAAATCGTCGCTCGGGACCCCGTACTACGGGTTCGTCTGCGAAACCCACCACCTGGGTCCTCCCCGCCCTTATTATCAACAATCGTAAAATGCTAAATTGAAAGTCCTCGAGGAACGAGCGGGGCTTGAGCCCTGGCAAATTGCAACAGTGAAAACGAAATTTGTGGCCGAGGCTTTTCCACTGGATGCCCAACCCGATACGCTTTAAACGGATGTGCTTCATTTTCGGCTATTTTAACATTCTCCGATAGAAGCGTTAATGATTTCGACATGAAGACTATGTTTTTTGGCTGACTACATTTTCCTCGAAGTATAGGGTCTTCCATTTTAAATTTTAAAAAATTCAATTTTTGTGGGGAAAAAAATGGTACTTTCCCCTTTGCAGACGATAAAAATATTTTATAACCAGACTGTGGATTTTTATGTATTTATGAAGGAATTGGCTGAATGAAATATAAAACTGTAAAAGATTTGAAAAACCTATAAATATTGTTTGATGCTTTTAATGTAAAAACTGTTTTAAGGGATGAAATGAATTTGTATTTAACTCCTGTTGCCCACAATCGTTGCGAAACATTTGAATTTGCATAAAAATCCGCAGTCTATTTATAACAGTAGGTAGAATTTCAAACTCGTTTTCTTTTAACCCTTCAGGAACGACGTGTGTGGTGTATGTGTGATCTGTGCTTTGGGTTAGTAAGATCTAGTGTTCCTTCTCGAATAATTCTCGAGAAAAGCCGAATATTTAAATTTTGCACTTCTCGAGAAATTATTGTTATTTCCCGAGAATTCAAATAAAGCGCGCGTTCTGAATTACACTTGCACTCGAAACGTACGGATACCACAGTTAGGATGCCGTTTAGGGTGCATTTTAAAAACAATTATACTGAGGAAAATGGTGATGTTGAAGATACATTAACTGTCAACAATTACCAAATTATCTTTAGAAGAACAACTGAAATTGTCAATCTCGGAAAACTTGAAGGAATTCCAATCTAAATGTAATGATAGTATATAGTAGACATTAACGAACGAGTTTAGTACGTATATTTGAAACAAGTGGTACGAAAACTAAAAATTTGCAACAATAAATCAACCGGCACACAAAATTAGCGCAATTTTTCAATTACCAATGATTTTGTGAGAAAGAAAAGATCTTGACTTAGGAAACTATTTTAAGTCAGAGAATGAAATAAATAAAAAAACATTAAAAAATTAAACATTAAAAATGTTTTTTACAAATGTTTTTATTTACAAAGTTCTATGAAAGTTATATATTTCAATTATTTAATAAAATTTGTTTGAATATCAATATATTTTATTTCCCAACTACTGAATGTATAAAAAATGTATATACATACAATACAATACGTTGTGTGTGTGTATAAAATTAGGATAGTTAATAAATAATAAAGATTTGATTGAGCTTCATGTGTTTTTCTTTAATTATACATGTCATTTTTCAAAACAGATTTTGCTCGAGATTTCTCGAGAATTATCGAGAGATCAAAATTGTATTTCACTTTCTCAAGACAGGAAGAAAGTTGAGACATCAGAAACACTAGTAAGACCCATAGCCACATTTGTGCAAGCTATCATCTGTAATATTTTTATTTCAGGTGCATGAATAACAGGAACGAAGCAATGAAAAAACATAAGTCAAGGCATTTAATGGAGACATGGCATGCATAATGCTACAACCTAGTAAACTTAAATTTTAATCGAATAAAAATATTATTGTACGTTTCCGAGACATCGACAAACAGTAGAAAAACAGTTTCAAGTTCTCAGGCCTGTTACTCCCGAAACATGATCTTAATCTAAAAATTGTCGAAGAACGGCGACTTGAAATGGGAATAGCTCTCGAGGGTGAGTTCTCCGAATTCAATCTGTCCAAAGTGACAAGACAAATGACTCGGTGCAGTTCTTCGGCGGGTCCCCGACTCGATCGAGTCGTGACGGGAGAGCCACGGGTCAATTAGCCAAAAAATTGGGACGGCGGCGAAGCAAACGAATGCCGAGAAAAAGTAATTCGATTGAAAGGGAGCAAGCTATAGAGATAAGTGAGAGAAGATGCCAGTCATCCCCTGGTAATTAGTCAAGGGTAGCTTGAGTGCTGGTCGGAATTCCGAATCTAGTATCATCCCCGCAGAGCCAAGTTGGGGTTGTTTCTTCGACCCGGAGGATAAGCTGGGATCGGCCGCACTGATATCGTGGAAAAGTTTTGCGTCTAGGTCGGATTTGATTGATTAGTCGGTCGCGGAATGGAGTGTCGCGATTGTTAGCGATATAGCCGGGGGATGGGGTGGGGGGCTGATCTCGTTGTCTCCGGTGGTAGCTTGGAAGATTGATGAAAATCGTCGATATAAAAATTGCGATTCCTCCTTGGAACCGCGCGCGCGTAGCGCGGACGAGCAATAGACACACACAGGATTTCAGCAATTCAACATCGCGAGAGGCAAAAAAAATTGATCGCACGGCCGACATCGACTCGTTTAGCCGGTTGCACCGCGAATAATCCCTCGGAAATCTGTGTTTTTTTCCCCGGAAATTTCTGTTAAGCTGGCTTTGCGTCGCGTCGCGTCAAAGCTGACAATCCAACCGGACAACAGCGGCTACCATCGCCGTGATCGAATCGACGCGAAACGTGACCCAGGATCGTTTGATCATTGTTATTTTCCAAGTCGATGGGTGCCGTGTCTTTCAAAGAAACCTAACATTTCGGCCACTCACCCCCCGGAAGAAGAGGAAGAGGGCCGCCGCGCAGCGCCGCGCTGAAATGCCAGCCGCGATCAACGGTGCGCGCGCGCGCGCGAGGCAACCTCTCCTACGTCATTGGAAGATAGCTACGTGACATTTCGCGGCGTATCCGTGACCGGTGGAACCTCGAATTACTATCATGCAGCACGCGCGTACGAGCACGCGGCGTGTAACGGGGGGAATGTTACGTAGGTGCTTCCAGGACACTATGGACTGTCCGCCAGTCCAGTGGGTATACGTATTGGACTCTGGACAGCAGTCATCTGTCACTGTCAACCATCCCTTCCCGCCTCCTCCTGTTCCTCCCACGCCCCCACCTCTTCTGTACAGCCGGGTGGCGTCACACAGGAGGAGGACGACCAAGGGAGGATCGAAACTGAACCCCCCCCCCCCCCCCGTACCCTCCCCCCTGGCAGCACGTGCCGATGCCTATGGCCTTATATGTGCATATACGTGTCAGACTATATATGTATCCTATACGCACCACCGTAAACGTATCGCGGGCTACATAATATATAGGGAGTATAAATAAAGCGCCATACTGCGTTAATTACAATCGACTGTCGCGTTCGACATGACATCGTCTCAAAATAATTGGAGGGAGTGGTAGGACCGGATCGTGTATAGCATGGTGTCAAAACGTAAGTAATCGGTAAAAGTGATACGATAATTGTCACGGCCCAGATGTGGGAACCCGTGGTTCCAAACCCTTGAACGTGCCCCGCTTTCCGAAACTTGCCGTGTTGCTTTTGTTGATTTGCAACTGTCGCGCAAGTATAAGACCCGATCCGTCCCGTCACGCACTACCGATCGGTCGTCAGCCGCCGCCAGGTCGTTGGCGACCACCACTAGATTCGAAAGAGAACCGATAGACTGCAGATTTCATGCGTTCATGAGAAACATGAGTAGCTGTCGTTTGATACACCAAGATGATTGAAAGAATTGAACAGTATCAAAGTATCAATCCTTTACCTTCGACCTACTCAAATTATTTAGGGTAGATAGTCATTCCTAAGTGGCTCTTGTGCCTTGCAATTTTGATTCACGCAGGACGTGTAATTAAATCTGCTATATCTCCAAATATACAGGGTGAGGCACCTAAGAATCCCACCGAAAATATCTCCGTTCAGTGGGGTAATTATTGTGACGGTGAAGTTTTTTTTCTCCAGGTTATATTTTCCGATATTTCAAGGCCATCGTCCATTTTTGTAAATGGAACCACGTACTTTGATTATTGTAACATTATGTTGTCCTTCAAATGACCTTCCAAAGAGTTATTCTTCAAAAAGCATAACTTAACGAGTAAACTTGTCGGAACGTTACCTCCTCGCCAATTTCAATGAGCTTTAAACATGTTGTCAAGGTCACCATTCTGGACACCTTTTCCCTTGGTAAGTATATGGCGGCCGGCTTTACTTTACGAGATATTCGCAGAAATAGTTTCTTAAACTTGCTACACACGCGACACGAGTATCCCGCGTGGGCATGTAATACCATTTGACATTGTTTGGTCTGGGTTAGGTCTTAAAATACTATGTAAAATATAAAAAATGCATATGACTGTTGATGATTTTTCCTATTGCAAATTCCGCCTATTTTCAATGATCAAATTTGTCTTTTACGGCAACCCCTCCTCGAGAAACCTAAAACAAACTCACTCTGAAATTCACTTAAATTTAAATCGAACAGTGATTAAAACTATCAACCTAATCAGTCACATTGGCTAAAAGCTCGAGTTACTTTCTCGTTCTTTGTTGTCGTTAAACTAAATTTCAGAGTGAGTTCGTGTTAGGTGTTTCCAGGAGGGGGTGCAGGAGAAAGGGCTCTGCCCTAAAGCACAAATTCGGTCATTCAAAATAGGCAGAATTCGTAACAGAAATTAAAAGAGACCGCCAAATACTTCCAAAGGAGAAAGTTGTTTAGAATTATGACCTTGGGAACATATTTCAACGTCATCAAAATCCGAGAGGAGGTAACGTTTCGACAAGTTTTCCACGTAACGTACGAAGACCATATTCATGCTTGCCGTGCTCTACTAGGGTTCCGTTGATGTAGACACTGAAACATTGTCGAAAGACATCTCTTGTTTACAAACTGCCGTACCGGGCAGCACTTTCTGTCATATTATATCAGTATGATTTCAGTCTCATTGTCAGTTACGAAATGTTGTATATTCGATCGGTGAAAATTATGATATTGTAATCGTCTACTGCGAATGTAGACAAAACTGAAACGCAGCAAACTCAGCTTGCAGTGCAAGCTCAATTACAATATGCAAGAACATATTCTGATCGGAGACATCCTAGTGTTAAAACCATCAGGAGCGTTTTCAAGCTCTTTCGATGGACTGGAAATGTAGAGAAGAAAAAACATGTACGAAATGAATCAAAAACAAATGTAACTAATGAAATAAATATTTTAGGTTCCGTAGTTGATAATCCACACATTGATGCACGCGAAATTGCCAGAAAGTCAAATCTTAGTCAGAGAAGCGTGTTAAGAATCCTACACCGGCATAAATTTCATCCTTTGCATTTATCATTACACTAAGAATTACACGGAAACGATTTCCAAAAGCGAGTAAATTTTTGTCAACGGGGGCTGCGTCAGAATCCGGAATTTTTTAATAATGTTTTATTCACGGACGAGTCGACATTTACCAATCATGGTTCAGTAAAGATACGAAATGCTCATTATTGGGCTGTTGGTTACCCACATTGACTTCGTGGAGTAGAACACCAATGGAAGTGGAGTATTAATGTTTGGTGCGGTATTATGAACAGTACACTTGACGGGACAAAGTTAGGCACGATTTTTCAAAGAAATTTTGCCGGATTTACTTGAAGACATACCCCCTACAAAATCGTAGTGAAATATAGTTCCAACACGATGGATGCCCTGCTCACTATTTACACGAGAATATCAAAAGAAGTATTGGACAGAAGTTTTCCTAGCCGTTGGATCGGACGTTGTGGAACAGTTCAGTGGCCAGCACGTTCACCTGTCTTGAATCCACTCGATTTTTTTTTATGGGGAACATTAAAAAATAAAGTATATGCCAATGTACCAACAACTGCTGATGATATGCGTCAACGTATAGTGACAGAATGTGGGAATATTACCGGCGAGATATTAAGTACCGTGTAATCTTCTTTACGAAGCAGGTTACAAGCACGTTTAAATGCTGACGGCCACCATTTTTAATACATTCTTAAAAATGCCAGACAGTACGGCAGTTTGTAAGAGAGATGTCTTTCGACAATGTTTCAGTGTTTACATCAATGGAACCTTAGTAGAGTATGGCAAGCATGAACATGGTCTTCCTACGTTAAGTTATCCTTTTTGAAGAATAACTCCTTCGAAGGTCATTTGAAGGTCAACATATTATACATGGTTGAACTTTGTCTTTTCATTAGCTATAATGTTATACTAATCAAAATACGTCGTTTCATTTTTAAAAGACGACAATGACCGTGGAATATCGGAAAATATGTCATAGAGAAGAAAAACTTCTACGTCACAATATGTAATTGACCCACAGAACCAAACATTTTCTTCTTGAAACATGTTTTCGTATTACTAAAAACAACTGAGATATTTTTGGCGGCAGTCTGAGATGCCTCACCCTGTATAAATAAGCTAATTTTTCCATGTAAATCCTACAATAATATAATAATAAAAACAATCTGATAAAGAAGTAAACGAATGAAAGTCTGTTTCACCGCTTACATACTTAGAGGCTGAAGAGCTAGCACTCGACTTTGGGCCAGTGTGTCACGCGGGGAATTAGACGGAGCGTGTATTATTAACATTATCGTGCGAGTAATGTTCAATAATCTGATACACGGTTAATGAATTGACGTTTCGCCTCGGTCCGTTTACGCGCGGCAATACAACCGACTGATATACACACCCGTAAACATTGACGCGGTGTATTGTGGCACAACTCCGCGCGTATACATATCCGTCCGTGTTTCCAGCTTCGTGATTATAATACGGAACAGACACATCCGGTAAGCGCTCGCGCGGGCGCGTCTCTAACGTTAGGAAATACGACTTAATTGAACCGACGCGACGCGACGAGACGCGATGTTCGAGGATATTCCCGTAGCACTTGGCATAATATTTGCGTGCGTTAACGCTCCGCCAACCGATCCTTAATACAAAATCAACAGCTGAGAGCGACAAGACAGGAAACGCTTATCCAGTTGCTCGAACGAATCCCTTGATTGTTTTTATCATTGGACAACTTTCTACCGCGCTACCGTGCCACGCGTGCTTGTGCAATCGGCATACATTATACGCCGCGCGACGACGGTTCGGTGCATTAGATAATGGATCGCAGCTACCGATATGCCCAACTTAAACCCAAGACGCAGTGTCTACAAATCATCGATCGATATTCCGGCAACAACCTTTGCCTCTCTCTCTCGCTCTCTCTCGCTTTCTCTCTCGCTCTCTCTCTCTCTCTCGTCTTCTCCTGTAGACATATCCGTTAGGTTCTCCCGCAGCTACTTCGACACGACTCGGTACAGTGATTAATAACTGGCCGTTCACGTCGCATTACTCATCAATTTTGCACGTAGACTTCCGCCAGACGTTACTTACGAGTCTGCGGTTTCGGAACCGACGACCAGCGACACTGTCAACGGGCACGAATATTATCTTGCCGCTGCGCCGCGCCGCACAGTGGTGCCAAAGCGGCATAAAATCAATTTTATAAATTTTCGACTTAAAAAAAAAAATTACTTTCGTATTGTCAAATAGTAAGTGAATAATGTGCCAAAGTTGAATTAAAAAAAAAATTTTGTTACGGAGATATAGGCATGGTAAATAACCTTTTCTTCTCTCCTGGGAATTCATCACTTTTCAGTGCCATAGTTATGTAATTATTCCGCCTATAACTGAATACTTAGGGGTCTACAAATTATATAGGTTATTACGCATAGTTTAAACTATTAACTGGCACAAATAATTTTTCGATAAAGTTGTTTAACATTAAGGAATATGGATTAACCGGAAGATTCTTTGCGTTGCGCTCATTTTTTATTTATGGAAGCATATCTAAAATCTGTTAAGCAGCATCGGTCTGGCACTAATCGTTTTGGCAAGGTGTAATGTTGAACTAACTTTGCGTAAAAAATCTCGGCCTACTTCGAACCACTTTGGCCGCAATTTAAGTTTAAATATCAACTTTTAGAATTTCCAAGAATGAATCGCGTGGAAGTTACTTTTATTTGATGTTTAGGGTGAAATTTTTTAAGGATATATCATAAATAATAAAGAGAAATGTGAAATAGTTAATAAAATCAATTATTTAAATGTTGAATAAACCAAGTTTTCGTGCATTAGATCACTGTTTTTGGCCAAAAGATGGAAAGTTCTAGGTGAAATTTTGAAAGGATATATCTTAAATAATAAACAAAAATATGAAATTCATATTTATAAAAAAATATATAATAAAAATTTTTTTATGTTAAATAAACAAAAGTTTTCGTTCACTGGATCACTGTCGCAAAAATTCAACTGGCATTTTTCTAACAGTGACTGCTATAAAAATAATTTATGTAACATAAAAAAAATTGTTATTAAATATTTTTTTATACAAAAAGGATTGATAAATCATATGCATTTCAAATTTTTCTTTATTATGTAGACATTTTCCTAAAACAATTCACCTAAAATATCAAATACACCGTAACAATCGCATGAATTCATTCTTGGAAATTCTAAAAGTTGATATTTAAACTTAAATTGCGGCCAAAGTAGTTCGAAATAGGCCGAGATTTTTTACACAAAGTTTTAGATATGCTTCCATAAATAAAAAATGAGCGGAAACGGAGATTTCCGATTAGCCCATATTACTTAATGTTTAACAACTTTTTTAGAAAATTATTTTTGCCAAATAAGCGTTATACTTGTGACAATCTTTCCACAAAATTTCAATCAAATCCTTTGGATAGATTCGTTTTTACGGATTTTTTTGCCGCTTTTTGGCCATTTTGCAACACTGTGCGCCGCGCCGCGCCGTAGCTTCAGTCGAAGGAAGACCGCCGTCGATATTCTTTCGGCCTGCGATCGACCTTGCGTCGAGTATTCTCGTCGGCAGAGAACAAATAAATATTAACTGCCCGTACTCGCAACGCAAGCATCGCAAAATGCAGATGGACCGCAGCCCACAGCGCTTACCGAGGTATTTGATGCTTGAAATACTGCGAGCTGTAAAATGTCAATGTCTCGAAATACAATCTTGCAACTGCCGTGATATATTGTGATCATCCGATATGAGTCATTTCAGGTAATTGTTGGTACTTTATGTTGTACGACGTTACAATTTGTCTACAAGGGATATGTAGATGATAGAATGGATCGAAATCTTCGGGAGCATTTTGTCTGGTCTTTCTAGGAATTCAGAAGACTTGAAATCTTTCGCTGAGAACCGTGAGAAATAGATTTCGTGTTCCTTGAGAAACTCTTTTGACCACGGTGGACTCTACTCCTAACGTAAAAGGTTCCTGAAAATTTGGAGAATTTGTTGATGTGCTACCTAATGTCCTTTCCGATTTCAATAACCTTGAAATATGTTGTCAAGGCGATGTTGATCAGAATGGTAACCTTGACAACATATTTCAAGGTCATTGAAATCTTCCTTCACAGAATCCTCATTTTTCAATTGTTCAATGATATATTTTTTCTTCATGAATGAATTCATGGAACTATACTGTGCTACAAGGAACTCATTTAACACACTAATATGTCTCGTCTGTAATAGGCAAAATTTTGTATGTGTTGAATAAGGTATGAGCTTCGTTGTAACATTTGAGTTTGTCTAGTACAATTTGGAATCTTACAAACATTTTTGGATCTTGTAATTTGATAAAATCGTGTTTTTATTTAGGGACAGTTCCTCGTGTAATGTGATCAGAGTGCTCAAAATAGTAAAACATGGCTCCATTGTTTTTAGTGGTATAGTATTGCAATATTGAATTCACTAAGGAGAGTATCCACTGACATGGTCATAATAGATCCGCGAAAAAATTGATCTAATTGATCCATTGATTCTTCTCTGTAAAAGTCACGGTTCCTTTTTACATAAATGCCATTTTGTCAGAATATACCGGGTGATTAACGAGAAACAGGCCAACTAAATCGCTCCGTTAGGCTTGAAAATAGAAGAAAATGTTAGAGAGAAAAGCTGTACTGATAAAGGAGGCAAATACGGTGATATTAAAAAATGTACTGATTGTTATCGTTTTCAAGGTATTTTGAAGATCACCGACGATTTTTAAATGGCACCATACATTTTTAACTTCATAGTGTTGTAGCTGATGCCAAGCGTTGAAAACGACAAAAATCAGAACTTTTTTTCATAGCACCATATTTGCCTCCTTTAACAGTACAACTTTTCCCGCTAACATTTCTTCTTCTATCTTCAAGCCTAACGGAGCTATTTAGGTGTCCTGTTTCTAGTGAATCACCCGGTATTGCCTGCTTACTGCTTAGTGTTTTTATCTAGAGACAGTTCATGGCTTCATTGTTTTTAGTGGCATAGTACTGCAATATTATATTGTTAATATCGAATTCACTAAAGTGAGTATTCACTGATATGTTTATAATAGATCCGCGAAGAAATTGATCTAAGCGAACAAAGACGTACATCTGACATCCATCGCGATGAATCCGTTGCGATTCTTTGACGTGTATAACCGATTCTCGAGTAACCTCTTATATGTATGTATGTGACGGGAGATGGTCGGCGTTTCGGATCGTCGCAACAATATTTTACAATCTAACGGATTTTACGAGCAATTCCCAGCGGGCCCGCAGCTCTTCAATCTTCCTCAACGCGCCTATGAATATAAATACGAAGGCGGCAGTGATTTATGCTTGCCAAGAGAATGAGCAAAAGGAGAAAAAAAGGCCGTAAGGACGATTCAATACTTCGAGTCTCATTTTATGTCGCGGTCAGTGTTTATGCCCCAGATTTTAGCACCTCCCCGAGGGCGTACGTTCCTCCCTGTTGAGAGCTCACCAATTTTTACGACTTTGCTCCTTCTTTCTTATTCTTAACTCCGTTCACATCTCTGCCTTTCGACTCGCTCGTAAACAAAGTCTTTAGCTTAGTGGCTCGACGACGCGAATTGAACGCGCGCGACCACGCAACTACGAATCCACCGAAAAGCTCGATTTCTTCGTCCGAAAAACAACCAACCGGAGGAAAAAAAAGAAGAAAAAATGAATTCGGAAACTATCGTTGGATTAAAAGTTTTTTTTTTTTTTATTGATCGTCCGAAAAATAGAAAAAAAAGGAAGGAAAATATACGCGAAACAATCGAAGTGTAACAAAAGCGGCGCATCGAAGCTTTCATGGCAGCCGCTCATTGTGCGCGTAGCGCGGCGAAAAATTGAGCGGCACGGATCACAAAAAACGCGGGCTATTGTTTTCCGTGTACAAAGGCACCGGTGATGGTATTCCTAAATTTCGTTGTAGAGCCAAAATCCGGCGTCGAGTCGTTATTAAGTCTTGATCCGGCGTCTGTATGCGCGATCCCCCATTGTTCCAGACAAATCTGACGTTACGAGTGCGATCATCGATCGGATCCCTTTCTTTGATCGACAGGTAATGACAGTTTAAATCGTTTCATCGGTGACCGCAGTGCCGATGTCGCGGCTCGTTTAGATTTTCCGTGTGGTACCGCGTCAATAATTTCCCGACCGGTGCATAATCCTTTCCGCATGCAGCATGTAAGCTCCGTGTATGTATGTATGCCCTGCGGTCTCTCCGTCCGCAATACGCGTAATGCATTTGATCCGCGCTAAAACGCATTTGGATGCATCGCTCCGACATTTCATGCGCTTACGGAACTCACCGCCTCGAAAAGTCCGACCGCGCCGCGTCGCGTCGTCCTGGGGGAAGATCCTTGTCGAAGAATGCTTGATCAAGTGGTAAGCGCGCACTGCTACATCCCTCAATCGCCCGCGACTCTCCGCTCCACACTTGTATCGCAAATGTTGCTCTAATGCCACTGCGTCACCGGTATCCTGCAGCATTATTCCATCCGACGCGACGCGACGCGACGCGACGCGACGCGACGCGACGTTGGAACATTCCTATTCCCCTGAAACACGTCGTCCGGCCATGTTTGCGAACTAATCGCGGTTCAATTACCACCTACTTCGTTGCTATCATGTCGGCTACCTTCCAGTAGCCTACCGCCGCACACTGGGCCAGATTTGACGCTCTAGCTGTTCATGGGCACCAAAATCCTCGTATCGATTTTTAGCGAATGTTTCTTAAATGTACAGGATGTTAAGAAATGTTTGGTTTTGGCAGTCATTAGGGGTCTTCGGATCGATAAAGATCTGTAAAAAAAAGTTGCCGCAAAATTGTCATTGACCTTGAATTTCAAGGTCAAATTTTTTTATTCTCAAGATGCGTAGAATACAATGGAATAAAAAAAATTTGACCGTGAAATTCAAGGTCAAGGACAATTTTGCGGCAACTTTTTTTTTATTGCATTGTATTCTATACGCATCATGAGAATTAAAAAAAATTGACCTTGCAATTCAAGGCCAATGACAATTTTACAGATCATCATCGATCCAAAGATGTGTCATACGCCTATGACTGCCAAGACCAAACATTTCTTAACATCCTGTACATTCGAAAATGATAATATTAATTAACACTAGTCCTACCTAGCCAGTCAAAATGACTTTTTGGTTTTTTTTCGTTTTTCTTTAGTTTTTATTTAGTCTGCGGCTTTTTTTTCGTTTTCAATTGTTTTAATTTTGCCCATAAGTTTTCTATGGGATTGAGATCTGGTCTGTTGGCTGACCTTTTCATTGTTTGAATGCCGTTTTTTCGTGAATAATCTTTTACTGTTTTGCTACGATGACAACTGGCATCATCGTCTTGGAAAATAAAGTTTGAAGGATCTCCAAACCATTCTTCAATGCTGGGATTCAAGAAATTTTCAAGAATATTGATGAATGCTTCTGAATTTACATTCTGATAAACAATGCATAATTTACCCACTCCTTTCTGGATACTTCTTTTTGAAATTTACTCAATCTTTATCAAATTTTTCATTAGATCTTCGCCACACGAATGTTCCTGCATCATCACCGGTTCCAACACGTACACGTGATTCATCACTGAATATTACTTTGTACCACTCATTCACTGTCCAATCTGCATGGTCCCTAGTCCTACACCACTGTAACCGCTCCCTCTTATGCTTTATTGTTCGGAAAGGTGTCGTTTTGGCTTTACGGAATGAAAAACCCCTCTCGTGTAGACGATTTCTAACAGTACGATCAGAAACATTTTGTGCCCAGAGTAAATTTATCTCTTTCGAAGTCGATCGTCTGTTTTTTTTAACAATATTTTTAACATACCCCGTTTCTTCATACTTCTTCTTTAAATCACTGATAGTGCTTTGACTGCATCCTATAATCTCTGCCACCTTTTTTTGCGTAATTACCCTCCTTGAGAAGCTCAATTATTCTTAACTTTATATCCTTTGAATACAACTGGTGTGATGGGATATTGCGGACTTTTAACTTACGTACATATATGTATGTACTGAATGGAATAGTACTACGAACTGATATGTTAGAAATGATTACCTTGTATTTACATTCCTGTGGTCTCCTCTAGTGTTTACGTATAACTTCTACGCTTCTAACGTTCAAGGAGGTTCTACGCTTCTATTGATTCGAGTCATGATCGGAAACTTTTTTCCAGCAATCCTATTAATCGGAAAATTTTTTCCATGTATGTACTATTTTTTTTATTTTCTTGTTTCTTTTTTATAATAAATGGAAGCTTATATTATTTTTTTTTTTTTTAATTCTATAATAAGCCCCCTTTAATTTCCCATACGTTTTAAATCCATAAAGTAATATTTTATACTTCTAAAACATGAATGTTTTCTGTAAATTCCGTAAATATGCCTCCGATCGGAAACTTTTTTCCAGGAGTTGTAGTAAATACAATACATATTACGAAATGTTGAATTTACTTTTTTTATTTCTGCCCTTGTATGACCCTGAAGACCATGGTATACAACATGATTGCACTCGCTTAATGCCTGCTTTCATACGATGTAAAAAAATATGTAGCATTCCATTTAAAAAAATGAAGGTTACCTTTGTTTCTAGAAAAATATGAAAAATAAAATAAATTGAAATACGCTACCGTATTGCTAGTAGAATTCACTACAACTTCCTCCTCTTCGGTTTATTCTAATGTTTACCGTTTACGAAAAAAACGCTGGTAAAAATTATCGCGAACATACTGTATGTAATTTCTTACGATTATATAAAAAGCCAGATAGCACAAAGATGTCTTAAAGACGTCTTGAACGTTCTACGAACGTCTTCTGAACGTCTTATGTTACAAAACTGTACGTCTCAAAGACGTCTGTTAGATGATTGTAACACGTCTGTTGCACGACTTTTAGACGTCGTTTTAGGACGTAAGACTTTCACACCTAAAATGGACGCAAAATGGACGTCTTTAAGACGTCGTATGCCATCTGGGAAACAATGCCATCAATAATTTTCCACCTGTTGATAAATATTTCATCAGTCGAGCACTGTCGACTCGCGGGTGAAAGAATCGTTCATCAAATGCAATGGGTCTATTTCGATCAGTGAAGCTTGGCGAAGGAGGTTGCGCGTCATGGGGATTGTAGGAGTTGTATGCGTCATCGTTGACCGATCGTTAGAAAGGCGAACATAAAAAAATGTGGTCCGTGAACGCGGTCGGAGGAGTTCGTCATAAATGAGAGAGTGGGAGGAACGAAATGTGACGTTCGTAATTTCCATTTCCTTCCCGTATCGCACGGAAGATCGATTGCTGCGGTTACGGCGCGGCGCGGCGCGGCGCGGCATCGCGACTGAAATTCCGAGCACGACAGATAGACGACGAGCTGCACGGAAATGGAATGATGATGTCTCACGGAAGATCGGTGCCGGCTGATTCCCCTGATGTCACCGTTCGCGCATATCGATACGCCGGATCAATCCTACAGAAGAACAGAGGGAGAGAGTGGCGCGTAATACAAATTGCAACGTGAAAACGGCGCTCACGTCGTGTCGGATGAGTGAAAGGAGAGAAGAAACGGGTGGCATCGAGTTTGATAAATGACGCGGGCTCGATTTCTGCCAAGTGGGGGCGCGAGTGCGCCCGATGTAATCAACCGTTCTATTATATAACAGGATGACTTCCCCGTTTAGAAGGGTCAGCCGCCTTCCCGTTTCGTAATACTCGAAATGCAGATTTCGTGTGTAATACGATTCAACTGGCACATCCCAAGGATATTGATACACGCAAATGATTCGCTGCGGCAGCAAGAATTTCGTAGGTGATCTGGATTTTAATTAACCCTACAATGCACACGGTTAAATAGAACTCGCAATGTCTAGATAAATATTGTTCTTTCTGGTTGCGAGCAGCTCGTCGCATTGGGCTCGAAAAGTCGAAAAAATTACTGTAGCGTTATTTATCGACTCAACGCCATAATATAGTAGGTCGTTGAATTCGTTTTAACGTCAGCTATAACAATATGAAATAAAAAATACATTTTAACATTTAAAGAATCAAATTGATTTTTAATTTTTGTTGAACAAAAATTTTTTTCGAAATTCTATATATAGAAGTTTGTAGATTTTTAAATACTGTTCAACTTTTTTTTGGGAACATTTTTTCCTCGGATTATAGGAAACCCTTGAAAAATCGTGATAATGGAGTGCTACCATCCGAAAGCTGGAAAAAATTATTTTTGCATGTAAATTATGTTGAAACGATGTAATTAGCACTCGGATGGCCACTCTGAGGCACCACTGAAAATTGCTATGCCATTCTTAAGAATATTATTCGCATTACTATTTTTGTACGTATTTAATAAAGTATTAGATATTGACATATTACATGAGATATTATATCAGTTTCATATGCAAAAAATGAAAAAAATTGTATAGGATGGAAATATTCTAAAACAGAAAAATCTTTCGTTTTCGAGTTAAAATAGCTCCGAGTGCAAAGAGTTAATATTTATTATGTTTAGCTTGAAGCTGTTTTAAATTAAGAGCATTGTGAAGTTTACAACATTTCACAATTGCATTTACGATGTAAACTCCTTTGTCTTTCCCAATTCTTCTTCCTTTTTATTTCTTATAATCTCCATTATTTCTTTGTTTCTTAAGTTTTCAGCTCTATGAATAGATCTTTTCGTGCACTTCACTTTACTTTGTTTTTTATTTTTGTTACTGTTTTTTTCATTATTTTTCGATTTAATTTTTGTCATATCTTCTTATTTTATCTTATAATACTCTTTATTCAGAATCGTATCCTACCTACTTACGTATATCGAATAGGTATCTAACCTAAAACGTTAGGCTGAATTGAAACTCGTTTCTCGTCGTAGTTGCAATTCACACCGCGGTATTAGGGACATTCCTAGTGATTTTTGTACTGCAGTAATGGCCTACTACTTCACTTTAATGTACGCAATGCTGAGGACTTAATTTTTTTATTAAAAAGGCAAGAGAAGTTTCGGTTTATATTTTTATTATATCGAAGTAGGTATCTAAATAATAAATAATAATAAAACTTTCCTCTATGCAATTTAAAGCAATATAAAGAATGTACAATCATGTGAACAACAGTCCTATGGTGATTGAGATAGATGAAAAATGTTCTCATTTCTACCTTTTATGAAGAATGTTTTTTCAAATCCTGAGATTATAAAAATACGAGAATGATTGACAATTTTGTTTGCCTCTCCATCGAGAATATAATCTCATTGAATTGTACAAATTTCATCAGTGCAAAATATTTATTTTTACGTATTTTAATCTCATTGGGAAATAATACCGTTGTACACCCACAGTAATAGGTACATTTATCCTACAACATTAAAAGGAAAATTTGGCTGTTGCGATACCGTGATTCCCAATCTAACATCTACCAGGAAAAGATACGGAACGACGCATATGTTTCGAAATATGTATAGAGGAGAAAGCAACCGCAAAGCTGAATGCGCACTTTCGATTCTATATCGCTGCGAAGAATGGCAATAACGTGGCCCGGCACGCGTACGTGTACCACTTATGTATCCGCGCAAATTTCCATACTTCTAGGAAACGGCGCACATCTACACAACGCGACGATCAGCCCGGCGCACAGTGTGTCGAGTATATGGGCGTTCGGGAAAAAAGTCATAACTCTTAAACTATGCAATTTTCGAGTAAAGTACCTTTTTGAAATAAAATGCAAAGATAAAAAAAATTTTTTTAAATTATTTACAGATTATTAATAACTTGGACGCGTTTGCGATTGACTATGTTCGGCTTCGGTTTCACGTCTGATACTTCTGACCACGACGGATATCGTATAAACAATTGAAAATTGAAGGGACTGTATATTTAGAATAACATAATGAGTAAACATAGTGTCATATCGTTTCGCGCGAACTCAAGTGGGAACTTGATAGACTGCGTTGAAGGCGTGGACGACGAACGCACGCGTCTCACAATCAATGTCAAAATTACTATTTTTAACATTTGTGTATATTTATGCAGTTAAGGTCGACAGTCATACCATATCTAATGTGCTCCAAATTAATATAATACAAAATGTCAAAGAAACCTATTGGTACTTTCTTTAATATTCAATTGAAAAATTGTAAATATATAATTTATACGAATAAAATTGAACACATAAATACTTATCAAATGGCATGCGTTTAAAAATAATTGCAACAAATTTCTTCGAAAGGCTACGCAGAAAGCCGCCGAGCGCGAGCGTCTTAATATGGATTTTTATTATTTTCTCTACGTGAGCAAACGTGAGCAGATTTAAACCAACGTGAAATTAAAGTTTAATATGCCACCAATTACTGTGGAAAAATTCATGGAGTTACCTCGGTGTACTTTTTTTAAAACTCGAATCAAAGTTGATAAATGATAAACATAAAAAATTAGGACAAATTGCGATTATTTAAAAAAAATTTTTGGGGAGATTGAAGGTCTTATAATATATACTAAACACACCCTATAAAAATCAAATTAAAAAACCTAATAGCTTGCGAGAGACGCATGTTTTAAAAAATGCACGGAAATTGACAGTAAAGTTTCAGCCTCAATTTTAACCCTTTCGCTACCACGGACGAGATATCTCGAGCCCCGATAGTTCACGATAAACGCCTTTTGCGAGATATCTCGCTCCCGGATACTTCCCGCTAAACACTTTTGACGAGATATCTCGCGCCCCGATACTTCCCGATAAACGCTTTTGACGAGATATCTCGCCACAAAGCACCAATATTTTGACACTGTAGACAAATATATTTTATAAGTAACTGTATCAGATATAGCAATAATATGTATTAGTTATAGCAATCTATAATTCCCTCATGGTGTGGAAATGCGTTCACGAAGAAAATAAAAGTTATTTGCAAATAAAAGAAGACATCGTTCGTGGTTTGTTAGAAGAGCATATTGCACACCACATACATATCAAGGAAGAAAATCCACTCAAAAATATCCACTTCGATTGAAGTCTCGATGTTTCCCTGTAAAAATAGGGCAGACGACAAAGAAAAGGTATCCAACAAAACGTTGCGTCGTATGCAAAGACAACGGATTATGCAAAGAAACAAGGTATTTTTGTCAGAAGTGTGAAGTAGCTCTATGTGCAACACCATGTTTTGAAGTTTATCATGTAGAAAGTAAATAAAATTAATTTCAACAAATTAATAAAGATTTCATTCATTTCTTCCTTTTACAAATCAGGATACAGTTACTTATAAAATATATTTGTCTATAGTGTCAAAATATTGGTGCTAGGTGGCGAGATATCTCGTCAAAGGCGTTTATCGGGAACTATCGGGGCGCGAGATATCTCGTCCGTGGTAGCGAAAGGGTTAATAACAAATTGATTTATTCAGTTAAAACTGAAGGCAGTTTTAGGAACTACGTTTTGTTAGGAACATTTTAGGATATATAAATTCGGACTTTTTTCCATTGGACGACACACTGTGCGGCGCGTGTGCGAGCGAGTCTCGTACACTTATTGAAAAAGACGACTAATAATGTCGACACTTAATTGTTACGTTGAGCGGGTCGCGGTACACGGTTACTTGCGCACAGTTTTCTTACTATCCATTAATGATGCAAGAAGTCCCAACACAGACGCGTCACAAGTACGCATAAAACTAGCTATTACAACACTTAATGTTAGTTCTACACCGCACAGTGGTCTGGGAACCCGCTTTTTGTGGTCGGAACTATTGTAGCATTATTTCAAGGTTTAATGTTATATTATTATAGATCGTTCAATTCGTCTCGATACCAGTTAGAATATTATCAAGTAAGAATATACGTTGATATTTGAAAAATTGAGGTGACCCTGCATCGATTATAAACAAAAGTTTCCTTTAATTTTTTACATTGAAATTTCTACAAAAATTAAATACTGATCAACTTTCGTAGAAAACATTTCTTTGTTCATCGGAAATGTTTGAAAAACCGTGTTAACGATGCTCACAGTGGATACTATGGTCCTAGATCTAATACAAGTATTTTGAATTTCTAAGTTTTAAAGAGTCCTTATGTGAGAGAAAACAAAATTTCCTACAAATATGAAAGTCTGAAAAGCAGGTTGCCGGACCACTATGCATCGAATGGGGCCGGGCCGGGCTAGGCCGGGCACGAAGCATGCCCGTATCACTTTTTGCGCTATTTTCGCGTTTTACACGGGAGTACTGCACGACAACTGCTCCGAAGCCGACCAATAAAACGTTCCTCGTCACGGAATAATTATATTAGCGATTAATAAAAGCGAACGCGTCCCGATCGATCGTGTATCGGGATAAGGTGTGTCCCGAGGGCCGTTAAATCGCGCCGATTCCCGCGTAATCGGAATCTCCGGGAAACAATGGCGGTCGCCGGCATTAAGGGACCACTCGGTGTCCGAGATTACAACGGAGAAAAGTTAATCTTAATAAACGAGGGCAATCAGGAGGACCTCGGCGGAGGTAGTTGTTGCCACAAATGCCTGGCCCATGCAAATGCGCCCTAAAGCCAACTCTCTGTCTGGCGGAGGCTAACCCTAAGAATTTACATACTACCGGTGGCCTCTCTCTCTCTCTCTCTCGTTTCTGCCCGCCCTCCCACGCCCATCCTCTTGCTCAATCCGGAGCCTTTTGTCCGGCGCGGAATGTCCATCAACTTTTTGTCCGTCGGGCACGAGTAAATAGAAGAGTCAAATGACCAGGCGAGGGCTTTAAGGGCGGCGAAATGGGGCTACAGGCCCTTTTATTTGCTGATTCCGTGCGGATTGTTTCGTGATTTAGCATAAATGTTTGATTAGATTCTCGAGCGGATAGAGGCTACCGGCCGGTGCTCTGCGCGGCCGAGGGATATGCTGTTTGCACGAAGAATCCTCAATGACCGGCTCCAATCGAGTGTACGTAATTATTTAACCGGCCTACGCTTCTGTCGTTTCAACCGGGCGACTCGGCGTGTCAGAGACGATGTTATTGACTCTGCCCCGATAATGTCCTGAAGATATGGATAAACAGAATTAATCGTTAGGCATGTTTCAAGTTCAACGAGTCTTGTACGTACACTATTGTACACCAACTGTTAGATAACTGCGGTTCATAGATCTCTTACCTCCGCAATTAACGAGACTCGGCGGACGGACGATATCGCACGAGAACATCGACTCGATGTTACGACTGAGAAAATTATGCCGTCTATGTACTTCGCAGCTATACAAAATACCGGTCAATGAACAATTTCATATTTCAAATTTAAATAACGAACCAACCACTTGGGTATAATTCTATGCGATAAATTAATTTTGGTTTTATTATTTCCTTCATTTATATAGTGTTTACAAATACTTACTGGGTGGAAATTATAAAGCGTAACAGACGAATATCTCCAAAAATATACTCCAAAATTATACGCAAAAATGTTTCAGATGAAAGGTTGTTCAGTACCGAGGGGGGACATCATGTGGTGGGACTTTTATGTTTCCGGGTGAACATTCCAAAGTGAGGTGAAGGTCAACTTTCTTTTTTTAAATGGAATGATATGTTTTTTTATTCACCAGCAAATAGTGAGTGTTAAGGAGAGTTCAATGATCTATGACTCAAGGTCATTCAAGGTCAGGTAAGAAGCATATCGTTCCATTTAAAAAAAGGAAGTTGACCTTCACCTCACCTTGGATGTCCACTGGGAAAAATAAAAGTCTATAAAATCTAGAATAACTTTTATCTGAAAAATTTTTGCGTATAATCAATAGTTTTCGAGATATTCTGCAACGCTTTATAATTTCCTCCCTGTATATACGTACAAGGAACAACCGGATACATTGGCATTAGGGGTTGGCGGATACTCGAACCTCGGGCCGTGTTTTGATGACATGGGTCGGGTCGGGATTCGACCCGAAAATTCGTGATATTCTAGTTCGCGGAAATTTCGGATACCCGAAGACGAAATCGGGTCGGATAGTGCTAGGGTCGGGAACTTGAAAATTTATGACATTCGGGTACATAAACAATATAAATTGTCGGGTTCCCGACGCGACCCGAGCACTGTCCGATCCGACTTCGATTTCGGCTATCCGAAATTTCCGGGTACCCAGGTATCACTAATTTTTCGGCCCCGACACGAACCCGGATTCAATTCTCGATCCGACCCGAACCCGAATTTCCGGGTACCCGTCCACCCCTAATTTCATAGCAATCGAAAAGAGTTCAATAGCAAATTGTAAATCCTAACAGAATTGTACAGCAGAATTTGAAAATGTACGGTAGTAAATCCGGTCTTAAAGTGTCATTAGTTTAAACTAATAATTATGTACAATACTGCCCAGATAGCACAAGACCTATGTTGTTGGACATTCAAGACGTCCTTAAGACGTACAGTTTTGTAACATAAGACGTTCGGAAACGACGTCTTTTCGATGTCTTTCGGACGACTTGAAGACGTCTCGAAAAAGACGTCTTTTTAGAACGTAAGTCTTTCAGACCGAAAATGGACGTAAAATTGACGTATTTAAGACGTCGTGTGCTAACTGGGTGTCGCCATAAGAGTTCGAAGATTTAGGCTTAGGCAATCCGCTATAGACGCACTATGTTTTTACTGCTGCCAAACACCATTAAGTGTTGCACTTTAAAAGTCTACTTGAGGACTAACACACACACTTGATCTAGTACAGATATTCCATTTTGGCAACGAAACACGACGATACTACCGAAACAAGAAGTAAAACGCGACTGACACGCCCGATAGAGAACCTCGTGCCTCGTGTCAGGCGTCAAGGGTTGGGTCAACGTATGGCAAAAAGCTTTTTCCTCGATGTTTTCATGCTAGCCGCGTAAACAATCTAGTGGTCACGCGGCCTCCATACTATTTTAAGAATCTCGCGGCCTTGACTGATCGGCACGCAATTAATTAAATTGCTAATTTATATCATCGTTAACCACACATACTATCGGTAGGGGCAATGAATTTATTGCCAGCCGGTGTCTGCATAAAACATATTACCTCACCGCTACTGCGCGAGAACGACGTAGACTCGAGATTCTTTGAACGAAGACATCCTTGTATCGTCTCCGGTTTATGCCCGTCGTTAACGAGGACGACAGCGCAATTATGACGCGCGATAAAATTCCAGGTGATTCTGAATCAATTTACGCGTCGCTATCAAATTAGATGGGGCATTCGCACATCGCGCAGCGATGTTTCCAGACCGGCATCTAACACGATGAAGACCTCAATGTCTCAAGGAAGGATGCTACGCCAGCCAGCGAAACAGAGACCCGGTGTATCCAATCGGTCAAGATGGCTCTTCGTGTCGACGCCTCCGGCGAATTCAGTTAGTGCCCCGCGCCAGTTGGATTGGACCATCAGTTTAGACAATGGGACCTGCTCGTGCGTTTAAGGTAATCCCTCGTGAATGGTGTCCCTCTGGTACTTAATACATTGTCCGCCCTGATGCCCGTCCTTTACAATCTCGTCGCAGGGTGTGGCGCGACTCGTCGAAAACCTCGCCCCTGCCGAAGATGGCACGCATTAACATCTATTTACCGTAACGTTGCCAAACAACCCTCACTCGTTCCACATTGTTCCGTTAAGTGGACTGAAAAATTCGGTGGTTAGCTTGTTGCGCTCCGCACATACACAATTCATCAATACTCCATAGCACAGTACAACCTCGATTAACGGAACTAATTGATACCGAGATGGTTCGGATAATCGAACAGTTTTAAAATTACGTATTGAATAGCAAAAGTACTACTGCTGTAATTAGAAATGTCATGTACATATACAATTACTCAAAATATACATATGTACAGTGACTCTCATTAATATTCGGACGCTCTTAAAAAAACGATAACATTTTTGATATTGGACCACACGATTTGAATTTTTGTGAGAAGTTAGAGCAATTATTTTACTACGTGATGTGAAAAGAAATTTTTGAATAAATTGCAATTGGTCAGAATTGTGGAGAAAATACTAAAAGTTGCATTTTACAACTTTTTTATGTGGGTCTAAATTGAAAATTTAAGAAATTTGTTTTGCAGATCTGTGTCAATTATATGCATTGTAAAATTGCAATTTCTACCATCTTTAAACGTTTGTAGCTCATTGAAATGAAACGTGCTTTCTACATTTTCACTATGTAATCTGGAATCTAAAATTAAACCCACATAAATCCGAAACAATTTTATTCAGGAAACCACTAGAAAAATTATGCACAAAAGCCAAAGCAGGCAGCAAACAGTTCCAAATAGCAACCACAATTCCGGACTCCAACAATATTGAACCAATACCCCATAAACAAAAAGTTAAATACCTTGGAGTGCATATAGACTACCTTCTCGGGGGCTACTGCCACATTGACACGCAACTCGATAAAGCCAACAAAGCTTATCTAGCTAATAGCCGAATGTTTTTCAATAGCCACATAACAAATAAAACCAAGCTTATCCTGTACATGCTACTCATCCGCCCCATAATCACCTATTCAGCACCCATCCTCTGGAACCTCGACCATACCTCCTATGAAAAAATTAGAAAATTCGAACGCAAATGCCTCCGAGCCTGCCTCCACCTATACAGAACCCAAAGCTCCAACTGGCTACGATACGTAAATAATCAAACGCTCTACAACACTGCCGACATACCTCGCATTGACATATTATATTTATGCTTAAACTAACTCGGGACTATTTTAGCAAGCTACCGCATAACACAAACGCAGTCATACAATCACTAGCAACTCAAGACCCAGCCACATCCCACAGACAACTCCGCATTGGTTACATTTCCCCCCAAACCTTTCCTTACTGTGACGACAAAGGCCTACTCAGACAACATTCCAATCATTGCCCACTGGCGCAGAAACAAAGCCGATAAAAGAATAGCTATCGCCCCCGACGACTATCTCCTCCGAAGGCAGAATTTCAACTACTCCACCGTAAACCCCAAAAAAGATCACAGCGACTTCCACAGGCTTGATTTTGAAAAATACTGGTGGCTATCTGATAATAGTAACCACATACCCCACCTAGCGTTGCGTCAGCAAAGCCTTCAAAACATGGGGCCCCCATAATAACCAAAGATCACCGCAATATTAGCCATTAAGTTCATGACTTACTTAGATCTTAAGGGGCTGTGCGCACCCAACTACCACCACCACCCTTACCACTCACACATCGATAGATCCGCATATACGTATACGAAATGCAAGGGTTTACGGCAAAAGAAACTGACGCCTCAATATTGCAATTACAAGTTCAGACCCGGTCGATTATGTTTCCTAAGAGTTCTGGCCAGGGTCGTTCAGAGCCCAAATTTCATATTTTTACGTTGTTGAAGAGTAATTTGCAATAATCGGCAGAATACTTTTTGTCACAAGTCAGCGCTGCCGATTATTGCAAATTACTCTTCAACAACGTAAAAATATGAAATTTGGGCTCAGAACGACCCTGGCCAGAACTCTTAGGAAACATAATCGACCGGGTCTGAACTTGTAATTGCAATATTGAGGCGTCAGTTTCTTTTGCCGTAAACCCTTGCATTTCGTATACGTATATGCGGATCTATCGATGTGTGAGTGGGAAGGGTGGTGGTGGTAGTTGGGTACGCACAGCCCCTTAAGACCCATCGCGGATCCATTGTAAATAGTCCCCTTCCCCTAGATCATAAGTATAGTTTTTTAAGTTAATCTAAGTTAAGTTAGTTATAAGGCCACTGACTGGTCCAGGGGTTTTTTTAAACGGTAGGTTTCCCCGCGTCACCAACCTGTGATATCATTGTACAACCTGATATAGTTATTTATTTTTTATACAGTATTTAAATAAGTTTATACGTAATATACCGTCTAGTTATAAGGTCCGAACTACTAGGACAAATAATTATATTATAAATCAGAAATTTTTTATTTTTGTCGATCGTAAAGTGTTTAAATAAACTTGGAATAATAATATCGGCGCTACGGTTCGATCAAATTCTACCCTATACATACGTGTATAGCTAATTTGTAGTAAACTCAAACGTTTTCGATTCGGATTTGAATCTGTGCGTCATAAGACCACGTTTGCTAGAGAGATGTTTTCTATTAGAGGAATCCTCTAATTTCCTCTAATAGAAAACAATTCTATAGCAAACGTGGTCTTATGACGCACAGATTCAAATCCGAATCGAAAACGTTCGAATTATATTATAAGACTGACAGGCTGTTTTTTGTAGTCATGTTTCTGGTGCCTCCTGTATACAACCATATTGTATTTTTGCCGACCAATAAACAATGTTACACAAAAAAATCATCAAGTAAACGGTGAGTCCCGAGTTCGAATTCCGCCAACTGCATAAAAATTTCTGAATTGTAATAAGGTCCTTTCGAAGACAAATTGGAATATTTCCTCAAGCAGTGCATAGAAAAGAGAGTATATATGTATATGGATAGTTTCTAATTTTTGTTAAGACTTTTTTTTAAATTTGAAGATTTTATTGAATGTTATTTAAATATTGAATTTATATTTCTCAAATGTTGGTTTCACATTTTTTTAATATTTAGATTATATTGTTTAAATATCTTGTTTATATATATAAAAAATATATTTTCAATATTTTTCAATATTATATCTGTTGTTGTATACGCCTCCAAGACGTCTCCGTACGTCTCCTGTACGGCGCCCGAAGTTCTCCGGTACGTCGTTTGTGAGGAAACGGTGCGTCTTTAAGATGTCTCTAAGACGTACTTTATAGTACGTTATTATAGAATACGTCTTTTCGACGTCTAAAGTACGTGTTAGAGACGTCTTAAACATGCACCATTTCCTCACAAACGACGTACCTGAAACCTTCGGGAGCCGTACGGGAGACGTACGGAGACGACTCCAAGACGTCTCCGTATCTAACAACAGACGTGTTTAAGACGTCTTCAAGACGTCTTTGTGCTATCTGGGTATCAACCTTAATCGATTTCAATAAAACATTGTACATGTATTCAATTTCCACAGATTTACAAAAAGCATTTATTTTTGTTACAGGTGCAGCTAAAAAAGTTAAAAATTGTTTACTTTTTTCTTCGCAATTTCCAAATACATAATTGTCTTTATACATTACCTAGTAAACTAATCCACGTAACATCTCAAAAGAATTAAAATTATTTCGCCCAAATTTGAATGAAGTTATTCGTTTTCGAAGGGTGTCCGAATATTTTTACTATACATCAAAAAATACTTTCGCGAAAGCAAATTGATAAAATTATTCGAAATCGCGGAAACAAGAACCCAAGTAACAATTTATCGTGTAAACGGTGCCCATAGAATTCACTGTCAATAGCACGAAACAAAATTACTTACTGCACAATCGTAACGTCGCGCCGCACCGCGGCGAGCGAGATGCATATAACGTGTGTGTAGCGAACCGGGCAGAGCATAAATTTCGCTCGAACGACGAAGTATCAACACAGCATACGGGGCGTCTGAATAGCGAGAGAACGTCGAAGTGTCGACGGGACGAGATGATGCGACTGAAATTCCCTTTCTCATTTGTGTACATTAATAGGCCGTAAAGACGGCGTTGTATATTCTTAAGAAGTTTATGGTTCGTCAAACGCGGTAGATTTAAAGTCATAAACGCTTCGAGGTCGTTCGTTCTCTACGTTCGGTTTTATTCACCCCGAAGCGACGCGACGCGACGCGACTCGACGTACGGGGACAGACAGCCACTTGAAAATGCATCTGACATCCAGTACAAGGCAGCCTCGGGTCAGGATATCCTTCGGTCAGTCCCTCGGGTGCGATAAGGTCCGGACAAATGACCGGTCACAGTCCGGACAGAAAACTACTGGTGGGAAAATCAGCCCTCTAAGTAAATTCCCATCAACCCCCGGAGACGGACGAGAAAGAGAGAAAGAGAGAAAGCGGAGAGGAGGGTGGCGATCCGTCATACGAGATTACCGAAGTAAATAACAGGATCTCCGGAGGCGGAAGAAAGGAGACGGAACGGTAGCAAATCGTATCGCGTGTAACCAAATTTCGAAATAATCGTGAACGCTGTCCCGTAGATCGGTCCTCGATCATTCACGGTCCCGTGCGCTTTCGTTCATCGTTCGTAGACGACCATCGGCCATCCCGAGGATTGCTTAATGCCCATTGCATTTTTTACGCGATCGTAGAAAAAGAGAGGAAACCGGACAGATACATAGTAGAACAGGATTCTCTCCCCTCCGATCATGGTTCCCCTTTTCCGACCCAATTTCACGGGGAAAACTTCACGCCGTTTACCAGACGACCGGAACACGGCCGAAAAAACTTTTTTTGGCCCGTGAGCCGACGCGACGCGCCGGCGGCGGTGTCTGAAGGATTAGGATAGATTATCGGTTGTATTGCCGTGGGGTCAGGAAGTCGATAAGGTGAGTCCGTGGGAGAGTTTCTTTTTTCATTTTGTCGGGGATGAACGCGGACAATGGACTTGTTGGATGACTGGAATTTAATCAACGGAGATTCTCTTGCAAAAAACAGACGATCAGTTTGTTAAATAAATAAAAAAGTTACGGTATTTTAGTTTCACTGGAAGGGAGTATTGCTGTTTAAAGCCGGTGTTCTTTTGTCATCGTGGCTGGGGTGTTACCGATGTTTTTTTTCATCACGCTGGAAGAATAATCGGAAGCCAGATAAACGACCGGTGGGTGGACACGTTAAACGGTCGGTCGCAAAATGGGGTGCGCGTACTACGCGTGAATCAGAACGAGACGTTTCCATTTGCCTGGCGATGGTTAAACCCGTTCGCCGGGCCAGGTAATAAGCACTAATATCAAAAAATATTTCATGTCAATCCGTGGACACGGAATATTGATTCCCCTCCATGAAAGCCAAACGCCCCTACCCCCACTGTTTGCAGCTACCAATATGCATTCAAACTGAAATACCATGCACACCGCTCGTTTCGACACCGTGAGATGGATTAATTAATCAACCCCCCTCCACCCCCCGTGGATTCGGAAAACTATCCGGGACCGGTCGACCAGCGTCAATAAGCAATCGCGAATCCACGGAAAATGACCAGCCTCCATTTTTAAATGACATTATCCTGCTGTGATTCGATACATTAATAAAGGACAATGCTCGGTGGAGGTATTATCCATTCGACGAATATTTTACAGCACATCCGCTTTCACAACTACAAGACCGTACGACGAATGGTAAATTGTTCTTGATGGCCCAATTTATTACCGAATATATGTAGACAGTAAATAATTTTTTACTATGAAATAATCTCTTATTATAATAATTATTAGACTCCGGATTTTATGCATTTATGGCAAAAAGGAGTAGCTGCTGTTTAAAATAGTGAAAAGATTACAAATTAATATATTATTTTCACTACATTAAAATTATAAGTGAAAAATTTAAATTTATATTTATCAAACTTTTTATAGTTTATAAAGGGTGGGTCACCAGATATTACCATTACAGAAAATAATATTACAATACTTTGAAATTCTTCTAATGCGTTTACCGTTTTAAATTACACCTACTCATTTTTGTCGTGAATGCATAGAATCCGCCGTGTAGTTAACAACGTTTAAAAAGCCATCCAGTGCTAAAGTTATTAATAGTCGTACACAGAAATTCCAATTTTAAACTTTCTTTTGTCCTCCGGTATACGTTGGGCGATTCGTAAATCTTTTCGGCGACTTAAGCGTTTCCATTGTGTGGTAGAAAATGACGTATGTCGTCTTCTAACCAGGTTCCATTAGGATCGACATCTTCGGACAATAATTTATTTATCTTCGCGTATGACAATCGAGAGACTGATCGAGGAGCAATCCTCTCTCGGCGTAGGTCGTCAGGCCAATCAGCTACCAACGAACTTGTGACTCTCGTACGGCGGGCGTTCATAAGCATTTGAATGGGCCAATCAATCACGCGGCTCCTCTCTTTCTCACCCTCGCGGTTCCTCGCTCTATTCCACCGGGTGACGTCACGCTACAGTCATCCCCTATTAGTGGGGTGTTGTACCAACCAGCCCGAGCTGCGGGTCGCGGCGAAAGAACGAGGAAAGCGGAGGCTGACGGTTCCAGCCGAGGGGGTCGGTAATTATATATTCTAAGGGTGTCTCGCCGATCAGTCAATGTTTCCGCTGCAGCTCTCCGACAATGGAGCAAAGATAGAAAAAGCTTATCTGTCATTGCGCGAGATACTTCCTTAGGGGAGCGAAGCCCAAGACTTTTAATTCGCGCTGCGATTACCGGTTCTGCCGATGAAAAAGTAAAGGTAATCGATCGCTCAACCAGAGGGGATGAATTTGTTAGCGCCTCGCAGACCTAACCAGAAACATTATACGCGTCTGCAAGACTGTAACGAAGTTACGTCACTTTTACGAAGGCGCTAGGGTGGAACTTAGCTATACCTGTTGAAATCTTTTGTTTGGCGAGATTTTTTCACACGACCTTTTTCCTACAATTGTGTCACTGGGTAAGAAAATAATTCTTGCAAAAGATAAAGTTAATCGGATACGAGGAAGATATGACCTGGCACATTCGCGTTAAAGTTGCGATAAACATGAAATTTTATATGAAGGAAAGACTTTTGATTATGACTAAACGTTCTTCTTGTGCAAAAATATTTATGATAATAGTACCACAATGTAATTTTTTTAATGTAACAATTAACTAATGATCATATTTTTTTATATAGATATGTTACATTTCACGTATTTTATTGAAAGTACCAATTCTTTTAGTTGCATTGTTGTACTAATTTAACAAGTAGAGAAATTAACGTTTGACATAAATATGTGATATTTAATCAGTGCATAATATTTTTAACTGGATGTGGTAAATATTACACCATATAAAGGCGAAGAAAAGATTTAATTTAACTAATATGTTAGGAATAAAATGTTAGATTGGTAAAATTTAGAGGGGGGATGCAAGGACAGGGAAACAACGAAGCTGACCTAAACGAAATTAGCTAGTAATTAGTAGATTACGGATTTTTTGCATTTATGATAAAAATGGCTGCACACAATTTAAAGTAGTGGTCGTATTAAAAGGATTTAAGGACATCGGTGTATTAGTTTCAGTTTAATAAGATAATTGAAAGGAGAAAAAATGTTTTATTTGGCACTTGTGTCTAACAAACAATGCAAACAATTTCTATTTTGCATAAAGATCCGCAGTCTAGTGATTAGAAACCGTGAATATATTTTCATTAGAATTTCATTGAAATATCGATTCGATGAAAGTATCGTGTCAGATCCATACTGTATGACTTTGCGCCGCCGTTGTGGCGTAACAGCTTAAGCAGTGATCTGTGACGAGTAGCATCATAATGGTATTTGATGTTAATCGGGCTTTGAGTGCGAGTTAGTGCGACGAATGCATCTCGATCGCATGAGCGGGTTGATTAAATTCAAACACCTTGTAGGCAGAATGCCAGAGCTGGCCGCGTCGTCGTTCGACCAGGAGAACCGTGTGCGTGAGTTCAAATATGCTCATATCGGGCTGGCTCAAAGGACCGAGGTAACTCTCTGTCCAACAATAGTCACGCATGATAATAGCATGCCATCCGGACCCCTCGGTCAGTCTCGAAACGGCCGGGCCGGTCGTCTGGAAGGAGTAAATACCAAATGGTTGAATTGATTCGGCCATCGGGAGTTAACGGCGATTGAGTTCTCATATTTGGTCGAGGCTTGCGGAATACTAGCGTTTCTCGTTATCGTTAGGACGCAACGAGCCAGGAAAATCTGAGTTTCCAACACTTTTGATGAAAAGTGTTTTTTGGAATACCAAGACGTTCGTGTGGTACACATAATTGCGGTTAGCAGAGTCGGGGAAAACTATATTTTTGGCTATAAATACATATTTTTAGTTTGTCACGTGGTACAGAATTTCGTAATACCAAATATTTGAATATAGTATATCATTGAAATAAAAGAAAATAATATTTCATCTAATAGTAATATTTCACACAATAGTATTTAGTGCAAATTGTTATGGCTCAGATTTATGTTACAATCGTATCCATCGTGATTTTATATCTGCATAGTACGTTCGAGTTTTCTCACATTAATAAACCTGCAGTAAGATAGCGTTGCAGCTATGATGCACCTGATACTGCAATCAGAGATCCCTTGTGCCAGAATTCCGTTTGTTACCCGAGAATATTTCTAGGTCTTATCAATTTCAAAGAGGGATAGGCGCACTCAAGATTAAAGACTGAAGAACGCTTAAAGACGGTCAGGATCCTAAAGTCTTTGGACCTTGACTTAGGGGACAAAGCAAGATGGTAGAAAGTAGAGATACCCATTTCACGTGTATTGAGAATACACGTGTACACGTGTAATTAATATATCCGTGTAGAAGTCCGGATCCTATTTAATACACGGATACACGTGTACTGAAATACACGTGTTCACGTGTATCAAAATATACGGATAATACATGTATAATCGTGAACTTGAATATACGGGTACACGTGTATTATCCGTGTATTTTGATACACGTGTGAAAGAAAATGTATACTTTTTAACAAAGTTACAGTGAATTAAAGTTTTTATATTAAAGGTAAACAAATTTACATATCACACAACCGAATGTATTATTATTATTAATAAAATTAATATTGGTACCCGTGTATTATCCGTGTAGCTTGATACACGTGTACCCGTGTATTATCTGTGTGTTTCGATATGCGTGTACACGTTTACTTCAGTACCCGTGTATCCGTGTACAAAGATCTACAAGGATTAAAATACGGATATACAGGGTGGTCCATGCAACTTGCACACCTATAATAACTTCCAAAGTATGCGTTGCACGAAAAAGTTTTGTATATAGAAGTTGCATGGTCTGAAGTGGTACATTATGTAGTGTATTTATTTTTTTTACAGGTGGAAGCGTTTCGGAGATTTGAAGAACGACTTTGTTTTTTTAAATGGAATACTATATTTTTTATACCAAAATATGGAAGAATGTCGAATTCTGAGTAAAAAAGTATTGACCTTCATTAGCCCTGAACCTAATAATTAACGAGTAATTGCACTTTATTTCCTGAAAATTTTTTTCGCGTAATATGTTAAGAAGATGTCCTGCGGAAATCTGTGATAAGCTTGAATTTCTAACTTGATATTACGCGAAAAAAATTTTATACAAAACTTTTTCGTGCAACGCATACTTTGGAAGTTATTATAGGTGTGCAAGTTCCGTGGACCACCCTGTATTGTATTAGTACACGTGAACACGTGGATACGTGTATCCTCAATACACGTCCAAAACCGTGATCTCTAGTAGAAAGCAATGCCATCTATTTTTATTTTTGGAGCTAGATTCGTTGCAGACCTGCTAAGGTTGCTAGATCGCGACGCTGGAGAAGAAAAATTATACGAGTCCAGAATACAAGTGTGTTCGTATTTTATCCTTTTACTGAAACGCGCGTAACGTATCCTGACAGTTTCATCTACTAGCCCGATATCGTGCGGGGCCCGAGCGGCGGTAGCGATCATTCCGTTCTCTCGAATTTAAATAGTCGACCGACAATCCGTCATACGAATATCTCTCGCGATGGATATGGCGTACAGAATTTCTCCGTGCAATGAAATCTCGTAACGGGCATCCCCCTTTCGCGTCGCGTCGGTTCGTTTCGGATGGCGACGCAAAGCGCCGCGCCGGCCCGACTCGGTTCGGAACCACGAAAACGTCGAAACGACGCGACGCGGGCACCGCGTGCGAGAGAGCAATCTAAAATCTGTCAGGCCTTTGATCGATGCGCCGTTCGCCATTTTAATGCCTATCACCCGACAACAAGCCTCACGTGAAATACGAGTTAACCCCCGGGGCGTTCTCACCCTCATCAAAGCGCGATCATCCCTCGAGGAATTCAAAACGCCACCGCTAACGTCGGCCTCGACGACATAGGAGTCCCGGCAGAGGCGACAGTGTCGTCGTGTGAAAACGCTTTAAACAACGTCGGACGTCAGCCCGCAGCTAGATCATTATCGGAAATCATTATCACGTCGTGTCTAGTCGCGTCGCTCTAGCCTGCTCGCTCGCTCGCTCACTCGTGCGTCTGCTTCCTGTACGCGCTGCAGTCGTCTGTCGATAAGGACAAGCAATTTCCTCGTCGAGCAATTTCCTTAGCAAGGGATGTCCTCTGAAACTGGAAAATAAATTTCCACGCGATGTTTTAATTACAGGCCTCGACGGGTGCAGAAACAACGGACCTACTCGCCAATTATCCCAGTTTTAACGCTAGAATTAATCAGCCCGAAACGAGACTGATGTACAGGGTGTCTCGATTAACTGGAACAGGCTGTATCCCCTAAACGGTTCGAAATGTAAGGAATTGTTATACACATTAACAATAAGTTTTAATACCAGTAATTATTCTGGGTGAGCCACCTAAAAGAGAGACTTTTTTTATATTGTAGATCAAAGCTATAATCGGGCGGTGCATAATGTGCAAATAACATCATGCACTTTTGGGCATCGGTGCATCAGAAAAATGCAACAGCTCCTTGTTTTTGACCGCTCTGATCGATGCAGTTTTTTGTGCTCTACACAAAAGTATGATCATACAAATGCCCTAAACTTATTTATTACGCAGTTATGCTTTTAGAAACGCGTCACGTGACCGGTCCGTGGCGGAAGCGTGGGGGAATAGCGTCGTAGAAAGGGAAAGGAAGAGTGGAAGACAAGTCTTAATCTGGCGACACTGCTCTAGATCACTTGCCGACAAATCAAAGTAATTCAAAGAACGTTTAGCTACGAAAAATAAATGTCCAGCATAAGCGGGACGTATTTTGTGTATGGGAAAGAAAGAGACATAGTTCATAGCATTTCCCATACGCTTTCCTTCATTGCGTCGCAAATTTGATCGTTCATTATTTTTTCTATGATTTTCTATGATTCTATCATTGAAACAATTCGCTTGTGATAGCTAAAATATGATATAAATATTATTGATTCAATTTTGTCTAAATGTCGAGAGTTGTTCCTGATCTTGTTTTTATGCGCCGCTGCACAAAAGTGCATAAACTTATTATTTGCATATTATGCACCATCCAATGCCATTTAAATTTGGTCTAAGTTTCTTCTATTTCCTAAATAAATAATATTTCCACTCTATTCTCATTATGTACAGTGACTCCCACTAATATTCGGACACTCTTAAGAACACGATAACTTTTTTAATATTCGACCCTACAACTTGGATTTTTTTGAGAAGTTAGAACAATCGGTTTTGTTACGTAACGTGAAAACAATTTTTGAAAAAATTGCAATTGGTCGGAATTGCAGAGAAAATACTAAAAGTTATGTTTTACAACTTTTTTATGTGGGCTCATACTGAAAATGTAGAAAACACGTTTTATAGACCTGTATCAATTAAACATATTCTGAAAATTTCATTAAAATCGGTCAATGTTGCAATGAGCTACAAAGTTTAAAGATGGTAGAAATTGCAATTTTACAATGCATATGTATAATTGACACAGATCTACAAAACAAATTTTTGAAATTTTCAATTTAGACTCACATAAAAAAATTGTACAATGCAACTTTTAGTATTTTCTCTATAATTCTGACCAATTGCAATTTTTTCAAAAATTTGTTTTCACATCATGTAGTAAACTAATTGCTCTAACTTCTCAAAAATGTTCAAATCGTGTGGTCCAATATCAAAAAGTTATCGTTTTTTAAAGAGCGTCCGAATATTAATGGGAGTCTTTGTACATTATCTTTGAGTCTTCCCACAAAATATTTAATATTAATAATAAGAAATATTGCAAAAAAAAGATGAATTTTTAAAATATTATTTAAACAAATAATTTTTCCGAAATCTTTTTATATGACATTCCTTGACCGAAAACACAGAATTTCAAAAAGAAATGGTTGTCGTAGACCCTCTAGTTCCCGAAATATTAGCAAAAATAGGGTTTTCAGAGGGCTATTTTCACCGCTATAACACGAATATCGGCAGCTAAGCAGAAATGTGTCATATATTTTTCAACAAACTATATCCTGCATAAATGTCATTAAAATCGTTGTGTTCCACTTGGGTAATGTCCCTTGTAAGTAATTTATACAAAAAATAAATTAAATTACCGTTAGTCGAAACTGCGAAGAAAAAAGTTTAAAACTCTCGAAAATTTCGCTCCATAGTGCAGTTTTGATTCGTTCGCGTTGCCCACGTAGTAGAAATTTCGTCGAGTAGTGCAATTTCCTCGATTCTGTTTCACTTGTAATTTAATCCGAAAATAATTGGCAGCCGGTCAGCGAGCGAGGAAAATCCTCGAATCTTCCCCGGATAATCGGAAAAATATTATGATAACGCGATTGCCGGTCCGGGCCAGACCGACCCGATGGACGGTATGCTGTCGGATCGAAGCGTAGTGTATCGAATCATCGTTAGCCAGAGATACAGGATTTGCCGGACTGTCGGAAGAACTCGGTAAATCCAATGGACGCGGCCTAATCCTAAATGAACGAGGAGAGAGAGAGAGAGACTCGCCGGGCAGAGAGTGCGTTGAAGTAAAACCTGTTCGCTGTCCGTAAATCTAATGACGAATTTATTCGTCCTGCCGCGTATACGTATACATGCAGCTGAGACAGGATTTTTGCGGAAGTCCAAATGGACACGGCTAGCGGCTGCGCGCAACGAACTAAATACCTATTAAAATATCACAGCGACACACACACACACATCGAAAGCACTGTATCAGTTGACGGATGAAAATTTTATCGGTGTTACTTGGCGAATTTCCCTCTAATTGGATTACCTTCGATGTACTGAATCCCTCCCTCCTCCTCTCTCTCTATCTATCTATCTATCTGAATGTGCAGCGACGCTATACAATTCGGCCACGTGTCGATTACATTCGACAGCGGTGATGCACGCGAATTACACGGCCGTTCCGCGTGTATCAATTTAATAATTCGTGCATGGGGGACAGGTGTAAAAGCCAATATTCGACCGGGTAACACGCACCGCTCCTCTGTAACATCGTTATCGGGTTATCGCGACGCGTTAATGTAACGGATACAACTTTCCCCGTGATATTTGAGCCGAATTACCTATAAATGGGATTAACGCGCGCCCATTGGCTTTTACGATTGAAAACGGAGCACCGATTCAGCGTGCACCAAGGATACATTCTTTAATAGACCTTCCGTTTTTGATTACAGTATGTGTTGTTGAATACTCCGAAAATTCGGATATACATTCTCTTTCAGTTTTAAATGGCTTTTCCGGGCTGCGACTATTGTTATCAAAGTTTAAATCTCTTGTTTGGCCATCGATGTTGTGTTTCGTCATCAGTAAAATAACCAAGTGTAATGGAAAACCACCATATTTTCTTATTTATAAACAGGGTGTCCCAGCTAACTTGTTCACCCCGAGTAACTAGAAAATTGTAAAACATGAAATTGAAATGGCTTCGAGGTCACCTTCATTTCTTTTAACGGAATTACCTACTTTTTGTATCGTAAGCCAATAGAGTATCAAATTCTGAGTAAAAATGTATTGATGTTCGTATGTCCTATTTAATAATAGTTAACGAGATATTATCGAAATAATTTTCCATATGTACCTACTACATTTTTATGAACTAGGTACTACATACAGTAAATGCTTGATTCTTGTCCGGAACGTGGGCACGATTCCTGTCCAGTGCCTGTCAACGCCGCTCAACGAATGTTCAAACTTCTTAATTTTCATTATTTTTTGATGGGACTTTCACTGGCTTGTTTCTGGCATTTTTCTGATTAAAACAAGACCAACCACGATATAGTTTCAATTGTATTTAGTCGTTTAATCGACGGTCAAAGTTTCGGTCGCAAGGAAGGACAGCGCATGGAAAAGAAAGAGACGCGGACAGTCACCGTCGCCGGCACAGTTCAAAGGCCCGCGTGTTCTCATAATGTAATGCCAATTAAAAATGCTTTATTTTTCATAATTTTTGTACGGGACTTCCACTAACGTATTTCTGGCATTTTTCTGATTAAAATAAGACCAAACACGATATAATTTCAACTGTATGTAAATATTTAGTGGTTTCATTGACGGTATGGAGTAACTGTAGGGCATAGAAGAGGATAGCGAGTGAAAAAGAAAGAAAAACTGTATTGTTTACTCTATTGTGTAATATACCAATGCGATGCTAACACTTTTATTGACTACTTTCTTGTGATTATTTTTCTAATTATGTAAAATGAGTCTTAATATGATTGCAACTTGTGTAGATCGATGCACGAACTCGAGAAAAATCTTGAGTTTACTTACCAGTGTTGTACTACACGCGTAAACGATTTCACGAGGCTGACTATTCTATAATATCGCAGATAACGACGAAGAGTGGAAGAATGTATCCGCAGCTTCGTAGTCGCGATGCACAGGTTAGCGAAGTGAGTCGGACGTTCTGCGCGAGAAACGCGACATTTTTCGGTTTTATTCACTCATAAGGGAAATAAATCCATAGGACGGTGAAAAAGATGTGTTCGTAGATTTGATGGGGCGAATGCTACGGAGAGACACTCGTAAAAGACGCATAAGTGCTAGCGAGCATAAAATTAGAAGAATGGACTTAAAAGGATTTCATAGGATTGCCGTGGCTCCGGTCGCATCCGCCACTCTCCCTCTCCCTCTCTCTCTCTCTCGTTCTACCTACGATATTCGTGCTTCCGCGGAACATAGACGAAGTCCAAGTTTCGAGAGTGGATTGAGAGTACGCGGACTTTTTTTGAGAGAGCCGTGGCAACGGTAGAAGGGAGAGTCTAAGAGACGAAACGCATTTTGGCGCTTCCAGGAGCAACGTACTGTCGAGATGCGCGAGTAAACAGCCGAACGGTGTCCTGCGAAATAAAGCTTAAACGAAAAACCGAGCGAGAACAGGGGTGAAAAGAGGGAAGATACATTCCACCGCTTTAAGAGCCAGCTCATCCGTGAACAAACGGTTCGTGGGATAGATACGGGGACGAAGCAGCAAATGAAACGGATCTCGGGGAGATGCGGAGTAGTCGCTTTGTTTCTAACCTCTTGTCATCACTCGCGGATTGTAAAAATTGCGTAAAAATATATTTCCGAGACAAAAAGACGCACAGTGAGCCAGACCGCTATTCTAGCTAATCAAAAATCGGCCACTGATGTCAATTTATGCGGTGTCGTTGTAAAGAGGAGGCCACAATCTTTAAGTTTATGGTATTTTTGACGGCAAAAAAAATTTCTGGAAAAATGTTTGAAAAAAATATTTGAATTACGCATAATTTTTAAAAATAAAGTATCATCGATCTACCACTAGATCGTTAATATAAAGGAATTTTTATCCTATATCGCTGATCATGAATTCAAATACTCTTCTAGACCTTGGAATAAAGCATAAACTTTTGCAAGTAAATAGCATTTAATTTCAATATGTGTAGAGATCCAAGAACACACACAAATGATCGAAAATTGATTTTTTGTTAACTAGAATCGCGTTCTGGCCTACTGTAATGGGGAAAGGGAGAGAGGAAGTTGAGCAGAGGTTCGCTGTCTTTCGAGAATGAAAGTTTTCCGGGTTCTTCTGGCGATTTGAGGGGAAATGTGCAGTAATACAGGAACAAAAAGAGGAGCCTTGATAAAGCCGGGCGTCGGAACTAATGCCGGTGCTTAAGAAAAAGCTTAATGGATCGTCCTCGAGGCGCAACGAAGTGTCATTTGTAACCTTACGCAGCTCGCACGCACGGCTCTCCTTTTGGATTAATTACTGTCCAATTAATGTCCCGACGTCGCCGGAAGGGCCACGCCAAGCACTGCCCCGTCTACGCGATCGACTCCGCCATATTTCTGCCGTCGAGGAACGCCCAGAACGACCAAATCATTTCTCATCGTACTCGTCGTTATTCAATCCCAGTGTACCCTAGTCGAAGCTCTGGCTTTGTAATATTATCCTCGTAATCGATCTATGAAAAATTACCCCCGTATCAGAATATGATCGTTGTTTGAAGAGTGCTCGGACAATGTTTCGATATAATATAAGAGTTTTAATGTAATATGATTGTACACGACACACTCGACTAGGAACTATTAGGTATAAATAAATAAATAATGAACAATATAACACGCACGTGGTTTGACTGGACCTTTTAACTTTATTTAGTTCACCGAACTTTGCTGCGTGGGAATACCGTCGCGTGATAACAGTAGAACAATTGACTAAAAACACTATAAGAGCGAAAAGAGAGCTGTCGAAAGACACTAGCGATAGAGAGGTAAGAGCGCAAAAGCGTAAAGAGGTAAAGAGAGCTGTCGAAAGATACTAGAATTTTTTCCTGTAGTAATTTTACCCTATGAATCGTATTAAATGATTGCTATAAATATTGCAAATTAGATAAAGAAGGTACCTATGTGCATATACGTAATATTTTCTTTCTACAATTTATATTTCTTTTCCGAAACGGACATAATAACCAAGTTTATTTTTGTTCACGTAATATGAATTTATGAATAATACCATGTTCATCACTGATTCTAATCTTTTTCTTTTTCCACCTCTTATATACATATAATTCATGATTACAGACTGTACTTTGTAATTGTATTTCAATTGTAAAAAAGAATTAAATCGTAATTTCATTAAATGGGAGAACAGAATTGCAAATTACATCGTAATTTAATTGAATGAGAGACCAGAATTGCAAATTACATTGCAATTTAATTTAATAACAGACCAGAATTGCAAATGTCATTGTAATTTAATTGAATGAGAGACCAGAATTGCAAATCATACTGTAATTTAATTGAATTAAGCGACTGAATTTCGAATTACGAAATAATTGAATACAATGTAATCGAATTACTTTGTAATTATAATTCGTGAAGTATTTAAATTGTAATTCAACAAAACTCTGACCGTGGAGAACATGTTCGCAAAGGAAAAAGTTACTTCAAATGGCCCCAGGAACCTCCCCTTTCAGGGAAGTACATTTTTCATGCACCTAACCCTGTATAATCGATGAATTTCTGTTTCAACTGGGGCTTTTACTTTTCCGAAGCTTCGACTCTTCGAAGATTCGAAGGATTCGAAAGAACGGATGGAACTTCGAAGTGTCCGAAGTTTCGAGGTCTGCGAAACGTATGAAGTTGTAATTTATGAGTTTCATATCATGTCATGATTTTTGATAAATAAAACTATTAATAAAAAATTTGACAGAATTTTGACAGAATATACACACAACCAGTTATAACAAATATATTTATTGTACAAATAAATTGTAAACAAGATTTCATGAAGACGAAGGAGCACAGGATAAAACGAAACAGTTAGTAACAATATCTCGATCGAATTTCGAAGCATATATTCTTATCACCTTCAAAGTTTCTGAAATTGAAGCTTCGAAATCTTCGACGTTCGAAGAAAAGTAACAGCCCAAGTTTCAACATAAATAATTGCGAGGATATTTATTTTCCATTTTAGCAAACTATGTAACTTTGTGCATTTTTAGTGCAACAAAACATTTCAAAATGCAGGAATTTCATACAATTTTCCATTGGCTTAAAGCTACATATAATGAGAATTTTAAATGTTTCAACATTAAAAAAAACAAAGAATCCTCGGCTCGTAACAGCTATAATAAACCAAACACGGTTTACGGCATCAATAAATCAATAAATGAATACAATAAGAAAAATGTTTTACAAATTGTAAATTTACTGGAATCATCGGTGTCTTATTAATGTCCATTATGGTTTTTACTGACGCAAAAAAAAAACGTGTTCGTAAACACGGAGGCTTCGCACGATAAGGCGATCGATGCTGTCAATATCGTGCTCGTCGCGTTAGTAATGACCATGTGACCGTAAACACAGTAGATGGTAACAGAGAGAGAGAAAGAGAGGTGGAGAAAATATTTGTTTGTTTTTTTTTTCTGTGAAATCACGCTCGAACAATTCCGTGTGTTCGACGAACGTGTCGTCGACAGCCCGACTCTGGAGTTTATTAATTTATTCGAGCATGCAAATGGTAATTAGCCTGGACACCGATGACAGAAACAGGCACGCCCTTCGGGCAGACGTGTGTCGATTTCCGCGCACGCGATGCGCCCAGGATACCTGAGGCCCTCGGGGCGATTAGGGCCCCGTTTGATGATCGACAATCAAGCGATCTAATTCCCCGTGATGAATTTAAAAAGTCAACGGGACGTGTGTGTACGTGTCTGTGTGTGTGCGTGTGCGTGCGTGCGCGCGCGCGTGTCTAATGCCGGAGCCGAAGGGTTTACAGAACCAACACAATTTCCACAGGGTCGCGTTGTTCCGATTTATAACCGCCGATCTCTATCGACGAGTTTCGCTCTCTGGACCCCTCAGCCCGCCCCGGCCCGCTTCTCTACAGTTTCAGTGGCGTGTAGTAGTCGGAATTGGCAATTTTAATCAAGTTGCGAGAGAGACTCCTAATCAGAACCGGGCGTTAAAGTGGCGGCCACGGACTGGAAATTAACAATGTTGTTAACAAGCGCGTCGACGTGGCGCACAGCGACAATTCCGGCGCGAATATATATCCGAGGCTAAAAGCACCCCGAGCCGTCCCACTCTGTGGGAGATAAGTGTGACGACCTGTCCAACGACACTGTGGGGGAGGGGAAGGGTTGACGCAATCAACGTAAAACGTAACGCCGACGGTAACAGGGATTAGTTATCTTCAGCACCCTCGTAGCTACCGCGGGTGGTGCGGAAGGTGAGGGAGGTGCGGGCCTCCTATTTAGGGGACGAGCGAGAGGGCATAGGAGGGGGCACCGTTCAGAAATCACCGACGATCTCCTAGTAATTGCGCGAAGAAAATTGCGCGAACAGCCTACGCTGCTGGCTCGAATGGCTGCTGACGGAAATCGGTGACCAACAATGGCTCAAGATGGTTATTGCCCCGATCTGACGCGATAATGCCGATATCCGTTTCCAGAACGATGCCATCCGCACGGAGAATCGGCGCGCAGGATCGTCGAGGAACCGCGCTATAAAACCGTTTAGGAGAATCTATGGACAGTGGAAATGGTTATGCTTATTAAAATATCGATCGTCTCTCGCGTTCTGATATAGAGAAACCATTACTGGTCGGTTGGAGATTTATTTTAAGGAATGTTGTTGGAACAGAGAATTTACCATCAGCTGTTAGCTGCTATTGAACTGTATGTACAGGGTGTAAAGAAATTCTATGTCGCGTGTTGTTACACCCACGCTTTGGTGGAGATTGATGTAAGAAAGCATAATTAATTTCAAGATCAGAAGGTCAACATTTTTTTGTTTGTCGCGTCTTGTTCTATTTGTGTCACAAGGATAACATGTGCACAAGACACTACGGGTCAAAGCTCAACCAATCTCTTGAAAAATTATGATAAAGTTTTTTCATTAGAAAAACTGATTTTATTTCTATTATATTTTCGATATATAAAAATAATTTCCGTCTCAGTATCCCCTAAAAGATGGGTGTAAAAAAATTGTAGGTTTAACGGTTAAAAAACTGTAGGTGATCTTGATAACTCTGGGAAAAAAGGGTTGACAAAAAATTTGGTACAATCGTTTAAAGCTCTCCTTGAACAAATGTTATTTTAGCTAAAAACACCGATTTTTCCGATCGAACCACTAACAGCAGAATAATCTAAGTTGATCACTAGACTGCGGATTTTATGCATTTATGACAAAAATGGGTGGATGTAATTTGAAACAGTAAAAACATTAAGACAATTTAGGAATGTCCATATATGTTATTGTCAATTTATTAAAATTTTTTAAAATAGGGAGAAAGTGTTACATATATGGTTTCTGTGTCTTGTAATTGATGAAGAAAATTTTGATTTTGCATTCAGATTCGCAGTGTACTGATCACGCTTCATGGTCGACCTAGTATAATAATTAGACTGCGGTCCTGTATGCATTTATGGCTTATGGAAAATTTTAAAAAATGCTAGAATATAAAATTCGATAGAATTTAGTACGATTTTTAATTGTCTTGTATCTACAAAGGCTGTTGCCATTAAAAATAGGATTTCATTTTTTGATTTCACTTTCTTAAAAGTCTATTGTTACGAGCCGAGGGTTAGCCAGATATAAGTGACCGAGGATTGTTTGATTTTTAATGTTGACTCGTAACTTATAGAAATTAACTAGATACACCTCGAGCGGTAAAGGTGTATCGTCGTAGGGGGGCGACCACTGATATTATAGGCACTGTCTGGTAAAACTGCTTGAAAAGGACTTTGGTTACCCGATCTTGCTCGAACTGACTCGCAACGTGATACGATTTGTACTGCGTTAAGTTGACTTAACCCTTAGCACTCGGAAGGCGACTCTGAGGCGCCACTGAAAATAGCTATGCCATTCTTAAAAATATTGTACACAATATTATTTTTGTTCGTATTTAATAAACTATTGGACATTTACATATTACATGAATATTATATCAGTTTCATATGCAAAAAAAAATGAACAAAAATTGTATAGAATGGAAATATTTTGGAATGGAAAAATCTTTCGTTTTTGATTTAAAATAGCTCCGAATGCAAAGGGTTAAAACACCCCGAGTAATAGAAGGATCCATGTCCTTTATATCGGACCAAAATCGGCGTATACGATAGTGGGGCCACATACTACTTCCGATTAGATTTGGATTCTTGGAATGTGTGCAACTCGCTGCATCGTGAAAAGAGCCCTAGTTCTTTTGAATTTCGATTAAGCCCTTTGTTCCAATGAATAGGCCTCCTGTTCCGGCACATGTCTCCGGAAGGGTTAAGAGTCACAAACGGAAACGGAGTCTGCACACGTAATATTGTAAAAATTGAAAATTGCATAAAGTTCTGCATCTTAACCCCTTGCCCTACCTTTTATTTTACGGTTTCAGTGATTAGAACTTTTTTGTACTTCGCAATTTCCTAAAAAAAGAGAAAATTTATATCTATTGTATGCCTATACATGCTCTCCAATAACTGTACATTAACAAAACCAAAATAGAATTTCATCTCGATTTAAGGGAAATTAATAGCATACATATTTATTAGACTCTGTTCAGAATCTTCATCACGAGTCTGACACGTTATTGTAGGGCAAGGGGTTAATAATAACTAATGATATCAAGAAGGCACCGATTTTTTAAGTGAATTCAAATGTTGGATGAGAATGTCAACGAACGATACAATTAAGAATGAAGCACTGCACAAAGGTGTACACTTCAGGATTCCTGATTCTGTAGCTTCTTTGGCTAACAGGTCAGCCTTTTCATTTCCTGTTAAGCCAATATGTGCTGGGATCCAAATAAATTTAACAAAGTTTCTGTTACTACTGTTGGATATAAATTTAAGATATTTGTCCTTAATTTCTATAAGTAGATTATTACAACGGGAACTGAACATAGGTTTTTGTAAAGCTTTTACTACCCTCTGGGAATCTGTGAGAATGAGAAAGTTGGAGTCGGTGTGTGAGTTAACGACATCAAGAGCTTGATTTATCGCATAACACTCTGCTGTAAATATGGACGCTTGTTTATGCAGGCTAATTTGTTTGCTAATATCTAGCTGCGGGCAGTAATAAGCTGCCCCTATACTGACTGCGCATGTTTAGTTTTACTGCCATCTGTGTAAATCTCTATTCTAAATTTTTATGAAAAGAAATCGAAGCAATTCATGTACGACACTTTCACTTTAGCCCCGCTTCGACTAACGCGATTCTCAATTTAATATTTTAGCACAATTAGCAAAAATGAACGTTCAATGGAAATCAGCTTATCGGAATGATAGACTGCACCGAATCTCTTTCAATTCCCTGGTTACTTCGACGTAATGAACGGGGTGGCAAAGCACGGACAAATTTATCAAAAGAATACATAAACAACGTATTACAATTGAACGATTCGTGGACAGTATCCGGCGTGTTTGTTTTGAATCGACGCGACGCGGCGCGGCGCGGCGGTGTATTACGCTGTGCGATAAACCGGGAAATGAAGGGCTGATCGACAATTACGTGAACAAGGTGTTAATCCCTTTTACTGTCCGCGACAGCGTCACCGACAGAGTGTCGAGCAAAACAGCCCTTTGACGCATACGAAACGCACCGTTGCAACGCGTTAGCGAGTATGGGCGACCGAGCTAGTGAGCGAGTGAACGAATGTGCGAATAAACGCGCGCGTACGCACGATCGCCAACGTACATCACCGAGGAAACAAAACCGACTGGCTGCGCGGCGTCTCGGTTGAGATGCTTTTGCGCCCGCAAACGACACGACGATAAATAATAGACACGGAATTATATTGCTTTTGTATTCATATTAAGGTCCACGGCGCGGTCGTTCAGCGCCGAGCTGAATATTTTCCTTCTATTCGGGATTAATGGCTCGGACGTATTTTATAGGGAGCCCCTCTGTCCGTACGATATCCATGCAGAAACTGACCGCTGCCCGCTTGCCGGCCGTGATATATCGTCGGAAGTTTAAAAGTAATACGTGGAACAGGAGAGAGTCCGACCATAATATTCGTACCGGGGCCGCTCCTTCTCCAGAGAGATTTAAATTTCGAAATTTGACGTTCCGTGTACGTGCTGCGCGAATACCGTCGGGACTGGCCAACCAGACTCCACTCTGTTTTCCCGCGTCCTTCCGAGACGGTCAACGGATCGAATGGACTGTGTCTCTCTGTTATCGGGAACGCGATAAGACTTCCCACGTCCGCCATGGAATATGGTAAAACGCACGGAAGAAGAAGGACCGCGAGTGGATCTCTGAACCACTCGCGAAATGGAGAATGAACTTGCCAATGGTTACACAGTAGGATGGAACGAAACATAGGGACGAAAATTTTTGAAGTGAAACTTCTTTGCTGAGGGTAACAATTTTCTGATGTTACGGAAGTGACGTCACGGAAGTCGAGAGTGGCGCGAAAATTTAAACGGTTCGTTTTAAATCTTACAAGTATTTTATTTTCAAATTATTTTATGCTTTTTAGTCCATTTTGAAAACGTGGGTTTTAAAATAATTATTTTTTTATTAAATTATTATTTATGACAATTTCGCATTCATCACAAGAAAATTTGAAAATGCTGCAGCGATAGGATTTTACCGTCGCTCGATAGTAGGATCAAACGAAAAGGTTAGAAATACATGAATTGTTATGACAGCACGTGCAACTACGTTTATATTAATTAAAGTCAATATAATTAATTATATTACAGAGAGAAGAATACTGGACCATACCATAATTTACGTATCTATGATTTTCAAAACCTACCGTGTGTGGAACAGAATAAATATCTAAAATCTAACAATAAGTAAAAGAAGAGGTATATATATAAATTACAAAATTACATTTAAAAAACATACGCGTGGAAAACCACGCGCGGCAGAAGTGAAACTTCTTGCAGTCCAATAATGTTTAGAAGTAAATTAAGATTGGAAATGGTAAATAATCCTAATGAAGCGACAACAAGATCAGGAACAACTATTACAAAAAAAAATAATGAAGCGACAAGATCAGGAACAATTAATAGAAAAAAAAATAATGAACGATCAAAATTTGCGACGCAAAGAAGGAGAGCGTATGGGAAAGAAAGAGACATAGTTCATAACATTTCCCATACGCTCTCCTTCTTTGCGTCGCAAATTTTGATCGTTCATTATTTTTTTTTTATTAATTGTTCCTGATCTTGTCGCTTCATTATTTTTTTTTGTAATAGTTGTTCCTGATCTTGTTGTCGCTTTTTTGAATTCCTGAGTTTTAATATTGAGCAGAAGTTGCCTACTATAGCAATATATATGTAAGCTGTTAGAAACCTGGTTTAGAGCGCTCGAAAAACGGTGATATTTACGAATTTTTTTCTCAACAACTACGACGCGAATCTTTTTGAAATTTTTATGCTGTTTCGTTCTCTATTTAAGCGATACGAATATTTGTCTCAAATGACGATTTATTTGTTTGTTGTGGAAATATTTGTAAATGTTCGTTGCGCTGCGCTGCGCCGCTTGAATCGTTAGTTTGTGTACATTCTGGAGTTTCCAATTTTTGTCTAAAATAGGAAAATCAAAGGGTTTTCTTAATGGCGATGAAATTATCTCGTTAATTTAGCGAATTCATTTAAAATTAATGACTGGAAGTTCTCCACAATTATTAAGTTCGACAACTGAAGCTTTATCTGCTGCCTGCGGAAGAACGAGAAGAGATGGTTTCATAATGGCTAGAATTGAATCGCGTAAATCTGTCTTCATTTGAAACGAAGAAGCAATTCAAAGTATAGAAAGTAAATGCATAGATTTTCATAAATATCGTATACGTACGATTAGAATTCCAAGTGCTTGTAAGAAAACATGGAATGAAAATGTCAAAGTTCTTGCGGCACCTTAAAAATTGATCTGACACAACCCAACTTGTGTAAACTTAATCTGGTAGATAAAGGGCAACTTTATTTTACTATTATCGTACAATTTTGTGTTTTTCGTGCCATCCTACTACACAGGGTGTCCCAAAAATATTGCACTTCCTTGAAAGAGCAAGTGATTCTTCAGGTTTTGTTCTCGGCGGCTCTGTTGAGGAGTTATTAACGAAAAACAAGAACCAACAACCGCACAGGTCCTGCTGAATCCGTCCGCAGTAGCCGCGCTCTGATTGGCCCCTGTTTCTCGTTGATAAAACAAAGCCGCGGAGAACATTGTCGTAAAGGAAAAAGCTACTTCAAGTAACCTCTCAAATCATCCCTTTCAAGGAAGTCCATATTTGGAACACCCTGTAGCAGTGTTGGGCAAAAACTTAATCAACGATTGACGACTAAATTTCTACTTCAATCGTTAATCGCAATTAACAATTAATCTCCTAGTTTAGTCGTTAATTGCGGTTAACGATTTTTCTACTTTAGTCGTTAGTTGCGATTAACGATTATTAATCGTCAATCGGATAATTGATTAATGATTATTGTTGAAATTTCGAAATGAAATACGTAATCAGAACTGTATGAATACTGAAAAAAATGTAAACTCGATTTTTCGATTCCTTTTTTTAATCAACGATTGACGATTAAATCAATCAATTGAATCAATCGCCGATTTTTCGACGATTTCTTCACTTAATGAACGATTGACGATTAACTTCATCAATCGATTGAATCAATCGCCGATTTTTCGACGACTTCTTTTTTTAATCGCATACATTAATCAATCAATCACGATTAAAATTTTAATCGATTAATTCCCACCTCTGCCTTGTAGATATTTCGAAATACGGTGAGTATAAAATTGTATGTGAAAAGTTGGGATCCACGGACATCCCGTTCATCATCTCGTTGGTAAACAATATTTGTTCGATGTCGGCAGCGCCGCATCTTTCCACGTCGTGATGAAGTGTCTTCGTATTAAGGGCCCATTATAGGGCTGAATGCGATTCGAGCGATATTTATCCCGGTTCGGTTAGGTACAAGCATCACGCATTACGCGTGACACTGCTGTTAATCGAAATTTACTTTCACACCCTCCGCGCGACACGTGCTGAGAACACGTGCTGTAGTCAGGGCGTTGGCCATCTTCCATCTGTCAAAAATCGACAGCCCGCGTGCGGGTCATGCATACGCAACGAAACGAAACATTTCTCGCAATGGCACGCAACACGAATTGCTTCGATACTCGTCGAGTTGCGAAGGCAAAGTGAGAGCTCACGATGTGAAAACGTTCTACTAGTTTTCAACTTGAGTTTCAACCCCTTGCACGACGACTTATTTCACGATTTCAGTGATTAGAGCATTTTTGTAGGTCGTGGTTTCCTAAAAAAAGGAGAAAATTTATATCTATTGTGTGCCTATGTGTTCTCCAGTAGCTGTATATTGCAAAGAGAGATGAATTTTTTAAATATTGTTTAAACAAATAATTTTTTCTGAAATCTTTTTATATGACTACAGTCCTTGATCGGAAACACATAAATTAAAAAAAAATCATTGTTCCAGACCATCTAGTTCTCGAGATATTAGCACAAATAGGGTTTTCACCCCCAACTTTGAGGACTACTTTCCCAGGGGATAGTAGCCGAATTTGGACCACCACGCAGTGCCTAGGCTAGACCTAATTTAAAGGTCAAAGTTAATTAACACCACTAATAATACTGTAAATATTTCTCTTGTTAAGGGTATGTAGCTAAACCAGATTCGAAGCACAATTTCTAATCAATTAATAGTGTTATTAAGTCTTGAAATATTTTTCTTCCTCAAAATACAGATGGTCGAACTTCATTTGGAAAAAAATGACTTTTCTCATACCGGTATTTAATGCATCTACATTATTTTATAAATGTTTAGCAATGCCGAAAATGTCGATATGAATGAAATTTAATACAAATTATAATTAGAACAAGCATTTGAAATTGAACATTTTGTGAATATGATTTTCCATCGAAAAAATTACTAATTTCTAAAAATTTTTTTTTTTTAATGAAGCATTCTCTTACCTTGAAATATGCATACTTCAAATTTAGAATTACAGTTCGTCATTTATTAAATAAGTAATTCTTAATGTACTAATGAAAGTTGTCGAAGTTATTTTCCTTTGACATGGAATATTTTTCGAGATGCAAATAGTTCCGCATTTTTTGAATATTTTCGGTATACTTTTCCTTGATGTAAGAATCATTTCTACCTTCATCCTTCCTCAGGAATTATTATTGTTTAAAGAGTCAAAGATACTTCAGTGGATATTGATGTTTATGGAATGTATATACATATATTGCTTTCTAAATGTCACCTTCATACACACAATTTATTAATTTTCGAATCTTATTAGATTCATCAAAAACTGTATAATCATTTGAAAAGCAATATTTTATGATCACCATTATGGATTATTGTTTATTTCAAAACTGAACACGATTTTTTAGGCAGTTTCGATAATAGACAAAAAAATGTTTTAAACAAAAGTTAATCAATATTTAACGGTCTACAAATTTCAATGCAAAAAATTTAAAAAAAAAATGTTTATTCTATAAAAAATCAAGGTCACCTTCAATTTTTAAAGATTAATTATATATAAATTTGACTTCATAATATTGTATCAACGATCTCCATTGTTGTACCCTTAAATTTCCAAATAGTGTTTAAATCTTAATGAACTGCTGGAACAAATTCAGCTACTCTCCCCTATTTCGTGGAATATGTTCTGTCCGACAAAGAAATGTCATCTTTCAGCGTGTTCGAAGGCACTCGTGGCAGCATTCGTGAGCTCGTGAAATACGGGATGGGATGGGCGGGTGAGCATCCTCGAGCAACAACTTTAAACACTTTTAAACAGTGTCTCGGCCACAAAAAGGGCGAACCACCGAGTCAGCGGCTTGCGTTTGTCGCAAACAAGCTTGCTTTTGGTGACGCGGTGCGGCGGCGGTTCCCAGCGAAAGGGGACGAAATAAAAGAGAACCAGGGAAACGCGAGATCTCACCTTAAACCACGAAGATTCCGATCCCTTTGAAGAGTCGGTGAAAGTTAAATTCTGTTCGCAGACGCGTATTATACACTTCGAATCGGTACAATGTATACCGGGTGGAGGTTCAAGGGCGGTTTCTTTTCAGCCCTTGCGCCGCGACCATTATAGCGTAGCCGTAGGGTGTCTATAGGGTTGTTCACGGCCGAGAATCGAGCAGACGTGGCGAGCGGTTGCTACCGACCTTCCGGAAGGGTCGATTGTTGACCGAAAAAGTCGCCAATTTAAAAGGACCCCCGGCGTTTCTTTCGCAGCGGCGCGTAAAGAAGAAGCGAGACGGAGGATAGGAACGCGCACGCCTGATTCCGAACAAGCAATTATGTTGTTACGAAATGTTTACAACGAGATTATTGTCAGCGGCATCTTGCGCCCCGGGTGGTGGTGGCGGCCCGGCCGACCAGATCTTTCTCGTATTATCAATTTTATTTGACGAAGGGACCTCGCAATACGCCCAGGGCGTGCCTTTTGTGGCCGAATACGCTACTGGAACTGCGCTCGAGCACGTATCACTTACGTACGTTGCCTCTGCCGGGGATTATCGTGTCTTCTTCAGCAAACTTCCCGATCCCATTTGTCACGGATAGCGGACAAGCGGAGGAAGACTTTATCGGCAAGTATCAGTTTCCATTATCTTGACAATCAAACTAGTTATTTTCATCTACTTTCACAAATTGTTCAATCTCATGCGGCACAATTTATGCAAACACGAGATAGCAGAAATTGTTTGTATTGTTTTAACAATCAATGCTTGCGATATAGCGATTTCTTTTTCTGTCGCAAAAATTACAAATTTTAGGCGTCAGATTTACAATAAAAACCTGGGTTACAATAAAAACATTGTTTGTAATGTTAACTATAACTTTCACTGAACATGCCGATTCAAATGCAGGATATTGTTTTTCTCAATTTTAGTTTTATAAGTCGAACTTGATGCTGCAGTAATCTTTTAATATTAATCAGTAATTTTAACACTTTGCACTCGGACATATTTTAACTCGAAAATTAACCCTTTGCATTCGAGGGGTGACTCAGAGTCAGTACTAAACATTGCTGTGCCATTATTCAAAATATTGTTTATACTAAGTATGTCGGTATTTAATCAATCACTAAACATTTAACGAGGTATTGTATTGCACGAGGTATTATATCAATTTCATATCCATAAAATGAAGAAAAATCATATACATAGAATGGAATTATTCTAGATTGTGTGGAAGAAATGTTCAATTTTCCAGTTAAAATATACTCAAAAAAATAAAGGGATCACCTCTGCGAACCCGAAAAATTGCTACCAGTTTACATGATCATAACTGCGATTTCTATTATTCAAGTTATTCAACATTGAAGTAAATGTCTTTTTTTAACTTTTACTGGCTCCAGCAAGTGAAAAAATTATCGTAGAATCTTGTAAGAAAAAGCAATAGAAAGAACGTTTCTTTCACTTAAAGGCACTTCTTTTGTTTTTTCAATTTCTTTAACATTTCGATATGCCAGGTGTTTCTGAAAATATGCTTAAAATATGTGTTCGTCAAAATAAATTCGTGCAAATGCATATTGAATTTGCGAAATTATCTAACTAACTCAGGCGGTGTTTCATATCGTACTGAGACTGACCATATAAATAGAACGTTTTATTGTACATTCATTACATGTCTAAACTTACTAATATGTTTTTATTTCTTTTGTCAAAATGCGGAACATTAAAGCGTAGTCGATGAATCGTGCTCCGCCCTCCGCCCTCCCCCCCACAAATCTAACCACTAACCAGCTTGGACTATGTCTTCTTTTGACAGCTTGTACGAGAATAAAGTTTACTTGCAACCAAAATTTAACAATAGTTTTTTGCAATTATCTCAGAAACTAAGTCCGAACACCGGGTAAATGTATGGAGAAAAGTTGTTCAGAATGTTGTCCTGGACAACATATGTCAAGGTCAAGGTCATCCGAGATGGCTCCCCTAAACGTAATATTTACCTTATTTCTTTTTTTCATTCCAAGTAATAGCAAAATTAGAAAAGTATTTTAATGATTTTACAATAAACTAACATCTCGTAACACCTCCAAAACATTCAAATCATTTAGTCTTATTTCAGACGTCAAAACGACGTCTCGAAAAAGTCGTATTTTTTGGACGTAAGACTTTCAGACCTAAAATGGACGTCTTCAAGACGTCGTGTGCTATCTGGTTAGATTTCATAATCCCGAGCAAATTCGACCAAGTAAGCAGGCAAAAGCCCTTCGTCAACCCTTCCAGTGCACAGGTGACTTTCGCCTGCATTTTCATTAATAAATATTGTCTTTTCTGGTTATAAAGAGGTCGCCGCTACATCGCAAAACACTGCTACAAACGAAGCGAGCGAATCTATTTAAGCCATTAAGTAATTGAGAGAAGTTAAATAAACAACGATTTCTGTCACGAGGGTCACACAGACCCGTGCGCCAGATGGTTAATAGCCGAAGTCATAACAGAGCGTTGACGCGTGTATATGGCATTTATTTACAGCCCTCGTAAGAGTTTTGAGTGATGCAAACTCGGAACAACAAAAGCTAGCGCTAACTATACACGCTAGATATCACAGTCGTATCTACGAGATTCGTTTGCTTGGGAAGGCAAACAATCGATCCCCATCATATTTCACGAATAGAATGATTTTCAGAGTCGGAAGTAACAAACAATCGTGATCGCGCGTCCCGTCGGGTACGGAGTTACAGCGCGCAGTAAAGAGTTAAGAGTTAATAATTCAAAAAGACGCGATTACGAGAGGTAGAGAGCAAAAGGTAGGTGACGAGAAACGTAGGTCGAAGGTGAGAAAAGGTGACGTCGGGTATTCGCGGCTGAGCCCTGGTCTGCGAGATGTGACTCGCCCTTGCCCTCGCCCTCGCCCGTGTATACGGCTCCGATTCGTCTCGGTTCGGATTCTTCCGCGTGCGGAATCGCATCTCGAAGGAATTTGCATGCAAATAGCGTCGCGAAGCCCGTCCGCGTTCAACCCGCGCCACCGCGCGCAATCAGTTCTGCGGTCTCGCGGTCATAATTGAATGTGGCGTAAATAAATAAATGTCGCAGCGGGCACGGGACAACGTTCGCCACCCTTTAAAGGTCGAGACTTCGATTAAGCTTCGCGCCTCGGTGTCGGCGTCCCTCTGAAAGCCACTCCTCCTCGCACCGTTCGCGTCCGTCTGTCCGCGTCCGCGGGTCCGCTTCCGTCTGTCCGTCGTTCCACGCTTCTCCTCGCTTTCGCCGCGCGACCACTGCCGAAAGGGAATATTACAGCAACCGGAATTTTTCTCGAGGATTAATTTGCGGTTAGTCGGCCCTCATCCTGTCAGGACTACCGGCATTACTGGCTACCGTGTGCAGTATGCACTCACTGTCCGCCAAGCCGCGCGCCACTACCAACGCAACCGTACGACGATTAATTATTCGACAAATTCTTTTCTTTCGCCCGCCGCAAGACCAACACGAACAACAAGAACATCCCTGCGAACGCGCACGTTCGGGTAACCACGAAACGAAGATGCATACATCGACAAGGATAGATTTAACACTGAACCTACCAGCACCGATCAAACTTACCGGCTCCAGGTTTTTTATTTTACAATTATTGAAATAATAAAAATGATTGTATACAGGCTGGTCTATCTAAATGTGGCCATCTAAATATTTCCTTTATCTGTGATGACTATACTCCGGATTTTAGGCATTTATGGCAAAAATGAGTACGTGCAATTTAGAACAGTGACAAAATTAGAAGACTTTAATGAAGTATTAATATATTATTTTCACTATATTAAAATTATTAGTGAAAAATATAAATTTATATATTTACCTCCTATATGTCTTGCAATTGACGCTGTTACGTTCCGAACAAATTATTTATATTTTATCTCTTTTTTCCATCTGCTGTGCTGCGGCTTGATAATGCGTTAGTATTGTGGGAATTCCCTAATCAAACGCAGAACGGTCTTTGATGTGATAAAACTAAAGTCATTCGTTTCTACGGCATCGCGATTGTTACACCTTATATAACGCATACCTTCCTTGAAATCCAGTACCGGGTGTTGTTAAGAACCACGAAAACACGCCAGTCAATAACCATGTATGCAAAAACCATATGTACCGATCATCAAGGAAAGGACAAGGTCCGTTCAAATGTTTATTTTATATGAGGATTCTATGTTGCTATCAGAAAGGCATTTTGAACCTAAAAAATTAGGGAACTTTTGCGACTTTATATTAATTTTTAATGTTTTTAACAAAACAGCTATTCAATGCATCTATTTGGAGATTTTTACAGTAGCTGATTACGAGTTTCAAATGAATCTTTATTACTGAACTTTGAGTCGTTCGAAACGCCTCAAGTATTCAAGTCTATTGTATCGATACGGCAAAATTATTTATTAACTTACATCGTTGGTTCCACATATGCCACCATCCGTACACAAGATTTTTATGCATGGACAATCAGTAGTTAAAAACTGCATTTTAGCGATTAGTGCCTATTCGGAAGAAGTGCTGGAAGCGTCACACAAATTATTTAAAAAATATAGAACAGAATGTAGTCGAAAGAGCTTACGGATAAAACAAATGAGCACTTATTTCACAGGATGATGGTACATTCGGATGCATATATTTCTCAGAGCGATATTCAATCTAAAATATCTAAGAAACGAACACTAACTGAAGTTTTACCACTACTAATGGATGTACCAATAGAAAATTAATGTATTGATCCTGATTCTGAGGATGAAACATAGTACAAATAAACAGATTAAGAAAAGTATTTACCATTTGTGTTAATATTCTTATATTTGTTTTGTACAGTTTACTATTATCGGAATATAAACTTTTTTCAATTTGATGTTCGAAGCCATCGCCTTATATCGGAATGAAATTGTATTAGCCCTTAGCAGTCGACTCTGAGTAACCACTAAAAATTGCTGTATCATTATTCAAAATATTGTTTAAATTATTAAATATGTTGGTATATCTAATCAATTACTGTACATTTAAGTATTGTATGAGATATTATATCAATTTCATATCCATAAAATTAAAAAAAATTATATAGAATTATTCTAGGTTGGTAGAAATCTTTAATTGTCGAGTTAAAATAGCTCCGAGCACAAAGGGTTAGGGAAGCATCGGTGTGAGTCAGAAATGACTCCGGCACAGACCTAGAACTCGCAGGATTCCGAGGGTTAACGTTATGGTACACGGGTAAATGTGTCCTAAATAATAAACTCCTGCCAGTACATTGGGTGCGTTTATTAATAAATGTAGCATTATATATTATTAATTGTTTATTGCTTTAAATCATATAAGGTTTATACATATAGCATATGAATTACAAATTATACAATATATGATCATGTTACAATATGGCTTAGTGTCTAACTTACAATAAGTTTGCATTATAAACGTAGTATCCGTATTTTCTAGGGGTGGACGGGTACCCGGAAATTTGGGTTCGGGTCAAGACCCGAAAATTCATGACACGCGGGTACCCTGAAATTTCGTATACCCGAAGTCTAAACGGGGTCAGGTAGTGTTCGGGTCGGGTCGGGAACCCGAAAATTTATATTGTTTTGCGTACCCGAATGTCAGATTTTTGGGTTCCCGACCCAAACCGAGCACTAGCCAATCCGATTTCGACTTCGGGTACCCGAGTATCACGAATTTTCGAGTCTCGACCCGACTCGACCCGAGGCATCAAAACCCGACCTGAGGCTCTGGTACCCGAAATTTTCGGGTACCCGCCCACCCCTAGTATTTTCCATAAAAAATCTGACACTATCCTCGACGTGGCTGCATCGATCAGACACAAAGTTTTATGATCATTATAATGATTATCGTAGAACGTATGCAGCAGGATTTGATACAATTTCTCAGATACGATGAATATTTCAAGAGAATTGCGTGGGAGCGCAGCGGGCATTGGTCTGCGAAGAATTATGGGTTATTATTCGCGTGTCGTCGATAAAATATCCCCGTCCATAGAATTAATTAGGAAGATTTTAATATACGGTTGGGCAATAAAGCCCGGAAACCGCAATTTCGGCGGTTTTACGAGAACCGAGGCCACGCAAGGTCCTGGCAGGAAGGACTCGAGATAAATCCTCTGTCAAGATGAAATGCGTACGAGTTCCTTAGCCCCAAGTGCAACGTACAGACCGGAACCGTTGGCTACATTCCGCGATATTGCTCCCCTTTCCACCGAGTTCGCGTCGTCGTCGGTGGCTCGTGAAAGTGACGCGACCGTCGGTAGTAAAGCGAGAAAAATATTTGCTTTGTGGAACCGCCAGACTCGCCCACCCGTCTTCCCGTCTTCCCGTCGCGGTTCACCTAAACGAATGCGCGCCGCGCTTATACGACTCATACTTAATTCTTCTCGGGCGAGTCGTCCCCGGTTCGCACCCCCCCTCCTCTCCCTGCCCCCACCCGTCCCTCGCACGAATGTTTCATTCTTTGCGTTAACTCTCGCATCGTTCGAGATTTATCGTCTACCTCGGATAGTCTATTCGCACGGTGTCTCAACCGGGCGCGGTGCGCAAATATTTGTCCCCTCATTTTAATCTCAACCGCGCTGCGCTGCGCTGCGGCAACACCGCCCATACGCCGGATTCGCCAGTCATGCGAGCATGGGCCAAAGAGAGCAATTTTCAATTTACAGCCGTTACTTCGGTGCTCGCGAACCCCGGACACGTAGAAGACCTCGAAAGTAGGGCCATAAAAACGTCAGGGAATACACCGAAGTAGTACGATTTGCGGCGCGAGCGTATCCGAAGGCAGCGACCGATGCCGCGCCGACGACGAGGACGACCGACGAGCACCAGTATAGTCTTTTTTTCTTGTCCGGCCCGGCCGCTACGGACTTTGACAAACATCCGTCGACCCTCCCGGTGCAAATAGTGCGTAACGCACGGTGATATAGCGGGACGGGCACCTCCTCGCAGCTATCCTGAACGCGACGTGGTCGACGTGAACTCGCGGTCACACCGCAGCGTTCTCGACGTCGCGTCGCGTCGCGGCCAGGGAACCGTTTTTTCCAGGGAACCGTCAACGATAAACCAACGGAACTTATTGCCTCGGTTCGCGGATGGTGGCGCGATTTTTTACACCGCCTCGCTACACCTCCCCTTATTGACACTTGCCGACCTTAGCGGGCCGACGCGACGCAACGCGACGCGACGACGGTGTCGATGAATGTCGGATTTTGTTCCTCTCGCGCCTGCCTGCGCATGCCTACGGTGGGAATATATTCCTCGGTACCTAGAGCGAGAGCAACGATATTCCAGAGGAATTCAAAGATCGTCCTGCCTCGCGATTACTGGCGTCGCCCTCTCCGAGGCTATTGCCCGGAAGACCCGCGTATTTCACTCGATCTTATTAGTTTTTGGCCCGGGCGAGTTCGGGAAGGAGCATTTGCACCAAGGGTGAAACGAGGAATCTGGCCGAAACCCTCCGTATATTCTACATAATACTTATTTTATGCGTGACACTGCGCGAGAAACCTCGGAATAAGAAGCTTCGGGCGTCGCGTCGCGTCGCGTCGCGTCGCGTCGCATTCGTTCCCGAAAATAGAGTGCGTCGTCGCGATTTCGTTCTATGGAAATCCGAACCATGGAAACGAATCCGCCTAGAAACGTCGCGGAATTTTATCGGAAAACTTACTTCCATTTGTGGTCGCGAAGGCAACTGTAATTGCGAGAAAATAATTTATAATAAAGCAAAATCGTTCTCTGCAAAAATTAACTGTCGGTTAAAATAAATAATTATATGCTTTATAAATAACAATATTTTCGTTTGAACAAGGTGGAGCGGGAATTATAATAGATAGTAGGTATGTCATTCGCATGTTGGAAATGCCGTCTTCAACTCTGTTGTACTAGACAATAATATGAAATAATAAAATACAGGGCGAGGCACCTAAGACTTTCAACGAAAATATCTCCGTTGTTTCTAGTAATACGAAGAAATGTTTCAGGCAGAAAATGTATCGTTCAGTGGGGCAATTATTGTGACGGAGAAATTTTTTTTTCTCTAGGACATATTTTTCGAGATTCCAAGGTCATCGTCGTTCTTTTCAATGGAATAACGTATTTTCATTAGTGTAACATTAAAGCTAATGAAAATACAAATTCAACCATGTATAATATGTTGACCGTCAAATGACCTTCGAACGAGTTATTCTTCAAAATGCATAACTTAACGTACGAAGACCATATTCATGCTTACCGTACTCTACTAGGGTTCATTTGATGTAAACACTAAAACATTGTCGGAAAACATCTCTTGTTTACAAACTGCTGTACTGTCTGGCATTTTAAAGAATGTTTCAAAATGGCGGCCGTCAGCATTTAAGGATGTTCTGGAGGTATATAAAATATTGTGACGTAAACACTTTTTATATTTCAAGGTCACATTGATTTCTTTAAATGGAAAGTCCTAGATCTAGTAGCTAACGAGGTATTGTCGAAATAATTTTCCATATGTGTTCTCCATATTCTACTTCAGGAACATCCGCTCGAACTCCTACGATCTTCCAGGTAGTAGGTACATATTGAAAATTATTTCGATAATATCTCGTTAACTATTAGGTTTAGGACATATGAAGGTGAATACATTTTTACGCGGAATTTGACACTCTATCGATTTATGATACACAAGGTAGGTCTTGCCATTGAAAGATATGAGGTGACCTTGAAATCTCCGAAACGCCTTCGCGCACATAAAAAGTTTTACATATAACTTTCGTATATATATAATTTTTTCATATTATTACAAGTAACGAACATATTTAAGGGGACAAAGTTATTGCCTCATCCAGTATATGAAGAATCTTATTTAAATTTTCCCTATTTTTGAATAAAACAACTTTTGTGCAGTAAAAATTGCATAAACATCAGTGTATTCGTAAGAAACAATAGGTACGTCACAAAACCATTGAGCGTTATTAACAGCTAGCAACGAAATTATCCGCGGGAACGACGTAGACTTTTCTCGGGGAACATACGAGGCAGTCTCGTTTCTGATTCGTCATGCTCGAAACAGCAAACTCGAAGGGCGGGAAGGGACGATTTTTCAACATCTCGAAACCGGAAGCGCCTCGAGGATGCTCGAAACCACGGAACGACGAGTTCTCAGCGTGAGTAGCTATACTCTCATTTTTTTTTTCTGCCGTACGGACGGCAGCCAGAGAACCAAAAGACGGAAGACTTATCCCTGGCTGGCTTTTGACAAAAAGTGAGAAAGCGTGAAGATTGATGCCTCGGTCATCTTAGCACTTTGCCGAGTCACCGGACATTAGAGGGTCGGGCTGGTACCCTCTCTCCGTCGCGAAGAAACAGAGTGTAAAATGCATTTAATTCACGTGTCGTTGGAACGAGGGTGGCACGCGGCCCCCAACAACATCGCCGAGAATCTTCCCTCCGTCTGCGGCTCCGGCCAGCAATGATTTCACACTCATAAATCTGAGTGTCAGGTTCACCGTTGCTATCTAAAATACAATTTCCGCGTTATTCTATTACCCGGTTCATTGTGTCTATTATAGGCAGTTGCGTATTAGTGCTGGGGACTCGTCAGGAGAACTGTATTCGGTAATCATCAGTGGAATTAACATAAATCCATTTTGTTCCTGCAGGGTGGAACAATAAATTTGTTCATATTGAATATTTTTGGTACTAACATTATAATTGGTTTCTACCCAGATAGCACTCGGATGTCCGATGGATGTCCAAAGTACTTCCGTAATCGGACCTTCGTATGTCCCAGGGACGTCCGAATCATGTCCGTATGTCCGATATATGTCCGAGATACGTCCCAGAAATGTCCGAATGAGGTCCGTGTTACAAAGTGTAACGTACATAGGACGTCCCGTGCGGACCTATCTGGGACGTACGTGGGACGTATCTGGGGACATACGGACGTTATTCGGACGTTTCTGGTACGTACTTTGGACCAATTCTGGGATATAAGGACGTTATTAGGACGTACGGCTGGTTTCTGCATATTAAAAACTACTAAACAATATACCTTGTATAAGGTTAAAAAGTGAAAAAAATTTCACATTTATTATTAATATTAATTATTATAAGGACATGGATTAGGTTCATAGTAAATACAATATAATCGCATATACGTATAATACAAATATATATTTATTTATACATATAAAAGTTTTATAACTATAAATATATACATTTATATATATCTTACTAATATAATTTGGTAAGAATATTATGTTCATTCGCGTATTTTTGTCGCGAAAAGTCCAGGCAGAAACGTGGACTAGTGGTTTGACTGATTGGACAACCGACGGACGTGAGCGCAGATAAATTAATTCTTAATCTCGTTCGGTCTACGCAAGACGCACCGTAAGATCTCCTGCATAGTTGAACGGAACGAAAGCTAATTCGTGTCAGCGATAATGAGAGCTTTCACGATAATGGGACGGTTAACGTTCCGGAATAAGGAAACTTTCTCGCTAAGGCGGGCCAACGTCTCCAATGAGCCTAACTACTAATTCAATAGAAAACCAAGCGTGACCTGCTCCCATATTTCCAAGAAAGAGTCGACCGTGATGAAGCGGATAGCGAAGAGATTCGCCGATGGCTCGACAAAATAAAAACATAATATTTCTGTCATTAGAAGGAAATTCGCGGACGTGTGCTGCCGGGAGCAATCAACAAAGAACATTCATGAGAAATCGGCCTATACAGGATGTCCCAAAAAGGGACGATTACTCGAATTATTGAATGTCACTTTTCCCTCTGCGAAAGTCTTCTCCGCGGCTTTATTAAGTAGTTATTAAAGAAACACTGGGATCAATCAGAGGGCGACCATAGCAGACGGATTCCGGTTCGGCGACAGGTTCTACCGAGCGTTGGCATTGGCTGGGCTCGAATCCGGCCGCTGTAGCTGCGCCCTGATTGGTCCGCGTTTTTCGTTAATAATCCTTAATAAAGCCATGGAGAACGTTTTCGAAGAGGAACAAGTTGCTTCAAGTAATTACAAAAGTACTTTAGTAATTGTACAATAAACTAACATCTTATAACATCACCAAAAATTCAAGTCATTTAGTCTTATTTCAGACGTTAAAACGACGTCTCAAAAAAGACGTCGTGTGCTATCTGGATAGTTTGAAGCTGTTTTAAAGTAAGAGCATCGTGAAGTTTACAACATTTCACAATTGCATTTATAATGTAAACTCCTTTGTCTTTCTCAATTCTTCTTCCTTTTTATTATTTCTTAAAATCTCCATTCTTTCTCTGTTTCTCAAGTTTTCAGTTCCATAAGTAGGTCTCTTTTCGTGCACTTCACTTTACTTTGTTTTTTATTTTTGTTACTGTTTTTTTAATTACTTGTCGATTTAATTTTTGCCATATCTTCATATTTTATCTACATATAATAATCTTTATCTAGAATCGTATCCTACCTACTTACGTGTATCGAAAAGGTACCTAACCTAAAACGTTAGGTTGAAATGAACCTCATTTCTCATCGTACCTGCAACTCATATCGCAGTATTTGGGACATTCCTAGTGATTTTTGTGCCGCAGTAATGAGCTCCTACTTCACTTTAATATACGTAAATGCTGGGACTTGATTTTTTTTTATTAAGAAGGCAAGAGAAGTTTCTTTTTACTTTCTTATTGTATCGAAGTACGTATCTAAATAATAAGGAAACTTTCCCCTATGCATTTTAAAGCAATATAAAGAATGTAAAATCATGTAAACAACAGTGCTTTGGTAGTCGAGATAGAAGAAAAATGGTCTTATTTTTACCTTTCATAAAGAATGTTTTTTTAAATCCTGAGATTCTAAAAATATGAAAATGGTTGACAATTTCGTTTGCCTCGCAAATGAGAATACATTCTCATTGAATTGTACAAATTTGTTCAGGGAAAAATATTTATTTTTCCGTCTTTTAATCTGATTGGGGAAACAATTCTGCAATAAAACGTACATTCGCAGAAATAGGTACATTTACTACTACTTTACTGTACTTACAATTCTATAATAGGAAATTATAGAATTGCCGAACGGTCGTGTAAAATTGTATTTGCGTATGACCAAATTAATACTAATAAATAAATACGCGGAAATGAAATGAACTGGCCAGATATCGACGTGAGTGTTTACTCAGTTATTTATTTAATATTATTTAATACTCACAAAATTCGATCGGATCAGATTCGTACAGACTCACAGTGGAGTATTTGGCCTAAAAAGTCGGAAAAAAGTCAATTTCAAAAATTTGCGTTAGTCGTAAAATTTTTGCTGTCCGACGTAGTAAAAGGTCCGAAGGATAAGGCTTCTGTATTGTTTTTTTTTATTTGCACATCCGTAAAGTACTCTACTTCACCGAAAGTCAAGAGCTTTTTTAGCATGCTTTGCGTTTTTAAACAGTCTCTGAAACAGCGTTCATTTATAGCAATTTTAAGTGTTTTAAGGAAATTGTGTAAATTGTTACATTGCAGAAGCTTCTTAAGTAGTTACAATATAGAGCACTTTTGCTCAGATTTTATTTCGTTCATTTAAATTAGTATGGTTATTAACATTTGAACATAATCAATAATTCTGTAAGTTTTTGTACGATTATAAAACTTCATTGACGATTTTGTTTTACTATTGAGTAATATCCAGTGCTCTTTCTGTTATCATTAGTGCGAAACGAATTAGTGCCAGATTTGTACAGATTGAAGATTTATACCTGATTTAAGTAGAAATGAGCATCAACAGTCACAGCATGTGTTTCCTAATGAAAATTAAGAATTTAAAAATTTCTTAAAATATATATTCACTTATTAAAAAGTTTCGTGATCTAGATATTTAGTATTAAAATAATAAATTACATCATTTCAACATAATTTACATGCAAAAATAATTTTTTCCAGCTTTTCGGTAGAAGCACACCATTATCACGACTTTTCAAGGGATTCCGGTAATCCGGAGAAAAAATGTTTCCAACAAGAGTTGAACAGTATTTAAACGTCTACAAACTTCTACATATAAATTTCGAAAAAAAATTTTTATCGACAAAGAATAAAAATCATTTCGATTTTTTAAAATGTTAATATGCATATTTGATTTCATAATGTTATAGCTGACGTTAAGATGAATTCAACGACCTATTATATTATGACCTTGAGCCCATAAATAATACGTAAATAGTTTTTTCCGAGTTTTCGGGCCGAATATCTGACTATGGCGACTGTTAGATGATACGACTGCGTTCGTACATCACCCAGCGACAACAGTCGAGTGTTTTTGCGTTAGCGTTATTCCCGATGAGGGATGATCCGGGTGTCATAGAATGAGATATTGAAAAATGAGTGGTTCATCGGCGCACTCAGCCGATGCGATCGGTTGAAAACAAGGGTCCGTTGTTATATCAACGGGGACGTTGTTCTTTTTCCGCGGAACGTGGACGTAACAGCGAAATATATATATCCTCGCATTAGTGCGGAAGAAGCGAACATGAGCCATTATGCCATCAGCCGAAAGGATGGGGAATGTCGTTAGAGGGAAACGAGTGCGCGGGTGGGTTGGGTGCGGAATAATTTTGGGAATAAATACGGGAAAGTATTCTTGCATAACGGCATGGCGCGTCGCCGCGGCGAGGGCAGCGCGGCCGGTGAGGTGGACACGGGGACACGGCGGCGACGCGACGGCGTGTCGACCAATTTTTCGCGCAGTATAAAATCTCTTTTCAGCCAATGCACGGGGGGATAAAAATCGGAGACAAAGTGTCCGGCACGGCAAGGCGACGTGATTAGCGGGGGAGAAAAATGCAATAGTCCGACATAATGCGCACACACGGGGCCTCGGTGCGCGCTCGGTGTGAAGCATAAACCGGAGCATAAACCGGGCGAAGCGTAAAGCATAAAACACAAAATGCAACGCAATGCCCGGTGACAGATGCCGTTTATTAACACTGTGCATCGTGAGCGCGCGTCTAGACTCGCGGAAAGCGCCCGCTTCAATGTCCGTGCCTGTGTTCGTGCCTGTGTCCGTGCCTGTGTCCGTGTACCTAGGCACCCCTCGTAGGCACTCAACACAAGCAGAGAATCGACAGAGACCGTGATCTCTCGTTTAGCTGCAAAATTTCGCCACGTACACTTTCTTTTTTTTTTTTCTGTTCACGTTGATTCGGAACAGTGCCAGTTTTATTATTATTCATCTCAGTCGCCGCCGGCGCTGAAACAACGGAAACACTCGACCTCGACGAGCCTCTAAAGATCATGCGAAATCGTTTTAATTTTATTTCTCCCCGATCGGATCGCGCAATATCGAATCGGCAGCTGTTCGCGTGCATGCACATTTCTTTTTCCTCTGTTTCCCGTAGACAGTGACTAACCTCCGCGAAAGGTTTCACCCGGACAGCGTGACTCGCCTCTTTCTGTTTTTTCATTCTCTCATTCGGCTGCTTTTATTCTATCGTGCTATGCTAGCGGTTCACCAACGAACATCTGTAAACACCTTACCGAGCACAAAATGTCACTGGTATACACTTTTCTATAAAAATGACAAGATTTATTTAAATCTCTTGCAATTTTTATAACAGCACGTGCATGAATGAAGAATTTATTTAATAATGGAATCATCCTTGCGACTTCAATATTTATAAAATATGAAATGTATAACCAGTCATTTGAACGGACATGGGACGGTTAGTGTTAAACATTTACTTCTAAAAATTCACATAGATCCGACTCAGGGCTTGAAAACTATTGCAACACTGGCTTTGGTTGTTGAAACAGTTATGAAGAACCTTTATGTCTAGTGGCTAGACCGCGGATGTTTATGCAAAATAAAATTGTTCTTGATTGGTTATAAGAAGCAGGATCCAAATAGAAATATCTTTCGTCATTTAAATATTATGTAGAAACGAAAATAGTTCACTTTCAAATTTCTATAATTTCACCACCGTTTTAAATTTCAACTAGGGTAAATGTACTTATTACTGCGGAATTTTTTCCCAATCAGATTAAAAGACGTAAAAATAAATATTTTTCCCTGAATAAATTTGTACAATTCAATGAGAATGTATTCTCGTTGGCGAGGCCAACGAAATTCTCAATCATTTTCATATTTTTAGAATCTCAGGATTTGAAAAAATATTCTTCATGAAAGATAAAAATAAGACCATTTTTCTTCTATCTCGACTACCAAAGGACTGTTGTTCACATGATAACAAGAAACTACCCTTGCCTCTTTTAATAAATAAATTAAGCCCCTAGCATTATGTATATTAAAGTGAAGGAGGAGCTCATTACTGCGGCACAAAAATTACTAGGAATGTTCCAAATACTGCGGTATGGATTGCAGCTACGATGAGAAACGAAGTTCATTTCAACCTAACGTTTTAGGTTAGGTACCTTCTCGATACACGTAAGTAGGTAGGATACGATTCTAGATAGAGAGTATTATATGTAGATAAAATAAGAAGATATGGCAAAAATTAAATCGACAAGTAACGAAAAAAACAGTAACAAAAATAAAAAACAAAGTGAAGTGCACGAAAAGAGACCTACTTATGGAACTGAAAACTTGAGAAACAAAGAAATAATGGAAATTTTAAGAAATAAAAAGGAAGAAGAATTGAGAAAGACATAGCAGTTTACATAGTAAATGCAATTGAGAAATGTTGTAAACTTCACAATGCTCTTATACTTTAAAGCAGCTTAAAACTAAAGATAATAAATATTACACAAATATTTGTTAAAAGAATGTATTTAGTTGTTTATGTGGTATTATACTACGGTGTTAAAATGAGTAAAAGGTTTATTCATTTAAAATGTAATAAATAAAAAAATTATTTGTTACTGTACTCAGGATTTATTTAAATTAATGCTTAGATACGTAGTTTGTTTCCGTACGCTCGTATATTTCGAATTCTAATTCCGCAGTTAATGGCTTCTTTTCAACCGCAGTAATACGTAGGAAATGTTATCGATTTTATTTTTTAATATTTTCTTATATTGTGTTAGGTTTCGAGGGCCACCAATTTTTGTTTGTATTCAGAACACATCATTCTTCTATAAAATGCTTACACATATTATTATTGCATGATTAGACTGCGGATCTTTATGCATTTATGAAGAAAGTTGGGTGAAAAATAAAACAGTCAAAAATTTTAAAAATACAAGAATGTTGTTTTTAATGTAACTAATTGTAAGTCGTTAAAGGATGAAATCAATTTTTATGTTATTCCTGCCTCCCGCAAAACAAAAATGTTTTACATAAAGATCCGCTGTCTATTCATGATAATTTATTAGGAATACATAAAATAAAGTACGATCGAAGAGTGATACCGCAGCAATCGGTCCATTTACCCTGTGTCGTTTTAGTCCTGTGTGCGTTCAGTAAAAACGCGAAAAACGAAAGAAAGACATTTTCAAAATTCGGTGGTTAGGAATAGGAATAGGAATCGGCTGACACGTCTGATCATGGCCAACCAATTCTACTTCTTGCGATTGCTAGTACACGCGAATCCGTCGAACTTCCAAACTCAATTTTCTCGAAAACGAAAAAATATTATTCATTTTTTCACTTATTTTTTCGCATAAGACCACCTCATGTTCGATTACACCACTAATCTCGAGACACCCAGTATATCGCGAAATATCGCAAAGCGTGACACTAATGGGAAACGTGCAAGGTTTCCTGTAGGACCCATCAAAAAGCCGCTTAAATAAGAAACTTAGAAATTAACCTTTGCACTCCGAACACCGACAATAGTCGGCATCCACGCGATGACCTGTGGGCTCGACCGCCGACTATAGTCTGCATCCATGCAACAACCTGTATAATGATTAATTCTTCAGCATTTCACATCATCTATAAAATAGTACCCATTCGCATGCTTCACTCTATCTGCGCAAAGTGTACATTCGCGGCAGACTATTCCGTAAAAAGAGATCATACTGACTTCCATAAAAAAAAGGTTAAGGAACTCGGTTGATAATTGGCTGATGCAGCAGTGATTCCTAATTGTCGGTTGCTCGCTAATCCAGAAGCAACCCCCCCCCCCCCCCACTTTCCTCGTCTTTCCTTTTACACTAATAAGTAAACTGCGGATTTTATGCATTTATAACAAAAATGTGTGGATGTAATTTGAAATAGTAAAAACATTCAGACAATTTAAAAACGTCCATATGTTATTTTCAATTTAGTAAAATTGCTAAAGATAGGAAAAAAATTTTATACGGTTCCTGTGTCTTGTAATTGACGAAGAAAATTTTTTATTTTGCATAAAGATCTGCAGTCTACTAATAAGTGCTTACTGGTGTGCTCATGTGACTACACAAGATCAATCCTTAGGAAATGGCACCTGGCTCGTACAGATCCCGATTGCGTTAAAGATCATCATGGGAACCCTACGATGTTCTCGGACACCCTAGGGTACCGCACACCACTCCGACAGCTCGGCCAATTTCTCGTCGGGCGGAACGTCGACGAAACAAACACGGAAAAGATGTAGTGGGACCTAATGGTTCCTTGTCAGTACCTCCAGGTATATTGGTCCAGACGCAAGCAACCTCTTTGATTCGCATGGATTTGTTAGCCAGCAAACAAGATGACCCTGGGTCCCGATAGCGTGAGCGTTTCCAATAGGGAAAAGGCATCCGGATATCTCGTGTTCGGGTTACGATCCTAAAATGATCGTCGCGGTACACAAAAGCGTTAAATGTTAAATCGCGTCATTGTGTCGTTTTGTTCTGTATACTTTATAGAGTATACACTAGCGTGTTCTAGCTGCAAATGGCCGGAACTCAACAAACGGGGTGAGTCGATAAGTATGTCCACCTGAATGACCTCGTTTCCTATTGATTTCATAAAACAAAACTTTCAAAATGAAATTTATTCTGTTCCGAGGATCTTATATTTTCGAAAATGTCAAGATAACCTTCAGTTTTTTTTACAGACACCGTATATTCTTTTTATACAGTACTGTAACCACTGATAAGTCGAATTCAACGACCTATAATATGATGACCTTCAATTGACCTTGATATACAAAATATTTTTCTCTCCATTCTAGATGAAATATTCAATTATTCTTCTTTTCGTACTAATTAAAAGTTTCGTTCAAAACACTTGATTTTTTTCGTAGCCGGCTCGCCGAAAGAATTGAATACAGGGATACGAGTTCGGATAATAGAGGCTCGCTGAATTACTCCTACCTACGGCTCTTGTTTGTTCCGATAACAGAGGCCTACGTGCGGATAATAGAAGTTTGTTGTTTTCATACATAAATGTCGTGCGACTTCCGCAACAGTACCCGTTTTCTCTTTTGTTGGAATCAGTGAATGAAGTCATACATGACAGCCATACATATTCTATGTACTTCAGAATACGCGTTCATATAACTAATAGTACGCTGACCTGTTGTGCATACATAACAAAGGCTCGGTTAAGAGTTCGTATACATATCCATATGAGGTTTAGTATTTAATTGGTTCGTATAAACGAGGTTCTACTGTATCTATTTGGCTGCTAAAGACAAAGGACGAATCGGAAATAGCTGACAATCGGCAGAAAAATAGGGTCGCCAACTTTTTCTGTGACAATTCCAGGACATATTTACGAGAAACAGGACACCTAAATAGCTTCGATTAACTTGAAGATAGAAGACAATGTTAGAGCGGAAAGTTATACTGTTAAAGAGGGCAAATACGGTGATATGAAAAAATGTTCTGATTGTAGTCGTTTTCAAGGGCTTTTGAAGGTCATCGATGATTTTTAAATGTATATTTTTAACTTCATAGTGTTGTAGCTGATGCCAAGACGAGTTCAATGATGTGGTACACTATGCCCTTCGAATGACTTTGAACTAGAAAATTTATGCTAAAGCAGGATCATTCCATGCCGAATGATCACTTTTTCCGGTCACCATCTTCGATTTTGTTCAAATTGAAATATGTTGTAGTACATGCGATATTAGGGGGGTTTAAGTCATCATTTTACCGATTTCGAATTTTTTTAGAAATGGGCAAAAATCGCAAACTTTGAAGGCCTGCCATTTCGAAAAAAAATTCGAAATCGGCAAAATGATGACTTAAACCCTCCGTAATATCACATGGACTACAACATATTTCAATTTGAACAAAATCGAAGATGGTGACCGGAACAAGTGATCGATTCGGCATGGAATGACCCAGCAACAATAACTTAAAATGTACAATCATTTTATTTGAATTAAATTGAATGTTCGAAATTATGACCTAGAGCAGTAACACAAACATTTGAGCGTTTTGCAAGGCAATCAATTGCACTTTCAATTGTTTTTGTTGAAATTGATCTACAAGATCTAATTATTCTTTCTCGCATGTTCTCTGGTGTAGTCGGTTATTGAAGATATACATCATCTTTGAGTGTTCTCCACAAAAAAAAATCAAGAGGAGTTAGATCGGGTGAACGAGCCGGCCATAGTATATGTTCATTACGTCCTATCCAGCGATTTGGAAATTTATTGTTCAGAAAGACTCTTACGGTACGTGAAGAATGTGAGCGGGACTATATTTCGAATATCTTCGAAAAATATGGGCAATGTTTCTTCTAAAAATGTAAGTTTGTCGATAATCTTGTATGTGTACGCTTAGAGATCACAGTCTGTTAACGGTATACGTGTTATGAGACCTAATGGCTTAAGAAATTAAATTTCCGTTGATCAAACAGAGTAGTCAAACTACAATATCTATTTATGAGTCCAAGGTCATTTGAAGGTCACAGTGTACCACATCATTGAACTCGTCTTGACCTCAGCTACGACACTATGAAGTTAAAAATAGATGGTGCCAAAAAACCTTGAAAACGACAACAATAAGAACATTTTTTCATTTTACAACTTTTCTATCGAACATTTTCTTCTATCTTCAAGCGTAACGAAGCTATTTAGGTGGCCTGTTTTTCGTGAATCCTCCGGCATACGTAATTTCACAAGATCCTCCACTGAGACACCACTCAACATAACATACCTAGTTTTCCCAGGAAATCTTTCTATGTACTTTTTGTCTAAATAAATAATCACAGTTTTTGTAAAAATGGTAATTATTATACAAGCCTATTGGTGTTCTTGTATGCATAGTAGTAATAATAATAATTCCAATAGTATAGCTTCCTCTGAAATTCCGGGACAGTTTGACAGTCAACCGGGATTCCGGCACCATTGGCAACCATACATAGACATCGTAATCATGTGCAGCAACATCGGACGAACATTTTCCCAGAGCATTTCGATTAAACCTCGAATATGTGACATCATAGAATTCTTTTAGCTCGCGGCATAAAATTTTCAATAACCAGACTTCACGAACGGCTAAGAGTTTCTCGAGGTAGAGTCGGAAGGTAAAATACTCGAAGAAATTCGACTCGAAGAGACGGACTCTTTCGGTGTTCGACCAGATCCGTGAAGAGGCACGAAGTGCTTCGTTAAAAGTCAAGGGCACTTCGTAACGTGAATTTTAATCGCGACCGTGTCCCGAAATAAAGCCGAGGCGAAAAATATCATCGACCTCGATCCAGAGGAGGGTCCTGCTTAGAATCGAAACACGGATTAACTCCCGTACAACCTGCCTGCCCTCCCTCCGCGACAAAGTGCACAGACTTTTCGCCAGCTGTCAGCTAGAGCCCGCGGTGCGCTCATTCGTGAAATCTGATCGTAAGTTGCACCACTTCACCGGCCCCTTAATCCGCCTGAACCGCCCTTAGACTCCTGCTTGCTTAAACGAACGAGCGCGCGGTGCGCTGGAGCGTCGTGGGTGACTTGGAAATCGGGGGCTCGCAGAATCGCATCGTTTGAAACATCCATTCAACGCGAATTATAAATCTTTGCATAACAGTTAATAACAGCCTGTCCGAGGGGTTCGATCGAATAAATTCGACCATTTTCTCTCGACGAAATAAAAATTTATTCTTACCGAACCACCAAATTCCATACGTTTCGAAGCAGGACCAAACGAGTAAGGGAGTGTCGTAAAGAGGTTGGGACACCGTATAAGTTGGGACAGTGCTTTTTCTCCACACTAACACACTGGAAACACCAATGTCATATTTGTCAACTATTTTTCTGTTTTTAAACAATCTTTTCACGAGTATTTGAAGCAACAAGTCGTGTTCAGTTTAGCTGTACTAAGCAAAGTCTAAACATATATATATATATATATCTTCAGAAGATATAGATTTTTGTATTGTCTGTGTGAAGAATATGCTCTAATATGCGTGCAAGTTATTTCACATTGGAAACATTGTGAAAGTGAATCAGACGATTAAGCCGATTATTATTGAGTGAACAATGTCTTTTCTCGTGTCATATCATGATCTAAAAAATAAATACTCAATAGACATTGAATATGAGGCGTTTTCACTTCATTTCAACAATGACTTTTCAGAGTGTTTCGGGTGTCCCAACTTGTACGGCAAAATTTTTTTTTGTCGATAATTCTTCACCGATAAGTCTTCAGAAAATCGGCTATAACTTTTTATCCGTCAACGCTATCATTATACTTTCTGCAGCGAAAATGTAGCTGGAAACGGTATACCCTTTCCAACGGTATATGTATAGTTTTTTGCATAATTCTTATCCTATGAAATGTTATAGTTGAAAAACAAAAGGTGTCCCAACTTTTGCGACACTCCGTTACATTTTTTCACGCTTTCGATTCCCTCGCGCGCCTAATTTCATCCCCGGAATGGACTCGATCTAATTCCCAGGGAAACATTGACTCCAGACACAATCCCGACGGAAGTAATTGCGTCCCGATGCACGCGCTATCGTCGATGTAACAATGCGACCCCGACGAACGTTGCTCACCGAATGTCACCGTGCAAATGGCCGAGTTTCATTCGGGCCGGGTCTATCGAGTGCGCGGAATGTGACGGTTGCACGCTCGTTCGCCGAAAATTCGACGTGGAAATGCAACGGGAAAAAAAAACAAAAAAAAAATATACAGCGACACGTAGCACAACGAAACGGCGATTAATAATTCTGCAACGCGACGTTGACGAGAAATTATGAGTGTCACTTCGGTACGAGGGGGATGAAAAAGCAGACAAAGGTGTGGCAAAACGAAAACTTCGGCGGAAACGATCGTTGAACAACCGTGAATTTGAGCGTTTGTAAAAAAAAAAACAAAACGCTTCATCCGTTCCATGGCCCCTGGCCATTGAATTAAGACCACTTAACGTACTCAACATTTTTTATATTTCGGTAAAAATGAAATAACAGTAATTCATCTTCCTCTTCTACTTCCCCAAGTATACTCTGTACACATTGTTTCGTTATTTTATCAAATGACTGAAATTTTCGTTGACCCTCGAAAGCATCATTTTTCCAAAGATAGTAAAACAAAAGAGTTTGTGCGTCAAGTAGTAGCAGAAAAAGGACTTTTGAAAACATTTCGGGACATCCGAAGTCGTCATCATTTTCGTTTTACCCACTCCTACATGATGTTCTTTTTACCACGTTTTTTATTATTAGCTCGCTTTCTTGTTTGTCTGTTTATCTGTTTATCTGTTTATCTGTCTGTCTGTTTGTCTGTTTGTCTGTTCGGTACAAATTTTGTAATTGATTTTAAACTAACTTCCCGATAAGCTAGAGACTTGAAATTTTAAATATAGCTCAGAACTGGATGACAATGCAATATTTAAAAAAAATTTTTTTTAAAAGCCTATGCGTTTAGGATATATAAATTATTAATAAATCTAACCGTTATATCCCATCGCGTGACCCTCGGTAGTACGTCATCGTGTTCAGCGTCCCCACTCTACTACGTAGAGGCCCCACTCTGACTCATCCCCACTCCACTGGCCCGTTTCGCACCGAAGGAGCTCACTGTGCGTTCGAGCTCCGTGCGGTGTTTACAAAGTTACTACGTATTATTTGTTTACCAAGCGAAAGAACAATTACACGGAGATTCTCCATCGAACCTTTATTGAATAATATATAAATTATAATTTTAATCGGCTGAACGTTCTCTTCGGAACCCAGAAATTTTCGATTATTATATGTCTTACCTTGTTCATTTCGGCGAAAAAACTCCTATATCGAAGTCCCAGACCGCGGAAACCACTCGTTAAAAAGTTATGAGCATGTAAAGTTGAGTAATTTCATAGTAATTTTCATTGTTTCACCTCGGAAAGTGACAGGTATGGGCGCCGCCATATTGGTAAGTATGGAGCTCCTTGCGTGTAGTGACTCAGTGGCGACGCTAGATGGCAGCAATAGCGCGCAACCTGATAGTAGCCTTGGCATGTGAAGGGGGAATTCTAATTTCTAGTTTTACAGTGTACAAAAATGGTTACCGCAGAGTTTAATTTTTGTTCTGGGTTAGTTCTGGGTTAATTGTGGGTTAGTTTAGGGTAAGTTTTGGGTTAGTTCTGGGTTAGTTCCGGTTAGGTTGTATTTTGATTTCCTACGCGAACAGGAGGACCGCATTATGCAGGCCATCCTCATAATTTTTCCTAGCCCCGTACAGGTTCCTAACCCATACAGATTCCTAACCACATACAGACAGTGTTGACAATTTGTGATTGTGAATTTTTAATAGCTATGAAAATATTTGGAAGATTTAAATCGAAAAACGTGAGGCGCATGCAATACATAGATAATTGATGCATGAATTGTTCACCTAAGTCACTAACAATTTTATTGCATTACAAATGACATGAACTGTTGTGTGTGTTTTCTCAACGGCAGCTACTCTCTACACTCCTTACTATTATCTTTCGCCCCACGTTTTTCGTTTTAAATCTTACAAGTATTTTCATAGCTATTAAAAATTCACAAATTTTCAGGACTATCTGTATGGGGTTAGGAACCTGTACGGGGCTAGGAAATATTATTTTATACTTTTTAGTCCATTTGTTAAACATATATTTTTTTTAATTCAAAGAAAGGAACAATGCTGTTGTTTCAGATAGAAAGAGAAAATTGAAATTGAGAAAAAAAATTTTAAATAATGGTAATTGGTGGATGTGCATTTCACGATTACGATCAAGAGGGTTAAGTACAATATTGTGCATTTTAGTGACGAGTACAATATTGACGAATAATGTTAGGAAAGTGGATCATAAACGATTTTGGAAAATCGCGTGCAGATTGACGTAACCAGGCGACTGATAGCGAATCTAACGACCGCTAAAAGCGGCTTACGGATCAAGTAGCTTCTGAAATCGTCTGTCTTCGCAATCCTAATCGATTCCTCTCCGTTCAGCCGCGGTCGGTAGGTATGGGCGCGTTTCAAATCCGAAAGCGGTGCGGATTTGCAGGTGGAGTCATACAAGAGGCGCGTCATAAACGCACGTGCGTGACCACGCATCCGATAAGATGATAATCCCCGAGGCTCCTGAGCTCGGAAAGAGAACGTAGGTGGAAGGCACAGGCACGTCGCGTCGGCTGTCGGCGTCGTTACGTACACAGACACGCACACACGGGCACAGACACAGACACATGTATGATAGAGAGAGGATGAAACGAACAAAGAGCGTTTAGTACACGTGCTCTGTTAAACGCACTTACGCACATTCGTGTCGCGAGTATGTGCTAACGCATATAATATAGAGCCCACCTCTATGTGCCGATACATACATGCATACATGCCAAGGGGAACGCGTATCACTGAAGGGCTGGCTAAGATCTGTCTAAGGCATTCCCTGGCCGCCTCAAACACAAGTGCACTAAATCAATCCATTGTCAGGGACGACCCGATTCCCCGCACAGGTTGACTCACCTACGCCACAAAGAGCCCGCGTACACCTCTCTCCAGAAGTATTAGGACAACTATCGGTTTTATAAAAAAAAAGATATTATTCAATAGATATTGCACAACATGTGCTGACCTTTTATTATTATGTTAACGAAAGTTGGCACAAACCTGTAGCTGAACATTTTTGGTTTACTGTACAGAGTGTGAAAGAAATTATATGTCGCGACTACACCCTCGGTTTGGTGGAGATTGATGTAAGTAAAAAAATTAATTTCAAGGTCAAAAGGTTAATAATTTTTCTCATTGCGTCTTGTATTATTTTACTCATTAGAAGGATAAAAAATTCGAAAAAACTAGGCTGTTCTCCTAAAGAGTTACGATAAAGTTATTTCATTATCAAACTGATATTATTTCTATTACATTTTCGATATGATTTTCGAAATAATTTTCAACGGCTTTGTGTGCGTTAAAACTGAGAGTATTAGATAGACATACCGCGACAAACTATACGAACCAATTGTATTTCCCGGAGTTTAATCCAGAATATATCATTCTATGTTAATACATTAGGGTCTATCTTTATTATTCACGTCCTCTTCGAAGTTCCAGTAGTTGGTATTCTACGACGATACACCTTTGCCGCTCGAGGAGAATCAAATTCATTTTTATAAGTTACGAGACAACGAAACCACGATCCTTTTCCATAGTGGCAACCCGGTGGTGAAACAGACATCGGCAAGTCCACTACTCCTTTTCCACACGCGGCAACCCGGTGGTGAAACAGACACCAGCTAGTCCACGTGCTTCACCTATACATTATATGTAGCGGCGACCCGGTGGTGAAACAAACACCACCGACTAGAGTCCACTGTCCCTTTACAGTCGCGGCAACCGGTGCGGTGGTGAGATAGACACCGGCTAGTCCACGAGTTCCTATCATAGTGGCGACCCGGTGATGAGACAGGCACCGGCAAGTCCACAATAAAATCCAAAAACAACCAAACCAATCTCCGGTTCACGCAAAATCTGCCTAACCCTCAGCTCGTCACAAAATTCTTTCGACAAAAGTTGAATTATTCTATGAGACAAATGTACTGGAAAAGAAAAAAATTTGATTTTTGAAATATCAAAATTTTGAGGTTTCTTTTTCATGTAATAGTATATTTTGTTTTTACATTTTTGTAGAGCGTAAAAAGACAAATTCAACGGTACATGAAAATGTATAGTTATATTTAAAAATAAAATATTTTTGATGCGTACCGGTTTCTTGTGGTCCAATCGGTCCTAAATTTTTTCCAGGTAATTTTCTGACTTATTGTCCTAATTTTAGAGGGTGGTCCCAAAGAAATTGAAGAAAAAAAATTTTCATCAGGTATAGTTAAGGTCCACCCTAGTGCATAAAGAGTATCGAGGTGTTTCGTGGCAGAAGACGCATTCGTGTGCACGCGGCTGACGAGTCATCGGCGATCAGTCAGCCACAATCTCGATTTCCGTTCAAACACATTCAATCTCTTCGTGCACGACACGCATCCGCCATCTGAAGTGTTTACATCTGGCTCGGAGGATTCCACAACGAAATAACAGCGCGCATCGCGCATCCTTAATAGATTCAGAAGTGGCCACGATTTCTATGAGGCGTAATAACGTTACACTGATTTATCTCTACTTTAACCTGCGGGCTCGCGTTCCCCGCGGTGGAAACGTGTGTATGTAATATCGTTTAACCCGGGCATTGTCGGGTTCAAACGTATGCAAAGTCGCCGTGACGTCGTTGACGAGGCGCGCGGCGTGTCGTGTGCCTTCGGATCGGCGTGGGTCACGGGTATGCCGCTCGAGGTCGCTTCCTTATTATACATCGGATGACCTCGGACGTTGTGAAGGTACGCGAACGTCCGCGCCGCAGAGTTTCCTCGCCTGAAGTCGTCACTTTCGGATATTGTCATTTTGTTGTACCAACGAGAACCATTACCGAGCAGATAATAACCGGCCTCCTATAGAAATGAAAGGATTTCGCGAGCTAAAGTGCTTTCATGCTATGGGCGGACGAAGGATAATCTTCAAACTTTCAACTTGTAGACTACCAGCCGAAAAATGTTTGCCGAACAATTTCCTTTGTGTAAAATCAAGAAACCTTCTAACCCCGCCTAATACACAGATCGAACCCGTGAAATACAGAAAGAAATCAGACGTTCTTTTACCAATCCGCTTATTTTTCTTGAAACTGTTATACAATAGATTACATATATCGCTTTATTAACTGCACGAGTACGGTGACCATATGAGCGAAATAGGGGACAACAAAGAAGTAGGTATTAATGCAAGACACACGCAACAAAAAATTACAAAACTTTTATATTAGAGGATTTGATGTATTATTTATTGTAAGGAACAAAAAAAAACGGGTAAATATTTACTTTAGGGGAGGCATCTTCGATGACCTTGACCTTGACCGAGCGCCGGGTAGTTGTAATGACAAAAGTTGTTCAGAATATTGTCCTTGACAACATATGTCAAGGTCATCGGAGATGCCTCCCCTAAAGTAAATATTTACCAAAAAACATTTTGACAGTAAATATTAAAACGAAGAATTGTTTAAAACAAAAATATCTGAAAAACAAGAAACAAAAATATAGTCTTCGTGACGTAAAAGAACCCAAACCAAAGAAACTGAAAATTTACATATTTTAAGACGTTATACGGTGTTCTACCGTACTCTATTCAACCTTGAAATTCCTTTGAACTGTTATGCCGCGGCCTTGCAGGTGAGAGGATGGTCCGGGATCCGGATCAGAAGCTCAGAAGATTTGTTCTCTTACAGTTGATGTATAACTTGTCGTGTGGTCGTGTGGAATTTTTATATATCGTGATTTGACAATGCGTGGGGTACCGAATTCCCCGAGTTACTGGGACATTGCGCCACCGATGCCTGGCCCAGCAGTTGTAGGACTGATGAGCCAGCGACGCGCAGTCTTCCAGGGCCGCACGTAACAGAACACAGAAACGTATAAAACATCTCGAATGACCGTTCAGACAAAATTTTTTAACCGTGAGTGATGAATAAAATTATGAAATTGATCCCCCATCGTGGAGGGGTAGCGAGGCTCAACTTGAATAACAGACTAGAGAATCCGGGTCTCTGAATGAAGGGAAGATAATGATTGTAAAAATCTACTATGCCAGCGGGCGGGACGTAATAAAGCAGAGTTTTTAAATAGCCACTAAAGCACGAACAGCCTCAATCATAAACGGACGTCCCTTAAGTAAGAGCAGCCCTCCTTTTATCTCTCGCTATTATTTCGACCCTCGTATCGTCCTTTTTTTCTGTCGGCGGGAGTTCCTCGTCGTTTTTAACGATAACAATTAAAAAGGCCACCGCGCTTCGGCAAAGAAAATTGTCGCTGAGACACTCTCATTGGCTTCCACGTTTCAAAAGACCTCCTTAACATCTCACGATCGTGACACAGATTTCTAGATAATAATTCGTCGAGCAGATAACATTTTGCCAGTCAACATTACGAGATCACGAAAATTGCTATTCATTCCTGTACAATAAATTTTATAGACAAAGATCTTTTAAAGGGTCTTCAATTAAGAGGTGTCATTATTTCAGCGCTATGTTTTATTTGTGAAAATTGAGTTGTCACTTTTCGTCACGTGGTTAGTAAAATTGTAAAAAAATTGTTAATTGTAAAAAACAGCGTGTTTTTACAATTCAAAATAACACTTGTCAATGGAAGACCGTGTACAATCCGTTCTATCAAATTTGATAGAAAATACGCGGATGTGAAAACTCTGTTACGAATGCAATAACTTTCCGTTACAACTATACACACGCTTGCACAATTAGATGCATAATGAAGTGAATAAATAAAACATTTCGTCATACCGTGCTACTGTCCAAACGGTATACACTTTGCGCGATAAGTACTTATAAATTCATTTAAAAATTATACAGGGTGTTGCCATCTAGCGTCGCCACTGCGTCACTACACGCAAGGTGCTCTCTACATACCAATATGGCGGCGCCCATACCTGTCACTTTCTGAGGTGAAACAATGAAAATTAGTGTTAAATTACTCAACTTTACATGCTCATAAATTAAAAACGAGTGGTTTCCGCGGTTTGGGACTTGCATATAGCAGTTTTCTCGCAGAAATCAACAAGATAAGACATATAATAATTGAAAATTTCTGGGTTCCCAAGAGAAAGTTTACCCTAAAAATTTAATAGTGAACTATTTTCACCTGTACAAAACTTTTAAAAGACGAAAGATATTTGTATTTAGATCCTGCTTCTTATAATCGATCAAGGCCAATTTTATTTTGCATAAAGATGCGCAGTCTAGTTATTAAATAGACATAATGGATCTTCATAAAACTGTTTTAATAATCGAAGCCGGTGTTATAATAGTTTTCAAGCCCTGAGTAGGATCTACGTGAATTTTTAGGAGTAAATGTTAGCAGTAAAACTCACACCCGTAGTAGGTACATTTACTCTAGTACTGTTTGCACGATCACGAAATGATAACAATTACGGGTGAATCTGAGGCGCGCGCGATCGGTTTCAGGTCACCAGTTTCAGTTTCAGTTCGATCTGAATAACCGCACGTCGGTAAATTACGTTTCTATTAGTCACACGCTACGAGAACTCGTTTTCAGAAGGATTCACACACATATCATTAAGCGCGTTTGCCTCGTTAGCATATTATCTCTCTCGGTAGTGTAATTACGTGTGGCACACGACTACATCCGATAAGGACGAGGAACAGCGTCTCTCGATGCTCGCAACGCTACGCTCATGCTGCGGTGGGAAACTCCGCGACAACTGCGAATGCTAATCCAATTAGCTTATTAAGTAATTACACCACGCAGACAGTTCTTGTCTTCCACGGGATTTCAAAATACAGTTGCTATCTTGTCGCTAATTATGAGATTCTGTACTCATCGGGCGCACACGCGAAACGGAAGAACAAATTTAACGGCTTAGGAGTAATTACCATTAATGGCGAGACCATAACGCCTTTCACTATTAATCTCGCATCGCAATCGTAATAGGTAAACAATGCCGATCAAATCGTACACTCTCGGTCAAAAGGCAGCACATTCCTATTTCCTCGTTTTCGTCGATGTGCTCATACTTTCCAAAATATAGCAGTTGCAGATTGAATGTGAACCATTGCAATATGCCTTAAAAGCCAGATATACACTGTCAAGTGTTTGGTCGAATTGAAGTATGTTGCGAAACACAAGTGGTGCGAGAAGTAACCTGAACTAGTAATTACTCGAGTGAGAAGACTTGTCGAAGTGCTATCTCCTCTTCGATTTCAATTACCTTGAAACATGTTGTCAAGGTTACCATTCTCAATAACATTATCCTTTCAAGTTTTTGGTGATCGGTTTTAGTTTACGAGATAATTGCAAAAAACTTTACTTGTAAATGCACTGATTAGATCTGGGATATGTCTGGATTAGGTCCCCAAACCTAACCCAAGTGTTTTTATTCGCCCAGTGTGTATTATAATCAGTAGACTCTGGAATTTATGCATTTTTGGCAAAAATGAGTCTGTGCAATTTAAAGCAGTAGGTAAGACTTCGGAATACCCACCCCCGTTCTTTCCAAACAGGATATACGTCATTCTATTCGTTTTACATCATTACAAGCTTTACATCATTATTTTTCATTATGTTATCGCATTTGATAGTAAAACAAATTGGTATTGGACTCAGTTGATTTTATATTGTTTAATGTGAGAAGCTTCTTCTCAGAAACACTGGGTGGGTATGTGTGTGGTATTGTCGTAATTTGTACTCACTCTTCATCATCATATGTTTTAAGAAGTTCACGCGGTATATAGATCGTTCGACGATCGTAGTGATATATCTGTAGAAACGAATGGTCGCATCATGCTCACGCACACACACAGCACGGACGTGCATGTATAGACAAAATTCAATGTTTGTTAGGTGCAGTTTTTCACGAATATCTCGAAAACTATTCATTTGCGCCAAAAATGACAATTAGATTTCGTATTCGGTATGTCAAAACGAATAGAATGTCGTATATCCTGTTTGGAAAGGACGGGGCGGGGGGGATTCCGAAGTTCAGCCAAGCAGTAAAAAGATTAAAAGACTTTAAGAGTACTAATATATTATTTTCACTAAATTCAAATTATTAGTGAAAAATATGAGTTTATATTTAGCTCCTATATCTTGCAATTGGTGCACAAACTTTTAATTGTTCATGAAGATCCGGAGTCTAACAATTTAATCAGTATCTAAAGAACACCTACGGATTTGTAGAACATCAAAAGAGAATGAACGTTCTGCAAAGAAAAATTATAAAAATCATCATCAAATCAAGCGGTGGCACTTTGACAAAATAAAGAAAGTCTGATGCAGTATTAAACATACATACATATAAGCAATATGACTGTGTCTGTTACTTGCTTCGCAAAGTATATTTTTCTAAATATACAGACTTATTATAGTTAATTAGAGTCATAATGTCTTAAAACCAGCATAACCCAGTGTTGCCAGATTAAGACTTGTCTCCCACTCTACCGATCCCCTTCTACGACACATATTTCCCGACACTGAATCCACGGTCACGTGACACGTTTCGTCTCTGTTATGCATGTGTTACAATGTCACGTGACTAATCCGGTACTGGCAGAGAGAGACGGTAGAGGGGGTAACCCCCCTCCGAGGCATGACCATCATTACATACTATTATTTGCTAAATTTGTTATTCGCAAGCGTATCATTAAAAATTGATAAAACTGCGAACCCACAAATTCTGAAATTTTATTGTTGTATTACTTTTTCACTGAATCGCAGAAAATCACGCAGAGTTTCTCCAGCATCCTCTATCGTTGTGTCGACGACAAAAGCAAACTGCTTTCCAGGAGCGCGCAGTCCGAGGAATAGTGGAATAGCAACGAATATCCGGAGAAGATTAAATTCAACCTAATAACAGTGTTTCGTTCTAGACTTCCATGGTATCGATATCAGGCCAGCCGTTCCGTTAGAATCGAAATGAAAGGACAGGAATGCGGCAACGAGCGCATCAAAACGTTATCGCGAAGCGAGTATCGTTGAAGAACAAATTCCACGCTTTTTCTTCCCGGTGTACTCGCACGCGCACACGCGCGCGCGTTTACGTGTACGTGTGCGTGGAGCGTGGAAGAGGGTAGGGTGCTTCGGAACACCCTAATATCCCTCGACGCGTAACGGTTTCATTTCTCCCACCTCCTCCGGCCTCCTCTTCGCGTTTTTCTCTCGCACGTACGCATTACCTAACCTAACCTTCTGTCCCTGTCGCAAGATAAACGATCAGTCACACCCTGCGACTTTTATTCCTTGCAATCATCCTCCGCCTCTCAGGCCTACTTGCCACCGTTTTCCGTTCGCTATCCGCCACCTTGTAGCCTTCCTCCTTTCTTCCCTCGACCGATACAGGACTTCCGAGACGTATCTTCCCCGATACGGAATAGGAACGCAGGACTTTATTGCCCCGCGTAAACTTTGCCTCGTAAGGATTCGACGACTGCTGATTGAAAGGAAATCGTATCTCCGCTGGGTCTAGGTATCCGGTAATCGACGAGCCAAATTTAAACGGCACCCAATCCCGTCGTTAGACTGCAGATCTTCGTGCAAAGTAAAAATTGTCTGCGTCAGTTTCAACACACGGAGCCACTTAGGAATCTCTTTCTTCTATTTTGAAAAATTAAAACTTAAGGGGCTGTGCGCACCCAACTACCACCACCACCCTTACCTCTCACACATCGATAGATCCGCATATACGTATACGAAATGCAAGGGTTTACGACAAAAGAAACTGACGCCTCAATATTGCCATTAGAAGTTCAGACCCGGTCGATTATGTTTCCTAAGAGTCCTGGCCAGGGTGGTTCAGAGCCCAAATTTCATATTTTTACGTTGTTGAAGAGTAATTTGCAATAATCGGCAGCGCTGACTTGTGACAAAAAGTATTCTGCCGATTATTGCAAATTACTCTTCAACAACGTAAAAATATGAAATTTGGGCTCTGAACAACTCTGGCCAGGACTCTTAGGAAACATAATCGACCGGGTCTGAACTTCTAATTGCAATATTGAGGCGTCAGTTTCTTTTGCCGTAAACCCTTGCATTTCGTATACGTATATGCGGATCTATCGATGTGTGAGTGGTAAGGGTGGTGGTGGTAGTTGGGTGCGCACAGCCCCTTAAGGGTGTGTCGTAAAGGTTGGGCCATGTTTTGTTTTTCGGCAATAAAATTTCGTAGGATGAGAATTATGCCAAAAATATATATATATACCGTTGGAAAGGTAGAGTTTCCGCTTCAGAAAGTATAATAATAGTGGCCAAAATTAATATCTTGAAATCTGTGAATATTAACCTCCTAGAAATATTGGAATAAATGACAATGATATGACTTTATAATGACAATACTCTACTCTTTTATTAAAAATACTGAATTTGTATTATATTGCCATAATATAGATACACGCAAATATGTTATGATGTCGGTACAGGGTATTGTACAAATTATGTGTACATTGTATATAGTATACATTTTTTCATTCTATAGACAAATTATATATACAATGTTGGAAATGTCTTTAAGTGGATATGTTACTTAATCAACTACACTTTATGCCGTATATACTTTATTACTAATATAAGTAAGCTAATGTAAATAACGCCACAGTGTTTCCGCGTATCTTGCATTCAATGAACTGTACAATGCCCTCGTCTGGGACCTTCCGTCCTTGAGCTAAACCGCCCCTTACGCCTTATACCTAAGATATACCCTTATACCTAAGACTCTATACTCTATGGTATCGTTGTATTCCAACATACAATTTATAAGAAATTAATATATATTGCGACGTGGCAAGTTTTGCCGACGTCCCTCGATCCCGTAAAAGGGAACTCCGATTCCCAAGGGACGAGTAATAACGCGTTTTGAGCGTCGCGACACTTGGGCGACGCGAACTTTACAGGACCGAAACCGGGCTCCAGGGGAGCCTGGTCCCTATTTCTCGCCGTACAAGGTGTAAGCGGAACTGGCTCTGGAAAGATTTTCGTGTCGAAACACCACGGAGAGGACCGAGCCCGGGTCAGCACACCCGGAGGCATCAACGAGGGAACGTGGGCACGAGACGACCATCTTCTCGACCCCGTCGCTGCCTCGTCCGGAAAGAAGTTGTCCACGACCGGAGCGGCCAGGCCCTCCCTCCACACGAGACGTCGCCGCAACCACCTGAGAGCGGCAATCGTGGTCGCGATTTTCCGGCGACGAGATAACGCGTGATAGGCCCGAGCGTCGCGACGTGAGAAATAGGGTAGGGAGTAAGGGGACGCCTCGCTTCCGCGTTAGCGGGCCAGCCGTGAGTAGGCCACTGGGTCGTTGGCCGTACCACGAGATTGTTGTTGAAATATTGAATAAGAAAGAACGTAATAATTTGTGCGCGCCACGAGAAGGGACGAGAACAGACGAAAGGACCGACTAGCTGCTGCCATCGCATCGCATCGTTGCCGTTGGTAAGCGCCAGTCAGGTTTCCTTAATACAGTAAACGCTTGATTCTTGTCCAACAGCCATGTTTTTCATGGACAAGAATCGTGCCCCAGAAGTGCTTTTTGATTTATGACTAGATATCGCGCCGACCGCGCCGAGCGAGAGTTCAATGGAGAGCCGAACATAGAGAAGGACAGAATGAAATACGGTTCGCGTGACTGTCCGCGTCTCTTTCTTTCCGATGCGCTGTCCTTCCTTGCGACCGAAACTTTCGTGGTCGATAAAACCACTTAATATAGTTCAAATTATATCGTGTTTGGTGTTATTTTAATCAGACAAATGCCAGAAATAAGGTAGTGAAAGTCCCATAAACAAATAATGAAAATTAAGAGATTGGTAAAATCGATTCCTCGAGTCAATGTTGTGGGGTTCACACCGATATACCCGAGCCGACATCAATCGTCGCCGCCCTGCGGAGCGACTCGGCGTTGACAGGCAGTGGAGGGGGTAGGCACTGAACAAGAATCGTGCCCTCGCTCCGGACAAGAATCAAGCGTTTACTGTATCGTGATCCAGTGATCTTTTCGTGTTGGCTCGGTAACGTTTTCGCGAGGTCCTTGTTCGCGTCGCGAAACGACGAAACCGTCTCCTTGCCGCGTGTGCGGCCATGTTATCGGAAAAGGACAAACGGTCGTCGGTCGGCTAACGTGCGTGCCGGGTTGGTAACGCGAATCCGGTCGGACAGCGGGGGCCGCGTGCCCGTCGTAAGGCGGTAGCACGACGCCGGTATTAACGTGGAGTCGCGGATTCACGGGGGGCCGTATCGTTGCCGATTTCGCGAAGAATTGTACGCTATCATCGAGACGTTCCCCGGTGTGAGGACGCAAAGGCCCATATCGCATCCGACGGCAAACTTCGAACGACCTAGACATTGTATCGCGTATTCCATCGGAATCCGACAGTTGTTCAACCATTTTCAAAGCGCGTAAAATATCTTATTATTTCAATAAATAGCAAATAACAAAATTGTCGATGTGCTACCTTCTCTCCGATTTCAATGACTTTGAAATATATTTTGTCAAGATTACCATAGTAAAGTTTTTTGCGAATATCTCGTAAACTAAAGCCGACCGGCAAGAACTTCAAAGGGAAGTATCATTGAGAATAATGACCTTGACAACATATTGCAAGGTCATTGAAATCGGAGAGGAGGTAGCACATCAAGTTTAACTCTTCTTGTACCGACATATGTAGGACATTTAAGATGACAAATATTGGTATTAAATGAAAAGAAATATTCTCAGTTTCAGTTTTTCTTTGATTATAAAACGCATTAAAGAAAACAGGGTTACAGTAGCAGTAAACATGCAACTGTTAACCAGGGCTTGAATGAAACTGAAAACTTTTATAAATACAAGTTATTTTGTAAATTTTAAATTATTAAATTATTTCTTTTCTGTTTTAAGTTAACTTTGTACATTAACACAGTTAACGATATAAAATGGAATATGATACGGACAGGACTTGGAAAGAAGGATCGATTAGAATGAACTGAAGATTGAACACGGTCTGTCGATTAAACGATAAAAGATATTGATAGAAAAGTTGATAAAGGACTGCTAAAAAGTTATTATATATAATACACAATGTGTATTACGTAACGACCATATAGAAGCCATAATAATCAAAAACAGATCAATCATTTATGTTCGTTGAAATGCGTATATGTATATTCCGTCCAGTGCTTCGATCAATGATGTGGTCACGGTCAGCCGATCATCAAAGGCGCATTGTTATGTCATTGACAACATTCGATTACGTTGGTTTGCGAGGACCGGAAGCGAGGGAAAAACATGAATAAACGGCGTGCGGACCTTTCCGGGCGGCGTCGGACGCGGGACGAAAGTAAAAAATTGAGCAATATCCTGACGGAGCGCGTGGGGGAGGGGGGGGGGGCGACCTCCGAAATGGCCGGACGAGATCTATTTTTTAGGACTTTGTGTGTCTCCATCGACATAGGAAAATGAAACCGGTAATGCGACGGCATTGATAGATTCGCCACCATTTCGAGAATGGTCGGATTATGCGCGGCATAAATACGCAATTTCACCCCGAATGCCAGCGCGGCGTTCCCCTTTGGGAATAGCCGATGCTTATCCGCTTCAAATTAACAAATTGCTCCGAGCAAATACGCTGACAGTGAAGCATGGCGTCGCGCAACGCCGCTTAATCTAAAAGGAACTATTTCTGCTAACGAGCCTTCTCCGATTTCCGTCAGAGAGACCGGCAAAAAAAATCACCATAGAACACACAGTCGAATAAGCATGACCAAGCCCGCTCAGCTTATTTCCAAACTTTTGCACATTCACCGATGCGAAGAAGAAAAAAAAATAGGCGAAATCAAACAGATATCAGAGTACAAACGTTTCCAACCTCGTGCAACCTTCGCGTTGTCTAATTATTAGAGGTGTGCGAGAACCCGAAATATCGGGTCGGGTCGGGAACACGAAATTTTTTCGGGATCGGGACGGGTACCCGAAAATTTCGATATTCTCGAATTTATCGGGATTCCCGAAAGAATCGGGATTCTCGAATGTATCGGGATTCCCGAAAGAATCGGGATTCTCGAATTTATCGGGATTCCCGAAAGAATCGGGATTCTCGAATTTATCGGGATTCCCGAAAATTCCGAGAACCCAGTAATCATTTATATTCGTTTTAATGAATACTATTCATTACTGGGTTCTCGGAATTTTCGGGAATCCCGATAAATTCGATAATCCCGATTCATTCGGAAATCCCGATAAATTCGAGAATCCCGATTCTTTCGGGAATCCCGATAAATTCGAGAATATCGAAATTTTCGGGAACCCGACCCGACCCTACTCGACCTCTTCTCGACTCGTCCCGACCATCGGGTTCCCGATATTTCGGGTTCTCGCACACCCCTACTAATTATCCAACAAATGTTTGCTAGAGAGCCACCCCCCCCCCCCCCCGCTGATTTCGAACCCCAAGAAACTGTGACGCGAACCTGACGGCCATTGTGTTACGTTATGTTGTTAGCGTTTTTTTCTTTAATTTTTTTCATCCTTCAGTGGCCCTTACCGCATTGTACACGGCGCGGTCGCACCCTCTGTGCACACTTAAAACGGTACTATGTTGCCGGCATCGTACCAATGCAACGATTGCAATGCGCGTCCATGGTGATTCCCTATTATGCGGATCACGGTTCTTGTTTCTCCAAGCGCACCTTGTTCCTCCCTGTTTCGTGCACGGTCGCACGAAACTCGTACCTACCTATTCTCCCTCGATCCTTCATCTGGCCCCACGCGACTGCACTCGGTGGTTTCACCTTATTTCCATAACATTTACGGGAAGGGAGCATCCTCGAGATATCAGAATCCCACTTCCGGCGAAGAGGCCACCTGGTCACCCGATGACCATCGTACCGTGCTGTTACACAGGGTTACATGCTTCTGTCCCGTACATGAAATCGGATCGCGCGCGCGCGCGCGTGCGAAACTCCGGCCGAACGGCATTTTTTTACGCCACGGAACACACGTGCTGCGACCATTAGCTGTCGCCGCGTTGCGTCGCTGTGTTTAATTATTCACGAACTATAGGCTGCGCCACCCGTCGCGCCGCGCCGCGGCTTAACCGTGACCATGATCGTGATCATGATGGTACGAAAGTACGCGACGCAATCTTTTCAAGTCAGTAAATTTGCTAGTTGGTGACTCAAGCATCTACTGTAGCATTTCCGATTTCTCAACTTTTTTTGTTTCTCGAGAAAGAAAAATAAAATTTTGATTTCTGGATAATTCTCGAGAGATCTCGAGAAAAAACTCTTTTGGAAAATTACATGTATAAATGAAAGAAAAACACATGAAGCTCAATCAAATCTTTATTATTTATTAACTATTCTAATTTTATACACACACAACGTATTCTATTGTATGTATATCAATTTTATAGTTGTGATCACAAAAGTTGTTCAGAATGTTGTCCTTGACAACGTATGTCAAGGTCAAGGTCATCGGAAATGCCTCCCCTAAAGTAAATATTTACCGTAAATATTTACCATTTATTGTTTACCTTGAGATCACGTATAGTCCGACTAATAAATATTTGTACTACTACCGACAAGCTTGCAGTCTATTTCAATTATAGCTGGGATATTTTTGTTTTGGGTTCCAGGGACCCGACATACAAAACGACAGAAATCCCTGATTTGCTAGGTTTTGTATCGTTAGTATTGTTTAAATTATGTAAGAGAAGTGCTATAAGGCATTCATTCTGTATTCGAATGCGGACTGGTAAAGTGTTAACAATCAATTCGAGACACGCTCGAACCTATTGAGAACCACGTGGTCGATCGTTTCGCCTGAATAATTACCTTCGGATTCGTTTAAAAACCTCGCCGATTTTTTTTCTCTACGGTCGCGCGGTTAGTCGGCTTCTTTTTCCATGAGAGTATGGAGCTAACGAACGACGGAGTAGAGAAATTTCCTCGGGTATATCCGGATTTACGGTACTCCGCGAAGATATCGAACTTTAGCGCGAAACACGTAACGAACGAGCTTCCGAGTGCTACTGGCTGGCGACGGCGCACAGTGAGCAATTCGGACGAAATCGGCGACAAAATCAAAGAACTTTCGATAGAAATGAGATAGAGTGATGAAATTTTTTTTAAATTGAAGCTGAAACTTTGTAGAATATGGGAAAAATAGGGACATTATGGTAAAAACGTTTTTTAACCTTGATAAAATTCGTTAAACTTGTACAATTTCAAGAAAATTGTGGTTTTTCAATAACCACGCGCGGAAAAATTTTTTTTTATACATGCTAAACATCATTTCCTGTAGATTTTTTCGCGCTGATTACAAATCTGGTTTCAAAATTTGTCTACGACATCACGATTTTGAAAAAATTTTTTTTTTTACGAACAACTAATGCAATCATTTTTTCGTAGAAATGACTTAATAACACATTAGTTTGCAGGTATATCGTATTTTCATATATGGAACACAATAAAAATAATAATAATTAAGTATTTCAACGTTTTGAGTTACTTACGAAACATGAAGGAATGAATTATTATTATTTTTATTGTGTTCCATATATGAAAATACGATATACCTGCAAAATAACGTGTTATTAAATCATTTCTACGAAAAAATGATTGCATTATTTGTTTGTCAAAAAAAAAATTTTTTTCAAAATCGTGATGTCGTAGACAAATTTTAAAACCAGATTTGAAATCAGCGCGAAAAAATCTACGGGAAATGATGTTTAGCATGTATTAAAAAAATTTTTTCCGCGCGTGGTGATTGAAAAACCACAATTTTCTTGAAATTGTACAAGTTTAACGAATTTTATCAAGGTTAAAAAACGTTTTTACCATAATCTCCCTATTTTTCCCATATTCTACAAAGTTTCAGCTTCAATTTAAAAAAAAATTTATCACTGTGCGGCGGCGCACAGTGGTCCGAGAGCCCGTTTTTTGTGGCCATAAATCAATTTTTCAAGATTAAAATATTGAAAAAATTTTTTTTGCGTCTAAGAACCCTTCGAAGCTTCCAAATCCAAATTATTATTGATTTCAGATTATTCTGTGCTGAGATATAACGTTCTAAAAACAACTTCCGTAAAATTTAGATTAAATGAAACGTTTAAAATAGTCATCATAGACTATCAAAATACAAGTTTACGTGATAGTTTCATACGTGTCAGCAGGTGTATTTTAAGTGTGTAATACCGTTGTTAGCATTTTTTTATCCATTAACAAATAGTGCCAAGTTTAAACAATGTAAACTTTTCAAAACCTTTTCCATAAGAAACTTTAGACATTTTTGGATATAGTGTATAAAGATTCAGCTGCCCGATCCTGCCCGTTTTAGTTGTACATCGATTTTAATAAATAGTTTCCGGGAGTTTCATTGGACTTTTATAGTTTAAGTATATGTATAAATAATGTATACATATATGTATATTTATTGTTTATATCATTTGTATTTTATTTATTTTTATATCGTTGATTATATTTATTTTATTATTTTGCGACATAATAGTACTACATATTAACACGATTTTTAAAACATTTTCTATGATCTGGCAAAAAAATGTTTCCAACGAAAGTTGATCAGTATTCACATTTCTATAAATTGCAATATAAAAAATTAAAGACAAAAAATTTTTTTTATAAAAAATTTTAAGAGATGGCAACAGTTAAACGGTAACGAATTAACTTTATTTCAACGTTTCGCAGTGACGGGCTTGACAAGACTGCTGTTCGACGTTCGTTTCTTGCTCGTCGTTCGATCGTTTTTTGATGTTTTCTTGTCGTTGATAACGTAAATAACACAATATATCGGGTGACGCAATATAGCTTACAAAATGAAGATCACCCCAATTTTTTAAATATTAACATATATCTTTTACTTCATAATATTCTAACTGGTATCAAAACGAATCGAACGACCAGTAATAATATAACATTAAACCTTGAAATAACGCTACAATAGTTTTAGCCACAAAAAGCGGGCTCTCGGACCATTGTGCAGCGAGGAGGTGGCGAGCGCGTATACGTATATGTATACATACCGTGTGTTAACTACCTCACAGCTCATAACCCCGTTATGATCTCCGTTCCCATCATGTAGCCAGACGCACAAGCGAGCGAGCGAATGCGCGCACACGATCATTCCGCGTATCTTTTCTCTCATCGCTTAATATTTTCTTGTCCAGGGTCAAGACAAATATTGTCTAGACATTAGTGCCCCCGGTTAGCGTGGAAGAACATCATCCTCCGTGTTATTTCAAGCGGAATACTCTTCTGTATCCGGTACGTGCAGCGATACGCGGGGGTTGGAGGGGGTAGCCTGCGGAGGGTGGGTTAAGCCGAATCTCAAGGGCAGGGCAATTTCGTGACGCTATCGTTTACCAGACGATGGTCACTTTTGTGTCGATTTCACATGTCGCGCTTGCTGGGAATCTCTGATCCCGTTCCCTAAGCCTCGAAAGGAAGAGATGTTATGTCAGGACTGCCCGGGGCGGGGGTGACCACCCCCTGTTTCCTCTCAATGGATTTTTCTCTGATCTCTGCGGCGCCGCGCAGATCCTCCACGTGGAAATAACAAGCCCCCGGCAGCCGAGAATATCTTTGGTAAATTTATCGACCGACGGCGACGGGGCAGACCGGGAACCATGCCGCTTATTGTGTATCTAAGACGATCTCGACCGAGGTGTGTCGGTGTGGGTATGTATTATTGCACGACGAACGTATTCATAGGACTTGGACGCCTGCATGCGTTCCAATGTGTTCGTGAAACGACGTATCTAGTGAACACACACAAAATCGAGGCCATTAACACTAACCGTAGCAAGCACAAAATACAATGTATTAGGGTGGCTCTTATTTTCGACATTTGAAATAATTAATTATCATTAATGCTCATCAAATCAAACGGTGTGTTTTCATTATCTTTTATCAATAAACATTAACGAAAAATGTGTATGTTTTTTTAAACTTGCGGAAATTAGCTTTTTTTTTAATTGCAATATTATTTTGCAGAAAATTGCATCTATTTCTTTTATTAAAAGTCAAATAAATTTCTGGTTGCACTCTAGCAAGTGTAAAGAACTATGTTTCGAAAAATCCTCTAAAATGAACCGTTAAATAAATATCTAATCGAGCTCAAACTTGGTACAGAATTTTTTTTTATTGATTGAATTTTAGAATTGAAGAAATTTTGGGTACTTTGGGATTGTCCCGTCGACCATTTCCGCCAAACACGAAATTTTAGTAGGGGTGTAGAGCAGACCTAACCCAGACCACAACCGTAACCTTTATTAACCGTAACCATATTATGTCACTTACATTTTTTTTGTTATTATTATTTTATTATTATTATTATTTCATACATTTAATGTGTTTAGAATGTTTATTTTGGAACTTGCTTTTCAAGGATTTGCGCATTTTCGCGAGCGTTGAGAGGTCGACGGGATAATCCCAAAGTACCAAATTTTGAAACGTACTCGACTGAAGACATTTATTTATTAATATCTACATTTCGACATTAATTTCACAATTTTAAATTCTTTTTCTTATTTTAATGTATACGCGTGTACTATTCTATTTTTTAATTGGTGTCTTCGCTTTTTAATCTGATAGATTGCACTCGAAATTGCGACTTTTTCTATTGCACGTGACATTTCCAAGTGAACCTACGAAATTTTGAAAAAATTTGTATCCTTTTTCTGATACTGTAAATATAGACGTGATTTTTGTCTCAAGTTTTTCACAATTCTACATTCCTTAAAAATTAGTTTTGAACAAACTGGAGATATTGGAAGCTCACTGCCTTGGAAAAATGATATTCTTTAGTTTAAAAAGGATTCATTTAAATTGATTAATTAAGAAAGACTTGGAACTCTTGAACTTTGGTAATTCTTAAAATTTCGAAACTTCCATTTAGCATATTCTTTAAATGTGAAACCAGTGAAAAATGTAAAAAAACAAATCGATCTTTTCAACGATCTAGAACGGTACCTCCCATCGAGTAGCCGATAAATAGGAACGTCAAGATTAGATGGAAAAGTGTGCGGTGTTCCAGGCTGTATCTCTCGTTCTGTTTACGTTAAGCTAACGCGACATCCATTAATCGTCTAAAAGCATAAACCCTGGTGACTCGTTCTCGGTGCGTTTTACACAACAGCATTTATCCCGTCTTCGTGTCTAGCCGGCCGAAACGAAATGTTTTAAACGATGATTCAGCTTGAGGACTCCGGTAGAAAGAGACACCCTCCGTCAGTCAAGGAAGCGTCAAAAGCTGCGATCACCCCTTGACAGCCACTTTAAAATTATACCGATAATGAAATCCAGTCTCGACCCCTAATTCCTAAGCTAAACCCCGCGGACCGACCGAGGAACAGATGCAGGGACAATGGCGAGTCGATCGTCGGTACGAAATGAATTTAGAGTCGGGATTTAAAGCCTTCGGAAACACAAAACATTCCTCGTCTCCCTTTTTCCCCTTACCGTCGTGCCGTTTAGCGTGCTCGTGCTGCCGTGCAGTCGCAATTATTACAAGCCGATCATCCGTAAGAGATATTGTTAGTCTTCGACGAGGAAAGGGGCTCTTGCTTGGGGAACGAAAGTGTTAATGGTGACTGGTTAGAAGCTTGCTTCTAGATAGATCACGATATTTTATGGTTGTCGAATCTATCAACCTGTAAACTAAAATGTTATGCAGCCAGTCCTAAAAATGTTGTACTTCCTTGAAAGGATAGTGATGGGCACGGTAGGGGCCTCTGACAAGTTGCCTGCTTCTCCCACCAACCTTTTCGGCTATGGAGGGACGTATGAGGGGGGAAACGAAGGCACCGTTGAGCAGCGAAGGTACGCGCTGCACGAAAGAGTGATTGGTGGGGAAAGCCCCGCGGATCCTTCTTGTCCGTGGCGGACAAAAATGCCCATCACTATAATATTCCTGAGTTCATTTCAACGTTTTTCACATTTTTGAAGTGAAACTTCTTTTGCCGGGGTGTAAGCCTATTCGCGTTACGGAATTCGTTGTTAGAATTTTCCTGATTTTCATTGATATATTTTCAAATAGATATTTAACAAATTTAAATATGTTATAGATTTCGACATTCTGTACAACTTTTTCCTTTTCCAATATAGGGAGGGCGGTTTTAGTTTTCGAGATATTCATAATTACGCCTGTGTGGTCGGGCCGGCCGTCAGGCCGGCCCTCTCCGCCCCCTCCACGACCTAGTAGTAGTAGTAGTAGTTGCATTTGCCGTTCTTTCTTGATCGTTGAAACACCGGTGAAAGAACACGGTGAAACAAGGTGAAAGAACCGTTTTGAACGGTTATTTGGAGTGACAAAAAAAGTCTGGGCTTAGATTAAAAAGTTAAGAAACGTGAGTTTTTTTCCTTAATAAATTGTAGTTACATTTTTTTTTAAACAGCCAGTGTCTATAGAATTTTTTCAGATTTTAAACTCCGCGGCGTCGTAATTAAAAAAAATGAAATCCAATTTTTTCAGCGTTTTCTCTGCGAAAAACTAAGCTGACCTTGAAATTGTTACGTTTTATTTATTCTATAAGACTATTAGGCACTGATAAACCTTGAACATTTCACAGAAAAAATTAAAACATTAAATCAACTTTATCAGTATTTCTACTGCGTCAGCGCATTACATCTAAAAGTATTAACTATGTTTCCGACAGCCCGGTTGGGTCAGCGCGTTAGGTGTTCGACTGTGAACACCTAACGCGTACTTACTATATGTATACTAGGTTCGCGCCCGGCATACGTCTACTTTTTTTCCGTTGAAAGACATTTTTAGACGTCAAATAGACGTCTCTAAGATGTTTCAAACACATCCAAGAGATGTCTCTGACATCTAATTGGTGTCTTTGAGACGTACAGTTTTGTAACATAAGATGTTCAGAAGACGTTCAGAGGCCGTTCTGAAGACGTTCTTAACCCTTTCACTGCGAAAGGCGTAAATATACGTCCTGAGAAATCCATCGATATATACGAAAGGCGTAAATATACGTCCTGAGAAGTCCATCGATGTATACGAAAGGCGTAAATATACGTCCTGAGAAATCCATCGATATATACGAAAGGCGTAAATATATAATACATCCTCGGAAGTCCATCGATATATGTATACGAAAGGCGTAAATATACGCCATCTAAATTTTTATACTTTATGTTTTTACTTCTTTGTTTTACCGACTGATTCAAATGGACTTTATCGTCCTTTGAGACATACGAACTAAGGTATTGGCAATTGTTTTATTGTTTCGAACGATTGTTAATTAATTCTTATCATATTTGCTGTGCTATTGCAGTTACAAGTCTTCCAAAAAAAAAATCATGCTCGAAAATGTGCAGTATGTAGTAAACATAAAATTCGTCGAGAAACTAGGTACGAATGTAAAGAATGTGATGTAGGTTTATGTGTTGATCCATGCTTTAGGATATATATCACACGGAAATGGATTATTATATTTTTATTATCTTTATTCGTTCATTATGTAAAATAGTTTGTCATTGTTAAGTTCAAAACGAATTTATTCCTCTTTATCAATTTCGGATTTTTTCCTTTATATTTAATTAGCCACTGTTATTGAAGAAATCTGTCAGTTGAGTTATGTAAAGTAAAATAGCATAAAAGGCTACTTAAAATAAATAAGAAATGGATGTTTTTAATTTATTTGTAACGATTGCTTTTTAAGTCATACGAATGGTATCAAATCTTCGGGTACTGTTTTGTTCACTAGTTACTGGTCTGCGCGGCGCAGCGACCGACGTGCGTATAACGCGCCGTCCCTGTTGATGGATTATTCCGAAATCGCGCCGCAGTGAAAGGGTTAAAACTTCAAGACGTCTCGAATGTCCAACAACTGACGTCTTTAAGACGTCTTTAAGAAGGGAGGTTAAGAGGTCTTTTAAAAGAAAATAAAAACAATTTAAATTAACTCTATTTAAGTACTCGAGTTAATTTGGGTTAATTCGGTAGGCCCCCAAACAATGTTAAACCCGGGGTCCCAAAAGTAACGGTCCGCCGCGGCGAAACGCGAAGTTCGAAATTGTTGTAGTACAGTATAATGTCTATTTCAGTTCTCAGCTGCTTTTAAAGGGCAAAGTTCGGTCTCGCTGGCAAATATATAGCAATGTTTTTGGATAAAGATGGGCATTAGGAGTTACGGTCGGTGCATAGACGTCTCCGGTGCTTTTCGCAAGCTTGTACATAAACGCGAGCACGAGTTAACCCACGAATGGTTCAGAAGCGCCGCGATTTCCCAAGTTTCCGCGTAAGTTTGTCCTCTCCCATTTAACGCGGAAGATTTAACACTTCTACCACGTAGTTTACGATATACATGTATATGTATAGATATATCTTTCCTACTACATACAATAAATATACATACATGCAATACATATACATATACATATACAATGGTACCTGGAACGGTTACGAGTGCATACATATATACGTACAAGCGGCAGGCGTTATGCTTGGGGTGCCATTCCGGCGCGCTTTAACGCCCGTATATAAGGGTGAAATTGCACCTCCGGCCATTCCTGTATTTTCGGAACTTGATTAACGCTGCCGTCCGAGACGATTATGGCACTACGTGACGGGATTAGTTAGGATCGCCCTGAAGTTTCCTTCTTCCTTGATTACGCTTTGGCTAATTCCGAGCATAGCTTTTTTTCACCTTTTATAATCAACCATTACACCAGCTCAACCTTATGTCCATGGCTTATCCGCTTCAACGATCTCCGGAACTACCTGTACAGATACGTCTTTCGTAGTCACGAGCTACTATATGAATGTTGTTTTAAGGGGGAGATCCTGGTGTAGACTACCAAAATTATAATGCGAATTTTTTTTATTAAAAGAGCATTTAATATTCACGTTAAAAACTTTAGGGGTATTTTATTAGCTAATTAAACAGTGTAAAAAATGCTTTTGTAGTAAAACCTTATTTTCTCGTTGAAGGTCACGCAAAGGTCAACATATCGCGAATCGTTGAATTTGTTTTTTTATAAGCTATAAGACTGTTGTAATAATATGTTGCCCCATGTAAAAAACACTTGGATGAGCTTGAAATCTCGAACAAAGTGACCTTGAAAAATGACTACCAATTCTTTTGTCGGTATACATTCCTGTGACTGTACCGGCAAACACGAGAAGGACCTTCTTCCGAGTGCTCAACGGCAGCAGTTCTCTTTGTCTCGTTACTTCCGCGTTTCAATAAACATATGTCTAATTTAAATCTGTTTCGTTTCATTGGTGCGCGTAAACTCTCTCCCGCTGAACTACACTATCGAACTGCATTTTCCATGATGCGCGAACAGTACTGTTCTCCCTGTTCCTCTGTAATCGTTCGTGTTTCGAAGCAGGAAGCACGGCGGCGGCAGGCATTTCGAGTCATAACTTGTTAATCCGTCGATACGCAGCTGTCGAAGAAATGAGCCGCAATGAAGCGCGAGCGTTACAGTCGCGACGGCGATTCCAGACATTCCGGTGTCGATTTTTCACGACAGCATAAAATCTTTCATTTCCATTTCGAAATTCGACGTGCGTAAGCGGCAGCGTGTACGCGGACGCACGGCTCGGTATGTCGCGCGGCAAGTTTTTAGTGCCGTCATGGGGGTGACAGAGGGCGGAGAGCGATAAAAATCGCGAAACATTATACAGATTTGTCGGTCGAGCTGGTTTTACGATTTTTCTTCGCGACGGAAAAACCGGGGACTGTTCTGGTGGCAACGCGACGGGCTCAGACATCCACTTTTTATTCCCATAATTTAATTATCTCGGCTTTATGGCCAGGGACTAGCTCTAGTGGGTTAGATCCATCGGCTATAACGCTTCGCATAAATTCTGGCGCGAGATACCGCGGTCGCCTCCTCGCTCTCGACTTTTCTCAGTAGCACTTCCCATAAACGCGTGTTCCGCACGAGAATGGCGTGTGATAGTTTCCCGACCTTCGTCCGCAACTGCTCCAATTTATCGAATGCTGTCTGCCTCGACCGAAGCCACCGCTTTCAATATTCAATTATAAAGTTACACTGTGCGCCGCCACTGGAAAAGGTACACAGCTTGCTACCAATTCCGTCCGCATCGATTTTCGAAATTCAGTTAGGTCAATATTCGGATAATCGGGTTTCCCTCGGAGATACAGTCCACTCGCAATAATGTTCGGACTCTCTTAAAAAGCACGAGAACTGTTTCAATATCGTACCATACGATTTCAATTTTTCTACCAGTTAGAACAATTAGTTCACTACGTAACTTGAAAAAGAAATTTTGAAAACATTGCAATTGGTTTGGATTCCGGAAACAATACTATAAGTTGTTTTCTGCAACATTCTTATGTTAGCCTGTACAGGGTGGTCCACCTAAATGTAGCCATCTAAATATCTCCTTTATTTGTGTTGACATAACAAATGTTTTTAATGTAACGTGAATGGTATCGCAAGGTGCATGCATTGCAAATTTTACTTTTTTCTCAACGTAATTTTTTCCGGAGGTTTCAAGGTCATCGATATTTTTCTTCTTTTAAATTATATTTTCTTCCTTACATATTCTAGTTGTCATTGAAACGCATTTAGACATATTAATAACATGACCTTGAAGTAACCTCCCCCTCCCCTGCAAACCTAACACAAATCGAAAAATGATCAAGACCTAACCCAGACCTAACCATCCACGTTGGCTAAAAGCTCGAGTTACTTTCTTGTTCTGTGTTGTCGTTAAATTAAATTTCAGAACGAGTTCGTGTTAGGTGTTTTTGGGGAGGGGTTGCAGGAGCGGAAAGGGCTTTGCTCTAAAGAACAAATTCGGTCATTCAAAATAGGCAGAATTCGCAATATGTAGTGGGTCTGACAGTTGTTAGCTAATATCTTGGAAACTAAAAGAGACCGCCATATACTTGCACAGGAAAAAGTTGTTTAGAATTATGACCTTGACGACATATTTCAATTTCATCAAAATCCGAGAGGAGCTACCGTTTTTTCTATCTTCAAGCCGAAAATTGTGAGTACATATTGATGCAAATGTAATAAATGTTTTATGAAAACTTTTTTATAAAACTATTGTGTGATTGAACTACAATATTTGGTGACCCTTAGGGGCAACGTCGAATATATTCGACATCCTCCACGAGCCAGGTGGGCCATATTAGCCTACATACAAATTCTCAGATTTCTAGCTCGACCTAAAATATTTTTAATCCGGAGAGGGTTGAATTCCGAATAAAAAAAAACATACGCGTGGAAAACCACGCGCGGCAGAAGTGAAACTTCTTGCAGTCTAATAATGTTTAGAAGTAAATTAAGATTGGAAATGGTAAATGATCCTAATGAAGCGACAACAAGATCAGGAACAACTATTACAAAAAAAAAATAATGAAGCGACAAGATCAGGAACAATTAATAGAAAAAAAAATAATGAACGATCAAAATTTGCGACGCAAAGAAGGAGAGCGTATGGGAAAGAAAGAGACATAGTTCATAACATTTCCCATACGCTCTCCTTCTTTGCGTCGCAAATTTTGATCGTTCATTATTTTTTTTTCTATTAATTGTTCCTGATCTTGTCGCTTCATTATTTTTTTTTGTAATAGTTGTTCATGATCTTGTTGTCGCTTCATTAGGATTACTTACCATTTCCAATCTTAATTTACTTCTAAACATTATTAGACTGCAAGAAGTTTCACTTCTGCCGCGCGTGGTTTTCCACGCGTATGTTTTTTAAATGTAATTTTGTAATTTATATATATACCTCTTCTTTTACTTAGATTTTAGATATTTATTCTGTTCCACACACTTCTTCTCTCTGTAATATAATTAATTATATTGACTTTAATTAATGTAAACGTAGTTGCACGTGCTGTCATAACATAACCATGTATTTCTAACCTTTTCGTTTGATCCTACTATCGAGCGACGGTAAAATCCTATCGCTGCAGCATTTTCAAATTTTCTTGTGATGAATGCGAAATTGTCATAAATAATAATTTAATAAAAAAATAATTATTTTAAAAACCACGTTTTCAAAATGGACTAAAAAGCATAAAATAATTTGAAAATAAAATACTTGTAAGATTTAAAACGAACCGTTTAAATTTTCGCGCCACTCTCGACTTCCGTGACGTCACTTCCGTAACATCAGAAAATTGTTACCCTCAGCAAAGAAGTTTCACTTCAAAAAAAGAGGAGACATCTACCAATCTGGAGAGAAAAGTTTACAACGACAGGTTACAATTGACCGCATATCGCGGCGAGAGAGAGAGTTTGAAAACGTGCACGATGAGATTCGTTATGACGCTCCCATCCCTGCACCCTTCGTCCGCCACTAATGACAACACCAGGGTGCTTCAGCCCCTATCATAATTTGCAGCTTCTGGTTTTCTGTCGAGGGTTGTTGACACAATGCGGGCGCCTTACCGCAGCCCTATTCGTGCCTAAGACCGCCGAATATCAATAAAGATAGAAAAGAGGAGCGTAACAGCTTGTGGTGGGCGAGGAATAGGAAGAGGAAGAGGAAGAGGAAGGGAAAGAGGAAGTAGAAGAGAAAAGAAGAAGAGTCAAACGGGACAGGACCGCAGGCCTCGGACATCGTTTGGGAAAGGTTGCTGCGGGATACGGCGATCGTGACGAGATCAAAGGGAACACTTTGTCCTAATGACCGTGTTGCACACTGGCGCGCCGACGAAAAGCCACGGGGTTCGTTTGCACGCCCCTTCGGGCGCCGGACAAAATGAAATCGAGCATCTTCCGAGCGCGGCCTTCGTGACCGAAATACGGCGAGATCGTGATTCCCGGCTGACGATACCACCCACCGCGCGTTACATTGTTCCGTGGCGACTCAAAAATCTCTATTTCTCTCGGTCCCGGTTGAATTATGGAACGTAGACGGCCACACGGGAACACGAGAAACGTGCTTCCGAACGATCGACTAATTTCTCGTTTGTAATTTATTCGGGTAGAACGGGCACGAACTTTCGTGTGGACGATTCTGCGCGTTCAATATTAATAGCTGAACAGAAAGCAGCTGCGATAATTATTGCGATTGCTCGCCCTAAAAAAAAGCCCGTCAGCCCCTGGGCGCAACGCGAACTCGAACAATTAATCTAAATGTCACCAGGAGTTAATTTATACCAGCGTAGAATCGTATATCAAACGCTATCTTCTTCGGATATTCTCCGGGGTATAGGAGCGTATAAAGCGTTTCCCGTTAACCAGCGACGCGGGTCTTTATCAACCCTTCAACAGACGTTTCGTATCGTCCACGCTGTTGCGAAGCTGTTTCACGCTTTAATTACTTTTCGAACGAAAGATGATCGTTAATAGAGTACGCGTACGTGTACGAAGTATTCGCAAGTCAGTCAACGTAATTACAGATAACGCCCAAGGTGGATCCGTAAAATCTGCATTCGAACGAACCGCATTCCACAATCCCCATTATATCACCCTAATTTCTTTAACCCGCGCCCGCGGTTGCGCGCCCAATTTTTTTTAACATCGGCACTCCTGACCGAATTTATAGCAGTCTTGTAATTATAAAACCAAATATGAATTTAAATCATGTTAACGGGAGAATGTCGCAAACACACTGATATATGTACTTACCTGATCATTCGGAGCTTTCTCTAAGAAAACAATGCGATCAATATTTTTGAAAGTTTATGTGTATTTTGTTGTACTTATAGCAGTAATACGCTGTTTGATAGGGAGAAATATTTACTGTAGGAATTATAAACAAATTATATTTTCTTTCTTTTTAATCCTTTACGTCAAGAAACAATATAAGGAAAATATTATTCAAACATTTACCGTCTATTTTGACACTTTGCAATTATTGATGCGATAGTATCGCTTTGCGGAAATGTTCTAAGTTCTAAGTCAGACGTCGATCCCTGGCTGTTTCCATATTAATTGATTCCCCCAGCATGTTCTGACGACAAGCAATAAAACCAGATTGCATCGTCTGCCGGGTCGAAACAGTTTCCATCATTAATCGGATTTAATGAAACAACGTATCGACCATTTCCTTCCGACGCGACGGCCGACGCGCGACGGAACACGACGACGCTGTGCGTCTTATCTCGCACTTGGAACTGCGAATATCGATGTACCAGGGCGACATTAATATTTATCAGAAAATAACGTTTCATGCTACCGGGATATTTTATTGACCGTACCACTGGCATCGTAGTTGCGGATAGCTGTGTATAGTGTTTCTGATTTCTCAACTTTTTTCGTCTCTCGAGAAAGAGATATAAAATTTTGATTTTCCGATAATTCTCGAGAAATCTCGAGAAAAACCTAACCGACCACACAGCCCTATTAAACATACTAAAACAAAGACAAATCAAATACTACACATTCACCCCGAAAACACTCACACCAAACACACTATTACTAAAAGAACTGGACACAAGTTTCACACTCGAAGAAATAACAGACGAAATTAATAAACTTAAACTCGACGACGTAAAAATTGTAAAAGTCGCGAACTTCACAACGTCAAAATCAACTAGTAACAACAAACCCCTACCTTTATTTATAGTCCCAACAACACCAGACAGCAACACAACATCACTCACAAAAACCAGATATATACGCCACCAGGCAGTAACCTGGAAAAAGTTAATAAAAAAAGACCCTACAATATGCGTGCGATGTCAATGAATAGGACAAACATGAACCCGGATGTTGTAAATTAAAAAAAGGTGAAAAAACCGAAACCGCAAAATGGTTTTCATCAGATACAAAGAATACGGTCAATTCGCGTCGTACAAATGCTGCCCGAAATATAAAGAAATCAAATAAAAACGTGGTAAAAATGGAGACTTCGAATAAAATCAGCAATAGTAACAGAATCCAAAAATGCAACGCTGCGCAAAATCAAAAACAACATCCACACCCATAACACACATCGAAACATATCCTATGCCCAAATAATCAGAAAGAATAACAATTACCCCACACACCAACAGACCAGCCAAACATCACGAAACGACTACTAGGGAAAGGTCGGAATCAGGTGTAACTGTTCGAACTAACTATTTTCTCTAAAATAAACCGGGTTTCTGCGGTTTTTACGATATAGTTTAATCGGTTGCACGTAATCAGACACCGACGTTTGTCACACTCTAAACGAAATCGAGTTTTTCGTTTATGATTCTCGCAGCGGAGATCGTAATCGCCCGTTTTGTCTCTCACCGAGGAGATGACCGCTCGATACAATGAATCGGTTAAATTACTTTTGCTAGATAATTCGCGTATACTCGCAGAGGAGGTTACAACGGAATGTCTTCAAATTCGGCAAGGTGGCCTATTTACATATGTCGGTAGGTGCCCCCACCTCGGTCACACACGAGAGCTCGCTTCGTGGCAGCTAATTGCCGCGTCCTCGTCAAGGGGGGTATTCGCGGCGGCAAGTTATCGCGGGGTACTATTGAATGTGTCCAACAAAATCCAACAGATCCTCCGCATTTATGGACAACCAACAAACAACCCTTACCACAACGGAAGAGGTCTAGCACTAGCACAATTGCTAAATAACTTCAGCACAGAATTCAAAATCACGCTAAAACGGACAAACACCCGCACATTCCACAGAGGCAGCTCGTTCTTAGACCTAGGGCTAGTAGACATTAGACTACAACTAGACGATTTAAACACAGACGCAACAATACCAACCATGGACATAGAAAGCGACCACAAGGCCATAAACATAGACTTTACTCAGCCAGATGACGATGACAAAATAATTTTCACAACCCCAGACAAACCACTTACATAGATACGCAGCGACAGACTGGACCACCTTTCGAGAAGACATTATCAGAAACCACACAATAATTATCCCCTAAAACAAAAATCTATCACAGCACAGAACATCATTAAAGAAACCAAAGATCTAATTAAACATTGTTAATCCTTCATCAAAAAAGAATTCCAAACGTCAACCAACACCTTCTAGGAACATACAATAAAAAATATACCAAACCTTGAAATAGAACACACCCCAACCACCGTACTAAAAGACGCGAAAATATTACTAAGCAATACAGTAAAAAATTAAAACTCTGCACTTCATGGAAAAACATTGAATCATGGATATGTTTTGGGGGGGGGGGGGTTTAACGTCACACTTTTTGGTGTCACACTTTTGGTGTCATCCCACAAATTTAGGAATGACCCCTAGTCCTAAAACATATCCATGTTAAAACGAGAAAGGAAATTACATAATTAAAAAAGAATCAGAAAAAGCAAACACATTCGGAGTACACATGAGGCCCAAATTAAACACCGCCGTCGTGAAAGCCAGCGCTTCTCCCTGCGGAGTAAGAACATTAAGAAACAAAACGTGACCTGAACCGCGAAAACAGAAATAATACGCATAGACATAAAAACCTAGAACTATATTACAGTCATCGAATTGCGAGCGTCTCTCCTACGACCAAGCAAACCCAACCGCAATCGCGATATAAACCTGTAGATTATTCACTACCACTGTGCAATGTAGTCATTCGACTGTGGACGTGCTTATAGTAGGTTCGCGCCCGGCATACGTCTACTTTTGTTCTGTTAAAAAACATTTTTTGGACGTCAAAACAGACGTCTTTAAGACATACCGTATTTGTAACATAAGACGTTCGGAGGCCGTTCGAAAGACGTTCGTAGGACATTCAGTACGTCTTAAACACGTCTTTCAGACGTCTTTGTGATATCTGGGCTTGTACATCCCAAGTGAAACAGTGTAAATTCGCCTTAAAATGACGGCGAGCACCAATAAAACACGAAAAACGCAAGAGCATGTCGTGCCGAAAGAGATATCGACCGTTTCCCTACTCGGGTAATTGTCTAAAACGTCTAAAACGTCTAAAACGTCTAAAACGTCTAAAGTCTTCGCGCGAGCTGGTTCACGACGGCAACGAATGAAGAACGACGGACGAGTGAGCGAGTAGGTTTAGCGTAATGCTGCTCGGTTCGATCGCAATTTCACACGGGCATCAGCAATAAAGCTCCGCGCTGCCGTAATTATAAACAGAAGGCACTTTGCGCGACGATAAATCCCATTCGCAACTCGGCTATATGAGTCATTCTCGTTTACTTTATTCCGTTTGATTAATTCCGGGCCGTAAAAGCACCGTAAAAGCGCGACGACTCGGTGGAACTGGAATCGCGGGGGCATCAGACTGCATTTCGTGGCGGCGCGGCGGCAGGGCATGGCAGTTCCACGGTGATCCCCGGTGCTCGTAGACTAGCTACGGTTCGACCGTTTTCCGGTGCTGGTGCCCGTCGTTTCGGCGTACATTGTACCGTGGAACAGGATCCGAACGATTCCGAACTTCCTTTTTTGGGAGGAGAGACCAGACCAGCAGCATAGGATAAGGTCGTAATTTTAACGGGTCCGCGCGGGTAGCATTTCGATGCTGCCTTAGGTCTCTCGGATTCTCTCTTCCTGTCTCCCTCTTCTTCACGATCCTCTCAATCGGTTATCCTTCTCCAGCCCTCCCGCAATGATCCCGTTTCTTTTTTAGGGCGATAAAATTTTTTCGTACCGGCGCAGCGGCGACGAGACACGCCGCCCGACTAGAATGAAGATATTAACTGTCTCGGTGCAAATATGTCTAATTGCTAGCTCTCTTGCCTCCTGCCGGGGTAGCCGGTCGCTTTCATAAAATCTTTTATTGTCCTCTGATATTTAGAGTTCGACTGCCAATGGGCGAATCGTAGGGACGATCGTAATACGGTTTTCGGGCTGCCATGCGAGAAGAATACACGCGGGAGGACGCACGATCATTTCGTGTCTCTTCGTTTTCTTTTACGTATATATGTATGTCCGGGCGCGCGGCGTTATTAATTGCGCGGGGACACCCGTCGCGTACGGTTTTATCGCGGCATAAAATCTGTACCACTATAGAACAAATGTCCACCCATCGCGCCGCGATCCGTCATCCAAAGCATTTCCATTCAGGGGTCGAAGCTCCGAGGAACTTATCCTTAGTGTGTGACTCGTCCGACTCGCGTGCTTTCAACGTGTGGGGCTTAATTGAATTAAGACGGCGTACACGTTAGAGGCGGCAAGCAACTAGCCACGGTTGCCACTAAGATCGAAAGCAACGGGTACAATGCCGCGATTGTCTTCATCGACGAGACTTCGTTATCATGACTCTCGATGCCTGTAACGTGAATCGGCACCGCTCCTTCGGCCCGTTCGCGCATACGAAAAGGGAGCGTGTCCGCGCATTCGACTGCGTAACGTGATATCCCTACACGGCGAGAAGCGTCAGCTGTAACTTTTATTGGTTATAAAAGTTCGCGATATTATGCCGAGGCAGAATAAATACGCTTATACTATCTCTTTTTCTCTTTCTTAAATTCTCCATCTAGCTCTGTCTTCTATCTTGCTTACTTACTTACTTACTTCGACAACAGTGCGTTCCAACGGAATACGACCAGTCTTATCAATCTAATACATTTCATATTTTATGATTTCTTCTTGGGAGCGAACCAGTTTATTTATATCAGACTGCACCTTGCGTTTTACATCGATTCTATGAATGCAAGTGTACAGTAGGGTAGACCTTATTTTTCGACTTTCGAATTTTTGTTCGGGACACTGCCCAGGATTATGACACTGGCTGAAAAAATTATTTATGCAAAATTTTTAATCGATCGATCAACGGGGAAACGCACAGTATTGAGCTTAAAGATTGCTTATTTTTGGAAACTTTGTTTTTTCCATTATGGTAAAGCGTAAATATACAGTTCTATATATCGTTGAATTTGTCTTTACATGCTCCATAACTGTATGCAAATAAAATACAAGGTCTTCGTAAAGAAAAAATTCGCAACATTGAAATTTCGAAAATTGGGTTTCAAAAAGAATATTTTTCTTTCGCATTACATTTACTTCGTCGAACAATACAAATTTTGTTTGACACATTCATTCATATTTTCATAAATATAAGATTTGTAAATTTTAATGAAGTAACTAATACCTTCATCAAGATTATAGTTTATTAAGTAGTAAATGTTACTATTAGTTCCTACGTATAGTATAATTTGCACGAATATTAGAAGAATGGGGATTATCCGATAAAGGGCTGAACTTGCTCTTGGAAACCCAGAGATTTTCGATTATTATATGTCTAATCCTGTTCATTTTGTCGAGAAAACTCCAAATATCGAAGTCCCCACCTGCGGAGTGCACTCGTTAAGAAGTTATGAGCGTCTAAAGTTCAGTAATTTTCATTGTTTCTGACAGGTAAAAGGGCGCCGCCATATTGGTAAGTGGGGTGCTCTTCCGTGTAGTTACTCAGTGGCGACGCTAGGTGGCAGCACTAGCCGCCACCTGATAGTAGCACGGGCATGTTGAAGGGGGAATTCGAATTTCTAGTTTTAGAGTGCACCAAAATGGGGATTTCGGCTTCTCGAACTGCGATTATAGTTCAGGTAAAGTATACTGAGTTGGTCTGAGTTAGTTTTTTGGGGGTCTGGGGAGCATAGCCACCCAGCAATTTCAGCAAATAAGTTGTTGACAGTATAGTAATATGTACAAATTTGGTTTTATCTGATTTTACAGATTGACGAAGCAAAATTTCGGCAAGAAGAAATATAAATGTATGTTATCGGCATTACTATTGATCTAAAATTTTGTACATATCATTTTTTCACCAAGTGTCATATTTTAGGGGGGTAAGACTAACAAAATTTTTTTTTAAATTTTTGGCTCCTGTAGCTAAGGATCACCCTAGTGTACAGGCTTGTCCCACGTAACGCGACTCACTATTTTTTCGGTCTAGAAGCAAAGGTTCTCGAATGGTGTCGAGTGTCGAGTGATCTACAAATGACGATAAACAAATTCCGAAAATACTGTGTTTATGTAGCGAAACCAAGGTCATCTGAGTTAGGATTAATAGGACGGTATGTATCTTCTCTCGTATGTGCAGTGTTATTGTTTACTTGTTGGGATGCATTTTTCGATAAACTATAATTTATAACTGTGAAAATGATAACAATAAAACTAATAAAACCACGACGTATGATATGTTTTGTCTCCTTCATGAATTTTGTACAAACCGAAAATAATACAATTTCACTATTATTAATAATATTGCGTGTTTAATATTAACTCTTTGAATGTAAACTCTCATCTCGTGCTGTTCATTTTGTTTATTTAACAAAGATTGTGTTACAGTTTTGTCGTGGTTAATACGAACTGTTATCAGTAGACGGGAATCTCTATGCAAAATAAAAATTCTACAAAACAGGAGCAAAATAGAATTTTCATTCTCTCTTTAATGGTTTTAATCAGTTCGAACGAGCACATTGATAATTCTAAAGTCTTTTAATCTGTCCACTGAATTAATGTTACTCATTTTCGTTACAAATTCATAAAATTCATAGTCTGGTCAACAGTTACTCTCATCTAGCTTCGTAATTCTTTGAAATATTAATAACTAATTTGACGTGGAAGTAAATCTCCTCGAGTAAATTGTAACACATATACATATAGTATACAAGCAACAGAAATTCCTTTTTACAACATAGACTTGTACACGGCTTTGCGCATGTAGCGTCGTATAGTATTGTCACGGCAGAATCCGAATGACGCATAAATAACAGGAATAACGGCGCGCACATTAAACGGGCAATACCTACTACACGCAGTGCCTCCTCCACTTCGATCCACATCCACGCGAATGAATCACTCGGGGTTGAAATCGAAGGGAAAAGAGATTGGTGCGGGTCGATGCACCTCTGTATGCACAAGTCCAGTTAACTACTTCCTCGCCACGCGTTGCGCAAGTTTCGCTGATAGGCCATGAAAATAAACTGTCGGGGTCCGAATAACTTTGTAGACGACGATTGCTATCTCGAACTAATGTCACGGCCTCGCGAATGTAGTGATTAGTATCCTAACAATAGGGAAATTTTGAGAAAGCGTGTAGAACGGTCATTAGGAAGATTGCTGACGAAAGAAAACATACGCGTGGAAAACCACGCGCGGCAGAAGTGAAACTTCTTGCAGTCTAATAATGTTTAGAAGTAAATTAAGATTGGAAATGGTAAATAATCCTAATGAAGCGACAACAAGATCATGAACAACTATTACAAAAAAAATAATGAAGCGACAAGATCAGGAACAATTAATAGAAAAAAAAATTATGAACGATCAAAATTTGCGACGCAAAGAAGGAGAGCGTATGGGAAATGTTATGAACTATGTCTCTTTCTTTCCCATACGCTCTCCTTCTTTGCGTCGCAAATTTTGATCGTTCATTATTTTTTTTTTCTATTAATTGTTCCTGATCTTGTCGCTTCATTATTTTTTTTGTAATAGTTGTTCCTGATCTTGTTGTGGCTTCATTAGGATTATTTACCATTTCCAATCTTAATTTACTTCTAAACATTATTAGACTGCAAGAAGTTTCACTTCTGCCGCGCGTGGTTTTCCACGCGTATGTTTTTTAAATGTAATTTTGTAATTTATATATATACCTCTTCTTTTACTTAGATTTTAGATATTTATTCTGTTCCACACACGGTAGGTTTTGAAAATCATAGATACGTAAATTATGCTATGGTCCAGTATTCTTCTCTCTGTAATATAATTAATTATATTGACTTTAATTAATGTAAACGTAGTTGCACGTGCTGTCATAACATAACCATGTATTTCTAACCTTTTCGTTTGATCCTACTATCGAGCGAAGGTAAAATCCTATCGCTGCAGCATTTTCAAATTTTCTTGTGATGAATGCGAAATTGTCATAAATAATAATTTAGTAAAAAAATAATTATTTTAAAAACTACGTTTTCAAAATGGACTAAAAAGCATAAAATAATTTGAAAATAAAATACTTGTAAGATTTAAAACGAACCGTTTAAATTTTCGCGCCACTCTCGACTTCCGTGACGTCACTTCCGTAACATCAGAAAATTGTTACCCTCAGCAAAGAAGTTTCACTTCAAAAAGTCACCGAAGAGTGATACGCTTTTCGCCGATGTACACGGAATATTTGAACAAAAGGAAGAAAGAAACTTCGACGAGATAGAATCGGCGGTTACCGAAGGATCGAAGCTAACGATAGACACGCGCAATCATGTTTGAAATGCGAGAGCTAGCAGACGGCCAATAAATAGGACGATAGGTTTCGTCGCATCAGCAACACTGGCAATTGCATCCAGGTGGTCGTACTGTTATGACGTAATAATCCAAAGCAAGCTACCCCTAATTCACAGGCAAACCCGTGGCGCAGCTCACGGGAACGTAGTGCCTCATGAGTGGCCGTAGTACGTCCTACTAGTCAGGCAGCTTCATGCGTGCGTATGTGTGTGCACGCACTGCACGTGTATCCTACGGTGCACGGCACGCAGCCCGGTGTGGTTGCACGGGTTGATGATGCGTCTCGACACACCTGACGCCCGTTAACGTCCACTAGACGCGTCTAGATATCCGATTCTACCTGAACCCGACTACTGATTCGTATTTAAGCATATGCGGCAGCGACTTAATTACACACGATCGGATCGCTGAAGAGCGTCCGACTAATTATTACGTGTCGATCGAGAATTAAAAATTGTACGGTGTGAGTCAGAACATGTGGGAAGCACGGCGTGGACCAATTCAGGACACTATAATCAGAAGAATAATTATACAGTGATGAACAAAATTGTACCAATGAAAACATGTTTGCGAAAAATCATTGTTTATGTGTTTATTGAAAGAGGATTAGTATTTTAATTCTGTTTCATTTAATTTACTAGTTACAGTTTAGTTTATTCCTACTTTATTTTACTACAGACCGCAATACTAACCAAGAAATGTTTCTTCTACAAATAACACTTATATATATATATATATATATATATATATATATATATATATATATATACAGGGTGTATCATTTAAAATAGAAGAAAAAGCATGAGCCAAATTTACTCGTAATCTGACCTTACTTGAGCGTAACTGACTCAACTTGAGCGTTGAAACTGGAGCGTAAACTTTCATTATATATTCAGTTAAAATGTATATCTTTTTCCAAGGATTTTCACTAGAAACGTACAATCGAAGAATGCGATTTGCAGTTGTGAGTCACCGTGAATGAAGAAGTTTGCCTGGGTTCCTCTGTGATAAATCAGGAGAACATGTGCCACTAAAATTGCCCGACACATTTCTAAAAGATACTTTCGATCAGTACATAAATGTTTTAATACATTTAGCATCACAGGTAGGCGTCCTTGAATTGATTTCCCCACAATTACTAAGTTTGACAACTGAAGCTTCATCTGCTGTCTGCAGGCCAACTACAACAGATGGATTCATAATGGCTAGAATTGAATCGCGTAAATCTATGTCTTCTTTTGAAACGAAAAAGCAATTCAAAGTAAATGCATAGATTTGAATAAATATCGTATACGTACAGGGTGTAAAGAAACGTTGGGTCTTGGCTGCCATAGACTACATCTTCGGATCGATGAAGATCTGTAAAAAAAAGTTGCCGCAAAAATTGTCCTTGATCTTCAATTTTAAGGTCAAATTTTTTTATCGCGTTGTATTCTATGCATCATGCAATTAAAATAAATATTTGACCTTGACATTCAAGGTCAAGGACAATTTTGCGGCAACTTTTTTTAACAGATCTTCATCGATCCGAAGATGTAGAATACGCCTATGGTAGCCAAGACCAAACATTTCTTTACACCCTGTACAATTAGAATTCTAAGTGCTTGTAAGAAAACATGGAATAAAAATTTCAAAGCTCTTGCGGCACCTTAAAAATTGATCTGACACAACCCAACATGTGCAAACTTAATCTGAAAGGTGAAAGGCAACTTTATTTCACTATTAAATAATCTTACGATTATGCTTTTTTCGTTCCACCCTACTGTATACATATGCATATAATAGTGTGAACCCATAAACGGTGGTTATTATCTTTTTTTATACATATATTATACATACATATACATGTCAAAACCTGTATGTCATCGACTTTCGCAGCTCTAATAAGCTAGGTCTGACCTAAATCTACCTTAATTTTTAGTGTTTCTGTCCCTATGTACTAACATCGCTGAAACAAAATATTTCCACGAAACGAGGATTAAACGAATTGTACCCCCAAATAAGATAAAAATAAAGTCTATGGTAAACTCTTAGGTCGAACTGAAGTATGTCTATAAAACAATAACGTAATTGTCTTGGATGTCTAGTAACGAAATTACCCAGACCGCTAAAGTGCGACCAGCGAAACGAATTCGAATATTGTGCGCAATAAATGTGCGACCTATAACCTCCGGGTACGTTCTTTGTTACAAGAGACGGTGATCATGGCATCTTTTTTCTTTCGCTAGATACACGTTTTAGAACGGAATCAGCGCGGCGCGGCGCGGCGTGCTGCTCGTGCGGGACCATGATCTCGCACAATCGTGATCGAATCAATCGATCGGATTGCATCGACGCGCGACGGGAGCGTGGAAAAACTGTTGGCTGTGGGCAATCAATATTATCGCTTAGCAGTCCACAGCAAGGTATACATACGTATACCAACTTTCTATTTCCCTAACGAGTGGATATGCACACCTGTACGCGGCTATCAACCACCTTCCGGGCACGCGTACAATGCATCGCGCGTCACGTCGCGTCGTGTCGCGCGGCGTTACTTAACACGTCAGGGCCGTATCGATATCTGTAACTGTAAGTGTGGAAAACAAACACACAGTGGAAGCATTATGAGAACAAACAGTCATTAAAGCTCCAGTCCAAACGAAACTTGATCTAGATCAACGCAGTTTTTTTTCTTGGAAACCTTCCGAGACTGTTGAGAAATGTGGAAGAGAATCGTTTTTTATATTATAAATTACTATGTACTATGCATTCTCTCGTCCCTATGATTCTTCAAATATAATCTTTATGTACTAATGAAATAATAAAAAAGAATGGTATAGAAACTGCATTTCTATAGACTGTGGATTGTATGCTTTTATAGCAAAAATGAGTGAGTGTAATTTCAACCAGTGGTAGGATTAAAAGTATTTAAGAATATTAATTCTTATTGCTTAATAAACCCACTAAAGAGAGAAATAAACACCTATTTGGTTCCTATACGTATTGCAATTAGTACCAACAATTTTTATTTTGCATAAATATCGGCTCATACCATACACCCTGCGACAATACTGTAAGATACACTATAAAACCATCCAATATCAGTAAATATTCATACTGTGTATGAACATTTTTCAGAATTCTGATCAAAGCATCTCTGAAAATAATCATCTTTTGACATTAAATAGCTCAATACTTTTTTGTAGAGAATATTGAGCTGCATCGATTAGAGCAGGCAGTTCCAACGAAAAGCCCCGGGGCTTTTCGAGGCACCTTCCCCGCTCAGATTCTTCTCCCACTCTTAGGCTTCATCGTCATGATGTATAGTATGTACGAGGTTCGCGCTCGGCATAGTCTACTTTTTTTCTTTTAAAAGACGTTTTTAGACGTCTAATGGACGTCTTTAAGACGTACAGTTTTGTAACATAAGACGTTCAGAAGCGGTTCGGAGGCCGTTCGGTAGACGTTCGTAAGACATTCAGGACGATTTTAAAACGTCTTTGTGCTATCTGGGATTTACTGTGTTAAATTACACCTACTAATTTTTTATGTAAATGCATAAAATCCGCTGTCTATAATTGCGATTTAATGATTACAAGCGGGCACACTGTATTATAATAGTAATGTCGTGGAGTAAACAGCTATTACGACTCCAGGTATCTTCTTTCGAAAAACAGGCATTACGTCAGCAATACGGAAATGTTGGATACACATGCAACTCGCGTCGTATTCGAAGGTATAAGGATGAAATAGTGCAACGTGTATCAAGGCCAGTGAACTTGCCACTTGAACCTAGAGCAGCGCGGCGCGGCGTGGCGGTGCGGTTTTTGTGGTTGCTCGGATTTTATAACGTTTCTCCGGTGTACTGCGTCCTCCCTCCCGTTATCCCCGGCCATTTATGTTGCTCTTATTAACAGTGGGGTAGCGCGCGTACTGGTCTACGGTAATCTTTCGACGCGTAATGATAACTCGTGTTGATTTCCTGGTGCGCGGTCACCGCGGCACGAGCCTTCGCGAGTGGTTCGCGGTTAATGGACGAGACGCGTAACAAAGAAACATGAAACGAAGTGGACGACACACCTTGGCCACGGGGCGAAATCTTCCGAGAACCGATTACGATTAACGCGGTCGCGCGAAACTCGGAAGCTCGGAGCGTGAGCGCCGAGAACCGTTTTCGCGATACCAGCTCCCGAGCCCACCCATAATAATTATAATTAGTAATAACCGGTGCTGAAGTCAAACAAGAAAACATCTGGGTTGGTGCGGACGGAATACCTGGAACAGGACATCAATTTTCTGCGTCGAAACGGCTCGATGATTCTTTCTCTTTTTACCGAACGTCTTCCGTTCGAAACACACACGGTAATTCGCAGTCCGTAAACGTGACGCGCCTAATAAGTGTTAACGGGGGTCATTTAATTCGATCAATTCAACGATCGAGCAGGATACGAATAGAATTCGTACGCTGGTTTTAATGGTGCTTTAACGCGAGACCTGTACGTGCATTATATGCAGCGCGCCGGGTATGCACGTCTGAAAGATATGTAGCTTGTAATGTACACGCGATAAAGGATAATGCATTCGCATAAACCTTGGAAATATAGAGAGAAATGATACGCGCGCAACGAGTCTGAGCACCACTTCGAATGTACTCGAGCATTCGAATATATTTAGCAGAGACTTTCTCTCCTACGGCGATTCCTTCTCCAGTGCGCTTCATTTACCCCGGGCCGGAACGCCCCCTTCCGAACGAAGAAAGAAAAAGAGAAGTTTTCATGGCTGGGGGCCCGGAGAAAATTTTCACGGAATCGTCAGACGCCTCATTTGATTCCAGCTCACGGTTTGACGCACCAAGCGATGCTGCGAGCCGACAGCTCACGCGATTTAAACACCCACGATAAATTCGGCTCTTGTCTACGGATCCACCGACAGTTCTTTTTTTTTCTTTTTTTGCGTAAACAGCTCGTCGCACTGAATTGGTCGTGTTATTTATTTATATAGAATAGACAGGTGAATGGATTATTTGAATCTTATAACCAAGAAAACTTAACTTGAACTTGAACTTAGCTTGAACTTAAACTCCACTTGAACTTTACTTGGACTTTTCTTGAACTTTACTTGAACTTTTTCTTGAACTTGAACTTAAACGTAAACTTGGTGCGGGCCTGATCTGCAGGCTATAATAGTATTTCATGATCAAAACTCAAAACGCTTCGCAACATTTGCGTTCTGAAAAGTCGTCTAAAAGTCGTCTTTAAGACGTACAGTTTTATAACACAAGCCGTTCAGAAGTCGTTCGGAGGCCGTTCAGAAGACGTTCGTGGGACATTCAAGACTTCTTTGTGCTATCTGGGATCACTTCACTTGAACTCATAAATAACTGACTAAAACAGTCAACCGACTACTGCGATAACAATTATGAGGTATCCTTTTGAACAATGGAAGTGGGAGTCATAAACGAAATTTAAATTAACCGCAAACTATTGGTCTTCAAAAAATGCATTCATGGAATATTAATTACAAGTAGTAAATTACAAGTAATAGTGTAAGCAAAAACAAATTGGTGGCCTTCAAAACCTGATACAACATAAAACAATATTAAAAAATAAAATCGATAACATTTTGTACGTATTACTACGGACAAAAACGAGCCATGTACCAATTACTGAGGATTAGAATTCCAAATATACGAGCGTACGGAAATTAACTATGTACGTATCTAGGCATTTTAATTTAAATAAATCCTGAATACAGTAATAAATAATGTTTTCATTTATTACATTTTAAATGAATAAACATTTTATTAATTTTAACACCATAGTATAATATCACATGAATAACTAAATACATTCTTTCAACAAATATTTGGGTAATATTTATTATCTTTATTTTGAACCTGTTTTAAATTAAGAGCATTGTGAAGTTTACAACATTTCACTCAATTCTTCTACCTTCTTATTTCTTAAAATCTCCATTTTTTTCTTGTTTCTTACGTTTTCTGTTTCATAAGTAGATCATCTTTTCATGCACTTCACTTTACTGCGTTTTTGAAATTTTTGTTACTTTGTTACAAGATCTTGACTTAAGAAACTATTTTAAATCACAGAATGAAATAAATAAATAAACCATACAAATTTTTTTATTTTAAATGTTCATAGTTTATATGAAAACATTAACATTTTTTATTTTTTACCTCACAAGTTAAAAATGTTCTTTACAAATGTTTTTTTTTACAATGTTCTAACCTCTCAAAGCGATATATTTCAATTATTTAATAAAAATTGTTTGAATATCAATATATTTTATTTCCTAACTACTAAATGTATATTTATATATACAATACAATACAATACGTTGTGTGTGTATAAAATTAGGATAGTTAATAAATAATAAATATTTGATTGAGCTTCCAGTGTTTTTCTTTTTATACATGTTATTTTTATCAAGTTTTCTCGAGAAACGAAAAAGGAGAAATCAGAAACACTACCCACAGTAATAGGTACATTTACCGTATATCTAATATTTCTACACTTTCGATCGCAATGTTTGCATAGCATTATAAATTCAAAGTGCCCTGGGTATTCGGAAATTAAATGCGTCCACGGAACGCGTATTTCATGAACGACAAAAGAATGTCTATTCAGGAGAGCTTGATATACGAGTGGCTTGCTCGCGGAAAGCGGAACATAGGTATTTGATTCTCTCTGGTTCCAGAAAATCGTTCCTCTCGTCAAGGAGCCAACAAAGCGCACCTTATTACGATCGCGGAATGGAAACGCGTATTCAGAGGAAAAATAGACTCACGAGAGAAATAATCGGTATTACCCGTCGGTTAAGAAGTCCGTAGTGCTGAATAAGGGGTTGCTCCGGCTCAAAAGGATCCGGAACCCGAATCCTACAGAGGAACAAAATATACATATATACATATATATCAGCGGCGTTCTTTTCGCGATATAAAAGACTATAAAACCCCTCTTTCGGCGTATTCTCCCTACTCTGCATTGGGGCCACCCCTACAGCGGCTGACTGATCTTTTGCCCAAAGCGTCGTCGATGCTATGGCGTAATTAACGATTACGAAGTATTTCGTAGAGATGATTATCAGTCTGTGCCGGATCCAGCAGCGTTCTCACTCCATAACATCCGGCACTTTGATGTCCCGACCGTCTCTTGTTTTCTGCTCCATTGTACCGACTCTTACAACCACCAGCGTCACGGGGCGGGTGCGTTCGCCGTGTTTTCCCATATCTGTGTGGACACACACCGATACCATCCACACAGGCCAGGAATCGTAGTCACGATACGAAACGGCGCAGCTCCGCATCAAAAACCCACGTCGATGAAGCGCGGAATTGCGGGCTCCATTCTGCCGGCATTGTCGAGAGCACGAGGTTTTAATTGGCGATCCCCGATGAAGCACACTCCTCCACGTCGAAAATGAACCATCACCGTGATACGCACGTTTTCACCGACGATAAAGATATATTCCACGTAGTTAACCCTCCGGCGCCCGTTTACGGTTGACGATGCACTCGAGGGTTACCCAATATCTTCCGTGGAATTACGTGCACTCTCCGGCATTTAGCAAGACAAGATTGCGAGGAGTGCCAGTGGTACTAGGTATCGCAGCGCTTAATACCCCTGTTCGGCTAGTGCTTTTAAGCGACACGATAAGTTTTCCGTCGCGTCGCTAATACAACGTGCCCTCCCTCACGCATCTATGACAGACTTCAAATAACGTGCCCCGAGTTCTTTCGCAGTCGCGTCGCGTCGCGTCGCCAGCCCACTTCCGTTTACCCGCGAACAACCGCTACGCTGTTACAAGACCTCGACTGCCTTATCCACCTTTCAAATCCAAGAGAGAGTTACACTCAATTTCAATCACACTTTTCCTGAAAAATCGCTGGACGTCGAATTAATCGGAGCTCGCAACCCGCGACAACCACCACAGCCTACGAGATGATCGCGTCCTCCGAGACAGATGATCGGCGTTACAGGGAATATACATTCTGGAGTTATCGCTTGTTGGCGCTGTTTAATGGAATACTGGAGTACAAATTTAGATAGAGGATCTAAGTGTTTTGAAAAAGGTAAACGCATACCAGATAGCACAAAGACGTCTTAAAGACGTCTTGAATGTCCTACGAACGTCTTCCGAACGTCTTAGTCTGCGGTTATAGTGGAGCGGCGAGCAACGATGATAGCGGCGCGGTGAGCAGCGCGATAGAAACAAACCGATGTAATTAAATGAAAAAGAAAAAGATAGAGGTAGTAGTTTGTTTTTGTTTCCGCTAACATCGCTTCTCGCCGCTCCACTATAACCGCACCCTTATTACAAAACTGTACGGCTCTAAGACTCTAAAGTTGTAAAATGCAACTTTTAGTATTTTCTCCACAATTCCGACCAATTGTAATATAAAAAAAAATTTCTTTTCACATCATGTAGTAAACTAATTGATTTCACTTCTCAAAAAAAGTTCAAATCGTGTGGTCCAATATGAAAAAAGTTATCGTTTTTTTAAGACCGTCCGAATATTAATGGGAGTCACTGTACATTACACCAGAAATTTACATATTTGTAAAATGCAACTTTTAGTATTTTCTCCACAATTCCGACCAATTGTAATTTAAAAAAAAATTTCTTTTCACATCATGTAGTAAACTAATTGATCTCACTTCTCAAAAAAAGTTCAAATCGTGTGGTCCAATATCAAAAAAGTTATCGTTTTTTTAAGACCGTCCGAATATTAATGGGAGTCACTATGTACATTACACCAGAAATTTTCATATTTGCCTGTTAAAGAACGCACACACAGTTATGCCGAGTATACAGGGTATCAAAAAATGATGTACTTTCTTTATTAAAAAATTATTTACACATTACCTGGTGAACTAATCTTTCCAACATCTCGAAACAATCAAGCCCAGTCCAAGTCAAGTTCAATTTTAAAGAAGTTATTCGTTTTTAAAAGGTGTAGCACGACTACAGTATAAGAAATATGTATAGAGGAAGAAAGTGCAAAAAATTAACAATATTTAATATGACAATTTTGTTGAATGTGTTTTAGATCGCAATAGCAGACGAAGCACCATATGGTGATTAGTGCATTGTTATCGTTTGCGACGTAACTTCCTTTTTACTGATTAATCAATGAATGGTTTTATTATGGGGAAGAGACTGAGAAAGAAGAAGAAGAAGCAGCAGCCGTTTCGATGCAGGAAATTCAAAGCAAACCGGAACAGGATAGGCCGTCCGAGAGTACTAACGAAGTTAATGACGTGTCAGAATCATAATGGCGTATCATCGTGCGAAGACAAGGTACATAAAGCATATGTTTTAAAGCTCCGCGTAATCGACCATCAAAGTAGACGCTCGGCCGCGGCCGTCGCGTTGGTCGGGATACAATGGCGGGAACGCAGAGCCATTAAAGAGGCGCGATTAAATTTAATTATCAAATTTTACGATTATTTGGGGCGCGACCGAACCGAATGCGCTAGCTTCCGTGGGACCGCCCGAAACGCTGCAAAAAACACGGAGAGAGGGTTCCACCGCACAAAAAGCGAATTAGAATTTTCGTCGGCAGCAGTAAAACCGCTAATAAAACTATAAAAACTTTTTGCAAGGTACCGGTCACATTGTCCGTCGGGTAACAGGACAATACGTATAACAACGCTATAGATATATCTACGATCTAACCGTTTCCCATAAATGGTATTAATACGTCCTTTCATCCAGGAGGCGCGATTGCCGTTTCGAACAACTCGAAATCGCGGGACCAAAAAAAAAAAAAATATTATATAGAGTCGGCGATTCGTAAAAGCGAACACCTTGAGCAATGAATTAACTGTGGAAACGTGAGACTTTTCACGGTGCATTTAACCTGGGCGCAGATAAATTGTAAGCCGCGTTAGCTAAAGCGCAACGATTAAACGAGAGTAGCGGCAGTCGGTCGACGCTGGGAGGGGAAAGGTTTAGACGGTTTTCCACGAGCATAATAGTTTTTATCATCGGGCCTCGACCGCCTTCACTTTTATGCTGCTCATCAAAAGGCGTGCTAGTCGAACCTCGTAGCCTCTCTCCCTCTCTCCCTCTCTACCTCTCCCACTCTCCCCCCCTCTCTCTCTCTTGCGTGGCCTTTGTTTCCAATCCTGCACGTGGGTCAACGTTCAAAATGTCCCGCATAAACCGAAGGCTTAATAAAGCCTGGAATCCGGACTATTCCGTTCGCAGTCAACATTCCGTATTGGATGAGCGACCCTTTACAACCTTTCGGTCCTACCAGTCTCATTTCACCAGCGAACCGAAAAGGTCGTGGCAGCGAATGAGATAACGCGAAGAAAAAAAAACGTGTACGAGCTACGATTCGATGAAATGTAAAAGAAAAAAGAAGACACAATACGCTTAACCATACGCTTTAATGATGGACCTAGCACGAACCGGGGTTCTCTGTTCGCTACGCTAACTCTCTTTTGGCAATAAAGCGCCGGCTGGCTTTATTGACCGGAAGACTAGGCTGCCGAACGATTTGGACAGTCGGACATTCGACCGACGAATTTCCGGTTTATAAGCGAGCCCGGAGAGTCGTAACGCCACGCCGTTAACGATTAACGATTCATTTAGGAACGTTTAGTACGACGAACGAGGGTTCGGAACGTTACACCGCGCCGCATCGTCCTCGGCCGGACTCGCTTGCTTGCTACGATAAGAGACGCTTCTTCGTAATGGCGAGTTTGAATATGCTTACAGGCCAGCGCAAATTGGGGAACGTGGCCGGGCAAAATGCGCTGACTACACGTAAAACCGTACACGAGGACCTTGCGTTCTCATCGACGTATTAACACGTATGCTCCCCAAAAGGGTGGAACAAAAAAAGCGAAATTGTACGATTATATTGTCTAATAGTGAAATAAAGTTGCCTTTTATCTTTCAGATTAAGTTTGCACAAGTTCGGTTGTGTCAGATCAATTTTTAAGGTGCCGCAAGAGCTTTGAAATTCTCATTCCATGTTTTCTTACAAGCACTTAGAATTCTAATTGTACAGGATGTAAAGAAATGTTTGGTCTTGGCTACCATAGGCGTATTCTACATCTTCGGATCGATGAAGATCTGTTAAAAAAAGTTGCCGCAAAATTGTCCTTGACCTTGAATGTCAAGATCAAATATTTATTTTAATTGCATGATGCATAGAATACAACGCGATAAAAAAAATTTGACCTTAAAATTGAAGATCAAGGACAATTTTTGCGGCAACTTTTTTTTACAGATCTTCATCGATCCGAAGATGTAGTCTATGGCAGCCAAGACCAAACGTTTCTTTACACACTGTACAGTACCCGATATTTATTAAAATCTATGCATTTACTCTGAATTGCTTTTTCGTTTCAAATGAATTCATAGATTTACGCGATTCAATTCTAACCATTATTAATCCATCTCTTGCAGTTCGTCCGCAGTTCCAATTAATTTCGTTCTTATTATTTCTATTATATTTGTTAAGTAGTTCTTTTTCCAACTTTAAGTATATTGTTTATTACTTCTTCATTCCTGGATTATCAATTTATAATATTCTAAAATGAATATGTAAAATGATATTCAACATCATATAATATACTGAGCAAATACAATTCATGTAATAAAATATTTTTATTGATTTATTTCCCCAGCATATCTTCATCCACAAATAGTCATTCTAACAAATTACTTCTTTCACGCAATCCTCATAGTAAGAAAAGTGTATTTCTTAAAAACTTAAGCTAAGCTACTGAAAAAATCAAATAATATTCGTAAAATTAATAATAATAAAGTTTGGCTAGCTTACGGCACCTTAAAAAATTTATTAATCGTATTCAAATTTTAACAGCTTACAGTAGGCATCTTCTGCTCACTATTAGAACTAAGCAATAAAAAAAATTAGTTCCATCCTAGCAGTTATGTCAGTTTTCCTTTTAAGCTAGTTCCTATTTATGGTAGCGAGAATAGTATGACTTTAGAGTTGATGGAGGCATCCATAATATCATTTTATGGAGGTTAATTGAATTTACTTCCAAAAATACTTTTCTGAAATATTGAAGATATCTGTACTATTTCGATGGAGATTTTATAGTTTTTTAAAAATCGTTACTGTGAGAATACTACATTTTTTAGTTATGTTACTATTCCTGCCGAGGTACGATAAATGTAAGTATGTATTAGTTAGCCGCGAATTTTATGGATTTTTCAAAGAAAAGGGAACGCACAATTCAAAACGGTGAACACAGTAACACTTACCATACGACCACCAGTTCCACATTTTTTATTTTTTTATTATTGAAATTATAAAGATGCTTCCATTAGAAATTATTCAATAAATTTCTTAATTCAAGCACGTATTATTGTAAAAATTGTGAACAATCTAAATCTTGGGATTATAAATAAATTATCTATACGCACTCGCGACCGTATACTTTTACTCTCAAAGTATATATATTAAATGCACTTATCTTTGAACAATCTTTGCGATACATAGAATACTGCGACGCGACTGGCTTGCATGTTTACGATTTGGCGGAAGGACACAGCAGAAGAACGAGATCTTCGCACCATGTTTATTTATAGAAACGAGCGTATCAATGCGCTATCCTTCGAAACGACTTCTCAATTATCGTGTTAATGATTCCGTGTAACTAGGTCGGTAGGGCAGTTTTATAGCTATTACTTTGAATACTCAACACTAAATAAGTTCAGTCTTGTAATTTTTATAAAATAACGTATATTATTTTTGTACCCGGTACGGTTAGTTTTAAAAAGATTTAAGGGCATCGGTGAATCAGTGTCAACTTAATATACTAATTAAAAGAAGAAATAAGCAATTTTTATTTGGCTCTTGTCTCTTGCAGTCAATGCAAACATTTTTTTATTTTGTATACAGATCCGCAGTTATTGGGACATCTATCGATTTTATAAAAAAATGATACTTCATCGATATTATCCAACGTGATGATGGTTTCTTGATATTACATGAAGAAGAATATGTACACGTTTAAGTACATTGTAAATGCAATTTACATCTTTATTCTGTCCACATATTTCGTATATGTGTACTGCAATGGTGTATATGAGAAAAAAGGATTTTGATGATGTAAAAGTATATTGTATATAAACATAAACAGATTAAATTATATAGGGCATTTCACCTAACTTGACCATTTTAAATATCTCGCTTATTTTTTAAGATAGGGAAAGGAGTATTGTTCGAAGGGGCAAATGCGATGATAGGCAAAAAAATAGGACTAGATATATTCATTACAATAGACTTCTAGCTCATAAAAACACGAACTCAACGATGTACGATTTGCTGACCTTCGCGTGACCCTCGACGAGAAAATTTATGTTGTTGTTGTTAATGTAGATCCATTGGAGAACATATAGGCATACAATATATGTAGATATAAATTTTCTTCTTCTGGGAAATTATAAACTACAACGAAATTCTAATCACTGCAACCGTAAAATAAATCGCAGTGCAAGTGGTTAAAGATAGTAATTGCATAGGAAAAACTACAGTTAATTATTGTCGGACTACTGCAACGTATTCTGTTTTGTGATAGTGTTTAGAGTGTTGACTTTTATAGATTTGGCGAACACTCATTTACTTTGTTTTTTCTTTTGAGAGAGGGAGAGAGAGGGAGAGAGTGAGGGAGAGGCAGTAGGAGGGAGAGAGAGAGAGAGTGAGGGAGAGAGAACCGTCAGGAAATTAGGTTCCATTATGAACGAACCTGTAGGGTAGGACACCACTGACGTAATTCACGTCATTCCGAAGTTAGTGCCGCGTTAAAGTTACTGAAACGCGTCTACAGAACAGAAGACAATTCTGTCGTCTCGTTAACGTCATCGCTTCGGGTCGTATAACTTGCTCTACTACGAAATTAAAGCACGAATCGATTAACCGAGGGGACCCCGAAATTATTACATTAAAGCGGATATACCAAGCAAACGAAATAGAACCAATAAACCGTACCGATGTGTTCCATTACGCAATAGAATAATCAAGACATTGATTAGGAATCGGCAATTGGGCAATTTCAATCATTCACAATGTACAGTAGTGGCTCGCGAAATTGCTCGAACGCCCTTTAAAACAGCATAATTCTTTTGAAATCGGACCAAACGATCTGACTTTCTTTTAGCAATTACAAAAAGAAGAAAGATCTACGCTTCTTAGTACTGATTCAGGGTTAGTGTTTTTTTTGTTTATGTAAAAGAATAAATGATTTATACTAGACATTATATTTTTAAGTTTTAGGACAACATTTAATAATTTCTGTTGCAGATTAATCAATTAAGACTGATATGAAGTAGGAAAAAATACGGGCACACGTTGAAATGGATAGTGCTCAATTTTTTGATGGCGGTAAGAAAAGTTGACATATGCTTAACAACCATCCATTAATAAAAAAAAGTATTTGTAAAGTACTCCCCTCCCATCTTCGTCATCAGTGAAGAGACTATTTTCATTTGCGACTTTAACCGATGCCTCCTAGTTTCGATCACTAACAGACCAAATGTTTGAGGAACGTGTCCTATTAAAAGCCAAAACAAATTTCTGTCACGATAACATAAACTATAGTTTATAATTAATTATAATAAATTATTTTGATGTTGATTTTGATTTTCACTGATTATTCTCTTTTTTTTACGTATGATATTATTTGTACATACTATATACATATATATATTTATACAGATATTATTGATATTATTTATAAATGTATAGACAATATTTTGATTTCATTAACATTTATTTTGAATGTTATTTCAATAACAAATAATCAGTTCTACAATTTATTATTTTCACAATTATTTGCATAGGTTGATGGTGCCTGTATAGGTTGATGGTGCCGGCGCGGCGCCGCGCGAGTTTAAAGTTTAAACGTCCCGAATGTACGCGCGTGGATACGCGCGGGAGGATTCGAAGTTAATCGAGACGTCACATCGGTACGACGTCACACCTCACCCTTTGGGGCGGAAGTATTCCGGGGGCGAAGTTGAGTATGGGGGGGGCTATGGGTTGTTCTAACCATAACGTCAGGGTGACGTCACATTATCAACAAACTTACGTTTTTAGAACAAACATTGCCCATAGTTTTTAAAGAAATTCCTTTAGATATTCGTCGAGTAATGTGGTATCAACACGACGGCTGTCCCGCTCACTCTTCACGTACCGTAAGAGTCTTTCTGAACAATAAATTTGCAAATCGCTGGATAGAACGTAATGGACACATACTATGGTCAGCTCGTTCACCCGATCTGACCTCGATCAGCTCGTTCACCCGGTCTTGACATCAGCTACAACACTATGTAGTTAAAAATATATGGTACCATTTAAAAATCATCAATGACCTTCAAAAGACCTTGAAAACATTTGGAACATTTTTTTATATCACCATATTTCCTTCCTTTAACAGTACAACTTTTCTCTATAACATTTTCTTCCATCTTCAAGCCTAACGGAGCTATTTAGGTGGCCTGTTTTTCGTGAATCACTCGGTATTTATAAAATAGAATAATATAAGATAAAGTATTAGTATACAATACTAACATGGCTTTTTTACCAAAACTTTTCCAACAAGAATTTTTCACTCAAGAAAAATAGTCCTAATTTAAAGAATTCCAACCTGTGGGATCAAGGAGCCCCTCTGCCACCCCCCCCCCCCACCCCCCACCCCATGAAGAGCGCCATGGTTAAAGCGATGCGGGTATACCAATAGCTCTATGGACCACATTAAGAAAAAGCCCTCTCAACATTGGAGTAGCTTAATAAAAACGCACAGTTGGTTAACGACAAAAGCGTAATTGTAACGGAGCGGGCTTATTGCCGCGATGATTTTCGCCATACATACATAAATATAAATACCGGAGCCGATTAGCAGCGTCCGCGAACATTTTCGCGGGCATCGTGCTGCGAGCGACTGTTAATATCGACTAAAAGCAGACGCATCGCTTTAGTCCATTTCCGAGACGCGATACGAACCTGTCAACGCATTCCAAGAACGATACGACATCCTTGCACGGGGAACTAAAACGGTTCGCTGGTAGCTGAAATTGCGTGCATTTAGTATCCGTTATTTTTACGGTATCACGCGTTCGCATATCGTGAACGTATGAATACTTAATGCAACACCGGGGCTAAAGGAAAGACCACGGTGAGCTACTGATCATATCACCGGTCGCGTAACAGCCATGGCAGGCGGTCTTTTAAACTGCTACGATGGCGGCCATCAGCGGGGACCGAACCTTTTTCTCTCGCCGTTAATCCAGAGCTGCGTACTGACGTTTATACGAGCGCATTATCGCGGCTAGGCCGCTCACGGTTCCTCTTAACACCTTTCATAGTTGGCATGCTGCTGCTCTTAAAGCGATTTCGAGTAAGTACTTTGTGTAACTGCACTCGCAACAGGATATAAACGGGCAGCAGATATCAACCCGTTGCAACCTTGCTCGAGCGTCGCGTCGCATCGCGTCGTTGCTTCCTCGCTACTTCCACGCCTTTTTCCACCACGGACCATTTACCGGTTTCGTCGGCCGCGGAACGGACCGGTAATCCTCTTACTCCCTTCGAACCGCGAAATATTTATACAATGTTACACGGTAACGCCGACACGTCAACGCGCGGCGAAATCAACACACAACTCGCCTGGCGAAAAATTTATTCTCCATCGTGACAGAATGAACCAGGATTCAAGCCACGGACGGCTTTACGAAGTGTATACCTATGTATTACTGGTAAACGCGATTGAGAGGTCGTTCTTGAATTATTGCTGAAAATTCCAATGTGCTAACTCTTGTCGTTGCAAAGATGTAGCTCCTTGAACAGTAAATGTCTACAAATTCCTTCATTATCGGTGTGATTGGCTGCTCCAAGATGCATGAATATTACTTTTTATATATCATTTTTGATCGTTTTTGAAGTGAAACTTCTTTTGCCGAGGTGTAAGCCTATTCGCGTCACGGAATTCGCGACACGAAAATGTGTAACGGAAGTGGTGGGGATGGTGAGTAAGGCCAGCGCGTTACCAACACCATCTAGGTGGTGTTGTCGTTACTCGCCTTCGTGTCGCTGGCAGCTGTCCTATACATATATCCCCACTACTCACTGCTGAGGTTGGGGAACAAGGCAAGCGCGTGCTATGACGAAAACACCGGCGGAACGAGCAAAAGAGTTTTGTGACCGAAAACGTGCTAACAAGCCACCTAAACAGCCAGCAAAATCTAACCGCCAACGTTGTCGCGAATACAGAACACGACAAATAGCATTACGGGCTAATATTAGCGACATTTTAGATAATAATATCAGTGACATTGCGGATATTCAGGATCATTCAAGAGAAATTCCACAAGCCGTATCTAGTCAACAGCGATCTCAGGATTACAGACAAAGGAACGCGGATTTGCGAATTGACGCTCAACCATCGATCACTTTTGATTCGATCGATACGCCATACACAGATTTCATTGCTCATCGAAACATACATAAAGAATTAAAAAAAAAATTCACAGACAATCCGTTTGGTTTTGTGAGGTATCTTTGTGATCTTTTGTGGTGGTTTCAAAGTGACTTGAAATGTCCCAATCAAAATTACGAAGAATTACTGCGAAGCGTCGATCCGGACGTGGATCTTACTAGTATTGTGATATGCAAGTGTTGTAACCAATCTCTCTGTCGGAATCACATCCCTAATCTCGCGAAATTCAATGGATTCAAATATCCGGAAATTCCTCCAAATCTACCACCCTTGGATTTAGTGTCAGAAAGACTAATTTCTCCACGCATTCCTTTTATGCAAATAAGAAGATTGAGGCATGCACATGGCCAGTACGGCATTCTAGGACAGATTATAAATGTTCCAATTTGTGTAAATACGATGGTTGAACAATTACCCAGAGACAATAACGATGATCATTGCGTTAATGTTCATATTAAGAAAAGAACATACGTGTGGGAAACCACGCGCGGCAGAAGTGAAACTTCTTGCAGTCTAGTAATGTTTAGAAGTAAATTAAGATTACCCGATCTTGCTCGAACTAACTCGCGACGTGATACGAATTGTACTGCGTTGAGTTCACTTGAAACACCCAATTAATAGAAGGATCCATGTCCCTTATATAGAACTAAAATCGACCTAAGCGATCATAGTGGGGCCACGTACTACTTCTGATTAGATTTGGATTCTTGGAATTTATGCAACTCGCTGCATCGTTAAAAGAGCCCTGGTTCTTTTCAATTTTGATTAAGCCCTTTCTTCTTGAATACGCCCTCTGTTCTGGCACTTATTTCCGAAAGGGTGAAAAGTGACAAACGGAAACGTCTGCACACGTAACACATTTATGACAAATATGAGTAGGTGAAACATAAAGCAGTGAAAAAGTCAAAAGAATTTAATAGTATCAATGTATAAGTACCAACTTACTAAACTTGTTAAGGGCAGAAATAAATATTTATCGGGTACTAGGATCTTGCAATTGACATTGAAAATTTTTATTTTGCATGTATTTTATTAGTCTCCGGATCTGTATGCAAAATAAAAAGTTTGTGCATCAATTGCAAGATACAGGAGCTAAATGTAAATTTATATTTTTCACTAATAATTTTAATATAGTGAAAATAATATATTGATACTATTAATGTTTTCTAATTTTTTCACTCTTCTAAATTGCACGTACTCATTTTTGCCATAAATGCGTAAAATCCCGAGTCTAGTCATGACATATGATTTTGTAACACCCAGTATATAATACCAATAGTCAAATCATACATTATTTTAAGCTGGTGTAATCTGTATTTGGCGGGTTAGCGGATTCTACGACGCAACGGTTGACATGTCCATAGGTTAGTTAGAGGGTTTAATATAATTCTTCGCATTCGTATCTGTAGCTTTGAAATGATGAATTAGTATTGTTTGGCGTTCTTCTCTCTGTTCGGAGTCTGGCAAAGAGCGCACGACTAAAAGTACGACGAGACTTCCGCTTTCTAGAAAACGGAGACGCTATAATGATGTACGTGTAGTCCTCTGGCTTTGTGCACGATCACAGAGAAAAAATTAGCTTTTTGAAATAATCCACGTGTGTTATTGGCTAAAAAGGGTCGTTTCATGTATACCGGCGCATTGTTTTCGTCGTACCACGGAGCACTGCTTTTATGTCGATACTTCAAAGTGGCATGCAACCGACGCTCAGGGAGGACTGTACGTTGCAAAAGTTACACGAACCGGAATCGGATCGTCCTCATCTTCGGAACTTTCTGTTGCAGTTCACCAATCACAACGTTCGACCAGTCTTAACCCTTTGCACTCGGAGCTATTTTAACTCGAAAATTAAATATTTCTTCCAACCTAGACTAATTCCATTCTATATGATTACACAGCGAATCTTTATGCAAAATAAAAATTTTCTGCATCAATATTAAGAAACAGGGGGCGCTGAAAAAGTTCTTTCCTTCATAAATAATTTTAGTGGGTTGAAAATGATACATTGGTGTTTCTAATTTTTCTTAACCTGTAAACTTTTTTAAATTGGTTTCACTCATTTTTGTTAAAAATGCATAAACTCCCCAGTCTATATACGATTTTTTAAATTTTATGGATATGAAATTGATATAATACCTCATTCAATACTTAAATTATAGTAATTGATTAGTTAACAGGACTGTCGTTTAAGTGGCTCGCGACTTTATCGTGCGATATAGTGGAATAGGCTTGCAGGGGATACCACTAACAAAAAAAAAAACGCATTGGCAATAGTCCCGCGATGGTAATGCGGAAACCTATTGATATTGATACGCGTGTCGACCTGAAGCGCCACAAATAGCGCCTATGCTATCGTACGCGCCTGAGCGGCTCCGAGTACTAGGACCTTAGACCATATAGTATACCTATAGACACGGCGTAGATAATTTTCCGTGTCCGAAGATGAAATCAGCGGAAAGACACTGTGACGTCACATTTTCAAAAGATGTACAAGCTATGCTCATCGACAGTGCCTATATGGCTTACATGGGGAGAGGGGGGTCAGCGGGTGAAAGAAATTATCTTAAGACTTATCTTGTGACGTCACAGTGTCCCATCATCTTTCGGACATTGAATTTTCGGTTTTCCTAAACACATGCTATACCTATGCCGGGTCTATTAGTATATATGGTCTAAGACTAGGACCGCCACGGGGAGCGAGACGCGCGGCCGGTCGAGGAGGCGTAGCCTTGGAGAATCGGCCGTCGCGAGCCACTAAGCGCCGATTCATACTGGAGAGTCCGCGGATATTTCCCATTTTCGTGCGGGTTGACAAGTACCGCTGTGCCACTGTTAAGCGTGGCAGAAAAAAAGGTCACCAAGTGGCAGGAACGGTTCGTATTTCCTCGGTAGTTTACCTAAAGGAGTTGTACTCCCCATACTCGCCCACACAAACCGACCAAATAATATATTTTTGGATTAATAGATACATAAGTTTTAGCAATAAGTGCAATACCTACATGACCGCCCAGACTGCGCGTACTCGATGTTCGAGTCTTTAGTCTACATATAGTTCCTATTTTTAATTCCATGTCTCCTTTTTTCATACGTTTAATTTATTATATATATATATTTGTGTTATTTTTATTTTTTTGGCTAATAAAACGTATGTTACAAAAAAAAAAAACCTAAAGGAGTTGTGGAGCCCATTGAGACCTTTTTTTTGCCACGGTTAGCAGGGGCACGGCGGACTTGTCCACCCGCTCGAAAATGGGAAATATCCGCGGACAAGCTGTCCGCGTATGAACCTTTTCTTCCTACCACATAATATGTGGTATCAAAAATGATTTCGGATACACCGGAAAATAATGAAATGTTCATTTTAGGGAACCAATAGTGTCATTTCGCCCACAACGATACTTTGCAACTGTACGCACCATGTAAAAATTTCATACGCCACACAGTGGACGGAAATTTGGACGAAATCTGTGTCAAAATCAAAGAACTTTCGATAGAAATGAGATACAGTTTGTCCGCGGACTCTCCAGTATGAATCGGCCCTTAAACGACGGTCCTGATTTAATCTTACAATGTAATAAACTTACGACCCGTGCTAGCTGTATAAAGGGACTAAACCCGCGCAAAGAAATGGCGTTTACTCGGTTCTTTCGTTTTAATTCCCGTTCGGTCTGTGTACCCACGTATTTTTTTCTGCAAGTACAACGGCGGAACACGGAACTCTGTGATGTCGTACACGTACTTGCCGAAGCAGTCTGAGCAGCCAGAACGAAATGCGCAAGATAGAGTGTACTTGCCGATTGCATCCGTCGCGCCGCGCCGCGCCGGCAGAAACACTAATCACGGGGCCCGGTGTCTTTTAAGATTATTAAAATCGTCAGAGCTTCAAAGTCCTCAAAGGGTTAATTACCCTACGGGATATTTATGGCTGGGTTACTCTCTTCTCCCGCTCGCCAGGGAGCAGGGGCAAATAAAGGAGCACGCGAACAGAGAAGAGGTACGCGCGGTGAACTGCCGCGGAAAGAGCCTTTCTCTTCGTGTGTCATTGTCAGGGCTTGTGGATAGATTGCTCAAACGGTAATTGATTTCCTGCGTCGTGTTGAATAATTATTCGTGCGATATCAAAAAATTTTTTAATTCTTACATAATAAAAGACACTTTATTCGCGAGGATTCTTTCGCCGATGTTCCTCGAATGTTTGCAAATACGAACACTGTGGTGCACAACTGTAGCACCATTTAAATTTTCAAGAGTTTTGAACGTGCATAATGATTTCTAAATAGCGTCGCGTGAAAAGAGTTAAAAAGGATTGACATATGATGAAAAAAGAATGAAAATGTTATTTATTTAAAAGACAAAATAAAATTTCAATATTACAACGTAATAGCAATCTTAAATTTTAACAAAACTTTCAAATTATAATACGAGTTGTTGAAATGAAGAATTCTATAGTGTTTACGTGGAACTCCCTTTTTTATATTTTAATTAAGAAATACAGTTAGGCTTGCTTCTAACTAGTTTTTTCAATATTTCTTCGCTGATTGGATTTCAATATTCAATAACAGCCTCTTTGCGCTGTGAAACGTTGCGGAACTGCCGGTTATTTGCAGAATTACACGGTAATAGCTAGCCATTTCAGTAAAGTGATATTAAACGTTTCAAACCGCGCTGTGTTCACAAGCAACAAAGTATATACGAAATATAATGCGTTTCTAAGCGAATAATGTGAAAATTTACACCTGTGTTACCTTTTTGTCCGGGAGTGCAGATATTAGCAGAACTATTCTAACACACACCGCGTTCACACGTCAAGCGGTGCTACAAAGTTGAGTCATGTGTCAATTTCCGATAACTGGTATCGTCGTCCATCTTTGTGAATAGCCCCAAATAAAAAGATATTTACAAAGACTGATAGTGTAAAAAATTTGTAGGATAAAAGTCACAACGAGACGTTGTTCGTTTGACGCGATAACCCCAGTCGGTCGAAGACGATTACGAGACGGTGATACTCGTACCAGCTATCAGTGTTTACAAACAAATTGAACGACCGACTTTCGATTATAAAGTCCTTCGTTCATTCTCCTAGGAGTGTGGAAGTTTTTTGTACCGGTCCGATTGCCTCTCGATGACCTAACACCAACATGTCAATTTCAAACTCTTTCTCGAGAGAACTACCACCTCGTGCTGTTGACCGCGGACAAATGCCCGAGGCTCGTGTAAATCGTCACTTTCGTGGGAAAGTAAAACGTAGAAAAAGTAACGACAGAGTTCTCGATGGTTAAAACAAAATTAACATTAAGCTTTGTTAACATAAACTGTGCATAATTGCTAGGTATTGTACATACATATACATACATATATTTTGCATAGTACTCGGGTATCTAATTAGTTCACGTTATTAGTTAAAACGTCATTACATACATGTTTCATTTCCGAACCACCTCGGCTCCAATTGGTACGAATAATTGACGCTCTACTGTACTAGAGGGTATACCTCAGGATGGACATTATTTTTCAACTATTACATTTTTAGCACACCGCACAGTGGTCCCAATCGATGAACTGGCTGTTCATTTGCTAAAAAATTAACTTGCTCATATACATAGAGTTTTATCAAATGTATATCATTTTATAAATGTTCCGCAGTTTTGAAAACGATGAAAACAATTGAATTTTTTCAAAATTGTAGTCAGAAAAATTGTTTAAATATGAATATTTTATAAGCATCATTTTTCACCGTGAAAGTGACTCGTCTTCTTTGTTGTATAGCCGATAACCCTAGGCCCTAGTTAAACGTCAACGCATCACAATACTCATTCCATAGACATGTCAGCCAAAACACTTGAATCGTCAGGACCAAACAGACCCTTAGACTTTGTCTCTTCCACACGTCATCCTTTCCACAGCAGAACCTTTTCTACTCCCATCCACATTTTCCTCTCAAAAACTATATAGCAGCCCGTCTAAACAGATTGAGAGCTTCTTCTTGCATACTCCAGTGCAGAAGGTTACGTCGTTGTACCTTAAAATGCCACCGTGTACATACTTAAATAAAACTCTTCTCGATTTTATTATAAACTATTAAAACTCGATTTCCAAACCCGGAATTCAACATCTTATTGATACCCTGGAGAACCTATTTAATAATACTGGTCTATTTTCTTTATAACATTTCTTGTACTTAAGGATGCTGTTACTATTATCATAAATACTTCATATTATTCCCATTCATATGAAATTTCATATTTATCGCAACTTTAACGTCAATGTGTCGCGTCTTTCTCATATCCGATTAATTTCATCTTTTGCAACAATGTGGAAAAAATCTCGCAAAAAAAATCTTAGCAGGTATAGCTAAGGTTCACACTAGCGTCCATGCTAATGTAGGCAAAAATGAACCAGATAAAATAGAGGAGTACCAGATAAAATAAAAAAAAAAAAAAGATTTTTGCTAAGTGTGGGGTTCGAACCCACGCTCCCAGACGGGAACCAGAGCTTAAATCTGGCGCCTTAGACCGCTCGGCCAACCTAGCTGGATTTAGAGCACCCCTTATTATTAAAACTATCTTTAAGAAGTTTAGACTTCTATCTTTTGCCGCGAAAGGCTGACACTTTTTAAACACACATATCAGTACATTGATTAACACTACAATCTTAACAATCTTCTACGTATATTGTAAAAAAAATTAAAAATAGAGTGAAAAATATTTTTGTAAAGTGTTAACCTCTTGCAATACTATTTACTTAATCGTTACAGTGATTAGAAATTCTTCATCGATCAGAATTTCTTAGAAAAAAACAAAGAAAGTTTATATTTATTGTATGCCTATGTTGTCTCCATAGGCTATATATTGACTAGAACAAATTATAATTTTATTTCGATTTAAAGCAAATTAATAAAATAACATATTTATTAGTAGACTCCGCATTTTATGCATTTAGAACAGTGGAAAATTAGAAGATCTTAAAAGTATTAATTATTATTTTCACTATATTAAAATTATTAGTGAAAAATATAAATTTATATTTATCACCTATGTCTTGCAATCGATGCACAAAGTTTATATTTTGCATAAAGATCCGGAGTCTATTTATTAGTAATTAGAAATTAATATAACGATCTTTAATACCGCACGTCTGCGGTAACGTCGTCATATTTCGGCATTTGTGATTGCGGATTATCAATTCTGTTCCAATATGCAAATTAATACTACTTTAAAATATTATGCAGTAGTAACTTTTGGAGTCAGAATTTTGGAATATAGGAAGATATTGAAAGAACGTGCCACCAGATAACCTTGCTGACGTACATTTTTTTGTAAACGTAAGACAGTTATCTAGCCGACTTCAATTTGTCTACGCGTTATTAAGGAGCAAGCGCATCGAATTACAAAATACCAACCTAATTTACCATAAAGTGCTAATGAACTTTTCCACCGTGCGGAAGGGAAGAAAAATTACAGAAGTTGTAAAAGGCGAAAGCCGATTTGAATAATACTGTGATTATTCACCCTCCTCCCCACCCCCCCTTGTTCTTAGCGTTGATTAATGATCAACTCGAAACTCAATTACTCGCAGGTAAATCAAATGTTCTCTGTCGCGCTGCCGTATCGCGTGTTTTTACCACGTTTTTATTATTATGCATTTAATTCCATTCATGATGGTAAGTGAAATGATTTAGTTTGACTCCTACCAGTGCTCATTTAACGACCATAACAACGACCCGTCCGTTACACATAACTGGTGGGTCCGGTTCGTGTAAAAAACTGTATTTGTTTAAAATGAATTTAATTTCATCGATTTGCGTCCACAAAGAAAATTCGACACGACTCTTTGGCTAATGTCCATCTAAACAAAAATGGAATATAATACGTAATGTTTATATCATATTACACATAGATATATATGAATAAAAATAAAATAATATCTTCATTATGCATTGCAGAAATAATTAAAAATTAGTTCATTCTATTAAGAATTCTATCAGCTGTCATGTAAAATAATAATTTTAAGCTATATCAGAGAGCATAATTGTTATAACTAGACTTGAGGATCTTTATGCAAAATAAAAATCTTTTGCATTGATTGTGGGAAGCAGGAAAAACATAAAAATTGAGTTCATCCCTTAACGTCTTTGTTGCATTAAAAACAACATTACAACATTCTTTAATTTTTAAAATCTTCTACTGTTTAAATTTTTCTAATGTTCTTACTGTTTTAAATTACCCTACTCATTTTTGTCATAAATGCATAAAATCGGCTGTCTATTCCTAAATGCATAAAGATCCGCAGTCTAGTTATAACCAAAATGAAGTGAAGACACTATAAAACCATAAAAATCCATGTTAAAAAAGGAATTTGTTCTTGTGTAGTATGAGTTATATACTTTATTACAACAGCATATTGCAATGAATATTTCCAAGAATTACGAAGCTAGATAAGAATAGGTGCTCTGACACAACCACTTACAATTAGTTGTGCAGTACTGCCAACGAGAGGATGACGATAATGCTGTTATTAGTCATACTGATAACAAGCACGATTCTCCGACTCGCCTTGAATTGAAATGCGCATACTTACCGAAACGCAGGGGCGTAGCGTTTCAGCGAAGATCGATATAATTGTTTCGATCCTCGCGCGAGAAAGTCCAACGACCCATTTCCATTAGTCGCTTTAACACTTAACACTGCATCCTGCAGATTTATACAAGCATCATCCACGGTACTTTATCGATGTACGAGCGTGCATTGTGTACACTGTACACAATGCGATGCAGTGATGCCAGATTCGTGGGCCGTGGGCTTTTTCCCCTCCGCTCGTTGAGCCGACTCGACCCCCCACTCTGATGCATCGTCGTCGCCACGTTGCTTCTACTGCGCACGCGCTACACACGAACGTATCTCTAGTCTGTCCGTGTGAGTGCCTGTTCGATTGCACGCGCGCTACACGCGACGACGGTGCGTCAGAGTGGGGGTCGAGTCGGCTCAGCGAGCGGAGGGGAAAAAAACCACGGCCCACGATTCTGGCATCACTGATGCGATGGCGTGCTGCACCGTGGACGTGGATAAGTCCACGCTAGATTCGACTACACTTCGTCTCGTCAAAACGAATGGGGCCGTGGAATAGGAAATCTTCGACGAAAAGTACGAAAGTAGTCGTGTCAGTCGAGTCACCGTCGGTACATTCGTACGGTGCACGGGTTGATGTTGTAGATGTTGAGATCGCGTGCTACCGATGTCGTACCAGTCTGCACCTATCCAGCTGTTCAGCCGTACTCGCTCATGTCATTAACGTAATCACTCTCCGTTACTTAGAGAACTCCAGAGAGCACTCGATACTTTTAACTAGTCGAAACTTTTGGCGTCACGACCGTCTCGGGCGGCTGCTCGCGAATTTCCACTTGTGTTCGTGATCCTCGACCTCGACGAATATGTAATTCGTGTTCAGCAAAACTGTAGGGTTACTGTAATCTAGATGGTGGCAGTCCGATTATGAAGAGGGAATACGCGGTAGCATAGACGAGATTTAAAAATAGACCTAACGTCTAACAGACTCTCCTATTGACGCAACAAGACCTGATATTGCTCGTTTGTCAATAATGAAACAGAGAAGTGATTAGTTGAGACACGCATTCTTTGCTAAACATATGTGGTTTGAACCGTAAACTCATCACTCTGTAAACACATGCTGCGAATACATCCGCTATCTTCTAATTTAGGTTAACATATGTCAAACTTGTCCTTTTCTTCACAAGATCTGAAATAGCACACCTGCTTAGATGTTAGCCATTTATTCTAAAATTGCATAGGTTAGATAGAGATTACCGACGATAACATTCCAGCGATTTGACGAGGATTCGAAATTGTAATAGGTATTGTACTAGGATGGACCTTAGCTATACTCGCTAAAATCTTTTTTGCGAGATTTTTTCCACGTTGCCCCCCAAAATTGTGTCATTGGGTAAGAAAATAATTCTTGCTAAAAATAAAGCTAATCGGATAAGAGGGCACACGCCGTACCGCATGGTGGTGGATTTTGGCCAAAAATCGATAAAATCGAAAGTACCCAACAATGTTTGAAAAGTGGACAGTATGCCACAGGCACAACGCTTATGTGGCAAAAATAACTGTTCAAAAAAGTTGTTAAACATCAAGTATTATGGGCTAATCGAAAACCGGTGCGTTCCGCTCAGTTTTTATTTATAGAAGCATACAACAAATCCTTTAATAGATTTTTGTCTGCCACGGATCGTTTTGGCAAGTTGAAATATTAAACTAACCGTGTTGATACAATCTTGGCCACCTTCGGCCACTTTTGGCTGCAATTTATGTTTAAATATCAACTTTCAGAATTTCTCGGTATAATCTGCTGTCCAACAGTCTGCAGGCAATAACAACAATGCGATTTATTTATATTCGAAGAAGTAAAATACGCTGTCCGTACGGGCGATAGCTGAACAATTTTTTTATTAACAATATATTGACTGTAGACCATTCATGATCTGTTAGCATTTATATAAATTGACGAAACTTCACCTATTTAACATCATTAATTTGCGTATACTGTTTCTTAACCTTTTAAATTGTCTTATTTAACATTATCTTATAATTGAATATCAGTGATCTTGAATAGTAGTGCCATCCTTGTATTCGTATTTACTTACGAAGAAGTATATACCGTATGATATATAGCGAAATTAAACCGTTCTGTTCACCGAAGCTAGGTTGGCCGAGCGGTCTAAGGCGCCAGATTTAAGCTCTGGTTCCCGTCAGGGAGCGTGGGTTCGAACCCCACACTTAGCAGATTCTTTGTTTTTCTTTTTTTTTTCTTATATATCTTGTTCTAGGTGTTAGTGACATCTATTTGTATTTATTTGCAATAAAATATACTTTTTACAATATATACTAAATTAATACAAGGCCATATAACCAAGCTAGGTTGGCCGAGCGGTCTAAGGCGCCAGATTTAAGTTCTGGTTCCCGTCTGGGAGCGTGGGTTCGAACCCCACACTTAGCAAAATCTTTTTACTTTTAAAATTCTTTAGCCATTCAATTTTATTGATGAAATTACACGTAACTTCATTAATTAATGATGTATAGGTACTTACATATCGACGCGCGAGAGCAATTTAAAAAGTTGGAGAAGATACAAAAATATTTATATGTTTCAATAGGATCGCTTTTAACTTCAATTAATTTCATTAACTTCTTCGACGACAGTGAAACGTATTTGTACGTTGAGTTCTTTTAAATAAACATTATTGTAAGTGAAAGAAAAATTAAAATCTGTTGGCAAACCAGAATCTGTCAACAATAAAAATATAAAACTTGTCGTATGGCAGCACTAATAATATTTTATTCTATTACTTGAAAATTACGGCTTTGAATATTTGTAACGTTTCCTTTGATGACTCAAAGTGTGTTTGATTATTTCAAGAATATCTTTAATATTTCATAAATAAGATACCAATTGTATAACATATAATCAGCATCAATAATTGTATTAATTTAAAATCGCAATTTGTAGGATTAATTATATTTTATTAGAAATTACAAACGGACACATATACATATGTATACAGTTATCGTTTCGAATAGCATTTTTCTTACAGGTAACCATGTGTTGAATTATTCGTATACGAGGTGTTTCATAAATATATATCAATATATACTTCAAGGGGTAAATCTACACATTGATATGACATTGCCCTGAAGTATTGACATGCATTTATGAAACACCCTGTATTCAATAGTTATGCTGGTATGTTTCAAATATAAATAAATAAATAATAAATAAATGTAATTAAATTACTGCGTTTGTAATATAGAGTGATAAAAGGTTGATGAATACGAAAATATAGATGTGAATGTTTAAACCGGCCTTTCGATTGAAATTTTTTCACTTTTTAATTTACCTATACTTAATTAATAATACTTTAATTTACTTAACGACCGCATAGCTGTATTGACTCCAATGTTTTCTCACTGAATTGCTGTCGATATAAAATGAATAAAAAGTACTAAAATAAAAATTTAAATAGTTTTTTTATCATTTTAAAAAGTCGTCCCTGAAGAAGTTAACGATCCAAGGCTTTTACAACTTAAAAATAAATGATGTGTTAATGATACTGTCCCAATGTATCTAATATATCTCTATCTCTATATAACATAACCTCGAATTTTTCAAACTTCCTCTGTACAAGGTGTCAAGAAATTATATGTCGCAGTCACCATGGCACGATTCTATACCAACGATTAGTTAGAAATCGACATAAAAGCTCCCCTCAGAATTGACCTTGACCTTGAAAATCAAGGTAAAAAAAACAAACATTTTTTTGTTGAAACGTGTTCCACAGGTCATGGGAACGAACGTTGTGAAAGGAACCACAGGTCGCAACTCAACCGTTCTCATAAAAAGTAATAGTGAATTTCCTATAATTTTTGCGTGTTATTTTACTTACGTGCTAACTTGTTTTTTCAACCTTGATTTTCAATTTCGATTTCCACCAAATCGTAGGTGTAATAATCTTGCCATGGTGGCCGCGGCATATAATTTCTTGACACCCAGTACATCACAGTAAAAATCATACAATTATCCAGTGATGTTCTGAGATCATCAAATGTCACTCGAAGGGAACAGCGAGTCCCGTGTAATTACATGGAAAATGTTTTTGTTAACAAGTGATTAATTAAAAGAGTGGAAGCTGAATTCGCAATTACGTAGTATCTGAACGAGGAGATAAATGGTTCTGGCTTCCGTCGTAGCTGGATTCGAAGTGACTTGGGGCCTGGTAACTGATGGCAGCGATAATAGAGCCGAGTATAAATGACTTGATGAATAGTCATAGACAATTAGGGAGGCCGAGATAAGCCAGTAAACTATGCGCCAGCAATTTTAGCCCGTTGATCCCGTTAGAGAGTAGCGAGAGCGCGTTCGCCTCGACGGATTTACATAACCTCGTGCGATCGAGTCATCGCAAACATCGTAATTACTAATATTTCCGTGGTTGGCGCGTGATTCGCGCTACGACAGGATCCATGCAAGTTCCGTTTAACCGACGCGATGGAGACCTTACGATTGTGCCGAATCCCCTACGGGTATAAAAGCAGCCTGGCAACACGTTTATCGACGTTTCCGAGTTTGACCGACAGTTTCGTTTGAATTGTCGTACCGGGAAGGAAAAGGAGCCGATTAAATCGGATTACCGACCCGGCAGAGGCGAAAGGACGAGTCCACACCAGCGGCCCTTTTCCCAGAAGACCAGGAATTGACACCGTAAACGTGTCACTGGGGGCCTCCTTCCCTATTTAGGAGAGAGCCAGCCGCCCGTTGAAATGCTTGTCACAACAATTTCGCTAAAAAAAAGCGCAACTCCTGCGGCACAATAGCCCGGGAAACTTGTAATTTCATTCCGTTGCATCTGTTGTCATTCTCACGTTACCCGGCACCAATATTTCGGCTTTACTCGTTACGTGCCTAGGTGCACGGACTAGAGAAAGTTTTAAATTAGTTTTTAAATTTATTTAGTTTTAGTCGCGTTGAAAAAAATATCAGACTCGCGTATTCCAAGCAACCCTTGCACGAACGTTGTACAATAGAGCAGGGCAGGTCCCCCTGTAGCTGAGGGGTGCCATTCCTGTCGATACTGTGGTCGACGTATAAAAGGTCCGCTATGAAAGAAGAAGAGGAAGAGAAGAGATGAATGGGGGGTAGCAGGGTAGGTGTCCGAGAGTCGTCGAGATAGTCGCATCATCTTTCTTGCATTTCTGACTTGTTCAAGTCTTTTTTTCCAATGTTCTGATTTCTGATATATATATATATGTATATGTACATAATTCATTAGGGTGGTACGAAAAATAGGGATGATAAATTTTTTTTCTATTGCTGAGTTGTAATAATGAGCAGATGTTGCCTACTATATTATATAGCAATATGTAAGCTGTTAAAATTTGAATACGATTAATAATCTTTTTAAGGTGCCGCAAGCTAGTCAAACTTTATTTTTATTGATTTTGCGAATATTACTTGATTTTTTCAGTAGCTTAGCTTTTGTTTTTAAGAAATACACTTTTCTTACTATGAGGATTGAGTGACAGAAATAATTTGTTAGAATTACTATTTGTGGATGACGATATGATCGAAAAATGAATCAATAAAAATATTATATTACACGAATATTGTATTTGCTCAGTATATTATGATGTTGGACATTATTTTACATATTCATTTCAGAATATTATAAATTGACAATGCAGAGATGAAGAAGTAATAAACAATATATTTAAAGATAGAGAAAGAACAATTTAACAAATATAATAAAAATAATAAGGGCGAAATTAATTGGAACTCAAATGTTACAAGCAGTTAGAATTCTAATTGTACGTATACCATATTTATTAAAATCTATGTATTTACTTTGTATTGCTTTTTGGTTTCAAAAGAAGACATAGATTTATGCGATTCAATTCTAGCAATTATGATTCCATCTCTTGCAGTTCTTCCGCAGATAACAGATGAAGCTTCAGTTGTAAGTTTCACCATTCTCTCTACCGCTTGTGTATTACCAGGAAATTGTAGAAACTTGATCGTAAATGTTCAATGTGGTCTTCTGATGTTATTTCGAGTAATTCATCTTCTGTAATATCTTTCAGCACCGGAGGCTCAAACATTTCACAATTGTGCCGTGAAATTAAATCACCGTAGTCATTAGTGTCGAAATTGATTTTTGGAATTTTCAATTTTTTAATCCTCTCTGTACAAATGGATCTTGCTTACAAAATTCTACCAAGTCCTAATTCTCGAATATTTTTTCGTTTATCTGTGCGAACCAGAGTTGTGCTAATTTAAATATATTATAAGTGAATTACATAATTAAATTGCATTGTATTTTATATATGTATACAGTACTTGAATTACATCTTAAGTCTATTACATAATTCAATCGTTTCACTTAATTTAATTGCTAATTACTAGACTACGGATTTTATGCATTTATAACAAAAATGAGTTAGTGCAATTTAAAACGGTGAGAGGATTAAACGACTTTAAGAGTATTAATATATTATTTTCACCACAATAAAATTATTAGTGAAAAATATAAATTCATATTTAGCTCCTGCGTCTTGCAATTGATGTACGCATTTTTTATTTTGCATAAAGATCCGGCGTCTACTAATTACTAATTATATTGCAATTGCAGTTGTGAGCCACTGTAAATGAAGAAGTTTACCTGGGTTCCTCTGTGCTAAATCAGGAGAACATGTGCCACTAAAATTTCCCGACACATTTCTAAAAGATACTTTCGATCAGTACATAAATGTTTAAATACATTTAGCATCAAGTTTGATAACTGAAGCTTCATCTGTTGTCTGCAGACCAACTGCAAGAGATGGATTCATAATGACTAGAATTGAATCGCGTAAATCTATGCCTTCTTTTGAAACGAAAAAGCAATTCAAAGTAAATGCATAGATTTCAATAAATATCTTATACGTAGAATTAGAATTGTAAGTGTTTGTAAGAAAACATGGACTGAAAATTTCAAAGCTCTTGCGGCGCCTTAAAAATTTATCCGACTACTAGTACGTACCTAAAAATGCCTCTCTATAAAGGTACTAGCAGAACGTCAAAAATTCACACGATTTGTTTTCTATTTCTTCCTCGACCGCCTTCGGATCCGTGTCACGGTAATTCAATTTTAACCATCGAGGCGTAAAAGTAAGAAAGAAAGAGAGAAATTGGAAAACAAGTCTGGTGAAACTTCCCCGCAACGCGATCCGTCGCCCTTACCGAAGGTTCCACCGATTCAGAAAGGGAAATCGTATTTATATTACTTACGCATTTCAAGCTTGACGTCCCGTGAAATCGCGTTACCGAGATTCGGAATATTAAATTCGTTTCTGTCTTCCCAGGCTATCGCCTCGTGTTATTGTCACTACAATCGAACCCTAAAATACAGGTTTCAACTGGCTGCCGCCCTCCGTAACAACACACTGTTCGAATGCGATTACCTATTTTTCTGTTCTCCGATTTGAAATTGGAGTCTACTGGGCTGCTGATGTATTTTAAAAAGAGAAAAATTCTACTGGAAATTTCTTTCGCTCGCGAACGACAATGGGAAGCTTGTAAATAGCAAATCGAGTGTCAGTTACAAAGACTGCGGTTGACGCTGACAATTCCGAAATACAACGAAGGTGAGGCAAAAATTAATCAACCGAAAACCATAAATAACGATTCGCGGCGGCTCTGGCCTGCGCGCGGTCAGACAATGGATGACAAATTGCGCGAAAGCAAAGCAAACTGAGGACTAGATTGAGCCCGGCCGCGGCCGGTCGATTCGGTGGGCTTTGCCATTGTCATCAATATAGCTAGGGACATAATCTCTCTGTGGCGCGCGCGCGCGCGCGTCCAAGAAAAATGAACCTTCTCGCCGTGTGTCCAGTAATTCCTTTGCGCGGAATTCGTCCCTGCGAGATAAAACGTCGACCACGTTGCTGCTGTTCCTCCAGTAATAACCTCGCGAAGGTGCGGTCGCATCGTTCACCGAGTGTTTTCCTTAAAGGAAGCTGCCGTGAACGAACTTGATCTCTGCGCTAGGTTATCAGAAGGTACATAAACATCAACAAGAGGTTGGCAGGCGGGTGTGAGGGGCAGTATGCGGGGGTGGATGTTCCGAGGGGAAAGTCGCTTTGTGTAGAAGGGAAGATCGGATCGGGGCCGCGTTAAAAAAGAAGAAAGAATAGTCTTAAGAAGAGGACGGCATGGCAATCGTAAATGTTTAATATCGTGATTAAAGGCGCTGGCGCCTCTCATTATTATTTCAGTCTGAAGGACATTTCACCCAGTCTTCTACTCCCTCCTCCGCGTCACTGCGTTTCTTTTCAATTCTCACTTTCCTTCGTCGGCTTAAAAATCCTCCGTGAAAATTAGCCGCCTAAATATTTAACGCTCCCCTTCCGCCTCCTCCACCTCCTCCTCCTCCTCCTCCTCTTCCCCCCTCTCCTCGCGACAACAGTGCTCGCAGAATCGAGGAAAAGAGGAAGAGGAGAGAGAGAGAGAGATACGAAAAATAGAAAAGAGAAAAACAAGAAAAAGAGTATGCGCGAGTACAAAAACCGTCTGCGGGCCGCGTTATTGTCCCGGGCATGGAGACAGGCGTGATCTCTTCCATCTGATGGATTTCTGCTGCAGTCACCTCTAACCACCTTGCTCGTCACTTCCCGTTGCCCTTCGTGCCATTGGACACCAGACTGACTTTTTGTTTTAAATCCTTTTCCTCTCTCGTCCTCGGCATTCAGCTCGTTCCTGGTTGTTCTTCCCTGGTACCCTCCGTCCTCGACGAACAGTGCTGCGCGCGTACCCGGGGCGGGTGCGAGCATCGAATTAACGCGTAATTTCTTCGAGAAGACTTATCACGCGAAGTGAAGCCCGACGTGACGGGAATACCTACCAGGCCCGGAGAAACGAATTTATGGAACGACGACGAGGCATTTCTCTATTGTCTACTCCCCCGTGGCAGACACCTCCGCGCATCGAGTAGCTTATCCGCCACCGCGCAGCGCCGAGGGTGAACGGAACCGACCGGTTTCAATTGGACATTTAAATTCAGCCGGAAGTGTCGATGTTCCGACGCGAAAAGAAATCCCGCCAGCGTCGTGTCGCCCGACGCGACGCGACGCTTGGACACTCCGCGTCTGCCAAAGGATATTCGTAAATAAAATTTTCGCGAGGGTGACAAAATGGTCATACGCTCCACTGCTGACCCTATCCGGGTCAAAACTCGATATCTATGCGACGAGATTCTTTTTTTATGTTGTTTTCACGTAGTTACGCTGCTTTCGGGGACAGAATAACATAGATATGGGATTGCCGGACAGAATATTATAACGGTTCACTGACAGGGGATCCGAAACGTCTATAGTCTTTTTCCTTTGGAGTGAGAGTAACCCAACTGCTTTGGCCGGCTCTATTAGATTTCAAAGTGTATCCCGAACTCCGTGCCTTTGGCCTCTAATTTTCCTCGGAATTCCTCCTTCAAGCTGAACTTTTCGCTGAAATATCGTTAGAAATGTGGTGACATTGGGTAAGAAAATAATTCTTGCAAAAGATGAAGTTAATGGGATAAGAGGAAGACGATTCACGTTAAAGTTGCGATAAATATGAAATTTTATACGAATGAGAATATATGAAGGGAAGACTTGTGATTATGACTAAACGCTATTCTAGTGTAAGAATATTTATGATAATAGTACCACAATGTAATTTTTTCAATGTAAATAACGAATGCTCATATTTTTGTAAATTTATATGTTACATTTTACGTATTTTATTGAAAGTATATATTATACTAATTTAAAAATTACAGAACTTAACGTTCGCCATAAATATGTTATATTTAATCAGAGCATAATATTTTCAAGTGGATGAGGTGAATATTACACCATATATAAAGGCGAAGAAAAGAAAATAGAGGTATTGAGTGTAAATACTTTTAATATACAGGGTGGGGCACTTAAGACAGGACGATAGAAGAAAATGCCTCAGACCGAACTTATTTGGTATCGAGGGACTGATCATCAGATGTTACTAGTTTTTTTATAGATGGAGGCGTCAAGGAGATATGAAGGTCAACTCTGTTTTTTTTTAATAGAACAGTATATTTTTTTACTTATTAAGGTCATTCAAGGTCACTCAAGGTCAACTGCAAGAGAAAACTGATTATCTCAAAGCACACTTCGAACACTTTTGTATCTTCCGTAGTTGTTGGCATATCGCTCTTGTAATTACTAATAAGGGTCACAGAACATAAACAAACATTCAATCACCATGTAAGCTTGTTTATATCAACGAATATTACTATACACGTACTGCTTCCCTTATAATTCTATGACATTCACCATAAATCAGAACCATTTCCACTTTCTCTGCTATCGTATAACGCATTTTTGAAAATTGAACACTAAGATTGGATATTACGAAACTGTATTCTAGGAGGTAGTCAAACTACTAATAATCGCCGGGTAGGCGAACGGATTAATAAGGGAGGTTTATGCCGATTTTAATGAAATTTTGGTACAAGTGTTTGGTAAAAAAATATTTGACACATATTTTGTTATAGCTGCCGACATTCATCTTAAGGGGGTGAAAATAGGCCTCAAATTTGGGATGAAAAACTCCATCTTATTGTATATCTCCGAAATTATTAGGCCAAGACAAAAATTTCAAAATCCAATTTGTGTGTCTTCGAATGGCCAATCATATCGAGTAAACTGATTAAAAAATAAATAATGTGTTTAAAAAGTATGTTAAAAATTAACTCTTTTTTGCAACATTTTTGGATGGAACATTACAATTTTTTCATATATGGATTGTACCACACATTCTTAATGATTCGCTGAACGATAAAAATTCAGATAAAAGTGTAAAACAGAATATAATAATTATTAACTCCGATGAAGAAAACGGCCATGCGCGAATGTTAAAAACAATCATTCCCCGGAACAAAGGGCGCTGATTGCAAATTCCATGAATTCCATCAGTTGTAGATAATCACTATCGATGATACACATTATTTTTGCTGGTAAATAACCATTATAAATGACAACAATCCTTTTTTTTTTTTTTTTTTTTCTTATTTTTACGTCGACGTGAATTCCTTCAGGAATTATTTCGCGACGGGACCTACAGTTTTTATGAGGTGGGTTCCGAACCACCTTGGGCACCACAGTTTACATAGCACATGGAGTATTTCCAGAGGTGCCGGCGTCGGGGATCGAACTCGCGGACCACGGAGTCCGTAGTCGCGCGCTCTACCCACTGAGCCACTGCGTGCCCATATTGACAACAATCCTTCTTGGTCGTTATCGATGATGGAAATAACTTTTGGCTGGTAGTAAACATTATCGGGGACAGAAATTTTTTTTTGGCTACTAATAACTATTATCGATTAGTGCGGGAGTCAGAATAATAGGTCGAAATCGAAATTATGTTTGTGGATATATCCGCAATAGCACATTAATGTCGAAAACAAAAGAAACGATTCGGGTGCTTGGAAAATTTTCTTTGCGCCCGCGCCCCTCTTTTAATGTTTTTAGTCGCTAGAGTTAACCCTTAGCGGTCGGAGCTATTTTAAATCAAAAACGAAAGATTTTTCCATTCCAGAATATTTTCTTTCTATACAATTTTTTTTCATTTTTTGCATATGAAACTGATTTAATATCTCATTTAATATGTAATTGTCTAGTAATTTATTAAATACGAACAAAAATAATAATGTGAACAATATGTTTAAAAATGGCATAGCAATTTTCAGTGGTGCCTCAGAGTCGCCATCCGACCGCTAAGGGTTAAATAATAAGCGATTGAAACAGCGTTAAAGCTCGCCGCTCGAAACTAACTGCTTTTTTTTGCCACGCTTAGCAGAGGCACGGCGGTACTTGTCAACCCGCATGAAATTTATGGGAAATATCCTTGGACTCCCCATGTGAATCGGCCCTTATTGTGTCTTGCGGCCCAAAAAGAGGCCGGCAAGTCACAGTAAAGCGGCCTCGGCAAGGTCAAGCGGCCCACACCGGAAATCTTAGGAGTTAATTGCACGGCCCAAAAAGACTTCCTAAACTCGACATGTGCAGGAGAAAATTTTTCCGTTTCGGTGTCTTGCGGACACTCCCGAGCAACTTCAGAGTTCTGATTTATGGTACAATCCCTTCGGCGGAGGCGAGGATCCCTGTTTTCTATCGTAGAGGAAAGGCAAGAGTCACATTGCTGCACTTTCTACTTCTGCAAAACACGTGTTTCTTAATTCTGTATCCTCAGGTTTCCTTCGTAGTAGGGATAGTCGGGGGTGGTTTTAGCTTTTTCAGAAAACTGCAGTCAGTCCAAGTCCAACACCAAGACCATCATGTACTCGTCCCAAGAGAATTTTCGGATATTGTGCGTGTACGTGAAATGCGGATACAGCGCTTGTGCCGCTGCGAGGCGGATCGGTCAAGAGCTGACAAATATAAGACCACCACCTACGCACGACTACTTACGTCCAACGTTTGGCGAACTGATTGTTTTCGTCGGGACAGTTCGACCGTGACAGCAGTGGCGCCGGTTGACCGAGGACAAGGAAGTCAGTGGAAAATGAGGTCCGGGTGATGGACCTTGTAGAAGAGGATGGCACCGTGAGCGTGTCAAAGTACAAGTCAAAGTGAGAAGTCAAAGTACAGCGCGAAAACAAATGATATTTAACAATAGATATTTATGCATTTTCATGTATTCTTTGTTCTAGTATCAGCCGGTCGTCGGTACACCGAATCTTACTGTACAACAAAAAGCACCTGTACAAATTTGTGCGGGTGCAACAATTGCTGGAGTCAGACCCCGAGCAGAGGGTTAGCTATTGCAGGTGGCTGCTGGACGAAGTGTCGCGGAATCCGGACTTCCCCAAATGCGTATTGTGGACCGATGAATCGCTCTTTACAAGAGAAGGGTGTTTCAACGGCCACAATACACATATGTGGAGCGCCGAGAATCCGTTGGCGCTTCGGGAACGCGCAGCACAGACCCGCTGGTCGGTCAACTTATGGGCCTGCATTTGCGGCGATCGACTAATCGGGCCGTACATTCTACCCGATAGACTGGACGGCCCTTAGTTCCTGACATTTTTAGTACATACTCTGCCGGTTCTCATGGAGGATGTTCCTCTTGCGAGCCGGCAGAATATGTACTTACAAATGGACGGAGCACCAGCACATTACGCCGTAAATGTCCGCGCCCATTTGGACGAAGCCTATCAGGACAGGTGGATGGGCCGCGGTGGTCCTGTTGCGTGGCCTCCACGGTCACCTGACCTCAACCCGCTGAATTTTTTCCTCTGGGGCTACTTAAAGGTAATTTCAATTTTTATGTATTTTTTAAAGTACTTTTTACTCATTGCCGCACACGTGTATACTTACATTTTGTTTTTCTTTTATAAATGTCATTTCAGGAAAAGGTGTACCAGCAGCCGGTTTATACAAAAGAAGAGATTGTAGCACGGCTTCACGGTGCCATCGAGAACATCACACAGGCCACGTTTTGCGGTGTAGTGCAGCAGGCAACCCTGCGAGCCGAGCTCTGCGTTCAGGAGAACGGCGGTCATTTTGAACACTTCATGACGTGACGAAGTGAACGGGGCCATTACAGCCTCAATACCAATCGGCCCTGTTCAGGGCCCCCAATATTTAACACAGAAAAAATTCATTTCTTTTTAATCGGCCCTTTTCAAGGCCTCTAATATTAAACGCAAAACCAACTCCTTTCCCTTTAATCGGCCCTTTTCAGGGCCTTCAATATTAAACGCAAAACCAACTCCTTTCCCTTTAATCGACCCTTTTCAAGGCCACGAAGAAAATGCAGGAACTACCTGCAACGTACAGAAATGACAGGTGCGTTGACCTGGACGCACTTGCCAAGCAGCCCTTAGGATTTGACTGCGGTCGCGTACCTGGCAGCTACCACCAGCGGTGCAATTACAGGCCTAACCAGAAGACTAATCTGTGAACAACGAGCGGGAGGGACACCGTTTAGGTGCCAAATAATTGTGAGTGATCAGTTCGTAAATTTTGAAGGATTTTAGTGCATCGACTGTCGCCGTGAAATGTTTCCAGTGCAAAAACGTTTCGACCGTACAGTGAAAAGTGAAATTCGTGATGTTCTTCTTTTAGAATTGTGGTATTGCAATAATGACTGTGGAAAAATTTCATGGCATCTGTGTGAATGTGAAAGTGAAAAGTCCGGATCGTTGACTTCACCGCACATCCCCCGGGCTGTCGTATACCTGCTATCTACCATCAGCTGTGCAGTTCGTTGACCTGACCGTACAACCCTTAGCTTTCGGTACTGTCGTAAACCTGAAGACATCTGTGCAGTTCGTCACCGAATGACCCAGTGACAGTGACACACATTTCGAGGCAGCAAATGGATTTACAGCTGAATAAGTGAGTTTTTAATGCAATCAGTTTCTGCTTCTTCTCTCGTTCGGGTAAAGTTGCCGTAAGTCGGGTAAAGATGATGTGGATCCTCACCGATTTCAATGACCTTGAAATATGTTATAAAACTCGACGTTTGAAATAGTTGGCGGTCGGCTTTACTTTCGAAGATATTAGCAAGCCGTATCCGCTATCATGAATACCGATATGAATTGACAAGTAAAGTTCTTCACGATCATCTCGTGAACTAAAGCCGCGAGGCAAGCAGTCTAAAGGGAAATGTTGTTCAGAATCATGGTCTTGACAACATATCGAAAGCTCATCGAAATCGGGGACATAATCGAGAAACTGTTATTTGTTACGACATCGCGGCGTACCGACAACACTCTCCTCCCCCCCCCCCCCCGCTCGCCGCGCTGACCGTGCCACGGGGAGATTACGATTTCCGTGGCCCCTCGTTTTGAGGTTATATTTGTGTTCTTGGGGTTATTTTAAGAAAAAAATGTATAATAACATGGTGTCGAATCAGCCTGGTTTAGCCGGTAAAGTAGATTTCTTGTTTTTTATAAATCTGCAAATATCTCGGTAACTATGCAAAATATGGCAAAATATCAAGAGACCTTTTTTGTATAAAATTAAATTTTCAATAATTTATGTCTTATGATATTTTTCTATCAGCTGCGCAGTTTCCGAGTATCTTTATATTTCGGTGAATTTGCAGAACAACTGCCTTCCCCCCGAAATAATGGTCGGGGGAACGTAAAGGCTCCGTTCTGAAAAGATCAAATTTTGGAAGACATCTACAATGGGAAGATTATGTGAACAGAGTGAGTTGTGGTTAGATCGTGAGAGGGGCCGACCACGCGTACGAAAATCCAGGGGTAGTCTAGTAGTAATTTAAAAAAAATTATTTTATTTTTAGTATATTTTTCGTGAAAAATGGAATTTTAACGTTTTTTAACGTTTTTTATAGGAACGTCAATTTCCTACAAAAAAAGTCTCTTCATATTTTGCCATCTTTCCGAGGTATTTGCAGGTTTATAAAAAACAGGAAATCTACTTTACCGGCTAAACCAGGCCGATTTGACACCATGTTATACATATATACATTTTTTTCTTGAAATAACCCGAAGAACACAAATATAACTTCAAAACGAGGGGCCACGGAAATCGTAATCGTGCCCGTGCCACCGAGCGACTAGGTCGCACTCTGGTTGGTCCGTGTTTTTTGTTATTATCTCCTAAACAAAGCCGCGGCCGCCATTTTTGTTAAGGAAAATGTCGCTTCAAATGACCCAAGGAACCTCCCATTTTAATTTAACGCAATAATTTTGGGACACCCTGTATAATATACATATAATATATATCTTATACGAAATATGTAATAAGAGTTTTCTTGTCGCGGGAACAATGGAAAAGAACACGCGACGGTAAACCGTATCTTTTTTTCGCGATCGACTATCTTTCCCTCGTTCCGTGGCGACTGCTGCAACATTAAACGGTCACGTTTACCTCCAATCAAGGTCTTTATCCACAACGGTGCGTTTCTTGCAGCGCGGCAGCGTACAACTCATCGCCGTTCTACATATTACGTTAGACCTGAGCTATGCCCCGGCCTACTGAGCTATGTCTGTCTCTGTCTCTGTGTCTCTCTCTCTTCGACCGCGACGACGCGACGCGACGCGACGCGACGGTGCGCGCATACCCTGCGGGAAGAAAGAACGAGCGCTGGATAGAGAGAAAAAAAGAAAAAAAAAGGAGCCTGTCACAGAATATTTCGCGCGATTATTCTCTCCGCGTTTTCATTGCGAATAGAAACCGAGGTGTGTGTCTTTCTGGCCCCGCGATGAGCACGGCAATTCAAATGATACCATCTTTCTCCCAGCCGGCGACGACAACCTCGGGGCCGCTTTTCACTCCAATATACGGAACTTTTGCATATGACGAATCGGGGACTATTACCATTCAATCTCTCTGCTTGGCTTCGTTTGCATCCTATCATCTCCGCTGTGTGTTTCGTTTTCCATATACGGTCACGGCCATCGTTCAACAATGTTGTGCATCATCGACTTTTATCGCAGTCGCCCTCCCTTCATTTTTCCCCCCTTCAGGTTCTCTCTTTCTTTTTCATGTTTCTATATAACGCTGTTTCGGAATACGGCGATATGACGATATCGTGGTCATCGATCACGATGCACAGTACTCTCGTGCTTTAATACATATGTATACGTATATGTAGATATTGTACATACATATATGTATAGCTCCGCATACCACCTGAATTACGTATAATGTTACGTCTATGCAGAATAATAATTACATTATTATTTTTAATGAGATAATAAGTAATCGTTTAAAATTATGAATTATTTCAAATGCTTTATTATTTCGATTTTGACAATGTTTTCTTTTTGAAACTTGGTTTTCTTCATTATAGTACATCAAATAAACATTTCTAAATATCGTTGAATTTGTCTATCATTACTAATAAATATATGAAAAAATGTGTGAAATGAATTATAATGCTGAACAGAAAATCTATTTTTGAAATCCAATTTTCGAAATTTCAAAGTTGCGAACTTTTTTTTACGATGACCTTGTATTTTGTTTGCATATGGTTATAGAGCATTTTTTCGCCAAGAGTAAATAAGGTCCACCCTAATGTATTGTAGTCAGATTTGTAGTGTTTCGCTTAAAACAGGCCATCTGAATGTCTCCTCTATCTCTGAAAATACAAAAACTGTTTGTTACGTAATCTAAATGGTTTCAAAAGATGAATCAGATGGAACAATCGTTTCATATAAATTGTTATTTTTTAATATTTTTTTTCAAGGTTACACGTATTTTTTACACACATTTTTTATTATTCATATTATTTAGATTTAGATATTTAGGTTGCCTTATTTAAGCGGGTTACCCTGTATATGCGTAAGACACTGTATATGTATGAATAATGTGTATTTCAAATGCAGTTGACAATGCTGACATGATCGAATTGAATAGTATTTGACATTTTATTTGAAAAAATATTTTATTAAATAAAAAATAAAATGAGAAAAGGTAGTTCAAATAAATTCGAATCGACCAAATAATCTAAAGAAAAATTATTTGTCAGTCCAAATAAAATAACATATTATTGTTTCAAATAACACGTAGCCAAATAAGATAACATTGATTTTCACTATTATTTTCAAATAATTCGTTTTGATAATGTCTACCTCAACCAACCTCAACCAAAACGAATCTAGTTGATCTACCTAGAAGGTATTTATACAGGACAGTAAAGAAAGCTGCGTTCTTAGAACTAAATAACAGTTACTTTTATTCCAATCACAATATAACAATAAAAGTTGGTCTCTCTATGCCGCCATCAATTTTCACCATGGAAACATAAGCAATACTCACAATCAGTGCAGTGTGGTGCGGTGTCTTGGAATATACCAGTCAACATAATCTAACAAAAACTCCGCTATCTACTCAGACTTCACGTCGTGAGTGTAATAAAAACCTTAGCAAATTCAAATACAATAATAAGAACAGCTATGAAATCATAACACAATTACTGAAAACATGTGCAAAACTAAATACATAATTACTTCGATAAAAGGATCTCATTAACGACGTAAAAATAATTATAAAAACAACCTGGACCACAACAAAAAGAACAAAAGAATATAATGTAAAATTTTTATCAATCAATTCCTCACCATGATCTAAACAGGGAAGAAAGAGCCAGAAAATCTAACAAATCTTACTGCAGTCATTTCCTCAACGAAACAAAAGGAGGTTAATTACAATATCTTATATCAGTAAACGCAAAATTCGAAAATAAAATCAGACACAGCTCTATCAGTTTAGGACTACGCAAAAGACTCAATAAATTTTCTCATAGAAACTAATATCTACGAGAAAAGATAATACACCAGCCGCACTTCCGACGTTAATAATATCGTAGTCGATGCAGCGTCAAACACATACAAACAACAACAATAACCCGCAAACTATTCGATTGCAGCACTTCGAGAACATGCAAAGTCGAGAAAAAAAAAGTAAAATGATTTTCAGAAAGAACAAAAAATTTGGAGATGCCGGGGATCGAACCCGGGGCCTTTCACATGCAAAGCGAACGCTCTACCACTGAGCTACATCCCCGTTTTTTCCTGGACGGTTATAGATTGAAGTCTCTCCTCGTCCTTTTATTATCGATTTTTTAAGATTTCTTATTTATATCAATCAAAATGGGAAACATTTAACTTAAGATAGTTCAGATTCAGTATGGAAGAAATTTAAAATCATATTTAGGACAATGTATGCGTGCCAGTGTAGGCTCTACATCAGACCACTAAATCTCGATCGATTACAAAACTTATTTGGTAAATTAAAAACATATTATCAAGAATATCATCTTATTTTATTGATTTCGAGGTACTCTGACCAATTATATGCATACTAGTTTTGTCTAATATTCTTTTGTATGTGTGGCTTTTACCTAATTTGCTGCGACAACTCCTAATTTTTCTGCTTCTGTTGCGACATAGTTTATTAATGACGACACCAGTTTACAGTTATTTTTACCGAATATCCTTGAAGGTCCTATGGTGTAATGGTTAGCACTCTGGACTCTGAATCCAGCGATCCGAGTTCAAATCTCGGTGGGACCTTGTATTTTTGAACTTTGTTAAACAACATTTTTGATCGGGTATTTAACTGCAAACCGCTAATTCGCAATTTTTTCGCATCCGCTTCTTTAGAAAGATAATTCACAATGTAGGAATACTTTTATATAAACGGTAAACTAAATGACAAAAAATACATAAATTTATATTTAATACAACACTACACAACTTAAAATGTTAGTGACACTTAAGCACTTTTGATCCTGCACATATATTGCAAACATTGCATATTACGCTTACGCTACATTGCATTCCAAGCATTGCATTCATTTAATACATCTTTATTTCACTTTACAAAAGTTAAACAACATTATCAAATGTTTATCATTTCTATCTTTATGTATAATAGACATTATTTTGTGCAGAATGTCGATGTTTACTTGTAAACAAAAATGTATCAGCAAATTGATAATTCAAAGGTATAAATAACTTTTTAATTTATAACATGTATATTTTAGTTGCTAAATGTTTTGTAGAACAGAAAATGTCAAAAAAAAGTAGAAAAAAAAATTTGACAGCGGTGGGATTCGAACCCACGCCCTTACGGACTGGTGCCTAAAACCAGCGCCTTAGACCGCTCGGCCACACTGCCTTCGGCTAACTGTTTCTCTAATTCGATATAAAACTGTGCTGTTGCCACACGTATCGTGGATCGTTATTGCATTCATTGACCATGCGTATATCTCGCATGACATTACATTTGAATCGTACATATTACTGTCTCTATTACACGAATTTTGCAATTTTTCTTACTTTTCACCGACTTCTCTAACAAACATAGTATTTCACGCATCTACTCGCGTGCAAGTTACGCAACAAACCAGAAATATCTTTTCGTTGAACATGACAGAATAATTGTGTTGTCATTAAATCCATAGAAACTTGACGCAGGAGAACAGAAAAATGTTTACGATCGAATGTGTTGCTCGTTCTATGTACTGCGTTTAAGAAGCAACGACAGTGCGTACACTCCCGTCCATAAGTCACCGGACACTTATTCATATTTGGATCAGACAATTTTTTATTATTAAAGAAGCTATATTATGAAATAAAAATTGTACTTGCTAATTTTTTTTAATGTAGAGAACATGTAAATCAAATTGTATGTCAAATATCTAACCAAAATATCGTTTATTTTCTAAATTTTAAAATTTAAGTTGGCTGATTGTTTTCCAATTCGGCTTAGAGCTGTCCATAAGCGGTGTTCTGATTTTGGGTACACTTTTCTTATTCTGTCTAATCATTCCACAATTTCTCAATCTCTTTTTCCAACATTTACTCAAATTGTATATATTTAATTTTGCATTTACCTACAAATTTATTGTACAATAATTGCATTTATCGTACAATATTGATTGCATTTATCGTACAATATTGGTTGCATTTATCGTACACTTATCGTACTAATGAAAATAAATAATAAAATCAAGATGGAAACTTTTACTCTTGTTTACCATTTTGTTGAAAATAAGTAAGTGTCCGGTGATTTATGGACGGTAGTGTACATCCAGAATTGCGTTGAATTACGATTGAATTACTTCACGAATTATAATTATAAAGTAATTCAATTACATTGTATTCAATTATTGGGTAATTCATTCAATTAAATTACAATGTAATTTGCAATTCTGGTCTCTCACTCAATTAAATCACAACGTGCTTCATTTTTACAATTGAAATACAATTACAAAGTACAGTGTAATTATGAATTATATATAAGAAGAATAAGAGGTGGAAAAAGAAAAAGATTGGTATCAGTGATGAACATGATATATGTATTATTCATAAATTCATATTACGTGATTACAAATAAACTTGTTTATTACGTTCGTTTCAGAAATGAAATATAAATTATAGAAAGAAAGTATTACATATACATAGGTACCTTCTTTATGTAACTTGCAATATTTATGGCAAATTACTACAGACATAGTAACACTATTTAATAGGAAAGACCTAAAAAAAAAGAAAATTCTTCATGTGGCACTAATCACTTATGTGGCCATATGCACTGATAGCAATTGTCAGCAGGTTTTAAATTAGTTTTAATGAACACTTTTTGTTCAAACATCTTGTCACTAAGATTACTGCATTTTAGAAGATTGCTCATCATCGCATAAGAAAACATCCTCCTTAATGATGCCGTTGAAGGGCAGCTTCTTTTCAAATGTGTAACAAAATTGGATGAAACTGTAAGGGAGGCCTTAACTTCAATTTTGTATGGAGGACATTTAACACATTCAGCAACTACCTCTCTCGACTCTAAATCACTGTTTTCGGGAATAAATGTGAAAACTTTTACGTCCAAAAAGACCTGAAGCCGATCTTTTCCTCCACTTCTTCACCATGTTCTTCATGAAAGTTGCCTTCTTCATTAGAGAATACAAGTGCAGCCACTCCCAAGCTACCCATGCTATCACTTTCTTCTACATCACACATTTTGCACGATAGAACGGTGCTAACAAGGTACTAATACAACAGATGAATAATGTTCTAATTTACGGGAAACATTGAGGACTGGCAATGGGTTACGCATGAATGGAAAACAGATGATTCGCAGTACAGTCACGGAACAAGGACAGACTCGAAACATAAACATAAAATTGAGTTGCTGTGAATACGAAACGGAGGAAACAGGGATAGAAATGGAAGATATTTTTCACATTGAGCGAGTAATATACACATTGAGTAATTACATTATATTGTATTTCAATTACATTGTATTTCAATTATATTATGTTTCGATTACACTCATGACTCGCGTAATTAGCAATTAAATTAAGTTAATGGTGCGTATTATGTAATGCAATTACAATGTAATTCAAATACATAAAATACAATGTGATTAAATTGCGTAATTTAATTACAATGTATTTAAAGTAGCACAACTCTGCGTACATCATTATGATCTTAGATCTCTTCTCTCCCCTTCTTTACTGCCCCCTACCGCGCCGATAGCGATGTGTCGCGCGATAACATCTCAATATACATATAAATTCATGTTCATAACTCGACTCTGCGGCTGTGTCTTCTTGTCTCCAGTATTTTTTTCTTCTTCCCTTATCACATGACCCAAGGGACAAGCGTAAAACTGACGTTCTAAAGAGGGAAAGAGAGAAGAAACGGACGGCCGACCATGCCGAAATGGCTGCAGACAGATCGATAAATTCGCGTGAATATTCGCATAGCTGATAAGCCAGTGAGATAAGCCGAAATCGGTCTTGCGAGTGAAGATCCCCTCGTTACGGGCCGGAGCGATACGGCGCGGAGCGGCGCGACGCGACGGTGGAAAATAGAAGATAAATCTGACTGTTTCGTATTCCTTGCGCCTGTGTTTTATAACCTCGCCTCCGCTTGCATTCAATATTTCGTGCTGTTTCTTTTTTCCCTATTGTTGATTTTTGTTATCGCGTTCATCGACCGGTCTGATTGCGCCGAGGTTTTATCGCCATTGTCCATCGTATTTCGTGGCTTCGAGTCGCGCGACGAGATTCGTGCCATCGTCTTGTCAGCTACGTCGCGTCGTCGTCGTCGTCGTCGTCATCATCCCCCGAACGATAACGCTTTTACTTGGCGAACCATCAGGACTCGAGTATGGTACCTGTTTAGCATCGCGTTTAGCAGAATCACGCCGCCACTTTAGCCTAATACTCGTGGCTGTCGTCCGTAAATGATGGATCGTTAGCGACGGCCATGGCTCTCTCTGCGTATAGATGATCTCGATGACTTGCACCGACTGAATTACGTCCCGCATGTCGCATATTACAGAGAAAATCCTCCCGCGTATATATATATATATCAGCCCGCAGCGTGCACGTACGCATGTGATGCATATGTGTGTGCGCGGAGGGAGGCGTGCGCCCATGGATTCCCATGAAATAAACTGCTGGAAGCCAATTGAGGATGATAAATCTATTATTTTCAGCGAATCATCCGCCTGCTGGCGAAGGGAAGCACACAGGATGATACGCCACCGCGAGCCCGGCCCGACCCGACTCGTGGTCAGGTGTTCGTTTCGTGACTTCCAGTTCGTGTGCCAGAGCAACGCGGAGTCATCTAGAATACGCAATTAACCGGATGATGCGATTGCTTCACGGTCACGCGTTAAACGATCGTGGGTGCCCGCCCCTAATTGGAACGGCCTAATAGCTCTTGGAAGCAGCAGAAAAATTGAAATGATTACCGAGCATGCAAACGTTTTCATTGTAACTTGACGAATTAATGACGAAAGATTGATTGGCGCTGACGGGTTCGAACCGAAGCTAACCAGAGGGCTCGACCGTATTAAAACGCGCATCTCGGAACGGCTGATTGTCGAAATGCCCGTAGGGCTATTCAGTGTTTTCAGGATACCGTAACGCGTACCGGGCCGACATAATGTGCCCCCCATTAAATGAAACGCACGACGAGTACCTATCGAACATCGATCATTATGAGGCCGCAGGCTTCGCCGGGTATTCCGGTAACGGTCTATCGCCGCAATAATCGTCAGCATGCGCAATAATCATGTCGTTTAATGACAATTGATGAGGACCTGGGAAATGCGTCGCGCTTTAACATCGCTACGAGCGTGTCCTACGCTTAGCGGGCTATATCCGCGACTTGTGGCTAATAACGTAACCAACTTGGATGGCGACCATGGGTTTGGGTAATCTGTGTGGTCGCACACGCCTCGCATAGCGATTAACGGAAACAGTACGCCGCGCGGCGCATCGGTAGATCCAACGATTTTATTGTTGACGCAAGGATGTGCCGTTACGCGCGATCAGTCAATATTTTCTCGCAAATGATCTACGTTCCGATGCCGATTTGCGTCGTCGGTAAACTCGGAACAGCGAGTTTGGACAGGTGAAACAAGCAGGCCGTGGCGCTATAGCACGCCCCTTCCGAATCCAGGTAACGGACCGCGTTTCCCGAAACACGATGTTACAACGGCAATATTTTCACGTAACTGACCCCCGGCGATCCCGGATGTGCGTTGATGAAGTGTCTATATGCACTTCGTTGCATCGGTTCCGGTGCGGCCGATGCCTCGCTCCGCCTCGGGTAACCTGTGGAAACACAACGTTACACACGCTCAAATATTTGCACCTTCCGAATCGAATTACACCGTTTCTGTTTATCTCTCTGGCGAGAATACCCCGTTCTTTCCCCGGGCATACTAATTAAAACGTGCATATCGAAATGAGGCCGAAGTTCGATCTGCTCTCGCCGGTGTCGTGTATAATTAACTGGAAAGATACAGTCCGCGACAGTTGATTAAACGCAGCGATATTTTTCCTGTATTGATGTCTAATAGACTTCGAATTAATATTGTCTATATTTCTACGAATAGTAAGTGTTATTTAATGAAGATGTATGCACTTAAGTTGACACATGAAATACTTAATGTAAAAATGTTTTATTTTTTAGAAAATACAAATTTCTCCGCGTCACTTGAATAAACGCATGAAAATAGCATCGTAAAAGAATAATATTACATCAACGAATATTGTTTACTAGTATTTTGTTCATCCGCCATTTTTGTTTATAACCGAAAATATTCTATTAGCTAGTGGTTTATAGAAATTACTGATATAATCAACTGTTATGTTTCTCCATTCTGTCTGAATAGCGTTTATGAGCTCTTCTTGAGAATTAAATTGACGATTATTTATATGAAATCGTCTGGTTAAGTATCCTCAGAGATTTTCTATAGTATTAGATCAGGCGACAGTGCCGGCCATGTTAAACAAGTTATTTCTTGCCTTTGAAGCCATGTTTTAATTAACATCGCAGTGTGTATCGGGGCATTGTCGTGCTGAAATATCCACTGATCAGTCTGTAAAACTTCAAAAATCTGAATTTTTGTTGCTTTTAAAGTCTCCAGGTATTTTTTAGAGTCTTGCCGTCCTTTCATAATTATTAAATCAATCACATTCTTTGAAGTGTTGGCGTTCTTTTTAAAAATGTTTGTACTATGCGTAAGAAGATGAAACATTAGCTTCCTGGGCAATTTGTTCTTTTCGAAAGAGCTTGTTTCGTTCTGCCTTTGTACAACTTCCCATAATTTTGACTATTTTTTAGATAAGAACGAATTACAAATTCGCTTCTTCCAATTCTCCTAGCAATTTCTCTATTAGAATATCCTTCTTCTTTTAATACTTGAAAAAGCCTTGATGCGATTATTCTAGTGACGCGGGAAAATTTGAATTATATTTAAAAAAATACAGAATTTTTACATTAAGTATTTCATGTTTTAATTTCAATTCATACATCTTCATTGAATAACATCTACTGTTCGTAGAAATATAGAAAATATTAATTCGGAGTCTAGTAAACATCAATTCAGGAAAATTATCACTGCGTTTAATCAAGTGTCGCGGACTGTAGGTTTGACAGAGGAATTTCGAACGACCGGTTTTCCGAACGAATTTTCCCGGGACGCGATGCGCGCAGAGCGAATTTCATGTCGATAAGTGCTGATGATTTTTTATTAACACTGGAACTGCCGGTCATTCAGAGTAACAAAGTATTATTTTATGAAAATAACAAGGCTAAAAGATTTTATATAATTTTTAAACAGGTATCTTTTAAACAGGTGAATAATCCAAGTTACGATTTTAATGTTTGGGGTTCTTCCACAGTATTCTTAGCAACCTACTTTCATGTCGATCGGCCATCGCTGTCTTTCGGGTCCCGCCCGACCCGAACTGACCCGACCCAATCCGAGACTCTGGTACCCGCATACTCCTAGTATCGATATCACACCATTGTCAAAAGCGACAAAACTTTTCCGTACATAGTTCAAAATTACGAAGAGTTAGGAAACTGCGGTGTGTACATGAAAGAAATTGAGCATTTATTTGTATAAAACAGTGCATGGAGATGGGGTGATGTATAAAACTCCACAATCTAGTTATAAGTTGTAGTATATAGACTAGGGTTCGTGTGTAGCATTGATATTTTGTGAGCGGTTCGGTCGCTAAAATGTCCGGAGTGTATGCAGCCCGAACGGCGAACCGCGAGTCTGGAAAACTTCTCGATTACCGGTGGGATTATCGATCGATTTGTGTCGAGCAATTTGTACTCTCCGCACAAACCCCCGTCGAAACCCCGCGCGCCCACTGCAGATAGGATATTTTGCAGTCGAGTTGCTGGCTGCTCGAGACCAGACATCGAGAGCAACGTATAGGGCAGCCGAGGCAGCTAGCGAGAGTACGATGCGGTAATTGAGAGTAATTTAGCCGGGCCAATTTGTGCGGAAATTTCAAACCAAAAAATTTGTCCCGGCAAACCCTCTCGACCGAGCTCGCGTCACCCACCCCGTCCGCGTCCGTCCCCTCTCCGTGTTCGCTCTTGTCTCTTGGCAATCCCTCGCGAAACTCGCACTCACCTGCATCATCGGGCAAACCTCGTTTCCCGGTGTAATTCTATTTTCACGCAGCCCCGACGAGATCGTATGACTCGATTTTTCCACAATTTCAAGGGCATGGAAGGGAACGGGGAATTGCAATTAAATTACTCGGCCTGTCTCTGTATTTCTCCTTCGTACGTATCCATGGGTGGTGGGAAAAAATAACACGCGCCCGATTACGCCGCATCCATCGGACGCGACCAGTGACAAAGTTTTCGTCGTTTGCTTTTAATGGCCACGTCCTTTCGGCTCTGGCGCTCTCGCGAGATTGCCGATGATTAATCAGCCCCGGCAGCCCCATTTTTAGGCGCGGAGCACGCGACGACGATTACCCCTAAGCGAGACACCGCTTCCATTTACCTCTTTCAGCTATGCTGTGCTCTGCTCTGCTCTGTTTTTAATCCGCACGACCGAACCACTCGAAACACACCGCGTCGATTGCCGGTCGATGACTTCCGCCAAAATGAATTCCTACGGTCTAGCGCGCGGAATTAATTTAAACGAATGCTATTAGTTTCTTCCACGCTTTTACGTTACGCGTGTAACGAGTCCGATGACAGTGATAAAACCGATCGTATAAATCAACAGGGACCAAGAGATTAAACGCTATGATATGAGGTTGATATAAGTCATGCTCTAAAGCTCGAGGTAAACTTATCGACGTGCTGTCTCGTCTCCGATTTCAATGACCTCGAAATATGTTGTCGAGGTCATCGTTCTGAACAACATTTCCCTGTAAAGTTTTTGGCAGTCGGCTTTAGTTTAGGAGATATTAGCGGAAAACTTTTCATGAAAACCCATGGAGTCGATGTACTACCTTCTCTCCGATTTGGATGACTTAATGTTGTCAACCTAACTTATAAGGTGTTGCACGTTACACAAGAAGATGCGTCCGGTCACAGTATTATTATCATATCTTTATATTGTTGTATTGGTTGACCAAAATATATGTTGACAGTTCAACTTTTGCAGCAGAGCTTTTGAAAACCAAAAGTTTTACCCTGAGAAAGAAAATTGAAAGTCAGTAAGACGAAACATATGTATAGAGATGAAACATTTTTTTTTTATTTCTGAGTTCTAATAGTGAGCAGAAGTTGCCTACTACAGCAATATAAATAATAAATTTTTTAAGGTCACCTAACCCAGACCTAACCGCAAGCTAGTCAAACTTTATTTTTATTGATTTTACGAACATTACTTGATTTTTTCAGTATTTTAGCTTTTGTTTTTAAGAAATACACTTTTCTTAGTATAGGGATTATGTGAAAGAAGTAATTTGTTAGAATGACTATTTGTGGATGAAGGGAAATAAATCAATAAAAATATTATTTTACATGAATATTGTATTTACTCAGTATATTATAATGTTGGACATCATTTTACATATTCACTTCAGAATATTATAAATTGACAATGCAGGAATGAAGAAGTAATAAACAATGCACTTAAAGTTAGAAAGAGAACAATTTAACAAATATAATAAAAATAATAAGGTTGACATTAATTGTAACCTGAAATGTTACAAGCACATAGAATTCTAATTGTACGTATATGATATTTAATATTTATCTGTGCATTTACTTCGAATTGCTTTTTGGTTTCAAATGAAGACATACATTTACACGATTCAATTCTAGCCATTATGAATCCATCTCTTGCAGTTCTTCGGCAGACAGCAGATGAAGCTTCAATTTGAAGTTTCACCATTCTCTCTACCGCTTGTGTATGACCAGGAAATCGTAGAAAATTAATGGTAAATGTTCAATGTGGTCTTCTGATGTTATTTCGAGTAATTCATCTTCTGTAATATCTTTCAGCACCGGACGCTCAAACATTTCACAATTGTGCCGTGAAATTAAATCAACGTAGTCGTTCATATCAAAGTTGATTTGTGGAATTTTCAATTTTCTAATCCTCTCTGTACAAATGGATCTTACTTTCAAAATTCTACCAAGTCGCACTTCTCGAATATTTTTTCGTTTATCTGTAAGAAGCCCGAGGGAAGATTTTCAGGATCAGCAAAATAGCCATTTCTTTGAATTACTGGATTAATAACGCTCGGTAGATGCTCTGAAAGGTATCGCGAAAATTGAATCAATTGTCACAGATGCTGAGAACCATATACATATACAAGATGGTTTGAGTTTGATATTAAACCAAACCGCAGCGTAAATTTTCATTATACATTCAGTTAAAATGAATAACTTTCTCGAAGGATTTTCACTGGCAATGTACAATCGAAGAATGCGATTTGCATTTGTGAGCCTCCGTGAATGAGAAAGTTTACCTGGGTTCCTCTGTGCTAAATCAGGAGAACATGTGCCACTAAAATTGTCCGACACATTTCTAAAAGATACTTTCGATCAGTACATAAATGTTTCAATACATTTAGCATCACAGGTAGGCATCCTTGAATTGATTTAAAATTGATGATCGGACGTTCCCCACAATTATTAACCATTTGCACTCAGAGCTATTTTAACAGGAAAATTAAACATTTCTTCCGACCTAGAATAATTCCATTCTACATGTTTTTTTTTCATTTTATGGATATGAAATTGATATAATACCACATACAATACTGAAATGTTTGGTAATTGATTACATAGCACCATATTTAATAATGTAAACAATATTGTGAATAATGGTAGAGCAATTCGCTCGAGTGTTAAGGGTTAAGTTTGACAACTGAAGCTTCATCTACTGTCTGCGGAAGAACTGCAAGAGATCGATCCATAGTCGCTAGAATTGAATCGCGTTAATCTATGTCTTCTTTTGACACGAAAAAGCAATTCAAAGTAAATGCATAGATTTGAATAAATATCGTATACGTACAATTAGAATTGTAAGTTCTTGTAAGAAAACATGGAATGAAAATTTCAAAGGTCTTGCGGGACCTTAAAAATTGATCTGACACAACCCAACTTATGCAAACTTAATCTGAAAGATAAAAGGCAACTTTATTTCACTGTTAAATAATAATCGTACAATTTTGATTTTCGTACCACCCTCTCCCTCTCTCTCTCTCTCCCTCTCGGTGTCTTTCCGCGCGGAACCCTCCAACGCAACCCCTTGCTCGACACCTCCACGGCGTCCTCTAATACAACGCCGATGTACGGTCGAGGATAATGGTGCTCGCCAGTAGCAACCGGAGGGCTCTGATTTTCTCCCTCGGTGCATCAGCAAATTCATTTAGCTTGAGTACTGCATAGCTTGCGTCCAGAGAGATCTTTCAGCCTCGCCACGCGGTTTTTTTTTTAACCAGCAGAGAGAACGCCGCGCGCGGCCCGCGACGCTCGCCTGGGTTCCTGCGTGTTCCGTGCACTCGGATGCAGTTTTAGCGCTAAGTGGATTATAAACGTGAACGCGGCACGGGAACTGTGTTATTCCGCTGCAGTTAACACGATTCTGCAGTTATGTGCAATTTTTTGTTTTCGATCCGTCCGTCCGTCTCTGACAATGAGACGGGTGAACAGGAGGAGAAGCGGACAGGCATGCGAGCAAGCGAGCAAACCAGCAAACCAGCAACCAGCAACCAGAAAACCAGCAAACGAGCAACCCCTTCGAGGCGTGTTACGCACGCTCGATCGGCGTTCATTCTCTGTTCCTCCTCTCCCTTCTTTCTCTTCTCCCCCCCTCCCCCCTTCTCTTTTCGCTTTCCGATGCCGTAGCCGCGCGAGTTACTTTCATTTCGTCGACGTTTTGTACTCTGACATAAAAGGAGACTTGTATGAAAATTGTTATCGTTATTTAATTTTTTTCGGGGTTAGAGTACTATATAGTTTGCCTTTTATTGTGACCTTGTGATCGAGAACTGCTCGATCAATTAATGTCAACGTTTTCATTCCTCTCTACATTTTTTAACAAGTGATTCATACTGTAGCCGCCCAGGTGGTTCGGGACCCACCTTAATAAACTGTAGGTCCTATAGCTATAAGTTAGTTATAAGTTATAGTTATAAGCTATATATAAGTCGTCGCTAATGACCAAAGTAGTCGATGCGACGTAAAAATATAATATAACTCTAACTCTACATTTTTTAACAAAGTACCCACAGTAGAACCTCGTGTAACGCGATCCGACTTTTGGTCTAGAACCTTGAGATAAATCGATTTTTTATTTTTTGTATTCTCTTAAAACACATATCTTTAAAAATATGTCTGCGAAAAGGTTTGTTTACATTCGTAAGAATTACGAAGTGACGGATGTTTGAAGAACGTAGCCGGTGGCAAGTATGGCGACCTCGTATTCCCCTCTCGCGCTGGCCGGCCGGGTGGGGTTGGCCAGGCGTCTTATAATTCAACCTTAATTAGATCATTCGCTTGTAGACCGTATAAAATTCTGTTCCGTAATTTTTACATACAGACATTTTTTTATAGTTTTCTGAATCCACAGATGTGTTTTCGCAATCCCAATGAGTTTTGTTATAACAACAAAACGCAAAACTTATTATTTTACTCGAAATACCACGTATGTGACTTATACCACTATGATTCTGGAACCGCCAATTATTTATCCACTTTAGAAATATCCACAGCTTTCGCAGGAATTCCCTGGTCCCTTTGTGCTCGACGTTTTCATTACAGAGAGGAACCCTAGCGAGCGTATAATTAAAATTTCGCTCTTGCGAAGCGACTCGAGAAGCGAATCTCGCGAATTTTCCTGTCAGACTTCGGTAGTTTCCTGAAATCCTAAGAATGCCTCTGTCAACGCGGCAGGTTCTCCCGGTACACGGCACGGTCCACTGCAGTAAGAAGCTTCGACGCCAATAGAATCGGCATACATTGTTGGAAAATTAACTACGGAAACCTTAATAAAATCTTTCCGAATTCCAAGCGATTTTCTGGCTTCGCGAAACGTAAAATACCCGTCCGGTCGACGGACGGCACTTGCAGGGTTTCTAAAAAAAGGGAAAAAAGGTTCTGATTGCTGCAAACGGACGCACACGCTTCGACGATTATGTATGTGTGCATGTATGCATGTACATATATATGAAAGTATGTCCTGCAGCTTCCCGTTACTTCAATCTATTTCAACGCATTTTGCAGAAATATCAAATTTCACCGAGCCGCGCCTTTCTTGTTTGCGTCAACTATATTTTATTGGTGATCAGTAGGCAGCGAATTTTATGCATTCATGACAAAAATGAGTACGCGTAATTTAAAACAATAAAAATATTAGAAGAATTTTAAAATATTGTTATATTATTTTCAACCTAGTAAACATATTAAGAGAGAAAATTAATTTGCATTTCACTCGAGTTCGTTGCAATTCAGGTAGAAAATTTTTATTTTCCATAAAGATCCGCTATCTACTGATCAGTATCACTGGAGCAATCGTCTTAGGTATTAGTCAGTGTTTAAAAAGAAGTTTGTGCCAACAATTATTATTATTAATGAAAATGTCATGCTTTTTTATCAAATTGGGACAATTTTTAAAAATTAATGCATGAGATAGAGTTTATTAAATTGTATTTAATTAAATTGTACTTGCACCTTTTAAAAACGAATAACTTTTTTATAATTGGAACAAACTTTGCACTACGTAATGACACTTGTTTACTTGATAACGTTCTAAATAATATTGTTTTCAAATTGTTATTAGTCGGAATTACGAAGACAAAAGTAAAGGCCATGATTATTAATTTTTTATCGGTGTCTGGAATGAGAATTTAAAAGATGCCTTTTCTAGATCTATATATAATATAAATTATAAAAGTATAACATAAATTATTAAAAATGGCAAGAATTATGAGGGGACTAAATTCAAAGATTCTTGCAATTTATATGTACTATGTACATAACACATCTACAAAAGGCATCTTTAACATTTTCATTACAGGCACGGATAAAAAAGTTAACAATTTACTTTCTTCTTCGCAATTCCGATCAACAGCAATTTTAGAAAAAAATTATTTACACCTAGTAAATTTCTAACATCTAAAAAACTCGAGTCGTTTGGTCGAATTTTAAAAAGTTATTTGTACACGTTTTAAAATAAATTACTTTTTAAAAATGATATATATATATATATATATATATATATATATATATATATATGTAAATGTGCTTAGTGACATAATAACGATACTACAGTAACATGACAAACAAAAAAAATTGTAAAAAAGTTTGGAGATGCCGGGGATCGAACCCGGGGCCTTTCACATGCAAAGCGAACGCTCTACCACTGAGCTACATCCCCACAACGAGATCTCTTTGATTTTAGAACGTACAATACTGACTGACACCATGTGAGAATACAAACAATATCATCATTTATTTATTCATAAATTTGTTAAATTCGTTAGAATCGTACCAAAAATATTTTCAATACATATCAAAATACATATCTGTGTTTAAATTGTGCACAAAACGAAGCTAGAAAAAAATATCTTGCAATTTTTTAGAAAAATGGTCTGGTAATATTTGGTTTCACGTATCGTTACACAATCGCATATCACAACCTGTTACACGAAGTATGAGAGGGTAGAAGGAAAATCGATAATCATTTATCACGGTTGCAAAGCATTATTGCTATGCATTCATGTGGGATTCGTGCTGAAGTATTACGAGGGTGGCTAAAACTGCCCCCCCCCCCCCCCGTCGCGTGACTTATGCAGTGCAAACTTCTAATGAAGATCTATCGTCCGGTGTATCGCCACCTTTATTTGTTACACCGGCGCGGCGCACAGTGGTCGATTTACTCCGAAACGTGGCCAAAAATAAAAAAAATGAATCTTCAAATCAAGAGCTTTGTATACGTGGGTTGGCTACCCTGATAGTTGGGCTATTGGATGGTTAATGGGAAAAGGGCCTGACTTTTCCACCTGAGTAATAAATTCAGTCTGAAAGTGACCATCGTTCAGGTAGCAGCTACGCACAGTAAATTGGCGAGTGAGAAAAGTGTCCAGAAGTCAATATATTTGTGATATATCCTAATAATTGTTATTTTGCAAAATGGAGGGTGTCCCTGGAGGTAAGTAAATCATGTTTATACATTATATAAAATGCAAGTAACAATGGATAATGTAGTATATAAGATATAACAAAATTTCATACGAAAATTTTAGAAACCTTGGGAAATAGTTATGATTTTAATCGATTTTAAACATGTGACTTGTACACACCTTTAGTTTGTACTATCACCTAGTAGAATCAACAAACATTGGCTGCCCCAAACTGCCACCGCGGTTGTTATGGCAATTTTTGTAATGTACTGCATGGGCCGGAAGCCCGTTTTTTGTGATCTAAAGCTATCGTAGCCTTATTTCAAGGTTTAAAGTAATATTATTAGAGTTCGTTGAATTCGTCTCGGTACCAGTTACAATATTATGAAGTAAAAAATATATGTTAATGTTTAAAAAATGGAATTGACTTTTTTTTATAAAAAAACATTTTTTGTTTAAATTTTTTCTATTGAAATTTGGAGAAAAGTGAATACCGACCAACTTTTATTCGAAACATGTTTTATATAAAAGAAGAAAATACCAGTATCGCGCTTGTTCCTTCGCTCGGAGGGTTTTACGACAGTCGTATTTCTATTGTGTATACTTAGCTAATTTAAGTGACCGTAATTCTTGGGGCATCCTTTGCATTGGAAAAACCTAAAATGTAACGGTATTTAACAAGACAAAAAATCTTGAGGTATCAAGTTTCACCTGTATTTAATACTTTCTTACTACGTACATCCGCCATATTGGTTCCGCCATTTTGTTTTCTGTTCTTTTAACTTCAGATTCATAATTAACGACTTCAGGAACCCCAAAATACCAAGTTTTGTCCCATTCTGACAGTTTTCATAGGTCCAATCTCCATTTTACAGCCGCCATTTTACTTTTTTTGCGATTTTGATTTTAGATTCGTAATCAGCGACCTCGGAAACCCCGAGATACCTAGTTTCGTATAAATCAAAGAAAGTTTTGATTTTTGGCCACGTTTTGGAGTAAATCGACCACTGTGCGGCGGGTTGGTTTTTTTGTGCATATCGAAAAGTGTCTGACCGACAAATCATAATTGAATAATTTTTACTCAAGTAATTTCTACTTCTTTAGTCGACTATAATTAACCCTCGAGTTTATACACATCGCTTATACACAAGAAAAACGTCACAACTCAACATTTTTCAGTTTTCGTTTTATTGCGTTAAAATACTCGCCAGAGGTGAATCTCTAATGTAGAAAATTGTCAGAAGTGTAGTTCTATAACTAACCCCATAGATTGCCCTATTAGATATTATTTGTTTTTACTTACAGCTTCAACTAGTGAAACTATCAATGGGTTGAAGCGCTCCCCTGTAAAATTTGTGACGTTTTTCTTGTACATGAGCAATATGTTTACATACAAATAAATATTGCAGATAAATAACTGCTTCGAAAGACATCAAAGAATTGTTAAACAACACGAGTTTTCTTTCAACGTTTGTAAAAATGCGGAAGGCCTTTTTCAGCCAACTCAATAATTTATTTATTATATCTAGGGTAAATGTACCTATTACTGATGGTGTACGTTTTACTGCGGTATTTTTCCCCAATGAGATTAAAATACATAAAAATAAATTTTGGAGTGACGTAGAGTCACACATACTTCGCGCGTTTCTTTGCGTATGAGTTGCGCTCTCTCTGATGCGTGCGCAGCAGAAGCGGGCCGCTCCCGCGCTAATTTCGATATTGTTTTATTTCATGTGATTCTATTCTTTTTTCTTTTCTTCCGATGGCTCACTCGCCTTTTGACCGTGCTGTATAGTACAACACGAACATTATATTAAACTGTTCATTTTTACGTGTGTCCTTTTATGGAGTAATCCAATTCTCAACTGATAAGTGATAAGCAATTTCAGGCCAAATATTTAAAAAATTGTATCATAATATATCAACCACAATCACCACATTAATTGAAATCGAACTATTGTGCAATTACAATCTGGGCTTCTGAAATCTTGTTTATACCTGTAAAATTAAAAATGAAAATAGTACAAAAGTAATGGAATATAAATCTAATAAACCACTTTTTTCTAATTTTTTGTTCATATTCTTAGTCAAATTGTTATCTTTAAGTTTCCTATGTGCACTTATTAGAGTTATGATTATGTTGTATGCTGTATATTATCGGGGGTTGATGACGAAAATCATTCTTTTAAAAGGGGTCGATGTAGGAAAAAGTTTGGGAACCGCTGGTTTACATCGTGTAAGCGCGTAGTGCTGAAATGTGAAATGCGTAACACAGTGTTGAAAGCAAAGTACATACTCGGTATGTTTTCTGTGCGGGATCACTGTTTTCGATGATGCCACATGATGTTAAGTTATAAACGGTTCCGTGTGGCTTCTGGCAGTTCAGAGGAGAGAAGGGCTTTCGCCCGGGCGGTGGGATTTAGTCAGTATTCCCCCGGCTTCTCCGGGGGTGAGTCCGACACTACCTGGCCACACAACATCTTAGGCCAGGTGTGCCTAAATGCATTCCCCACCGCCCTTAAATAAAAAAAAAAGTGTTGAAAGCAAAGTGACAGTACAAACATCCACGACATTTTTCAATATCTCTTTACATGTCTGAAACAAGCGTTGCGAGCGCATGTAGAACAGCTACGAGTGAAAGTAGCCATTCTCTCTGCTTTCTATGAATCCAGATGTGTATGCGTACGATACTGAATAGTGTATTATAATAAGTTACGGTAATTCTTAATAAGTCTTACGACCGCTTGAGACCTGAACATTTTATCGGTGGAAGTAACTGGGTGCCTGAGACAATTCAATCCGTATTGTTACATACATCCTTAATGGCATCTGTAACAGTGTTGCTAAACCGGTTTGCAACCGGGAATTGTCTCGAACGATCGTTGGACACCATAATGTGATTGTATTATACGATTTTTTTAAACTAGAAGTCGTATGCATTAGAAGTAACTGGAATCGTTATTTCTTTGGAGATTGATATCCTAACTCTGTTTGCGATACTGTATAAAATCGAATTTGTTTAGTCAGCGAGTCTATAACATGATGCAACTGGATCGATCATCGATGTCGGGTCAACAATATTTTCACCGTTAGGGTCAATATTTATTGATAACAGCAGCGTGCAATTCGATATGACCCTTTTAAATTTTCTCTGTGCCTAAAAACTTGATAAACCGTAACCCGATACGCGGTAATGCGATATTTTCGAGGCAGAGAACTAAGAACGGGCATTCTTATCGTCCAAATCCGAGAATCTCCCTCCTTGGTAGTTCAAAGGCAAACAGTAATGTGAGAATGATAGGGCAGTGTTTTAAAACAATCTGCTCGGGCCCATCCTCAACCTCTTAACTGTTCTGCTTCATTTTAAGAACGTGCACTTGTCTGCTTAATTATGTTTCAGTATGGCATTATTTTCGTGCTTCTTTTTTCGTAACTACACCGTTCGCTCTCCTAAATTTTATTTAATATCAAATACAATTATTTCCCTACATAGTTTGCTACATATTGCCCAAAACTGAATTATACAGGGTGGGGCAATAACTTTGTCTACCTTGAATATTTCCGTTACTTGTAATAATAAAAAAAAAATGATAGATACAAAAGTTGCATGGTATAGAGGAGAAAATATTGTGATATAAACAGTTTTTATGTGCGCGAAGGTGTTCTGGAGATTTCAAGGTCACCTTGCTTTCTTTAAATGGAAAGACCACCTTTTTTGTATCATGAATCGATGGAGTATCGAATTCTGGATAAAAATGGATTGACCTTCATATGTCCTTGATCTAATAGTTAACGACATATTATCGAAATAGTTGTCCATATGTACTCACTACAGCTGTTACTTACGAGATACCCGGGAAACAAAAATTACCCAGTTACCCGGGTACTCGGGTAAACAACATTAACCGGGTACCCGGACATCTCATGAATAGACTGCGGATCTTTATGCAAAATAAAAATTATTTGCATCAATTGCAAGAAGCCGAAGACATATGACGATTACTTATTTTCATTACACGGCTGTCTTATGAGATACTCGGGTACCCGGATACCCACCATATTCTAGATGAGGGACATCAGATCGAGCATTTACTAGCTTCCAGTTAATAGCTACGTATTAAAAATTATTTCAATAATATCTCGTTAACTATTAGGTTTAGGACTTATCAAGGTCAATATATTTTTACGCAGAATTCGATACTCTATCGATTCATGATACAAAAGGTATGTCTTTCTATTTAAAGAAATCAAGATGACCGTGAAATCGCCGGAATGCCTTCGCGCATATCAAAAGATTTCCCCCTCTGTACCATGCAACTTTTGTAAACGTTTTTTCATTACTACAAGTATCGGAAATATTCAAGATGGACAAAGTTATTGCCCCACCCTGTACATACAGGGTGAGTTACCTAACGTTTGCAACTCAAATATCGTTGTTGTTTTTAAAGTTTTAAATACCATAAAAATAAGAATTCAGTGATTATAACTGTTCAAGGTCATTCGTGGTCACGGACAGAGAAAACGTATAACACTTAAAATATGAAAGTATAATACGTTTATCAAGAGTGAGACTTGTAGTAAACATACTATGTATACTAAGATATGTATGTAATTTCACAATATTCTCCATTGAGAAACCACATAACATATCTAGTTTCCCAAAGAAATTTTTTGTTTTTACCAAAAAAATTCGTAAAAAATAATAATACATGTTGGATCTTGGTTATACACGAAAGACTCGAGGAAGAATGATTATTTTAAAGCATCCAGCACGAAAGTTAATCCTTCGGCCGTGCGAACCCTTTCACCCTACAAAAACCCCTTTGTTCGTCGAATTACCGGCAAAGCGTCTTCGCCAGTATCCCCCCCCCCCCATCCATCGTCTCCCGTGTAACGAGAAGCAATATTAGCCTCGAAGTCTTAATCCTCACTTTTCCAAGTCATTGCCTCCCACCCCCAACAGACTTTCTCGACATACTTCGCATCCATCTTTGATTAACAATTAGCGATATTAATCCCCGAAGCCCGAATAGCGCCGCGCAAAGGCACACGTCCTATTATATTTTAGCACCCAACGGCGTGCCTGCCGTAAACATCCTTTATAATGACACCGCTCGGCGGGGGATGGAGATATACGAGGCTGGGGCCCGAAGAAAGGAGAGACGACCGTTCGCAATTAACAGGCCTAATTACCTGAAAACGACCCACCCCGAGGAATCGCAGTAACCCATCCCCGCCAAGAACAGCCCGGTCCGTGCATATTTTATTCTTAGTATCTTTAGAGGAGCGAGCGAACGAAAGAATTAATCCCGGATATAACCAGCGCCTGTTTACACGAGAGTAACCTGTAGCCGCGGCGTAGCGACGGGCAAAGAGGCTCTTTGTGCATACTGGGTCGGGAAAAGTTCTCTGTAAATACAGTCCGTCTTCGAGAGTTTCCATCCGGTATCAGCGCGGCCCGCTCTCGTCTCTTTGCACACGGAAGATAAAGGCGAGGGAAATCGGGAAGATAAGGCCGCGGGTATCTGCCGCAAGCATCGGCACTGACTCACGCGTCGCCCGCGTGTGCTATTCAACGTGACAAGATTTACTTAATCCTCCGCCGATAGAAACGGCATGTATTTTCCGTCGGTGTAAAAATAAACGCATGGGAGTATGTAATCGCGAGGTCGGTAACAAGCGGAACAGCTCTCGTGAACAGAGTCGCGGATGAGGAGAGGTAGCACAAATTAAGGGGAAAAAGTTATCCCCTCTCTCTACCGGTAACGGCCACATGCACGACAGAGATGAAACGCGTAACCGGGCCGCGGTGGAAGCGTGAGGAATGACTTTATAGAAGGGGAAGGTAGAGCGGGGACACAAGTCTTAATCTGGCGACTCTGCTAGTGAAAGCGATAAGAAATATTCCGGCCGTCTAGGGACGTGACATCCGATTTCGCGATTGGACGTGCCGTATGCAAAGCAGAAGTCATACAGCACTTCCTCTTTTTTACGATTCGTTGCCGTTGCGATATAAACGCGAGCGAACGACGCGACGCGTCGCATAAAGACCACCCGTCGCCGAGGCGAGCGTCGGCAGCCGTTACGCCGCAATTACGTAGCCCTTACCGACTCCTTATCGACGGCTCTAAGTCAACCTGACGTTAATCCAATCGTCAATACGTCGTGCCGATAACAAATGGTCGCGCCATGAATAATCGGTGATCCACTAAAATCGTCGAGCCGTTCTGCGTTTCGTTTTATCGTTGCGGATCCCAGCTACGTTCATTGCATAAACGCCATTGTGTTGGATTCCAGGTTTGGAAATCGAGTACAACAATTTATAATAAAATCGAGAAGAGTTTTATTTAAGAATATACACGGTGGCGAGTTTAAGATACAACGATGTGACCTTCTGCACTGAAGTGTGCAAGAATAAGCTCTGGCTCTGTTTCGACAGGCTGCTATATATATGTAGTTTTTGAGAGGAAAATGTGGAAGGGAGTAGAAAAGGTTTGTTGTGGAAAGAGACAAAGTCTAAGGGTCAGTTTGGTCCTGATGATTCAAGGGTTTTGGCTGACGTGTCTATGGCATGGTTATCATGATGCGTTGGCGTTTGACTAAGGCCTAGGGTTATCGGGTATACAACAATTGATTATGTCGCGCGTGTACTGGTGACTGTACCGATTGGCCTATTATTCTATTCGGGGACTTCAATATTGTTAAAACAGAACAAATTGAATAGAAATGTAATTGCCCAACGAGAAATAAACTATTTATAACTAAGTAAACTTATTCACGTAAACACTCTCTTGTGTACTTCGGTCACCACATGCGGGAGGTCATGGATGAGTGTTAGGAAGCAGCATCCTGCTTTAACGACTGATTCCAAAGGTTAGGAACAGTTGAAGTCGTAATGTCCTTATTGTAGGAAATAAACGACCAATGGACAGCTATAATCAGCTAACAATGTCGTCAGATTGATTTAGCGTGCTACAGTTCGGTTCCCAGGATTGTGGAATGTACCCGCTATACTGCCATGCCGGCTTCGTGTTTCAACGGAATTCTCACGGAAGAGCTTCGTATAGCAATATCAGTGTTACCCTTCTATACTAGACTTTCCTATTTCTCGAAAATGTTTTCGGTTTACCGGATTCACTGGACGTTTAGGAATGCGACTGTCATCGCGGAATTCTATCGCAGCTGTACCTGGAAACCTAGTTCTAGTTCTCTGACGGAAGTCCCTGCGTAACCCCTTCGGCGCTTGAGTTTCCTTCTGAGTACTGACCTCTGAAACCGGATCGTTGGCAACAGTTCATTGGTAGATAGGTTGGTGTAATTCCATCGTGAACAGAATCACGAATGCGTGTGCTTATACCTATTGAATACCGCATTAAGTGGACTAGTAGCGTAAACTTGTTCAAAACTGGAAATTTCAGTATATCTCGGTTTAGTATTGTTTTTGAAATCTATTATGTACTGATAGTTTCAAATATCATTCAGGCTCAATGGTTCAGGCAAATGTTAAGTCACGCTATTTAAGAAACGCTATGAACTATGTCTCTTTCTTTCCCATACGCTCTCCTTCTTTGCGTCGCAAATTTTGATTGTTCATTATTTTTTCTATGATTTTCTATGATTCTATCATTGAAACAATTGGCTTGTGATAGCTAAAATATGATATAAATATTATTGATTCAATTTTGTCTAAATGTCTTGTAAACACTGCATCGAGAGTTGTTACTGATCTTGTTGTCGCTTCATTAGGATTATTTACCATTTCCAATCTTAATTTACTTCTAAACATTACTAGACTGCAAGAAGTTTCACTTCTGCCGCGCGTGGTTTTCCACGCGTATGTTTTTTAAATGTAATTTTGTAATTTATATATATACCTCTTTTTACTTAAATCATAGATATGTATATTATGCTATGGTCCAGTGTTCTTCTCTCTGTAATATAATTAATTATATTGACTTTAATTAATGTAAACGTAGTTGCACGTGCTGTCATAACATAACCATGTATTTCTAACCTTTTCGTTTGATCCTACTACCGAGCGGCGGTAAAATCCTATCGCTGTAGCATTTTCAAATTTTCTTGTGATGAATGCGAAATTGTCATAAATAATAATTAAAAAAAAAATAATTATTTAAAAAACCACGTTTTTAAAATGCACTGAAAAGTATAAAATAATTTGAAAATAAAATACTTGTAAGATTTAAAACGAAGCGTTTAAATTTTCGCGCCACTCTCGACTTCCGTAACGTCACATCCGTAACATCAGAAAATTGTTACCCTCAGCGAAGAGTTTCACTTCAAAAATTTAATTTATCTATGTTCTTATTTAATTTATATTTCAGCTTATGGACATTACAAAATGATAAAAGAAATTATGATTTGGCTCTTATTTGTCGCAGTTGATGCAAACAATTTTTATTTTGCATAAAGATCCGCAGTCTAATTATAGTACACCGTTGTCTTATACATTATACACTTGTACGTATATCGTTATATGCGTAAAAGTATAATATATGTGGAAGGGTTCTTCGGGGTAAAATTCCTTTTATATTCAGCGGTTTAATTTCTCCTTTATCGTATTAACTCCGTCATTTTCTCTGGTAATTAGTTGATATTATTGCACAAAACAATTACCATTGAGACAGGTAATATCCAATTCATTCGCGTTACCAGCACGCAGAGTATAATAAAAATTCGGTGCTCGAGGTTCTACAACTAATTTCGACACGACTAATTAAACTAACGTGGCGCAACGAGAAATAAATGGCAAGAAATTCGGCATGCTCATCATCGGTGACATTACACGAACAGATAAATACGGCCCCTAGAGTTTCCACCCTTCGATCGAAACTCTTTCACTGACTCTTTCTCTCTGTCCTCGACTCAACCCTAAATTTCATTGGCAGAATCCGTTTCCGCCGCGTGGCTGCTTGTAAAATCAGCACATCCGGGTGTCAAAGCGATGTCACCCGAACGGGTGGTAGCCGGGTACGCATCAGTTTTAAATTCGATCAATGGGTGATACCAAGCGTGAAACACTTTTAGGGTTGAAACTTTAAATGCCAGCTCGCGAAAGAGCGAATCGCAGTTACAACCGTGAAACTGTGGAAAGGGGGTGGTAGTGGGGGGGGGGGGGGGCGGCGTGGCCCCGTTGTGGGAACTTGACGTCGAGTGCAGCCGGAACCGAAAGGATATTCAATTCAAACCCCTCGCACGTTCCAATATCCTCCTTTCTGCTGTACTGCCGCCGCTCGGTTAACAGAAAACCTTCGGGATCAATGACGATAAAAAAAAATTCGGTAAACATACCTGCCGTGGCGAGAACGATCCACAATATGCAGAAATGTCCAAAAGCTGGTCAAAGTACAATTTTTCGTACCGAAGAAGTTTGTCATAAGGAACAATAAAAATTAGCTTCAAGGATTAATTTTATCATTGCCAAATGATATCTTTAGTTCCGATTTCCTTCTTTCAAATACTGTGAACTGTTATGCTTATTTCTTTATATTGTGTAAAATCTGTACACTTTGAAGCATAATTTTGTTATTGAAAATTCTACCTTGATGACTAAATAATGAAATCTTAATGTTAGAATTACTTTCGGGACGAGCATGTATAGAGTTTAAAATATATGGTTTCGTGAAGAAAAATTGTCTATATTATATAATTGTCAATACCGAACAACATGCTTGTTTTGAAAGTATGGCCGAATGCCCAGCACGCACATTTCGAAGCAGCAACTGCATTCACGGCTGAACAAGCGAGATCTAATTAAATAAATTTCTGTTCCTTCTCTTGTTCACTGTTTAGCCGCGGCGCGACATCATCGCTTCGTACAGCGCCGAGCTGAAGCTGTCATCTCGTTAACACCTGTGTTTTCCATACTTTTCAGTAAATCGAGTCGAGTGAAACGCATTGCCGTTTTTTAATATCGCACGTTACATGTTCGCAATGGAAAAATGATGAAACCAGCGGCGCATTAGCCGTACGCTGATACGGGATAATAATTGCACGCGTCAACGGAGTTGATACGCGAACGCCGAGTGACGAACGCGGCGATTCGGCGTGAAACGCAGCGTTATAAAAACATTACGCTCGCTGTGACATTTTTCACGCGTCCATTACCGTGGCGGCGGGTACCGTTGGTCAATCGTGCGGCCTCGCGCGACCCAAAATTTACCGAATTCCCGCGGTGACACGCGGGGTTGACAGGGTGATTTTGTAATGCAAACAAAAATGACGGCGGGCGGTGCCAGTGCATTACGGTTACAAGAGACTGTCTCCTGGCAACGGGTCCGTGCGTCGGTGTAATTCATTTTGGGGAACGCGTATGCAACCCTCTATTGCAGTAACCCCCGCGCGCAATGCACTCCTGCCACTCTTCGCTCCTCGCCCGATGCACACAAACGATAGATGCACCCAGCTGACCGACGCGACGCGACCGACGGACGGAATCGCAGTGATCTGATTTTAAACCAATCAACGGCGGTTTCGCGCTCAATTTACAATCAGACCCGATTCGACTCATTCGTTATATACGACGTCCAACTGCAAGCGCCCCTAATGAAAATATTTTAATCGATTGCCCGTACAATTGCCAAGTTCATTCCTCCCGTCGGAAATTCGACCGAGGAGGGCTCGATAGATTTATAAGCGGACAAAGGGCCCAGCGATATTCGATTAAAGTCCACAAAGACAACAAAGTGCACTTCAATTTAAATGGTAAACGATGGAACGTAATTATACCGATTCTCCGTTCACCTGTGCCATTGCTATTCGCTCGTTGCGGCGTTAACGAAAAAAAGAATTTTAAAAAAAGGTTCATTTTATATCGTGTTGTCATATTCCCGTGACGACCAGGAAATTCGATGGGTACTTAACAGTGGAAATATGATAATTGATCGAACGACGCATCCGGAAGGAAGATCACTATTTATTTTCATGAATCCGTCGCGGCGTATAATGGCATTAATACAGAGCATAATTTACGAGCGGCGACACCTGCGCGCAATAAAGTAAATCTAGCTTTTCATTTCATTGTTCCGCCGCGGTCTCTCCCCTCGTGCACGCCGCTTCGAACTGGCACACACCACATTAGCCGACAATAAAACACGATCGACGATACAACGGCGAACGATCGCATACATGAATTTTTAATAAATCCTTCGGGGCTCTATTAGAGACAAATTGTGCCGAAACCTTTCGCCGCCGCAACACCGTATAAATTCACCGTAATCTCGTTCGGTCGTAACAAATTATACAATCCATTGCTCCGCGAACCAGAAAGACGAAACGGCAAGTCAAACATAAGCAGAAGTTATAACGTCATCGTTTCAAATTACAAATTCTCCTCTTCGGATCTAAATACAATGTGACCGGTTTTAATCTTTAAATTACTTGAATAAGAGGGTAACTGTACCGATTACTACGGTATCATGCTTCGACCGTACTTTATTGCAATATTATATATATTGATGAGGAAATAATAATATGTGTAAACATTTTATGGAAGAATGATGTGTTCTGAATGCCAAAACAAATTGGTGGTCCTCAAAACCTAATACAACATGAAAATATTAAAAAATAAAATCGATAACATTTTGTACGAATTACTGCGGACGAAAAAGAATCATGTTCCAATTACTGCGTACTAGGGATGTGCGAGAACTCGAAAATGTATAGATCTCGTTGGTCGAGACGAGACGAGACAAGACGAGTTCTCGAAAATTTCGGGATTCTCGATTTTGTCAAGATTCTCGAAGGTTTCGGGTTTCTCGAAAGTGTCGAGATTCCCGAAAATGTTCGAGATTCTCGTAGGTTTCGGGATTCTCGAAAATTTTTAGGGTGTTCATTTCATTACCCGATTACCGTTATAAGACTCGCTTCAAAATCGATCGCGGTATGAGATTTCCGATATTTGAGGCGCTTCCGAAAACCACAGTATAAAATTTATTCTTTGAATTTTCTTTTTTCTTCCTTTATTCATTAGTATAGAGTGAATAGAGTGAATAGAGTCTATACTAACTAGAGTCTATTAGGGGTTCATTTTTGACAATATCGTAAAACTTACATTGAATTAATTTTGTTTAAAATAATGTGATGTGAAATAACTGATAAACTCATTCTTTTTTTAAATTTTTATTTAGACCACTTTCATAATTATAGGCTCATATATTTTAGGTCGAATCCCTATAGAAATATGTAAAGAAATGAGCTTCGTCCAAAGTTGATTACAGTTATTGGTATTTTAGTTATCGTACACAATAAATAACAAGAAGAGTTGAACTGGAAAAAAACCTCTTGTACTTCAAGACTATCTGTTTATATCCCCAAAAGGTCTAGTTCCATATGTCCAACAGTTAAGCTGAAAAAAATTCTTTAAAATCGCTTGTTTTCACTGCCCTTGTTTACACGAGAAGCCCCCCTTAAGAATAACAGGGCGTCACTACCCAAGTCCCTGGTATGAAGTTGCCCTTCTTCCTAGTGTTTCTTTACCGAATAATTATATGAAAAAATATTCTCTTTGAATAATGCCTAGAGGAAACTCGCGGAACAGTGAGCACGCAACGAAACAGTGCGCTGCTTGCCAACTAATGATTTCATTTAACCTATCAACCTCCGACAAGCATCTGCCCTCACCCTAGCAAAGTAGTTGGGCTATCTGATGATCGCGCAACCGTGTGTCCGCGCGCGAGCATCGCACCGATTAGAAGGTGAAGAATGCGCAGCGTAAGGGCCGATTCATACTAGAGTGTCCGTACGGTCACTGTCCGTGCAGTCGTTTCCCATAAATTTGGAGGAGGTTGACACGTTCCGCTGTGCTTCCGCCCCTGCTAAGCGTGGCAGAAAAAAAAGGTCTCTATGGGCTCCACATCTCCTTTAGGTAAAACAACTACCGATAGCTTTCCTTTAAGACATCATGGAAATAGGGAACGTTCCTGCCACTTGGTGTGAATTGTTCTTAAATAATAATTAAAAATATATTAGACACATCTTTGTTCTGCAAATTTTTCCACCGGTTCAAGTGTGTGAAAAAGTATTTAAAAATACTGAAATGAGATATAGAGCGACGATTTATTTTTCAAATTAAAGCTTAAACTTTGCAGAATATGTGAAAAGTAGGGAGATTTTAATTTCTGGTGATACCTTATTCTTTTATTTTTATCATCGGAAGTTAATAAATTTGTTGATGCGAAATAAGTTAAAAAGATTGAATACTTACCTTACGTCATGTGTAAATGAAAACATAATTATAGAAAATAGATATCGGTAGTTTACCTAAAGGAAATGGGAAATGTCCGCGCGGACAGTTTCTCCGAGGACACTGTACTTTGGGGCAAAATGACACTATTGGCTTCCCTAAAATGAACATTGTATTATTTTCCAGTGTATCCGAAATAATTTTTGATACCACATATATGTGGTTGGAAGAAAAGTTCTGTCGCATTTTAAATAAGCAAGTGATTTTGCTTGTACATCGAAAACACATGTTGCTAAGAGTCATTGGGATACGGGAATTGACAGGTTACCTGAAAGATGGCAACAAGTTGTTACAAATAATGCGGAAAAAACGGAATTTCAAAGAGGAAGAATCGTATTTTTAAAAACTTTTTCACACACTTGAACCGGTGGAAAAATTTTCAGAACAAAGATGTGTCTAATATATTTTAAATTATTATTTAAGAACAATTCACACCAAGTGGCAGGAACGTTCCCTATTTCCATGATGTCTTAAAGGAAAGCTATCGGTAGGTGTTTACCTAAAGGAGCTGTGGAGCCCATAGAGACCTTTTTTTCTGCCACGCTTAGCAGGAGCAGAGCGGGACGTGTCAACCCGCTCGAAATTTATGGGAAACGACTGCACGGACAGTGACCGAACGGACACTCTACTATGAATCGGCCCTAATACGCCGAGATGCGCTCGAACCGCGAAATTTCTCTCTGCTTGTCCTGCGTTTATGCATGCACGCACGCCGACCAACACGAGCGTGTGTCTGGCGCGTGCGTGCGTGCATAGGCGCGAGTCTGAGTTGCGTGACATTCGCGCTTTAATTTAGCAAAGTACATACCTCGTCCGTTCCGCTCGGTGAAAAGTGCAGGAGGGTGCACCCTGCGTGGATGCGATCCTTTACGCACCCGTTGCATAATACCCTCACGATACACCCAGGTGAGAAGCCTGCGAGGATCGGCGTGGCGCGTGTACAACAGCAAGCCTAATAACTTCGCAATGCAGTCTCGATCGGACCGAGCTGGGATCCACCGCACCAGCGATCACCCGGCAATGGCCACAAAATTCCGAGGAACGTTCATCACCTTCTGTCACGGACGACCTTACAAGGTACTGCGCCCTCCCAAGGCCCGGTGCACCGTCACGGTGTATTTTCACGCACTCGTGATCTCCGACTTCTTGCGAGAAGAAACTGCCGTGAAGACGTTGTAAAACACTGTCGTAAAACTGCGTTACAATTTGCGATATAAGTTTCGTTAATATGAAATCGAGCATGTTACATATTAGGCTAGCTGGTGGATTATACATTGCTTTAAACCGTGTTAATTGTACACAATAGAGTAAATGTACCTATTACTGCGGGTGTACGTTCTACTGCGGTATTTTTCCCCAATGAGATTACCGTACGTAAAAAATAAAGATTTTGCCCTGAACAAATTTGTACAATTCTATGAGATTGTATTCTAGTTGGCAAGGCAAACAAAATTGTCACTCATTCTCATATTTTTATAATCTCAGGATTTGAAAAAACATTCTTCGTGAAAGGAAAAATAAGACCATTTTTCTTCTATCTCGATCACTAGAGGACTGTTATTCGCATGACTATTCTTTATAATGCTTTAAATTGCATATTTCATGATAAATTAGGAATAATATTAAATTAAAGTACTATCGAAGCATGATACCGCAGTAATTAGTACAGTTACCCTATTCCATCAAGGACCAAACACCCAAACTTTTTGTGGCATACAGATCTGATTGGACCGGTGAGACCAGCAACGAAAGGAGGTAAAAATTACACTATGGCAGTAATAGATGACTATTCAAAATTTGTTTTTGTGTCATTGCTAGACGAGAAATGTGAAGCCAGTAATGAATTAATAAAATTGATAAGACAAAAAGAAAATGAAACTGGCATGCAGCTGAAGACAATAAGATCAGATAATGGGGGTGAATTTATTGGTGATAACCAAGGGAATGGTTAGAAAACAAAGGTATAAAGTATAAAGCATGAGTTTAGCCCAGCATGGACTCCACAAAGCAATGGATTGATAGAGAGGATGAACAGATCCATAATTGAGATAACCAGATCGATGATTAGCGATTCTGAGATACCCATGGATTTTTGGGGAGAAGCGGTGTGCAAAGCAACCCATATAAAGAATAGAGTGAAGACATCGGTTCATGGAAGAACACCCAACGAGTTATGGGTAGGAAGAATAAAACCAACAGTGAAATATATGAAGAGATTCGGGTGTGTTGCCTATGTGCTAATAAAGGGCGTAAAAAAAAGAAAATTTGATTCAAAAAACAATGAGAGGAATATTTGTTGGTTATGGAGCAAACAACACATACAGAGTTCACATAGCAGAAAAAAATAGAGTCCAATGTGCCAGTGATGTAAAATTTCGTGAGAAAAGAAATGGTGTGGAAATTTTAAAAGGAAATGAGACAGAAGATCACGATACAAGAAATGATTTAATATTTATTGGGCTCGACAATGAAGAGGAAGAAGATGAAGTAGAGAGACATACTGAAAATGAACTGAATAGAATTGAATCAAATGGTTCTAACAATAATGAAGAAGGAACACTTGTAGAACATCCAGAAGTACATAGTACACACAGGGATAACATAAATCAGGAAACAAGAGATCTAAACTTACAAAACAATGCACACAGCAGTACAACAATAAAAAGGCCAGGAAGGCCAAGAGGCACCACGCGTGAAATAATGGAAGTCCGTAGACAATTAGAAAGAGAAGAGCAAGAGGGGAGTGAGATGGAGCAAAGCTTGAGAAGATCGAATAGAATAAAAGATAGAAACTCAGCGATGATTGTGTTGGAAGCAGAAACACCCAAGAATGTCGATCAAGCAAAAAATTCCGGTGTGACGTTCGTCACCACAGTCCGTCCTGTTCTCACAAGCTTATGGCGTACCTGTGGACATTTTCGAGGGGCCCGCCTCCTCATTCATACGGCACTGTATCAGATCTCGTAAGAATAAAGTTTCAAGGGACCGCTTCCCTATCGATACGGTCCGTTCTAGTCTAGTGAACCAACTACGTCACAGTGCCCCCACCAGATGTCGAAATCATCGAGACAGCGGATCAAATCGATTATTAGTGATCGACAGTTCAAACCGGCAACATCACTCCTGCAGCCGAATTATTTCACGAAATACGATAAAGGACATAGTCTCAGAACTGATTTATTTCACGAAATACATTAACATATCTGTATAGTAACATGACCTTCAAATGACCTTGATCTTTGAAAATTAAAGTAAACACTCTGGAGAAAATAACATCTGTTATTTCATCACAAATAAAGGAGAAATGTAGGTGGCTACATTTAGGTGGACCACCCTGTATATTCAACCTCGGAAAGGTAATGCCGATTTCTAAACGAAAAAATAAGAAGATGAAAATAGAAAAATCTCGAGTCTAAAGGGTTAGGATCGAAAATGTTAAAACACCGTGTATGCTCACGAGAAAACTGATCATCTACGTTATCAGGCTTGCCGTTATTATCCACCTATGTACCTCTACCTTTTTCGATTGACCAAGTCTAATCGTCTGGGGCAACTCTGGGAAATCTATGTATGTGTAAATTCAAATACAGATCCCATGGTGTATTTTCTTCTAGTGGTGTGGTTCCTGTGCCTGGCAAGGAGTTGATCGTGAAACAAAGGTTCATTGGTGCACCGCACGGTAATATTCGCGTCCAATTTTCCGAGCAATCTCTGCGGCAAAGGGTGCAATATACATATATACGGCAATAGGAAACGCAATGTTTCGTGTACACGCCACTTGGAAACGTCCTTTGAAACCTGGACTCATCTCCTGTTCGATGCGATTACTTCCTGTATCGGTATTATTAACGCGGCGCAGCCGATGAATAGCTTCAAAGTAACACGCGACGCGGTACAGTCACAAAAGCCGTCTTAGATTGATCGACATCTCATTAAGTATGAGAATTCAGCTCGATCAAACGGGATTCGTCTTGGTTTTAACAGTTGGCAGCAGCAGTGTCAGATTTTCGATGGCCCACCTCAGTGGACCGTTATCGATCGAAGATTAGCATCTGGCCGTCCGCAAAGGGAGATTAGCTAGATCGATCACACACGCTGAACCAATTCCTCTGGTCAGCTGCTCATCAATACCACTAATGGTGCCATCCTTCCCCCTCCTCCTCTCCGCCTATACGCCCACCCCTTCCTTCCTGTGTCTATATTGTATGTACGTATACATCCCTGTATTCCTCTAATAGGCATATAATCGTTATGCATATACAGGACACGCACACGACGGCGTGCACGCGTGTGTCTCGACCGGTTTCATATTTACACACACATACGTACGTCCGTATGTGTCTACATTAGACATGTGACAAACATCGACAAATGATCCATCTACTATATTGGATATAATTATGTAACTGCCTGTTCGTATTTCTGTGCATTGTGCCAATCCATTCAAACTATTTATATTGCATGTATGCATATAAATGTATGTATACAGGGTGACTCAGCTAATTATGATCACCTCGAATAATGACTTGCCGGTGAACTTTACGAACACTTCGAGACGTGAAATTTAAATGGCATCAAGGGGCACATCTTCTAAGTAGACTGCGGATTTTGTGCATTTATGATAAAAATGGCTACACACAATTTAAAGCAATGGTCATATTGTTGGAGAAATAATTTCACAGGTTGTTACTCTAAGTAGCACGGATGGCAACCCTGACTGAGAGAGAGAGGGAAACTGCGTGCTGCAAACCCCACCGAGAAAAATTCATACGATTTACAAAATCTGTTCCGTGAAGGTCCTGATGTAACGATAGATGATAGGGATGAAATTTTTCTTATTTCAATATCCGTATTATACTTGTTTTAGAAATGCCAGTTTCACGCTCGAGTTGTCTTAAACTCACTTGTGGAGTTTCGTTAACTTTATCGACAATAATTATTTTGTTTCTTTCGTTCGTAACAGTTCTGATTCTTACACGCTTTTTGACAACAGTACCAGTTTCACGAAAATGACTGATCAACTTTTTATAAGTAGAAAGTGATGGACAATCACGGTCTGGAAATTTATCTTTATACATTCTAATTCATTTCAAACAGCACGTCGATACACGGATAGATAAATTGAAACTGATCGGAATTTCAAATCGTTAGGTATCATCAGTATTGTGACAGTAAATGTAGCGGACTCTGCACGTGGGAAAGAAAGTTCTTCCGGACGCGGAAATTCTTTCTTTCTTAAGAATGCAGCGTTGTTGGCCGGGTTGAAGGATTGGCCATAAAAACGATGATTGCCAGAACCTTCGTCAGGTCACGTAAAGTCCTTAGCAGTGACGGTTGCCAGATGTGTTAATTCGGGGAAAGAACTTTCCCTATGTCCTTGAGGGACAAGGGATTTTCCCCTGTTTTTAACCGTTTTCTGGGACCTCACTGGCTTGGCCACCAAGAGCAGTCCCCACGATCGGCAGAAAGCTTTTAGCAGTCTTCGAATGCGCATCGTTCTCAAGACGTCATCATTATAACGTATCTCGCTACCTTGTTTTAGTAGAGATAGTTTGTTATATTTGTTGTGAAGCTTTTTCGTTGTTTGTGTTGATTTCTGTTTCTCTTGTTCTGTTTCATTGAGTTTTGTTTGTTATTGTTATAAAATATATATTTTCGTTACCTGTTATACAACATGTGGTTACATCAATATCTTTATTAACCCGTCATCCTAAATAAACATGTTTATTTACATTCACGCTCTTGATGTAGAGTCTTGGTCAAAGCCTACGATCTCAATAGACATCAGTTCTAGGTAAAACTTTAATTTTCGAGGATCACGGTCATTTCAAGGTCATGTTATTATACATATCTGAATGTATTTTTCCATCGGTTACACGATGCAATGAAAAAAAATGTAGTTATGTACCAAAAAACATCGATGACCTTGACAACTCCGAAAAAAATGACCCTCGGAAAAAAATATTCGTGCCAAATATTTGGTCCATTGACACTATGCACATTACGTGAAAAATAATTTTTGCATCACAATAACCTGAAGAGATATTTAGGTGTTCTTATTTAAACGGACCACTCTGTATAAATTACAAAATTACATTTAAAAAACATACGCGTGGAAAACCACGCGCGGCAGAAGTGAAACTTCTTGCAGTCTAGTAATGTTTAGAAGTAAATTAAGATTGGAAATGGTAAATAATCCTAATGAAACGACAACAAGATCAGGAACAACTCTTGATGCAGTCTTTGCAAGACATTGAGACAAATTTGAATCAATAATATTTATATCATATTTTTCAATCAAAATTTGCGACGCAAAGAAGGAGAGTGTGTGGGAAAGAAAGAGACATAGTTCATAGCGTTTCCCATACGCTCTCCTTCTTTGCGTCGCAAATTTTGATCGTTCATTATTTTTTCTATGATTTTCTATGATTCTATCATTGAAACAATTGGCTTGTGATAGCTAAAATATGGTATAAATATTATTGATTCAATTTTGTCTACATGTCTTGCAAACACTGCAGCGAGAGTTGTTCCTGATCTTGTTGTCGCTTCATTAGGATTATTTACCATTTCCAATCTTAATTTACTTCTAAACATTACTAGACTGCAAGAAGTTTCACCTCTGCTGCGCGTGGTTTTTTATTTTGCATAAAGATCTGCAGTCTACATATAGGTACGTGATTTTTTGTAGGTGAAGGCGTTCCAGAGATTTTAAGGTCACCTTGATGTTTTTTAATCGAATCACCTATTGTTTGTACCATAGTACAAACTTACATTTAATTGGATTATATATGATTGGTAAATGTCGCATTATCCGTCGCGACATACGGTACTATTATTGCATATGAAAACCTATTTGCATCATCCGATACGCGATGTCATGCGAGCCAAATGCAAATTTCCGGGAATCCCGATTCGCGCTTTTCATCAGTCGTGCCGCCGCGATGACGTCACCTCTCCACCATTTTTAAGGTTACTTGGGAAATTAAGTGCTCCTGCTGATGTCCAGAAAGTTGCGATGATCTAGGTTAAAATAGTTCGTGCAATTCTCATATAATAGCTTTCGTAAAAACTGCCGATTACATTTCTATTTCATTAAAATCCTAATTACGACGGTGGAGTATAACATGTAGTTCGGTAGCATAAGGATCCCCGTGTATACACGTGTACTTGTGCCTTAGTGAAAATGTAAGTCGCGGGCGCAACGAGTGCAACAGACTGTTACATCTGTCGCTCGCATAATGCGCGATATCGTGCGTACATCACTCGTTGCATAATGCATGGGACGCGTGTGTGTGCCGGCGCGGCGCGGCGATATTACGGCGGAAATAATGTCGCGGAAAATGGAAAAGCCGCAGCGGCTGCTGCACAACATCGGTGCCACGTTCCTCCGTTTACTCGCCGGCGCTGTCCACATCGGCAGCAGCCTTTGGTCGTGGGGGCAATGCAACTGTTGCACTCGGTCCCCCGCTATATCTCGCGCCTGTCTGTCTACCGGCGCGGCGCGACGATAGTTCATTATTACGGGAACGACCAGTCCCGCCGTTTCCTTGAATCGGTAGTACGCGGCCGGTGTTACGCAATCGACAGCAACCAACTTGAAATTATGTGCCCGATAAGATATCAGCTGCTGTAGATAGAAAGGTCAACGACATTTCGTCATTCCCCGATTTGACAGCGATTCGACAGAAAAATATGCAAAAATTTCTAACTTCGTGGAAATTACCAGGAAAAATGATCGACATCGAAATGCACGTCTGCACTGTAGACTATTTTTACGCTATGTTATTGGTTTTTGGGAAGCAAAGTAATTTTGTAATAAAAAGGCAGATATCTTTTCAACGACATTTATAGGATGCTCTCTCTTCTAAAGCTAGGCTTCGACTGTTGAGTTCGGTCGCTCATCGAAACATTTGAAACCAAATCGCTCATGTCGGCATGCGGACTTAAAGGGCCGCGGCTCTATCTTTGATTTACGGTTCCGCAGATACGGGATCTGGAACGTATACAGTATACAGTATAGGGTAAGCCAGCGATGGGCACGGTAGGGGCCCCTGAGGTGCTGGCTTCCCCCACCAACTACTCTTTCCTGCAGCGCGCACCTTCGCCGCGGAGCGGTGCCCCGCGCTCTTCGTTTCCCCCCTCGTACGAAAGAGTAGTTGGTGGGGGAAGCTTCTTGACTGCCGCAGTTATAGCTGCCCATCACTGGGGTAAGCTTTCAATTTTGAAAGATTACTCCTGGTATTTCGTATGCGTGGTCGGGCCTTTTTTTTTAATATGGGGAAATGCATTACGCATACCCCGGCCCACGGGGGGGAGCCGAGGTTATGTGGGACTACCATCGGGGAGGGGGGCGCCGAGGGCGCGCCCGTCCCCGAAGGCTACCCACTAAAACCCCACACCCGCCTAAGCTAAATGGGAAGTGCTTGGATCACGCGAGTACTCAACAGGACACTTCCCAGCTATCATACAACCCGGGGGGAGGTTTTAACCTGAACCCACTACCTACACTATAAGACCCCGGGCGGAGGGAACATGGGCTTCTCAAGCCCCAGCTCCGTCCACCCACGGTCCCCGGTGTCTCCGTGCTCCGCCCGGTTCGGGTGACCCGAAGGTCCCCGCCCCGGCCAGGGCAAGAAGACGCCGACACCGGTAATAGAGGGTCGTCGAAGGCGCGATCCGACACGCCCCGACCCACCCCACCCCACCCATCACACGACCCCCCCCCCCCAGAGCTCGTTGCTCGTCAAGAGGGACGGGCTAACATCCCCCGCACCGAGTTACCTCGAGGATGTCGACCCATCCCGGGGTGGAACGAACTTCCCCCCCGGGGGAACCGGGGTCAGCTCACCCCCAATCCCCCCTCTCCGCCTGCCTACCGGACTGCGTGGTCGGGCCTGCCTGACGGCTGGCCCTCTCCTCCCCCTCCACGACCTAACCCAGACCACACTCTGTTCGCATGATCTTTGCATTATAGTTGTCATCCAGAATTTGAAACAGTACTGGATAAATAATGCGAACAGAATGAGGTCTGAGTTAGGCCGCGAGGGGGCGGAGAGGGCCGGCCGTCAGGCCGGCCCCACCACGCATACGAAAATCCAGGAGTAGTCTTTCAAAACAGTATTAGCGATAGTTTTTTACAAATATCTCGAAAACTAAAAGCGACCCCCTATATTGGAAAAGGAAAAAGTTGTTTAAAATGTGTTGCTACATAACATATTTAAATTTCACCAAATCGGAGTATGTGGACCCTTTCGCAATAATTTCCAATTTGAATTATATTTTAAAAAATAGAGAATTTTTACATTAAGTATTTCATGTATCAACTTAAATGCATACATCTTCAATGGATAACACCTACTGTTCGTAGAAATATAGAATATATTAATTCGGAGTCTATTAAACACTAATACAGGAAAAATATCACTGCGTTTAATCAAGTGTCGCGGACTGTATGTACGACAGGAAGATATTCCTCCATGTTGAATACTGCTAGTTTGCATCGAGGAGTAAGGAAGGACGGTTGAGAAATTCGACCTGCCATGCAAATCATTCCCGAAGAGCATATAAATATTCGACAATTTGCATTTTCCTACGGCGGCAACCGTACCGCGCCGCGCCGCGCCGTCCGGGCCATTTCCAAGATGGATGCCGCCACTTTGCGAGATATACGCCGAAAGTTTTACTGCCCACTAAATTTCAACTAGCTCCTCTAGGTAGGTACATATACATATATTCTTATATTCGCGACGCGAAAATAAGAGGAATACGACACTTGTTGCTCCCGTTAGAAAAAGCTTTCACTCTGGCAACGACTCAAGACGTATGGGGATATTGCGCGATCGCAGCTAATCCCTAAATTTTGTCGAGCTATTTCAATATTTCTCAACCGTACCACGGCTGCTGCTCTTCGGGAACGGTTAACCGACTTTCAATACGGATGGCGCTTGTCCAGACAGACAGTTCCGTTTTAATTCGGTTTACGCGGTTGTAAAGAACTGCAACTAAATATATTTTTATATCTTACGCGTATACTTATATTGTATATTTATATCTTTCGCTGTATACTTTAGTGCAGGGCTGCCGTTTAAGTTGCTCGCGACGGCCGATTCTCGAAGGCTACGCCTCCTCGACCCGACCACACGTCTCGCTCCCCGTGGCGGCCCTAGTACTCGGAGCGGCTCAGGCGCGTACCATAGCATAGGCGCTATTCGTGGTGCTTCAGGTCGACACGCGTGTCAATAGGTTTCCGCATTATCATCGAGGTACTATTGCCTATGCGTTTTTTTTTTTGTTAGTGGTATCCCCTGTAGGCCTATTCCACTATGTCGCACGATAACTTCTGACAACAGCTGCAGAAAATTAATTTTGGAAAATAAATTCGGCAGATAATTGTATTGTCCAAATTGTATTAAAATGTGGGATAACTTGATTTTCGCGCGCGTTTAGACGTGCTTGGCAAATTGGTAAGATCTACAGGAAGTTTGGACGTAGCTGTTCGCATCGTCGACACTTACATTGTAACACTCTATGGTACGCGCCTGAGCGGCTCCGAGTAGGTACTATGACCGCCACAGGGAGCGAGACGCGCGGGGACCGTCGCTCGCAACTTAACGGCAGCCCTGCTTTAGTGGTTCGAGTGGGGAGTCAGATGGGACTACTAGTTTTTTAATGCGTGGGCGTTTTCAAGGTTATTTCAAGGCCATTTTGTCTTTTTTTATCATAACCCATATTTTTTATTTCGGAATCATAATCAACGTAAAAAAATGCACAACTTTTGTTTGAAACATACCCTAGTAGCACAAAAATATTGGATAAATATCTTTTTCAAATATTGAAAAAATATTTTTTAAGCCACACTTTTTCATATAATATAAACATTGAATCTAAATATTGTATACATGTACAAGAAATGTAAATTGAATGTTTAGAAAATATAAGCTAAATACATATTCAGAGAATATAAACTAGATATTTAAAAAATATAATCTAAATATTTAAACAATGTGAAACCAATATTCGAGAAATATAAATTCAATATTTAAATAACATTCAATAAAATCTTCGAATTTAAAAAAAAGTTATAACAAAAATTAGAAACTATCCATATATATTACTTTCTATTCTATGCACTGCTTGAGGAAATATTCCACAGTTTGTCTTCGAAAGGACCTTATTACAATTCAGAAATTTTTATGCAGTTGAGCCATGCGAATCTATTGTTACAGTCACTACTTTTTATTCTTATAAAGGCTGAAATCATATCAAATCATGTAATTAGAAGAGATAAACTTCTATTAAAAAATTAAATGACACGCACGAATTCAAAGTAAATTAAAAGTAAACATTTTACTTCCAGTATTGAATAAAGATTTATTTTATATTTGAAACTAATATTTCATTCGTAATATGAAAGTTATATGTCTTCCATATTCTGGAACAAATATTTTTCTATGATAAACATAAAGTATTTCCTTCATATTTAAAAAAAATATTTTTTACTCAATGTAAAATAAATATTGTATGTATATTTGAATATTAAAAACAGATTGAATCTCTTTTTAATATTATATGAATGTGTATACAATATTTTGTACTACTAGGGATATATCCCTGAAACGAATGGCCACGATTTTATTGGCTTTCAGCGTTATATAGGAAGCCATAACGACTCGATTAAGCGGGACAGTCAGTGATTGCCAGTATAATTTGCCGAACAAATCGCATCGGCGTAATCCTAGCCTCGTCCGATCGCCTGTATCGATCACTTTGATTTAGCGATCGGCCGGCATCACGTATCCGCCGATGCGCGTTGCATTATCGTGGCAGGCATCGCGCCGCGCCGGTAAACACCTGCCCGAGTGAACGCACGCACGCACGCACGCACGCACGAGAGCTCGGCACTGTGCTCTCTCGTCTCTTTGTATGGGAATCAAATTAATGGGTATCGGACGCAGCGACAAGTGGATGAAATTATAGTTATATTCGGAAAACTTCGTTAAAATAGAGCCCGACCGCGGTGCATGGTAAAACGCACAAACTCTGTTTTTCCGTTCATTAGGAATTCGATACGATTATGAAGCCACGATACCCGGCTAACAAGCGATATATCGTTTATTTCCGTTCGTTCGGAATAGACCGACATTCATATTAATTCTCTCTTTAATTAAATGAATTCGGCGTCGGGGTAGAGGCGCGCGTATACACCAACACCACCGCATCGACGCGACGTCGAGCCGCGCTTCGAACGAAATAATAGAGGGCGGCATATTGTACGAGCCTATGGATCCGCGATTTGGTTTGCACTGACCCTCGCCCCGCCACCGTACGTACGCCCGGACGCATTTTAATTACGTCCCTAAATTATTCTAATTACCAGGGATTCCAGGGCTCAAATGCGCGCCTCAAAATTGATTCTCGAATTCGACAGCCGGAACCTATTCATTATTTTTCATCGACGGTCGTCGGCCGGCCGGCGGCCCCCCAAGGCCAATATTCTCTATCGCGTACGGGCTTGTCGCTCGTTGATGCGATTTTTGTAGCTTGTCGTTGTTAATCGGCACTCCCGGCCGTCTCCACGCCTACGTCATTCACCCGCCGCGCCGCGCGTAGAGGGAAAAAACAAAGTGAATGGAAAACTAAAAACAAACGGAGAAAAAAAAAAAGTGCTCTCGTAGCCGCGCGTATGCAACGAACGGGAGACACGTGGGGTGGTAGCGAAGGGTGGTGGTGGGGTATCCATCGCCAGCCGGTGCCTCGATTACTTCGCAATGGCGCAATCAACGCCGAGTGATCTTTATTTTCAACGGTCGACCCCACCCCGATACCGTTCGAACGGCCAGGTACTACAATTTCGCGCAAACGAGACAATACCGCCGCGGAGCTTCGTTACAACAGGGTGTGATTGTCGTCCCATCAAAGTGGACAGTTTACAGATGGATTGGAAGGCCGCTGGTAGCCCCACTCGCCTGTGGATGGCACTTCTGCATATACGGGGGTGTGCAACTTCCCTCGATTGTTTCACTGAATTTTAGACGGTATTCAACGGAACGTGAATGGCTCCGGCTCGCTGTGATTAATTACCATTGCTCCGGTCCGTTCTCGCGGCAAGATAGGCGGCGGACCGTAATTACTTGAAATATCGACGTGCAATCTTTTGATTAACTCTCCGATTCACCCCGAGCTATACTAACTCGTCTAATCTTCTACGCTGTCGTTGCGCGAGATCCGTCCTTTCCAATCATTTTTCTCAAAACGATTTTCCAATATTTCAATGGCTATCAAAGGTCGACTGACACGTGCCGTCACTCGTCACGTGGCACATTGATACACAATTATCTGAAATTCAATATGGCACAGACTTTACGATAAGCGTTTTCTATAGAATTTTTGACTGTAGTGCGGTACGACCATTACATGTTTATTAGCCGAGATTTTGACGAATGGCGTGGGGAGGGGAGAGAAAATATAAAATCTCAATGGCGGGTCTTCATTAGTTTTTCAGATGTTAATGAACAACTGTCGAAATATGTATTTCCGAGCTCACCCGTTACATTTAATTTTTCGTTTTGTATACGCATAATCTAAAGACCGCAGATATTTATGCAATTTTTAATTTTTGTAGACAAATTTGAAGAAAGTGGGATCAATTGGAATCTTATTTTCAGTAGCAATGGCCTTTGGAGATACAAAATTAATAGAAATCGTAGCAAATTCTATTGTATTCCGTATTCTAATATTTTTTGATTTGCATGCGCCAAAAATGGATGAAGATCCGCAGTCTAATAATCTATGTATGTATAAATAATTATATTGATTCTGACGATTCTCACATAAGGCAATTTAAATACATTATATAGGGTGGGCCTTATTTTTCGACTTTCGAATTTTTTTCAAGACACTATGATTGTAACACTAGCTACAAAAATAATCTATGCGAAATTTTAGATGACTCGAACAACAGGAAAACGTGCCGAATCGAGCACAGAAACTTTTTATTTTTGGAACTTGGATTTCTCCATTATAGATATGAATAAATAAATATGTATACATTTCTATGCAGGATGTACCCGTTAAGTTTTGTCACCAGTTTTAGGCATTTTCGGTAGTGCAATTAAAAAATGTTTCAGACAAAATTTTTTCTTTAGCATTACATTTACTTCGTAGAACAATACAACGTTTGTTTGACACATTTTTTCATATTTTTATAAATAAGATTTCTAAATTTTAATTGAGTAACTAATACTTTCATCAAGATTACAATTTCTTAGGTAGTAAATGATACTTCCTACGTGCAGAACAATTTGCACGAATATTGGAAGAACGGGGATTATCCGACAAAGTACAAGCCCTTTGTTGTGACACCACATCTACAAATACGGGACGTTACCAAGGAGCCTGCGTCCTTCTCAAACAAAAATTGCAGAATGAAGTGTTATATTTGCCTTGCAGACATCATATGTATACAAAGTGTGTTCTCGGAGAAAAAGATGAAATCTTCTGGTCCAAATGTTTTACTATTTAGAAAATTTCAGGATGCTTAGTCAACAATAGACAAATTGAATTTTATACGCGGGACTGAAACCGAATATATCCGCCAAACAATTAACGAAATAGACGTGCATGGAATAATCCAATTTTCTATGGATACTTCGCAGAAAGAACGACAACAAAGAGAAGACTATAAGGAATTTTTGGAGTTAACAATTATTTTCTTGGGTAGGGTTCCCACAGGAAATAAAAGGTTCCATTACCTTGGAGCTTTCCACCACGCTCGATGGATCGCGAAAGGTTTATATTGTTTGAAAATATATTTATTTAAAAATCAATTCAGTCTAACTAATAAAGAATAAATTGGAATTCGTGATACATGCATTTTTCTTGATACTGTTTATGTAAAGGCGTGGCTACGAGCTCCAATAGCAATGGAAACTCCACGTCAAGATTTAGAATTTAAAAAAAACTGTATGCATATCCCTATATGTATTGATGAAAAAATAACCAGCGTATCAATAAAAAATGTTGTAATCATCTATGGTATTTATGTTCTGAGATAGCAGCACTAGCATATTTTTATACAAGTGTGGAAAAGAGCACAAAATTGGGAATGGTGGAGGCACCGAATATTGAGACACATGAACCTTGCAAAAGATTTAAAATTACTCCGTACGATGTAGAAATTTACAGTAACAGAAATATTGATTATTTCATTTCCCAACTTACAACAAAATTCTTTGAAAGATTTTAAATTCCCACAGAATTTTAAAAAAATATCCCGATTTATAGGAAGATTATTCATTTTTCTCTTCTCTAAATATTCCTTTTCGATTCTAAAACAGAATTTTTTGAACATATACATATATATAGTATATTGTATACGTAAACAATTGTAAATATCTTTGTAAATATTGTAAATACCTTTGTTATTAATAAATGTATGATAACATGTGACAAATAAAAGTTGTATTGTTCGACGAAGTAAATATAATGCTGAAGAAAAATTTTCTTTTGAAATCCGATTTTAGAGATTTCAAAGTTGCGTATTTTTTTTAACGATGGCTTAGTAGTATATGTATATATTTGCATATACAAGTTTTAGAGCATGGAAAGACAAATTCAACGATGCGGCACGTTTTTCCGACGTTCGATCGATCTAAAATTTTGCATAGTTCATTTTTTTACGCAGCGTCATAATCCTAGGAGATGTCCCTAAAAAATTCGAAAATTTTTTCTCGCCAAGCGTACATGAGGTCCACCGTACTGTACACCTCTATCGTACAAATTGTTTTTCATTAATACCTCAAAAACTAATAGAGACCCGTCATTCAAATTTTATATTCAGGATTAGCTGCGCCCTCCTTCCCACTCCTTAAAATCTCAGCACATAATTTTGTGAGGGTCATGTCGTACTATATCCCAATTTTGAAATAAAATCTTTTCTCTCCGGAGAAATATTTTGATTTTTTACACCTAATGGAAGCTTCGGTGTGGTAAATCTATGTCGGTTGCCAAACAACTATAATTGCAACGTAGTTGCTGGAAGGACATACGTAATGGAAAAAAAACTATGAGTTACTCATACTATAGAAACTGGTTCGTTTTATATGTCGATCAACTCATAGACCAGCTATCCCATATAGTGTTTTGTTTATGTTATCAGACACATGCTCGAGCCGTGCACGTACGTGTGTCCGCGGCTCACCGGTTTCTGTTTGTTTCCGATAAGTGTCCGACGAGGGTCCTAAGAACTTTGATACGTAATCCCTGAACGATGGACGCTGTGATCGAACGGCTCTTCCGTGAGCTAACAATACATTTGTGCTCGAGTCATACTACCAAATTATCTTCTGCAAGTTATCGATTAATTTCAAACTCGTCGATTGGTTACTGATCGCGACGAGAAGTATCTTCACACAACCTGATATCTCAAATTTAATTCCCGTTAGTTGTACGTTCGTATCGCGGGGACGATTACGATTTCCGTGGCCCCTACTTTGAAGGTTAAATTTGTGTTCCTGGGGTCATTTTAAGAAAAAAACTGTATATATTATACTATAGGTACCAAATCGGCCTGATTTAGCCGGTAAAGTAGATTTCCTGTTTTTTATAAACCTGCAAATATCTCGGAAACTATGCGAAATATGGCAAAATATATACAGACATTTTTTGTAGTAAATTGAATTTCCTATACTAAACATTAAAATGATGTTAAAATTCCGTTTCTCACAAAAAATATTCACTGGAGACCTAACCTAACCTAATACATCAATAATATTAACTGCTACATGAGTTTTAATACAAAGACATTTCTTGAGTCTCGTGTAAGCAGTTGTGAACGGAGCCTTTACGTTCCCCCGACTATCGTTTCGGGGGGGAGGCAGTTGTTCTGCAAGTTCACCGAAATATAAATATACTCGGAAACTGCACAGCTGATAAAAAAATATCATACGACATAAATTGTTGGAAATTTAATTTTCTACAAAAAAAGTCTTTTGATATTTCGCCATATTTTGCATAGTTATCGAGATAGGGTAAACTTTCTCTTGGAAACCCAGAAATTTTCGATTATTATACATATGTCTTATCTTGTTGATTATGAGCATGTAATTTAACACTAATTATCATTGTTTCACCCCAGAAAGTGACAGGTATGGGCGTCGCCATATTAGTACGTAGGAAGCTCCTTGCGTGTAATGACTCAGTGGCGACACTAGATGGCAGCAATAGTTACAAGCAGTGATGCCAGAATCGTGGGCCGTGGGCTTTTTCCCCTCCGCTCGCTGAGCCGATTCGACCCCCCACTCTGACGCACCGTCGTCGCGTGTAGCGCGCGTGCAATCGAACAGGCACTCACACGGACAGACTAGAGATACGTTCGTGTGTAGCGCGTGCGCAGTAGAAGCAACGTGGCGACGACGGTGCGTCAGAGTGGGGGGTCGAGTCGGCTCAGCGAGCGGAGGGGAAAAAGCCCACGGCCCACGAATCTGGCATCACTAGTTACAAGTACATTATCGTGTAGCACGTAGCACCGCACATCGCGCCACAACTCTGCAATGCCGATAACATACATTTACATACAATCAAGATATCTAAATTTTTCATGCTTACAATTACAAAACCGATACACAATCTAACCAGAACTAACTCAGACCTAACCCAGACACAATTTCTAACAACTACAACTACTCTCTTCTATTCACAAAAATTTCAAAGCTCTAACATTCACAACTCACACAACCAAAATCAAAATACAACCTAACCGGAACTAACCCAGAACTAACCTAGAACTAACCCAGAACAAAAATTAAACTCTGCGGTAGCCATTTTGGTACACTGTAATACTAAAAATTAGAATTCCCCCTTCACATGCCCAGGCTATGATCAAGTTGCGCGCTAGTGCTGCCATCTAGCTTTGCCACTGAGTCAGTACTTATACGCTAGGAGCTCCCTACTTACTAATATGGCGGCACCCATTCCTGTCACTTTCTGAGGTAAAACAATGAAAATTAGTGTTAAATTACTCAACTTTACATGCTCATAACTTAAAAACGAGTGGTTTCCGCTGTCTGGTACTTCCATATAGGAGTTTTCTCGCAGAAATCAACAAGATAAGACATACAGGGTGGGGCAATAACTATTACCACCTCAGATATCTTCGAAACTATAAGTTTCACAGAAATATTTGCTGAAATAAAATTGCACAGTACGAAGGGGGCCATCCGGTGGCGATAATAGTTTTTTTGCAGGTGGAGGTACTTCGGACATTTGAAGGTCACCTCCATTTTTTAAAATGGATCGGTATGTTTTTGCTTCCGTATCATGATAGAGAATCTTAAAACGAGTTCAACGGCCTATTACATAAGGTCATTGAAGGTCATAGAAAGTAGAGAAAGGCGATAATACTTACGGTTTTGGTGAATTCAGAGAATGATCTCTCTCTCTATCTCTCTCTCTCTCTCCCGCTCCCTCACCCTCTCCCTCTCCGGCTCCCTCTCCCGCTCCCACTCCCGCTCCCACTCCCCCCTCGCTTTCTCTCTCACCCTCTCTCTCTCTCACTCTCTCACTCTTTCTCCTGTCCGGTGGCACTTTTTCTCTTCCGCTTCCGCAATTACTCAGGTGTAATTGCCTTCGGACCCTCACACACGTGATAAAAAAAGAACCCGTGCGGTACACGTGTCGCATACACACACACGCGCGCGTATATGTGGGAACACATCGGCTCCGAGACGCAGGGATTCGATGGTAGAGAACGGGCCGATGCAATGCTGCAACGGGCAGGCATTTGCCAGTTTCCCTTCCTACGCCCACTCTCGATTCAATTCAATGCCACTCAATCAGTCAATGTAACGCGCATGCAGCCGCATACCGGTGTACCGCGTTTCGCAATGAAACGGCGGCTGTTTCAACCGGTACTTCGTTGTTAAGTGTCCCCCTTGTTGTAACCGGACCGGCCGCGATCGCTCTCTCGCCATCGTCCATCAAGATATCACGCGAATATGGCACGCGCGCTCTGCGCACACCCCGCTTACACAGATTTTATTTTTCAGTTACACTTGGTTGTTTATTTACGGCCTGCCCCGGTGTCGCCGGCCATTTCCCCCAATTTGTCCAAGCGGTATCAACCGGACGTGCGCGCGCGTATCCTGAAACGCATTACCATGCCACCTACCCTGGAAATTATGACTGTACAGAATCGGCTGTTTTTTCTTTCTCTCTCTCTCTTTCTTCTTCCTTTGAAACGAGGACACATGCGTAATACGTACTGTGCCACTGTGAACGCGTTGTTTGCGGACGAAGAGAAATTGGGCTAAAATTCGACCGCTGATGGTATTATTAGGGTACGGATTGGTTTGAAGGGCTTTGAAATACTGCTCAAACATATCAAAACATTGGATTGATTCGTCCCGCGTAACGTGCATCTGTATGGAACTCGCTTTTCGCTTCGCGAGCAGTATAAAGTGCTTCCAGCACTATTAACGATGAAAATTCAAGATAAACGTAATAAACAATGTATTATCATAATTGTATTATAGTCATATGTCGATACACTTTAGATTGCAAAAGATATATGGTTTTAGCTTGAACAAGGGAAAACATCGGTTAAACTTGCTCTTGGAAACCCAGAGATTTTCGTGTTTTATATGTATAATCCAGAAAACTCCAAATATCGAAGTCCCAACCTGCTGAGTGCACTCCGTAAGGGCGCCGCCATATTGGTAAGTAGGGAGCTGTTCCGTGTAGTGACTCAGTGGCGACGCTACGTGGCAGCACTAGCGCGCCGCCATATCGCGCATGTTGCGGGTACTTTATCGTGTGGCGCGTGGCACCGCACATCGCGCCAAAACTCTGCAATGCCGATAACATACATTTATATTTCCACTTGCCGAATTTTGCTTCGTTAATCTGTAAAAACAGATAAAACCGTACATATTACTATACTTACAACAACTTATTCGCAGGTATTGCTGGGGGGTATACTCTACTTGAACTATAATCAGAGTTCCAGAAGCCGAAATCCGCCCTAATTTCGTAAAATCCCCACTAAAGCGTGCGGTAGCCATTTTGGTTCACTCTAAAACTAGAAATTCGAATTCCCCCTTCAACATGCCCGTGCTACTATCAGGTGGCGCGCTAGTGCTGCCACCTAGTGTCGCCACTGAGTCACTACACGGAAGAGCACCCTACTTACCAATATGGCGGCGCCCTTACCTGTCAGAAACAATGAAAATTACTGAACTTTAGACGCTCATAACTTTTTAACAAGTGCACTCCACAAGTTGGGACTTCGATATTTGGAGTTTTCTCGACAAAATGAACAGGATTGGACATATAATAATCGAAAATCTCTGGGTTTCCAAGAGCAAGTTCAGCCAAAACATTTGTTCTCGTTCCTTATTTCAATTACGTGCACGCATCTTATAGCTCAATGAGACATAGAGTTGCCAACATTTTTCGAGACAATTCCGGGACATACACTCCGTTACAAAAATATAGCACACTTCGAAAGTAATGTAATTTCTGTTTATTAAAAATTACAAATTCTTAACATATATGAATCAAATGAAATGAAGCTTCATTATCTATTTTTATTAAAATAAACTTTAATAATATAACTTCTAAATAATAATGTAACTTCGCATGGTCTTCTTGATAGACTGTCTGCGTTGACATGCAACTTTCCTTCTCGATGTTTAATTCCGAAATCGTACTGTTGCAGCCTTTCTATCCAACGAGCCGTTTGCCCTTCTGGATTCCTAAACGACAATAACCATCTTAGTGCAGCATGGTCAGTTCTCACTAAAAATTTTCGACCATACAGATAGTGGTGAAAATGTTCAATGGACTTGATTATCGCCAAAAGTTCTCTTCTAGTCAAGCAGTAATTTCTCTCGGCTTTTCTCAGCATTTTCGAGAAATACGCAATAACTTTCTCCTCTTGACCTTGAACCTGCGAGAGAACAGCCCCAATGGCAAAATTCGACGCATCCGTCTCTGAAATAAAATATGCGTTTACCAAAGGGTAAGCCAGTATCGGAGATTCGGAGAGTCGTTGCTTCAGCCACTCGAACACCTCCTGGCATTCTTCTGACCATCCAAAGGTAACTTTCTCTTTTGTCAGGCTATGTAGTGGCCTAGCGATGGAAGAAAAATCCCTGACGAACTTCCTATAGTATGTGCAGAGCCCAAGAAAACTTCTTAGCTCCGTTTTGTTCCTCAGGACCGGTCATTCCTGGATTGCCTTAAATTGAATTTCTTCGGGTTCGCTAACAGCTTGGCTTTTGACGCAGGCGTACGAAAACAGTCTTCAGATTTTCCTTGTTTTCATCGAAACTTTGCCCATAAACGATTATATCGTCCAAATACACCAGGCAGATTTTTCCCCAAAGGCCTTTCAGTACCGTGTCCATAAGACGTTCAAACGTGGCAGGGACAGTGCAAAGTCCGAAGGGCATCACTTTAAATTGCCAGAGCCTTCCCCCACGCAGAACGCGGTCTTCTCACGGTCCCTTTCATCCAACATAATCTGCCAATAACCACTTTGCAGATTTATGGTTGAAAACCAAGACGATTCAGCTAGAGCATCTAGCGTGTCTTCAATTCTCGGCAATGGATAAGAATCCTTTTTCATAACATCATTGAGCCGCCGATAGTCCACACAGAATCTTGTGCTGCCATCCTTCTTCTTCACAAGAACGATAAGAGAGGACCATGGACTTTTCGACTCTTCGATTACTCCCTGCCTTTCCATCTTTGCAAGTAACTCTTCAACCTCGTCTCGTCGGTGGAAAGGAAGGCGTCGTGGTGCCTGCTTGATTGGTACACAATCTCCCGTATCAATTCTATGTTGGACAACGTCACAATTTCCAACGTGTTCAGGATTTTCTGTGAACACATCCTGAAATTCATGTGCTACTTCCGCAAACGCCGTCTTCCGCGGCGGAGATAAGGCGGTACAGCAACGCTGGAAGAGATCTTCTAAATGCTTCGGCACAGGAGGAACTGCAACCTCCTCTTCCTCCTCCGCTAACGGAGTCACTTCTTCCCTCTTCGCCAATAAAGTTGCTTCCGCCTTATTTCGCATCCCTTGCCCAATAAAGCTGTCCTCTTCCTTCTCGGCTATTTGTAATTTTCCTACCAAATAGTCGAGCCTACATGCGTGTCTCTGGAAGAATTCATTTCCCAAAATACACTCCTCCGCCATGTTAATCAGGAAGAAATCTTCCTCCGATTCAAAACCATTGATTTTAACGAGGTATCTGCACCTGTCTTGAATCGGTAAATTCTCTCCGGAAATGGACACAATTTTCATTTGCGGAAGTCCTTCCGCCGCGCCAAGCTTATTTTTGGGACTGAACTTATTTGTCCCCAAAAGATTCACACTCGATCCCGTGTCGATTATTATCGAAGCCAATTCTCTAGCGATTGTTTTGGTTTCTATATGAGGTTTCAGTGATGGACTCAACAGCTTCAATCTCCAGGGCTCTAATAACCGTTGCCCTCAGAGATGTAAAACCATCGAGTCTCAATATTCGCTTGATCTCCTCGTTGGCCAATGCTGCTACAAATTGAGAGGCCACAAGTTTGTCCCTACTTTCGTAAGAGCATTCATCAAATGCAGCTTGAGCAAGCCTCTCAATTTCTGCTGCCAACTCGGAGATCGACTCCCCTTTCCGTTGTCTATAATTTTGAAACTTCACGTAGCTTATATTTCGAAAATTTTTGATCCGTCAACTATGACCTTGGCATGACCTTGAACTCAAAAAATCTAAAATTATATTGTTATGAGTTTCTCCAATAGTGTAGCTTTCTCTGAAATTCCGGGAGAATCCCGGCCAATCCAGGACGGTTGGCAGCCCCTATTGGACACGAAGAAGCTCATGCTAAAGTTATGAAACCTGGCGGTGAAAGAAAAGTAGTAAACTTCTCTGTGAGCTTAATATTTGCAATGAAACCGATGTAAACTTATCCAAGATCGTTTGCGTGTACAGCGTGTACACTTTGCGCCGTTGTAAACAGTGAAATTTTAATTTCTAATTTCGCAAACCGCCGTCGACGGGGAGGAATAATTAACCCAACGTATTGTGGAATCCAGGAAAAGTGCGGGCGTAATATCAGCGGCGGGGTGTTTACTGCGAGTGGTGTGTAAAATTTAAAAGCACTTCCCTTTTAACTGAAGTCAAGCTTAATTTCCGTGCTTACCCCTTTCCCTTTGCGCTCGTGTTCTCTGATATTTTACGGAAATTTCGGGTCTGAAGCGTGGTTGTAATATGCAGTCAAGTAGAATAACTCTTAAAAATGCAATAATCTTTTTTCAAGTATATTCATAATAACATCAACTCAGAAAGCGTATTATCAAGTAACACTTTGGGAAAGTAACATTCTACTCGTGTTTCGTAATGTGAAAATTATTTGAACTCTTGAGAAGAATTTCAACAATTCTGTAAAAATGTGTATACATATAGGTATATTTAGCATTGAGAACACCCAGGTTATATATTAGGTTGATTTTTTGCAATATTTAAATTAAAACAAATAAACTAATTATTTTTCGACATGCATAGTTTAATTTACATTACATAGGTTAATTGCATAGGTTTACCTTTTTTTAGAGAATAAAAAGCTGCATCGTTTGGTGCATGAGAAAATGTATAATAGTTCCATTTAAAAAATCAAAGTTGATCTTCATACGTCCTAGACGCGTCGTCCTACAAAAAGACTATAATAATACCAATATGTTCTATTGAAGCCATTTAATCTCCATCGAAACATTTCTCGCCGTGAATAGTAATTAGACTGCGGATGTTTATGCAATTTGCAATTTTTGTAAACGAATTTTGAGAAAGTCGAATCAAATAAAATCGTATATTTCGTGGTACATAGTACCCTTTTTACCACGTTTTTATTAGCTCGCTTTCTCGTCTGTCTGTTTGTTTGTCTGTTTTTAAATCTGAGTTCAATTAAAATCGTCCTAAATTTTGCCGAATGTTATAATTGAGCATTTTTTGCTGTTTATTTTCTATTTCACTCCAGATTGTTGCAATTCAGGTAGAAAATTGTCTAATTATTAGACTGTGGATCTTTACGCTAAATAACAATTTTCTACCTGAATTGCAACAACCTGGAGTGAAATAGAAATTTATCTTTTCTCTTAATATGTTTAGTAGATTGAAAATAATATAACAGTATATTTAAATTCTTCTAATTTGTTTACAGTATTAAATTACACCTACACATTTTTGTTATAAATGCATAATATCCGCTGTCTACTAATAATAATTACGTAAATCAAGGTGTACCAGCCTGTATACATATATCGAAAACGAGTTCATATTTTCAAGCGGAAGAGGTTAAGAACAATTTTAACAGTATGGTTGATACATTAATGCAAATTTCCTTCTTCACCCATAAACGAAGAATTCTTATAATAATCAATGGATAAAGAAGAAAATAACATTATTTGGGAACTAACCGCTGGCCTTCCTTTACTTTGCTTCTTTCCGTACGCACTTGTATGTTTGAGCAACTTATATTATAACTTTTCGACTGCGACTAACTTCTTTTGCAACTTGAGTAATAGATAACTTTTGTTTTCTCAGAGTTAGAAATTGTGCTAATTTCGCTCTCACTAAGTTTTTTTCCACGACCGATTATGAGAATAGCAAACTTGAGCCTGTCTTCGTGATGATGTCCTTTCAAACATGGCTTTCTTTTCAAACGCTTTCTTTTAAGTATTAGCGTTTTTGTTTAAATCTTTGTACAATGCGTAAGAAGATGAAACATTAGCTTCCTGGGCAATTTGCTTAGAACTTTTACGTGCATTCGAAGTAATACGCAAAATTAATTGCTTTTTTCTTTTCGAAAGAACTTGTTTCGTTCTGCCTTTGTACAACTTCCCATAATTTTGACTATTTTTTAGATAAGAACGAATTACAAATTTGCTTCTTCCGAATCTCCTAGCAATTTCTCTACTAAAATATTCTTCTTATTTTAATACTTTAATTTCTGCAATTTTTCGGAACTCAACTGTGTTGCGCGTCCCATTTTTATTTCTTTAAACACTTTCTTCTATAGAAGTTTGTCTGCTACTAAGGAGCGGATTAATCAGTATGGCGGCAGCCGGAAACAAAAGAAAACGTTGATGCGATTATTCTAGTGACGCGGGAAAATTTGAATCATATTTAAAAAAATAGAGAATTTTTACATTAAGTATTTCATGTATCAACTTAAATGCGTACATCTGCAATGGGATAACACCTACTGTTTGTAGAAATATAGAATATATTAACTCGGAGTCTAGTAAACACCAATATAGGAAAACTATCACTGCGTTTAATCAAGTGTCGCGGACTGTAGGTCGAGTGTGCTATCATTTTGTCTGTATCCGATTATGTGTTTCTCTTCCAACTAAGAGAGCTCATCGAAGTAAAGTCAATCTATGTTCTGTTTACATATTCTTAGAAGGTATGTTCTCCATATAATCTCAGAGTTTCCACGATAGCGTAATCTTAACACGAGAAATTAAAGATAACATACACGTGGTGCTATCTTTTTGTCTGGGAGTGTATTACTGGAGATTCCCTGCAGCCGTCGCATGTCCATCATTCAGTGCTCTCTATTTTCCGACGGCACACCGCGTCATGGCGGCAAGACCCGAGACGGCCGCCGAGATCACGACACGTGGCGGATACGTAATCCCCGCGAATGACTTAACTAAACCCACCCGCAGACCGAGAACGGTCCATATCGAATCGCGAACCCCTGTACAAACGCGCGTCGCGTCGCGTCACCTCACCTCTCTCTCTCTCTACGGTCGAGAAGTTATTCTCCCATCTATATTCCATGATGGAATCTATGTTGGTCTGGTCCTGCGGTTCGAGCGGCCATATACCTCGTAAACCACTACGGAGTGTCCCTCGGCGACCACCGTTTCTCAGTCATCGAGAGTACGCATCGCTGGGCCTCGATTCTCGCCGGACCATCGACGAAATCGAGAGAACGCGAGGGGTTCGAGAGGAGAGAGAGAGAGAGAGAGAGTGTGTGAGAGAGTGAGAGAGTGTGAGAGGGGTTGGGACGCGGGAAGATCGCCAGAAGTTTACATACGAATGTCTGATTTCTGTGTAACGCTCCCATCGGGGAAACTGCGAGGGACGACGAGTACGCGAACGACTGGAAGTGACGAGCTATCGTGCCGGTTGCCCTGCTAATTATCCCTGCCAATTAGGTAAATCAGGGGCGGTCTTGCTCGCCTAATACACGGGGAACCCCGAAATCCTGATGAGAGTCGACGGTGTTCTTGAGTGGCGGCGAACAAAGCCTTGAAGAGCTCTACCAGAAGCGGGGTGTCTCGCTTATCACCGAGTTACAAGAGCTGGAATTACAATGTGGCGGAACGTGCGCGTCGTTCGCCAGATGCTAGTTGAACCTTCTTTTTTTTTTCGTACTCTTCTTTTTCTCTGCGAGATATACGATCATCTCGTGTAACGTTTAAGAAATAATATGCGACCTCGCAGAGTGTCTTTTCACAAAGGAACGAATGCATTACATTGTGCACGCGGTGTGTCGTTAATCAGAGGAGGACAATGCGGCGGAAAAAAAAGAACGGTTCTTTTCTTGTTGGTTTGTAGGGGGCTTAATTGCGGTCTGTGTCGCGACAAATATCGTACCACTACCCTCCGCCAATACCGCGCGACACCGGGGTGTCGCAGCAGCTCGTATTCGTTTGCCGATACTTCGTATGCTAATTACACCAATTAGCATAGCAGCGGCGAGAGAGAGGATCGTGAGTTCCAGGGAACGTTCGTTTCCTCGTAAATTCGTCGATAGCTCATCCCCCGGTCGATCCCCACGGCCACGGTGAGCAGAGAAGTTCGCACACGAATTTACATGATCTGGCTCTGTAGGAACTCATGTATAGAAACTACTATGTGTATGTACCTACATACATACACGGGCGCATAAATACCAGAAGCGTGGACTCGCGCATGTGTCCGTGCCGATGGTGTTGCAACGGGCTCTCGTCGCGCACGCATTGCGTCAAGCGAAACTGTTCGGACACAGGATTAACATAAAAGGAACAGTCAATATCATAAACAATCTTTGTTACAATGGACCGAGAGCGCGATGCCGACGATAAATTCGTCGATATGAGATGGGGAAAGGTGGAACGAGCGGGACAGACCAGGGGAGTGGAATGACGGACGGAGACGAGTTTTCGTCGATATCATACACCACCGTACGGGGGTTGGAACTTCCCTTGCAGTACGGGCAGAGATGGAAAAGTTGAGAGAGAGAGAGATAGAGAGACAGAGAGTGAGTGAGTGAGTGAGCTTTATTTAGCTTTCACAGCTATTTGTTTACGTATAATGGTATTACTAACTTATTACTAACTTATCACTATCTTATTCTAACTGTGATAACTTACATCTAGTATATATTTCTAGAGGGGAGAGGGGGAGAGGAATTCTTTCTCTAGGAAGACCATTCGCTATCGCGTCGCCTGGCGATCACGTTCATTTGCATGTTAATGGTGAGAATGGTACACAAAGGTGGACAGGCTTTTGTGTAACACCGAAACGATACGACTGTGCAGAAAAACTGTTTAAGAATATCCTATGTAATGATGCGACGTCGGTAAGCAGGATCTAAGAATATTAACATTTTAACCCCCTATGTATTTTTATCAAATATATTAATTTCTCGAAGGGGTAATTATACAGAAAAGGATGCACCACACCGATTTTGATGAAACTCAAATGTGTTGTACAATTCATAATTCTATACAACTTTTTCCTGTATTTGTTAACACCGCTCGGTCTTTGTTTTCGAGATATTTATAAAAATGGCTTCCGTGCTGTTTCGTTTGGTTTCAGTTAGGTCTGGGTTACGTTTGGGTTTATTTTTGTCGTATCATAGTAGAATGCCTTTAGATGTCTCTCGTTTCAGTTTATACACGGACAGACAAAAAGAAAGACAACTTACAATTACCTTAGCTATTCCAGACCGTATATTTCAGTAAATGACAAACCTCTAATCTCTCTATTTGGCAAGAAGAGTATTACACAATGAAATTATACGAATTTTTAAATATATGCTATAATTACAACAAACTAATCGATTTCCTAATTGATCGAAAAGTGATTCATGGCAGAATGAAGTGTATTAAGTGGAAAAGTGTAATGCAATTTGATCGCGATTCACTACAATTTAAGTATCGCAAAGTGTCTTATGTTCAGAACAGAAATAAGAAACGCATAAAGCAGAATTGCAATTACTAACCCCAAAACTAACACCAACCAACTTTAATTATACCTTCTACTTGAGGTCTTGTACGTGATCCTGCATATTCGTTATTAACAAAGTAACTTATTTAATCATACCTTTTATTACGCGGAACTGCGTATGTGTGTATATATTTATATATATGTATGTGTATATATTTTCTCTCTCTCTCTCTATTAAGATAGTCATAGGTTAAGTATAGGTTAAGTTTTGGATTAAGATAGTTAAGGTAAAATTGTAAGAGCGGCAAGATGAATAGAGGAGTTGTGTTTGGATTTGTAACCCCAAGGGGAACAAAATAAAGTTATGTATATACTTATTACGCGGAACTGTGTGCAGAATCTATTGTAGTAGCAGCAACAGTATTTTGAGAATACCTCAGAAACTAAAGGCAAACGTTGTTCAGAATGATGACCTTGACAACATATTTCAAGGTCATCAAAATCGGTGAGGTATAGCATTTTCTGTATAATTACCCTCAAAGGCGAAGACTAATAGTTTACGGTAAAGAATTTTGTTTATGACTCTCAGTTTCATTGTTCAGACGGAGACCTCTGCACTTCATAATTGAAGAAGCGACACCGTCAAGTTTGTGAAAATACAAACAAAAATGAAATATATACAGTGATCGAATTGTTTCGAAGCAAAATTGTCAGTATTGATACAAATCTAAATATATGTTTATAATTGTTTTATAAGACTATTGTGTGGCTAACACTAAACCTACTGTGGCGACACGATCGCTACCATGTCCCGGGAAAAATCCCGTCTAGAGCCCCGGGCGAGCCGGCTGAAGTTGGGTCCTTCAACACATCTGACAGCCAGGCTCGCCCTGACCGATACCGTTCCGCCTGCAAGTGTCCTTGGTGCATGACGGGTCCGGCTACCTCAGGTATACGTACATACCTGATAGCCGATCCCGTGGAATCAAGAAACTTGTAGCTAAAGATTCGCGTATCTGGTGGGTTTATCCATCAACAATTTTCCGTCCTCTTTCCGCAGGACACTCTTCTTTACGAGAACGAAATAAACAACCCTCCGAATGCGTCGGAGAGCCTCTTTGACTTTGGGACACCGTCGCGTTTTGTCATGACGTTCCTTTTCTACGCGACACCTTCTTTCGGATATTGTCGCGAGCGTTTACAAACAAACTTTGGTTGTTTAAAATAGAAAATGGCAGTCTAGACAAAACATTAGTTTACCCAAACCTGTTCCAGTTCATTACCATTACCGATCAAATGACCGTTTCCAGATTTTTCATTTTACAATTATTGAATTTATAAAGATGCTTACATTGGAAATGATTGTATACGATTGTATATTTAACACTAAACCTACCACTGCCAGTCAAATGACCGCTTTTATATTTTTCATTTTACAATTATCGAAATTATGAACTTACTTACGTGGAAATCGATTCAGTAAATTTTTTATCTAAGCACATATTGAAATAAAAATTGCACAAAATCTAAATAAATAAAACCTTGTCTTTGTTATAAGCTATAACATTTTAATCGCTTTCAGTGATCGGTAGGTTTAGTGTTAAGCACACATAATAAAAATCGCACAAAATCCAAATAAATCGATTGTGTCATTTTTATATGGCAACGCATAGTAGCCATTTTTAATGCTCGCTAGATTTAGGGTTAAATGACAACATCAGTGACTATTACACACCACTATGATAGCAATGGAATGTGACTGCGGGACTTTGCTAGAAGTGAAATGGAAACGCGGAAAGCGATCGGTTTTTTTTGCGCTACCATGGATAACAGCTCTCCGGGGCGCATTTATATTTCAGTTTTATGTCGTGATTATGGTTAACTTAAAGTTTAAACTAGCGTATCGTTCAGGATAATGCGGGATAAAATCGTGTCGGACGATCAGCCGGTAATTCCACGAACGCTTCGAAACGAGGTAGTTTGGGACGCGGAGAGGGGAGGAAATTGCAAAGTCTCGATGATATTACGCGATTTTACGATCCGGGACTTAGTTCGCATATCGATGGGTTATACATTTGGCTTCGAGTCTCGGGCCGGGGAACAGTTTTCGATAAAGGAGTGCGACGTTGCCACCGTCGTTGTCGTCGTCGTCGCCGACGACGGGAAATTGGCACGTACCGCCACTGTCGTACCAAGTTTTCATATACCTACACGCGCGCGTACTTTATTGATTACGCTTATCATGTCCTCCCTCTTCCGCAAATCTCGCCGTTCCGCGACTGCGTAAACTCTTCCGGGGGAATGCTCGAAAACGCCCGGACTTTATTTCCCTCCGTTCGACAAGACTCCGTGTATTCTACTTGCCGAGGATAGCATCGAATATGCTTTAAAATTATACAGTGGACAGACCGCTCCCGGCACCGATAGATAAAACTGACATACTACGGGAACTGTAGATATAAAAAGGACAACAAAGAAGCGACAGTGAGGAAACTTCGATAATCGTCCGACGAACTCGAAAAACCGGATCTGCGAAAAAGTTCGCCGGTGACGGTAATGAAAAGTTTCATCCCCTTCCGTGCTATTCAACCCTTAGGTTACTGACCACTATTCGCTGAAGCGGTTTTCGTAGCGTTTGCAATAGTTTTATTATAAAAAGTATAAAGTCGTACACTTGCACAAGACTGTGCTAGGGTGGACCTTACTTTCCGACCTTCGAATTTTTTTCGGGCCACCACCTAAAATTGTGACAATAAGTGAGAAAATGACCTGGTAAAAATTTGGGCCCAATTGGACGACGAGAAACCGGCGCGCATCTAATTTGAAAATTTTTTAAATCTGATATAAATAAACGTTATGATATATCGTTGTCTTTGTAATTTTTTTCTCTTTAAGGATACATACATAGCATAAACAGTTGTTAATAGAAAAAACATCAATGACCTTGAAAACTTGAAAAAATGACCTTGAGAAAAAATGTTTTCCCCTGTCACTATATTCACTTCCTTGTATACCACAACTTTTGTTTGAAGAGTCTTTTTATATATCCACAAATAATAGAGTTGGAACCACAGGAAAATACAGATAGTAGAGGCAATGAATCTCGGAACGGACAGTGAAGAAACTATTAAAAGGTACAAAATTTTCGCAAAGGATGTGGGACACTATGTCGAGAAAGGGATAGAATATTTTATTTCCCCACGGTCCAAGAACTTTTTTGATAGATTCTCAATACCAACGGCGTTTCTGGAAACGAATCCTTCTACGTGGAAAGATGACAACGATTTTAAAATTGGACAGAACATCATTCGACAATTAAAAGTTGTAAATGACACTATTGAACGTGGTCTAAATCTAATCTTCAATAGTTGTTTCTTGCAGCTGGTCATCAGTTAATATATATACAAGGTGTGTTCGGGGACTTCTGCTATACGTATATCGTTTATTCAAAGGTTCATTGGCATTTACAATACATTTATCAAACCTTTTTTTCCAACTTGCAAATGTTTCCTGGTAAGCCAATTTCGGAATCCGCTTCAGCTCTTCCTGCAATTTTTCAGTCTTCGCTCATTTTGTTTAATCCATTGTTTCCACGTCGTATTCGCAAACTCACGTTTCATCTCCTGTGGTTATTGTCTTCAAGAAAGGGTATAGCCGGATAAGGTAGTAAAAAATGCCCTTGAACCGAATTATATCGACGATGGGTCATTCGATAGGGCACCCAGAAAAAACATACTGTGCAAAGTTTCAACCCTGTATCTCGATCCGGAGGGTAGTTATGGGGTAAAATCGAAAAATCAGTTTTTGGCCTATTTTCCCTAGTTAATGATATTTAGAAATTCTGAAAAAAATCTGACACATGTCAAGAACCCAATTACATACTTTGCAATTGGTTTCAGATTTTTAAAGTGAAAATCCTGCTTGTAAAAAATCAAAAACCTCAAAAAAATCGAAAAAATGCAGATTTCACATGGAAATTCTGGAGCGTCCAGATTTATATTTTTACAGTAGCAATATATTGTTATGGGTATTGTTCATGAATTTTTTCAGATTTTTTGGTTTGGTGCGCCGTTGTTAAAAAAAATAAAAACCGATTTTTTCGACGTTTTCTCCGCGAAGAACTAAGCTAACCTTAAAATTGTTACGTTCTATTTATTCTGTAACTCTACCAGGCACTGATGAACCTTGAACACTTGTCAAAAATAATTAAACAATGAAATCAGCTTCATTAGTATTTTTACTATGTCAGCGTATTACATCTGAAAGTATTAACCACATTCCCAACAGCTCGGTTGGCTCAACGCGTCAGGCGTTCGACTGTTGACCTGCTTATACTAGGTTCGCGCCCGGCATACGTATAATTTTTTTTTTACTTGATTATTTCTTTTTTTTATGTCTAACTATATAATAATCAATGGTATTTTTGTAGATTTCTTTTAGAATCAATATTTAAATATTTAAAAAATATTTTAAGCTAAAATGCGCAAAAAAAATTTTTGAGTAATTGTTATTATCATCAATTTTTATGTATGCATCTTCTTAATTCTGGTAGTATTAAATATTTTCTGCAGTAAATCTATACGTGCTTCGAGTTTTAAATACTCCGTTATAGAGAAAATAATCCATTGTAATACTACTCTTTTCAAGCATTCGTTTTTGGTACCTCGTCCTTCGTGCGGAACAGCAATTATTGTGTATGAACCGGCGTTTTGTAAAAGCGGACGGACAAAGTGTCCGTGTTTTATTATTTTATACCTTTAGCCTGCCCATTTACCTGTACCTTTACCTTTACCTCTACGTTTATATTCACCTTTCCCTTTCTCTACTCGCTTTATGACTCTGTCGATCATCACTACCAGGACTGCAGAAAATATTTAATACTACCAGAATTAAGAAGATGCATACATAAAAATTGATGATAATAACAATTACTCAAAAATTTTTTTTGCGCATTTTAGCTTAAAATATTTTTTAAATATTTAAATATTGATTCTAAAAGAAATCTACAAAAATACCATTGATTATTATATAGTTAGACATAAAAAAAAGAAATAATCAAGTAAAAAAAAAATTATACGTATGCCGGGCGCGAACCTAGTATAAGCAGGTCAACAGTCGAACGCCTGACGCGTTGAGCCAACCGAGCTGTTGGGAATGTGGTTAATACTTTCAGATGTAATACGCTGACATAGTAAAAATACTAATGAAGCTGATTTCATTGTTTAATTATTTTTGACAAGTGTTCAAGGTTCATCAGTGCCTGGTAGAGTTACAGAATAAATAGAACGTAACAATTTTAAGGTTAGCTTAGTTCTTCGCGGAGAAAACGTCGAAAAAATCGGTTTTTATTTTTTTTAACAACGGCGCACCAAACCAAAAAATCTGAAAAAATTCATGAACAATACCCATAACAATATATTGCTACTGTAAAAATATAAATCTGGACGCTCCAGAATTTCCATGTGAAATCTGCATTTTTTCGATTTTTTTGAGGTTTTTGATTTTTTACAAGCAGGATTTTCACTTTAAAAATCTGAAACCAATTGCAAAGTATGTAATTGGGTTCTTGACATGTGTCAGATTTTTTTCAGAATTTCTAAATATCATTAACTAGGGAAAATAGGCCAAAAACTGATTTTTCGATTTTACCCCATAACTACCCTCCGGATCGAGATACAGGGTTGAAACTTTGCACAGTATGTTTTTTCTGGGTGCCCTATCGAATGACCCATCGTCGATATAATTCGGTTCAAGGGCATTTTTTACTACCTTATCCGGCTATACCCTTTTCGTCGGTTTCGGCTCGATGCAACAATTCCTCGGCAATAATGTGTATCCTGTTCTGTTTCTGCTCGGTCACCAAAGTCTCGGTATGTACATATGTACAAACTTTCCTGTATATCCTAGACTCCCAACAATTACATGACACGAACCTATTGGTATGCGTGATTGTTCTGACAAGACTCTAATTGTGAACTGACGGTTTTATTGGAGATGGACTTCGATATTTTCTTTCTTCTCTTCGGTACTGGAGGATAATGTCCTCCTGTTCCTGGATCATCTTCGACGGAAGTTCGATCACTTTTGAATCTCTGTTGTACCATTCATAAATCTTCGAACAACTCGTACGAGCATCGCCAAAAGCAATTTCAAGCATGTCCACTGTTTCAGATGCTATTTTCTAAAGACTAAAACAAAACTTTATGCAAGTTCTCTGCTCGCGGAAATTACTCATCTTCAAGAATCGTAGAACCTATAATTCCCAGTTTACGGCGACGAACTATTATTAGACAAGTACGCAATGGATCGGTATGACACTTGGCACAGACATAGTAAAACAATAGATCATATGTGGCAAATTTCATTTTATTCGGTTACTCCTAACGCCATCTGTACCAAAAGTCCCCGAACTTGTTGAACGCATCTTTATGTATTAGGGTGGACCTTATTTACTCTTGGTGGAAGAAAATTTTCAGATTTGTTTTGGGACACCCCCACAGGATTGTGACACTGGCTAAAAAAATAGTCTATGCAAAATTTTAGATAGATCAAACAACGGGAAAACGTGCCGCATCGAGCTTGAAAATTTTGGATTTTTAAACTCTGTTTTCTCCATTATAGTACATCGTAAATATACATTTTTATATATCGTTGAATTTGTCTTTCCTTGCTCTATAACTATTTGCAAATAAAATACAAGGTCATCGTAAAAACAAATTGGCAACTTTGAAATTTCGAAAATTGGATTTCAGAAAAAAATTTTTTCTTCAGCATTATATTTACTTCGTCGAACAATACAACTTTTGTTTGACACATTTTTTCACATATTTATTAATAACAAAGATATTTACAGAATTGAGAAAGATATTTACAATGTTTACAAAGATATATAATTACAATTATTTACGTATCCAATATACTATATTTCTGTGCAAAAAAAATTATGTTTTAGAATCTAAAGCATAAAGCATCTTTATGATTTTAAATAATCCTTTCAAAAGGTTCGACGTGGTAATAGGTGGTTAATACGTTGTTAAGTGACTCACGTTGCAAAGTATTGTAGTCTGCGAAATGACATTATTGGTTCCCCTAAAATGAACATTTTATTATTTTCCTCTGTGTCTGAAAAAATTTTTGATATCATATATATTTTTATAACAGTTCTAGGTATCCAATATTTGCAATTTTTGAGGCTCCGCGAATTAAAAATTTCGAAATAACGAAATTTCAAAAAAAGAAGAATCGCAGATTAAGAACATATTTTTTCAAATATTTTTCACGCTTGAACCGGTGGTCCATGATGTTGTAGAGAAGATATACCGATAGTTTACCTAAGGAGCTATGAAAGCCCCTAGCCCTAAAACCTTTTTTTTTGTGCCATGCACAGTTGCACAGCAAGGTTCAAGATATATGGCCCGAAATACACGAGACGAAATATGCCAAGGAACCAAAAGACATAAGACAACCCATGAATGTAAGATACAGAACCAGTGTAACCGAAATTTTTGTCTAGCAGACAAAACTCCAGCATGAATATACCTTTAAGTGCCGTTCGGCGAACGCCCAGGACCATATGGAATTGTTTATGAACCATGCAACTTTATTTTCTTCCTTCCCGCCTCTCTACTCGTTCCTTTCGATATTTCTTCTTTGTCACTCCCTTCCCGGCAACGTTATTGGCGCGTGAGGGGTGAATCGCGCATTAACCCTGTATCGCAGGCTCGTATTTACCGTATTCTGTTGGTCCGTGAAACAACTCCATGCAAGGATAGAATTTTGGGATCATCGTGGAAAATAATACAGATAGAGAACGAACTCGGATGAAAACGAAGACAAATTAGGAAAGACTGGAGCTATTCGTGCGGTATGTATATGTATAGCGTTGCGTCGTAAAGAGAGATTGTAATTTGTACGGTCTTACGCATTCAGCTCGCAGTGTACGTAGGTATGCAATTTGAAATATGGGATGCTGAAAGTCGGTTAAAACGAGGAAATTAATTTAAGAATAATAAAGAGGTTTATAGGGAGATAGATACAGCGGGAAATATTGATTATCGATTTCCAGCCGATTGAAATCGGTAAAACGATCCCCAAGAATGAATGATAGCAGGTTAATGAGCCCAGGCTCGACGTAATCGTATTTCGAAGAAATTTCCATTCGAAGACGATGAAGGGACGCCGAGAAACGAGGAAAGTAGATAACTTACTTTCCTCGTCAAATTCATTCTTGTCAGGGCAAAGTGAGTTCGACTTGCGAGACAGCGAGGGGGGAGTATGCACATAATATTGATGGACAGTGACTCGGCTGTTATCGGGCCGAGAGTAGTTTATCATCCGGGAACGAGCGCATTATGGGTCGATTAATCTTCGATATTTATATTAGAGTTTCATTAAATAAAATATTCGACGGGCGAGAGCACGCGAACTCGTCCCGCAGGGAGCATTTTCGTGAAAAGTTTACTCTTAACCCTTGGATTGATAGGCGGAAAAAACTTTCCAAACTCTATTGCAAGCTTTTAAATTGGCATTGTTGTAACATCGTTTTCCTGGTTGTTATAATTTTAGGTTGTACAATATATTACAAAATATATGTGCTTATTAACATTCTTATGCTATATTGTTATAATTGTATAAGGTAAGTGCCTTAGTCAACGATATTCGATATTTAAGAACTTCTGAGGTGGTCTAGTTTATTTAAAGTTTATTTAAAATGTGTAGCTTTACGACGTACTGATTGGCTATTCAATAATTGTGCTGCACCAAACGAAAACTTAAAAATCTTTTATACACAATAATCCCGAACAAAATTATTACATTACGTTATTGAGTTGTTGGTTTATGATTGATGTTCTGTTGCTGTTGAAGGATCTATTAAAAAATCCTCAGCCATGGACTTCCAAAAATATATGGAATAATCGCCGGTAGATACAGTATTCTCGCGATAAATGTTGCCAATGTCTGGACGATAATTGTCCCTGAACTATCACCACTTCTGCGGGGTATACCCCGTGAGGGGTCATAAAACTCGAGAGGCCTCGGCCGCCGAGAAGTGTAACATGATACGGGTCGGGTATATCGGTGTGAGACCAGGAGACCACTACTAATCTAATAACAAAACTTCTTTAATTTTTATTATATTTTTATGGAACTTTCACCAACATATTCTTGACATTTTTCTAATGAAATTGATACCAAAAATGATATAATTCCGATGATATTTACGTGTGTAATGGACGATGGAAGTTTCGTGCGCAAGGAAGGACAGCGTATGGGAAAGAAAAAGACGCGGAGAGTCACAGTCGCCGGCACAGTTCAAAGGCCCGCCGCGTCCTCACAATGTAATCCCAATAAAAAATTTTTTTATTATTACTAATTTTTTTATGAGACTTTCACTGATATATTTGTGACATTTTTCTGATTAAAATGATACTAAACACGATATAATTCGCATCATATTTACATTAATTGCCGTTCATATAATTTTAATGAGAAGTTACGCGGGGTCGTCCATTACACACGTAAATATAATCGGAATTATATCATATTTGGTATCAGTTTCATTAGAAAAATGCCAGGAATATGTTGGTGAAAGATCCATAAAAAAATAATGAAAAATAAAGAAGTTTTGTCATCCAATTAATAGTGGTCTCACACCAATATACCCGTCCCATATTATGTTTACATTTCTCGGCGACCGAGGCCTCTCGAGCTTCTCAGTCCATTTCTACGTTCGGCACAAGTCAAAGAATAGTATCCCTGTACGATAATTGTCCCTGGCCGGACCCGTGGTTGGGACAATTATCGAGAGTATACTGTAATATGTGTTAATTGCTGAAGGTTACTATAAAAAGTAAAAAGACATTCCAACGGCATTTAAAGGCCACAGCGAATATAGGCAGTAAGTAGGCGGTAAAATCAAATTAATTTTTTATCGTTTCATCGCCTTACAATTAAATCTATCTACATATGCCCCACGAAATTTTCAGCATGGTCGACTGAACAAACGAAGGCGATTTTACAGATCAGCTTTTCCCTCCCGGCAGATTGACCATTTGACCATTAATTCCAATCACACAGTCCGGTGACTTTTAATTATCAATAAAATTCTCGTACGATGCCTGATGAGGGAAAAATTACCAGAGCACGGTTGGTCGTTCACCCTCCGGTTAGATTGATTCCTCCTACCTTTCTTTTTTTGTCTCTTCGCTTTCCGTTCTTCCCGAGTGTTTTCACCCCCCGTGGCATGGTCAGAGACTAAACGTCCCCGTCGACAAGACATACGATGCACGATGCTCTCGCCCGGAACCGCGGAGGACGCACCGCGTTCTGCCCGGAAATGAGCAAAGCGAAAAAACATGTTTGAACCCCGAGCCAAAGTGTCGGGGGTCTTGTGTTGGATAAGCAATTGAATAAAGTGGAGGCGTCAATATGTGACGGCAGTAGGATACAGCTCAGTCGACGGGAAACCCTCGAGATACTATCGACTCGACACTCTGCAAAAGTTTTTCTCGCTGACACTTATTGTTAGATGTCGTCGATTGCTCGCGCACAATAAGAAATTCCGAACGCGTTCAAATGCCGTAACAGTCGCAGTAAAGTATTACGTTCGAATTATAGATTTAATGTACTAGTTAAGGCCTAAATTACGTCATCCGTAATTTTTGTTCCAGATGAAAACTATTCAATCTTGTCCCGCTTGCGAAACACATTATTTATGTTTCCATTTCTAGAATTCTGTTGAAGTAAATATTGTGGATGATATTCAGTACATTATACATACAGGCATGTCCAAAGATATACATTTATATATTACATATTACATATTAAAATATTAATTTTCTTCGGTTTATAGTACGAAATGAGAAAAAAATAGAAGATGTGCTATCATTTTGTCCCGTAGTGTAAACGGTGGTAATTATAACAAAATTAAAGAAACGACAAATAATTTGCATAGATGAACTGCAAACGTTCACAATTGCGAGTCACGTTTGTATATCGAGTAATCTCGCTGCACCGCGTGTAGTGTCATTTTCGTCGTTTCTGCGCCGCGACGACGAGCATTGCGTCGACAATGAGTCGCTCAAACAGCATTACCGCGAGGCTACGTCCACGCCACAAGTTTATACCGTTTGTTTGCACGAAGTCAGTTCTTCTCGTAACAGTGACGATTCCCGGTCTGACACGCGTTCCAGCATTTCCGGTTTTGCGATTGCTACTACTGGATATTAACGACTGCTGGATATGTACGCGCAAGGAAACAACAGCTGTACTTCCTAAACCGCGGAAGCTCGCCGATAGTCGAGCCGCGTTCAAGGTCCATTATAATTGCGTCCAAGTTAATGCGGCGAAACCCGTTTCCATCGTCAGCCCGTAAATAGCTCGACAACCGACGAAACGGTTGCACGAATGGCACGAGGGGGTAATCGTCGTTTACCTTCGTTACTAGTCCTCCACGTGTCACCTGGTTTCCTATAGTAGAACCAACAGACACGTCCCTCGATTCCTTCCCGTTGCCGATAGAGCCATCAACTTGCCCTCGAACTCTTCCTTCGGATTTCCTCCACCGACGGAATAGCAGATCGAGTATCTTTTACGTGAACTCTGTGTTTTTTCTGTTAATTCTATATTTTAGGTCGCATGCGACGTGTGTTACGTAATTAAAATTGTGGATAATTCGATAATGTATTATATGTATAACTGGACCGAAGGACTTTTTTGGAGAAACTATAGAATCTCTTTATTAACTTTTGTGTATTGAACATTTTAAAACAACCTTTGATGGGTTCGTATCAAGTATCTTGAAAATTTAACAAATAATTTTTTTCAATTAATAAATTCAATTTAATACAAGATATAAGCGTTTCGAATAGGCCTGTTTTTGCGTACAAAACGCAAACTTATAATATAATAATCAATATTAACAATTTCTTAGTTTTCTATGTGATAAGTAATATGTGCATAAAGGTATTATTAGACTGCGAATCTTTATGCAAAATAAAAATTGTCTGCCCGAATTACAAAAAAAAAATCATTTTAATAGGTTCTAAATAATGTAGCAATAATCTTAGATTCATTTGGTGCGTCTTCTCATTTTTGCCATAAATGCATAAAATCCGCAGTCTATTTATGACAAAGAACAGTAGACCAAATGCAAAACAGTAAAAACATGTATAGAATTTAAAAATACTGTCGTGCTACCTCCAACTCATTAAAATTATTAAAAAGAGAAATAAATGTCCATGAAGTTCCTGTACCTTACAACTATAATGCAAACAATTTTTATATTGCATAAAATTTGCATATAATTACGAAATATTTATCTCTTACACGCTGGATCGAGTGATTTCTAGGTGAGAATTCTTAGATATTGTTTTTAATTCGATTATAGGCACTGAATCTCAAACTTATAATTATTAATATCTGATTCTAGAGTAGTACACCCCCTCAACGAGATTATTCACTTCTCATCGATCAGCGCGCGCTTCTCACTCATCCGCTTCGGACAAATATTCCTATTTCGTTTTTGTTCTCGGTTACGAGGGACCACCCCCGTGTGTAAATCGTTGAAAATCGTTTCGGTAGGATCGGCCGGGCCACCCTCGTATGCGCGAACGTGTCGACGCTCGGCGTCCTCCGAGTTATTTCAATAAAGCAAATGGAATAGGCTTCGCGGAGGTGGTATATCTTCCCATAGAATGGCAAAGTGCACGCCGATCGCCGACAGGGTGGAGAGAACACCGAGGCTATGATGGAGCCGTCAGTACATCGTGATCCACGCATCATCAACATTGACGACCTCCGTCCGCTTTTTGGCCACGACTAGCTACCCTTCCCCGCCGCGCCGCCGAGGCCCGAGGCCATTGCGCCAGTTTACGAGCCTGCGGGATCCCTGTCCCTCTTTTCCCCCCTACTCGCTTGCTGTCGACGCAACGGAAACACCCTTCGCGTGTCTTCGTTCCCGACCTCCTCGAGAACGTCAAACATTTTCGGTAGAACCGTGACGTCACCGGTTTCAATCACCCTTCACGCCTTGTTAGCCTCTGCCAACGGACCGTTTTACGGTCTCGCCCGGGTACGGCATCGCCTGCGAATTGCCAATTGTTAATTAGCATTCTCGCGGAAAAAGACCATCGGTAGGGCGTCCGGACAAGAATGTTCGTTGGGAGATTTACAAGGTGAAATACGCGACCGTGCAACCGTACTTCCTTCGTTCGACGCGGTTATTGCCAATGCGTAAAACGCGTATATACAGCACGCAACACTTTATTAAACGCAGTGATATTTTTCCTGTATAGGGGTCTACTAGACTTCGAATTAATATTTTCTACATTTCTACGAACAGTAGGTAATATTTAATGAAGATGTATGCATTTAAGTTGACACATGAAATACTTATTGTAAAAATTGTTTATTTTTTAGAAAATAATACAAATTTTTCCGCGTCACTTGAATAAACGCATGAAAATAGCATCGTAATAGAATAATATTATACCAACGAATATTGTTTATTAGTATTTTGTTGATCCGCCATTTTTGTTTATAACCGAAAATATTCTATTAGGTTTTATAATTTATACAAATTATTGATATAGTTTATGAGCTCTTCTTGAGAATTAAATTGACGATTATTTATATAAACTAATTTTCTATAATATTAGATCAGGCGACAATGCCGGCCATGTTAAACAAGTTATTTCTTGCCTTTGAAGCCATGTTTTATTTAATTTCGCAGTGTGTATCGGGGCATTGTCGTGCTGAAAAGCTGAAATATCCACTGATCAGTCTGTAAAACTTCAAAAATCTTAATTTTCGTTGCTTTTAAAAACTCCAGGTATTTTTTAGAGTCTTGCCGTCCTTTCAGAATATTTAAATCAATCACTCCTTTCGAGCTAATAGCTCCCCAAACCTTGACAGATCCTCCACCATGTTGGCGACGTGATAAAATCTTTTCTTCCATTCTCAAATCGTGATAATAAAAAGAATAGCTATCGGGACCATCAAAATTAATTTTTTTTTTGGTCTGAAACGACGGCCTTTCCCCATTTCTAAACCCAACCCATGCTTTTTGCAAACTTGAGTCTGTCTTCGTGACTATGTCCTTTCAAACATGACTTTCTTTTAAGTGTTGGCGTTCTTTTCAAAAATCTTTGTACTGTACGTAAGAAACATTAGCTTCCTGAGAAATTTTCTTAGAACTTTTACGAGCATTCTCGTTTAAACGTCTCGCAAATACGTCTTAAAGACGTATTACTTCAGACGCTCACACGACGTCTCCAGGAAGACGTCTTAAAGACATCTATTCAGGACGTAAGACGTAAAAACGTAACGGAGACGTAAAAAAGGCGTCTCTAAGACGTAGCGTGCTATCAGGGTTTAGAGCGCCGCAGGTGGTCAGTATAAAATGCAAGGCGGCATATGTTTCTCCTGGTGAATCATAGTGGAATTAGCATAATTAACGCGCCATGGGATCATTAGCATTTTCGTGTCGATAGGCATATAGGGATCTCGCATGTCAGCCGCTCGTCCCAGTGCCGGTGCAGCACGGTGCGGTGCGGTGCGGCGCGGCGCGGCGTGGCATGGCGCCCCGAAATTATCATACCCAGGAAACATACTTTTTCCTGCATTTAGCTCGGTCACTTTGCATATAATTTCCCGACACGTCGCATCAGGTCGCATGCACGTGCCTGTCAACTTTGACACCGTTTTCGTCGCTATTCTTCAATTGTTGACGCGTCGAGATTATACGACCTCGGGGCAATTCGATATCTCGTAACCGGGAGTTGTTCGAATCGATGCTGCTGGCACAAAAACAAACGAATTGGAAGGGTAGCGAGCGAACTCGATGACAACGTGATGCGGCACTGCGTAACGAACTGCTCGTTTTTTCTTTTTGTCACTCGGTTTACCGTCGTTGTAACACGTTACACGATCCAAAAACAAACGATAAAGGTTGATTCACATTAGAAAGCGCTAAAAATTTCCAAATCTTTTGTGTATCCTCTCTCTCTAAGCAGGACGGCGAAAGTTCTTTAATTTCTTACATCTTCCAAATAGCTCGCAATCTTGAATAACAACATTTCAAATCTTGCTCCAGATATCCGGAAATGTTAATATATTTTGTTTTATTAGTCGTTAGTTTTAGGATACCCCTGTGCATCTACGCAAAACACACTCGAGGAAGTGATTAATCTTTTGACCCACTTAATTTTCTTTGAACTTCCTAATAGCTAAAATTATATTTTACAGTAATTAATTTCATCCAACAAAAAAATCATTACGACGAACTACATCGATTCGGATGTCTCATAGCCTACCCGTATATGTATACTGATAGAAGATCTTTTCGCGAAGGATTAAAAACAAAAGAATCCATTGTGAAGCGAGCTTAACGCGTTACAGCGAATCCGACTATGCCGTCCGGACGGGTCAACCAGTTTCCAATGCCGCGCGGATGTTTCAGCAAAGTAGTAAATCGACAGAGCCGTTGGATCGAGCTGTCCGAGATTTAATTACCAAATTCTGAATATCGGCACGTCGGTCGTCCCTCGAACAACCGAACCGTTGCGTCGCGTCGGCCTTTAATCGTTCTCTCGCCTCTCGCCTAAGGGCCGATTCATACTAGAGTGACCGTCACTGTCCGTACGGTCGTTTCCCATAAATTTCGAGCGGGTTGACACGTCCCGCTGTGCCCCTGCTAAGCGTGGCAGAAAAAAAGGTCTCTATGGGCTCCACAGCTCCTTAGGTAAACAACTACCGATAGCTTTCCTTTAAGACATCATGGAAATAGGAAACGTTCCTGCCACTTGGTGTGAATTGTTCTTAAATAATAATTTAAAATAATTGTTAGAAAATATATTAGACACATCTTTGCTCTGCAAATTTTTCCACCGGTTCAAGTGTGTGAAAAAGTTTTTAAAAATACGATACTTCCTCTTTGAAATTCCGTTTTTTCCGCATTATTTGTAACAACTTGTTGCCATCTTTCAGGTAACCTGTCAATTCCCGTATCCCAATGACTCGTAGCAACATGTGTTTTCGATGTACAAGCAAAATCACTTGCTTATTTAAAATGCGACAGAACTTTTCTTCCAACCACATATATGTGGTACCAAAAATTATTTCAGATACACCGGAAAATAATACAATGTTCATTTTAGGGAAGCCAATAGTGTCATTTCGCCCCAAAGTGCAGTGTCCGCGGAGAAACTGTCCGCACGGACGTTTCCCATTTCCTTTAGGTAAACTACCGATATCTATTTTCCATAATTATGTTTTCATTTACACAGAATGTAAGGTAAGTATTCAATCTTTTTAACTTATTTCGCATCAACAAATTTATTAACTTCCGATGATAAAAATAAAAGAATAAGGTATCACCAGAAATTAAAATCTCCCTACTTTTCACATATTCTGCAAAGTTTAAGCTTTAATTTGAAAAATAAATCGTCGCTCTATATCTCATTTCAGTATTTTTAAAAACTTTTTCACACGCTTGAACCGGTGGAAAAATTTGCAGAACAAAGATGTGTCTAATATATTTTAAATTATTATTTAAGAACAATTCACACCAAGTGGCAGGAACGTTCCCTATTTCCATGATGTCTTAAAGGAAAGCTATTGGTAGTTGTTTACCTAAAGGAGCTGTTGAGCCCATAGAGACCTTTTTTTCTGCCACGCTTAGCAGGGGCACAGCGGGACGTGTCAACCCGTTCGAAATTTATGGGAAACGACCGTACGGACAGTGACCGTATGGTCAGTCTAGTATGAATCGGCCCTAACGCATCTCGTCACTCGCCTCACGCCTCACGCTTCACGCCTCACACCTCACACCTCTTACCACTCGCCACCCACCTCTCGCCTCTCGCCGCTCTCGATTTCGCGAAATGTGAAACATGCGTGCGAGAGCGACGAGCGAGAGGCGCGATCGCAACCCCGCGAAACCTGGACCGGTCGAACGTGCGTGCATTTCGGAGGAGCCCGCTCCACGGGACAACACGCTGCATGCGTAATTAATGAAACCAATAAAGCCGTTCGTACCGGTGGAAATTCGTTAAATTTAATTGGACGCAAGTAATCACGCGGCCCCGCGATCGCCGCACTGCCGGAAGAAACGTGCGTCCGTACTCGCGCGTTAGTTGCTGCGAGACGCATTGAAGGATCGACAGATTTTTATCAGATCGTAAAGAATGCAACGGACAAAAATGTCGCTGATCAAGCTTTGACAAAGATTACACCGTTATTAGTAAGGGACTGTTGTATAGGTTGGGACTGTTTTGTTTTTGTAGCTATAAAATTTCATAAGATGAGAATCACGCAAAAAAATTTATAGCCAATTTTCTGAAAACAATGCTTTTGTCAAAAAAACATTTTGCTGTATAAGTTGTGACACCCCAAAAACTCTGAAAAGTAAGTGTTGGAATGAAGTCGAAATGTCTTATATTCAATATGTTTATTGAGTATTTATTTCTTAAATCATGATTTTACACAAAAGAAAACATTGTTTACTCAATAATAACTGGCTTAATCGTCTGATTCACTTTCACAATGTTTGCATGTGAAATAACTTGCACGCATATTTAGCGCATTTTAAATGCACAGCTTTCATGTAGGTGTTCGATGGGATTCGAGCGACACAATTTCTTTGGCATATTCTTCATACAGACATAGAAAAATCTATATCTTCTGAAGTAGATGAATCCGAAGAATCAGGTGAAAATGACAATTGCCGTTTTGCCCATTTGTGCCAATTTTTCGGTGTCGCTTTCTTTTTTCTTTATTGGCGGCCATCTCCTTCGCAGCACCGCTTTTCGCTCGCGGTAGAGCGAGAGTGTGGTGGCACACTCGGTGTTTACATCTTATCCGAAAACATGATGGAGTATAAACTTTTAGAATAAAGTTAACCAGCAATCGAAGAGATGCGCTGGATCTTGGAGTGGAAACATAGAGCCTCAAAATTCTATTAGCAGTGGTCAACCAGCGCGATAAGTTTAATTACCAGCTTTAATTACCAGCTTTAATTACCAGCTTTAATGACAGAAGCAATTCTGAGTAAATACTTTTGGTCTTTGCTGAGTATCGAAGGATCGATTGGAGCTAACTCACATTCAATAGGTTTGAATTTAACTATTGGAAGCTCTTCGCACCTTTTCAGTCTTTGGCCAATGGGACCAGACTAGGCATTTGGTCCAGAACTTGGACCGTCTACGCTGGTAAAAAGATGCCTGAAAGGCAGCTCATTGAAATGTAAAAGCATTAAATGCTCCAGAATTTTTTGTCTTTACAAAAACTTAAAAATTTGCGAAAGTGACGAGTGGGGGAGGGGGGGGTGAACAAATTTGACATTTTTAAAAAATGAATACATTGTTGCAAAGAATATAAAATGCTAATTAAAACTTTTGTATGTAACATTTTTTCATATACCAGGGGTAGTTTGAACCCTTAAACTAATAATTTCTAATAATTTTTTATTGTTCTTGTAAATATTGCATATACTCTGATGACCACCGCTTCCAAAAATTATTTCGAATGGCTTGAAGCATATGAAAACGTTCTAAACGGTTTTCCGGTACATTGAAAGAAGCCTTATCAGGAATTAATCAAGAAACTTCGCCGATCAAAAAATGTGCAGGTGTCAAAACCTGTAAATCGTCACATGTAGCGGCACATCTTCCAATAATGTGGGTAAAATTTCCATTATGAAGTGTCCAGTCAATAATATGAGTGTCGATTATGCCAAACCATACATTCAAACTCTATCGATGTTGATGGTCAATTTATCTGAACCAATGTGGATTCTGTGCTGACCAGAAATATGTAATTTTTAAATTAAAATTTCCATTCTTTGCGAACGTAGCTTCGTCTGTAGTCATAACTTTTTTTTAAAAATCAGCACTTTGGCGGAAAGCCCATTCACAGAATTCTAAACGACACGACGATGACAGTCATTATCAGTGAGGTCTAGAACTTTTGATATGTAATATGGGTGTTTGTACCTATGCATTACACGTATGATCCTAGACCGACTAATGTTGGATTCACTTTCAAGCTAACGATAGCTTACAGATAGGTTTTTTGTGACAGCAGCCAAAATAGCAATTTCATTTGTAGTATTCGTCGCTCTTTTTTCTCGATTATGAAAGTGTTTGAAGACATAACTGAAAGTATTACGGGATGGTTGACTTCTATGAGGAAATCTCTCTCCATACAACTGTTTTGCACGCACTACACTCTTTCCAGCTTCCAGATACGGTGCAACCATGTCTACTTTGTCGGCTCTTGAGTACTTCATTTTAGAATAAACAGATATACATATGTCTAAGAGAAACTAAACTCAAACTGAAGAATGATTGTCATAATCGAATAGTTCTCAAATGTTTACATTTCAACGTTACCGACCTCAGTCGATCTAGTCTAATGTTGGTAAACAGAGCTAACGTCTTAGTGCGGCAGTAATGATGCCTTAAGAATTTAAATAATTTGAATTGAAATATCTCCTGAACTACTAACTTTTCGACATACATAGGTTAGCACTTTTTTATAACGAATGACCAGCTGCATCGATTGATGTATTAAAAAATACTTCATTCCATTTAAAAAAACAAAGGTGACCTTTATATGACCTTTACGCGTCCACTCACGAAATAAGTAATAGCATCAGAACATTCAAGCCTGCACTGAAACATTTTTTGCTACGAGTAACAATAGCGAGAAAATCAAGATGTCAAAATCTGGTGGGACAACCTGTATATACGTACAAAGTTTCATCGCAATCGATCAAGGTTATTATGAAATATAAATGATTGAAAATAGCAAAAATTGTAAGAATCTGCGATTTACAGTGACTCCCACTAATATTCGGACACTCTTAAAACGACGATACCTTTTTTAATATTCGATCATACAACTTGGATTTTTTTGAGAAGTTAGAACAATCGGTTTTGTTACGTAACGTGAAAAGAATTTTTGAAAGAATTGCAATTGGTCGGAATTGCAGAGAAAATACTAAAAGTTATGTTTTACAAAAGGACATCCTTTATATGATGCGGGGTGTCCGTGGTTCTTACATCTAACGCAATAAATCTTCTCTTTATTTATGATTTCGTCTTTTGGAATCGGGCATTTACCTGGTTCCTGGTTATCTGCACATGTAACACACCTATAGTCTAATTGGCAGTTTGCTAATTGGAATCTACTATATTTATCGCCATCTGCCACAATGGTGCGACCTGCCCTGTATTTTGTATAACGACAATCGCCACATTAGTGCTGCCCTCTTACCGGTGTAGATTCCTTTTTCCAGGATTGCAAGGGTGCAGGGTCAAAAACGCTAGATAAAAGATCGATCTACGCCGCGATCTCTCTCGAAAGTCCTATTTGTACGTTTACGAGTCGCAATTTGCATCATTCGGAAGCATACAACTGCGCACATACCTTTATTTTCATGACATATATGCTGTCGAATAATGCAAATTACCCTTGCATACGGAAAAAATATGTGTTTTCAAGGCGCTTGAGGCCTAGATTGATCTTTTATCTAGCGTTTTTGACTATTGAAAAAACCCGTGTTTGTATTATCACGAAATAAGAACGCGAATACCGCACCCTTGCAAATGTGCAGAATACCGGCCCGGCCGGCCGGCCCTGGGCTCGAGTTTCTGCAGGTAGAATGCGCGCTTTGGCGTGCACAGTGGCCCGTCAAAAACGAGCCGGCGTGCTATCTGGGTAATTTAGTATCCTTCGGAGGTCTAAGCAGGACTCCAGACGAGCGCCTACCGGGCTGTTGGAAACAAAGTTAATATTTTCAGATGTTATGCGCTGACGCAGTAGAATACTAATCAAGTTAACTTCATTTTTTAATTATTTCTGTGAAATGTTCAAGGTTTATCAGTGCCTAATAGACTTAGAGATAAATTCAGAGAAAAGTTTTTTCTACTTTCGGCCACGAATTCGGCCGAATTCGTCACTGTGTACTGGGCCTATAAGTATACATATATGTATATGTATAATGTATATGGTCCAAGTGCACGACAGAGATGAAACGCGTCACGTGACCGGGCCGCGGCGGAAGCGTGGGAGAATAGCGTCGTAGAAGGGGAAGGTAGAGTGGAGAGACAATTGCCTTAATCTGGTGAGTTCGGTCTTACCCCGGACTGGCAGTCTTGCTGGTGTTAAACGTAATTCCTACATTTTGTGAAACACACATGATGTCAAGCGATAATACTTGAGCCGCGTCATGTACCGGCGAAAGTTATTAATTAATCGTCGATTTTATAAGTGCGCACGTTAATTCGATTCAAATTGAACTGGCATCGTGACGAGGCTACTAATCCGAGCATGGAATTTCCGCGCGTTAGGACGATAACGATAGTTCGTATGAATGCCAGAGTCCGCGATGGCCGCGCACGTATCGGTGATCGTAAATTTTTGAATTAATGCCGCATTAAGGACGTGCGGGTTCTATCGATCGTGGATGCAGCGGAGCGTGCATGTCGGCATTAATCTGGTTCACGAGTAACAACGTTTTACGCCGGCCGAACCTTGCAGGAACGAGATATGCTTTCGTCGGTACAGAGCGCGAGCGCGAGAGAGAGAGAGAGAGAGAGAGAGAGAGAGAGAGAGAGAGAGAGAGAGAAAGAGAGAGAGAGGGGGAGAGGTTGAGGGAGAGGGAGGGAGAGGGAGAGGGAGAGGGAGGGAGAGGGAGGGAGAGAGAGGGAGGAGAGGGGGAGAGAGAGAGAGACAGTCGTTCGGAATTCACTCGACACTGAAATATCGCATTTCCAACTAAATCTGGCCGAATCTAATTTTACGGGACCCATGTGCATTAGCGGATTAATGCACTCTATTCCTGGTGGACCAAGTGATGAGATGTATTTGCATGGCATTATACTTGCGCCTTGCCCCCCCCCTTGTCCCCTCCCCTTATCCGGCTCTTCAATCCCATCTCTAATTATACGTGTAGCACCACTATGTGTCCTCTTGCGCAGGTGATAATCATATTACTATCCTATCAACGTTATTGCCATTCCTGCTCGCATACCACGATCACACTATTTGAAGTGCTTCGACTAGTGCCGATCGATCAGCCCCTAAGAGGTTCGAATTTACCCTCCGGCAATCGCCCTCGGCTTTGAACAGGAGAAACAGGGACAGGCACTGTGTAGAGGGGGGGGGGGGAGTAAATCAGACAATGGGCAAGCACCTCTCGACAACGAAATATCCTATTAACACCAAAATGATATTTATTCGGTCCTGATCTACCACGGCCTGTCACGACCGAATAAGACCAAGATTCCGATCCCCGCAACACGTCACCAGACCCAAGTTTATCAGTGATTCAGCGTCCCAATACTTTCTACCATTAGTAGTCCCAAAATTTTGTGTCATCCACATGACTCAACTGTCCCAAAACTTTGCACCCCCAAAATCAGATCATTTATTAGTATACATATAAGACCTCCGAAATCATGTATCGGCAGTCAGTTGTCGAAAACGGCGTTGACGACCATCCAGTGGATCTTGAGGTTGAAGAGGCTTATGTTAGAAGTTGTTTAGAATATACGATCTCACAAGGGAAGAATCCAGGTGAAAACAGTCGTCAAAAGTGAGGGTAGAAAACAATTTCCACGAATATCTTGGAAACTATTAAAGATAGATATGAATGGTATAAATGGCAAAGTTTCGTGTCTTTTTATGGGGAATACACTTACGAAGACAAATTTAAATGTCACTATTTGTTTAAATAATATATTAAAAAATATTATTTTCTGTGCACTCTTTTACTTGTAATATTAATGTATTTTCTTGAACACTTGAATGCTAGTATATACCCAAATATGAAATATGAACAAACTGAAATTTATTTTTTTACGTTCTTATTATTTTATTATTTCATTATCTTTGTTAATAAGAATTATTGTATAGATTTGTGTTTATTAATAGATAAATATAATAATAAGCCGCAAATACGTATGGTTAATTGATTATAGTCAGTAACTTTGTAAAATACTTAATCTTGTTTGAATATTCGTAATTTTTTAAATAACTCATAAGTAACACATATTTGTTATTTCATTAAATGTAATAAAATTCATTCATTCAAAAATTATGGATTACTCTTGTTTGAAAGCCTGAACAGCCAGTTTTCAATTATTATCCATTATTCACACGATTTTTCTGACATTTCGGGTGGTTTGACAAAAAAATGTTTCCTAAAAAAAGTAATCGGTACTCAGTCTTCTACAAATTTCAATATATAAAATTGAGGTCACCTTGATTATTTATTTATCATTAGATATTTTTTATTCAATAACGTTACAGCTGGCACCAAGACGAATCCAATGACCTATTTAATGTGGTCTTTAAGTTTTGAAATAATGGTGAAATAGCCGTGAACAGTTACCGCGTCGATCTGGCCCACTGTGCAGCGCGGCGCGGTGTTCGACCAAAATAATATAAATGAACAACAACAATGGGGGGAGTAACAAGCTCGCGTTCGCCAAGTTGCAAAACTTTCGTAAAACTGGTTCGCACAGCTGTCGCGACCAAAAGGGCGGGAGCCCCGAACGCTGCTCGCGTTGCACAACTTCCGAGTAATTTCACGTTGTTGGCCGATAAATCCACGATGGAAAAAGGAAGAACGGGGCAGTAGTCGGACAGCAGCTCGCACGGAAACAGTGCCGTTTGATCGTCAGCAGTTAGCAGTTGTAGTCACAAGAAAGCAAATAGTCGTCGGGGCCCTCGCATAATTCTTGGTTGAACAATATGAGTCGTGTTTGCGCCTGCACTTTAGGCAACCGGCGAGTCTATCGTGTATACATGGCGCCCGGCACACGCGATATGCAAATCCTCTATGTGAAATGCAACGCTCGCCAGCCAACCACCCCCTGTGTTCTAGTAAATCACGCGACGCTGCTTTTTTTCTAATGAGATTCTTTTAATTAAAGGATACAGCCGCCGCGTCGCGCCGGTATCTTAATACCGTCATAATTTAGTCGTCACGATCCAGCAAAATAATAATGATTGGCCCTCGGTGACTTCATGCCACCGGACCAAACCGCAGACCGGCCCCAGTCATTAACCACGGTAAAGGTGATGAGAAATACTTTCGTGATACACGTCCGCGCCTTCAACCATCAATTCGGACTGTTATTGTAATTGTTCTCGGTGCATTGTTCCATACCGGTGTTCCTCCTCTATTTAATTAGGAACATGCCACCTTTACGGCCGACACGCTCTATCGATCTCGCCGCACGATTAGTATATACTCGTGATTCGATTCGGACACAGGGTAAATGGCACATTTGCAACAGTGAATTCGCGACAAATTAATCGGCGAAGTAACCAATGCACCGCTAATGTATGCTGAGCGCCAAATGCTGTTTCTAACGTTATCGAATTTGCAGTTTGTCCACCGCCCACTGGCTACAACCGGCTTCACCTATTCGCGCATCACCGTCAAATGGCTGGCTGACTATACTAATCAAATAATTCATTTCCGCAATCTCGTGTCACGTACAATAACGACTTCAGTTACCCAGCCTGCTCGGGATTATTTCAGAATAATTTAATCTCTCAGCGGACAGGTGTCGATTCAATAGAATACCGATCCTCCGATAGTAATGACCGATCGGGGCCGTTATTGTAGCTTTTACGGTACATATGTATAATGTGTAAGCAGCCTTTATGTTTATATCATAACCGTACCGCTTGAGGCGCTGCGGAGAGTGTTGTATGGTCTGTGTGAATCAGAATTGGGTAAATTTTATTTCGAACTAGCTTTCCCCCGCCACGCCTTTGTTGTGGCTCAGAATTTTCCAAACACATGTTTTACCTGTCAGGTGTGACACTTATATGCTGTTTTACAATTACGGCACGCCAGTCTCTCTCCCTCTCTCCGTCTCTCCCTTTCTCCCTTTCTCTCTATCTCTCTCTCCCTTTCTCTCTCTCTCTCTCTCTCTCTCTCTCTCTCTCAAAAATTGAATATAGGTGCTTCCAGACAAAAGTTATAAGCAGAAACGTGCCCAAAAGAGGGCGAAGTCATCTTTGATCACTAATGACGTCACAACTGCTGAACGAATGGACTTTTTCGAATGCGATTTGCTCTAAAACCTTCCCGAAGAAACGCCGCGTCTAATGGTTCCAACCCCAGCTTTCTACGTTCAGCCGTTCTCAGTTGATAGTGTTACAAACAGACAGACGGACACGATTTTATTATATACTAGCTTTTCCCCGCCACGCTTTGCTGTGGCTCAGTATTTTTTAGAAGCGTGTTTTTACCTGTCACAGATGTGACATTTATATGCTTTATTTTACAACAATGCTTGTGGGTTGTGACGTGGCAGATTTTGCCACTGTCCGGCCGAACCCTCAGCGAAGGACCGGGCCGGTATTGAAAGCGAAATCGGCTGTGCGATCGGTCTCCCTGGACGTTCGAGTTCCAGCGGAACGGAATTATCGCGTTTGAATGTCGCGCCGCTGGGCGCGACACGAAGTTTCAGGGATAGCCGGAGTCATAAGGAACCCGGTACCTATTTCCTGCCGTGATTGGCGCAAAGGCTTAAGGAGAGGCGCTCGGAGGACCTATCGCAGCGCGTCAATCGAGAACGAAACGATCGAGTCGGAAGCGAGTCCGGATTCACCAACCCGGAGAGGCCGACGAGGATTTCGAAAATAAGGGACGACCAGCAGCCCAGCCTCGTCGACTCTCGTCCAGGAGATGCACGGAGAACACCCTGGAATGGCTCGCGCCCACTCGTACAGTCCAGCAGCCCCGTACCGCGTGTCCCGGGAAATCGACAAATTGCCGGAGGCACGGGGCCGAAGGGCACGATAGTTGTCCCTGCTGCGAGGAACCACGCGATAGGCCCGAGCGCCGCCTAGGAGGAAATAGTCGAGGGAGAGGGGGACGCCTCGCTTCCGCGTTACCGAGCAGGCTCGAATTGTGTCACTGGGTCACGAGATCACGCCAAGCGAAGTAGTGCCGTCACTAAACACGCGACAAGCGAAAATTAGTAGTTGTAATTTAATACCGAAGGACGAGCGAGCGGACACCCTTTGCCGTTTGGTAAGTGCCGATCTGATCATTTCGACCAATTTAAGTGTGAGTGAACAATTCGTGTCGGCTCGGGACGTTTTCGCGACATCACTGAATCGTGTCGCGCACCACGTTGCCGCCGGCGTTTCCGAAGACCAGGAGTAGCTCTCCCGAGAGGAACGCGAGGCCGTGGGTCGTATTGCCGCCGATTGTCCGGGAAACGGAATATTCGGGGCGTACGATTTTCGACGAGTAAATTACGAGCCTATCTCGAAACGTTCCACGGTGGGACGACGCGACGTGCCGATTTCGACCTTCTCGCGACTTTGCCGTGATCCGCGCCCAGTCCACGTCGAAACCACGCGTCTGTCATTGGAGCTCGACAGAATCCGTGCCGTAAAGGCTTGTATTTTCACGCGAAGTCCTGTGACTGCCGAGCTCAACGCGAAAGAATAGAGTACGCGCGATCGGCCGAACACCTGCCGAAAGAAATTGTCTTCGCGCCGGCAAATTCTCGTTGCCGCCGGCGTTCACCGGCGGCCGCTACTGTCATCTCGTTAATAAACGACCATTATTGCCGAATACCGCGTCAATTATTCTCCCTACGAGACACGTTCCTGTCGCGGGGAATGCCCCGTTCCTTCTCTTCACGTGGAACCCTGACCTTGTTCGCGGCTATCCCAGGTTATCGCGCAGTCCTCACGGAATCGAGATCGTCGTGCCGAATTCGCGTCTCGTGAATCTTTCGCGTGACACCCTGTCGTGTCTGGCGCCCGAATTTCGTATTAGCCATCGTGATAGTTACTCCGATTCGATTCCGTGAACGATTGTTTGTCCCGGGAGGACCACGTGTCGCGCGACCGAGCGTGGCCCGATCTTCAAGCCGTAATTTCCCGTGTGCGGTTCCTTCCTCGTTCACGAGAAAGGAAACGACGTGACAGGGTATACAATATTTTTTGTTGTTCCATTCTCTGTGTGTATATATATAGATTGTTTGGTTTGCCGACTCTAGAACATGCAACATATAATTGTCCGTGTGAGAAGCAATTCGTTTGTAAATCTAATCCGCAAAATTCTAAAGATTGTCCTTGAGCTTTGTTAATTGTTATTGCAAACGCCAATCGAATTGGGAATTGCATTCTCTTAAATTGAAATGGCATATCCGTTGGAATCATGGGAATGCGAGGAATTAGAACATCTTCACCTTTGAAACGTCCTGTCAATATTGTTGCTTCTACGACGTTGTTCATTAATTTTTTTTACTGCAAGCCGCGTGTCGTTGCAAAGCTTTGGCTGGTTGATATTTCGCAACATGATAATTGGCACACCGATTTTTAATTGCAGTACGTGCGGTGGCATCCCTGGAAGATCGAGTGAATTCAAAAATTCTGTTGGATAATTAACTGCTTCGTCTGCTTCCACAACAGTGTCCACGGACTTGTATGTGACTGTCTCTATTTGAATATTACACTGAATAATATTTTAAGTTCGTTTACGTCTTTGTTCTTGGCCGCAAGAATAGCTCGTTCACTCATAATTGGTTTGAATATTGGGAAATACTTTTTCAACCAATTCTTCTTTTGACGTCACTAAATTGCAGAAGTTATCAGGCAATGAAATTCGTCCTGAGGTCAGATCAACCGGCACCTTTCCGTTCCCAATTTCCAACAATTGATGTGAGAATATCTCAGCTGATTGATCGTTTTGCAGCTGGACACGCATATTTGTAGTTAATTTCAACGTCTTTACGTGTCTCCACAAAAAAGAGTATTTCAGGCAAGCATTAATTTCGTCTGCATCCTCAAGCCTGGCACGTATTTTAACCATTCTTTGTGAAGCCCGTTCTTCCTCAATTTGATTTGATCTTAATCGCCGCACTGCTTCCGTTCCGCGAGTACGACGACCTAAGTTTGTTCTTCTGCGAGTCATTCTTTTTATGTACTAAAGTAGAAAGAAAGTTATATCTATAATACTAACCAAATATTTCAATTCAAACGCAGATCAATCTACTCAGCTGAATTCCAATGCAATGAGAAACTTACAGAACAAATCACTCTGAATAGGTCAATCTTTCTAATTTGAAGCAGAATACCACTGAGAAGATTCTCGCATCTATAATACTAACCAAATATTTCAATTCAAACGCAGATCAATCTACTCAGCTGAATTCCAATGCAATGAGAAACTTACAGAACAAATCACTCTGAATAGGTCAATCTTTCTAATTTGCTTTCTACGTTCAGCCGTTACGGAGATGTTCGATTACAAAGAAACGGAAAGTTACATTTTTATTTAGATAGAAGAAGAAGATAGAAGATAGATAGATAGAGATAGAGATAACGAATAAGGAATAGCGAATAAACTCCCAGGATTTATTCGAGAATAACGACTAATGATTTCATTCGTAGCTTGCGAATAACGAATAAATCGTTATTCGTTATTCACGAATCAATCGTTATTCGTTGTTCACGAATAAATCTTGGCCTTTCGAGAGCGCATCGAGGTTCCCTGCTCCGAAATATTAAGATATCCACGACATAAAACATATGTACATACAACTATGTACATCTAACGTACAAAGAGGCAATCCATGGAGAAGATGCAGAAAAATGGAAAACTGCAATTGATGAGGAAAAGCCATCTCTGGATAAAAATAAAACGTGGATCGAGGTAGATCCTAATCGACATAATCATATATCCGACAAAAAGATTTTGAGTGCAAGATGGATATTCAAAATAAAGGACGATGGAAGATACAGGGCACGTTTAGTAGTCAGAGGATGTGAACAAGAAAAAGGAGTTGACTTCAACGAAACCTACAGTCCTGTGTTACACGCAAATCTCTTCAGACTGCTAATGGCTTTATCTGTTTTAGGAAATTACCACATTTTGAAATTTGATGTAAAAACTGCGTTCCTGTATGGACACTTAGATGAGGAAGTATATATAAAGCTTCCAGAAGGATTCGGAAAAACAAACATAATCTGTAAGCTACAGAAGGCTTTGTACGGACTGAAACAAGCTCCAATCAATTGGAATCAACGTTTCAAATCATTTGTAAAACAAAACGGGCTAGATCCTATTCCTTCAGATCGATGTATTTTTAAATCAAAGGAAGGTCAGTTAATATTGGCAATATATGTAGACAACGGAATAGTATTAAATAAAAATACCAAAGATTTGAATCACATTAAAGAAAAATTGTCAAAAGAATTTGTGGTAAAATTTTATGGTTGTTTTGAGAATTTTTTAGATGTTAATATGACTAGAGATAATACGTCATTAACACTAGATCAAAATAAATTTGTTAAAAAAGTATTAATAGAGTATGGAATGGAAAACTCAAAGGCTGTTTCTACTCCTATAGTAAGTATTCATACGAATACTAATTTAGATAATGAAACACTAGATATTTGTTATACTTATACAGAATTAGTTGGTAATTTACAATATCTAAGTCGAAAACTAGACGTAGACTAGATGTAAGCAGATTCGTAAACAAACCAATAAACTTAGATATAAGTAATATAAAAAGAATTCTGAGATATTTACAGGGAACTAAAAACATAGACATTCAGTTTAGCAAGCAAAACGCCGAAAGAGAAGATGAATTAATCGGCTACAGCGATTCGGACTTTGCCGGTGACGTCTCCATAAGAAAAAGTACACCGGCTTTGTTATATTTTATGGAAATGGACCTATTAGCTGGTGCTCTCATAAACAATCAATTGTTGCACTGTCAACCACCGAATCCGAATACATCGCTGCTGCTGAATGTTGTAGGGAACTTACATATCTAAAAACAGTGTTAGAAACTCTAACTAATTCAAAGGTAAAAGCTACAGTATTAATAGACAATCAGAGCGCTTTAAGTCTAATTAAAAGTGGAATAATTCATAAGAGAAGCAAGCACATTGATGTACGATTTCAATTTATTAGTGAAAAATATAATGAAGGGACTATTGACATAGAGTACTGTCCATCTGACAAACAATTAGCTGATCTCTTAACTAAACCTTTAGGCAATGTAAAATTTAAAGAATTCAAGAATAAGTTACACTATACAATGTAGGTACAAGCATTAACAAACAGCGCTCATAAATTAATTAAGTATGTTACTCAGTTTGGTTTATCGATCTTACAAAATTATATTAAATGTTTGACAAGACAGTTCAGTAATATTTTAGTTTCTAAAAGTAATAATATACACTTTATGTTTTTAAGTATGGAAATAAAATTAATACGTTACTTCGACAAACTTACCGTTAAGAGGGAGTGTTGAATGTAATAACGGCAAGTCTGTCGATAAGTGTTAGATATAGTATGTAGATAAATGTATGTAGATAAGGTAGAAATTACCTTAACACGCGACATCTGTACAATTACTTGTAACTTTGACATGCATCTGGACTATTCGACACAACGTCCGTGTCAGACGTTCTACAACCGCTGTGAAATAAACACGTGTCTAATACTGAGAGAACCTGCTCCGAAATATTAAGATATCCACGACGTAAAACATACATACTCACAACAAATGTCGTGGTGTTCACACCGATATACCGAGCGACTCGGCGTTGACAGACAGTGGAGTGGGTAGGCACTGGACAGGAATCGTGCCCATGCTCCGGACAAGAATCAAGCGTTTACTGTACCACGAAGAACTCTAAAAAATTCTAGTTAATAGGATAGAAAAAATAGTCGTGAGGAATACTTGCTAAGCACTTGTCAAGCTCTAGCAAAGGCATCTCGCATTTTGGGAACCTCTAGGGTTTGAGAAGCAGACGTCACGATGTGCCTTTCTTCGTCGAGCATCTCGAACCCTATTTATTGGCCTTCGGGCTCCTAAAATTATGTATGCGCTAGAAAAACGGTATCAGGTATCTCCCTGTTGCCGGATATTCCAGTATGCGTCGACCTATAGTCGCTGGGCTATTTGAATAAATTTTTATTCGCTGAGCTATTCAAATAAATTTTTATTCGCTGAGCTATTTGAATGAAATTTCATTCGAATAACGCCCAACTCTGGTGTGAAGCGTGCATAGAATGTATGGCTGTGTGTGGCTCGAGAGAGAGAGAGAGCGGTTTACTTTTACGAACAGTCCGTTAGTCAGAGTTGGGCCTTATTCGAATGAAATTTTGTTCGAATAACCCAGCTAATGAAAAAACATTCTTGCAGTCTAGTAATGTTTAGAAGTAAATTAAGATTGGAAATGGTAAATAATCCTAATGAAGTGACAACAAGATCAGGAACAACTCTCGATGCAGTGTTTGCAAGACATTTAGACAAAATTGAATTAGTAATATTTATATCATATTTTAGCTATCACAAGCCAATTGTTTCAATGATAGAATCATAGAAAATCATAGAAAAAATAATGAACGATCAAAATTTGCGACGCAAAGAAGGAGAGCGTATGGGAAAGAAAGAGACATAGTTCATAGCATTTCCCATACGCTCTCCTTTTTTGCGTAGCAAATTTTGATCGTTCATTGTTGTCGCTTCATTAGGATTATTTACCATTTCCAATCTTAATATACTTCTAAACATTACTAGACTGCAAGAAGTTTCACTTCTGCCGCGCGTGGTTTTCCAAGCGTATGTTTTTTAAATGTAATTTTGTAATTTATATAAATACCTCTTCTTTTACTTATTTAGATGGTTTTTCTGTTCCACACACGGTATGTTTTGAAAATCATAGATATGTAAATTATGCTATGGTCCAGTGTCCTTCTCTCTGTAATGTAATGAATTATATTGACTGTAATTAATGTAAACGTAGTTCCACGTGCTGTCATAACATAACCATGTATTTCTAACCTTTTCGTTTGATCCTAAATACTGACTACCGAGCGGCGGTAAAATCCTTTTATAACTGCAGCATTTTCAAATTTTCTTGTGATGAATACGAAATTGTCATAAATAATAATTTAAAAAAATATAATTATTTAAAAAACCACGTTTTGAAAATGGACTAAAAAGTATAAAATAATGTAAATAAACGTAAATAAGTAAATAGTTGCACGTGCTGACATAACATAACCATGTATTCCTAACCTTTTCGTTTGATCCTATTTACTACCGAGCGGCGGTAAAACCCTATCGCTGCAGCATTTTCAAATTTTCTTGTGATGAATGCGAAATTGGCATAAATAATAATTTAAAAAAAAATAATTATTTAAAAAACCACGTTTTTAAAATGGACTAAAAAGTATAAAATAATTTGAAAATACAATACTTGTAAGATTTAAAACGAACCGATTAAATTTTCGCGCCACTCTCAACTTCCGTAACATCAGAAAATTGTTACCCTCAGCAAAGAAGTTTCGCTTCAAAATTTATTCGAAAAGCCCAGCGAATAAAAATTTATTCGAATAGCCCAGCGAATAAAAATTTATTCGAATATCCCAGCGAATAAAGCCTGGTTTATACCGAAGTGGGACCCCGGATCCGGGAAAAATTTGGTTACCCTGGTTTTGTATCTAGCACTTATATCAGTCCGGGCCGTCCCCGTATAAGTGCTAGATACAAAACCAGGGTAACCAAACTTTTCCCGGATCCGAGGTCCCACCGTGTTTTTTTCGGTATAACCCAGGCTTTACCGGGTCAGCCGAAAGTAGGCCACTGGGTCGTTGGCCATTAGCCGCAGTAGACGTTAGAATATTGCCGATTAGTAAAAACTTGTAACAGTGCGTTGCCGAACTGAGGGACGAATCCGGACGAGAGCGAGCCATCTACCGCCGTCCGTCGTTGCCGCTGGTAAGCGTCTGTCAGGCTCAATTGTACCGTATTTAATTGCTCTTTCGTGTTGGCTCGGTACCGTTTTCGCGAAGTCCTTGTTCGCGTCGCGAAACGACGAAACCGTCTCCTTGCCGCGTGTTCGGCTATATTATCGAAAAAGGACGAACGGTCGTCGGTCGGCGAACGTACGTGCCGGGTTGGTAACGCGAATTCAATCTATTCAAGTTACTCAAACAATTTTTTATTTTTTATACTTCAGTCACTTTTACCGTTAGGTGCAAGCTAATAATTTTATACAACTCCGCCATTTTGTAATTTTATGTAATAAAAAGATTATGAAAACAAAGCTAAAATGTTGCTTAATGTTCCCTAAGAAAATCTTTTTGTTTACAGAATAATAATAAAGATGTTGTTAAAATGTTTTTGTTTTTAAAGTGTTCGCTCTAAAATGAAATGCATAAACATTGAATATGGCATAGTTTCTTGTACTATTCCAAAAATTTTTGTTCTTACCGACGGTACGCTGTTTAAACGTATTTAAACATTCTTTGAAAAAATTGACGGTCCAATCTCTACGAAACAATTGAAACAGGTATGCGCGTCGAAAAATTGTTTATTTTTAAAAAACTGAACAAACATTCTAACTTTAGAAATGAAACGTTGAATGAATAGCTGCACTCGTGTAACTAAAGGGAATTTACCCATCAGTTAATAGCAAGTTTTAAACTTTTTTAATTTGTAGAAATGAAGTACAGTTTGCTCCAAGGTTTAAGAAGAAAACGCGTCGTTTTGTAAGGATAATGCCACTTAATTGGCAAACAGGTAACAATGCCTAGTGCATTCAATTATAGCATTTTGTAAATCTTAAATTGCATCTTCCATTAAGAATTGATTTGAACTTTTAACTTAAGCTTTAATTAACTATCACGAGTGTAATTTCGCGCGTCACATGTTACAATAAGACACTTCCTGATAGTGCGGCAGACTCACTACTCGTTAAGGAGAAATAAATTTCAACTGCGATGGTGGTGTAATGGTCAGCATAGTTGCCTTCCAAGCAGTTGATCCGGGTTCGATTCCCGGCCATCGCAGTGGATTTATTTTTACATATGCGATGGCATGCTTTTACTTCAGAAATTATTTATACAATAGTTCTTATGTACCTATTTACAACTAGTAGAATTTAACTGCGATGGTGGTGTAATGGTCAGCATAGTTGCCTTCCAAGCAGTTGATCCGGGTTCGATTCCCGGCCATCGCAGTGACTTTATTTTGGTCACAATTAATTTACGGTTCTTTGATGTTTTGGGTAAAGTTGCGGCCTTGGCGCTGCCTTACGCCGCTGTCAACTTTTAGAAAGCTTTGCATATTCTCTCTTTATTCCTTTTTCTTGGTTTCGTATTTCCGCTCCACGCGAGTATGGTCAGTCCTGGTTCACATTTCACATCTGGCGACGAGATCCACGCGGGCCTAACCGTTACTCTTTTATGCTTCCCAGGTCTCGCTTGGGCCTGTTCAAGGCCTACGGTCAAACCCTGACGAACCTTTCCGCTTTTTCCGTTTTTTATGACATCCTTCCGCGATTTCCTTTTTCCGCACGTTCTTACTTTCCTCGCCTTACTTTTCTCTCCTTACTCTTCTCTCTTTACTTTTCTCTCCTTACTTTTCTCTCCTTAGTTTTCTCTCCTTACTTGATTCCGATAAACTACATTAGTTTTTTTCAAATAAACAGACACGTAAAAAGCAAACTATATACTTACATGATATGTGACGAAAACAATTCCATTTTTACATTATAATATATTGTAAATACTTTCGCATTAATTTTTATTATGGATGTATTGAAATACGCACATTATTGTTTAAATACATAAAAATCTATAGAAATGAATGTCTTGACTGTCTTTGCTTGGGCAGGGTCTCTTTAGGCTTGTGCTTTTAATAACCTTCGGCTTATTGCTTTCCTTGTCTCCTGGGGGTGTTGTCCTTGGTGTCGGTGCTGCTGGAACAGGATCGTCCATATCCGAGTCCAGCGCTGCGTATCTGTTTTCCGTGAGGAATGTGTTGGGTGTGTTAGGCCGGTTTTTATTTCTCGCTTCTTGTAGTTGTTGTGAGAGGTTTGCTATTGTTTTATTTAGATTGTCTATTGTTTCTAAGAGGTTTTCCAGTCTGCTGGTGTCCATTTTTTCTGTTTTTTAGCTGTTTGTGCAGCGTTTGCTTGTTTTATTAATTTACCCATTTCTGGAGAATCCGGTGGTGATTTCACTGGCAGTGCTACTCTTTTTATTAAGTTCGGAGCTGGGTTTATTCGTTTCGGATGTTTATTATTTTTTGTGATTTGTTTTAGTAGCAGCGCTGAATTGAGGTCTAGCGATTTAATGTCTATGTCACTGTATTTTGGTGTGTTGCACTTTGTGGGCACTGTGGTGATTTTGTTCCGTTTTTCACTTGTTGTTGTTGTAATTGCAGTTTTCGTTGGGGTAATTTTTGGGATCACTGAGTTTACATTGTCTTGGGTTTGCAGACTAATTTTTGTTTGCGATGGATACGGGCTTTCGTCCCTCTTTGAGAGGCGCTTTCGCGCTCAATTGTTCGGGGTTGATAATTCACAATTTTCAACTGAATTTTAATTATATGTAAGCACTCGCGGTCAATCCATTGTGATGCACTCTGTGATTAGGCTTTTTGATTATGCTACACTGTCTTCTATGGTTTGTTTCGCGCGTGTCGGCTCGGCACTTTCACGTCGACTTCAGGGTGAGATACCTGCGGTACCTGGGACTCAGACCGCTCGCTGGGCACATCTTACCCCTGCAAAGGTTCGATGTAGACTCTGGACTGGTATCCTAGACACTAGACCATACCGGACTTGGAAGAAATGTTTAGGATACTCTTTACAAATTGTTAATATACCTGGTTTTATTAAAAATAAAAAAGATTTTCAATTCTGACAATCAAACCCGAGCTTCTTAGATAAAAGCCAGGTACCCATGACATTTTTATAAAACACATTTATTAATATGATCAACAATTATATAAAGTAAGGTTATTTAAAATCGTATAAAATCGGCTTAATACGCAGGCGGTCCTGGTTCAAGTCCTGACGTGGCTATAATTAATTTTTTCCTTTTTTCCAATTTTTACCGTGAAAATACATTGTTTATACATTATTTATGATCTACTGTGAAAACAACTATAAAGGAGAAGATCAGAATAATATGTTAGCGGGCCCAGTTGGCCATTTGTATTATAGTGACGTTAGCCCTACGTTGGCTCTACGTCAGTGTAGCCAGATGACCGCCGAACGGCGGTCAATTTCTCGGAAGTACTCTCCTCTTTTTCCCCTTCCACTATCCTATTCCATCGTCCTACCGCACGCGCAACGTGTCACTCCCATTCGCCCTACTCAATCCCCGTCGCGCTCTGGTCATCAGAGAGGGGGTATGTCATTTCACCGTGACTCTCCTCATCTGGCTGCACTGCTCTACGTTGGCTCTACATTGACTCTACGTTGGCCCTACGTTGGCCCTGACCATTGGCCCAACGCAAAAAAGAGCGACATTTCTAATGATTTGCCAACCGATACCACCAACGTAGGCCCAACAAAACGCCAACCATAAATGCTACTATGGTATATTTAAAATTTATGCTGAAGTAAATTCTGTGTGAAGTAAATTATAATTTCATGTAATTAGAAATAACCACTGTAACCAACTTATGAATACTTTAAAATAGATTATTAAAATTATTACCTAAATATTACACACTTTTATACTGCATACTACTACAATCATAGAGAAATAAGAGAGTGATCACCCCATTGTTAGAAGGTGGTCATGCTATTGTGATGCTACTGGTCCCATTTCTTAGCCCGGAACAGCTCCTACACCCACTCTGTCTCGGACAAGAACCTCAAAATAATTTCAACCTGCCTGACCTGCCCTCTCTGGCAGAACCTATATACTGCTATATACTATGATTGACCAACTTCTAACAATGGGGTGATCACTCTCTTATTCCTCTCTGTATTTACCAACATTTCTCATCTTTTTTTACAAAAATGTTTGTTTCCTGTATTAAAAATGTTTCAACTTCTTTCCGACGACGCGACGACGCGACATCTTGTCAGTTTCGGAATCGTCAATTTCGTAAATGGTTGGTTAATTAAATGAAATAATATTTAGTTGGATAAGCTTCCATTTAAGTATACAGAATCTAATTTTTAATTGAGATAATGTATGTATGATGTACAATTATATAATGAGGAAACCTAAAAATGGCGCGAACTTTCTTGGTTAGCTCATGAAACAATAGTTATTTCTAAAAATAAAGAAATGGCGGGAAAGTTTCATCGTATGATACCAGAGCTGATGAAGACCAATCACATGGCAATTTGGTTGGTTGATTCGGCAACAGTGGCAACAGTGCGTTCTGACTCATACGCGACATAAGTATACTTACAATGCAATTATTTAGTTGCTTTCCTAATGGCGAGCGATGAACGTGAGTGAGATTTGTATACTGGGACGATTATAGAGGTTTTTAAACAAAAGCCTCGCAGAAAGCAGTTGTTCTGCGTAATTTGAGTGAGCAACATCAATAAGGTAAGATTCATCTTGGCCACTTTACCATTTATCCAATGATTACGGAATTGTTTGCGAACTTTGTTTTAGAGTCATTGACCGCAGTGTATCTATATTTTTTGAAATTAATCGTCTATTTACTTACGTGCAATTAATATTTTATATTGTATTGTACATGAACGACACCTTGTTATTGTCATTCAAGAAAAACCTGTTGCACCAAAAAATGTACATAAATTTCTTCAACAATAAACCTTCTTATTTCTATTGTTTTACGTTAATAATTCTTTGTTTAAAATTCTAATACAACATTCCTGTGTATATCCATTAAAAGTTGACTTACAAATTTATTAGTGTATTGTACGATTGTTCAGTTATTTACACAGTTTTCTATGATTTTTATTTACCATTTGAATTTTGGGTTGGATACACGACTATAAATTGTGTTTATTTTTGTGAAGGTTGTTTTGGCAGGGATATCATGAAATCAGACGATAAACATTAAGTACTATATTCATAGGATTCTCAGAATTCCAGAAATTACCTGAACAGGATTGAGAAAAGTGTCAAATTTTTTAATAAGTGATTATACAATTTGAAAGTAGTTAAAAGGGTTTTTGATTCATCAAAATGAGAAAGAAATACATGCACAGTTTCTTAACATGGTAATTTTTTTTTCATGAAGTGACGGATACTTTTAAAAAAATATGGTAACTGCTACAGTAGTTGCTTCTTTTTTTTGTAGACTTTATAGCATGTGGAAATCATAAAAATGGATAGCTTGCACAAAAACATCCTTAAGGATCTACGTTACAATATAGTTATTGATGTGGATGTATTTAATGGTATAATACAACCGTTACAATCTGAATATATATTGTCCAAAGAAGATGTGGCAAGGATCGTAGCTGGTGATTCTAAAGAAGAACGAGCCGAAATCTTATTGAATATACTTCCAAGGTATGAATGGAATCCATAATTGTATGATGAAATTAACTTATAAAGATGTAGATATTCAATAACTATCATGTTGTATTTTATAGTCGAGGAGCCGATGCCTTTGATAAGTTTCGTCAATCCTTACGACATCATTATGAATGGATAAGTTTGGACATGGACCAACGAGAGGAAAATGGAAAAACTGTAACCGATATAAAGTACGTCTGCACATCAAATCTTCCACCGCTTTCACCTTTAACTGTGAGCAGAGAACAAAAGGTATAACGCACAAATAAATCAAATATTGGAGATATAATTAGCACAGATAATGAAATAAATGATCTTCTGCTTACAATTTTGTATGTATATGTATTGAAGTATAGATAAAAAAATGCATCAACAATTAAGTTTTTTACTATTTTATGTGCATGCTTATGGATATGAATCACGTAAGTCAAAAAAAAAGATTGTTAAATATTTTACACTATTAATGCTGTACATTTGATATATACATATAATCCTTATATCCATATATAAAGTTAAACTAATACACTCTATTTATAGATTGAACAGTTGAAATGTTATCTGGAAAAATTGCAACCAAATGAATACGTTGTACTTCATGGAATAAAAGGATTTGGTAAATCATGTTTAACAGCCAGTACTTTAAAGGATACAAAATTCGTAAGAAATACATTTAATGTAGGTTCTTTTTATAAAAGGTTTCAAACAAAAAATTATATTACAATGTGAATTAATTGGTAAATTCCTTTTAGAATGAAATTTACTGGCTCAAATTTGGATACACGAGTTCGGTAGATGAAGAAATATTGATTCAATTAAATAAATTGTACCATCAAGTTAAGAACATGGAAATGTTACCTGAGACATTAAAACCTGAACCTCTAAAAGATTCATTGATTCATTTTTTAAAACACTACTTTGCTAAAGAAAGAAATTCTCATGCATTATTAATTTTGGATGATGTTTGCAATAGTAAAATAATTCAAACATTTGATTTTGAATGCAAAACGTTAGTAACAACTGCTGATCTAGATATTGTGTGGGATAAAAGGCCTTCCGTAATTAAGGTAAATTATAATCACATGTATTTTTACCTTCATACTACAAATACTAAAAATAATCAATGTGCTTATGATGAAGTATGTTCTTGTAGATGAGTGATGGCTTCACAGAAGCAGAAACTTTAGGTCTTTTTGCTAAAGTATTAGATACAGAAGTGGATAAACTTCCTTCAGAAGCAAAACGTATTCATTCTGAATGCAAAGGAATGCCTTTATTAATAGCTATGTTTTCTGCTCAATTTGAAGAATTCAAGCATGACATGAAATTACGACCAGATCGATGGAGATATTACTTAAATTCTTTGAAAAATAAAGATGAAAAAAATCGGTACGTTTTAAAGATGTAAGAACTTGAATTACATATATTTGAATAAAATTATAATTTGTTAAGTTTTCATTATTTCCAGCGTTATTAAAAAATTTTTTAAAAAACAAGAAGCAATCTTTAATATGTGCATAGAACAATTGCCCGATGAAATGAGAAAACATTATCAAGACTTAGTCATTTTTAGAGAAGATATCAATATAACACCTCAGGTAAAATTTTTGACTTTTTGTATACTGTATATTTACTACAAATTAACTTATGTTTTATTTACTTTTTATAGACATTAGAAATTCTTTGGGATGAGCAAGTCCATCGAGTTGAAGAAATGATGCTCGAATTATGTCATAAATCATTAGCTGCCAAACAATGGAATAATGAACTGCGTAGTTACATATATGGTGTGCACGACTTATTACTTTGCCATTTGCGAAAAAAGATTTCTGAAGATGAATTAACGCAAATGCATAAATCATTAATTGAAAAATATCGCAAAAAATGTAATGGTGATTTTTCAAAACTGCCAGCAGATAATTATAGTTACTCATACATTGGATATCACTTGAAAGAAGCAAAATTATATAACGAATTTCCTAAAATATATTTGAATTTCGATTTTATTCAAGCAACAATCATTCATAGTGGTTTAACTAACTTGCTAATTGATTTGGACAACTACAGAGAGTACGTTACTAGAAATTATGATCCATTGTTAGACATGCAACTTACTGACCTTGAAAGGTTCTTAAAAGAACAAGCAGGTGTCATAGCAAAATATAGATACAAAAAATCTCTGGATATAGTACAAGTTGCTATGAATCATCCGTATGAAGGATTTGTTAAAGATACTGCCATTAAACTTGCAAAAGAGAGATCTAAAAATTTATACATTCTACACAATAAAAGAATGGGACAAATGTATATACCATGGAGCGAAGAGATGTTGACAGAAATTTGTACAACTTGTTTTGCACACGATCCAGATCTAATTTTGGTCGGAAACGGAACTGGTGAAATTTTTTTGTGGGATAGCATTTACAAAAGACGAAAGACCTTCAGTGGTCACGACAAAAGCCGTAGAATAAACAAAGTGGTTGTATCTACTGAACGTGACTGCTTTCTATCGTTAGATGATCACGGTATAGTTAAACTTTTTAGACTTGATGATGATGAAGATTATGATGAAAACAATCTTGCTCTATTAAGTCCAAAACAAAAACAATCTTTTTGGAGTGAAATTTTTACTAGCGAGGTTCCTCACGACGACAGTTCAAAAGTATTCTTTATTGATGGTGAAATAATATTGGATATGACATTTGCACAGGATAATAATTATATTGCAGTTTGTACAAACAGGGGAACTATAAGGGTACAAACGATTATTCAAATAAGAACTATATTTTAATTTAAGTAAGCAGGATAAAATATTATTCTTATTGTAGATTTGGGATCGTGATGGGCAAATACTGTCAACTCACAGACATAATTCCCATAGGTTAGTTACTTTTACTTATTATATGTATATTGCATGACCTATTTCATGTTAACATTTTTCGCAATAATTTTATTAAAATTGTTACAGTCAGCTAAAGAGCATAGCATTTTCGGAAGGAAGTAACTTGCTACATATAATGGATGAAACAAATGGAGTTTTAATATCATATCGTAAATATAGTTCGGAATATATATATTTATCGCAATACAATCCAGGCTTGCAAAACAAGAAGATCATATTCTTCTGTAACGTGCCAGAACAAAATAATTCATTATTCATTGTTACCGAGGATAAAGCTGTGTACGTAAAATGGTTTCAATTAAGCAATGATCAGAGCTACGATCAAATGCATAGCTACAAAAAACAAATCAGAGCAAGCGTTGACAATAAAAACACAGTTTTCGTTTGCGGTGCTTTAACGTATGATGGTCAGTACCTGATTTTGGCGGATTCTAGTGGTTTTATAAACATATGGAAAGCAGATGTTGGACAGCAACCAATAGCCACTTATAAAAGTCGTGTATCGTCTTTGGACACTTATTGGTTAAAGGAAGAAGGATATCATATTATCTGTGGTAGTGAAAACCAGTTACTTCACAAGTGGAAACTTCCAGTAGAAGGAATTAGCAAATCAATGAGGAAACCTTTATTCGATGCAGCAGTGAAACCACTATATGAATCAGATACTATTATCACAGAAACATTCTCGAATACTGTTGTTACATTAGTTGGTGACAAGATAATAGCAGAATCTAAACCAGTTAATGGAAAAATAAATAACTTAATTCTTTCAGCTGATGGATCGAAAGTAGTGTTTGTTACGGATGAAGGCATTGTCGCCTTATTTGACATTCATCAAGAGGAAACCACAAATATCTTAAAAAATACAGAATTAATAAAAATGATTAATATACAAAACAATTATGTAATCATCTGTAGAGAAAAAGATGATCATTTAAGGGTAAGAAATTTTCTATACATACTAATAACCATAATTAACTTACTATCTTAATATAGTTTAGTAAATTTATATTTAATCATTTACAGATATGGCAAAACAAAGATGTTACATATTTAGTTGAAAATACAGGATTCGTTATTTCAATTCATGAAATAAATGAAGAATGTATTGTAACAGTAACAAGAAGTGGCGTAATCACACTTTGGAATATCAATGGTACAAACTGGTTACGAATAGACAGAGTAAGCATTGGAGGCTCAGACACAATCACTACTTACAGTTGTTTAAGTCATAGGAAAGTTATTTTGGCTGTATTGAATGAAAATGGGGATGTAGTTTTATATAAACTACAGGAAGATACAATAACGCTACCAGTGTGTATAAAATTAACTGACTACTTTAGAAGGAAGTATATACAGAAATTAACATGCTGTGAAATTTCACAACAAGAACAGTATTTGGCTATTGGTTGTGAGAATGGAGATATTTTTGTAAGCTACAATTAAACAATTTGGTTTTACAAGAATTATATGACAAATTCCATATTATAGGATCTTATTATTGATTTTCAGGTTATTAACATACCTTTAAAAGTGGAAGTACATAAACTATGTTTTCATACAACTCCTATTACTCAATTGTATTGGGCACCTCCTGCAGTTAATCTCCCTGTTTTGCTCTCTGTAAATTCTGACGAACTGGTATGGTGGAACATTACATTGGACACGAATGGGGATAAGCAAAATAAGAGAAGAAAACAAAAAATACGTCGTAGTACTAGTTTTACATTAGACGACAAAAGTTCAGCTAATAACTTGTATATGTCTTCTAGTCAAAGTGCAGACTCGAATGTCTACAGTGCACAACGAAAGTTAGAAGATAATACTAGCACGAATGGAGTATCCAATGTAAGCAAGTACTGGAAACTTAAAGAAGGTAAAGATATAAAGCAACCGGCACTATTAGCCGCAGTAGAATTAGCATCAAATTTTCTTGCAAAAGTCTCTGTATCTCCAGATTTCACAAAGTTCGTAACAGTTGACATGTATGGGTCAATTAGTACCTTTTCAATATATGGATACACTTAATAAAAGCTGTTTTAAATAATAATTCATATAATCGAATTTTAAATCTCGATAATGTTAACCCTTTGCACTCGGAACTGTTCTAATTCTAAAACCGAATTTTTCTTCCGACCTAAAATATTTCCATTTTATATGATTTTCTTAATTTTATCAATATAAAACTGATATATAATACTTCATACAATACTTTTAGTAGTTTATTAAAATATTAAATACGTTTAGTAATTTATCGAATACAGATTTAATAATGCAACAAATATTTTGAATATTGGTAGAATTATTAGTGGCGGTACAGAATCACCATTCAAGTGCAAAGAGTTAAGCTAAAATAAGCTGAAAACATTATCTAGAGTAAACGTATATATTATTACGTAACGTTTCTTTATAATTAAACAAAGATGTCAATTCGAAGTTTGTGAATCATGGATACAGCTACAGTTAAATCAAGACGAAACATAGTTTAAGTTAAAGGATAAGTATATTATTATGCAACTATTACCGACTGAAGCTCAAAAGACTACATATGAGAAATACGTACATTTCATAACAGTAGTACTGTCTCCACTGCCACTTGCATTTACCAGTAAATGAAAAGATCTCTTATTTTCACATATTTTTATAACTATACAAAACTACCATAGTTCCATGTATAACTGCTCTTTTTATACATTTCTCTTTTAAACAAATTTTCTCAACGTATTTTAATCTATTCACCTACACTCTCCAATGCATTTATACTAATTACAAACAATTTTTATCAAGTTGCTAAACTCATTTTTCAAATATTTTATTCGATTTCACTTTTATACACACAAATATTTGTTGTATTTACATTAAAGAATTACATATACATACATGGCAATTTAGTATTATATACGTAATGCAATATGCATTACATTTTAAATATTTAAAAAATTCATCTTAGAAAATGAATCACAAAAAATTGTATTATATACAGGATTAATAGTTCAGATATTTAAATTGCATTAAAATGCAAAACGAACAAATTGTTTAATTAATAAATTGTACTGATATGGAAGACTTATTTTCTTTTTAAGTTGACTAATATAACATCATAAATGAAAAGACAAAAAATAATTTAACCACTCATAGATAGAGGTACTTATAAGTTTAAAGATCATTTGATTTAATGTCTCATAAAAATCAAAAAAATAAATTTGTATTGTACTATGAATGTTAAAACTTTTGTCAATTGTTGATATTTTACATATTATCAAAAGCTTCCATATCTTTAAATTTCATTCGTTTGTAAGCTAGTAGATTAATGATATTTTTATCATTATTTTGATCTATGTGCCTTAAGTATATTATACACATATTTAAAAGGAAGTGAAAATTTGTTCATAAGCTGTGTTATACTTTCAGTATGTGTATACATATATTAATTCTACCTTTAACTATCATCGTATAATATGGCGTTCCTTACGAGGTAATATTTACCTTACTCAGTTAATTCATATAGAAAATGTGAAACTAAAACAATTTTAAACATTTTGGCAACTGCATATTACGGTATCTTAATGAGCACATTAAGTCGACTACTACACCTTCTACATTTTGAAAATTTCTGTATGTAGAATACTTTTTGTATGCATTTATATTTTCGACTTTATTCAATTTATTTGATCTCGTATTACTTTATCTATTATGAACGTTCCAGTGCATCAAATGCATCAAAAAATAAAAGAACGGTATGATAAAGGAGAAATAATATATACGTGAAGGTGTTTTATAAAAAGCATATAAAATATTACAAATTTGTTATAAATACATATTAATGTAATCAGATGTGGTTATAACCATGTTAAAGCATTTATAAATATTGTGATATGTGGAATACATATGATCAATATGTATTCGTTAACTGCGGTGCAATCTATGAGAGATGTAAACAATACCAATATGCTCGATTGCACTATCCAAACCTATTCGAATAACAAATAAAATATGTTTGCAATCTCTCGTCGAGCTCAATTTTTAATAGCATTTATTGTATTTTTTTTCAATTTATGTATTTTACTTTTACTTAATGTTATAAAAGGAGAATGTACACATTTTAATTGTAATAAAACCATGTACATAAGTACACCTTCCATGCTTCGTTCCTACAAGATCAACGGACGGAAACCGGAATTGCATTTGCAAGAGCACGCCTCCGTTAACAATTACATACATGTGCTTAATACATTGATTGAAACGTCTGATCTTGCGATGTACGATTTGGCACAGTACTGTATGTCCAAATTTATCCTCTAGGTCAATGTCGATTATCGCGTAGCAGCATGTGTATTGATAGTATCGACACCAGTAAATTTGTAACAGCAGTTTCCTTAATATATACCTATAATTACCAAAGGATTTTTCTATTGGGAATATGCGGATATAGCGAAAATAGATTCGTAGCAACCTAGGCATTGAAAAATATCATACGCGTATCATAAAATCAAATACAAGAAAAAGTTTTAAAAATATCTCGGAGAAATCTAAAATGAAAGTGTAGCAGCCAAAAATAAAAAGCACACTTCAACTTCATTCAAAGAGAATACACGATATTTAATACATAAACGGTAAAGATAATCTTATATAATCAATTTGGATAATCTAACTTATAAATAGATACGTTTCCGTATCGTAATGCGTTGTGATTTCGATCGATGAAGATAAGTTCGCGAGATTTCAAACTTTCCAAACTATCCGCAGACATTCTTGATAAATGCAGATTGCAAAGAATAATCGTTGAAGACATTTTTCAACCGTGAATATTCTCGTACTAATTACTGTATCGTTGTTACATTTAAAAATCAATCGATACACGGCGAGCATTTGTGTGTTCAACAATGCCTTAAATAGTTTATCATTATGTGCGATTGTGAGGGCGCGCGCAACAAATATGGCACACACATATTCAGAGCACCTTAGGTCCAGGAAATCGAAGCGGGGAAGGGAAGGAACTGTCTATCCGTAGTCCGTAGCAGAGAGCTGTCCGTAGAAGCGGCACGGGCCACGGGCACGGTTACCAATCGTTGTACTTCACGATATTCAGTCTCAGTGTGCGGATCGTCGTGCCGCTTGTCATTTCCACGTTCACTCAGTCATCGTGTAGATATTTCAGAATTCGGTTCTAATATACGTTCGTTCGGTTGAACGTTCTCGACTCGTGAACACGTAATAAAAAAAGAAATGTCTGCAATCTACAAAAGGTCGATGCTAACGATTGGCAAGTGCGTGCCCCAGAAGTTCCAGCCATTGTGGAATCACCCAGCTGGTTAGTAAGTTGTCTAGGACCTTCGAATTTTGTAAATTTCTCTACACGTGTCAACACATCATGTGCCATTAGGGAGCACGAGCACCGCGCTTTTTCTCTTATCTCTCTTCACGTAACATGTGCTACTTATTATCTTGGTGGACTTGACCATTGCATTGCTCACGTAAATCAATCTTATCCCACGACACACTGCTCTACATTTTAGTGTTTGGTTTTCCTGTATATCTGCAAGTTCTCTTTTGTATATCTTTTGAATATCAGCATTCAAGAACTCGTGAAAAGTGTATCAACATGCCAATGAAGATATAATAATACAAAGTTTTGTCACTGATCCAATATTAATAATTTTAGAAACTCTAGTAACTCTAATACTACTATAATCAACTGTTACTGTGTAATTGACTACATACTAAAATAAACTTAAATAAAAAGGAAACTTTACGAGACTATGGTCATTGAGACATGAATAGCATTTTTATTTCTTTTCTTTATTCTGTACCCCATTTAATATAAAAAAAAATACAAGGAAAGAGAAACGTAAGAGCAGTATCGACCTATTTTCCCCTTTCAGGTCCGCAGACTATTTTCTTCTGGGCACCAGCTTTTAAATGGGTCAGTAATAATATTGAACTTCTAACATTTTGCTGAATGTTCTGTAAATAGTTAATTTATAATCCCATAACTGTGACGGTACTTGGACTAATTATGATGGAAGAAGCGAATCAATGGATGCATAATAAGATTTTACAACCCTATACGCGTGTGTGCAATATTTTCTGGTTGATATGAGCGAATTAATTTTGCTTCAAGGCGGATAACGTGCGAACTTTACGTCACTCGCCAATAAATATACGTTGCAGAAATATTTGTCGTGTCGTGTCGCGAGTTGCGAGGTACTTGTATTCACGTACGTTGGACTTGATCCAAGTGCGACGATGACACGTGAGGTCGTAGATCTTGAAACGACCGTCGTCGCTCGTGCGACCTTCACCGATTCCGTAACAGTTTATTCTCTTCCGTAACAGTGTATAAAGTTGACTCTGTAACGTGATCTACTATCAAACATGGTCAAGATTTTCATTATAGGCATAGATAAAAAGAAATTTAAATATCGTGACCGTTATTTTTTCGTTATTATTAAAAATGTTGATTAAAAAAATTATTTACACATTACCTAAATAGTAAATTAATCCTTCTAACATCTGAGAAAAACTCAATCCGTTTGGTGCAATTTAAAAAAAGTTATTCGTTTTTATACGGCGTACGAATACTTTTTCCACCCACTGTATGTATAAATTATAGATACAAAGTTTAATAATTTATATTTCTTGTCCGGAAAATTTTTATTCGGTTCAAAGTCTCGCCTATATTTGACTGGTACTATAGGAGTCTGGAAAATCTTAAAACTGAATATTCCTTACCAATTACAATCGTGTGCATGTCTTTACCGAATTGTGGTCGATCTAGCTCGAAATAGGTTAACCTTGAGGTAAATAATCTCAATGCAAAACTAACTATTACTTTTCTGTTCCTTTGTTTCTTATGCAAGAGATTTATTCCTTTATTGATATTGTCATCTTTCGTTTGTGGTATTCTATCAGAAATAACTAAACGGAATTCAAATATTTTAGGGACTTGTAATAGCTGGTCTCGGTGATTTACAAAGGCCAGCGAGCCAGCTCTCTGTTGGCCAATCATCTGCCTTGGCCGTGACTGGAGTGATCTGGACCAGGTATTCCCTAGCAATCACCCCGAAAAATTGGAGTCTTTTTAGCGTGAATCTCTTCGTTGCGATAACGTCTATCTATCAAATTGCTAGAGCGATAAAGTAAGTATCGTTCTCTCGGAACAAATATTTTCCGTTGTAAACGAATCGCGGATTTGATGCATACAACCAGAGACAAAGTAGCAATTTTATTGAAATGTAATGAAATATTTTTTATTCATTCATGGTAGTTGGAATTTTTGAATTACATATTTGAATTTGAACATTCGAATGAATTGTTTTTACAGCTCTAATTTATAGAAATATGAAATCACTGAAGAAAAAAATCGTTTGTTGTTTAAATTTTGATTTTATACGTTAAGTTCCTAAGTTAGATTGTGCATAAACATCCGTAACTTAATTATAAATGATAAATTATGTAAACTTGCAAATGGAATTATAAAGGAGTGTTGCATAAAACGTTCTTTCTATTTCAATGACATTATTAGGTTTTTCCTAAAATCTTGTTTTAATAGAGACATGAATTAGTAATCAATAAAAAAACATGCGAAAAATCCGAATGAATTATTTGTAGAACAAAGAAACTCAGGGTCTTGAATGCTCTATTTTCCATTCGCTCGTGCGTGCTTGATGTATTATTTATAACAAATGCGTTTGCGCTTTTCATAAATGCATTCGTATAAAAGTTCTTCCAAATAGTACTTTAAATGTATGAAGTGAAACAATCCAAATAATTATCGGCTCCTGTTTTTATTAATAATTTGAAAAATAAATTTTAAATAAGTTTGAAATCAACATATGCATATTACTTCATATAATCAAATTTTAGTGCACATATAGTGTTGCACGTAATTATTGAAAATAGACGATTTTTTAAATCGACGATTATTCATAGTTATCCTTTGCAATAGAATTTAGGGTTACCCTTGTCTCACCGACAATTATTTCAACGACAATCGTTTCACCGGAACGACTTTATCGACATGTAACTTCGATCGTTAACAATATTGACTCACCGACATTTTGAGATGACCGACAGTCATTTCCCCGACAAACATTTTCCCTATAGTCGTTTCACCGACAAACGTTTTCATTGATACCGAGAATCGATATTGTCGATGTAATGACTATAGGGAAAAGGATTGTCGGGGAAGTTAGATGCCGGTGAAACGATTGTCGTTGAAATAATTGTCGGTGAGATAACGGTAACCCCGAATTTAAATACCTGCATACATTTGGAGTAAAATATAAATTGTATACATTTTTTTATTCATTGATCATTATATACGTACGTAATCATCTTACCCGAGATTATGTTGAGGAACACATGAGCTGAGTTTCATATTATTTGAGGCTATTATTGAAAATTATAAATTTTTCTTATTGGAAAGTACATAGGTGATCTTCAGTGCTACGTTCAATACTAATTACCACTAAATCTATTATATTAAAATCATTAGAAAAGATGAGTATTATTTACTAAATAGACAAAATTTCTTGTAGGTATCAACGGGAGCAGGAAGCTTTAGCACAAGCAGCAACGGTGACAGAGAGAAAATAGTGACTATATTCAAATGACATACATTCCCAGCGATAAAAAAAAATGCTTAATGTAGATAATTATCATATTAGGAATATTGACTTGTGGAATACATCCAAGCATTACGGAATATGAAACGTAAGGGAATTCATAATGCATGAAAAACCACAAGTTTAAAATAATTATTGAATAGGAACTTTCAATAATTTTGGAAGTTCCACATAGTAAAATTGTAAATATTTAAATTCATTTACATACAATGCATGATTGTACATTGAGCACGGCAAGTAAGCAATCATAGAAATATTAAAAGCAAGAAATAATTGGAATACCAGCAATAAGCAATCGTACACGAGAAATAAGCAATTGTATATCAGGCACAGGAGCTTTAAAGATTAAATATTGAAGAAAATTTGGACATCAATGCTAAAAAACTAGAACAAAAAAAATAAAATACTAGAATCCAGAATACAGCATGAACAGGTCATTCACACTCAGGATATTCAAACACCAGTAATGAAATACCTCTGTTATATAGAAAGCTTTAAAAGACCCAAAATCGAAGTGTCGGGCACATTAGATTAAATGTTATCACCAGGAACATTTGGTCGTCAAAATAAAAAATATAAATATTTCGAAATCAGAATTTTTAAAATTCATAAAATGTTCATACCAAACTGTGATATCGAACCTAAGGTGCTGCTCATATCTTTATTCCACTAACAATGCATAAATTCTAAATCCTAGAATAAGTACATGTACCAATTGAAATTTATAACACGATTTCAAAATTTAATAGACAGCTACTGACATATTGTAAACTAAAACACCAATGATAGTACACCAGTTTGTAAGATTAATATGCTAGTACTATTAGGTATATTTGTTTATGTACAAATCTACCTCCGAATAATAATATAGAATACCCATTATGTATAACGATTCGCAACACTGACGCTGAATAATTCGAAGAAGTAGGAAATGTACAAATTGTATACCGAGTTCAATAATGTTATAACTGCCTTGTATAAATTTAATAAAATAATATATTTTTGTATAAAGTAGTTATTTGTTAAGATATTCTTTGTTGTTTTATTTGTGCTTGATTACGGATTTAGGGTAAACTTTCTCTTGGGAACCCAGAAATTTTCGATTATTATATGTCTTATCTTGTTGATTTCTGCGAGAAAACTCCTACATGGAAGTCCCAGACCGCGGAAACCACTCGTTTTTAATTTATGAGCATGTAAAGTTGAGTAATTTAACACTAATTTTCATTGTTTCCCCTCAGAAAGTGACAGGTATGGGCGCCGCCATATTGGTACGTAGGAGTGGCGACACTAGATGACAATACTAGCCCCTAGACACCACATCACACACGTTACAAGTAGAGATGGCGTTCAAAATCACTCACGGTGATTTATCACAGTGATCGCAGAATCACTATCACGCTCGTGATTGTTTCACGATCACGACTGTGATTCTAACTTTTTTATCTCGAGTCATAGTACTTCTTCATCTACGAGTTAAAAAATGGTATTATTTATGTAGTTGGTAGAAAGGTATAAACAATTTCTTATTTAAATACCGAATACGTTACTTAATATATACCACACAATATAAAACATTTCACAAGGTTTAAAGTTTGAAAAAATTTTAAACTGAACTTTCATTTACAATTTATAGTCATTAGTTATTACTAATTATTAATTTATTCAATATTCTTCATTGTTTTATATACTTTTTGCCTTTATGCGATATAACTTATATTTTTGTTTTTATTTTTTGTTATGTAACATGTCCCAAGAACATAGACTTCTATATAGAGTGACCAAGAACAATTATGTTCCTATGCTCTCCACCAATCAGAAGCGATCACGAAAAATCACGAATCACTGTGAAAAAACACCGTGATTTAGAACGAACGTGATCGAATCACAAGTGATTCGGAATGAGCAGTTCATCCCATCTCTATAGTTACAAGTAAGTACATTATCACGTAGCACCGCACTTCGCGCCACAACTTTGCAATGCCAATAACATACATTTACACACAATCAAGACATCTAAATTTTTCATTCTTACAATTACAAAACCGATACACAATCTAACCAGAACTAGTAGTAGTAATAATGCAAATCGCCGGGGAGGGGCGGCCGCGCCGCCCCTCACTTCCGTAAAGCACACCGTTTTTTCATCATCGGTTTCACAATTGGCGCTACCGGCTCTCGGCCCGTCTTGCTAGTAGCAAGTTGCGTTTATCCTTAGTTTTTCCATCGCGTCTCTGTTTTATATGGCCCGAGCCGCTTTCAAGGTCGTCGACTTACTAAACGGGACGGTCATGATCAGTGAGACGACCATGCTACTTAATTTTTGACTGACTTGAATAACTCCCTTGACCACTTTGCCATCTAATTTTTTCTGTAAAAGTAGATAATAAAACTCGTGGTACAGAATAACTTTTAAACCATGAACATTCGTACGCATTAATTTCTTGTACACAATACAGTGAAGTCGTGATCTATCTCCCATCGCCTATTCCGAGCAGGGATAGAGATTGCGAAGGGAAACTATTGTTTTATGACTGCGTCGACCGCGGCTGAAGTACAAAGGGACAATGCCGGCCGTAGAAAAGGACAGCGCATGCAAACACGGACTGCGCGCGGCCGAAGGCACAACACAACGAGCTAATAAAATAACGTATCGACAGGACAATGCTATTGCAATAATGAAACTTCTTTATTTTTTACTTATTTTTAATAAAATTTTACCAATATATTTCCGACATTTTTTTTATTAATTTTTTATTAATCCTCGATTTGGTGGTGGGACAGAGATCGTGCAGGGAAACAATTTTTTTATGACTGCGTTGACCGCGCCGAAAATAAGGCTTATGGGCTGCATTACAGCCCTGTTTAACACTCTTTTACAACTCAATACCATCCATAGTACCACCCATATTTAAAGAAGAACATTTTTTGCGACGATCATTGAAAAAACAAAAATGTTTCCACATTTCATTCCTTTAGTACGTCGTTGACGTAGCGCCTAGCAAACCTGGCTGGGTCCTGTTTCAGATTTGTGGTTTTATGGCACGCTAACAATCGCTATTGTAGTCAACCTCATTCGATACCTCATCGACAGGGTGATCTTACATATTTTTGTAACAGTTCCAAGTACATACCCACCCTCTGTCAATGACACATTCTTTGTAACAATCAAATTAAATTTAATATTAAGTAAATCTCTCATGGTGCTCGCGGTCCTGGCTAGCAGCACAAATAGAATTATTACTGAGAGAGTGTCATTGACAAAGAGTGAACATCGAGTACTATTTTGAAAATATAAATGATATAAACAATTATTTCAGATATTTCAATACATTTCCGTTTATGTCCATTCTCAGAATTCGATGAAATTTTGAAAATAGGTTCTTTTTTTACTAAAATGACGATTGCCAGAAGGATTTTGGGCGACTCGAAAAAAAATTTCCTTACGGACCCTTGATACGGCAGCAATTCACAATGATTTAATACTAATTTGATACTACAATCGATTCGACCCGTCGTTGCTTCGGCCAACGAAGAAGTGTCGCTCGACGCGATGGCTCGGGACCGCGGAAGCGGAGCGTCCTCCCCTTACCGCGCGCTTCCCCCCGCAAACGATTTGGCCTATCGCTACTCGATTTTCGGACGGGGCTCTAGCCCCGCGCGACGGTCCCTGGCGATCGGCGATTCCTCGGTGCTCCGGCAGCGGTGCCCGATGATTGGTGGTTTTCCCGCGGCGGCGATCGGCGCGAGCCACTCCGGCAACTGATCAGGTTGTCTTCCGGATGAGGTGACGGCGAGGTTGCGGAAGTTCCTGATTCGGTGCTTCTCGTCCTCGTCGGCGCCTCCAGGCTGTTTCTCCTGGGTCGCGTTGATCCCTCGTCCTTGGTGCGGGAGTTTCGCCGACGCCGCTCGTTCTTCCGTTCTTTCGGCAGGAAGGGTGCCTCGGGTCCCCCCCTGGGAGCCCGGTTACGGTCCTGCAGACTCGCGTCGCGCAAATTGGCGCGACGCTCAAAAACATAAGTACTCGCCCATGGGTCTCGCTTGTGCCCAGGGCGAGCGCTCGCCACTGCCCATCTCGCATTATTACTGCTCGAGGGTGACCCGGTCTTCCGCTAATAGGTTTCGGAGGACGTTGGCAAATCTGCCACGTCACAACTCCCTCCCCCCCCCCAGGGGAGACCGGGTCATACCCGTGGCAAACCTCCGTCCGACTTCTAGCTGGCTCGGTAGCGAACGCTCGACCTCGGTCGTTCCTTCGGACTTTTACAAACACCACCAATTACCGTTTACCACCAATAACCCAATGACAAAAACGAATACTTACGCTCGCTTGTACAGAGCTTCGGGCGAGGCCTCCTATCCTAACGGCAGCTAACTGAAAATTTGCGTAATAGCCTCGCGTGGCTAACCTTAACGTGGGGTCGGGGATCGAAAGAACAGAGCTCCCTTCGTTATTCACTTTTCTCCTCATCGTTCTCTTACTCTACTTACAACACTGTACCGCCGTACGGAACGCAAATTAACAACAACTGGGAAAAATCGAAAATAAAAAAAATCTTATTTGGCGGCTATCAGTCTTCTTCCTTCTTCTCCTCTTTGTCTCGCCCGGCATTACCACATATTATGCGGCCCCCCAGCTTCCACCTGGGACCGCATTTCGGGCAGGTTTTCACTGAAAACCCGACCGTCCGCACCGGTAGCAGTAGTCGCGTCTTGGAGTGCGGCAATCGCGCTGCCGGTGGCCGGTGGAGCCGCAGCTCCAGCAGCCACCCTGCCTGGCCTTGTACTGCTCATCTACCGTTGACCCTACCGGAATAAGTCTTCTGGCCGGTGGGGGTGTGGGTGGTACCCACGGCCTTCTCTCTAGCCTGCGGCGTCCTCTTGTGGCCCCTTCGGGTTTTCTCGCGGGCTCGGCCACCCACTCGAGCCTGGGTGCTTGGCCTCCAGGGGGGTAAACCCAGATGGGTTTCCCCTTTTCCCCCCTCCGGCAGCAAGCGGCAGCTTCTGGATTCCCGAGGGACCGGGTGTGGATCCTATATCCCTGTTTGATTCTGGTGGGGACGTACCCGGGACCTCCGGCAGCGTTGTCGCTAGCTTCTTCCGGAGCGCTTCCAGCCGCAGCTGGGCCAACCCGTGCCGGTGGACCCAGTCGAAATCATTCCCGTCTTGCGGCATTGTATTCCTTGTGTCCGGCAGCTCTTCCTCCGGTGGCCCCTTGCTCGTTTCCCCAGCAGCCTTCGCCGGTTCGTCCTCCGGCAGGTCTTCGATACTCTCGAGGGTATCCTCCGGATTCTGCTCCCACTGCTCCGATTCCGGCCGATCGTCGGCGGAGCAGTACACCGTCGTGCCTTCTGACGGAGGCGTCTTTGCCTCCCGACTCGTTTGTGTGGCCCCGCTGGTCTGGAGCTCCTGCGGCATAGGTCGAGGTACTCCCTCATCAACGCCTTAACCTTTTCCGGCCCTTCTCGGGCTTTCACCTGGAGGATGACCTCCCACAACGTGGCTTCGGGGCTCTTTTCTGTGGCTCCGCCCATCGCTAGCCTTTGTCTCCGGCAGCGTTCAATGAAACCTGTGGAGAACGCTCGGACATTTAGTTGCTATTCCCTGGTGCGTGTGATGGACGGTACGCCTTAAGATCGCTTATGTGCGATTTACCCAGGTCTTTGCCTTCTTCGGTTGCCAGTTCATATACTACCGGTGACAACTTTCTCGTTATCGCGACGGGACCGGTGTATTTGAGAGCCAACTTTAATCCCTATCAACTTTATACCGAACTCTACATCCCTATGTCGTTCGTTATAATATCGCGCTTGGCGGTTATACGCGTTTTCTAAATTCTCTACTACCCAGCTGCGTAAGGTCTGCAACCGGGCTACTCGACCTTTTCATTGTTTTATCGGTCCTAGTTCTAAATCTAATGGCGGCTCGCTGCTCGCCCGCACACATTTCGCTGGCCTCGGCTCTCGCCCGAAATTCAAAAATGCTGGGGAAGTTTGCAGGACCGAATGGTGCGCTGTATTGTACGCGAATCTAAATTTTGATAAATTCGCGTCCCATTCTCGGTGATCCCTCCCGATGTACGCGACCATCATCGTCTTTAGGATCCGATTGACTCTTTCCACGGGGTTTGCTTGCGGGTGGTACGGAGGGGTGATAGTAATATGAATGCCGTATTCATTCGCCAGCTCGTGTAGGCATTTATTGGCAAACTCCGTGCCGTTGTCTGTGAGGAGCACATCTGGTGTTCCCCACCGCGAAAAAATGAGGTTTTCGAGGGCCTCCGCAATTTTAGGACTGGTCGCTCGTCGGAGTGGGGCGCACTCGATCCATTTCGTAAATAGGTCCTGCATTACGAGGAGGTACGCATGACCGGACTTGCTAGGAGGAAATGGTCCCATGATATCGGCAGCGACTACTGACCAGGGCATGTCGATACGGCGCCGACCCATCAGCCCAGGAGGGAGCGTCTGCTCCACCTTCGTTAACTGGCAAGTGGTACAGCGTCTTACGTACTCTACGGTTGTTCTGTACATGCCCGGCCAGTAGTATCGCGTCGCGACGCGGTGGTATGTCTTCTCGATACCTAAATGCCCTGCTTGCGGACCATCATGTGCCTCCTGCAATATCTCGGTCCTGCGTTCCTCGGGGACCACCAACTTCCATTCGTCCCCATCCTGACCTAGGGTCTCCGCGATCAGAGGATCGGTTCTCCGGCAAAACAGTTCACCATTCCGAATCGGCCAGTCCTTAAATTTTTGGGGGTTTCCCTCTACCTCCGCGAATTTATTCTCGTACCACCTCGCTCGCACGGCAGCCGCTATCTCTATTTCTCCTCCGATGACCTCCCCCCCCATACGCACGCGAGAGTGCATCCGGCACCCTATTTAGTGCCCCTTGTCGATATACGACCTCGAAGTCGTACTCGAGGAGTTGTAACGCCCATCGCGCCAGTCTTCCCAAGGGGTTCTGTAATTTGCGCAGCCACCGTAAGCTGTTATGATCCGTGATCACCGTGAACTTGTACCCTTCTAAATATGGTCTAAACTTCTGTACCGCCCAGACTATTTACAAACATTCTAACTCCGTTGCCGAATACTTTCGTTCCGGCAGCGTAAGCGCGCGACTCGCGAATGCAATTACTCTTTCACTACCCTCGACCTCTTGCGTCAGGACAGCCCCTATTCCGACCGTACTCGCGTCGGTTTGTACCGTAAATGGTATTTTGAAGTCAGGACACGATAGTGTAGGCGCGGAGGTAATCGTGTCGCGGAGGGCTTCAAAGGCGGATTGCTGTCCATCCTTCCAAACCCACTCGCGATCCTTCCGAAGGAGCTCGTTTAACGGTTCCGCAAATGTAGCGAATCCCCGGATGAACCTCCTATACCAGGACGCCATCCCTAAGAATCGCCGCACTTGCTTCACGTTCTTCGGTGTTGGATAAGACACTATTGGCCGGATCTTCTCTGGGTCGACGGTTAAGCCTTCCCTACTGACGACAAAACCCAAATAACGGACCTCCCCGCGACAAAACTCGGATTTCTTCGGGTTAATTATTAGACCGGCAGCTTTTACTCTATCTAACACGCGTTTTAACCATTCTAGGTGTTCTTTGAAGGTTTTCGTTACGATAATAATATCATCTAAGTAAGCAAACGCGTGCGGCTCCATCTCAGGCCCAATTAGACGGTCTAACAATCGCTGGAATGTAGCCGGGGCTCCCGTCAGCCCATATAGCATTCTACAAAATTGAAAGAGCCCCTTACCCGGCACCGTGAAGGCTGTTATTTCGCGACTCTTTGGCTCTAACGGAATTTGGAAATATGCCTGACTGAGATCGAGGGTCGAAATGTATTTGGCCGATCGCAGCTTGTCCAAGATCTGAGTCGTGAGCGGTAACGGGTACGCGTCTTTCCCCGAGACCTCGTTCACCTATCGGAAATCCAAACAGAATCGATATTTTCCGTTGGCCTTCTTGACCATCACAATTGGACTTGACCAGCCACTTTGCGACGGCTCTATTATGCCGTCGGCCAACAATACGGTGGCTGGCGGAGCGTCATCGAAGGGGAATTTCTCATTCGGATGAGACGCAAAATACCAGATAGCCTTGTGGTATTCCGCCACAATCCCGAAGAGTGCAATCGAATCAGTCCCTAACAGGAGAGGGATCACGAGATGGTCCAACACGCGTGCCGAGATCCGGTGTTCCCTTTTCCCAATTTTAACCGCGAAGTGGGCGCGTTCGACTGCTCGATCGATTGCCCCCGTGGCCAGGAGGAAATAACAGGGTTTTTCCGTATTTTCGATAAGTACGACCCCGCTGTCAACCTGATCTATTACGTCGCGACTAACGAAAGTAATAGACGAACCCGAGTCTACTAGGGCGCGAACCGGCAGCCCTCCAACCAATGCTTCGACAGTTAATAGAGGCGGCCGCTTTTTGTTTCCTAACGTAAACACTTGGGCCGACACTAATTCCGGCGAAGTCCCTTCGGCCCCCTCGAGTGACTCCTCCCCCCATTTCTCGACGGTCTCTGGCATCTCCGGCAGTTATTTATCGTGACGCCCTGCAGCCCGCACCCGTAGCAGTGTAACCGTGGTGCTTCCCGGCAATCCCGCGACCTATGCCCGCTTTTCCGGCAATTCCAACACTCGAACGACGAACTTCCTGACGCGCGTTGTCTGGCGCGCAGCGGTTCCGTTCGCCGATCGCTGTTCGCGGTTTCCTCCGGTTTACGCGGTGGGAGTTCATACGACCGCTCTCTCGGCTCGGCCCGATAACCCGATTCCCTTCGCCCGGCAGCTGAAAAACTTTTCGCGCACGGCGCTAAGGAGTCTCGTTTACTCGGCCCGAACCGGGGTTCTTCGTATACGGGATTGGGGGTTCGGTCACCCTCTCTGCCACCTCCGGCAGCGATCGCATTAGCATACTCTATGCTCGCGGTCTTCCCTCTCCCCGGTTGTTTGTGAGAGGCGTAGCGATTGGGGTCATACGCAAACCGCGGATGAACCATCTCCGACGGCTTCGGATTTCGCCTTACCCTGTCTACGTCAGATTCGCGTTCAGCCTCTATTAACGCTTTTTTTAATTGTTCGAATCTGGTGAGCGTCGCTAAGGAAACCGCGTTCCTAACTCTCGGCTTCGCTCCCCAATAGGCCCGTTTCATCTTTTTATCCTCCGTCCACGGCGGATCTAATCGGTCGAACATTCCCCCCATGCTGATGAGGTAGTCGCGAACGGGTTCCTGATCCCCTTGGTATCGATCTTTTATATTACGGATTAGGGTGTCATTATATTCCGGGTCGCCGAAGAACTTCCGAAATTCGCGCACGAACTCCTCCCAAGTCCCTATCTCGGCTTCCCTCCCCTCGTACCAGTGCAGTGCCATACCCTCTAAGCAGACCGTCATGCAGCGAAGCAAGGATCGGTCTGGGATATTATTATGTCTGCGATGGTCCGCCAGGCGTTTGAGGAAGGTTTCAGAGTCTTCCTCGGGCTCTCCGGAATACTTCGTCCGCCATCGTCTCATCAACTCTGATACTGGTGTCCCCCGGCAGAACATTTCGCCACTGGTACTGCGAGAGGGTTGGCCCGAGGTACTGGGGAAAGCGTCCGGCAGCTTTCTTCCGGATCCCTGTTGAGGGGAAGACGGTGGGAGGTAAACTTTTCTCTCGGGGCCCGGTACCGGTAGGAGGAAGTCGCGTGGTGGCGATCTCCTTCCCGTGTACCGCTCCCCGTCCGAGATCATCGCGTCCGAATTATCATTTTCGTCCGCGCCATCGTCATATATCGAATGGTATTCCCACTCGTCCTCGCCATCGTCATATATCGAATGGTATTCCCACTCGTCCTCGCCATCGTCATATATCGAATGGTATTCCCACTCGTCCTCGCCATCGTCATATATCGAATGGTATTCCCACTCGTCCTCGCCATCGTCATATATCGAATGGTATTCCCACTCGTCCTCGCCATCGTCATATATCGAATGGTATTCCCACTCGTCCTCGCCATCGTCATATATCGAATGGTATTCCCACTCGTCCTCGCCATCAACGTCGGGTCGCAGCATGTTTCCCGGCAGCGCAAAATTTCCTTGACCGCGCGACACCCTAATACCGTTCTAACCCGACCCGGCAATAAACACCGATGGTTTGTTTTGCCGGTCGTAACCGGGCACGACTATCCTAGTCAAGGGCCTCGCTTAGTACGCGCGAACAAAGGGAACCCGATCTCGACCGCGTTCCCACAGCGATTAGCGTTTACGAAAAAAAAAAATCCGACTTCCTGGAATAATATAGCGCGGGACCGTACACGGTTTCCTATCCCGACAGCGCGAATCTTTCCTCAATTCGGTTTGCTGATTCCCCAGCAATTCGTACAAAACCGTACTCTATTCCTTCGCGGATTGTTATGGCCGAAAAAAGAATAATGAAAAATCGAGAAATAGTATCGCAAATGAACGGCTTACCCCGGCAACTACTAAAGCCGGCAGCAAGGTCGTTCCGCAAATAATTAATTCACCGAAAGGTGATCTCAAAGGGCGCTCCTTCCGGCAGCTATTACCCCGTATCGCACAAGGAGAGACCAGAAAAAAAAATATTTCAAAGTGAGCGTAAATATTCTCGCAATAAAACGACTAAACCGACTAAAACAACTAAAACGACACGCGACGTTACTCTCTACGACGGCACAGCTTCTCAATACGCCCCGTCCATCACCACATTTTATATCAGATTCCCCCTTCACGGAGGAACCACACAAAAAAAAACACAGCAAACAAAAAAAAATAAAAAAACACAGTAAATATGGGGTCTCCCCGGTGTTACCGCTGGGGCCCGAACCCGTCGGAACCGCAGAGAATAAAAACAAACAAAAAAAAATTTTAATAATTTAACCGATCACGAAACGAAATAAATATTACAAAAAGAAACCAAAAAAAAAAAATAAATAGACTACACGGAATAAATTAAATATCACTACAACAAAAAAGACTAGATTATGATAGGGAGAATAGCGAGAAAATTAGAAAATGTGAACGAGAAGAGCGAGAGGAGAAGAAATCAGAGAAAGGGGAAAGAAAAGCCAAAGGAGAAAAGAAGAAGATTAAGAGTAGGACAGAAGAGAAGATAAGGCGCTATTCTCACCAAAAATTCAAACCAAAAAAGAATATTTACAATTGGTACGCGAAAGCACGGAAGAAAATTACCGTAATAAATAATGACGACGACCAGAATAAATAAACAACTAAAATAAATAGAGAAAAATAAATATCAAAATTGAATAAATAGTCACACGACAAATAAACGAAAAGCACTGGGTAGACCGAATCAATAAAAATGGCACATAATAAATTGACATCAAAATTATTCATGTTCATTTCCACAACCGAACATCATGGAACAGATGAGATGCATCTCCCCGAAGTTACATGTTCAATTCCACCTCACAGGGAATACCGTGATATTCTCCTTTAGCAGAATTGCGCATGAGACCTCGAATCCCGTTTCTCACCACTCTCCGCTCGATGTGGGGTCAATATACTCGATGTGGTAACAATTCATCAATCATATAATAATGCAAAAGAAACAGATAAAATAATGCACAAGAAAATCACAATGAAATATTCAAATAATATGGTATACACGGCAGCTTGGTGCTGAAATCAATTACGGAAATTCGCATCCGAAATTCACGTCAGTCAAGGCCACAATAAATCAACAAATTTCAATTACGGACAGGTCGCATAAGAAAGGTGTGCTTGCTTCGTTGGCCTTGCGAACGGCGTTGGAATTTCACGGTCGTTACCGGTGTTTGTTTTTCCGACGCCGCGACGGCCGCGTTCGCGTTCGGAATTTATTCGTTCAACGAGAAGAGATTAAATTTTTCGTGAGAGCCTTGTGTCGTTCCGCGCATCTCTTTTCGAAAAAGCCCTTGCACAGATCGCTATTTCAGCGAGATGTCTCTGTTCGGGCGCCAAATTTGTCACGTCGGCCGGCGATTCGTCCTCGTCAGAACGCCGCGTTCGCCGGCACGAAACACGGTCCACCCGGGACAAAAGTTGTTCGCCGGTTCGTCGTCCCTCTGAGTCCTCCAGAGTCCTCGCCGAGATATTCGGGCGCCAGGCACCGAGGTGCCACGCGAAGCTTCTACCGCTGCGAGCACTCTGAGAAACGGTCGAACGAGCCGGCGACAACCGATAATTGACCGAGATGTTTTCGCGAACGGGCACAGGGGACTTCGCGGGGCGAACACGAGGCGTTCCCCGCGGCGGGAAGGTTTCTCACGAAAGAACTATACTCAAGGTTTCGGCTAACAAAACTTTATTTTCTGCCAGGTAACAATCGCACTGCCGGCAGCGACCGGCAGCGTTTTGAGATTAGCCGGCGCGTGACAGGTGGTTGGTGCACGCGCGAGTTGCCCTTCACGGGCCTTTCCTAAGACGCGGCGAATCCGGCAGCTACGCGATGTAAGCGTCCGCGTACGCGATACCCGCGTTCTACGCCCGAATTCGGATGTTCTGCGCGTTTATAATCTCTTCTCGGTGGCGGAATGTATTGCGAAATGCGACGAGAGCACGTGGCGGCGACGCACCGTGGAACGAAACGAGGTTCGAGGGAAAGCTACGACGTCGCGCGGATTCTCACAAACGAAATATTGGGCTTTGCCCTCGCGAAATATTCTTTCCCGCGCGTATGTCGCCCGAAGGGGCCGGACCGTTCGCGAACGTACAATTTCGCGATCTCCGGCAGCGCTAACCCGCGTCGGGGTTTCTGCGACGCGAATTCAAACCCGACACGCTTCCCGAGCCAACGCGAGCACAATCACTAATTCGTAATAAAGTCGGACGTTAGCTTACCACGAATAACCGATCAGCGACGGATGTCCGGCAGCTCCTTACGGACCCTCGATACGGCAGCAATTCACAATGATTTAATACTAATTTGATACTACAATCAATTCGACCCGTCGTTACTTCGGCCAACGAAGAAGTGTCGTTCGACGCGATGGCTCGGGACCGCGGATGGTTCGGGACCTTACCGCGCGCTTCCCCCCGCAAACGATTTGGTCTATCGCTACTCGATTTTCGGACGGGGCTCTAGCCCCGCGCGACGGTCCCTCGCGATCGGCGATTCCTCGGTGCTTCGGCAGCGGTGCCTGATGATTGGTGGTTTTCCCGCGGCGGCGATCGGCGCGAGCCACTCCGGCAACTGATCAGGTTGTCTTCCGGATGAGGTGACGGCGAGGTTGCGGAAGTTCCTGATTCGGTGCTTCTCGTCCTCGTCGGCGCCTCCAGGCTGTTTCTCCTGGGCCGCGTTGATCCCTCGTCCTTGGTGCGGGAGTTTCGCCGACGCCGCTCGTTCTTCCGTTCTTTCGGCAGGAAGGGTGCCTCGGGTCCCCCCCTGGGAGCCCGGTTACGATCCTGCAGACTCGCGTCGCGCAAATTGGCGCGACGCTCAAAAACATAAGTACTCGCCCATGGGTCTCGCTTGTGCCCAGGGCGAGCGCTCGCCACTGCCCATCTCGCATTATTACTGCTCGAGGGTGACCCGGTCTTCCGCTACTAGGTTTCGGAGGACGTTGGCAAATCTGCCACGTCACAATATATACAAGGTGTTCATTTGAAAACTTTCCAGCCGAATATCTCGAAAAATATGAAAGATATTAAAAATGTGTAAAGCACGTGTCCAAGGATTTCGAGGGGGAAAGAGGGGGGGGGGCAGTATCAGTTTTTTATTTGGGAGACGTTTTCAAGGTCATTTGAAGGTCAACTTTGTTTTTTCAAATGGAAACCTATATTTTTTATTATGGGATCTTACTGTACGTAAAAAGACCAATAATTTTCGTAGGATACTTTTTTTTATCCGCGCACTTTTTTACCCCCCCCCCCCCCCTCTTTCCCCCTCAAAATCCTTGGACACGTGTTTTACACTTTTTTAATATCTTTCATATTTTTCAATATATTCAGCTGAAAGTTTTCAAACGTACACCCTGTATATACAGGTTGAGTCACCAAACGTTTGTATCTCAAATATCTTTGTTGTTTCTAAAGATACGTAAAATTTGGTAAGGACAAAGTTGAATGGTACAATGGGGCTGACACGATGCAAAAAAATTTTGTTTTTATGTCATTTTTTTAGAGATATCAAGGTCACCTTGACTTTTTTAAATGGAACCACCCTTTTTTAAACACCTACAATGATAGTCCCTTTCATTAGGAATCAGTGACTAGAATTAGTCCAAGGTCATTCAAGGTCAAGGACAGAAAAAACGTATAAAACTAAAATATGGAAGCAGAATACCTGTATTTTATAAATGTTCGAAATAATGGCCGTCTGCGTCGATACATTGTTGTAAACGAGCTCTGAAGGAATGTTGAACTCTGCTAAGTACATCCGACGTGATATTCGTACATGCTGTGATGATACGCTGACGCATATCTTCAACTGTTGTTGGAGCATCCATGTACACGGTCTCTTTTAGCAGACCCCATAAAAAGAAATCCAGTGGATTTAAATCAGGCGAACGTGCTGGCCATGAAACTGTTCAGCCTCGTCCAATCCATCGGTTTGGATATCGAGAATCCAACGTTTCTCTTGCTACTCGTGCATAATGAGCAGGACAACCGTCATGTTGGTACCACATATCGTAGCGATTTTGTAAAGGGATATCTTCTAACAAAATTGGCAGATCTTCTTGCAAAAATTGAGCGTATTTCTGTCCCGTCATCATTCCGTTAACGAAATATGGTCCAATTACTTTGTCGTTCAAAATACCACACCACACATTGTCTTTGATGATCAATTTCTCGCAACTAGTGCGGATTATCCACAGACCAATAATGGGCGTTCCGTGGATTAATTGAGCCATGATTAGTAAATGTTGCTTCGTCCGTAAACAAGACATTAGAAAAAAATGAATGATTTTGAAGCAATCCCCATTGACAAAAGTTAATTCTATTTTGAAAATCATTCCCGTGCAATTCTTGATGGAGCGATATGTGGAACTAATTTCATTGTCTTCATTAGTCGTGGGATTCTTCCGTTTGTACTGTCTTGCATGTACACTTCCAGTACTTCGAAACAACCTGTACGTATTAGTGAAAGTCTGTCCAGAAGGAGTGTTTCGTTCGGGGTACCTTTCTTCATAAAGTAGTCGGGCCTGCACTGCATTTTGTCTACATTCACAGTAAATCGTGATCATATCACACTTTTCAGTCTGTTCCGGAATCAAAGTACCCGGGCGAGCACGCGGCTTGGTCCGATTCGACTAATCGCGACGCGTAACCAAGTCACGCATGCGTGTCGCCCAGCGCTGACGTAATCGTAACGGCGAACGACCAATAACCGATGATCTATCGATCATCGCCTCGATTACAGGTGCGAACGTCTCTGTTCCTTGTCTACTTATTGTCTAAAATATTGTCTGAAATATTTGAATACGTTCGTCGGAGAATGTAACATTTCATGATAACCGATATCACCGACGAGATCCTGTGAAAGACTGCCAGCCTTACGGGACATCGTGTCGTCAAACAAATTTTGCCGTTTGCTTACGCCCTCTAGGATATATTGTCGCCGGAGTAAGAAACAGAAAGCCACCGACGGCATCTCGTCGGTGTAGAAGACCACTGAGGAGATTCTTGCCGGTGAAAAGGTCACCGACGAGATTCGTCGGTGCCGATAAGGTTCCGTGATGATTCACCTTTTCATCGACGAGAATCTCCTCTCCTCAGTGGTTTTCTATACCGACGAGATGCCGTCGGTGGCTTTCTGTTTCTTACTCTGGTGACAATATATCCTAGAGGGCGTAAGAGAACGGCAGTTTGACGACGCGATGTCCCATAAGGCTGGCAGTCTTTAACAGTATCTCGTCGGTGGCCTGGATCAGAACGTACAGTTTTTAATTGTTTTATCTGGTTTTAGATCTAATATTACAATCTTTAATTAATATAGATTCAATATAATATTAATTATAATGATAGAAGTATTTTCATTTTTTCTTATCTTTTAGTTGCAAACTCTAGTTGTAAAAAATAAAAAATCCGGAAGAATTCGACGAAATACAGATTTCATATCAAAGCATTAATTTAATAATGAGGTCCCCAAGTACCCAATATTTTAAATTTTTGAGGTTCCGTGAATTAAAAAGCGGAATTTCAAAGAGGAAGAAATCGTAGAATGCGACCACATTTTTTTTTAATTTTTTCACACTTGAACCGGTGGTAAAATTTGCAGAACAAAAATATTTCTAATATATTTTCATTAAGAAATTACATTTGCGTATAAAATGATAAATTATTTAAGAAGAATTTTATGTGTATAATTTACGTATAATATAAGGATGTGTGATCCTGTGTCACCAAGTGACAGGAACGTTTCCTATCTCCATGATGTTGTAGAGGAGAGATAATGATAATATAGTTTACCTAAGGAGCTGTGGAGCTTCTGCAACCTTTTTTTGTGCCATGCACAACAGGGAACCTTGACGCGGTCTCGAAAAGCCATGTTGAAATTTGCATTAGTATACTATATAATATATATATTTGAAGCCTGGCAGGCAAAAACTCAGTATGCGTTGACCTTAAGGGGGAACGGTAGTCACGTGACTTTCCCTAGAATGCCCTAGAAATCTGGCCGAAACTTGGGTTTGCGAGATTAGATTTTTCGTCCTTATACGAGCAGATTTTGGGCCTAGTAAATTTATAGAATAAATAAAACGTAACAAGTATAAAAAATAAAAAAATCTGTTTTTATTTGTTTTAACTGCAACGCCGTGGACTTAAAAATCCCAAAATAATTTTATAAACAATGACTAAAAAATTGTTTTCAAAAATTGTAATTAGTTGGAGTGACAAGAAAAAGAAAAAAACTCACGTTTCTTAACTTTTTAATCTGAGACTAGTCTTTTTTTTGTCACTCCAAACAAATGCAAGTTTTGGAAACCAACTTGTTATCGGTCGAAAATGTTAGAAATTGTGAAAAAGCCGCGATTTTCGCGATCTTTAATTGTTCGTAACTCACAACAACGTAGATGCTGATTTCGATGAAATTTTATAAATAAGCTCAGATGAGAAAGTTTAAAAAAGTGAGTTTTAAAATTTTTTTTATTATTCCAAGTAATAGCAAAACTTAGAAAAGGTAGTTTAGTCATTGTACGGACGGAAGATGTTCAGACCTAAAATAGCCGTAAAAAGACGTCTTTGCGTCTTTTAAGACGTCTCGTGCTATCTGGGTTCACGTTAATTCTACAAATATGCAATATTATGCAAAATGAAAGAAACATACACTTATATTATAATAAGAAAACAATGAAACATCACTAGTACGAACACTTAGTGATCAGAACTTTAAACGACAATATCTCGAAAGTGCAAACATGTGACATGCGGCGTTTTTACTTACAACCACAGAATATAAAACAGAAGAGAAATTAAGATATTTGAAGAATAAAAATATACTATTTTCAACGTGCTAAAATTATTCAAGAAAGAATTAAATGTTTATCTGGCTCCCATCTCTTGCAATTGATACTAGAAATGTCCATTTTGCATACAGATTTGCCGTCTATTTATAAGCAAAGGATCACACAAGGGTAAGGAAAGAATAGTCGTCAATTTCACTATCTTTATATTTGTTGTTCCATTATACGTATAAAAAAAAGTCTTGTTTTTACAAAGCAACATCGCGCTCGACAAGTGACGTATCGTAATACCTGTATCACCATTACATATATCACAATAAAATGGACGTGCGAATGACTTTCGCATGTGTGTATGTATACGTGTAAAATGACAATCATGGAAATCATATGGCAAGCAACAAATGGTTTTTCTCTAACAAGCCGCACGATTGTCTAAGCGATGAGACTCGGGATGCGTCGAGTCTCAGGCATTAGGACGCCCCCCACACACATCTCCTCTCTCTATCTCATTTTTAATCTTCGAAGGATCTCGAATCCCTCGATATTGTCACTGACACACATACTCTTCCCGAAGTTTGTAACAAACACATTTAAACCGTGCACAGACTCGCACGATGATTAACGCGTCTCATTGTCTCTCTGTGTGACTCGCATTTGCTACTTTAGACTCGCTCTAAATTAGCCAGATGAAGACGATAACCGCACTCGTACATCACACAAGCATTCGGCCAGAGTTCCAACAGTTCCAGACTTATTTCCCTGTGGTAACGAGTCCTCGCTAAGAGGTTCGATTAGGCTCTTTTTAACTCGACCAGACGAAAGGTGTTAGTCGTGACACCATCCGTCAGGCTTCGATCATCTTTCGTTGTTGCTGGGCTCCGATGACTCGTTGATCCGTAATGTGACTAACATTCGTGTACTCTATCTTGGACGCTATTCTTCCTGTTGCTCTATTGATTCCGTGATAGAAAGCAGTGTCTCGTCTCGGCGGACAACTGTAGGTATTTCATTCCCTGAACACAAAGAGTTTAGTCTACGTAGACGAGGTCCAGTGGCCGCCGCTAACTCCCATTGCTGGCCACGCTATCGACGACGATAACGGGTAACGGAGTCCTCACACTCTCGTCCCGCGGTTGCACATCGGTGGATTCTAGCTGTGTTGCAAAACGCTGGGCCTCCACCAGATCGCAGACCTCTTTCGTTGCGAACATGGACTGTTGGTGCTGGCAATCTCACCTGAAAACGAAAGATAACGTTCGATTAATCAAGAAACGACATTAAAGTACTTCGAATATCAAAACATATTCCTATTCGCTAGTTAACCCCTTGCACTCGGGGCTATTTCAACACTAAACCTACCCTGGTCAAACGACCGGTTATCCGTTTCATAGTTATTGCAATTATAAAAACGCTTTCATAGGAAATTACTGAATTGACTTCTTCATTTAAGCGCATATTATAATGGAAACCGTACATAGTTTAAGTAAATTCAGTCTTCGCACTGCTATAAGGTGTTTCACTTTTACATGTTTTGTGCTTGGTAGGTTTAGTGTTAATTTCAAAAACATTTCTTCCGACCTATATATTCATTCTATGAGATTTCTTCCATTTTATGAAGATGAAGCTGACATAATACCTCATACAACAGCCAAATGTTCAACAATTTATTAAATACAATGTTTTGAATAATCATATAACAATTTTTATTGGCATCAATTCTTTATTGTTTTCTTCCTTTATTGATTGTAATAAGTTCGAAATTCTTAAATTCTTTTAATCTGTCTGCCACTTTAAATTGCAGCTACTCATCTTTGTCATAAATGCATACAATCCACAGTCTATTAATAACATATATATTTAGCAAATTCTGTTCTATGTCCTTATCACGATTCGGACTTGATGTTATAATGCAAAGGTGAACAGCACACATACCAGAGCTCTTTTAAAACAATTTTATTCTAAATGGAGCATCATATGTACAAATTTTATTTTATATTGCTGACTTATTTTTAGACCTGTATAACACTGTGTATGGATGAAGGAAGCATGTCTGTTATCGTCAGTGACTGATCACTAGCACGAATACCAGATAAATATTTGATAGGCTTCTATTTCTGAACTAGAATTCAGCAATACGTACAACTATGTAAAGCACTCGTTATTAAAAGCATACTACAATGGGATCGACTATCAGCTATTCTATTTTACGAGAAAATGATAGCGGATCTATAGGCCGACGTGACGTCAACGAATCTTGTAGCACAATCTGTAACGTCACATCAGCGAGAACGCGTCACACTCGTCCCTACAGACACGGATTTTCCTGCCCTCCTTTTAGTTCCTTCTTTACTTTCGCATTATTATATAGATACCAATCGCGTCTCACGAATCCGACAACAACGAGAGCGGAAATCCCGTATAGGAATTATTCGTGTCATCTAGTTAACATTGTTCCATGATTTAGGATGTGATATAACTTCTGTGGCAAGTGAAGCGTACGAAATCTGTCTGGCTAAAGTATATCTGATTATTGTACCTGTTCTTCCTACTTGTAGATCATTGAAACCGATCTTGCATCATTTTTAATTTAACACTGTCTGGCTCTATTGCATTAGCCACTAACAAGGAGAGGTCACAGTGGTGGTATCGTCGATTTTAATTAAACTTCTTCTGGCGAATCTAGAGCAAAAATAAGTAGACCCATGTCCGAGCGTTTTTGACAATACTCATTATTTATAAAGATAATTAACATTTAATTTTATGATTCCCAGAAAATATCTTGATATACTTCATTTCTTAATCATATCTCAACAGCTATGGTAGCGAGGGTGGTAAGGTTACGTGTTCAAGTCCCTCTTACGATTAGTAATTATATTTTTTTACTTTCAATTTCTTACTTTTATTTGAAGTTTTAAGAACTTTTTTCTTTGTTTCCCTTTTCTTTAAAAATGTATTCTTTTTTCTTTCTTTCTAGTCTTGCTATTTATTTATTGGTGGTCGTATTAGTTACATATTTTGTGCAGGAAATGGAAAGTGCGTAGGGTGGTATGCTCCATAAAAACATTCGGAACATAAATATTTTCAGCAGTATGAACATTTTATGAATGCTAATGAATTTCATAGGCACTTTGCTGTTCTGATATCATTCGGAAAGCAAACTTGGTTCATGTTGAAAAAAAATAGATCTGTCAAATATCAATTTTGTTACGTACTAAGAGTACTGAAATAAGATTATTTCCGGAAAAATTAAAACATGATTAAGAAATGGAGTATATCAAGATATTTTCTGGATATCATAGAATTATATGTTAATTATCTTTATAAATAATGAGTATTGTCAAAAACGCTCGGATATGGGTCTGTTTATTTTTGCTCTATATCCACCAGAAAAAAGTTTCATTAAAATCGACGCCACTGTCACCTCTCCTTGTAAGTTTTATTTGTTATTTTTATATATCGATCTTTCACTTGTAGAAGAAACGTGCTAGAAATGCCACAAAATAAAAGTAGCAGAAAAATCAAAACAACAATTGTGTGCATTAATTGCAAAAGAACTGGAACTAAATACCCTTCTTTAATAAGTTTAATAGATTGAAAATACTACATCGGTGTTGTTAAATCTTTTGATCTCTGTAGTCTTTTGAATAGTATTTTCACATTTTCGTATTGAATAAATAAAATCCGCAGTCTAGAGGTAAAAATCGAATTTTACCTCGCATACGGCGGCGGTGGCGACGGCGTGGGTTCCCTGGAAACAATTTCCACGGTTCTCGGAACCATATTGTGGACTGCCGGCAACGACAATGCACTACTATTGCTCAGCCTAACCAGTTGACTAGGATTCAGCTTAATGGCATCGTCGTAGCTAGGTGGCGCATCCGTGACTGCCTCGTAGTCTGGCGGTTTCTGTCTGTATCCACTAGATGGTTCCTCGATGGAGATCACATGGATTGGATCGTCTATCTGTGGATCAAAAAGTTGCCGTATGAATCACTCTCCCACGAACACACCATGAATAAACCCGTAGCCACGTCGTTTCCGTTCTATGTAAAGAAAACGATACTGCCGTCTCGCCGGCTCATTTTTCTTTAAATTCACTAACATATGCATTAAATTAACAAAAATTCAGATCGTTTAAATGCATTTTTAATCGAATGTTGAAAAGTTCCGTGTCTTCAGAAAAGTAATACATGAAGACTTGTAGAAACATTAAAGTGATGTAAACTTTTTAACATTCAATAAAAAATTCACTTGCACGATTAAATTAGAAATGGTTTGACACCCAATACTATGTATATATTACACGTTCCAATACAGTGTTTGATGAAATTGTTAAAGCCACAGTATGAAAGGCGTGTTGCGAAACGCACATTTGCAATTATTCATAAGTATCCGTACTCCATAATGGAAAAGTAATAATTCTGTTTGGCAACATTTTCGATTAATAATTGATTGCTTAAATGTAAAATCCTTAATAATCTATGTAAGTAGCTCTAACAATTCCATCACCTACTGTGATCAGACTTTGCCCTATTTCATTATAATACATGCTGGAATAAAAGAGATCTTTATAATTTCATAGATGCGAGCATTTCGCTTAGTCAATCATTATTCAATTTTTACTGTTGCGGATTTCGTGTGGACCCTGTGGTTTTTAAATATTATTTTGCCACCGTTTCGCAAGCACTTCGCCTAGTTTCACACTGATATAGTATAATACTGATAGCGATGTTCTATCTTTGTGTCTTCCTGACGAAGCTCGCGAAATTCCGTGAAAATAATTCCAAAGCCCCAGCCATGGAAACCGGCAATTTCAATAATTGCGAAATTAAATATGCAGAATCTCGCGATGGTTCGGCGTAAAACTAAGTCAACTTTTACCGCTTCACTTTATGACGGTATTATACCTCGGCCGCAAGGATATTAACCCCGAAATGGTACTCCTCTATATATATCTCGGGTCGTCTATAGATATCTATATACGTACATGCTCGCCTCGACACCTTTATGAAGTTTATAGCCACGGACCTAAGACACGAAAGGGCGCGTTACGTACAGATAGACAGACAGACAGACAGACAGAGAAACCCAGAGGATGAAAATAGCCGCGGTTATTCCAGACCATAAAAAAACCTTCCGAGAAAATTGCATAATCGTATCAGACCTATGCATCCCTTCAGGTGAACGAATGACGACGATTTTCTCTGTTCGCGAAATATTCGCACATTTTCCAATACACGGATTGAGTCCGCGAAATTTGAAACCACGAATTCAATTTGCGCCTTTTTAATTGTCTTTACATAATCTTAGGATTTCTCGATGAATTTTTGTTTTACCGGGAGTAATTTTATACAAATAGCAACAATGGCTTTATTTATCACGTGGACTGCCGTGTCACCCATATGTGAGTGACGGAATTATTTGCACACATTTAAAAATTAATTGTTAGATTTTACCAAAATTTTGTTAAGATCTGAAAAATGCAAAATGATTGAAGGACTACTATCATACATTTTGAATTCTCAATTTTTAGTTCATTAAATAAATTACTTCGATATTATAATATTTCGAGATTGCTGGTTTGAGTTTTTAGAAGAAATTTGATCGAAAAAATGGTTTTTAGCAGTACACTGGAGAGTTAGCGCGTCACGTCTCGATGCTACCGATTGCGACGTCCGGATTACGACATTGACGTATTTTTCAACCGTTTCATGGCACGTGAACATTCTGCAGAATTTCATTTGTTTAATGGGTAGCCCCCGACACGCAATTTTCTGTCAAACGACGCGCATCGATCCGCCATAGATAGAAAAATGAATTGCTATGGATCGTGATGCTACGGTAATATTAGAAAGTAAACTCACTGATTTTACTGGGTTTGGGAGTTTTGTATAAACTTTAGACTGATAGAAAAACTAACGGTTTTCGGGAGTGACTCAAACTATGTGGGCACAATGCTAAATATTCGTGAGTCGTTACGGAACCGCAATAACGGGAACTCTGTTGAGTATGTTTGCATGAACACTTTGATCGCGGCGATGAAGGTTCGTGGAGTTGCAGGCTCTTGAGTGTTTGGTTGTATAGTGATCTATAAAAATAGTAAGGAGTGTCGAGAAGAACTGGAACATCCTCCAAAATTTTTGGGTTGGAAAGAATTTGTGTGTTCAATATCATCAATTGTATTTTCCTTTTATCTGTACGTCTGCTGTGTTACAAAATGATTTAATTGATTTTATACTATCAACTTTATATTAAACGAGGCACCTTTACGAAGAAGTGTAAGGACATTAACACTTACATCTTCAAAGATTTTTGGATTAGAAAAAGTTAATATGTTCAATTTCCAAAATTGTTACCATCTTTTTTTCTATACGTTTGCTGTGTTATAAAATGACTATTTCAATTGATTTGGTATAACAAAAACGATACAATCTTTATATATTCGTGAAATTAATCTGAAGAACTTGTCTGTATGAAAGACAGGATAAATTTTCAGAATTGTTTACTGTTTTAAATTGTACCAACTCATTCTTGTCATAAATGCACAAAATCTGCGTTTTAAGTATCATTATTAAACTGTGGATTTTATGCATTAATGATAAAAACAAGTAGTTGCAATTTAAAACAGTAGACAGATTTAAAAAATTTAAGAACATCAATATATTAGTTGCAGCCTATGAACGTTATTAAAGAATGAAAGAAATTTTTATGTGGCCCTCGTTCGTTGCAGTTGATGTAAACAATCTTTATTTTGCATAAAGTTCCGCAATCTAATTATTATCGTCATCGTCAATCATCATTAAAATGGTAAGGAACATCTATGGGCTATTTCTTTGGACATAATATTACGATGAAAATTGATAAAATTCTGAATAAATACATTCCTCTTATTTTTTCAAAAAGAAAAAAAGTGTAATTAGCAATGTTTCGCAGATCAGGTTCCAAAGAACCAGCGAATTTTCGATGAAACTAACAGATGACCTACTAGTCATGAATGGGGGTATACGTTGAAGGATGACCACCGATAAATATAGCAGCGGAGCTTCCGGGTGAACATCCTTAGAACGATAGTTAAACGCGCCGCAACAACCACCGACCTCCTTTATGCATCGAGCTGCGGACAGCCTTCGCATTTCTATTGTTTCCTTATTCTGAAAAGAGGAACGCCGGCTATTTTAAGTCGAGTGCCCGCGCTGTCGGGGCATACTACTTTCGAAAAAAAGGGAATAAGACGAGAAAGAAGTGAGAAAGAAAGAAACGAGAACGCAGAGAAGAGACGGGTTTCGAGAGCAAACTTTTCGAGAACAACGCGTAATCAGGATCCCGGGACAATGAGAACGAGCGCAGAATAGCGCGAAAGGGACAAAAGAGGAAACGTTCTAGACACAGATGAGATAGAATCGCGGGAAGATAAGCGGACTCGCGACAAAACCTTCATCAAATGACACCGAGAACCTCACAGCTTGGCCGGGATGACGTGTTTTCTTCGAAACGAGCTGCGATCGCGGGATTTACATCGCTGGGAAATTTCAATGGGAATTTCACGGTGAATAGTTACGCTATTTTGCGACCATCAAATCAAATTAACCCTCGGTTTCCCTCGTTTCTATTCCATGCTGATTCTAAATACAGTGCTTTTCACATCGTTCTATGAACATCGTGGACAATTTCATCTCATGCTCTAGCAGTGTTCCATTTTCAAAAAAGAAATTTATCTGATGTTGTCGTAGTACTTCATTTTCAAGGAAGAAATTTATTAAATTAATTGTGCATCTTCCCATCTGTTTACCTTTTCACATAGAGGAATAAATTAAATACGAGGAGCAAGTTTAATACGTCTGTCTTTCTGTACATATTTTTGAGAATTTAATTTTGAAATATTTTGACTCGCTGATTCAGTAATGTCTGTGTGTGTAGACTTGAGACGTTATTCATTTTTTGCAATTTAAGACAGACCGTTGAACCTATCTACATATGTAAATTGATTAATTAGGGAAAGGAGCGCCGAAGGCAATGTATTATGGAGCTGATTAAAATTCTAGAAGAATTGTATTCGATATAAATGCGAATCGATTCGAAAGGTTCGCGTATTCGTGCGTCACCCACAATTTGCTGATCGTCGAACTCGTCTGTCACAAGTCCTCATCAATTATTCCGAGCCCATGGAACAGCACATGGCTGGCGCAAACCGTTTATAAAACATCCACCGCGTTTCGAGGCTCCCGGAGCGAATTGCGTGTGGAAGAAAGATGGCTGCGACGATTGTGATCGAAGTACATTATTTTTATCCCGTAGCCCGTTTACCATCGACGATAATTGTGGCTCCGGTGGTACAGTACTATAGCACCAAGTACTATAAGAGCGGGTTGACCCGGATCGATCTAAAAACGCTATAATCTTCGGTGCCTCTGATCAAGAGAATCTCCTAAATCGCTGGTCTGCGTTAGGTTTGCTGCGAGAGGCCGTTCACACAAAACGTAGCAAATCAAATTCTTAATATTAATCCTAATCTTATTATACATATACACTATTCATTTGTAAAATTGATTAATTGTTGGACGTAAATTCTCACAAAAATCTTAAATTCGAACAATAAAGTAAGAATATAATAAAATCACGAATGTAATTGTTCATGATGTTATTCAATATTCTCTTGGCTGTGTGGTTCGATTTTTAAAATTCACTTATATTATGTTGCAAAAGTTTCTAAGCATGTATTTGATCAAATGCACATATTTTGTTGAAGTGAATTTTTCAATTTGTTTGAACGTTCCAAACACTCGTATGGCCGTCGACGGGTCAATTTTGACCCAGGAATTGAATTTTATTCAAGCATCTTATAATTCATCATATATGTAAACATCATGGACATAATTTAATTGTGAAGTGGATTTCTAGAAAACTTTCTTTCTTCAGTCCTTGCTTTTAAACAATAACGCAGTTTGTCATATTTTTCGAAGTAAATTTTAATCAATTATGCAGAAATTTTTTGTAAATAATGATATAGAACTGTGCTGCGATTTTGTGCGATTTCCAGCATAATTTTTCGAGACAGTACCATGAGTTTATTGTCAGTGACGAAAGCATTGGCCGTATATTCGGTTCAGTATCGCTTTCACAGAGGATTGGTACGTTTCCATCGATAATGGATGCAGTATCCGAGAAACGCGAGTAAGAAACTCAAGAGAGAGAGAGAGAGGGAAGAAATTTATCGTCTACGCGGCGATTTAGAAAAATGAAGTCTTACCTGAGCGGTGATTGGATGATTTGTGTGTTGTGTATGCATGGTTGCCCTACTTGGCGGTGCGTGCAGCCAACAACACATTGCGGCACATATGAGAAGAGCCCCCGCGATTATGCAAGCTACACCGACATATCGTACCGGTTCGACGTAGTTCTCTGCGAGGCCTAACCAGTTTATCAGAGCTCCGACGCAAAGCAGAACCATCCCGTACCTGTACGGACGCTGCGATCGTCGCGATTCCTCCAAGGACATTGCTGAAATATGGGAACATCGTGTTAGTTCGTTTGATTATGTTGGTATCCATAAATTCATAAAATACTACATGAAAATTTTTTCTGTATTGAAACTGTTGTTTTGGAGACAATGCGATAAATTTAAAATCATTTGGTCAGAAAGCTTATTAACAAGTTAGCTGGGACCAGTTTCAGATGGTGCTATAATTTACATCTTACTGTTCTTCGCTGATATTTTTTTTCTGAGTTTGTAATTTATCTTGTTGTTCGAAAGGAGTCGTATTTGTCCATTGATAAAGAACTACGTTAAAAGTTTCGAACAATTCTATAAGATACATACATCTAATAGTATAATATAATATAATAGACAAACAAGTTGTTTATCTAACCCTCGGATTCCTGCGAGTTCTAGACCTATGCCAGACTCATTTCTCACTCGGACCGATATTTCACTAAAATACTGTTTTCGTCGTATTTTGGATGAAGGTACCTATGCGTCATCTAGGAGTCACGAATGACTCCGGCATAGCATACGGAGGGTTAAAAAATGAGTTGTATAAAAAATCAAAAATGTTCTGTATAAATTAAAAGAATCAAGGGTCAAATGTAAATGTCTTTTCAAATAAAAATAATACGACATTTTTCAATTCTTTCAACGTCTCTGCTGTTTTACATTTCATCTGCACATTTTTATCATAAATTTATAAAATCCACAGTCTAGCTACCAGAATTAAATTAAGGTTGGATCCAAATTCAGTTCAGTTTTAGTAGAAGGTTTGAAATCAAATGAAATGGGTAGGAATTGAATTCCCAGTGGGGTTAAAATGAAGCAGCAATCTCGTATGCAATTATTTCCATAATGGTATGAAATAATTGGGATAATTCCATGGATTTGTCTAGGGTATAATTGACGACGTCTATTTTTGGGCAATATTCCACATTCGCGCCACAATTACGTGATATACGCTCACAAAAAGCGACGGCTATTTATGACGTCGGTCAATTTTAGAAAATGGGGCTATATATAGCCACGACAAAGATATCGCCACGTACATTACTTCTAGCTAGAACAGTATTGATTTGCGAGATAGGCGATGACATGCACTGGGAACGCTGAACTTCACTATGGTTCACGTGGAATGTGCTGAATACACTCCGAATGGCCTTAAAACTTTACACGGTGTTTCACAGAAGTTTCGCAAAAGCGTAAATTTTTCAATCTGATAATTTCCTTCAATTCACCCTGAATTTTATATTTAAGTTCTTCCTGGAATTTTGTTTCATAGTTTTCAAAGGCAAAATGCAAAGAAACAATCATTAGCCTACCACGTGTATGCATGGAAGTAAAGTAATTTAATGGATCGTCGAAAATGAAAGAAAATACAATACATGGAACATGCTTGTGATTTTGTCTTTGTAAGCAAGAAGTAATAATTGAAACGGTTGTCTAAAGTGTTTCCTAAAATGGTTGTCAAAAATATTTCTAAAAGTTAATCTCTCAAAATCAACATGAAGTTTTGACGTGCTGCTTAAAAGATTAAATAAGCAAGAAGCAATTAAAAAATTTGTAGCATATTCTTCTAAAAATGATAGTAAAAAATGCTTCTACAAATAAATTTCTGTGTGAACCACTCACTCTTGGTTTAAAAGATTAATGGCTGTCAAAATGCTTCCTAAAATGGTGATCAAAACTACTTGAAAAATTAATTTCAGTCCGACCAACTCGCTCAATTAGTACAAATCATCGGCGACCCGCAAGAAGCGAGCCTCATGGAAATTAGTCGGCAAGAAAGGTGACGCGATAATGAACCATTAAGCGACGGGAATGGACTCAAGGAATATTAACGGCATTGAAACCGATGTCGCGGGCGATTCGCGTCAGAGAAAAGAGACAGCACTCGTTTCTTGAAGTGGGTCAGTCGAACAAAGCAGTTGGGTGCCATCAGAAGCGACAGTGGAACTAATAGCGAAAATTAGGTGGCGGGTTGTGAACAACTCTTTTCCAAGGAAAAAGCTAACTCGCCGAATACGACGACACGCCAGCCACACGTGGCGATTTCGCATTCATTCTGATCAGAACATCGCGATCAACGCTGCTAACGTATTCTTTAATCATCGGACACTTTCTATGATTGCCTATAACTTTCTACCTGTGTGCAGCGTTCGCATAAAGGCGCTTGCGTGCGGGATATCGATAATTGTCAGCGTGCCACGTGTGCTTGAAAAAAATCGAATGGCTCGATCTGAAGCAGCGTGTTCGCATAATTATAATATTCCTGGAGTTGTTGCTTCTGATTTTTGCGTGAGATAAGAGCCGATAAGAAATTCCTGCGAAAATTGTGTGGGGTAGATTGAGGCACATTCTTAGCAATTAAGCATGTATGTAAATCTCGTTCGTTAAGAATATCAAGGCTGTCGGAGAATTCTCGAATAAACTTAAAATAATATTAGATATTGGTGAAACAAAATTAATCGTCTTTTATAATGATGTCTGTTAAAATAATGTCTGCAGTAGGTCAACTCTTCCTACTGTACAACCTTATCTACAATAAAACAGCGAAAAAACATCACAGATCAATTATTTGAGACGTCATTATAAAGACAAGATTTTCCTTTGTAAACTCGCATTTCAATGCATGTAATGCATGTAAAATTCATTTCGATGAATGTAGAAAAAATTATTTTTAATTCCGTACAGTTTTGATAAAATTTCGAAAGAGAAAAAGCAAGTTCAATCTGTCGCACTATTTTTTAAGAAAAAGAGAAGTCTTTTATAAAATACATTTCGAGGGTGTGGCAGTAGAAACTTCACCCTTTATAATGAGCACAGGTAAAAATTTTTTAAGATTTTTTTATACGATGTTATAGTAGTTCAAATATTCAAATTATTTAATATACAGATCAATGATTTAAAAAATATCCTTTATATTCTACCAAATTCTAGATCGATTGCGAATTGTACATAGCAGAAAGCATTCTGTTGAATATAATTTTACTGATCACAATTTTTTATTTAATATTAAAATGTAAAAAAGAAGTTGCTTGATCAATTATTTAAACAAAAATATCCTTTACATTCTACGAAATTTCAGATTAATTCTGCATTCCATAACATCAATTTTGTGTTTTAATAGGAAATGTAGCGAAAGGGTTGCAAGATGAATGTTTTAAAAAATATCTGCGAAGTATTTAAGGCCGAGTGAATATTTGAAAAGGACTGTCGGCACGCGAGCAACGTAAATTAATGCTGGAGCGTGGTAGCTGGTAGAAAATTCATGGGCTAATTACAGTGGAAGGTTTAAACAAACGTCCAACGGACTTGTTAAAGTTCAGTGACGCCGGATACAGGCGGCCCTCGCGTTCGCGGCAATATAAATCGATCAGCCGCGTTTGTTTTGAGTGCGAAAGAAATATGCTCGCGGCAAGTAAAAGTCTATAAATATTCTTCAGCTGCGTGAAAAGTAGGGTAACGCGAGAATGAATACGCCGCGAAGGTAGGCCATCCCAACATTAGCAATCCGCACGATCGATATCTGTCATTTCTCTGTCATGCCACATGCTACTTCCGAATAAAGAAACCATGAAACATTAACGGGAAACGTTATCACCGCTCGTCTTCGGGAAAACATACAGCACGCACTGTGTTCTTCGATGAAACATCAAATACACTTCATTTTTACCAGTTCGATATTTTCGAATTATTTCCACATAATTTTCGAGTGAAGAAATTGACGGGAATGTACACAAATGAGTTAATATTAAGTAGAAAAAGCTGGATCAATATTATGGACTACGAAAGTGGAGATAATAGTGTGAAATCGCAAGAGAAATTTTAATAATGAGGTAAACGTGCATGGAATTATAAGAAATCATTTTTATGTCTACCAAAATGACTGAATATTTAATGAAGAAATTTGGGAAGATATTAAAAACCATATAATTTATTCAGACTCTAAAAAATCGTACTAAACACTACAAATAATCATGGAAATATTCACCATAAATAGTCTGTAAATGTGCAAAAATGAGTTAATGTTAGGTAAACCGAAGTGGAAAAATTTTGGGAACCGTACAATCTGATAAAACTCTAATCAATCCTACCAAGAATCGTATGACACAGAAAACATGTAAGAAATTTAGTAAAGTCAATTTTGATGTGTGCCAAAATTAAATATTAAATAAAAGAAGGAGGAGGGTGTTAGTAACGAAAAAATTGAATGAAACTTTGAAAAATCGTACCATGAATCGTATCACAGAAGAAGTATGCATTGAATGAACCAAAACGACTGAATACTCAGCAAGAGAAGTTGACAAGCTATTAAGAGCAACTAAAGTTGACAACAAAAATCGTGCCAAGATCCACGCACCAGAGAAAACATGTTGCAGAAATAATCTGTGAATGTGCCAAAACGGATTGACATTCAGTAAAAAAAGATTGAAAATATAACAATCCACAATATTTTGCAATACTCTGACCACCAAGGACGAATCCGTAGGTGAAATATGAATTTTCATGAAAATAATTGGAATTGAAGATCGGATTAAAGAGACAGGCGGTGCATGTCGAATGAAATTCGAAGGTTTCAGAAAGTGCAAAGTGGATTTGCATCCTCGATCACGGGGGACAGTGACGGATTTCATTTCCGATCCTCGGTAAATGATGATTTATGGCCGCGAAGTCACCGATTCCCAAAGGACGCGGGTTGCACCGTGATTTATCGATGAGTCGGCAGATTATTGAAGCGATAAGTCGAGCTTGTTGTTGAATGATTTACCGTTGATCTCGTCCATATTCGATCTAGGTAGTCCAGCAGCCGAAGCCGAATTTGAAAGTTGGTTTTCGCGTCACGATTCCCGAACGACTAAAACGGAGCGTGTCTATCCGCAGAGTTATGTCTTTATACTGAAAATTACGTCTGATAACGGGGACGGAGATCGTAAAGATAACGTGTGGTATTTTTGACATTTATCATGGCCTAGTCGTCACAAATAAGTTTGCTCGAACACGCGCGCGCATTGTCGACGAAATCGTGTCTCTTCCGTAATCGCATTTTTCCAATTTGCACTTAGAAAGATTAGAGTACAAGTATTGTGGGTGGGCAATTAAATTTTTCATTGGCTACAGTGATTAATCACCTCTTAAACTCTTTCTATATTTTACTGTTAAAGCACTTCATGTTCAAGTTTTACATTTCAAATAAACTTTCTGTTCTTTTTTAAATTATAGAAGATTACACTGAATGACGAAGATTTAAAGAACATTTAAAAATGAATGTGAACAGAGGAAATACATTTTAGCTTCTATTTATTTAACATGAGTTGGAACATTTTTATTTTGCATAAAATGTGTACCATTTTATGAATTTTTCTCGGCTTTATAGCTTGTGGAGTTAATCGACTGAGAAACTGAGAGGCTCAATTAATTAAAGTGCAGATATCGAGCGTGTTAATAGAAAGCGAAAAGATATCGAGTATCTCATGGTTCACGTTTCGAAAACCGAGGAGGTTAAATGATCACTAGAGACATTAAAGATCGGTACAACTTCATTTTGTATACATGTACAGAACGTGCATACACTGTATTAAGATTCAATAGATAATGAAATTGTGGATTTTTATGAAAAATAAACGTTTTCTGCATCGATTGAATGAAACAGGAGCTAGAGTACTTTTTCTTTCATTTGCTTAGGTAAACTGGAAATGATTTAACACTGCCTTTACATTCTTCTGAAGTTTTTATTGATCTATATTTCACTTACTCATTCCTGTCATACACGCGCATGAAATCCGCAATCTAAGAATGACTATTATCGCATTTTCAACTTCGCTGTTCGTCTTGGATATTTGTGATTTAAAATAGATTCTCAATTGTTATCCCTAAATGTTTTAGTTAATGAATAAATGAATTCTTTCTTTACAACTTATATTTTACAATGGGCGATATTAACATGCGACCCACTGGAAACGTTTTAACAGTCTTCTGAATCACCGTGCTATATTAAAAAGCATTATAAAATGTTGCTAATTTTCATGACTGAAAAGACCAGCATGATTCCTCTGTTGTTTTTCCTTCACCCAGAAACCGCAAAGATTGCACACCGCGAAATACCGTCGCCATTCGCGAAATGCCGGAAGATTACCGATCAAAATGGCGCATATTTGATTCAATTGTGTTATCGTCGAAGGATTAACACAAAGCTGTTGATTCAAACTGGAGGAGGGTTTAAAACTTTTCAAACAACCCGACACAATAAATGTTTCTATTTCGGTACACCTCGTCACCATGCACTTCCTGGTAATTATAAATGATTCTCCTTCCGTATGTTCGTTAAATCCTAATTTTATGTCCATCAAAATTCTTGGTATCATTTTTGACAACGTCGAAAACCCTCGACGAGCAAACACAAACGAAACAACAATCGAACATAAAAATAAAAATGTTTGACTTGCAATCGAAATTATACCTGATTACTTCGACTAATGAAGGTATTACGTAAAATTACTGATAAACTTGATGCTAGATACATATGCACAAGTATACCCTGATAAACGGATGACGTCGCCTACTTTGTTAAACTTACAAATAATCACTTGTGCAGAACGTGCATAATGGCACGTATAAAAAAATCCCCGATGTGCTATCCATCAAAAGTGGGTGGTGCACCGCACGTATATGATTTGCAGTATCACACCCACCGTTACATAATTATGAAAATTGGTCCACTAATACCGTTTACGGCGAAGGTCGCGAGGAATCGGCATTGAAAATAATTATTCCTTTCCTACTACGGATTGTTAGGGATTGCTTCCTGATTCCGATCAACGTTAGGTTCCACTGCTATCTGCAATCGGGTTGCCAATTACTCGTTAATGTAAAACGCCCCGCAAAAAATTCATAGAATATTGCGAGATAAATTGCTCGTGTTTTCGAGTCATCGTCACGTGTAAACGGTATTGCAGGTTCCGTTTTAGTTCAACCGAGATATGCAAGCACAGAATCCGCGTAACAAGAATGGTGATTTCCTGAGAACGTGACTACAGATTTTATGCAATTATAGCAGAAATGGATGAGGAAAAAATGCTACTGTAGAGACAGTACACTATAAGAATTATTAAATTTATTAGAAAAAAGAATACAATTGCATCGAATGTCCAACTAAGAATATTTTTATTTCGCATAAAAATGCGCAGTCTAGTGATTACGGATTTTAGAATTCATCACAGACTATGGACGATCACGTGATAAGTGCGTATCTATGAATCAGTAGAATCGGACGTGTAGTAGTCAGACGTGTCCCCTGTAGCGCTTTATCTTCGTGCATTTTTTACACTGCTCGATCCAGAGCAATCATTTTCGCGTGGTGTGTAAATTTCTCGGAGTTCCCACAGTGAAAACAGAAAAACAATCGATAATCCTTTGACGTGTTTACGAAGCAGATAAACGTAAGCCCGAGATCGAACGATGCACTGATTAGCAATTGCGTTTGGCACGATTGTAAAATAAATCTGCAAACATCAGCATTATTAGTAAACATTCATTACTCATTACTAGACTGCAGATCATTATGCAAGGGATAAGATTTTTGCATCGATTGCAAGATGCAGTAGCTGCATAGGCACTTATTTATTGCCGTAATAGTTTCAATAAGTTACAAATAATACGATCGAATTCTTAACATGCACCACTTACAATGGAAAATAAAAATTGTCTAATTGTGAAATGCAGGAGTCGCATAGATATTTGCTTACTTTTTTAAAGTATGTTAACAAGTCGGAAATTATGTAACAATATTTTTAAATTTGTTTAATGTTTTCATTGTTCTGCATTTTATCTATTTGTTCTTGTCACAAATACATAAAAGTAGTTTGCTCATTATTCATACCTAACCTTTCCCAATTTATTTTTTTAATCTGGCATTTTCCACATAAACACGTAAGTTCATTATTAATTCGTGACACACTAGGTCGTGTAACACGGAGTGTCGCGTTTATGTAGCATTTCATTTGCAATTGCAAACGGCCGCATTAAATCATTTGCATTTGATCGTGTAAATAGTATTTAAATTAAATGTCAAGAAGTTGCGTATCACTTTTGTATCGCTTAGAAGTCTGTGCACATATAAATCTTCATCGATCACTTTTCTAGAGACATAAAACTTCTTAAGAATCAATAAAAAAGTCATGTGAACGATCAAATTGCAAATGATGTGAAATCCGATATTTTATATTACGTGACTTAATGGATTTTTGCATCCAGCAATTGCGAAGGAAGTATCTATTTGCGATGTTTATTGCGTTTGCTGTGCCATATTTTAATCAAATGCTTTGTATAGCGTTAAATTAATGCATTATTCACGGGCAGATTTTATTTTTTTGCCTTTTTGTCAACAAGTATGGAGATATTCTTTGGCTGCGACCACGAAGAAAGATAATGACACACTGGTAACCACACTGAGAGAACATACCACGTCCTTTCATGATTAATCAAAGTAAAACAAATTATTACACAACATATATTTATAACTTTACGTATCTCTTAAATGGTCGTATTAATTTTGACTGTTACTTTGTGAAATTATAAAAAGATTTTCTAATTTTTGCTGGTACTTGTAAGAAAAGAGGAACGAAAATCTCACAAGAATTTTTAATACGTGGTTCACACTGAACTTAAAAAATGAGTTTCTAGTATTAAAACATTAAAAGAATCTTCTAATTTTTGCTGGTACATTCAAGAACGCTTAGAGGAACGAAATTTTAAAAAGATCTCTTAGAGGTGATCATAAGCATCGAAAGACTTTCCAATTTCGTGTGACATTTCATGAGAGAAAATTTCATGAAAAGCAATTTCAACTGAATATAAAAATTTATTCTTTTAAATTGACGAATCGAACCGTAAGAATTACTATAAAATTCGCAAAGGTGGTTGAATTTCGCAGGTACTCTACAAGTGAAAGGCAACGTAGCAAAAGATAACAATTGGCGATCAAGCGTTCCTGATAGAAGTTCCGGGCTTTTCGAAGAAACCGTCCAAGGCGAAGATAACACTTAAGTCTAACATTTGCGTATCATCATCGATTTATCACACGTCGTAAACCGTAACTGTACCCGCCACGTTGACGTACCTTGTTCCGAAAAACCACCGATACAAAAGTTAATCCCTATCGATACGCATCGGCCGCACGGAAATTCCGATATCTCGTCTCAATATCTCTGTCCTTGATTACTTTTAATTGTCGTTTAACCTCGGATTGCGTGCCGGCCGAGCGTGCGCCAGTTCACATAACTATCCACGTTCCGATACGATGCAGAAATAAACGAGCGTCCGTGGAATCGATTGGCAGGAATCATTTTGCCGATCTTTTGACAAAAAGGAAACGTCTATGCGACTATGGATTCGTGTCGTGGGTTTCACACGGTACAGTCCGGCGCTTTCTTTGTTCCCGACTGGGAAAAGATTACTCGAAACGCTATCCGGTATTAGTTACAATAAGCTCCGTTGTTTTCCTGTCAGCAATGCCAATGATAACGAAACAATGACACGCAGCTACCACTCCCGTGATGGATGATAAATCTTTGAGTAATTGCGCAACGCGCTGGCGACCGTGATAGATTGAAATGAATGGAGCTTATTTATAACAACAATCGACGTGAGAACGCTTTAGCTGCTGTTTACGGCCCTTGCGAACCATCGCAATTAGGCGGGCCACGATTAGGCCAATTCTCCAAATTCCGGACACAGTTCTTTTAAATCTACAAGATTGTAAAGGCCTTTCAGACCCTCTTCTGGTATCAAATTGTATTAAGAATCTCAACAGTTGTTCGTGGATTTTATAAATACATTTTTAATGATACTCTGTCTACTTATTGATCTTATTATCTTGCACACGATTACATAATCTTTATTATAAATTCAGTTTTCAATTTTTATTACAAGGAGCTGAGTTACCCGATGGTGCCTTTGGAATGTTGGGTCGAATTGGACCCAGGTCCCAAGGTCAACACATCCATTTAATAAGTTTAATTAGTAGGTGAATGAAAATTTTCCCATTGCTGATCTTACCATGATTGAACAGATTGGAAAAGCTCATGTTTGAAAACAAACTATTTATAAATGCAAAAGGAATCGTTTCTTCTTATTCAGCAATTGAAATTCATTTTGAAGGGTCATTTGAAATAAAATAACAAGCCAATTAAATCGACGTGGGCTGAACAACGCGTTCGAGAAGCTGAGCCGGCTATAAATAAACCACCTTCAGATAATGGTCCGAATGCGTCCTTTCGGTCTGCAATTTGTCGATAAAAACAAGGAAGATGTTAATACCTATGTTTTCCTCGGCGACAAGGTGAACCGGAGTGAATAATCGCCAATAAAACCGTTAATTCATATAGTATTATTTTTTCGATTGATCCACGAGAGAATTAACTACATGCAAATACGGTACTTGATACGCGCGAAAAATACCCGAGGCGAAATCTAATTATAGAAATTATTACACCTGACGCACCGACTTCATCTTTGTTTTCAAGTGAAGATACACTAGCTTCGAGTGTTTAATCGTTCGATGGATGATCTGTTTGGCTCCTTTATCAATATCCGAACGAATGCTTGCAATTTCGTGCCAACCATGCTAACACGCACTGCTCGTGATAAATGATCATTTCATAATCAATAATTTCGAAAGACGAAGAAAAATACAAATGCTTCGAATAAATGAATAAATTAAATTCAACTAAAATCTGTTAATATTAGAACTAGAAATGACGAATTTCAAATTATTTTAAAATTGTTGAAATTGTAAAGATTTTTTTGGAAATAGTTACTAAATGCCCTTATTTATTCGTTCAATGTCTCAATAAGTGCAGTCTTTGAAGAAATGAATAAAAATAAATTCAACTGTACTAATTTTTGTTAATAATACAGATTCTTTATTTTACAATTGTTGAGATGGTGAAGATGTTTTTGTAGATACTAGTACACGTACACGTAGATACTAGTACAGTTATTTTTAAAAGATAGTACAAATTTGCCACCTTTACTGCTCGGTACTGAATGTTTCAGTTTACAATTTGTTTGAGGATTTTTATTCGCGATGTGCAAAATTCCCCAGTCTTACCATAACACAATAACTTGCGGAGGTTTATATTTTATTTTTGTGAATTACGAGTACTGCGAGGCGTCTGTGTATTTGTGGTGTATAACCGATTACGTTAGCTCCCGGCGAACCAGTTCAAGGAATTCGCAAAGGTATCAACATTCAAGCGACGACACCGCGTGCAATAAAATATGCGCCACGTTGGAAACGTGATTTCGAACGTGAGAAACGTGAGCGAAATGCAACCGTCCGCGGACGAAATTAGTACCTGTTGCTATAGGCGGCAGCGTCTTCAAATATTTATTTTCTAACATCATATCTATTTCCCACCGAGTAAGCTGATAACTGGGTCGGAAGAAATACTAGCAGGTACACTCCCTGTGGATTTTTCTCGTTCGCGTCTCTCGCAGATGGCGCAGCGCGATTGAAACGGAAAATCTGCGTTGCTCGTGTAATGCAATTTTGTTTCATAAAAATGGTGCACGAAAGTGGAAAGTACTTAGAGATATCAAAGGTGACTTATGTAACTTCCAACCTTGTTCAAGTGCTGCGGTTTCGAACTAGTATAAGCAAGTTGCACCGATACCTGTTAGCGTAGATTTATAAATGAAAATCTTGGTGTATAAACCAGGTAATTCGAGATTTTTAAACTTATTTCATTTTGACCTTAAATCATTAGCAATGTATAAAAATATGTGGAACTTCCACAAGTACAATTTTAGTGACAAACTGGACTTGATGGAAAAATGAATAATCTCAAACTCTTTTAAAATCCTATAAATTCTAATAAAAAAATAGGGTTATGCTATATGTCCCACCTAACCTTCAGGCATGGCCTGCAAGAATTGTACTGTTCACACTTAATCGACTATACACTCAACGCGTTAAATAACGAATATATAACGAATTAATGAACTTGTTAGTACACGAGTGTAATTACTGTATTAAAAAAGTGATGAAGTCATTAGAAGTTGTTAAGTATTGAATTCCAGTCAGTCGCTAGCAGGTAAGGTGTAAGAACTACGCACAAACTTCTACACTGACCTAACAAAGACATTACAGCTGTTTGTAGGACCATCGATTAGCATTAATATTCAGAATGGAATTCTGATAACAGTTACCCAAATCGAATAGTGGGGACGCCATTCACGAATCAACGACTAGGAAATGTTTATTGATCCTAGCCGAACTTTTCTGTTTTATTACTGTTACTCAGACATGATCAATTCATGATTCATGGATTTATTACAAGAATATATAAGTACGTGATATTAAAATTCTTGGGGGAAATTTTTGTGCATCTTTTATTTATTGCAATTGACACAGAAAAATATTAATTTGCATAAGGAACCAAAGTATAATAATAACCAAAAAGTCTACTACTTTTCTCTGCATTAAATTTTGATTCTCAGCTTCGCTTTTATCTTATTTTAAATAGAAATAAAAAGAATCGATCATGTTCGTGGGACACAATTTTTTCTGGACACAATCCAAGTTTAGAAATTCATTTATATTGGTTAGAGAAATAATTTCTAGGATACACACAAATTTTCTAGTATTAACTTCATTAACAAAATTACAAACAATGTCTCAATTTTCTACTTTCAAAAAAGGCGTTTTATAAATATAATCATATATTTTTTCACCACTACGTCAACTTGACAAATTAAATTGAACGAACTGAGAAAAATGCGAGAATCAACTGAGAAAATACAAATCAGTACAAAGGAATAGTATTTACTGAAATAATAGTGTAACTATGAAGGCTCTCCGGAACGAATGATGGTAGCAACCGAGTAATATTCTCACTTTCGCGGCCAAAATAAGGAAAAGGAGTCCAAAGTGCAAGGCTGGCTGCACACTGGCACGTTTCTAGAGGTAGGCTGGAGACCCGGTGATAATTTTTTCGTTTCGGTGTGGCTTACAATGCTCATTGCGAACGGAGCCGAGCTTCACGGCCGGAAAATCGATACGCGTAAACTTTCTCGTGTTTCGCGTGCCGTGTAGAAGAAGGGGGACATGGCAGGCCGCGTGACGCTCAACATTTTCTGTGTTTAATGCGAGCAAGAGGCCCTCCGTCATAAATTATGCATATGCTTCACCCCGTGAAGCCTTTCGGACCAACAGACGGTGCCGAACGTTGCGTCAACTCGACCCGCAACTGTTACATGGCTACCGGCCGGTTACACGACTTAACCTTAACCCGATTTCACACCTTGCCACAAACGCCGATAAATAAACGATCGGCTCTAGACCCGCTTAACCGACTAACGCAGCTTCGGTCATTGTTACAGAGTTTTCCTGCTAGGCTTTACAACTTCGCCGGCTTAATCCTCGAGTAAATCAACTTTGATCCAAAGTTACAAACTTTGCATCTTAAGTTGCATCTTAAAAATTTATTTTCTCCCATTAATGCCTTGAACATTTGACATTAATACGTCTATTAAAATAAGTCTATAAAATACGTTTATCAAAATTTTTTTAGATTTTTTTGAAACCTAGAACAGTAGAAAAAATCAATCGTGAACTGATATCAATAAAAGGCGTCGTTAAAAATAAGGTTGCAGACAGAGGGTTAATTTTTTAGTTAGTGGCTCATGTATTAGATGCACCAATTAATTCGTGGACCTCTTTCCGTGAATTTATTGATCATTAATACACAGCGGATTTATGACAAAAATGAGTAAGTGAAACTTAAAACAGGGTAAATATGAGAAATATGTGAAAATATGGAGACGTTATTTTCAGCAATTAAAATTATTTACTATAAGAGATAAATTTTGTCTTTAGCTCGATTTCCTTGCAATTGATGCATAAATAGTTTATTTTTCACAAAGTTCCGCTGTCTAATTATTCGACTGCACAACAGTAATTAAATTTAATGAATTTAAAAGTACTGTTGTATCATTTCCAGCTTATTACATTTATTAGTAAAAGAAACGAATGTCTATGTAGCTCCTGTAAGTTAAAATTAATATAAATAATTTTTATTCTGCATAAGAATCAACAGTCATCTTCAAGCAATCGAGATGCAGTCTACTTTCGAAAATAATCTCCATCAGTTTCTACGTGTACTCGATACATCTTACAAATAATTAATGAATCTCCAATGATGTGAAAGGTTTGATTTTGAAATAAAGTTACGACCGATTAATTGCGAGAGCCACGCATTAATTTGTGCACTTAAAATGCAATTTGAGAGGGCATATTTTTCTTTTGATTTTATGTTCTCCAACGAATAACACGAAGAAAGTTTTACAAGAATTCCTTTAATTATAATTCGCACCTTTCACAGTTATCTTCAGCCATCTTTACCGCCATTTCCAACCCATCGACCACTTTCGGCCAGCTCTAACCTTCGGCATTTGCGACGCGGCGCCCCACGGTTCGCAGGAAAGGCTTGCGATAAAATCCGCAGCGTCATTTTCTTACTATCGTGGAAATTGTGACCTTGAGATCACACCGCGGTAGCATATGCTTTATATACCCTTAACGCCGAGTAATCGAATAGTCGTAGTATTATGAAAGCGAAGCAATAATTCAGGGCTACTTAAAGCGATTCACGCCAGTTATTATCGTTGCTACTGATATACACTTCGCATTTACCGCGGGCTGGCATTAACGAACGGGCATCGCAATATGCACCGATTATTAGCGGCGATGAATGATTTACGATGCCAGCACCGGGTATGGTGTTCGAGTGCTCATGGAATGGAAAATAAGAAAACGAAATGAAACTAGAGGCCCGAGCACGCACACAGACCCCGACTAAATGCGCCGGGTAATGAGTTTGCGTCATTGATAACAACAGAGTTATCGTGCCCTCATAGACTCAACATCGAGCGTCACGCGATCATCGCCACTCTCGAGATCGCGAGATCATTCGAGTTTATACTTGAACGGTCTGTAGCACGAGTCCACCCACACCTGTGAAATTTCACTGCAAAGCATACGGGCTCGTATTTATAGCACAGGCCCCCTAAACGTGCACAAAAATTACTTCAGAAGAAGATTATGAGTAGATTGCGAATCTTTACGCAAAATAAAAAATTGCATCAACTTCAACGTGCAAGGGCCAAATGAAAATTTCTTCCGTTCTTTAATTATGTGCATGAGCTGCAACTAATGCATATTGACGCTCTTGAATTTTTCAATTGTATCTACTGCTATAAATTGCTGCGGATCTTTATGCAAAATAATAATTGTTTGCATCAACTGCAACATACAAGGGCCAGGTAAAAATTTCTTCCGTTCTTTAAATTATGTTCATGAGCTGCAACTAATGCATATTGACGCTCTTGAATTTTTCAACTCTGTCTACTGCTATAAATTGCATTTACGCATTTGTTTGTCATAAATACATCAAATCAGCAGTCTAATAATAAGTACGAAAATATCGAATTTTGAGAAAAAATTGTCAATATTTATTGTTTACGGCGACACTTATCGACAACAGCTGTGTTCTATAAATATGTAAATTCACGTTTTGTCGTCTGTTGACGACAGTTGTACCTAAGAGTTAAACGATGTGTATCAGCAAAAATTGAATACAGTACTAATAATAGCGATTTTACTTGGAATTTCTTACGAATGGACTGCAGGCCTTTATGCAAAAATTGTGTCCGTCAGTTGCAAGATACAGAGAGCTGATTGTAAGTTCATTTCATTCCATAAAACACCGGAATGTGTTTGCAGATAACAGGCATTGTTGAGCTCGTTCAGTTTCTCCACTGTTTTAAATTTCACTTACTAATTTCTATTGTAAGTGCATATTATATGCATTATTTACTCATTCTAAAATTCGCAAGTTACATTATTGTTAGAACTTATTTTCAAGGTCTGCCAAGTTCTAGTCGAGCTCCAAATTCTTTGCAGTCGTTCGTTTTTTGTTCAAAATACTGGATATACATACAGAGCTCGTGGCAAGCTCTTCCTTTTTTAGCGGGAATCGACCTAAAAGCACTGGCAGATTTTATTATCAGTCGTTACAATTTACGAGTCGTTAAGTCACGCGAATTTTATTATCACTTCCTTCATCTTGTTTTCTTTTCGTTTTCATTGCCAATAGCTCTGACCTTCTCGTTGTCAACATTTACAGTATATTAATTTCTGAATATCACGGTTTCCTTTATCTGTTCTTGAAAACGTCTCCATAAAAATCGTCATCAACGCGAAATAAATATATCGGTATCTTTATAGGAACTATTAAAAAAATTTACTCTTTCCGTTGGACGATAAACTTCGATACTAGAACTATCGAACCAGTAAAAATGGTTCCTAATTGTTTCTTTCACGTTTACTGAAATTATAATAATGTTTTTATCGGAAGCTTTCAAATGAACTCCTTTATTGAAGCACATGTTACGATAAAAATTGTTGCAAGGTTTGAATGCATGTAGTGTTGTTATTATTACAAATTGGTGTTAATCCACAGGTTATTGCAATTGCAATTCGACAGAACGAAGAATTAGCTGTTCATGTTTATTTTAGCATTATTTCAAGACTTCAAGACCACATTAAACAGGTCGTCACATTCGTCTTGGCGTCAGCTATAACGTTATTGAATTAACAATATATATTGTTATATATATTTATCAATTATCAAATATATAGTGATGATTAAATATTCAAGGTGATCCTAATTTTTTATTAAAAAAAAATACTTGAAAGTTCTTATATTGAGATTTGTAGAAGACTGAGGGATAAACTTCCGAAAGCGACAACCCTTCGATTTTACTGAAATTTTTGTCAAACCTTATCCTTGATTAGAGAAGAAAGTCCCTAAAAGGATTTTTGACGACAAAGCCGTAACCTTTTTTGTAGGGCTTTTTATGAGCTTCATTTTTTGTTTGAAACTTTTTTCTCTAAAATAAATATTTTTGAAAATATTTAGTAAGAACTGTCAAAAGTTTGAAGGGGGCTGGGGGGCAGACGAGGCTTTGTCGTCAAAAGTCCTTTTAGGGACTTTCTTCTCTAATCAAGGATAACCTTTGGCAAAAATTTCAGCAAAATCAGAGGGTTGTCGCTTTGGGAAGTACACCCACACTGAGTACTGATTACTTTTTGTAGAAAACTGGTTGTTCAGTGTTATTACTGTCTGATTAAAAAAAATATTCAAACAAGAATAAGTATATGAGAATTTTGATTTTTGAGCCATGAACAGCTAACGTGTCGACCTGTCTCACTGTGCGTCACGTTGTGTGGGTGCATAAACCCGAGAAGCCTCGATAAAGTCATTGCAGCCGGGTGAATCATGTAAACGCGTGTTTCGTATCTGTCGCACACGCTACCAGAAAATACAGTCTTATCAGGAAACGGAAAATTTTGTAGATACCACCGGCGAGATTGTTTTCCCAGCTGCCGTTCCATGTGCTCATGAAAATATTCATTCGTGAACTCGGTTCGAATGCAGCGAGGTTATGGTTACTCTATGGAGCATCATTCAAGAATATTCGAGACGCGGTGGTGGGGAGGGGGGAGTAAATGTAAACAGGAAAAGTCAACTTTCTGGTTTCTTGGCTGAAGTACAGACTTATCGTCGACTGTCGTGAATTCGCGATATTCATGGAAAATATAAATAGATAATTTATGTGGACCTACTTAAATAGCTGTTACACACTACTACACTGTGAACCCTATTTACATTTCAAATATGTTCGTCTCGCTATTATGTAAGCCAAAAGTAGTGCAACAGTGAATAGGGTTAGTCGAGGTGGCTGTCCTCCCATGTAACCTAAAAATATGTGTTTTATTTAGGAATTTTTTTCTGAAAAAAGCATACACTTTTTCGATACGCGGCTTGTTGATAAGTAAATATATTCAACTTGTAGTTATTATTATATTATTTTTTGTTGCGAAATGTTTAAAACGACCGAGTAACAATATTCTGTCTCTCTCAGAAGCTGTTTGTCTAGCATGAAAATTCATAAAGATTCTGTTAATGATTTTATCTGGTAGATAAACGGATGTTTTTTAAATTCATATTATCAGAAATGAATTTTTTGAAGAAACTCTTCGTTATAGGTAAAATCACATTTAGCATTTTAAACAAAATTACTACAACTTGTAAAATATATGTACTGTGAAATAAAATACTCGTTAAAAAAATAATTCCACGAATTTTTCGACAAAAAGAATGTTTAAAAACAACGTTTCTCTCGAACAGTTAACTAGGCACAACTTCATAAAAGGTCTTCGTGCTCTTTCTAAACGAGTTTAAAAACATGTTTCCCGTTACAAAATAAAACGTAACCGATTACCAAGCCTTTCACTTTATTTGATGAAAGCAACGCAGATAATAAATTGTTTAATAACAGCATGAAAGAAGAATCGAAGTATTAAGGTTCAACGTTTTCTTAAGTTACTAAACACTTCGTCAAACACTGAGCTGTTGCGCATCAGTTTTATCATTGCACAAAGAACGTGCAAATACACTGTTAACATTGTGCATAGAAACAATATGCGCATATAGGCGACCTTGAATTCTCAGATACAGAAATTTCATAAAGAGAATTTCGAAGGTGCTTGTTCGTGTCGGAAAAAAAGCATTATTCAAACAAGCTGCAGACACGAAACATACTACTCGACGCAATTCCAACATCGATCCGCCATGCTTTCGTGGAATCAACAGTACATAATATTCAATCTACAATGAAAAACGTATACTCTGGCACAATATTAAATAGTTTAAACATAGTAAATAAAAACTTGTTAACCAAATAAAAATAAAAATTTAATAACAACAGCCAGAGGCGTCTAAAAGAATAAATCCACGTCGCAGTCGATGTATAATGCATGCATTAGTCACGGACTAAAGAAGTGAATTCGAGACGAGAAACAAAGTGGGCATTATTAAAATTAGAAAACGTGCACTCGCATCAACAACAAAGTTTCAAACGAGGATTTTGCAAAGAGAAACATCGAACTGGTCGACAGAAAGTCGATCCTACGCGAAAGGGAAAAATCTGTGAAAGTATTGTTCTGCACGAACGAGTGTCCCTAGTTGCAAACTGTTCCATCGGACTGTTAATTGCGAGCGTTTAGTTAAAAGCGTATCTCGCGCTTGGCCACGCGGGAATTGTGAAATAGTGAATGGCCTCTCGCGATTATGCTCGAGCCCGCGAATAATTCACCTGTGTCGTGCCGGCACGAAATTTCTCGTTTGCATTTGTTTTTGTTGCAGCCGTTGTAAAAACGCGACGAGTCCGGTCGATCGCTTCGGCGAAAAATAGTTAAATGAAATTACACGTTCGATTAACGATTTTCCTTGGAATGGAAAAAAATGCATCGCACGCCTATTTGCACTATTGTCTCACCGAACCAGATAACGCTATCGTTCGACAATGAGAGACGTAATGCTGCTATTGAGGGGCCACGCGCGTCTCTCGATCGACTGCGAAGTTAAAAGAAGAAGTTTACGACCGAACGAATTATCGCGCCTCGACTAATTTCGTTTTGCAACTCGGCCAATTCGTACTTTATTCTTAGGTGATAATGATACGATCAAGCTCGCCGCTTCTTGGCCTGCAGTAATTGCACAGCACTCAACGATCCGCAGTCAACGATAATTCACTGTGATTATGGAATCAATTATCTGGCATCGTAATTTTATTGCTGATACTCCTAACGCTATGTCAATAAATATCGTATTGAGTTGTACACGAGGAAGGTTTTCTGTCTTTTTGAAACTCTGGCTCGCGACAGTTAATCATCCCCAGAGCTTACGACTGTAATTCATGTTGATATACCACCAGGCAAGCGTCGCCTCGTCGAATTTCGCGTGCCACCGAGATAAGTTTCTACGAAACTCGACAGGAAGCAAATATTTCGCGATCAGAGACTGCAAACAGAAACGAAATTCTCCTCCTCGCTTGTCTCGCATCCCCTGGAAACCTACAATCGTCAATGACGATGCGAATTCCGGATGACAACGAGATGAAGAATCGTAATTAATGGTCTTTGACGCATCAGCAACGTGTGACGTACGATCAACCGGGATTCCGGCGTAGTGTCGTCTTATCAATGGGAAATGACTTCATATAGGGTGGCTGTATTAAGTGATACTAAGAACTATTGTTTCAGCTGATACGATGTTACAAGATAATGCGGTTGGCGACCATAAAAGTAGGGGCAAAGCAATTTATACATCATTCACACAACAGAAACTGAGAAGATAAGATTTATAATGTTAATTACGTTTCCAATATATTTCGTACATAATTAATATACTGCAGATTTTATGCAAGTATGACAAACCTAGATGAAATTTAATATAGTAAAAGGAGTTAAAAGAAATTATTAAAGAAGGAATGACAATTTCATTTGGTCCCTGTGTCTTACAATTGATGCAGACAATTTTTATTTTGCATAAAGATCCACTGTCACCAAATTTTTGCGCACTCTGTCAGATATGAGTGACATGGAAGTGAACGTGTCAATGCAAATTTGTTTCGGATTGTGGAATTAACTAGATGTATCCTGTCTGGAAGAGATAGGAGAAAAGGAGAATGGTTGAGCAGTTGGACAAACAAAACCTTGAAGAATTCATTGAGCCTATTTTATCTCTATATTTACATACGTAGAATCATTCAGGTTTCTTGGCAGGTTTTAAACAATCATTGGAAATGGACTGGGGAATTTTCAGGATTAGAGACGATCGACGTAAATCTTTCGACGATTAAGTGGTGAACGTCTTATTCAAGAATGTGTTATTTCGGGTGATGTAATGTTAATGCAATACGATAATGTTACGTGATATGGAAGGCCTGGTTTATGTCAGATTAGGAGTAAAAAATAAGTACAGAGTCTATCGAAAGTTTAAACGAAACAAAAGATATCATAATTCATTCAAACTACTATACCTTTAAGACCAAACACTCATTGCTTTTTGTAAACGTTTAGAACAAGTAACGATATCAGAGTAACATAGTGGCGTTGAAGGCAACAACACTTGGATCTATTTCAAATTGTAAAGTTAAAAATAAATACTCAGTGTAGCAAAGGCAGAAATAAATAAAAAGAAACTATGAGTACCAGAAGTACCCTGTGTAGCAAAAGCAGAAATGATTAAAACGAAACAACAAGTACCATAACTGCCGTGTATAGCACAGTCAAAAATGAAGAATTCATCGAGTCTGCTATACATGTATTTAATGCCTCTATATGTATTTAAGCCAAGTGATCGAATATTTCCATGCTACCATGCAGAGTTACTAGGAACTTAAAGATTTGCAAAACGGGGAACAGTGTTGCAGCAATAAATTAACGTTGAAGAGAATAAAAAGTGCAGATTTGTCTCAAACTGCAAAGTGGAATAGAATATTCCTATACAGCAAAGAACGTCTCGATGATTACAAGTCTCACCATTCCGTTTCCTTGCTAGAGGATAAACAAGAAAATTCAAGCGAGGGGAAATCATAAATCGTCGATCGAGCAATCGTTCGCGCGAAAAAAGGCTCGGATGACGCGAACGTCTTCGATGAATGAATTCCCCAAGTAATCGTAGAGATCATTGTGTATGCGTCACTCGATCGCGGTATTCCTGCTGGTTGACACGTGATGCAGCGCTGTGGAACGATGATCCACGTGCGGTCAATCCAACGGATCGGTGATTACGCCTCGTTAATACACGCGCGGTGTTTTCCGTCATCAACTTAGCACGGAGAAGGAACAAAGAAGAGAGAAAAAAACGGTACATCGATTATATGTATAGCGAGAACGGAAAAAAGATCTGCGACGGTCGTGCCTACCAGTTTGCAAATAGAATGCCGCCAATCCCGTTTTCCGATTAGACTGGCACCGATACACGCCTCCAGAACCGGAGAGACACCTTTGCTTATTAGAATATCCGATTTTTCCGCGAAGCCATAATCGTCCGCGATCGAAGCGATTCTCTGGAAACCGCCTTGATCCTCGAAACTGTTAAACTGTGTCACTGCGAAACCCGCTACGCAGTTTCGGAAATGATACTAGAGATTCGAGTACCCTCTGTTGGCAAATCGCTCTGTTGACCCATGGCAAAAGTGTCGATCTTGTTTATGATTCAGTGTTGATGAGACAGTTGGCGGTTATCCTTGTCCGATTCGCGGTAGAAACGTGACGATACCGGCTCCGTCTGTTTCGAAGAACGTCTCTCGTCGAAGAAACGATTTTTAGAACGGTTAAATATAGGCCTGCCAATCCGGAAAGCGTTTTTTCGTAGATATCGATACGCTACTTTTAACTGTTGCGTCTCGTGAGCGATTCCGTATGGTTCTAGTCTTTCCTCTGACATCACTTTGTGGAGAATTGTAACTGATTAGACAACTGTTGATTTTCCAAGCAAAACAAGAATTGCGTTCGACGATTGCATCGTGCTGCAGCCGAATAAAGATTTCCTTCTTTCCTTTAAGGGTTCGAAGAAGTTGGAAATTACGATGTGCTCGAATTCTTCTAATTTTTCTACTGCATAAATGCATAAAGTCCACAATCTACTGATCACCAGACAGCGGATTTTATACATTTAAAATGAGTAGGTATAATTTAAAACAGTAAAAACATTACAAAAGTTTAAAAATACTGTTATATTGTTTTCAACCTATTAAACGTATTTTGAAAGAAAATAAATTTCTATTCCCACTCCTCTTTGTGACAATGCGGATAGAACATTTTTATTTTGCATAAAGATCTGCCGTCTATCTCTCTTTCTCTTTCTGTGTGTTACTACAAAAATTAAATATTCAGGGTTATGGAGCTATTTGACAAATTAATTCATGGCTATCATAGTTAGCCAATTGTAACTTTATTTTGAATTCAAATCCTTCAAAATTAGACATTGATTAACTACATGTAAAATAGAGTAAATGCATAGGAAGTGATGGAGATCATTTTGAATAGTAGACTGCATTTTAATTGTTAGAATGTATATAATAAATATCTATCAATTTGTATTATATTAATGCAATTATATCAATGATATATCAATTAATGCAATTATATCGATTATATCAATGCTGTATATAATCTGTATACAATTCATTTGTATACCTAATGTAATTTTAAATGTTTTTCAATCTATATAAAATTACTCTTACTTGTAACTAGACTGTGTATTATATGCATTCATAACATAAATCGATAGATATAAAACATTAGAAAGTTTGAAAGTAGAAAGTTTATTATTATAGAATAGTTAGAAGAGGAAACAAATTTTGATTTTGCTCCTGTTGCTTGAAATTAATGCAGTTTTTATTTTGCATAAAGAATAAACAATGGTGCCAAATAAATACCAATGGACCCGCCATATTCTAAGAACATTCTACACTGCATTTTGCAACGTTAATGTGAAAAATAGGACGGCTCCAGACGGTAGTTATCTAAATAGAAAAATGCTTATCGTAGAATCATTCGATAACACAAGTCAACGAACTTGTCTTGGGTATGGGTTAACGGTTAACGGATCCGGAGTACTCCAGATTTCGAAGAATATAAACTGAGAGATTCGTATTTATTCTGGTATACAAGTTTCAACATTCTGACACCACTGTCGTGTGCTTTAAGCAAGACGTCGCAGTACCAACTTTCCTTTCAACTATCCTTAACTGTTTTTATAAGTTTGCTACGACGGAAATCCTACGTCCCCAGTAGAAACCTATAGAAATTTAAACTTTCTACTGCCGCCAGTGTAGTTTATCAAGCATCAAATTACAACCATCACGAATTTTATTCGAAACGCGTACGACTCTTTTAGTGTTTCGTGCACAATTAGAAACTCGTGCATCTTGTTTATACTCTTCATTTGCATTGCGGTGGAATTTTAAACAGCATTTTGCGAGGTCGTCTCTTACGTGCAGTATTGATTATCGTAATTAGGTATGTTTCTATGTTATCGGTGATATTTATGTATCTGAACGAGATAAAGCGACAATAACGCTAACAAGGGTCGCAAGAATGAACTGCACGAGGTGCTTTCCAAATATAATTTCAAAATTGTTGTGCACATGGAATATGATAATTAGGCGATTTATTAGCACCATATTTAATTGTATTAATCCAGTAAGTTTTAACAATATTTCTCATTTACATAATTTATTCAAAGCAGGGGACTTGTTTACTTCTAATGCTGTTTCTGAACACTCTCATTATCATATTTACCTGTTATTCTAATATACTAAGAGTTTGTTTTCCTCGTTTCAAATCTAACTATTATTCCGACTACGAATTTTCGCATAAGTTTGTATGTTTTTAGGTGGTTATGAATGAATTGTGGTAGTAGAAAAAATTAAAATAAGATGAAGATAGTATTCAGTTTTACAATATACTTCTGTTCTTTTATTTATTTAAGTAACACGTAGCATAAATGCACAAAGATTCACAATTATAACAAGTTCAACCGCAGGCCTACTTCCATGAGATCTGGTCGATAATTTTATCTTTTCCAAACATTTGAAGATACACATAACAAACAGGATAGCGCTATGAAGCTTTTCACCTATCATATATTATCAAAGCTTGGCGCGCTTATACTTTCAAAAATCGAAACTGAAAATACGCATCAGGTAATTAAACTTTACTTACGCAAGAGCTCTTCAAGATTCGAAAATAAATAATTCATTGCTGAATAGTGTTCAATAACATTGTTCAATAGCGATAGCAATTTCTATTGATATCAGTAGTTGAAAGAAAATGATTAGGAATTTTTTCAACTTTCTAATCTTTGAGAACTACCTTTTGTTTTTCAAGACAAGATACTTATAAACATAATACCTGTTCTCATTTTTACTACTTCAAAGTTACAGGTATCATTTTGCAAAAAAAAAAAAACAATCCATACATCAAAGATTTAAGTATTTGGAACATAAAAAATATGGAAATTATCTGTTTGCAATGTATATCAGTGTATTCAATGTGGTAAATATGACGACATTCGTTGGTAAAAGATTAAGAAGCTTACTGCTAGACTTCCGGTTACTAAAGTATTAATCATGTCAAGCCTCACAGCATCCTGTCTCATAAAAGGACCAGTCGACGACGTGACGTCGCTCAAGGAAGCGACTACACAGAATCCTGACTGAAACAACCATACATTCCATCATGGGTACACTACAGATTTTATATATTTTTTATAAGAAAAATTAATATATGAAACAAAAAAACGTAAGAACATGATCATGGCATCTTCACATAATTAAAATTGCCAAAAGGAAAAATAAATCTCTGTGATGATAAAGCATATTTCAAGGTGGCAAAAATATTTTCTCTGCTCAAAGATTCAGAATGAACAGGTGAAACACAGCAGAATATAAACATTTGGAAAAAGCATAGACCATGGTCCTTCGCATTACCTCGAAATAGTTAGAACTGTTAAAGGAAAAAATTAATTTTTTACTGCTCTGTTCAGCAATGTTTCGCAAAGATCCAGAATCAAACAAACAGATGTAACGCAACAAAATAACGCAAAGAACACAATCACACCGTCTCCAAACAACAAAAATTGTCATGGGGAACAATTTCCATTTCACTTTCGTTCCAAGCAATCGATAGAAACAATTACAATATTGCGCTAAGATCCTCGATCAACACTGCAGGTAAACGTTGAAGGGCACCTACCTGGTATTGCTCGTGTCGAATGAATTGCTGAATTTCGCGGATCCTTTTCGGTCTCACACACGAACTTAACTCACTGAACCTCTGATTTGCGATCGACGAGCTCTCGCTGCTCTTCTGTGCATCTGGAGATCAATTAGCCGGCTGTAGGCAGATCGTGCTTGATCAACAACCCCCACGTGACACACCAAGAGAGCGCAGCTCCCACACGGAGGACTCGGCGCGGACTGACACGGTTCCCGGTTCTGCACACTGTCTAACCCACGCTGCCAGTTTCACTGCTCGAGTCAAGTACTGGGAGTATAGCGCGTGTCATCGATGGGAGCGCAGACGTACTACCAACGGGGATCGCGTTCCCTGAACCTCACTTTGCCATTCTGAACAGAAGAAGCACCCGAAGAACAGGAAAGTAAACGAGGAACTCATTCAGTCTGCTCTATCTCTAAATTTAAACCATTCAGTTCCCTTATTATACTGACCTCTAACACGTGGACTGTCACACAAGTTCATTTGAGAGACACCATTCCATAGGTTTAAAAATTAATGTTTTTTTGCGATGGGTTTTCTAGTAAACCGAATTTTATTAGGGTTCAAATGATTGGAGAATTCATTCAGTCTGCTCTATCTCTAAATTGAAACCATTCAGTTCCCCTATTATACGAACTTTTAATATGTGAACTGCCATATTGAAAACATGTGGGTGACATTCTTTGACTAGGTTTAAAAATTAATTTTTCTTGCGATGGATTTTCTAGCAAACCTAATTTTATTAGGGTTCAAATGATTGGAGAATTCATTCAGTCTGCTCTATCTCTAAATTGAAACCATTCAGCTCCCCTATTATACGAACTTTTAATATGTGAACTGCCATATTGAAAACATGTGGGTGACATTCTTTGACTAGGTTTAGAAATTAATTTTTCTTGCGATGGATTTTCTAGTAAACCTATTTTTATTAGGGTTCAAATGATTGGAGAATTCATTCAGTCTGCTCTATCTCTAAATTGAAACCATTCAGTTCCCCTATTATACGAACTTTTACTATGTGAACTGCCATATTGAAAACATATGGATGACATTCGTTGACTAGGTTTAAAAATTAATTTCCATTATGATGGATTTTAATGCATCAAATTTAATCAGGAGCCGTATGATACAGAAAGGCTAACAGTATAATCTTGATACTAAAGTTTCATCTTTTCACTATCTGTTTCATTAATTAAATTAAAAAGGTACAATGAAACCTCTGATACTGAATTCATTGAATACTGAACCTCCTTACAACTGTCCTTCAGCAATAATTTTTCGAAGAGCTCTGATCCGAATGCATCCTTGAGAGGCGCCGCCATAGCTGACGTACTCGCGTAGGTGTTAACTTATGGTAGCAATAAAATTATAATAATTTCTGGTGAAAGCGGACGAAACGAGAGCCGCCTCTCTAAATTGTCTTCGCTGAGCGAAATGGAATGGAGATATACTGTTTCACGAATGTTCAAGACAGTCTGATACGCAAGCTGGAGACGCATAATCTATTGTGCATGCGAATTTATAGCTTCAAGAGAAGAAGGATTCGCGAGGTAGCTTTCTTCAACTGCTTCTCCAATTTGACAGTTTCTGCGTGGAAAGTTTTTGCGAATCTCGATGAACATAAGCGCATAATGGGCTCCGCGGCAGGCATTATTTCCGATAAGTTTTCGCTGGTATAGGTTATCCTGCGAATTACAGTGCTATCTACGAGACAATTGCAAACAGCTGAAGATAAAGCCACAAATAAAGTGACATCACGGTTTGCGCTAATCCAATGAACTTTTTCGCGCTCGCGTAACATTGAAAGACGTCCACCAAGGCTCAAGAACAGAGACATTAATTTCAATTTATCGTCTATTAACGCTTCCCAGTTGACCCGAGCCGAGCGAGTCGATTAGAACAACGATGCTGAAAGTTGCGAGACCGCGATTCTGCCCGATAAGGACGCAGCCGAGGACGTCACCTAAGAACGATAACAGGTTGTAAACCGTTCCGGAAAACACCGGTTGCACGATCGTGTTACATACTTCGATCTGTTTTAGCCAGTAGTCCTAGTCTCGTTTGGGACATCAATTAATGTTCTCCAGACGAAACGGCTCCCTTGGGCCTCGATCTATTTATAAGGTCTCCCTGCGTGTTCCCTGCCATCGCCAACCTCGCATCGAGTCAGTGAACACTGCCACTCATTTTAGAATTCATTGTCTTTGCGGAAAAATGCTCCGACGTTTACTGCTTCGAAGATGTATGCTTGTTTTCTTGTTGGTAGTTAAAATTGTTGTTTTGACAGGGAAGATAGTTGAGTTCTTGGGTAATGTTGATAGTGTAGATATGGAAAAGCTTGTTTAATATATGATGCCGATAAGCCATTGAACACTGTTATTCATTTTATAATACACTATCTTCATGAACCAATGTCTCTTCATTGTTGAGTAAGTTTGAAGGTGTACATTTAACTCTGAACTTAACCGAACACTGTTACTTATTTTATTGTCCATCATTTTCATAGAAAAATACGTCGAGGATACATACCGTTTTTTTTTCTATGAATCTTTTGAGTCGTCTCTTCTTAAGAATAGAAAATGATGCATTGTCTAGTAATGTTGAAAGCATACATTTAAAGAAGCCTGTTCGACACACGAGAACAATGTGTCACTCAACGCTGCTACTTATTTTAGAACACATTATCTATAAGGAAAAATTCGTCGAGGTTGCATAATGTTTCTTTTGTATGAATATTTTGAATCGCCTCTTCGAAAGGAAATATAAAAGATTGCATTGTTGCTTAAACTAAAAATCAGAGTCGCCAGATGAGGGGAGAGAGCACGAATTGAGGGGAAAAAGTTACCCTCTCTCTGCCAGTACCGAACACATGCACGACAGATACGAAACGCATCACGTGACCGGCCCGAGGCGATTGCGTGGGGAATAGCGTCGTAGAAGGGGAAGGTAGAGTGGGGACACAAGTCTTAATTTGGCGACTCTGTTACAATGGGTTACTTAACACCACCACTTACTTTATCACAGAAGCATGCTACCATCGAAGATACATAATGTTTCTTTTCTACGAATCTCCTATACAATCGCTGCGGGGAAAAAAAAGAAAACACAAAATATTACGTTGTTGATTGAAGTTGCAACCATGACAGTGAGTCACTCTAATACTGCCACTTACTTCATTAGGAAAGAATTGAAATCGTCGAAGATGCACAAAGTTTCTATAAAAAATTAAGGCAGTGCATTTAACGCTTTTTGTACGACAGAAACATACCGTTGCCAGATGCCACGATATACATCTATCAAGATATTACTGTACTTGCGAAAATACTGTTTCCTGGGTTTTAATTAGCGTTCAGCTGTTCCTCCAAGGGTTCCCGACGTAAAAATATGAAGCAATGGAAGCGTTACATAAATAAATTATGGACTCGACGATGTCTGAAACAAACAGTTATTCCGTTCGGAATAGTGAATTAAAAGTTCTGCATTGTCAGTGGAACGTTGCAATCTTTAATATCATATTCGCTGCAGCATAAACTTTCTACGGTGCATGCGCAACCATCGTTTATTTTCGGTTGTCATCTCGTGTACGTAGAAGTATGACTCATTTCGTCTTTATGGTACGTAGGACATTACTCCATTGTTCGTCTGTCCAATTAATGGAAGAAGAGTGTTCTTTTTTCCAGAGACTGAATGGCGGTTTCCTTCGGCCGACCACTCCCCTGTGTAATCTCGCTGAGTAAAGCTTTCTACTCGCCAAATCATCTATATACCATTTTAAATCAATTCCAATCGCCGTCGATAGGTAATTCACGGCTATCTTGAAAAACAAAAGATTTCACGAATTACAAAGTTAACACCTCGGGATGCAAAATTTTTAATTAATTAAATTAGGTATTTCAATTGCCGGTTATCTTGAACACAAAAGACTCGACCGCTTGAGAACTTCATACCTTGCAATTTAAATTGTAAATTAATTCAAATTGTCGATCTATTTCCAAATTTCTTAACTAAATTAGTCATTTCCAACCCCTCTTATCTTGAAGAACAAAAGACTTCACTGCGTCGAAATTTAAATAGTTAATAAATTCAAGTTATGGGTTTTTCCAAATTGCTCGATTTACAAAATGATTTCCAAACCACTTTCCGAAAATCCTATTTATAGGCTTCCAATAGATCAAGAATCACCTCGAAGTTTAAATCGTTATTAAATTCGAGTTGTCACCTTTTCCAAATTAATCGATTGAACAATTGTAAATCGTAAGTAATATTTGTTCGATATTTTGATATCGTGTCTTTGTCGAGTTAATCAATTCGAATTTACAACCTAAAGACAAGCGGATAGACGATTTCATCGATAACAGATAACATCTGAAGATTTCGTAAGGCGACCATAATTTTGGGAGAAGTGTTGCGATATGTTAGCGCAACGCGTTGTACTCGCCAAGAACATCAAACTATAAACTTTTCCGTCAGTGTTCCGCGTAAAGTTATTTCTGGATAATCCTCGTTTATCGTTGATTCGAGTCGTGATTCCCCAAGAAAGATATCCTACGAACACTTTGTAGATAATTACAAGGAAACATCTTCTCTAATTTATGATAATTTAAGCAAAGAAGTTCTACTTTGATCGCGGCACTTCCGCAATCCGCGAAGAGTGAACACGAGGAACTGTTACACATTGTACGGGAAATCTTACCGGAATATCTTGGACCTCCAATCAGAGCAGAAGATTTAGAAGTAATTCAATGCAAATTCGGCGGAGCAATGGCGGCTCGGCGATTGCGAATCAATGCGCGCTAATAAATAGAACGTGCAATTTCATTGGCTCTTTGTTGTTCTCGTGAAACGAATCGTTGCTGACTAACAACTGCGGACTATGTTTTGAAGAGCAAAAGTACAAGCAATTATACAAATAACACGGTTTGCATTCTTGGTAGAGGAATTAAACGTTCTATATCTGTGATTTTTTTCATTTTTTAAGTGGAAATAAGTAAACTTGAATTTCATTAGGTCAGTTTGTAAGCCGTACAGTTCGTAATCACACGTAATGTTGATAGTCTGTATATTGTTCAAGCGATATTTGTAAGTAGATTGAAAAATTGTTCTGTATTTAAAGTAAGTCAAAAAATGAGTGCTAAAGAAATTCATTCTTAACATTGTATGCTGCGTCAATTTAAAAACGTCAATTCGCTGTTAAAAACAGTTGTGACGTACATGAAGAGCATGTTTTGAGTGTGAGGAGTTTTCCAAATGTTTAAATGAAGTTCTTTAGCAACCACGTTGCACATCGAAGGATTTCTAATTGACACAGAAATTTTCTCATTTAAAACCACAGGAATTGTTTTGAAAATGGAATCGAAATGCAGATTGTTAAATGGGAGGATATCATTAAAAACAGTGGTGAGTATGTATTGTGCTTAAAATAATACATAGTTTGAATCCTGAGTCTTGCTAGAATTAGCAATTTCCAGTTGAAAAATTACAAGCAGAAAGTTATTCGGCCTTTATCATATTGAAATATCATGTAGATGCTTCCATATTTTAATAAACACGACTCTGAGCCGGTCTGATAACAGGAACGCAGATAAGGGAGCGCTTTATCAGCGATAGTTAGAGTGCGATAAGGCGTATCCTTCTCCCCCGCAAATTACTTTGCGCAACGGGTACGTCGTACGAGATGGTTACGAATGTAAAGTAAGTTATCGCAAGATGCGATCATGCAAGTGCAGTAAAATCTTAATCTACCGTGGATTAATTTGACTTAAACTTTCCACTTATTGCGACTCTTGTTCCCTTTATTCTTACGTAAAAATCAAAATAACAATGGCATTAAAAAATTCAACTCGAGACCTTCCTAATACGTCATATATTAGCGCGAATTATTTTTTTAAGAAGAAGAACGTACACAAACTTTCAAATTTCGTGTTTTCACCTGTCGAGGCAAGACGGCGACAATCTCTCAAACGAACATCACAACAGTCGTCGTTTAAAGCTATAAATCATGCAAAACCAGACTGCTATCTAAAGAAAACGCTCGATGAAATTGCGTCTCGATCGTGTTCTGCTGAAATGGCACGCAGTTTCGCTGGCAATGGTAGCGCCGTCGCTAACCGAGAGAAAATCGATGCTAATAACGAGATTGACAGTTTTAAGTGCTCTTGGATCGTGCGCGCGTATGAAAAATAACATCGACAGAATCATTTTCACGCGATGAAATGACATTCTAGAACTCGCGATAAAACTAACCACGTTACGATTATCATTACGTTACCGATATATAATGAACCACTCAAGGTACTCTGAAATTTGCTAGTCATTACAAAACATATTGAAATAGATGTTGTAATAGACAACGACTTCATTGCAATTTAAAACACTTTCCATGTTCCCATCGTGATGATCTGCAATCAAATAAATTTACCATTCGAGGCCGTAGCTGTTAAATGAATTCATAAAAGTTGGGAGTTGTAAGAGACACAAATGCAAATGCAATTTTCAGGACTTCAAGTTTTTTCGGTTTTCAAAATTTTTTTATTGTAATTTTGAAACGCTTCAATTCGATTAGGATTGACTATTTAAGTGTAATTGCGTGTTAGTTCCGACGTCCTCTCACGAAGGTTCTATGTATTTAAAATAACAAATTTTTCTAGCCTTCGCAAACTTTTGAAGTCAACTGTTCCATAGTATCGACTAATACGATATATTCATATCTTGACGAGCTGTATCAACAAAACTAATGCAAATTTCTGCCTGAAATTTATGGGTATACTCTTCATGAATGCTACTTTTTCGCTAAAACAACAAAAAGATCGATTTGTTGGAGCTGGTAAATAGGGTTTCTGTTTTAACCTTCCGCCGGCATAAAGGTTCGATTATTTCTTCACATCTCTACGTCTAATGTTTTTTTTTAAACATTTTTAAACATTTTAAACAATTGCCCAAAGGATCACTAGCACGTATCTCAGAAATTTTGAAAGCCCAGAACAATAAGAAATTAGATCAGGGAAAGATCCATATTGCCGGCGGAGGGCTAGCATAAAAATGGTTTGCATAAAAATGGCAGTCTACTTTCGTCCGAAATCGGCCCGGAACTGCGACACATGGTCGAACGAGAGCAGGAGGTGTCTCAGAGTGGAGAAAGAGAGAAAAAGACGACGTTAAAGTCAAGGGATCCCGTTCTTCGTGTTATTCTTCCTTTCTCTCCGTCTCTCCTGTCTGTGAAGGTCGTCCAGTTTTCAGTGTTGAATCGGAGAGCTGTACAGGCGTCATTTTAAATATCAAGCGACTCCGATACTTCCTGTAAGTTGCTATATAGCAGCATGATCGTCGGCCCGTGGCCTGCACGATTTTCCAGGAACGCGGGTCGTGTGTTCGTCGGAGATTTTCCGTGATTCTTGACCCGCGATAAGCACGCTAATTTTCCCACAATTTCGTTTCCACGTGAAAGGTCGCTACAATGAGAATTTTTCTAACTCTAGGTTTATGAAGCACTCATAAATAGTGACTATTTCACATTACTTTATAAAACTAACAGGAATCCATTTGTTCAAAAGCCATACTTTTTATGATATACAGAGTTTACCATTCGAAATTTCGCACGCAAATTATTTACGGAACTATAGCTGATTGTAACAAATATTTACAATGAAATTGATTCTGTTTGGGGGAGACATCTTATGGTGATCACAAATGTTCTCTAGGTGGACGTGCCATTCTGTCTAGCTAACTAAACTAAATTTTTAACTGCACTAAATGATCTAGAATGACCTTGAAAGGCGAAAGCGTTATATACATAAAAACATTCAGTTCTGTATAAACAAAAAACAGAGATCACCTTGAAATCTCGGAAGCAGAAGATTTGTGACCACCGTAATGAAACGGAGTAATTTTAAATATTTTTCACAATGAGCTATAGTTTGTTGACTGGGACATCCTATACACCCAACGAAATTTTATTGAATAATTCCTGATGGTTGCATCTTTACAATCTCATTAATCGTAAAAATTAAAAATATTGGAACCCGTCATTTCGACGGGTCCCGTGAACCTAGTGTTAATTACAAGCTCGAATAAGACGTGTATCTACACGTGGCTCTAATTGGAGGCGCGCAATCGACGCCGCTAATTAGTCCGACGACAAGAGTGGCTCGTATAAGATTTATTCGTCAGAAGTATTCCCTGATCAATTTCGGTTAATCGTTCCTAATCGATTACGGATGCTCGATTATCACGCGGTCATAATGATTGCGTTTGACACGCCGATAGTCCCTGACCATTGAAATTGCATTAATCACCGGGCGAGCATTTAAAATGGTGTCTCCGCAGGCGGCGCCATCCGATTTGTTAAAACAATTCGAACGTTGTTATTGGCGACGTAAGCTGGTCTCATCCGGTTTTTACAGATCAGGACGAGAACCGTGGACATCTTCTATTACAGAGATCGAGAGAGAGCATAAAACGGATCGACGCGACGCGAGAATAAGCTGTTTTATATGCGACAGCGTTACAAGCTGAAAAATATTATTTATAATTAACAAGCCGTTTAACAAGCTCCGTATTTTTACGCGAGATGAATTTAAATCTTCCGATGGACGAATGGAAAAAACCGCCTGCAAATGATTACGATATCAGAAGATGCTCGATGGTAGTAAAATATTTCTATTTATCTTTGATCGTTAATTTCAGATAGTAATAAGTTATTGTCCGAATTAGATTTCCATCGCCACGTAAATGGCACTTAATTCTTGCGACCTGCGGGGCGTTCCTCTAATTATATGATATGACAATGTAGCACGGGTCAAATTGTCTTAAATATGACGTCGTGCAGCACAATTACTCACGCCTGATCTCCTTTCTGCATTCTGAAGTAAGCATGATGTCATTTAATTAAAAAAAACATTAATTTAAAAAATGTAAGTTACATTAATCAGAAACTCTCCTACAATAATCTAAAAAAATGTCAAGCATTTATTTATACTAGATAAATTTAAGGTGCTTAATCAATTTTACAGCTCTGTAGTAAATAAAACAGTATTTATTAAAATTTCTTAGTATTTTGCATTTCTTGTATATCTAAATATAAGAGGCCAATAATAAGATACAAATATATTTGTACATACAAGACAGTACAAATATAATTAACATTGTATAACACATATGGTATATTAAATTTGTGTATGATCAATTTACATTTGCTCGTGTATTACCTACTGCTTCTGTTCACTGTATATGGAAATCACTTGCACACACTGTATAATCAAAGGCAGCCTCTAAACGGCATCTCTTTGAGAAAAGTAATTCCCTGTTTTTCAGTAACAGTCTGCTGAACTCACAACACGAATTGAAAGTCATTTTGAGCCTCATGCACACAAGATGCTGTACATATATACATAGATATCCCTGGGCAAAGAACATGTAGAATAAAAACCTCGCTAATGATATTGAATGCTTATTTATGCCTCTAGAGCAATAGGTTCTGGCATTTTGTCTTTTGTTCTCTCTGTAAAAATATGTGAGTCAATATAAGGAAGATATGTTACGACTTCTACCTTGCATTTAACAACTTACCTTTCTTCTTTTCTGGTAATTCTTCCGGTACATCTGGTAAAGCAACATTTTCCGGTTCTTCCGGTAAAGTTAGATCCGCTGGAACTTCTGGAGTCTTTTCCTCAACCTCCGCTGCTAATAGAGCATCAAGTTCTGCCTCAACTTCGCCTTCATCCTCCTCTGTTAGACCTCCTAATAATATTTCATCTAATTCCCTCTGCTTGTCGATGCCATCTTTGGTCTCGTCCATGATCTTCTCAATTTCTTCAATGGATACCAATTCCTGTAGCTTCTTCAGTGCAACGTTGCCCACTTTTAGGCCATCCACAACCTTCATCTCCACCTGAGCAAACTCTATGTCGTGTGCCATGCGTTCCAGGTTCTCCAGCTGTCCATCAGTCTTTGATAGTAGTTGCTCTTGGAATTTCTTTTTCCGTAGCAACAACAAAGCTCGTCTAAAATAAATGTTGCAACAGACATTAAGTATATTTTGAACTATATAGAAACAATTGAAGGACAAAGGAAATTGATACATACTCCTTTCTTCCATTTTGAATAAGTTTCTTGGCAAGTAATCGATCTTTTTCGAGCGTTTGCTCTATCCTCCTTTGATACTGTTTAATTTTATCTCTAGTCTGTTTTAATTGCTGTAAAAAGAACAGTGTTTTGATTAGCTATTGTTAGAACGATGAAGAGGTTAGGAAGCTGCAACACAACGTACCAGAACTGCTTTGTCCTGCTCGGTAACACGACTCGGTGGTTTTTTCTTTGCGAAAAATATGCCCATTTTGTTTAAATATTGGACTATGTTATCAGTCAATCTGACATGTGGTATCTCGATGAAGATGCATGTCACGTTTGACAGGTGCACTTGAAATAGCAATAACTGAATGAACCATGGTCAGCGCCATGCTTGCGGATCGATGTATCGATGGATCGCTTTCATTCAGGGCGCAAAATATGAATGCGAGATATAGAACAAACCACAGAGGTATACCTATATTAATAAACTAATTACCATATACATATTTTATGAAATAATTTCGTATATATATACAAAATTATTTCTTCTATCAGGGTTTCTATTGTATTATAAAAAATATTTAAACCAAGCTCCACAAGAATGAAAATAATAAATGCATATAGAATCATATATATATCAGATAAAGAAATAATCTAATTATCCAAGGTTCAATGTAAGTATAAAATAACAATCGATTTCCACGTTGGAAAAATAAAGAGTAATTTTTACTATAACTATATGATTATATTTGGATATAAATACAATTAAAAATTCTACTGAACTTTACTTTATTCTTAACCAGGGATCGAAAGAGATAGGAACTTTTATTTAATAGATGCTATTTAACACTATTATAGTGATTCTCTTGTTTATAAATGTTGAAAAAATTATACACAGTTAACTAACTAGTTAACTGAATCTAAGAATTATTACAATTTAAAGCTAGCTTGTATTGTTCGTAAATGTTTTAAAATAGATTATTTTAATGGAAGAGAATTAAAAAAAAAAAACGGAAGCTAATTATTTATTTCGATCCCTTGTATTAATAAAGATGGCGATTTAAGTTCGTAAGAGGTGGTAGAAGAGGAGGTTAAGGGAAAAACAACAAAGACATTAGATTGAATTAAACAATGTCCATTATATTATATATTTTATTCCCACATACACACGGCACGTTGTGAACCTTTTCTTAAATATTAATAATATTATCATAATAATAATAATCATCATCATCCTCATCATCATCATCATCATTCTCGTTATCATCGCAATGATAATAATTTTTAATAATAATAAGTAAACAATAATAAACATAATAATGTGAATTCATGAGATATATTTATATTTATGTATATATATTTATAATAAATCATATAGTAATAATCATCGTATTGTAATATATATTTATATGTACAGAGGGGTACAATATTGTTATTTTTTTATTAGTTTAATATTTATAATCGCAATATTATATTTACTTTTGTCTGTATACATACACAATGAATTAAATTATCGGCCCTTTCTTACGCCACACCTGCGGCGAATAAATTCTCTCATTTTTCTATCTTTTGTGTCTATTTTTTTTTCGCTTCGCACGTTTCTTTCTCTCTCTCTTTCTCTCTTTTTTTTAATCTCACACCCCCCATCTCAATCAATTGCAAAATGGGGGGTCAAGTTAATTCGCCCCTAGCGACGGCGGGAACGCTCGAATATCATTTTATTCGCGGAAGAAAAGAGCCGCGGTTTCTCATAATTCCTTTCTTCGCAATTTTTATTATGTGTTTTTTTTTGTTCTCTTATTCCTCTCGCTCTCTATCGTTCTCTCTTTCTCTCTCGCTTTCTCTCCCACTCTGCCACTCTTCGACTCTCTCGCTTCTTTAATTTTTTTTTCCTCCTTTCGAGAAAGGCGTCGTCGAGTCAATTCGAACGGTCTCGAATACGCAATCGACTATACATTTCTCTGAACACGATCTCAATATAATCCGTGATCGTTTTGCTTTATCTTACAAAACATCCATTATAGTCTGGCCGCTTTTGGATAGAGAGTCGCGCACGTTTTTCTCTCACTATGCAAATGCCTGGAAAAATCTTCTTTTTGTCTTTCTCGTTTGATCTCTGACCGAATCGCGAATTTTCGAACAATTTATTGGTTACGCGAAAACACAAACGTTCTCGGCTTTCTATTTGTTATTTCGTATATTTTGTTCATTTTGCTTTTCTCCTTTCCTTCCTACTATGCATTTTCTTTTTCTTGTTCGTTTGGTTACACAAACACGCGTTCAAGATCGAAAAAACAGAAACGCGCGCGGCTCTGACGCCAACAGCGAGCCTTTCATAAATATTCTGTACAACGTTATAATTATTATAAATCATCATTATATCTTATATAGAGTCTTACCGTTATGTCATTATTATCGGTAGTGTAAAATTGAAACTTTTACGTACTTATGTAGATTAGATTACCGTCCGTACGGCGGTCGCCCGCCGCTCGTCCGTTTGCTTTTTTTAATTAATTATTTATTTACCGTTTTTTTCATCTTTATCTGTTCTTTTAAATCGATACATAATCGTATGATTTTTTTATTTTTCTTTAGTTATGCCGTACTATACGTATTGTAATCATTTACGATTAGTAAGAATATGTAAAATCGGTATTTTGTCTTAGTCCATGGCGCTTTGCTCATTTAATTCAATAAATCTCATTAAGCATCCACATAATTGTTTAATATACATGGAATTAAAAGTGGCTTATTTATTGCTTGTTATATTGCATGTTTCCTCATCGCAAGCTGTACCATGCCGCCGAGCTTCCGTTTCCATTTTTTCCCTTTTGCTCATTATTTTTTTACTCTCGCTCTCTCTCTTTCTCTCGCTCTCTCGCTCTCTCTTGCTCTCACGCTCTTTCTCTCTCTCTCTATCATTCAACGCATCCGCCATTGCTTTCGTGTGGATCGCGAGGCGTCGTAAAAAATATTTTAAAAAGTTTCTCGTTCTGTTCGGCGTGTTACAACAAAATCGCGGCTATGATTCTCTAATACGACGATCACGAGTCTGTCTGTGTGTTAATTACGTGTGTGTGTGTGTGTGTGTGTGTGTGTGTGAGTGTGTGGATTTGTGTATTTATGTCTCTTTTGCAAACGAGAATTCTCAGGCTCCCGGAATTCATAACATGCCGTGTACACGGAACATTCTTTGTTCTCACAACGTATACAATAAAAAACGGAAGAGAGGACAAGAAAAGAACAAAAAAAAAAGAATAAGAAGAAGAAGAGAAGTCATCTCACGGAAAAGTAAGAATCACAGCGAATCGGGTGAGTGCTCGAATTGTTTCATTTTTTTTTTTGTTCGTTATGTTCATCTCACACATACATACAACGTTCGCGAGTTCCCCGTAAAAATTTCGAATCGATTTAAAATTGCATTTTCAGACTTCGCTCTCTGCTCTCTTACATTCATATTACAAGTTCCGAGAGGACCGTTTTTTTTCCTTTTTTTCCATTTTTTTCCGGTTTCTTTGTTCGTTTCCTCGCAGAAGACGCGACTGAATATATTATATTGTGCTCGGTGTGTATTCGTGTGTACGTTCACGTGAACTGTTGTTCCACGTTTCGCGTCGCGAAGACCATACCGAAACCTAGAAAAGCGAAACAACGCTCGTTTCGAAAACAGAAATAATCACCGGGAGAAAGACCGTGACACACGGTGCCGATGACGTCGACCGGCTCTAGACTATCAAACAAATTTTAGATCTCGTAGATCGGTTTGATATGTCAATCGGAAAACAAATCGAGCAACTTATCACGAGGCCTCTCAAAGATACGCGATTGCCTTAGCACGATTCGATCGACTAAAGTCAAAGGAACGATCTTAACTTATTACTGGTGTACCCTGAACGTCCAGTGCACTGGTTGGGTCCATAACAATCTCAAAAAACAGTTTGAAAAATGCCGGAACTTCTAAATAAACTCTTGTTTCACTTTTATTAACCCCTTGTCGTATAAGTCAGACTCGTGATGAACAATTCAAACAAAATTTACTAGATAAGAATTTTATGCGTTTCTATTAAGATGAAATCCTTCTATCCTTCTGTAACCAATATTTAAGCATTAATGTAAATATAGGCACACAATAAATATATAATACATTTTCAAAAGACATCATCAAAGAAGTTCTAGTTATTGTAATCATACGGCAAGGGATTAATTTCACCGTAACATATGAACAATTTTTTAATGAGCAAGAAAAAACTGTATTTATTAATGAACATATAGATATAAAATTTGATCTTGAGGGTGTTTGTTGCACAACAGGCATGAGCAACAAGCGTTTTTCGCTATTTGAGCGCTTAGAATTGCTCCAGGAGGGGATAATGTCAAAGTATGTGGCTCCCTCTGTGCGACACGCTCCCAGTGGGCGTGGCTTCGACCCTCTGTAGCCAGTATAGTGCCCCGAAGGGCTATCCAAGTTCACACCTGTCATTAAGACAGTATTTTTCACCCGTGCACTGGAAGGTTAACGCGTATTACGTTCACCGTGAAACTGTAGCGACGCAACAACAGCGTAATCAATGTAAAACAACGTCGCCGCAGCGAAAAGTGTAAGGGCAGCACGATTGTGTAACGCGTGAGCGAATCGGAGTACCATATGGAGAATAGAGAAACGTTTCGTAAATGAAGACCGATGGCAAAAATCAGTGCAAACAATTAACTCATCGGGATCGTTAAAGCGTTCGTTTTCCCGTCACTTCGTCGAAAAGATCATCGAAAACTAACGCTCTCAGCTTCTCCCAATGTATTAGGGATGCAAACTAATTCGTGACCTTGTCTTCATGTTGTTCATTTGCAATCCAAACATATTCGAGTCTCAAAACTAATCCCCATAATTTCCTATACAGTCACACCATTTTACGGATGATTGATGAACTCAGCAAAATGATATTCATATATAAAATGAAACGGATAATTATAAATGATTTTTTGCTCGGGCCACGAATTAATTTGTACACCTAACATTTGATTGGTTAAAGTACCTTTTCAAACAGAAGAAACGATCATCGAGATGTGAAACGCTTCGATGTTCGTAATAGAACAGCGAACAATCGGTTATCGGTTAGCAGTGTATTGTTCGTATTAAAACCTCGACAGTGAAAGTAACGTTCCTAAATGGGCTGCGAATGAAAAACTCGTTATATGGCGATCAGTGTATATGTACGACGGTTAGCAAAACTTCATCGAAGCTCGTGGCTGTAATCCTTGTTGTACGCAGGAAGAATATTAACAGATTACATGTAACTGCGCATCCGAACATGTGCACGTGTAATTACATGATTAATATAATTATCGTAATATTTATGCTGCTTTTTTTTTGTTTGCGTGCGTATATATATAATATATTTATATACATACATTATGGTATGGGGTTACGTTCACGTTACATTCAGGCCCGCGGCTCGATCGGACCGCCCCCGCCCGTCGTTTTCGCGTCTAATTGGCTAAAAATCGGCAAAGTCGATCGGGTTCGACCGCGCCGCCGCCGTTTATTCGATTTTCCGTTAAACGAACACGTGCCCGCAATCTTGCGAGACACTCTAAAACACTCTAAAAAGAATTTTCTATCCCAGCCAAAACAAACAGAAAATCGTTAATGGTTCCGGCGAGCGGCGCGATCCGGTCGTGGTCGCGTTCTCGGTAAAAACTTTGAAAAGACGAGGTCACTTCAAATACAATGATAATCGTATTCGTAATACAGCGATTATTGCATTCCGACAAATAGAGCAAATCATAGAGGGACGTATCCGTGGGTAATACCATCCGTAAACGTGTTAATCCTAGCAATGAACAATAGTGTGATAATAATCCTTAAGATATACAGAAGTCAACAGAACAGGAAAACAAAAAAATAATAATATCAATAATAATAATAATAATAATAATAATAATAATAATAATAATAATAATAATAATAATAATAATAATAATAATAATAATAGTAATAATAATAATAATAATAATAATAATAATAATAATAAACGCGTGAGCATCGTTCAGCCCACATGTTCCCTTGACGCGCGAATTAAAGTAACTCCTAAGTAGGATCCTTTTTTTTACCCTACATCTTGGCTGCGACTACGAAAAATCGTCGGAGAACACCGTCGATCGATTATATTACAATTAATTGAAACCCGATCTAGAGGATCGTGTTCCCGTGTGTTTGTTTTTCGGCCGGTTTCCCCGTTATTTTCACTCGCACAAGCTCGGAAAAAATCAATGAAATTCGAGGAAAACCGCCCGGGAGTCGCGTGCGTTAGTCGCAGCAAGATTCTCGGTGTCGATCTTTTTCCTCATACGCACGAAAATGATCTTTCGAAAATTGTCTATCTATCTACGGACTTTTGCGAGTTCGTCTCATACGCACACGCACTCTTGCACACACACACACACACTCTCTCTCTCTCTCTCCCTCTTTCTCTCTCTCTCTCTCTCTCTCTCTCTCTCTCTCTCTCTCTTTCTCTCTCTCTCTCTCTCGTCTCTCGCCACATTTGCATCGCGCGCAGAGCGACGGGGGTTGTTTTCTCGTTTTTTCCTCAGTTTTTCTCGGTTTTCTTTCATTCTCTCTGTTCGTTATCGAGTGCACGATTGTGTGCGGCTTCGTTCGAACGCGCGGATTCTTGTTAGCGAAAAGTTCGCGAAACTAGCCGTTCTAGGAAACATATTCAGCAGTCAAAAAATAGAGGGTGCGCAGAAAGCGATCGAAGGATCGATATCGACGAATCCATGAGACGAAGTAATATCTCCTTTCACTCTCTCGTTAGTCTCCGTATTTTGCTTTTATTTTTTGGTATTCGTGCGGTAAGAATGTCAAGAGTGTTCGGAAGAGTCTGATCGAGTTTGATCGAGCGTGTTCATGTGTACGTGCCGGTGTGTGCGCGCGCAAATTTGTTGCAAATTGTTCGCGAGAGCATGCTCGTTCTCTCGTTGTCTCGTGGAAAGAAAGGTTCTCAGGGTTGAAAAATAGTGAAGATCGTCTGGTGAATCGTTTTGGGTCACTCTGTTCGTCCGACGACCCACTTCGAGGGGGATCGCCAATTTTATCTTTGTAATGAACAACGCGAAACAGTTTCATCGAATGAGTGATAGCATATACTGTATATTATCTATATATATATTAGAAGAAAACTATTGCTAGTTGAATAATTTCATTTCTATTGTGACCACGGTACCGCGGCAATTTCCAAGTCCTCGAACTGAACTATATCCTCTCCCTATGGCTGTAAATACCTTCGATGCGGTGTAATCGATTAATTAACAGTTTCCACGTGTATACGATTCCCTAAATGCGCATTGATTATGTCGTTAACATTATTACTCGACATTGCTTTGTTTGTTACTCGGAGTAACTCTGTTTCAAACGCTCGTAATCATACCACCAACCGCAACGAAATTCGGCAAAGCAAAGGTCCTGTATCGAAAACAGTAAAATCCGAAATGAACGATCGTTTTGGCTTCTTATTTTATCGGCCTATCGCAATAAAAATGATCGAAAACGGTAACAAGATCATCCGGGGGAAAACGTGTTGATTAGAACTGCGTTACAAACGATCGTAAGATTACTAATAAGTACCACAAAATCGGTTTGTTGTTTCTTTTCACACTGAAATATTTAACGTTGCTGCTGCTGATTCTCACTTCACCGTTCAACCACGGAACGACAATGATCAATTTTTCACTTGGTTTGCGTCTTCCTCGCACTCTCTTCGCAATGTTGACCTCCATTTCCTTCCTCCTATCATCTTCTCGCAGTGTATATATATATACATATATAATTTGTATCTTTTGTATCGATTATCGTAGTTATTACTTATCACTTATGCGCATGTATATATATATGTATATATATATATATATATATATATATATATATATATATATACATATACCTGGGTATTTGTATGTGTTTCCGTGTGCTCGCACACGCGTGTATGAGCGTGTGAGTTTGCGCGATAAGTGATCGAGCTCGGTCGATGAGTGAACGGCGTCGTCTAACTTTACATATTTGCCATAATAATGCTTGCTTGCGTTTGATTGTTTCGTTTCCCCAAAAAACACAGTTCCGGATTTCGGTTTTGTAGAAAAAAAAGCGTCGCAAAGTAAGAGACTTTTGGACTGCATCGCACAACGAGCTCGCCCCGGTCGCGATTTCTCTTCCTTCTTCGTTTTTTGTTTTGTCGTTTTGTCAACTGTCCGCTCCCAACCCTCTTAATCTACCCTCTTTCCCACTCCCATTGCACCCCCGTTCGGCTCTCCTCACACGATCGGTGGTGATCGAAAAATTTGTCATCAGTACAATAGTATAATTAGCTTTTTAAAACATCAATAACTATATATATACAAATGCATAAAACAATGTCTCAATATATCTGTTCATCTCCATAATCCTCATATTTTTGTTTTGTTTGTCGCCTTAATCGTTTATAATATAGACATAATATATTTTTTCTGTGCCTTTCTTAATCGTTCATTATGTATATTTATATTTATATATATATATTTATATTTATATATATTTATATATATACTAGATGTAGATATAGACGTAATATTTCAATATTAATGTATTTCATATTTATAAATATAAACGCGTGGACTGTACTCACATATACTCTTTGCTTGCTCTCCTCTTTCTTGGTTTCTCTCTTTCTTGCATTTTTTTTTTTCGTTTTCGCCTAACTCGGCTCTCCTATCCCGTCTCCTTATTTCCATCGTTCGCTTTTCTCGCAATCAACTAGCTCGCATTCTCTTTCGTTTTTTGTTTCTTCTCTAATTAATAATTGATCGTAGATCTCTTTCGAATATGTATATTTATTTATATATAATAACTCTCTGTCACTCTGCCAGAGGATTCTCGCCGAAAGTCGCCTGGGTTCCTGCTGCAAAGTTACCTTATAGTTTGATCGTGAACGGGAGAAACTTATAGTAAGCTCGAACGAAAGCAATTCAATCGTCGATACGCGTTTCGGAGCCTCGCTATCTTCTATCACGACAAATTCGCTATCTACTGCAAGTTCGATCGTCAAGATCCTCGGTCAATTCGTTCCGAGTAAACCGTATTGTTGATCCGATCCGTTTATCAATAGTTTAAAACGATGAATTGACATCAGTTACCAGGAACCCAAAATTCTTTCACCCTAACTGCGAAAAGTTACAACTTGTACACTTAAGCATGACTTCTTCTTTATGCTCCTCTCTGTCTGCTACGATCTCTCCCAATCTCGTTCGATCTCTCTGAACTGTGGTGTTGTGTGTTCCGGTATACTACTACCATTCCCTCGCGAGGTCTTTCCGTTCGTTAACTGGCAAACTAAAGGTTCGACGCAGTTTCTGAAGCCAACGTGACAACGTGGAGCAAACTCGTAGAAAAGGATCCGCTAATTCGCAACAACGATAACCTGCTCCTGGAGAATATCCTCTTCAGAAGTCTCTGTACAAATCTAGGGGAACGATTAGGACGAAAATAACGCAAAATTTCGAATCCAAGGAACGGACATTTCTGATCGCTCGCATCCAATGCAGTATCCTCTTTCTCCCGATGTAATCCCGTTCTTTTAATACTTTCATATCCCCTATTTTTTTCCCTCCTCGCTGGTTCTCCCAGGATACTACCTTTGGTCCGATACATGCACCTCTTTCTTCTTTTTCCACACGCATTTATCGTTTGTCCGGGAGGCGTAACGAAGCAGCTACCATTTTGTTTCGCTTGCAAGAAAGTCAGCGTAGCACGTTTTGCAAGACACACGCGACCGCAGTTCGTTCCATTGTTTTCTCTCGACCCTTTCTGCCTCCCATGAGGGTGGACAGCATGATTTTCTCATCTCCAAAGGACGAGCGGGATCTCGTCCAGATCAACTTAATAATTACAGTAACCCGTGAATATAGTGTACATTATTATTCCTCCGTTTTGTTCCTCTTATTTATCTTGTTTTTTTTTTTTTGCATTTTTGTTCGTTTATTTGCCATTTTATTCTTTGTGGTCGTGACGAAGTATTGCTAACGTTCGTAACAATTGACTCGTTCGTTTAACATTTATTACTTCTTCTTCTTCTTTTTTTTTCACTTTTTGGTTTTTCCCATTGCGCGCACGCACAGCCGCGTACAGAAAAACAAAATGGCCGCCGTTCGACGTGTCACGCGTCCGAATTTAATTTTTCTTTCTTCTCTCTCTTTCTCTCTCTCGCTCTCTTTCTTTCTCTCTCTCGCTCTCTTTCTTTCTCTCTCTCTCTCTCTTTAAAGTTTACCCTGTTGTTGAATACAATAATAACCGCGCTGTAATCGTCGCACGTATATCCCGTCGTCTTCTTCTTTTTTTATTTTTTACTCCTGTAATTATATTTAATTAAATCGCTCGTTGACGCTCGCTCGACGAAGATCCCAATTTAATCGCTAGAACAATAGTGTCCACAAAGAAGAGGCATGAATCAGCTGTCTTATAATAACAAAAGTCGCGTGAACCAATCCGAGATCGTTTATAATGCACGTCGACGGTTCGTCTGACCGGAAGCAGGGCGGTTCGCATGATCTTTTTCTTTTTTCAAAAAAGCACCCTTTTTGTTTTGAGCTTGCGTATGTGTTAGTGTGTGTCGGAATTTGTTGGATGAGTCTCGTAAAAATATTCGTGCACCGAAGTAGAAGAAAGCTTGTTTAACGCGACACCACCCTGCTTCCCGTTTATTACACTTCACGACGCAATTAATCTAATCCAACGACGAATATATTCAAAATGGAGCATCCGTCGGTTTTAATCTTCGTATCGATCCTTGCCCCTCCAATCAGCAAATACTCGAAGCGCGAAAGAACGCAACATGTTTACCCACTTGTCTCTTTCTTCTTCTCTTTCCTCTTCTTTTCTTTTTAATTATTTTTGGTGTCCAGTCGTTCCTCGATTAAGGCTACATAATATTCTCATACTCTCACGTTTACGTCTTTCCTTGTTAGCTCAATTATACTTTACATTGAAACGCGATGGCATTTAACTGACCGTGTTCGTAAATCCTATATATTGTTTTATGAACTCTCTCACCCTCTCTCTTTCTCACACACACGATCACCGCTCTTTCTCACACACACACACAATCATCGCTCTTTTTCACACACAAATCGGGGGCACAGACGCACAATATCTCTCGCTCTCTCTACATCAAAGTGTTCAATCTCGTTTACTTGTTCTCGATCATCACTTCACTCTCTCTCTCTCTTTCACTTTTTTTTTATCATTTTTCCAAACGCGCTCTAACGCGTTCAAATTTAGGCGATTCGCGTCCTCGCCGTTAACTAACGCTCTGTACATTGCGGACGAACGGTATAATAACTGCATACATGTGTGTATATATGTATATTTTTTTTCCCTTTAACGTATCCTTATTTCACGTAATTGTTTATGGATCTGCGCATGGTACGTTCTGGATGTGATGTGTGTAGATCTCTCAGTATCCGTGTAAGTCGATCAAAAAGTCGCCGACGTGAAAGCGCGCGCGCGCGTGTGTGCGCGAGTGTGTGTGTCTGTTTGTGTGTTTGTTTGGATAGAACATCGTGTGTTGATGCACGCGCGCGTGCACACATTGTCTGCACGGTATCTATGTATTATCATAACTCTCTGTAGGCTGCTCCTTACGTGTAGGTATACAGTATCTGTATGAAACGCTTGAATGCATCAATCTCTGTATGTATGTACGACTGCATGCAAGTGCAGTCTGTATGTATCTATGTCTGCATGAATGTGCTATCTGTATGTATTTATATATGTATTCATGCATGTACAGTCTGTATGTACGTATGTATATCTGCATGCATGTACAGTCTGTATGTACGTATGTACATGTATGTTGTATGTAAGTCTGTTTGTGCAAGTTTGTGTCAGTATGTCGGTGAACGTTGCTTCAGTTTCCCACTGGCTCCTCTATAGGGTCATGCATATAGGTCATTATGGTAAATCAATGATACAATAATTCGCGTACGGGTAATATGTATGTGTGTACCGAGGTTAATGCAAGTAATCGATTGGACAGCCATAGAACAGCCGATTGAACCCGACCGGCGATCGGTCTCGACGTTGAATGCTGGGCCAGATGTTCGCCGATGCAACCCGGGTGCATCCTCAGTTGTCGTTGCACCTCCGTCTATAGCGACTATGCACTTGCTTGGAAACCAACATTCTTCGGGCGCGATGTCTGATTCTCTTCCGTCGATTCACGTCGATACGTATCCCCTTTGAAACTGGGTCATTCTCACACATGCACTCCACATATATCTCAATTTCTTTCTCACGTTCGTCCCTTTGTTTCTCTAACTACTGCCTTGCAAATTCGAATCTGGCGATCCTCCGCGCGATAAGTAACCCTAACTGCGTCTCCCTCATCATCTGTTATGTCGCACGCGTGTGTCTCAGCTACAACTCGCGTTCCCTTCTTTCTCTCTCGTTGCTTCTCTCATCGGTTTTTCACTAGTGCTGCCGTCGCTGCATTCTTCGCTTCGGTTATTTCTATATCTTTCTCAGCGCGATAAGCAACCCTAGCTACGTCTCTCTTCTTGTCCGTGATGTCACACGCGTGTCTCAGCTATCATGTAACTTGTTTCTTTCTATTTCTCATCGTTTCTCTCATCGGTTCTTCACCAATACTGCCGTCGCTGCATTCTTTGCTTCCGTTCTTTCTCGGGTTCTTTCTTGTTCCTCCCTCGTTGCACACCCGGGAAAAAGGGAGAAGAGTGGTTCGACGACGCCGGGGCGAGAGAAGTACCATTCCGGTATTCAGCTCGGCAAAGAGCACGCTGAGAAGTGGCGGACACACGCTCGCAAACGCTTGCAAACGCTCGCAAACGTTCGCTGGCGGCCGCTCGCTCGCTCGCGAGAAACAAAGAAAAAGGGCGAAGCCACTCATCATCTCCTCCTAATCCCCCGACTACCCTTACATTCGCGCGTCAGTTTCTCTCTCTCTCTCATTCTCTCTCTCTCTCTTTTTCTCTCTTTCTTTCTGTGACGTCGTTCCGTTCTCTCGGCCGTCCTCAGAAATCCGTCATATATTCGCTCGAAACGCCTAAGACCCCGAGAGCTCAGAAGGAAACGTTCTTTCCCCGGATGCGAACGTGTGCACGCGTATAATAATTATAATTTTTATTTATTTATATTTATATATATATATATATATTCATATTTATACTTCTTGTACGTATATATACATACACATGCATACAATGTATATGTATATAATATACGTATACGCGCGTGCGCGCAAACCTCGCGTCTCCCCTTTTTGTTTGTTTTATTTTGTTAATCTGTGTAATTGCCATAATGTTATGTATATATATAACATTATTATATATATATGTATGTATAGCAACATGCATATGTATATAATAATCGGTAATAATATTCGTATTTGAGTTGGTATTTTTCTCTCCTGTCTCTTCGCTTAGATACTAAGGATCATACGTTATCGTCTAATATTTATCAATTATTTATATATATATATTTATATATTTATATATATAGTATTTATATACTCTAGACTTAGTCGCTTAATTATTTAGCAATTAATCATATTAATTTAATTCATTATTATTATTATATTATTCTTTATTAATGTCGGAGAACGGGCATCAATACGCAGTTTCGGCCACCAAATTCAGCTGTACGCAGCTTTTCAGCCATTTTCGCGTTTCCCTTGCTCCTCTGCCATTCAATCCTCTTGCGTGTCTTCTTCTCATGTGATTTCTGGAGACGGTTCGGACGTACAATTGCCTGTTTAACTTTCATTCTTCGTGTCTCTTCGACGCTCGTCCCGAATGTTGTTCAAATTTCCTCCTTCCCTAAAGCTTCCCTTCTCTTGATCCTGATCTCTATCTAAATCGTGATTCTTCCTGCTGTTGATGGTGACACGCATCCTCGTCCGTCCAGAGTTCGTTTATCGTGATAAAATCTTCCAAGGCATTTAACTCGCTCGCTGTACCGTCAGTCGACCATGCTGCGCTCTGCCCTCTCGTCCATCCTATTCAAAAAGAAGATCATGCGTCTGTTAATAATAAAAAATAGATAGGATCACGACTGTTTAAGATGAAGCTATCAGTGAGTTAGCGCAAGCTGGTGACGGAGTGCTTTGGTAGGCGAGGAAGCAAAATCCTTTCTGCGTTGTTAATTGATACGATTGCAATTATTTAAAAAAAAAGTGCAGCAGAAATCGAATCTGTGGACCTGGGATCGTTGTGTTTGCTGGAGAAATTCGCAAAGATGATCTGATTAATGCAGAATGGAGTAAAAGTTTGATTCGAATCTTGCTGCACGTGTGCAACCAAAGCGTTTTGCTTCCTGTGTTGCAATTAGACTGGGGAAGTTCGTGCAAATTCTGCTGGTTAGTAGGCAATTTTATTAAAAACAATCAATTCAATTAAAAAATTAAAAACAAAATTGAATTAAGTACATTTTTCTTTTTTAAACGGAACTGTGTTAGTCTCTATAAAATCCTTTGTTTGGTAAGTCTCTGGTTATTTGCAAGGTATATTAGGTAAGCCACAAAGTCTTCTCTCGTTTTTCTGTTAATGCACTTATGGTGTTGTGTACGAAATGCACATAATACGCTAAACGATGACACAATACTTTTATATAAAATTGATTGGAAGAGTTCTATGCTTCCTATTAAAAGTTTGTTCAATGTTTTCTGACGCACTGAAAGACGATAAAATATTTGTCATTTTGAACAAAACGAACCATATTTATGCCGTATACATACTGGTTCAATGAAAATTGCCTAGACGAATGGTTCAATGTTCTCAATTAATAATTAGTCCAAATACTGTCTACTAGCAGCTGGTCGAGTGATCTAAACGTGACTTTTTGGTGAACCTAATGGAAGCCTAAGTTCCCCAGCCTAATTTTCGAGAAAACATCGGTCATTTTACACAGAGTTGATAGAAAGAGGTGTTTCGACCGTGTTGTTTCTGTAGCGTTGGTTAACCAGAAGGATGAAAGGTATTCATTACCGTACTCGCAAGATTATGCGCTAAATTCGGAAAACAACAGGAGAATTAACATGATCGGATGAACAGGCGGTGAGGCATCTGTGAAGCGTAGGTGGTGGCTTATATTTACGGTCTATCTACATTGCTATCGGTACAATACACATTGTGATACAGTTCAAATTCCATACGGGTTCTACAACGAGCAGTCGATTAATCATCAAACAAAAGAAGCCTTTTCGATATATATATATATACATGTATTAAGTAGACACGAGTAAAAAATATTTTTCACGACAGTATACATCTTGGGATAGAGAACGTTGTAACGGGGTTACATACCTGTTTTTAGGTCTTAACAAGGCTCAATGGTAGCCATTAGTGAACGCCGCTGGTATTAGAGGGCCCTAAAACAAGCAGACAAATGATTCATTAAGGTTCTCCTGTAATTGTACAATGAGTAATTTCTCTACTTGGTTACTCGGAGGATTCCAATTACGATTCGTACTACGTGCAATTGCGATACTTGATCCTGAAAGTTTTCGCGTTCATTAAAAAAATAAAAACAATAGAACGCTTCTTTGTCAAGTGACCACAAAAAGGAGATATAAAAAAGGTGAGTAGAGGGGGATGGAAGAGACGTGAGAAAAAGAAGATCAGTAAATATATATTGGCGAACTGAGAAGCTCAGCGTTCGGAGCAGTTTTGCAATCGAAGCTGCGGCAACATAAGTGATTACAAAACTCTAATTAAAAAAAAGTTTGGCGACCATACTCTCGGTAACCCTTTAGCCTCGTTTCATCGTACAACGATATGTATATACAATCTAATCAAGAATATATCAGTTTCCGCGAGCGTGGATTTACTGAACGGGAAAATCGTCACACACAAGATTCAATAATTCGATGCTGTTAGTACGGGTTAGCTGTTTGGACACTCGGATACTTGGAAAAGTAGCCTGATCAATCGGACTTTCTCTCTGTGTCGACGAGAGCGGAAAAAAGTTTAATGAACATTACTCGCTCTTGTCCGGCGTCAAAGTAAAAACAAACCGTTAAGTGAATACCAATTGGGAGTGGCTCTCAGCGACTGGTGTACAATATCGTTCTCTTTTTATTTTTTTTTTTATTTCTCCTTTCTTCCGTGTTCGTAAATAACAGGATATTGCTTTAGGATGCGGTGACATCGAGCGCAGATGTTAATAAATAAACATCGAAACCAAAGCCAGCCGGCCACACGTGATTCGAAATGGTACACGGCTATTCACTGGTAATGCTGCGATCCGATGCAATCGGAGAGTGCTCGGGATTCCGAATAGATAGCTCTTTGATTTTACAGCCTTTGACGGGGAGGAAATACAAATAAATTGTCGTTGAGCTATGCGATAATGTTTCTGAGAAATGTCAGTGTCAGTTTCGAGTTTTTTTTATAATAAATACTCTTTATAGAGGGGGGGGGGAGGGGCAAAATGAATTTCTAAAATCTTCATTTCTTCGGTTAATACTAATTTTCAAATGGATACTGAACTTTAAATTGGTACTGACAACAGTCGAAGTATTATGAGAATAGTATTTCCAGCTAAAATAGTTCTATGACATATTCGGTTCTTTTTCGTTTCGTCATTGCTCACGTTTTATTGCAATACATGGTCAGAATTACCTAACATTATAAATGATGTCTGTGATTAAAATTGATGCTTTACCTACTTTGTTTTTCTAGTTTCACCTTGATGTAGTTTTCCTTGCTGGACTTCTAGATTGATCCTGGGAACTTGGACCGTGGTCCTATAGCCCTTATGTCGATAACCGGGTACCCGGGTACCGACTTTCAATTTCTTCTTCTAACTTCTTTAATATTTTTATTGATAAATGGAAAAATTACTGTAGATTTTTATGTTTTGGATGTTCTCAGATTAATTTATAGTTGGACATACAAATATGTATGGAAGCTAAAGTGCAACATCATTGAAAATCACAGACAATTTTCGTTATTCACATAGAGGCTAAACCGACTTGGACCTTGGACCTCTTAACTGACTTGGAACTGGATCTCTTAACTGATTTGGACTTTGGAGTTTTGATCCTCTAGACTCTAGACTAACTTGGATCTTGGACCTTGGTCCTCTAGACTGACTAGGATCTTGGATCCCTACATTGACTTGGACCTTGGACCTCTTAACTGACTTGGACCTTGGATCTCTGAACTGATTTGGACTTTGGAGTTTGATCCTCTAGACTCTGGACTGACTTTTACCTTGGATCTTGGTCCTCTAGACTGACTTGGACCTTGGACCTTGGTCCTCTAGATTGACTTGGACCTTGGACCTTGGTCCACCAAAGCGACTAGGATCTTGGATCCCTACATTGACTTGGACCTTGGTCCTCTAGACTGACTTGGATCTTGGACCTTTGTCTTCTAGACTGACTTGGATCTTGGATCTTGGTCCACCAGAGCGACTACGATCTTGGATCCCTACATTGACTTGGACCTTGGACTTTGGCCCTCTAGACTGACTCGGATCTTTAGGCTGGCTTGGACCTTGATTGTTTAGACTCAACGACTTCTTTGTGTTTGGACATTTTGATAGCGCTCGATGTCACAGTGTTGACTGTCTCGGTTCGGCGAGAAGGGAGATCGTATAATGGACTTACGGGACTGTAGTTAAGTGGAGCACGCGACACGGCGATCGCAGGGAACGCGGTCGTAGGGGGCTGCGGACTAGCTGCGGCTTGGACGTAGCTGGCGACTGCGGAGTCCGCGGCTGCGGCTGCTGCTGCGGCTGCGGCGCTTGAGCTATACATGTCGATGGGGCCCGGCGAGTTGGCCGCAGGGAAAGACCGGCTCTGTGGCCCACCGTGGCCGCCGGCCGCGTGCGGCGACGCCGGCGGAAATCCGGCCTGCGCTGCGGCCGCCTGGTAGTTGTTCATCACTGCAACGAACGCGCCTTCATTTTTAGCATTCCGAGGTTACACCCATACGCCCGCACCGGCCAACCTCATTCTCTCTCTCTGTCTCTCTTTCTCTCATTCCCCTTTTCTTTTTCTGTCTCGAACGCGCGCTATTTAAACAACTGCGAGTCGAAGAACATAGTTCGAACAACCCTTGTTGATCGAGAGACTACGGGATTTGAGACGAGCGCGGCTGTGAACTCGAAGAGGAAGACAATCGGGTCAGTTGTGTTCACATTTGTTAGAGCGTCATCACATTGGTCTACGTGATTGGATTAAATGATTACTGTCAGGTGTAAGGCCCACTTTCGATTTTGTTCATTTTAGTATTCATCTTCAATTTTACTAGATGTATGGTCCTTTCTTCAATGTTTATAGATTGTACATTAAAATGGTGAAGTATAGAACTGGTTTTATACCGGTCAGTAATCGTCCAACAGCAAAAATAAGACAATGTGAGAACGTTCTGTATCGTACCTCGTTCTGTTGCTATAATATGTTGCCTAAACAATGACTAAACTAACCGTTGACGTGTTACGGCATACCGTTACCCATTACATGATTTTTCAATTCAATCCTGAAGAAGTGAACGGTAGGAAGGTTCAAATATTGATAGCTGTAACCTAGATATTTCATCTGACATTTTGAATGTGAGTATACGTGAAATTTAATACAGTAAAAAAAATTGATGAATATTGAAGGGTTACTATACTGTAACAAATGTGGACACAGGTTTCGAGAAAATCTGTGTGAACCATAGAAATGCATGCTATAGAAATAGTAAGGAAGATAGTAATTAAGACGTGTAATTCTGTGTCTCTTATAGTGTTTGCGTCTCCTCGAAACGCACGATTGTCTTCGGAAGATTCTATCGATTATACAGTTTACACACAGGAAGACACCGTAACAGCATGCTGAAAAAAGGCAACAAATGTGTCGATAACTGGCTTATGTACAATCATTCGCTGAACGACTATACGACATCGGTTTTCAGTGGTGTGTCACAGTACATTACGCTTCCTAATTACGTCGATTGTTTAATACTATTCTATCGTGTATGTGAATGTATGTCTCTAACGATTGCAACAACTTATCGAAACTAATAGAACGTTGGTAGCACTGAACACGTGTTATACAACACCATTGACAAAACTCACGTAATCGAACGCTGCGTATCACTACACACATTCTGTGCTTGTACATGTGTATATCCCACAGGCATATATATATATATATATAGTGTATATATCATCATGTATTATGTATGTATATGTACGAGAAATTGTCGATCCAGAGAAGGATTCGCGTTCAACGATCATCTACTTTTCGTTCGATCCGCGGGACATCACAGCAACGAGCGAAGACGAGTTATACATCGAATAAAACAACCATGACACACACGAACACACACACACACACTGTGTACACAAAAAGGGGATAGTAAGTACGATACAACAAAGAGTGGCGGTTAGGTATACAGTAAAGCCTCCATCCGGCGACAAATTATCGCGAACGCACACGTAAACACCGGGGAGAAAAGCAAATAAAACGGGGATGGGATACTCAATAAGCGGATTACAAGACAGCTTTGCACGTAATGGAACAACAGAAAACCGCCGGCACAGATATATATATGTATACTATGTACAGGGTGTCCCAAAAATGATGTACTTCCTTGAAAATGGTGATTCCTGTGGCCATTTGGAGTACCTTCTTCCTTTGCGAAAATATTCTCCGTGGCTTTGTTAAAGAGTTATTAACGAAAAACATGTACCAATCAGAGCGCGGCTACAGCGGAGGGATCCGTCTCGACCAATGTCAACGCAACGCCACGCTCAGCGGGACCTGTAGCCGCGCCCTGATTGGTCCGTGTTTTTCGTTAATAACTCCTTAACAAAGCTGCGGGGAACATTTTCGTAAAGGAAAGCATTACTTCAAATTACTTTACGAATCGCCTTTTTTTAAGGGTGTACAATGTTTTTGGGATACTCTGTGTATATATATTTACGTATTTATATACACGGCCACTGGCATAAACACGTCACCTAGGACAAGCAACGCAATCGCACGAGACAGTAACGGCGGCTAACACAGAAAGATCGTCGGGCACGTGCTTTTTAGTTCGAGTCGACGGCTTAATGCAACGCTTCTCGCTTCCGGGAAAGAATCGTTTGCGCTACTGACACGGCTTTACACGCCGTATCCCGCGGTATTTACATTAGTTTTCTGTTACAACAAAGGAAACATGCTGCGGAAAAACAGAACTGAAAAACAGACCACATTCGCGGCCACGCATTCCAACGAAGACTCGAGCTAACTCACGACTGGTACATTTTATTATTCGCTGTTTGTTCCATTGACGTGAACATAACACATTACCTACCGACTGCTGTACAAAGAATAATAATGCAAAATGAAATTAATAAATTGTATTGTATACTTCTAGTGATTTAAGCATCCATGATTATAATTATTATGATTATCGAATAATTTATTAAAATATATTCCAAGTTATGGATTCCGTGTTATTGTAAGATTAATGTTAAAAAGAACTGATTAATTGCTGGTAGGTAATGTGTCAGTAAATTCTTTCTGAAGATTAAGCGATTAAAATTCTTTGATCTGACTCGAACCGTGACATTCTACTGATTGCTATTTCAATGGATTTGTTTTTTAAATCTCATCGATAGCTTTTAGAGCTTTATTGGTCTGACTCGAACCGACGCATTCTACTCGATCGCTACTTCAATCGAATCGATTGTATTTTCGACTTCAACGATAGCTTTCAGACATTTATTGGTTTGGCTCGAACCGTCGCATTCTACTTTGGCATCTGTGCGATATTATTAGCGAAGTAATGACTAACGATTCATTATTTTTATATCGACGAGTGTTGGTTGATTATACTACCTGATAGACGTTTTGGTATACCCTGTTTCACGTAAACTTTTTTTTCAATTTCGCTCTAGATGCTGTAGAAGTTTGAAAATCTAAGCTGAGCTTTGGAGCTGATTTCGCTTTCTAGCTAGAATTTGAAGAATCTTTTTATTGTCAAATACGTATTTTCTAACACTCTCCACAGTATATACTTTCTATTCAGACTTCAAACATTGGATTATAGAAGATTAAAAGTTATATAGAAAATTTACAATTTTATATCCCACTAATATTTTAACCTATAAAAATGAGAGGTTTATTCTACAATTTTGATTTTAACTAGTTAATACCACCATTTAACAAAAACTAGCATCCAACAGCGTGTGTTAAAACTCTCGGCCAGCAGCATAATTTACCCAACACATTCGTCGCCAAAATAAATGTCCACAGCTCGCAGATCACGTGTCAGTCGCCTCCATTCAACCATTACCACTCGTCTCAATCATATCCACCACTGAACAGCGCAAAGCGACAAGAAACTCACAAGAGCAAAGAGCAACAAACGGCAAAGAACGGCAGCCGCGCGTAGTGCAAAGCGAAATAGGTAAACATCTAATACAATGACACAGTGACTTATCAGCTAGCACACGATTGTCAGAATTGTCAGAAGTACACGGGCAACGATCCGCTCGAGTTCGAGAAGCTCGGAAAACGGGGAAAAAAGTTGGTAGAGGGACGCGCGTGTTGTATCGATTTCGAGGAGTTTCGCGGGTGATCCATCACGGGAGCATCCTCCTCCCATTAGCCGCGGCGACGTGACGGCCTAAAATATGTCCGGAATTACAGGAAGGTCCACGAGAGCAAAGAATAAATTACCGATTTGTCATCCGGTGCTCGCCTCGCCAGGAGAAAGCTTTCGCTCAGACCTCGCGGAGCCGGCTGAACGAGACGACTACCACGAAAGAGATTAATGTACGGGGTCCCTAGCACTGTGTGTACGCCACTGCGTCGTTTCTTTCGTTGAAGAAATCGTCACCGTTGGCCAATTTGCCCGAAAACGTGCAAAACATTCATGTATTTGTTTGTTATACGTGGTCCGTTGCCGCATAAACTACGTATCAACAGCCTGTTCATCTGTAGATTCTGATTTTAGCATCGCTTCTTTCAATGAGAGACTGAGCTCCCTATATTATTTTTATTACACAAGAATGAGATCTGGCATCTTTCGGAATGTGCAAATATTTATTAGGATCTGTGGATCTTTATGCAAAATAAAAATTGTCTAAATCAATTGTGAAACATCGAAATTAGATGTATTTTCTCCTTTAATCGTCTTAAAAAATTGAAAATAATGTAATATCTTTAAATTTTTCTAATGTCCATTCAGTTTTGCATTTGAGCTCATTCGTTTTTGTTATAAGTCTAGACATCACAGACTGCTATCAGGAGTTTGTTTGCGGATTGTTATGCAGAAAGATGAAGATTCGAAAGCTACAATACATAGACATTTATGTCTCTTCTTAATTATTTCAACTCATTTCACATTTCTAAAATCATTTTATTAGTCTCCGCATGTGTTTACAATTTCGAAGTGGCTCAACTCAAAGGTTAAATACTAATGATGAACTTTGAACAAGAGTAAATATTTATCTTTATATTGATCGTAAATTATTTACAAGAAATGTGTTAATGCTATCGGCGCACGGGTTCGATCAGTTTTTACCAGTTACTAGATTTGCAAATTATTAATTTTCGACGTTTCGGTCTTATTTTAGACCATTCTCAAGAAAAATGGTCTAAAATAAGACCGAAACGTCGAAAATTAATAATTTGCAAATCTAGTAACTGGTAAAAACTGATCGAACCCGTGCGCCGATAGCATTAACACATTTTTTGAACAAGAGTGTATTGAATTGCCGCTAAATATGTATTTCATGAGAGCTGTCTCCTATCAATTTCGTCGACATTTTCGGGCAAATTGAGCGCTGGCGTTCATGCGATACGTGGTCGTGGATTAACGGGTAGAAGCCGAATAAAGGGGGATAGAAAACGAAGGCGGCGATAGAGAGCGATCGCGGATAGAAGGGGGTGGTCCGGGGAATGAACGCAAAGAATTCGAAACTCGCTCGAAGAAAAGTCGGAGGGCGGAGTATGACAAACCCCGAAAGCGCTCGATGTACAATCTAAAACCCCATTCAGCTTTTAAACTCTGGACAATGGCGGCCGGTTACAAAGTTTTCTGCCGGCGGTGGCCGGATTCGTCGATGGAGAGAGGGAGCTCGGGTGCGCGCGATTCAAAAGTTTGATTTATTTGAGAGCAGATTGCGGACGGCGAACGAAACGGGGGTGAGAGAAGGATGACCGAGAAAGAGAAAGAGAGGATCAGATTCTTTGGGGGTGGTGAAACCGAATAAAAAATAAAAGGGTTGCGCCCGAGGAGCTGGTGTATTTCGCCGGCGGTGTCTAGCTACACGTGTGACACTTTTCAGAATTCCATGCCCCGTTTTTCCTTTCTCTCTCTCTCTCTCTCTCTCTCTCTCTCTCTCTCTCTCTCTCTTTCTGAATTGCTTCTACCACCCCTCCTTCCCACCCCCTTTCGAGGAAGACTCTGCTCGCCTTCCGCCGGTTAAGAAGAAAGTCCTTTCACGATATACGCTCGGTGAAAAGCGCCCGGAACGGTCCGACCATTTTCGAGAAATTAGCGCGGATTCCCGGGGAAAAGAATTCTGGAAGGAATTGCGGTCCCTTTTACTTATTTAGGAGGATTCCGCTCGTAAATTTCTCGCGCGCAATCTACTCCCGGCGAGATTTTGCGGCGTCGCTCCTCCTCGGATATTGTTCATCGTCTCTCGAACGCCGCGGTAAATCACGCGGACGCTAAGGGTGCGGTTATACTGCTTGCGATTTTAGATCGTGAGACGCATACTGGCTCGTCCCGCTTCGTTCGATGCATTTTTAGCTGTGTTTAGCTATGCTGTGACGCACCCTTGTAATCGATGCTTGGAGAGATTGGATATTCGATTTCGGACATTTAATGGTTTTATCCTTTAGACCCAATCTATTCTATTCCGGTTTTCTTGCTTTCTCTTTCAGAAATCGAGACTGTCTACTTGATGGCGAATGCATATCAAATGTGAAACTTCTGCGGTAATTTTTCAGTGAACTTAAATAAGGCTAAAAACTTTCTCTCTTTTCTCAGGGTGGTGTAAAACATAACTTTTTTAAAAAACTGTACAAACTTAATAGTTATTTCATACTAAAGATTCATTAAAAAATCGAATGTTCTGACATAAACTCATCAATCTATGCAAGTCACTAATAATTTAATCATCCACTGTTTATATTTCATCAGGGTCGAAAGGATCAACCAAAACCGTGTACACTCTCCGAACGACGAGCATTTAAGCAAGAACCCAATCAAATTTCTTCGCTAGCATCCTTCGGCGCGTGATACTAGTTCACAGGAACGCAACACAAGCCAACGAACGGGCATCGATCCATCGGGAAACGAATATCGAAACACAATTGCGTTCACCCTCCGACTCGAATCGTTCTCACTGCTCGGCGTCGCGACGACGAAGACGGAGAATCGACGAAGACAGAACGGGGCGACTTGATCCGGCAACTAAGAAATAATTCCAGCACGGAAACCGTATATCCAACCCGTGGCCAAACCGTCGGTTCGTCGGAGACGTGGGGTTTGCGAGAGTGAGAGATTTCCTTGAACAGAGCGCGCGCGGGTTTTCGCGATTCACGGTTCGAAGTACGAAGGAGCCGAATTAGGGTTGCAATTTGCCATTACGGCGTAATGCAAAGCTTGTTTCGGTTAAAGCTCGAGAATCGAATCACGAAAGAGGATTGAATTACACGAGTTCCAGGGCCCCGTTGCAACGCCGTAATACCGGATCCCGGCCTGGTATATCGTAACGTCTCGATCTGGCAATCACGAAGGTCTCTCTCGTAAGAAGCCGTAGGAGGCTTCTATCGTCGTACCCCGAACCCTCCCCCGTATATATTGCCTTTCGTTTCTATCGCGTGACTCGATAATGAAAAGCTATCAAGAATCGGAAACCGTGCGTCGTAACCGGCGAGACCTATTGGCCGTGCATTCTGATGTGTACGCCTGGACGGGGACTGTGTGTGTGTCAAATATTTTACGAGAGATGATACCCTCATCTAAATTGAACATTTACCAATTTTTCTACAGTTACTGATGATTATGAACCTCCTTTGTGGACCTTAAGCGCGAATAACGTGAAAGTATTGGGTTGTAACGTAAATAAGTTCGGTGAGAGACGTACCAGTATCACGCGATAAAGAATTGTTTAACAAAGACTGTGTATATGTATCTTTTGTGGTAGTATGTCTACAGTGTTGTTAAACAATTCTTTATACATTTACTTTATATTTACTGCCACAGAAAATGTAGCTCCGCAGATACGCGTGTCCTGGTATTCGCTGTAAGTAGAATAGGTCGCTCATGGTCAGACGCGCCAGAAAATATCTATTTTACAGCACGCGTAAGTGATTATCATCAATACGTTGACAAAAATTCTGTTAATCTTTCTACTGTTTTATATTTCACGTACTCGTGATTAACAAGTACTTGTAGTTAGATTTAATAGAGTATAATTTTGTATTTTATGGGGAAATGAAACTAGATATTGAATATAGCCGAACTTATCTACGTTACAACTCAATGATATTAAAAGCTGTTTTGATTTTAATTGTCATATTAGAGTGGATTGTGGATTCATCCCTTAAAATATTTGATTCGTGGGCATACTGTATGTGTTTTTGCGTAAGACAAACCACCTGAGTAACTCCTGTAATTAAAAAAAAAAATATAGAAGAAAAATCGCTTTGGTTTTGTAGGGCTTATTGGCTAGTGGAAGAAACTTTTCTTGAGGTGGATATACCCAGGACATTTGAAGGTTATTTTTGTATTGGTAAGCAATTTCACAATATGTCTTTTACTACCTTGAGCTGACATTTTTTAAATCCGAGATCTTCAGAGACTCTGAGTTACCATGCTTAAAATCACTATATAGAATGCTGCAATCAGGGTAGATTTGAACATTCAAATGGACTATTAGCTCACTAGATTTCCAAAGGAGCAAAGTAAAATTGATTTCTATGTACCAATTCGTTAAAAATGAATATTAGACATACTGTATTACTTAATATTACAAATATTTAATATTTCAGGTATCCTAAATGTGTCCACTAAAAATTCTACTCCAGTACCTAATGTGCACAAGCCTTAACCCTAAACCAAAGAATTTCTATTTTTCTTAGCATTTTCAAAGATCGCAGGAGTTACCAAAGTATGTTTAAGTGTCTCAGCCCGTATGCGAAGCCGGTGGGCCCGTTGTTAATTCAACTCGTTTCGACAACAATTGGCAAGAGAACACAAGAAAGCGCAGGTAGAGGAACGGAAGCCTAGAAGAATGGAAAACTTTGTAGACGTACCAGAGAGTGCTTGCGTGAGCAAGGGCGTGTTGTTGTTGGAGGTGAGCTGTCCGTTGGTAAGATCCACTGAAACATAAAACTCTGATCACAACTGCTCCGCGCTTGATTGCGTAGGCGTGTCGCGTGAATGCCGCGTTTCGCTACGTCTCTTTCTGTTGTTCGACGACTCGGCCGCGTCGCGCCGCGCCGATCGTGGCAGCGGCTCTCTCTCTCTCTCTCTCTCTCTCTCTCTCTCTCTCTCTCTCTCTCTCTCTCGTTTTCTCTCTCTTTCTCTCACACGCATATTCTCTCGTTGGCTAATTAAAACGAACGAACAGAAAATCTGACGTCAAAGGCGATGACGGCCGAAAGGACAGAGAGACACGGACGTGACTTTTCCCCATGTGTTGCTTTGTCGCGCGTACCTCTCGCTGGTTGTGACGATCGAACGAGCACACGTTCTACGTTTCTCGCGACTTTTTCGCTTTTCCCCCCGGATTCTACCTGACTCGCTCTGTGTGTGTTTCTTTGTATGTGTGCGTATGCGTGCGTATGCGTGTGTGTCCGCATGTGGCTTTTTCCCGCTTTCCTTTCCGTCCTCTATTTTTCCTTTCTCCGCGCCCTTTGTTTCGCGATGCGCCGGAAATCGACGATGAGGCTCGCAGAGTTTGCGATGTTTGCGTTATGCGATTGCGACCCGGTTATGGCTCCCATAGAGAATCAGAGAACTGGTGGATACGGAATTTATGCGCTTGTTGACACTAACGCGGAAAAGTTCTGCGAATGCGCGACGTTGGGTGCAGAGGATCTTGCACATAAGGAAGTTCGATTTCAGAGAAAATTGATGCACAATTTTTGGGACTGTGAGAAATTGCGATTATAGTTAGTCGACTACACTTTTGGATTTCTACGAGATACTATGTTTCAATGAAAATGTGGTACAATGATTTAAATATTGAGTGAAAAATTGTATATATCATAGTACATGATATAATGACCTAATCCTGGATGAAAAATTAATTCTTTAGCAACCTACAAGTTCCAGTGAAAAATAATTTGATCAAATATTTCGCAACATGTGGTACAATGATTTAAATCTCGATGAAAAATTGTTATCACGGTGTGACAATGTATACAATAATCAAATCCTGGTTAAAAATCGTATGAAAAATACAGGAAAGTCACAGTAGCCATTAGCATCCATTTTTCAAAGTAATATAACTCGTAAAAAGCAAACAGCTGACCAATCAACTACTACATTAGGCTTCCTATCCTCATGAAATTGTCTTCCACTTAAATTTTCAAAAAAATCGTGTTCTCCAGAATCTGCAAGATCCTCCACCAATTAAGGTTCTCTATTTCACATGTACCAAACAATATTCACGCTGGAATTGGTCTATTTTTCAGCACACCACACGTGTCCATAATAGACGTAAAATACGGAACTCTAATTAAATGACGAGTACTTCAATTGTACTTATATCTGCAAACTAGGTGCTCGTATTCTGAATTCCTTGACCCACGTTCAAAATCCAGATCTCTATACACTGAATTCACGCGATTTCCGCGCAGCATTTTCCTCGAAGTCGTTCCGGAACGATCGACCATCGCGTTCAGGGCGCGGACGTGGCGAGTGCTCGTGAAATATTTGTCCTGTAATAATAGAACCCATGACTATCGATCGCCGATGTGTTCCGACGACGATACGCGGCCCGTTTTGCGCTCAACCCGTCGAAACTCTCGTACAATTGCTATAATTCGCGTCGCGATGTTGCAGAAACGAATTCCGTTGTATAATGGACACGGTCGATCGAGGGTGATAATTGTCGGACGGGACCGTGTGAACTGTGTTGAGTACGTTCGTCGAAATCGGCGAATACAGTTTTAATCTACACGGAAGGAGGAGAAGAAGATAGAGCTAGATAGAGACTCAGGAGACAAAGTGACAGGCGTAGAGAAGTCGATGAAACGGAAAGATAGATGTACAGATTGAAGGGAGAGAAAAAAAATAAAAAATGGAAAGAGAAGGCGATGCGTTATATTCCAGTCCCAGAGTGAATGTCGACTTCATACATTTCTTCCGGATTGCGGCCCGTTGGATGTGTTGCATCGATGTCTCCGTATACGCGCGCCCCGCATTGTCACTTCCGGTTCCGTGGTAGTACACTGCCGGCACTCCTAACATTGATAAAGAACAAGAAGAGAGCTGAGAATGTGGGATCAAAATCAAATACATGGACGGTGTTTTTGGGACTGCGAGGAGCATAAAGTAAAATCATTATTTCACTCGCTAGTGAAAACCTGCACGGGGTGTCTCGCAAATTATAGATACAGAGGTCGCTGACTGTTTACCGAGAAGCCAGCGAAGCTTGTACTTATAATTAAAGTAAATGTGTACTCAATATTTCACTTGGAAGTGGATCCGAGATCCAGTTGTAAGAGAAGTATTGTGTAATAATTCAGAGGATATTTTTATGTTTCGAATGGTGCTGTTGATTTTTCGCTGGTTCAGGAAACAGCAGGCTAACGTATCTCTTGATCGTGGAAATCTATAGTGATGAGACTCGAGCGGAAACGAAAATTGTGGTCTTTGATGGCCGCGAGTTCGTCATTTTTGTTGTACGTTATCGGCTACATATGTGGGAAAATTAAATGTAATATGTACTTTGTTTTTCATATTTCTTTCTGAAGAAAAACAAATTTTACTTGTGGCGGATAGCATGGCCTATGAGGATTGTTTAATCAGCAAATGAATATTTGACGTTATGAAATTATTAATAACAGGCGCTTTAGAGGATGCAATCTTGGAAATTAAAAAAGAAGTAGTCAATCTTTTGTAAATATTTGAAGTTGATCTAGTGCAGGGATGAAGAAGATGTCTGTTCCTTATTCTCTCGCAAGTGCCATACTTTCGCTTCATGTCTCAAAATTATTAAAAAATCATATGCTATATCTCAGATAATTATTAAATTGACGCAAAAATTTTTATTGTTTGTATTTCAGTCTTTTTTTACTCGGAATGCAACCAGTTAAGCCATCCACCGGGCATGAAGTTAAATAATCTCGTAGAAACTAATGAGTAATTCTTCAACAATATAAATTACAATTACAAAGATTATTGGTTATGTATTCCCAAATTTCAAAATTTCCACAGACACAATTCTAGTAACTCCTGAAGATGATCTAATTTCGAACTACTCTGTTAATTTGCAAAATTGTTTTATAAATCTAGTAACAATTGATCGAACCTTGCGCTGGAAGCTTTAATATTTCTGTATTAATGTCATAGAATTTCGTAATTTCGAAAATACAGTTAAGAGACTGCTTAAAACTTCCTATAAAGATCAGAGATTTTCCATCTTGAAATTTTCATTTCCCAAGATTGCAACCCCTAGAAGGGACAAGAGGAAATTCCAGGTTCTCCATCTAGAGTCTCCGCGAAACAAAATTCGTAATCGAAGAAATGCTCGAGCACCGATTTAGTTAGACTTCTGTCGTCGCTAATCGCGGCGCGCATTAATTACTCGTGCTTGATAACAGAGAACGTTTCATCGGAAGGAAGAAAAGCGTCGTCGCTCGCGTTGGTCCGCAGGAACAAAGCTCGGGAATCCTTTTAAACGGTTCGTGGAAAATCCGAGGCGCGCGTTTTGTGCCGTCGATGAATGCAGGACAGTCTGGCCTGATGCTGCGCAACTTTTTCCCCTGGGGGCCTTTCGCGAAATAAACACGCGAGCGAGTAGGGACGAGTTCGAGCGAGTACGAGCCGGTACAGGCGCCGCGCCGCGCCGCGTGCATTAACGCGAGCCGAGCCTTTAACATCGGAATCAAAGAAAAAAATATCGCACAAGGGATCCCGGTAAATGGTTTAAAGTCGGTCCGCAAAAGGCGGACCATCGGAACATTAGCGCGCGAATGTGAGCGCGAGAGCGTGGAACATCGTCGCGGAAAATGCGCCGTGGAAAACAGAGAACCGGGACACAGGGAGTCGGGCAAAAGCGGCGAATGAAAACGGGAGTACCGACGCCGCGCCGGTAAATTATAGCGGTTGTGTGTTCGCGTATGGCGTACAAAAGCTGGCTGCGAGACGCATACACAGGATTGATTTCGAAATTTCCAAGGGCCCCGGGGATCAAAGGGGTGACGAGTTATCGATGCTCCGTGAAATGGGACCGGGAATAAATGGATACGACTCTGTCGTTTCTAAAACGGAGTCCAAGAACTATGACTGTATGTCACTGTAGCCGTGATCGCCACAGGTTCATGCTGACGAGCTCAAACTGCACTCTTGGGGTGTTAACCCTTGGCACTCGAAACATTTTCTGATTGGTAGACTCTAGATTTTATGCATTTATGCGAAATTCAATATAATAGTAAAATTAAAAAGGTTAGACATCGATATGTAATTTACAATTTTGTAAAATTGTTAAAGAATTAACGAAATACATTCTTAAGCGACTCCTGTGTCTTGCATTGATGCAAATTATTTTGCATGAAGATCCGCAGTCTAGACATCAGCAATTGTTCGAACGAAGCTCTTGAAATCCAAAAATTTTATTCTGAGAAAATTGGGAACGGTTGATTTCTTTTATTGGTTTGCTTTGTTCTGCCATAAATAAAAATAATTTTGATGTCATTGTTATTAGGTAGCTTACTATGAATGTCGATAAAACGGTTTGGCTTATTTAAGTCATTTTTGTTTACAAATTTTTGTACGCACTACTTACAAATTTATCGCGAAAAATGAACGCTCAACGATGTCAGAATATAATCAAAACATCATTAAAGAGATAAAAATCTTATGAGAGGAAGGAGCAGATAATAGAAATGTAGGGGATGCTCGTTTCCAGGTTCAGTTTAGGCCTCTCCAACTCCGTTTTTCAAACAGGCAGCGTCAAGGAAACAAGTTTCACGGTGCGCAGTATCGTCGAATCGCCGAAAGTGGCTGAAAATTTTCTAGCTAGCGTAAAATGCTGTGGAACGTCGCGAAATACAAGCGTCGGGTTAATTGGGTTAGTGGCTGCTTGTGCGGAGCTCGCGTCGCGCGGTTAGCGAGTCGGCATGCGTCAAATGAAACATTAAAATCCTGAAGGGAAGCTCGAAAGTGAAGGAGTTCCGTGGGAATCGAAGGAAAAGCTGCGAATTAATCCGCGCGACGACCAACTGAAAGGTTGGAAACTTCGCGCGAGCAAAGTCAAAATAATTTTCCGAAATATTGCAAACTCTGAAACAAGGTGAAAAGTACGTCGCGTATAAATTGATCAACGTGGTTTCAAAAAGCAGATGGAACACCGAGGAAAAGGTTGAAAGGCTCGCGTGAGAGAAAAGTTAAAATTATTTTCAGCCTGAGGACGAAATATTGGAAACTGTGGAACCAGGATGAAACGTACTCGTGACACCTCGGGTGTAAATTGATCAACGTGGTTTCAAAAAGCAGATGGAACGCCGAAGAAAAGTATCACGGCTCGGACAGCGTGAAAACAGAGTATTTCCAGAGTTCGGATCTCGTTTTGGGCGACTGGCGAGACTGATAACACGATAGCGCGAAGGGTGGCAAGGGGTAGGACCATAAATCGCAGATCGACGTGATTTGTATGGGGGTATCACGCCGCTTAATGGTGTGGCTTGTCTCTATCGGGCCGGATGTTTCGAGCCACTGCAGCTCCAGAGGAATATTCGCTTCTGTATCGCCTGACGATTTACGTGGCTTCATACACGTTTTTTTCCTATACCATGTTCCGGTCTGCAAATGGAAACGGGGTACTCTGTGGAGAACCAGGGTCACTCAATTTTCAAGAAAACATGCGTTTTTTCGAACTGTGCTGTGTTTTCTTACGAGCAGTGTTGGGAAATACTCAAAATGAAAAAATACAGATGTGATTCGCGATCGTTCGTAAATAGCCTATGGCTGTTGGGTATTCACGAAAAAACATTTAAAAAATTTTAAAACACAGTTTTATTACTTCGAATTCATTGAAATTATTTCGAAAAGAAATACATGTCTTTCTAGCTCAAGAACCGAATTAGGCATATACAAGATTGCATGGCAAGGGGTTAACATTTTTAAATAAAGGTATACCTTGAAACTAATCATTTCAAACATTTTGATCCGTATCTACAGTGAATGGCAATGAATGAAATTAAGCATTTAGGAACGTAATTAATTGTTGGTCGTTCTCGCTGAAACTAAATATGATTGGCCAGCACAGTTCAGAATCGCGCAGCCAATTATTTGATAGTCGATTTGCTAGAATTTTTCGAAGAGGGGATGCACTTCGGGAGCCGGGCAAATCGGAAATCGATGGTTTTATGGAGGCCATTGTTCGCCACGTTATAAAACTCAAAGGATTTTCGGGAGCTCGTGAATTTTTCATCTCGTGTCAGCAACGGGGTTTGATTGGATTATTTCGGCGGCGGTTCGCGGAATTTGCGTGTGCGGCGAGACGAAGATATCGCTCTCTCTCTTTCTCGTGCGCGCGTATGTATGTATGTATGTATGTAGCCCGGTACATTGAGCTTAATACAAATATTTGGACAATGGGAGCTCATCCGTCGCGCAACTTTGAGGCCAACGAGGCAGAGCAGGAGAACGTGGACATAAAGAACGAGATCGGAGTGCTGTCAGCCGGAGTGACGAATGAACTGGAAAACTTTGCCCGCAGACGTTTATCGGACGTTTTTCGTGAAAAGAAGGGGGCCACGTGTGTTGGAAATGGTTGGCGAGCTTCGGGATCCCGCGAGCATGGACATCGATACGCTGGTAGGAGACTGTCATACTTTTTTGATAAAAGGGGAAAAGCTTTTCGACGGAAAACCCCACTATGGTTAACCCCCGTGCTCGTGACTCTTCGCAAATCCACGTAAGACAATTTTTGGTCAATATTTTCTGTCATGAAATACACTACGTTCCTCATATTGTCGTTTTTCGCAAATGAAATACAATAGAATAATAACAGAATTGATGTGAGGACATTATGTCAGTTCATAAACGGAAATAAATAAAACTCTGTTCTTTATATTGTCATTTTTTAAATGGTCTGAATAGAAGACAAGCTTATGCGAGTTCGCATAAATGCAAAGAAATCAGAAATGCTGCGATAAGACTGTGGATTTTATGCATTTACGAGACAAATGAGTAGATGAAGTTTGAAAGTGTACGAACATTATAAAAGGATTTTAAGACGACAATATATTATTTACAATTTTCAAGATTGTTCAAGATAGAGATTTTTACTTAGCTCCTGTTTCTTGCAATTCATTCAAAAAATATTTGTTTTAAATCACGATCTGCAGTTCAGTGATAATAATCAATTTAACCAGGAAGTTCTCTTTCGTACGATGAACAGTAATAGTGTTACAAATACATTTCATAGTACACGAAACAAGAACAACTAACATTAATTTCATTTGAGAAATAGATTCTGCGAATACACAATTTTAAACAGAATTATTGAACTTGATTAAACAATTGTAACACGGCGAAAGACTTCATTACTAACTTCTTCATAAAATAATAAAATTTACGCGTCAGAAATAACCTGTTGAAGTGCTTTAAATAAAGGTATTAAATTCTGCAATTGAATTATTCAATGGGTCTCTGGAAAGTTTTTGGTACAATAATAAAATTGAAGAATTTTAAATTAGTGGAACAAGAGAGATGGATCTCCGATTGCACGAGGGTTAATTTACCGAATCACCAAAAAGGGAAATTCGAAATGCTTCCGATGTAAAATAATAGAAGAACAAGTCGAGTTCCAGTGTTCGATCAAGAGAAGATCCATCGAAGAAAACTCACAGAGGGGACAGTGTAATGCGGATTCGAAGTGGAGATTCTCGAAGGCGAGGCTCGATCGTTTCTCCCATCGAAACGGCGGACGCATAAAGATCTAGGCCAAGAGTTCATCTATTTCGAGTGTATCTCCAGCTGACGTAGATACGATCGAGAATCTGGATAAAAGGGTTGCTCGGCGAGATCCACTCGCGGGATATGAAATATCGGCGGGGCCAGAAGACTGTGACAGTCGGACAGGTGAATGATTTCAACAGGGTAGCACAGTTCGCCGGCCAATGTCGTTCTGTTGCCGGTCGCAATTAATTCTTCTCGTCGGCGGCGTGATGCTGACGCTTGCGAATCCAAAAAAACCCGGTGCGCAGCACGGATAAATCAAAATACTTGGGACTGTGGCCGACGTTTTTATACAATTGCCACGGCTCCTACGTGGGAAATTAACGCGCAAAAAACTGGACCGGTTTTCAATTTGCCAAATGGGAACGTAAGCTTCGATGTACTGCCATTCGGTTTATTGCTGCGTTGGCTGCGCGAAGTTTTATTTAATCCTCTATTGCACCAATTTTTATTGTTAATGGAACATGGCACTTGGAAGTTGCAAATATTATTCTGTAGGTACATATTAATTCTTCAGAGATGACGTGTGTGCATTGTGTTAACTCTAATGAGTGTTGTAAAATTTATTGCACGAGACTGTTAGCGATTGTTAGGAATATTTAGTAGATATATTTCATCATTGTGTAGTTTCCAGATTTTGAAGATAGCTATAAAAAATGTTAATAAAATGGCTAAATTATCAGCAGATTGTAGTAATGAACGTCATACGACATCAATCATACAGAAAAGAATTAATGATCAGGCGTTGTTCCAGAAGGGTTGACGATGAATTCACAGTTTAAAGAAAAATTGAATTTCCCAAAATGTGACAATATTAATGTATAACACTTGGAGAGCAAGACATTTTTGTCACATTGTGGTTAAAAATTAGATTAGACTCGACAATATTGATTTATATAAAAATCACGAAAAAATCATGTAAAGGATTCAAATCCATACAATAGAAAGTCGACTAAGAAATCTGTACGTGTGAATTATGTTTTCCACGAACCGTTGAATAATTGCGAGTGGGTAACTTTAATATTGCTCCTTCATATGAAAATAGCGAAAATATCGTGGAGAGCAAAGGGTTAAAATCGTTGCCATGGAAAATTTACTAAGAGATCTGTATCTGTGAATTATGTTTTCCATGAACCGTCGAATAATTGCGAGTAGGAGCACCGTAATCGGTCACAGTGAGCACAAAACATAATAAAAGAGTTGACTGCGTGGGAGGACTGCATCGAGGACAGAGGTAGGAGAATAATGCTGAGTCCGTGGAAAAATAAGAGTGTTCGCTTGATCCATATCTGCAGGTTCCCTCGTGCAGGCAATAAAATACAGGTGCGGTTCTAAGAGAGCAGATCTACGTACGTATTACGCGAGCGCATAATGTTTGCTTGTGCACCGAACCGTTTTGGTTCGCGGTGGATTGGGTATCGGAGAGGTGGAGTATTCGTAAAATACGTGTTCCTGAAATATTAGTTATGCGATACACACGGGTAGAAGGGAGACGCAGTAGCATGCGGGATGGAATATAGATAGCTGACGAAGCGATAAGAGGAAAGTATTGCTTTGGGGTATCGGTTAATGAAAGCTTCGCGCGCGGCGAGAGATTAATTCCGACGGGCGAGCGCATCGGAGACGATTAATGCGAGATTTCTGCGTGTCGCGGTTAGAATCACATTAATGCCTCGATACGTGCGAAATTCTCAAGTTGAAATGTCAGTCACATCGCGTACAGACGCCGTTTTTTAATATCTGAGCTCTTGCGTCGAACATAGAAAAGAATAGCCAGTAAAAAACAATATTAGTTATTGTTTTCAATCATTTTTGTACGAAGCTTTTACCAACATGTTCGTGGCATTTTTATGATTAAAACAATACCAAACACGGTACAATTTGATTCATTTTCACTTGTTTAATCCACCATTTAGTAGAACCTCCACTATCCGAACTAATCAACGGGATGCAATTGTTCCTGATGATAGAACAGTTACCTAGCTACAATGTAGGACTCAATCTTTACTGATGTATACAATGAATCATGCACTATGTAGATCGTTTCAGAACGAACTATTTAAATGTGGAACACGTATGTACTCGGTTCGGATAATCGAGGATATATTGAATCGTGTATTAAACAAGTAAATATGCTCCGAATCATGTTGTGCTCCGTCTCATTTTAATCAGAAAAATGTCGCCAATACATTGATCAAAATTTCATTGAGAAAATGATTAAATACATCTTTAGCACATGTATCGAGGCACTACTGTACTGAAGCTCCCTCGACTGTATCGGAAGCACCTGTGGAAAGAAACTCCAAGCTCCGACGAAAGCAACACACTGGAAGAGTCACGTGTTCGATAAACGACCACGATCACGTTGTTAATGTTAATTGTCAGACCGGGTTTGTTAGTCGAGCGTGTCCCAGTGCATCGACGAGGACGCGAGGCGTCAACAAACGAAAGACAATTTCCAAAACGTGGTTAGACTGCACATCCTAAACTACACACACGTAATACAATGTCGATAATAATGATAACAAGAATAATCGTAAAATCTTGAAGGTACGTAAATATACAGGGTGTCCCAAAAATACCGTCTAACCTTAGGGGCGATTCCTAAAGTCATTTGAAGTGACATTTTCATTTACAAAATTGTCCACGGGGAGAAATCAGAGCGCGGCAGGTTCCACTAAGCGTAGCGTTGATGTCGCGCAGTGGTGAAACAGTGAACAAGAGAAGGAGCAGAAACCGATTTAAATTGAAACTCACTTATTCAGCCGTAAACGCACTTGTTGTTTCGAAACGTGTGTCACTGGGCCATTCAGAGACGAACTGCACAGCTGATGTCTATAGAGATGTTCTCGGGGCAGACAAAAAAAGGACAGACGATGTTTTGCCATGGGATTGCCATAAATTCTAGTTTTACAGCGGTCCCACTGTGTCCTGTTTTTTGTCTGACCACTCCGTCGTTCGACATGAACAATGTCGACCCTAAACTCTCCTTGACCTGACCGTACGTCTTCCGGCTTTTGGCACTGCCGTATACCTGAAGTCAGCTGTACAGTTCGTCTCCGAATGTCCCAGTGATACACATTTCGAAACAGCAAGTGCATTTACGGCCGAATAAGTGAGTTTTAATAAAATCCCTTTCTGCTCCTTCTCTTGTTCACTACTTCACCGCGGCGCGACACCAACGCTTCCTGCCGTCGAGTCAGACTCTTCCCGCCATCGCGCGTCGTGGCCGCGCTCTCATTGATCCGTCCATTTCGTTAATAACTCCTTAACAAAGCCGAGGCGCACATATTTGCAAATGAAAATGTCACTTCAAATGACCACAGGAACCGCCCCCTTTAAGGTTGGACGACATTTTTGGGACATCCTGTATAATATAGGCACAAGGTATTATATACTGAAAGTATATATAAATCGATGGTCAACGTAGAAACGTCTAAACTACGTACGCGCCAAATCTTTCACTCGGCTATTTACTAATTAGCGTTCTAATAAACACTAGTGGCCAAGTAAAACTCCAACGATGATTTAAACAGTAACAACTGGTCGAAGTAACAGGTGTTACGGTATAGCTAGTATATATATATGTGTGTATATATAGACAATAATAATATATATATCAAAAGAATTACTATTCGTAGAATACAACGGGTTCATCAAGTACAATGATCAAAACAGGATAATGTACATATAAAACGTGGTAACAATATACGTATTAAAAAGATACGGACAGTTAAACTCTGCGGATATACACACGACACACAAAAGTAAAGGTATATACCACTCTCATACTATCTACGCAACTAATCTACTGTTCTATCAAATTGGTCTATGAACTATGATAATGTATGGATCGGCGAGCCCGAGGCTGTAGAGGGGCCCCAGTTTCGCCAGTATATCGTACTACTGTGTCTATAACCATTTAATCAAACTGAGACGACACTGAAAAAACTGTCTTCCAATAGACAAAGATACTGTTTACGGTCGGTCGAAGTGTTCTATTCCATGGCGAAATTCTCACTAGTAGCCTAAACCGCCAAGATTGCCAATCGAGTCACAAAATGCAAGCCCAATGATGTACTCTCATTCCTGAAATAAATCAATTTACTTTGACTACATTGGCAACCTTAACACGTAACTATATTAATTACTGTAAACGTGTAAGTTACAAAAGTCAAGTTGACAACGAATCTTCTTTATACTACTAACTGCTTCTAACCAGAGACTATTGATAATCCGTTCAGCTCGATCTGTCTAAATGACTACGTTTCTTGCGCTACCACGGCACGATCTGATTCGACACTTCACGATGTTAATTAACAGAGTTGGACACGATTAGATTTCATGCACTTGTGACAAAGAAGTCGTAGATCAAATTTGAAAACAGATAACACATTCAAAGAATTTCCGAATACTGTTTATTATTTTATTACGTTATTTCCAACTGAATTTCATTAAAACGAATGTCTATGCAGCTCGCGTAGCCTGAAATTTGTGCAACAATTTTCATTTTGAACTTATTCGAGACGATTCAACAAAAGATCGTATTTTTCTTTTCTTCGAGGTGGTGCAGTTGTAAGTATTTAGTTCTACTCAAACAAGACGATAATTTCCTTAATTGTTGTATATATCTTAATCTTCATTTCCTCGAATAGGAAAGACGAAAGTAGTATTCGACATTTTTGTTCAGACAAATATTTCGTCCAATTTTACGACACTACGTGTCCAACTAGAAAGCGATACACATTAAAAGGTGTTTTTCGATCATACTCGTCCCGCCGTGGCCGCGACACTAGGTCAGAATAACTATGAATAACTGTATAGTAATAAAAAACCACTTGATAATACGACGACGTTTCTAAGAGACAGTAGGTTTAGGTAGATGGTAGATTACTCGCCCCTAGGTGACTGCTTCTTGAAGGTAGTCTTCGTCATCGGTCTCGGCAACGATCCTGTCCCAGACGTCTGTCCCCTGCTCTCTTTAGCGTTTTACTCTCGACTCGAAATCGATCTATGTACTTCTCTCTTACTCTCTCTCTCTCTCTCTTTTTCTCTCTCTCTCTCTCTCTTTCACGCGGTTCGAAAAAAAAACTGACCCATAGCCGACGTATACGCGAACGAGACGCGAAAGAGTTACGGGCTGGTTGTTATGGGGGTTTTGGGATTGGACGTGTGGCTTGGAGGTGGGTTTTGGTTATAGCGGTGGGATCGAAACGCGATCGCGAACGATTCCGAGAGAAAAGGATTAAAGTTGCACACGCTTGTCGCGGTTCCGCGTGATGTATAGTCATAGAGGCGAGCGAACAATTCGCGAAATGAAACCGGACTATAGATCTTCATCGACGTGTGTCCTGGCTATGGGTCCCGATGGCAGACTGGCGAAACATTATTTTCGCAACCCGGTAAGAACCTCAGTTTTCACTAGAACTACAAACATCGAGCGCCGAGTGCATGCAATTGTTCGAAAACGAACGAGATACTCGAACATAGTCACGCTCGCGTTTCGGATCGTTTGAAATCTTCTTCTCGTCGATGATACTGTTCCCCGGTAGTTCGTCCTTTTCGCGATAGGACTACCATGAAAGGAGCTTGTCCTCTTCCCCATGCTACATACGTATGTTATCCGGCCGCGTTGTTTCCGTGTGTTAACGAGTCTAAAGACGTCAGGCTAACGTTCTAGTGAAAACTAATGTAGCGGTTTGTAGGCTTGTTTACTGATACGATTAAGAGAAACTGGAAGTCTTGGAAGTAATCTATTTACTATGAGCTAGGCAGTCATCCAACACCAGTACGAGATACGGGATAATATGTATGTATATATAATATAATATGTATATATGTATAGATTTATACATATTAAGTTAAAAAAGATCTCTCGTTACCATTACTTGTCAGCTAGTCTAGGCACTATGGAGAAGATTACGACACGTAGATAATAATAGAATAATATAGAGGATAGAATATTACGGTTTTAGTGGACACTGTTTACGCTCTACGTTTGTTATTTAGAAAACACAGCTCTCGGACATAAACGTATCAACACGAGTCTGGTAACAATCTAAAGCTATAGAGTGATAGTACGTCGTGTTAAAAGGCGTCCGCGGCACTTGTGGCTGCTCTTGACAGTGTGCTGCGATGGTTGTTGACACTGTTAACTGTCAGTGAAACTAGGCGACTAGAAGTCAAAGTTCCTACCTTCATAATTTGTTTAATTTATTATTTATCTTGTTCGAATAAGAGTGGATTGTATCGAAGAAGCTGGGAGTATATTGGTATAATATAAAAATGTTACAATTGCTATTTAAATGACAATTAGCAATTTTCTTCAGTGGTTGCGTTTTGTTATGAACCAACGTATTAACGAATACAATAGAACAATCAAACAAATTGATTTAGATGCGAATGGTTGCTCCAAGTGTGTTTTCTTCGGAAGTTGTACAAATTCATTAGAACACATTAATTGTATAACCTATAAATCGTGTAAATTATGTAAATCAGGCTAAAGGAAAGAATATATAGGGTGGGGCGCTATAAACAGGTCACCTGAATAACTCGCTTGTTTGCGAAGATAGAAGAAAATGCATCAGACCAAACTTACTTGGTATCGAAGCGCTCGTAATTTGATGTTACTAATTTTTTTATAGGTGGAAACGTCAAGGAGATATGATGGTCAACCTTGTTTTTTTAAATGGAACGGTATGGTTTTTTATTTACATTCTGATAGTGTGTTTCAAGACGAATACCTATTATGAGGGTCTCTTAAGGTCATGCAAGGTCAACTGCAATAGAAAATAAATGTCTGTAAGCACTCTTCAAATACTTTCGTGTCTTCTCTGCTTGTTGGCATACCGCTCTTGTAATTATTGATAAGGGTCACAGAACATAAACAAACATTCAATCACATTGTACGCTTATCTGTATCCGGAAATGTTATTAATAGTTTGATTACCGATTAAAATACGGTTTTGTAATATTCTGACACCTGTGAATTTCTATTCGTACCGCGGAAAACCAATAATCAAAGAGTTGACATGCAAAAACATGCTTGAAAAAGCTTGCTCTGTAATAGATGGAAATGAAATTGATCAAACAGTACCATCAGTATTGCTACGGTTTAGATTATGTATCCATGTTCAAGGTCGTCATTTTGAACACATATACTAGCAGTGAGTACGTAAATAACATGTTACATGTAAATCGTCGAAGTGTTCGAAGAGTGCTTTCAATTTATTTTCTATTGCAGTTGACCTTGCGTGACCTATAATGACCTTCATAATAGGCGATTGTATTCGTCTTGAAACACACTATCACAATGTAAATAAAAGACCATACTGTTCCATTAAAAAAAAACAGAGTTGACCTTCATATCTCCTTGACGTCTCCACCTATAAAAAATTAACATCAGATTACCAGCGCCTCGATACCAAGTAAGTTTCGTCTGATGCATTACCTTTTATCTTCAAAAGCACGCGAGTTATTCAAGTGACCTGTTTATATCGCCCCACCCTGTATAAATGCAATGTATACGGCAATAAAGGAATGAACGTTCTATTTGACTTTTATTTCTCTCCATTGATGCGGAAAATTTGATCTTGCATACAGATTTAGAGTCCAGTTATAATCGACTAACGTTTGAAAATACTGTTTGCATTTGCATTTTATTCAGCAGAAAAACGCATCCACTGTAACCAGAGGCCGTTGAAAGAACAAGCCGAGTGTACGATAATAAAGTTAATAGACAAAGTTCAATTGAAGGAATACTTCCAATGGAAATTGTATATAAAGGACACGTTTAATTCTGGCGCGCGGCGGTCCGTGGAAAGGCAAGTCAGCCTTGGCCAGAAAGTTTTAGGAATCTTGTATCAATCCGAGTAAACAGAAGTCGCTTCGAGAAACAGAAATGCATTACGGGCAACGCGAAGGATGACGGGGGGTTGTACGAGGAAACTGGAAAAGATTGAAAAGAGTCGACGAAAAGTAATTCAAAGTTTCGACGCGCGAGTGAAATCGTTCGAGGCGGCTCGTCCCTAAAGGGGCGCGCACACGTTATGATTTATCGTACGACGAGTTGTCTGACTTGCCTTGTCGAATTCTAATTCCACTACGAATTCGTTCAAAAATAATGCTCAGTACCATTCGAGATTAAAACTGTCGATTCTCAAGCAGTTGCTCGAGGCACATTGTAGAGACCGAGAAAAATACTTTATTATTTCGTGCATGAAACGTAGACATTTCTCTTATGAATTTAATCACTGGGGATTTAATGAATTTATATAAGATTGATAGATACAAATGAAAGACAATAATTTCTCTTTCAATCAATTTAATTCTACTCTTAACAGTTTCCGTCGAAATCGTTACGAGAAGAAATAAATCTCTCTGTTCATCTCGCATCTTACAATTAATATAGACAATTTTTATTCTGCATAAAAATCCACGGTCTGTTAACCACAAAGGTAAAAAAGGTTACAAACATTCTTCTTGAAAAGTTAATCGAAAAGGAAAAAAAGCGTGTAATTTTTTCAGTAGATTGAATATAATTCATCATTGTTTGTTCAGTCAATCAAGAAGAAAATTCATAATTGTCAGCAGAAAGTCTCAGCCACGATTCCAACTGTTCAAACCTGATCAAACAAGTTCATACAACGCTATCATACGTTATCAAACTCGTCGTGCAACAAATGTACGACTTCATTCTTGTTTTCAAGTACATACATAGCTTCTCCGATACTTACCCCTCGAAATCCTTTTCAGAAACACTGATTACAGTTCAGACTAATGAAAATCTCGGTCGCGTTCACCGTTCCGCGGATTACTTTGACTTTGTCGGCGATTAACCGTCGAATCCGGTTCATCCAACGATCCCTCCGCTGTTTATATTTTTTTCATCCCCCGGTTGATCCCGTCTCTCAGTTTCAACCCCGTACCCATCGGCTCAGCACGCGTCGCGGGAATCGTTGAAATTCCCGAATCGCCGGTGATTAAACGCGCCGATGTTTTTATTCCTCGGGTATCTGCAGGCCGCGTAACAGATTCAGAATTCTATTATATTTTTTAGCTTTAATCGCCGACACGGTCGCGACGGAAGCTCCGGTGTTATTGTTTGAACAAATCCGGGCCGATGAAAAACAGTCGACGAACTTTTCAGCGAATTAAATTCCGCCCGACCGGCCGCGGCCCGTAAAATATGTGTTTTTCCTTCCCCGGGAACGCGGGGACGTTGTCGGGATCCTATCCGGAAGATTATTCCCGATCGACATCGATTACAGACACGCCTAATCGAGCCGCTATTAATATTCCTCGGGGCGAGAACGACGAAAATACGCGGCGATATTTCTGCTCGTTGTTATCCAAGAAATCGATCGTGTTCCATCGGCGTAATTCGTATCGCGAATAAAAGTGGAGCAATTCGGTGTATATATCTCTTTCTGTGAACACTTTCTATCCCCCTGTCTCCCTGCTTCCCATTCTATCGCGCTGATGAAACGTTCTCGCGCTTCCGCGTTTGATTCGCAAAGAACCAAAGATCTTACGGAGCGATTCCCCCGGCTTGTAATTCATTTCTGTCGCGGATCTGCTGGGGATACCGCTCGCGAAATCTTATTCGCATAATGGACGCCGCGGGATACCCAGGCATTCGGGTCTTCGTGCATAAATCACGTTCGATGGCTTCGCGAATGAAACTTTCATGTAATAAGTACGCCGCGGAAATTTAGAGTGGAGACAGTTTCACTGGGGCTTGTTTAATCGGAGTGGAAGCTGTTCCGTGCGAGAAAGTCACTCGAAAGATTCAAGATTTTCAAGCTTCATGTGTTCTTCAAACGAAGTTGGCAAGAGAGACTCTTGCTGTTTTGTTCTATTAAAAGTTACATTCTATTGTGTCATTTTGATTATTACGTATTTTAATCCTCGCAGGTTTAAGACCTCTGATTCACAAATTTACTTATCAAATTTTTAAGACATCGTTAAAGCTTTGTATCCAAGATAATTGACATTGAACGATCTTCTAATATGCATGGGTTAGTGTTTACAATTAATAAATTTATGAATTTATATATTTGATTGCTTTGATTGAATAAAATCAGGAGAAGCTGATCAGGTTATATTTGATTCCAATTTCGATAAATTATTGTATAAAATACAGTACAGTGTGCAGAAATTAATTTACAGTATAATATATCGTATAATGTACACAAATTCATGTAGAAGAATGTACAATGTATAAAAATCCATATAGAAAATTCTGTAATATATAAAAATAGAGTACTTAAGCGAACAAATGGACTTTATGCATTTAAAATAGCACTTAATAGGTGGAGAATAAAAATGTAAAGACAATAGATGAATTAAAAATTTTCTTTAATTCTGAGTCTACTAATAGCCGCGTCACGAACGTCACTCGAAATGAACACGTGTATCAACCTATACCTTCATTTCCTCGGAGAAGCAGTTTAAAAAAATATCGCCCGGTGACTCGAACTTGTTTTTTCACGCAGAACCAGCTTCCACACCATGGCCACGGACAGTTACACGTATTCCCGTGGCCCGAAAAGTGCCGTTGGATTTGCACTTTAATGAAAATCGACGGGAAGTACGATTTCACGTGAAAATATACCGGCCTAGGCAATTAACGGGCAGCGAACGTGAACGATATCGGTCGGGAATTGATATCAAGTGAAAAATTCGGTGCTCGGCGGATTCATATTATACGAATGAAAATCTATTTACCGTGATCCAAGTGAATTATTATTCGTCACTTTTATCGGCGCTCTGTAACCGTGCGGTGAATTAAATTCCGTCTCTGTCACGATCAATCCCGCGCATAACGAAAAGTGCGAGTACAACGCGCGCGCGCGCGAGCGGGTAACGGCGAACGACTAGAATAACAAATAAAATTGAGTCTCCGAACATCAATGGGGGAGAACAATTTATTCCAATAACGCGCAATTTTGCGGCCAATGCATACTGTTGCAACTCTTTCCCCCCTCTTCCCTCTCCCATCGCCTCTATCCCTCCCTTCTTTCCCCGGTTTGTTTCATGAATATTCGGCCAAATCTCGTCACGTAAAACCGGGATACCTCTCGTGACGTCACATATCGTCGGCCTCGTTGACGAAATGGTTACAGGCGAAACAACGAATAAACGGATGCACAACTAATATACGGCGTTCTGTCTCCTAAGCATTCCATAAATTCGTAATATTTATAATAGATAATATAATATATATGTAATATATAGAACATGATATGTATACCAAAAATCCTACCAATTCAATATATATAAATACTATCGGCAACAAATGCTCGAAACTATGGGTACCTAAGACAACTAGTTGGCAACAAGGACTCGTATCCAATTAATTAAGAACAAGTAACGTGTGAAGTGTATCAGAAGGTTTGAGTGTGCGTGTATAAGTGTGCGATTGGGGTCTGATTTTTTTCGCGATTTTCTGTAAATTACCAAGCGACCAATACGATCTGCAATACAGTACTCATGCGCAATGATCGGGCAAAATGATCCTCGTTGTATGATCTCGCGATCTGGTTGAAAATCTCAATAATCGTGAAACTCGAATTTTTACCTAGAACATTCAAAATGGCGAATTCAGTGACGGCAATTTGCAGGATAACGCGCGAACATTCGGTCGAACTTTAAACGTCGGAAGTTGCGTCATTTTCGTACAAATGAAAAATAACAGGGTTATGGCCTCGCGGCGGCTAATTACGCGCGTATTTCCCCGATCAGCCGGCTCCCATTGTACTTTAATAATTATACGGTATCGATCGGGAACGGTAATACGGCACTCGAGGCGACTGGCGAGGCAATTCTATTTCCGATTCTGTTATGGAAACTTTAATTAGCCCTGGCGCGTTCGCGTGTCAGAGGAATTTTCGGTATTTAAAGACTGTCGCCGATCGAGCTTTACCGAATGGTAATGACGAATTAAAGTGGGAAAGAACACACGGCGTGCATTGCCTCTCTTCGCGAGAGAGTGATAGAGAACAGCGGAGGGGGAGGGGTTCTGTGAATTTTGCGAGTGGTGGTTTTGGCTGAGTCGGTGTGTGCGTGAGTATGTACGTGGAATTTGGGTACGTGCTACGTACTACGGATTACGGTTACCGTCAACACGAGCGAGAACACGAGAACTTGGTGGAACAACCTGGCACTTTGGGGTTGAAGCTTACCGGTGCAACCCCCGCTGGGGCTCACGGACACTCGGCCCACCCTTGGCCCCAGTGCGCGGTACACGACCGCTCCTACCCAACAACAGACATCACCGATCTTATATTATGCACAGTTCTACCCCGGACACAGCGATTAGACGAGTTTTACATCTATTTGGGTCAGGGGGACGCAACGGTGCTACGTGAATGCGCCTTGGATGCTGGATCAAGACGTCCGAACGCGTGACTCGATTGACAAGTGGTTTCAATTCATTCTTTCAGTTTCTCTGATTTTTCTAAGCCAATTCAATTTGGTCCGAAGTACTCTTTATCGATCCTTCGGTCTTAGGAAATATTTCGCAAAATCAGTAACGCTGCTCAGATTTTATTTGTGTCGAATATAAGCGTGTTACCATCCCTTTTGAAATATTGTGCTGTTTGACAAATTATTAGAAACAATTTATGAGTTTAGCACACTTATTTTTCACGTTCTTTAACTCGTAATAAAATTTTATTAATTTCTTTTAAATTCAAACGAATGGATACAGTGAAGCAGTCCTTCTCCAATATTGACAGAAGGTATCTGCACTTATTTTCTACTGTTTTACATATTCTAATCAAATTAACTTTTCCTTTCCTGCCAATAAATAGAAATAATCTCTAACATTAATAATAAATTTATACTGTGAATAAATCAGTCTAGTGCCCCCGTAAGTCTACAATTTTAAATAATGTATACTAACATCAGTATTTGTTCTTCCTCTACTGTCTTTAATAGGCGTGGCTCAACGCAGTCGGCAGAGGGGATAACGGGCGGGGCGCCAGATTAGCCAATAGGAAGCTCGGAGAATTATACTCGGCGGTCTCTACGAGTGCATTCCCCGCCCAATGCGACGCTGCAATACACAATGAACATTTCAGTTCTTTAAACAACGTACACGCCTTGTGAAAAATATTTTGCAACGTATTATGCAATGATTTTCCTGTTTAGCCAGTACGCTCGGCGCAATAATAAAACGTCACTTGTCGATCGATTGTTCCGGCACTCATCAGCGACATTGTTCGCTCCGATAATTCCGCGCAATGAACTCGTTATATCTTTAATAGAAAGTATGCCGGAAAACGTAGCGCCGGTTATTTGCATTTCCGATTCAACTCGATTCGAACCGGGGATTGAATTTTACAACGCGACGGGATGTAAACCGTGAATTCTAATTGAGGAGATGCAGCGCAACGTTTGATATTTCATCGACGACGGTCGCCGCGCGCTTAATCCAGCATCGAAAGTTTCGAGTACATCCTAGAAAATTCAAGTCGAAAGTTTCTCGGCTGCCTTCAACTTTTCCTCGTTGTGTAAACGTAATAATAGAACTGCACTCGTACCCACGAGTGCGCGATAATATGGTTAATGTTTATGTGTGCATACGTTTTCGTGTATGTTCCTCGCGCGCGTGTATGTGTGTGTCTCTGTGTGTATGTGTGTTTTTTCCCCTCCTCGATACCATAGACGTAATTACGTCCTGGAAAACTTGGTAGCAAAGTATACCAGCCGAGTACCAAAACAGTGGAATGGTAAACCAATTTAGTATGTTACCGGAAGAAGCATACTGATCGCGTTAGGTGGTACCTAGCTCATAGTATATCTCGAATTGAAGTGCTCGATCCCGTACTGAAAGAAAAATTAGGGTTACTATGATTTTATTTGCATTTTTTCGATTTTTCTGTCCTTGACGAACATTGTTCAGATTTTTATTATTTAGTTTCTGTCAGTACGAGACGTGCAATGGATGTTCGTTCCCCTCTCAATTTCCTCTGGTCCGTTTGCGTGGTAGTTTTTATTTATTACAGACATTCATTATTTATAATCCTTAATTATTATAATAATAGAGCATCAGCGAATCATTACATTGTGTCGTTAATATGTACGCATGTGTAAATAAACTTGTTTCTCTCGTTTTGCTCCAGAGTGATCCTCTGAATGGACATTTGATGTTACGTTTATCGTATCTGTATCCTCTTAATCTCTCTCTCTTTTTTTTTTATCCGCGATTTGTTCGGTATTTCGTTTTGTTTTTTCTCTCTCCTCACCGAAGTACCCATTGAAACATTTACAAAACTCTTGTGACTGCGGATGTCCTCTTATTAATTTGTCTTTTCTTCTCGTCTTATCGTCGGTGTTTTTTAATAGATTGCCCGAACCCTGGTCAGATGGTCTCATACGGAAATACACGGTTCTCACCCCCGAACGTTTACAAACATCGTGTTCATTTTTTTTTTGCTTATTTTTTTCACCAAGGCGCACCGTTGATAGAGCGATATAGGGGATCTCGAAGAAGAAGCGTCTTTTTGATTGCGATTTACATCGAGAAAGATATCATAAAGTGTACGTATAATGATACATGTACTCTCACCGGCTGAGTCGAATGGCGTCGGGATGCGCGAGTAAGAAAACTTGAAGCGATTTCCACGGGAAAATCTTGTTCTGAATCATTCGAAATGGGCCTCCGAAAAACAAAACGGTAGAACCAACGATAACAATAGCAATAATAACAACAGTCGTCGAAAATTCGTAACAAGCTTTAAAATACAGCGTGTCGCACAACTGATGGTAAAATATGAAAACAACTAATTCTGCGGAAAGAAAATGTCTCAAAAACAGAGAGAACAACATTTTTACAAAGGGAGAGAGTGTCATCTTTTTTCTGAGATAATGAAATCTCGAATTAGTGGTGTGTCTGACCAATGCTCGACATTTCTACTTACACCAAGGAGTAACCCACGCGTAAGATTAGATAATAAAAATTTAAATACTAAACTGTGGAGATAATAGAAGAATTTAGAAGTATTGTTCTACCATGTTTTACCTGTTAACAATAATCTACCGAACACTAAAAGAATGAACAACACTGACTGAATGAACACTACAAGATTCAACTTATTCAGATGTTTCACAATATTTCTTCTCTTTCTCCCAATTACATACTTACATCAATTATACGAGTATCATTATTGTTCATGTGTCGATCTCTTTCTTACAGGTACACACAATTTTCCAATGATTTTATTGTGTCTTCAGTGAGACTCATATTTAAATTCTTACAAGTACAACACATTTATATTTTTAATGCAACAAATGTATTTACGTTACAACCTAATAACGCGTGCTTAAATAAAACAGTTTATTGAATAATTTCGCATTACCTCTATAGTTTTAGTAATTTGTAAAATATAATATCTGAAATCAATCATTTGGTCAACAGTGGTAGATTTAGTGTTAAAATTATAAAACGTGCAGATTTATTTCTCTTACGAGTTTGATGGAAATTTTTTATACCAGATAAAGATCAACAGTCTAAAAATCCTCTAGAAATGTTACTCTCTGTTTTCGCCCCATCATCTTTAGCTCATCAGTTTCGAAACGATCGCTCAGACTCACCCCCAGTCGTTCGACACGCCGTATATCAAAAGGATAAATATTGTTGCTCGTCGGAGACGATCGCGATAGTAAAGTAAACGGTGTGAAATCGTGACGAATGATCTCGCGTCCTCGAAATCAGCAAGGCGACTCGGTGTACCAACAGAAAGAGGCCAGGATCGAACGGCAGAAACAGTCCGCGAAATCCAATATGTGTTCCATCATTCGGCGGCGATTACGCATAAATATTTCAACATCATGGACGGTATAATGTTTCGAACGATTCCCCAATTGTCCCGAGCCGGTGTGCGACGAATCGACGAGAGAACCACAACGAGGACGCGTGACTTCAAGTATTCTTACAAGGATTAATTAAAGGAATTAATTAATCAGCTCCGATTCATCGACGGAGAAAATGATTTTCGGTGAGCGCGAGAATAGTCTCGATCGATCATCGGTGGGATCGATCGGATCCCGGATCGGGCAACGTATTATAGAAACCCACGCGCGATCACAGCGATATAACAACAATCTTACGAATAGCAACAATCGGACCATAGCTCGATAACGTTAACCGAGGACCAATTTTCATCATTTTTTTTTACTCTTTTGCTTCGCGAGCAAATCGATAATCGTACGAAAGCGTCGACCGACGGAATGACCAATGACTTAAGGAATAGGGGGAAAATACTCGCATAGTGATCGAACAGTATACTGTTTCCTTGTTTTCATAAGGGACGGTGACGTTAACGCGAGCGAACTATAGCCACGCATAAAAGTATCAATAATATTGTTTAAGCATCGTGTCGTTTAACATATGTATAAGCTCAGGACAGATGTGTCTTTTCTCTTTGGCATTAGCTTATTACACCAGCGACTCAAATGTCTCTCTCACTCTCTCACTCTCCCTTTCTCTCTCTCTCTTTCGTTCTTTTTTATCTATCTCTCTCTCACATACACTCGCTCTCGTTCGTTCTATCTTTCTCACACGTTCTCACAATATTCTTTCGAACGCACTCCTTCGATCTCTTCGCTTGTTTCCATCGAGAAAATTAGAATTCGTGCAAATGAGCGTTTGAACCTGATTTATACTCTCCTCGTGAATCTTAGCTGCTGTTTAATCGTATCGAGAATTCGAAACTTCACTTCGTATTTTCTCTTAACTTTGCTTTTTGTAGGCGTACGCAATTGATCTTAGTGTATTCGCGTTTCCTAGATTTGCTTCGTCCGTTTCGTTTATCAACTCCGTGAACAGAACAGAATCGAAGTCGGTTCACAGCGTGCTACGTTACATTGGGATGGGACGTGGTGGATTTCAGGATTTTGTTTAGGATGATCATGAAAGCAAGGCTGACAAGAGAATCGTCCAAAGAGTCCCACCGTTCTGATAAAATCATGTTGTAATTTCGTATAGAAAACATAGCGATAGAGACTTTGTGCATTTACTGTTTACAAGGTTCATAAAAAATTGCAAAACCCACATTCATTGTTATTTCATGCAATTTTTCTTCTGTTTTAATTTTTAGTCAGCGTTGAGTGTTTAAAATTTTTCCTTAAGTACGTACATTTAAAAACATTAAACTTCTTGGTATGTGTATCAACCAATACATTATAAGTAAAATACAATCTGTTGATTTCAAAGTGTGAATAAAAAAATAGGTATTATCCTACGAAAATTAAGAAGCAAAATATAATGGTGCTAGTCAAAAGCTTTTCTCACGGACTAAAAATGATTTCATGTGCGAATTTCTCGAGAAATCGGACTCCTTGAAGCAACTCCCTTGCGAGAGAGTACTCGGTGATCATTTGCATCGAATTTCCGGTCACAGAATCATTGATAGATCATCAGAATTTCGTCGAGCCCCTCTCGCATCGCGTTAGATCGTCGCGAGACGTCGATATTGATTGTTCCGTTTAGAATCCCGTGCCGATTGTAATTGTTGGTGAAATCGTTTCACCCGAGGCTGTTTGTAATAACGCGCAATATTAAACTGTTTAAATTGCATAATTACCAGGGCACTCTCGCGGCCGGGCCTTTGAAATTCGACTATTTCTCTCGCATGTTACATCCGATGTCTGTGCGTTCGCGTGTTGCGTAAACAAACGGAGGAACGAACAATAACAGCGAGGTACAAAAGATAACAAGATCGCTTGGGTATTTAAACGTTAGTGAACGAGATTGAAGGGAATACTATGTCTGCATGTATGTACGTATGTTATACACGTCGAGTCCGAGCTGAAAACGCGATCGTCCTTTTTTTTTTGTCACACGCAAATCGCAAGCAAAACCGCGAAGATTTTTCTCGCGGTGTCTGTGTGTGTATATGTCATCTTTTTGTGGGTGTCGTCCTTGCTTTTCCATTTTCAATGTTCGACAGGAAGGCGGCGGAGGGTTGGAGATCGAGGACATTGAACAGGCGTGGAAGGTAAGCGGGAGAACGATACAAAAAGCACAATTTCCTCGTTGAACTGTTTTTCGCTGATTTTTCTTTTCCGTTTTCTTTTTTTTCAGTTTCCTTTTCTCGGTTTGCTTTCTTATTTTTCTCTTCTCGGGCAGTTTGCTTCGGTGCAGTAATCTCTTCTACGAGGGTCGGTACTCTCTTTCTTACGTTCTCATCTTTATTTTTTATCTCTTTAACTCTCGCCTAACTTAGCGGATGCCTTACTTCTACGTTTAGCAATATGTAATTTGCTCTGGATAAGAGATAGCGGTATCGCGGCGTCAGCGCCCTGCCGATTCCCGTTTGCACTGTTGCGAAAAATCCGATTAAACTTTGCCAATTGTCGAACACGTGTTTGCTCACAACTCCCGTTCTCATTCGCGATTCGCTCTAATCTTGAGTTTATACAATCGTTAACTTCGATGCAAGTCGAGCTTGCGTGTGTGATTGTCATGAAATATGTATCCGAAAAACGATACGGTAGATCGTTATCTGACCCTCCAAAGAATGATTTCTATACCCTTAAATGAACTTCTTAAACGGAATCAGAAACTGCAATTATACATACATATTGTTCATTTTTACTACCAGGTAAGTGAAAATCAATTTCTACAGCCTCAGAAACTACAATAATAGCTTATTCCAATTTAGTGTATTTTTAAAATTAAATTGAAGGATGCAATAATTCAATGAACATACATAACATCCATTTTTATCAGACTGGCAAGTGGCAGTCAATTTTTAGAGCTCCAAATAGCTTCCATTGCTTAAATATACTTTTAAAGTGGACCTGAAGCATGCAATAACTCAATGAACGTATATGATATTAATTTTTATCAAATTGGGAAGTGGAAATCAATTTATACAGCCCCAGTAATATGTGAGGTAATACAAATTTATCTAAAATTGACGTACTAGAATCATGGTTTCAGTTCCTTATACGTACTTCCAAAATGAAACTCAATCAACGAATTTAATCTTCAATTTAACAAATTGACAAATTCTTGCAGCCTCAGGAACTGGAATAGTAGTTTCTTCAGCTTAAGTGTACCTTTAAAAGGGATCTAAAGTATGCAGTAACTCAATGAACATATATAACATCAATTTTTATCAAAGTGACAAATGGAAATCAATTTTAACAAATTGGCTTTGTTACTAAATGGCCAGATTAGAAAAATAGCTTTTTTTGTTGGAAAGTATTTTTAAAAAGTGAGATTGCTTCTTTACTTTGTCAACGAATTCCGTAAAAATTAAACAGGAACAAGATGTAAATCATTTTCTGCATGATCTCCTTAACTCATCTCACTTGGAGGGTCAACACACAGTTTCCGCAGAACATTCAATTTACATAAACCATTCATAAATGAAACTACATTTAATTTTCACATCTGCATGAAATACATTTGCACGATAAGTATTTTCCAAAAAGCAAAGAATTTAGAAGTTCAAAAAACAAATCGCCGCGTTACAAACGTACGACCGATTTCTACGATTCCTTAAGCCGCATCCTCGCAAACCGGACACCGGCAGGATGCCTCCGCCTCGACCACCCGGAAACGCCTATATCGTTTATATCTATATGACCTACGCTAAGTGTTTTTCGATTAAAGTGTTTAGCTTAGAGATTACATAGAACGTGACTACATCTCAACCACTACGAAGATCAAACGTCTACTAGAGAGAAACACGTTAAACTCTTTTCCAGACTGATTGGATCACGGAAGGTGTGTACGGGCGACAGAGAATTAGGGGAGGGGGGGGGGGGAGAGGATTGAACAGTAGATTTAGGGGTGTAGGGAGTCGGGGGGAGAAGAGACAGAGAGAAAGAAAGGAACGGATGGTGGGATCATAAACGTTAATTGCATCGATTGCTCTCCCGGAAAACTGGACTCTTAAGTCACGCTCCTTCGCTACCCCGAATTCAGCTGATCACCTACACTGTTGCTTGCTACAAGTCTTCGAGACGAGTATCTTCGTTGGCTATCCCACCCCCCACACATACGCATGCACAATAACGAAGGGGCAAGAATGATCTCGACTACGATCTCTTTGATCCTCGCTTCCATCTATTGGTTTGGCTGGCCAGCGAGGCTGTCGTCGTTGGCGTTAAAATTAATTAATTAAGAAGCCAATTCTTCGAAATCTTTCAACTCTTGAAATTTAATCTCTAAATCGAAAAAAAGCAATTCTCAAAATTCATTCTAGAATTCAATAGACTATCAGATAATTTTCGAGTGGGAGCATCGAGATTAGGCCTGATGATATATATATAGATCACGGCAACCACGAGCAGCTTCGCCATTGGGCATCCTAGATTCGGACGTGCGTTCATCTCTCAGTGCTCTTTTCTTTTCTGTTTCCTCTCGTCGCGACGGTGCTAGGAGGCACACGACGTTGCGTCTAGTTAATTCTACTGGCTAGAGAGAAGAAGAAGAAGAAGAAGAAGAAGAAGTCGATGAAATTGGGGGCGTCGCAGGAAAAAAGAGAACAGGTTTTACAACTTCGACAAAAGCGTTTTCGTCGCCGTCTCTCTTTCTCCTTTCTTTGATATTCTTTTCTCCGGTCCGGCGTTCACGTGTGTTATCCGCCTCTATTCCTCGCAGGGACTTTCCTTTCGTTCCTCTCTGTTCGAGCTTGCGAGAAACGCATTCGTTTTCTCCCCCGTTATCTCTTCGCGGAGAGGATGCGCTCCGCTTTCGCGTCTAATCATTCTCCCTTTGCGTCGCAGCTATATAGCTCGGTATATGTCTGTGCGGTGAGCCTGTGCTCGCGCACGTTTTCTTTCAGTCCTGTGTATACATGTGGGTGTGTGTCAAGTGTTTTGTCGGTGTGTGTGTCACACAAGAACGTGTTTCCTTTTCTCGCATGTGTATGTCTGTTTTCACGTGTGGATGTGTGCTGATATGGGTGTTGCGTGCGCGTTTCGCATTTCGATATTCTTGTGTCTTTTGAACAGTACCTAATGGAATGGGGGTAGAGGCAGACGACGCTTTGCTTGACGTAGGACCACAGAGTTTGCCAGCCATGCGTCTGTGAACATTTTTCGTAACTTCCGGTCAAGAGATCCACGTGAGAACAGGTGTTGATTGGTTTGTTTCGATCGGTCATCGTCTGAACCGGGGACGAGTCCCGGGTAACAGAGCAATTAGGGGGATTCGGTGATTCGTTGTTGCTCAGCGTTGAGGAAGATCGTTCCGGAGCCTCGCCAGGTGAGAAAATTGTTGCACCTGGTTAACCTGAATTTCCTCAACGCTGGTTTTTGATCGAAAGTCGCGGCGCGTCGATGCGCGCGCGCGCGCGCACGGCGTTTTCGAGAATCACGTTTTCGAAAGCTCGATTTTCGAGGCTCGTCGAGCACGATCGGCTCCACTGTCCGAGCAATTGTCGGTTTAGTCGGATGTATGTACAGGATTCGTGTAAATCGGAATTTATATATGTATATATATATATATATATATATATATATATATATATATATATACATATGTATGTATGTGTATATAAATCGCGAGCCTCGCGCATCGATGTGCCGCGCTCCCCATCGATTGAGATTGTACAATCCTTGCAAAAGATACTGATTGAAACGGCGAAAAAGCTACACGAGCGGACAATGCGATCGTTTCGACCGATTGGCGGACGTGTTTGAAAACATGGCCGCGGTCGAACAAAAGCTAGCTTTGTCAGTCAAATCGTTCTTTGTAATTAGAGGCGTCGCAATATCGCGTTCGTTTGCGACAACAATGATTGTTCGAGACTCGAAACACCGTTACGATATATATATATACGATGTATGTATGTATGTAGATGTATATGCGCGTAGAACGAAAAACAAAAAATGGAAAAACAACAACGAGCGTGCCAACGCAAAAACCGAGGAAAGAGACCGGCTATCAGCGATCGTGTTCCCCTGTGAAAAAAAATCAAAGAGAACGATCCGACGTGTAATGCTAGGCGATACTTAAAAACGTTGATCAATCGGTGATCGATCGGCCGACGTAGAAATGAATAGTGTTCGAACCGACGGTTTCTGTACGATCCGTATCTCAACAAATATGAACAACATTAATTTACATAGATCCCTTTTTTGTATATTTATATTTATAATGTATATTTATATTTATATATATATATATATATTTATATTTGTATGTATATATCTTCTTTCTCTTATTTATATTAATTATGTATACATATATTCTTTATATATATATAATATATATATATAATTATGTATATTGTCACGTGTACATGCATGAATATGAGCGCGAGAGACCAGGTTCCGAACTGTTTCGAATTCTTATTGACCGTAGGATAAATTTTTGTTTAAGTAGATTATTATCGGTTTATATCTTATTCAGGAAAAATAATTTCGATATCGACTGAAATGACAAATATCTTGAGTCTTTCGTTGTCGCCGAGAAAATTAGCTTATACCAGTTTTGAACGTTCCGCATAAGATCCCCGAAGAAAATACGACTACCGTTGTCGTATATCTCGCATAATAATCGTATAAATATTCATCGTGTGTAAATCAACAGTCAGAATGTACGTTCCGTACCAAAGAAACGAAATCGTACAGTCCATTTTCCTTCAACAGCCGCATTCCGCCAAGTCAGTCACGCACACACACACACACACGCACATACACACGCGCATCCACACGGGTCCATTAATTACCGTATAAACGCGCGTATCTACACGGTGACCCGAAAGCGTTCGGCGCAGGTGTGCGACAAATACTATTCCGAATAGCAAATATTAAATAACCGATTCCATTTTAATCGCGGCTTTAAAAATATTCTATCCGGTGCAAATAAATTTGGAAACGTCATTTCACTCGAAAAAAGCTATTCAGTGAATTCACTTTGGCAAATGCTTCTTATGAATATCATGCTTTTCACATTTTTAATGTTTCACCTGTCGAGAGCTGTTCAATAGGAGTCTGAGAGATTGTACTGTATGAAGAAATATTTTAGAAATTGTTTTTAGTGCAATCATTTCCATAGTAGTTATTATATTATGTTACGGGGGATGTTTTCTTTGGGACATAATTGAATTTGCTGTAAATTTTAGAAACATTACTAAAAGAGCCTCATCTGTGGTTCATATATTATTAACGCTAAACCTACCAAGCACGAAACATATAAAAGTGAAACACCTTATAGCAGTGAGAAGATTGAATTTACTTAAACTTTGTACGATTTGCATTATAATATACGCTTAAATGAAGAATTCAATTCACTCGTTTCCTACGATATTTGTATAATTTCAATAAACATTAAATAGAAAACCGGTCATTTGACCGTGCTAGGTTTAGTGTTATAAACAACTGAACAACTGTTGTCAATCTACTACAAGTTATTAAGATGAGACTATTTTATTTTATCCATTAGATGAAATAAAATAGTATCCATTATATAAAAATCGGAAAAATCATTTGCTACTTTGAATAGTATTCGAACTATTATTCTTTTTCTGAATTTTTCCACACCTGTGCTTCATTGCCGCGGCCGCTTTCGACCTACCTCGCGTGTACACGCTATCCCGAGCGTATTTGTACCGAATACATTCGCATCGCAGAATGATCCTCTCGATTCCAAACAGCAGGAATCGTCAAAGACACGATGCGCGAAGACGAGATTCCGATTAAATCCGACCAAAAAAGAACAAAATGGAAAGAGAACGAAACCGGAAATCGCTGCGAAATTCTCCGGAATGCGTTACGTGTAAATTCCGGATACTTGGGATTCTCGGAGCGCGGAGCCGAAAGTTTTTCCCTAAAATTACGCGTGGCTTTTGTCCTCGTACTGCCACGAGAAAGTATGTACATCAGTTTCAGGGCGTTTTGTGTATAATACAGTGGCGGGTAGCTCTTGAGAAACTGGCTTGCGAAGGTGTGACCGTTGACGGGCTGGGAAAACGGATTTGGTTTACGTTTACGTGATACACAATCAAGCACTAGCTAATCGAAGTCGTCAGTACGAAGTTCTCAATCCAATAAACATTAACCCCTATCATTTTTTCTTAAAATACGTAGTAGTATCCTGGGTTTTAATAAAATTAAATGGACTACGGATTTACTGCATTTATGATAAAAATTAGGAGAATAAACACGAAACAATAAAGAGGTTAGAAGAATTTAAAAATATTGTCATGTTATTTTTAACCTATTAATACTGTATCTACCGGAAGCTTATTAATAGAAATGTCAATAATTATGTTGTACCAAAAGGAAGCTTAAAAATTTATCATTTCTATATCAATACCAAACGAAAGTATCAGAACACGTCATTAGGGGTAGTTGTTCGTTCACAATTAAAATTATTAAAAAATCCTTATCCATAACCACATACTTCTTAATATTAAATAATAATCACCGGTGAATAATGTATTAAGGAAGGAAACAAATTCGTATTTTATTCGAGTTGTTATACTTTGCGTAAAGCTCCGCGGTATAATGATAAAAAATAAGATAAAATGATGCGATCGCAAGTAACGGGAAGAAGGAAAATCGGCACAGCGTCGAAACGAGATTTCCGGTTGGCAATTTTTGTCGTGAGTCGTTTGGAGGAGATTTTCGGCGGGAAATCTGTCGGGAGCGTCGAGTGTCGTCGCGACGCGACGCGACGCTCAGACGCGCGATGGAATCGGGTTCGGTGCTCGAACGGGAGAAAGAGAGGAAAAAGAGGTTACGATTGTTATGAACAGACCGTGTCACGCCGATAGCTCGGGGGTTGATACGAAACGCCGGGGGGGTTTTGGGGCGCCACAATAACAGCCGGGCTTCGCCCCTCGAACACCCCGTACCCTCGTCGTGCGCCATCCATGGTAACGGTAACCGACGATTTATTGCGTGGCGCAACGAGCGCGCTCGGTAACACGTTACGGTAATGACTGTGAAATACGACGGTGCACCTCTCTCCTGCCGTGCAACCCCCGGCAGCAACCCCTTTCGCTCGACAACCCCCTACCCCTACCCACGATCTACATTCCTCATCCCCCATCCCCCATCCCCAATGAAAGGCGCGGAGAAGCGCGGAAGAGGCGCTTCGCGATTCAACCTGTGTGTGTGCGCGCACGCGAATATGTGCGTAAAACCGTGCGCCAATCGTAGGTATCACGGGATCGATCTACACTCCGCTCAAAAGTACGTGGACACTTGTTCAACCCCCTGCACTGTAACATCGAGGCAGACTCGTGTTGAGGTTATTAATTTCGTTTAAACTGGAAGAAAATTCTATTTTTACAAGCAAATATTATATATATAGCTTGCTTTTTCCTGTAGGAAATTATGAATGATAAAGAACATTTACGCACGCGCGAAATGTTCAAAATATTTCTTCGATTTCTGACCTTGTATTACGTGAAGGTCATTATGTCGTATACGAATAAATTCGTTTTGGCACACGCTTTGATTTTCATAGAATTTCATTTAAACAATTGAAGATCACCTTCATTTCTAAAACCTTCTTGCAAAAAACAGTATAACTTTTTCCTCTTTCATTTTTTTCTGATATTTACTATTTACAATAAGAATGCTGGCTAGTGTTAGCGTGGACACCCTGTATATGTTTGTAATAACTATCATTTGCCAATAATGAAATAAATTGTATTTCAAAAATTACATCAAGATCAGTGTTCACGTATTTTTGAGCGAGGGTGTAGGTGTGGAAATATCGCCCGTTTGAAAGAGTATTTCCAGAAGAACCCCCATCGATCCTCGGCCCCATCGCGGAACTAGTCTCTATCGCGACTAGGCGAGCCGAGCACGCTGATGGATGATAAATAATAATACGGATCTGTCGATCGGCGAGCACCTGCGGGAAGACGCCGCATGCGAACATGCGGGATGGATTTTCAGTTTGTCAGGAAGACTTACTCTGTGTCGGCGATCGGTTATTTATTGGGTATTTATTCCTTCTGACGCTCGACGAATGGGATATTTTTATTTATCGAAATGCTTGGGAAGAATGTGAATTTTTAGTTCGGTTGGTGGTCTGCGAGAAATTAATTTGAACTGACGTTTCAGCTGACTGATGCGAAGTGTGGAGGCTCTCTGATGCAAAAGGTCTCTGGGGCGAATTAATATTATTTTTCTTTAACTGAAGAAGTCTGCATTGATTAGATTATTAGGGTGAGTTCGGGTGAAAGATTTTCATTTTCAAGTTCCCATTAACAAATTGTAATTATTTTTCTTTGGTCGATAACATCTAGACCCAGCACTTAGGCTTGACTCGGTCCGATAACAATATAGTAATGTAAAATGATCCTGTATCAAATGCATACAGAATGCATCGCAGCATTGTATCGCGTTTGTTTAGCGAATCGCGGTGATCATTAATTCGCTATTCGCCAGAAGCGGAAATTTCAATTAGTCTGAAGATTATAAGAAGTAGGTTAATATGTGTTTAAAATTGAAACCAATTTGCCTCGAATTTAATCAACTCTCGGCATTCACCCGAACAGCGCGATGCAATGAATATTCTTGTAGAGATTATAGACCAGTCGCGAATAATCGCTCGTAACTGTGACAAACGTTTGCGAATTTTTCCGTTTAACGATGCGCTAAACGTTCTTCGTTATCAACCAACGCCTTGCCACGTGTCATCTGACTGTATGACTAATATTAGTCCACCTTCAATCACCAACGACAAATGACTAATATTAATCATTCCTGTTTTACAATGAATAAACGACTCTGATATCTCCAAATCAAAAAATTAATCAAAATAATCACTGACCATTAACGAAGAATAGAATCACATTTTATAAACAAAAATGTAAGAAATAATAGAAAGAAGAACAGAGAAAAAACGCCAATTGGAATATATTAAAATTGCATATTTATATTAGTTTCCTTTAAATCGAAAGAAAATACTATTTTGTCAATACTTAAACATTAAAGAAAATGGAGATAGATACACGACAAATATAAATTGTATCTCTCACCTAGAAAATTAATGAGGAACCAAAGATAATCGTACAGCAAGAGGTTAATCGAGAACAATACGAATGGCACATTAAGGAAACAACGAACAATTTTTTCTGCACAGTATGTTCAAAATTCTCAACTCAGATCATCAATCGAACTATCAAACGTCACCTCAACTATATAATAAGAGGGGGACAGAGTCTGAAGGTCCAGCAAAGAAAATTCTCGGAGCGCTTGCATCCCGGAATTCGGTGAAAAATCCTCAAAGATAGATTCTCGCGAGACTTCTTCAGCTACAGAATCGTCGAAAAAAGGAAGGAGTCTCATTACATGACGTCTACCTCGGCGAAAGTCATCGTTACGTCTGTCCGTTGAAGCAACGGTCGGCTGGCAAGAAGTGTCTCGTTATTAGTCACGGGTAGAAGGGCACGGTAGAGACAGCAGTCAAAGAGGATCTGGAGAATTTGTCTCTCTTGAACGAAGAGAGAAAGAAAGCCGAGATATCCGATCCTTGAACCAGTCTCCTGATCTACCAAGACGTTATCGCCACAAATTACACAATGCTCGAAGGTCCGGGCAAGGAGGATGCTGAAAGACTGCTTTTGTTTCCTTTCTCTCGGCTCCCGGATAATCGCGAACGGTTTTCACGAGCTTCACGGATTTTTCGAGGTTTCGAAAGCACGCATACTCGCGATGCTCTTCGCGCCGTTCCTATTTCTCGGGTTTCGATTTTTCGGGGTTTTTCTGCGTTTCCCGGGGCTCATTGTTCGGGAATGATTCGGTACTCTGTCGAGAAACCGTGCAGCGTGGCTGATAGCTGCGATAGTCCTTGGCCACCTGAAACTACCATATCCCCCTAAATCCCTAATCTAGGTGCTTATCGTCCTTTCCACCGGACCAAGGTCTCTCTCTCTCTCTCTCTCTTCTTCTCTTTTCAGCTGTTAGGTGATCGTAGACGATCAGAGTTGATCAGAGTTGCTAGACGATTGTCACGCTGACAAAACTTGCTGTCGCGCGACCAGCGTAACGGAGAAACTGCGAGCTAGGTGCCCCATGTGCTCCCACACCGGGAATTGATTACTATCGTACAGACTTGGCCCCATGAATCATGCGGCGAAACGTTACGGTGCACGCGTAATTGTCGAGCCGTTGCCACGAGTTTCCGCAGAGTATCGGTCTTGGGAGTTCAGACATCTTTCTGCTGGATGCAGAAATGTCCCTTTTAGTAAGGAGTTTCGGATTTAAGCGGTTCATTGTTGATTGGAGTTTTTGAACTCGTATGAACATTTATAAAATACTGTGTGGCTTGATAAAATAGGTAACGATTTTTCAGATCGTTGGAAAATGCTCGATGGGGTCTAACAAGCATCATGTTGGACGTATTTAATTAACCCTAAATCATTTTTGTAAAAATGATTACTATGAACCATTTGAATCTTGTAATCTATGTTCGATTGGTTTCACGTTGACTGGGGAGTTGGAAATACTGTATGACTTCATAAAATAGATGATACTCTATCAGAACGTTAAACAATGTTCAACGAGGTCCAAAAAGCATCATACTGGACATGAATATTTAGAAAACATTATTTGACTTGGAAAAATAGGCAACGCTTTTTCAGAACGTTAGAAAATGTTTAATGGTGTCTAGCCCTAAGCACTCTGAAGCACCACTGAAAATTGTTCACATTATTATTTTTGTTCATATTTAATAAAGTACTTGAAATTTACATGGTACATGAGATATTATATCAGTTTCATATGCAAAAAATGAAAAAAAATTGTATAGAATGGAAATATTCTAGAATGGAAAAATCTTTCGTTTTTCAGTTAAAATAGCTCCGAGTGCAAAGGGCTAGCAAGCATCATATTACACTTTTCTCCATAGAAACCTTGATATAGATTGATATAAATTGTTTTCTGGAAAACAGACGTAAGGAAAGTTATTTCAAGTCTGTAACCTATACCTTTAACTTATCCATTCTATCAGAATCTAGCCTAACAACCGTTGAATCCTCGAAGTACATTAGACTTTATCAAAACGAAGACTGTACCTAAACAGATGAGCTGAAAATTAATCTTTTACCAACGACAACGAATGTTCAATGAATAAACAATTTTGAAAGTATTGTATATATCAGGATGTTCGTAATAATTTGTACAACCATTTTTTCGTAAACGGTAAACATTAGAAAAAAAATCGAAGAGGAGAAAGTTGTAGTATATTTTATTAGCAATATGATAGCGTATCTCAATTTTTTTTATTTATAATATTTTTCTAGAAACAAAGGTGACCTTCATTTTTTTAAATGGAATGCTACATATTTTTTTCATCAAATGAAAGCGGGCATTAAGACTAGTTCAACCAGGTAGTATACTATGGTCTTGAAGGTCATACAAGGGCAGAAATAAAAGAAGATTTAACATTTCGTAATACTGTATGTACTAGTATGTTGTATTGATAAGACTACATATCATGTTCAATGCGACTTTCATTAGCAAGAATGCATTTCTGAGTTCCGCTGACTATACTCCTGGTAGTTTCTGTGAATGTTAACATTTTACTAGGTCCATATTTTTACACTGGAATTTTAAATGAAAATTTCTAAATTGTGAATTTCAAAATTATTGGTTATCACAGCCGTTGTTTCTTGTACGAGAGTACGTTGTTTCTCCTCATAATTGTAGTTCGGTAAACAATTTTTTACACAATATGTTCAACAATAAATGGATCTATAAAATGGCCTGTAAGATCACCCGATTTGTCACCACTAGGTTTCTTTTTGTGGAGACATATTACAAACATTGTTTACACTACAACACCGAGAAATTTGGACGACTTGCAAACTAAGATAAAGGAAGCGTGTGCATCCATAATCAGTGCAACATTGGCAGAAACTACCAGGAGTATGGTCAGCAGAACTCAAAAATGCATTCTTGTCAATACAAACATATCAGTAAATACAGACTTAGGAAATGTTAAATTCATTTCTTTTATTTTTGCCCTCTTATGACCCTGAAGACCATAGTACACTACCTGCTGGGACCGATCTTAATACCGGCTTGCATTTGATGTAAAAAAATATGTAGCATTCCATTTAAAAAAATGAAGGTCACCTTTGTTTCTAGAAAAATTTTAAAAATACAAACAATTGAGATACGCTATCATATTGCTAGTAAAATATACTACAACTTCCTCCTTTTCGGTTTTTTCTAATGTTTACCGTTTATGAAAAAAACGCTAGTGCAAATTATCGCGAACACCCTGTCGATCAGATGCAATTCGTTAAGACAACGAACGATAACATCAAGCATGTTAACTAGACTGCGGATTTTATGCATTTGTAAGAACGTCAGAATAATTCAAGAATATTATTGCATTATTTTCCATTTATTAAAACTATTACAGGAAGAAATAGATTTTTCATTAACTCATCTTTTCTACGATCAAAAATGGTTATTTTGCATAAAGATCCGCAGTCTAAAGAACTTCGAACTTGAATAATGAAGCGAACATAGAAATGAACACTTGCAGCAATTTCGAAGGTATAAAATCCAAAGCTGCAAGCTCGAATACAAAGAGTAGGATCACGAATACAAAGAGTAGGCCTAGACCACGATTTAACACAAAGATCCTTAGTCTAGCAGCCGAGTGAAGCATCAAAGCGACGCAGGAACGTCTCAGAGAAATTTCTCTGGCGTGTTTCCGCGATCGTTCAACGAGCAACGCAGTCGCAACGTCGAGTAAACAGGGGATGCTCGCACGGGGAGCAATTTCACGCAAAATCACTAACGCCACCGGAAAAATAGATTTTCGTTCACCCCGGGTCCCGGGGACGAGAATCCAGTTCGCGGGGGGTAGTCTAAAGAGAATTCCGGCCGAATGTAAATCCGATCGGTTCGATCTCCCGAGGAAATATCCTCCTCGATTCGAGGAAATTCGTTTCTCGTGCGCCACGGTCCGAGAGCCAGCCCTCTTTTCGTATTCGCGGCGGAGAGGGTGGCTTAACCAACGAATGTTTTTCGGACATTGGGAATGTACGGACGGCTTTAAGGCGGGTAGGGTTTTCGTTTACGGTGATCAATCATCGTGGCCCGATGTTCTCTTTTTCCTTCTACCGCCATGCCTCGTGAACCATACGCAAGTAAACAGAGAAAATAGAAAAAGAGATTACGCGACGAGGGAAAAAGGACGTGAGGGAAAAGGTTCAAAAATAGAGAGAGAGAGAGAGAGAGAGAGAGAAGTTGGCGTAAAAAGACGCGTTACAAGCGTCTCCTTTCCACCCCATCTCCTCTCCTCTCTCTCTCTCTCTTTCTTCGTAAAAGTTATTCAAATACAGTTAAACAGCGAGGGAAATTGGAAACGAGAGGGAAGTGTCGATAGGAGGTCTCCGGGGGAAAGTGAAACGAACGGTTTCGTTTTCCGGGGGGCGGGGAAGGGTGGAAGGGGATGAGTTCCAACGTCCGAAAAACATTATGCATTATTTATGAGTTCACTTTCTGCCCGTTCACGCGAATTGTTTCGAAGGGTGTGTACAACGATCGAGGGTGAGCGAAACGATAGAAACCGCAGCACACTGGTGAACAACGTGTGCGAGCTCGTTTTCCCGAGATCGCCGCGCCGTACTGGGGCCTTGTCTTTTCTTCCCTAGCTAATTTACGCCCTGTCGGCGTGCATGGGACACCTGTCGCAGTTTGTCCGCTACTATTGGCGTTATGTGTTACTGTTCTCGCTATCTTCGTGCCATGCTGAACACAGAGAGGAGTGCACGCTAGTTTACGGGGTGGCGCAAAGTGCGGGAGAGAGCAGGGAAGAAGAAGAAGAACAAGAAGTTCAAACTTTTCCCCTCGAAATTTCTTCTCGAGGTGCTTTTGCGTCCGGAAAACAAAGACGGAGAAGAGATAGAGATAGATAGTGAGTGAGTTAACAAGCAAGCCAAGTGAGTGGGAGAGAGAAACAGAGAGACACAGTCCGCGAAGACAGACGAGCGAGGCAGACAAATGGCCAGAAATGGACGAAAGAGAAGGGAACAAATGGGCTAGTAAGACGTGTAAGAGCAATGGCTGAGCCGCAGACACAGGGCAAGGGTAAAGTTACGGGATCGAAAGAAGCTTCGTTGGAATTAGTGTTACGCCCGCGAAAGTCCGGCACATGGGACGCGATCGGTGTACCGTGTCTACACCCGTTTACACGAGAGTTCCACAGTTTCTTCTGGGAACGACCGTCGCGACGCTGTGCCGATATAGTGATTCTACTTTGCAATTTTTATATGAATGTCCAAGGTACCCGAGAACACTGACGATTTATTATTAAAGGCTGCTTCCGAATGGCAATGCAATCTTACTGGATAGAGTGAGTCGAACATTTAACAATTTTTTTCGTAGCTTTTTTAGTACCTCGAGAAATTTAGCTTCAGGATCGTTCTCATTTAGCGTTCATCGTGTTAGGTATTGTGTGCCTTTATTATAAAATTTTAGTTGGCGAAGTTTATTTTGACACTGACATTCTACTCTTTTAGTACTTTAGAAAATGCAATTTTAATTTATACATAGTGGTTCTAGACTGCAGATTTTATGTATTCACGATAATAATTTATAAGTGATGTTTAAAACAGCAGAAACGTTAAAAGAACTTGAAGGATATTGACGTTTTATGCAGCTCTTTTTATACTTCAAACAATTCAGTTTTAATTCGCATGTTATTTGCAAACTGTAGATTTTATTCATTTAGGACAGAAACGAGTAGATGAACTTTAAAAAAGAATTCTAAGAAAATCGATTCACTATTTTCAACGTATCAAAATCGTGAACGAAAGACACGATTGCAATTGATGCACACCATTTTTATTTTATACAATGATCCACAATATTTGTTTGATTACTTTTTAGTGTTTCCAATTGTCGTAACAAGCTACATCCACCCAGAAGTATTAAAACATCAATTTTATTGCAGAAGAAGATATTTGATTGTTTCTATGCAACCTATGGTACTTAATGTTTTATTAATAAAAATACGTACTTTAGTACATACCAATGATATTTGTATCAACTTCAACTGTTTTATTCTTTGTATTACACTAAATCTTTGATGATTTTAATACAAGTTTTTGCTTCTGTTGTACAACAAATGAATGGGAACGTTGATTTTGTAACACGATGAATATGATCCTGTTCCACATGATTTCTGAGATTAGCATGATTAGAGAAACAATATCAAAGAACTTGGTACCACTTAAAAAACTCTAGAGGTGCACTCCATGCTCGAATAAGTGTTCTAATACTTATGTACATACATCCATATCCACCAAACAAGTTTCTAACACAGATTTATTAAAAAGTGAGGCTTCGTACGAAAATTTGTCTGTTCAAATGTTCAACTAATTTTGTCAAGGATTGCATTGCCGGTTCAGACGTACTTATAAAAATAACGATACACACAAATAACACCGAATGAAACTATACAGAATGAAGGGTCGTTGGATGAATCGATGAAAATAATAGTTGAAATGTCATAGAAGCGTCAATGGTCGATCTCGCGAGCCGATTCAAGCGACCGGTAAGCGTGTAATGGGATCGGATGAGTTTCCGTCGGCAATCGTTGCGCAGAGACTTGTGTCCTGGGCTCCGGGGCTCTATTTTGGTCTTCTTCGTTTCATGATGGACCGCGGATTTTCATTTGGAGTTTCGAATCCAACATGAAGGGTGCTTGACCCCGAAAAGTTTGCCCGCAACTACCTCCAATCAACCGGTTCGATTTAGATCAGCCGATACCGAGCCATGGATGCGTTCATTTTCGAAACGTTTCCTATTAATTGCTCTACGGGTACATGTACGTGTATACCCTATGCGTGCAGGGTCAACCGCGCCGCGGTTCCCTTGTATATCGTTCGCAATCGATACGCTCTCGTTACCCCCGCCTGATATTAACAATGACATTTTACCCTGTTCCGCGACCGCGCAATTAATCCTAAATTACGATCGATTTAATGGACTGCCGATTTAAATATATATATATATACATATACAATAGCTCCAAAAAGTATTGTCACTGTGAATTCCCGATTTTCGTTAAATTATCGAACTTTTATAATTTCGGAACTAGAAGTTGTACAATAATAAAACTGAACTCGTTGTGAAGCTAGAACCGTCTACTCACGCATTCTATCATTCATCTTCTTTTCTGATTTTTTTGCATAATACAGCGGGTGGGAAAATGAAGACACGTTTTCCCTCGAAAATGCTGCACATTGAAAGGTCCATGAAAACGTTGGAAAATTTTTTTGTGGCCGAATCTACCCATGGAATTGAAGATTGAAGTTTCTCCTTTACAACGAGCACTTAACAATTGCTATACGATTTTTTGCAGCTGTTTTGTTGAGCTTTGAATGAAAACTATACCGCTAACTTTACGATAACATCTTGTTACTCGTTTTTATTTTATAAAACAGCTAACAAAAATCGTATAGCAATTTTGAAGTGCTCGTTTTAAAGAAGAAGCTTCATTCTTCGCGTCCATGGTGAATTCAGTCACGATAAAATTTTCCGATGACTTTAGAGATGTTTCTATTAGAAACATTTTCGACGTAAAATGTGTCTTCATTTTCTCACTCACTACATTATGAAAAATATTTTTATAAAAAATGAATACTGCAAAAGTAGGAGCTTTAACTAAGGTTCATTATAGTATTATTCTTCTTAACAAAATTACAAGTTTAAATATCGCCAATTTTTCGAAAATCGTAAATTTACTGTGCCAATCATTTTTTTTTTGCACCCACTGCATGTCTGAAAGAAAATTCGACCGGCTTCAACCCCGATTCTGGAAACCGACGATCCGTGTAACAACGACAGCCACGTGTCGTAAGGCAGTAAATATTTCTCCGAAATTTATCGTCAAACCTTTTTTCCCCTGTCCTCGATCGACACGAAATGGATTTTGTTCTTTATTGGTTGCCAGCACGGAGATCTTGCGTTTGGTTAATTCAACCTATCGAGAATTTCATTTATATATAGGAGTCTCGAGTTGTTCAGAGAAAGAGAGAGAGAAAAAGGTAATTGGTATCGATTAATCGATCAGCAGAGAACAATTTTATAGCGTTTCGCGTCGCAAAGCCCTGGTGCCTCGAAAGAAGAAAAATTCCGCAACAACCGGGGCTTGTTTTGTTATTGATAGTTGAAGGCACGCAATCTGGTATTGAGCGCGGAGGTAAGAATCCCAGGGTCGGTTTAACGACGTAACTTTTCCCATATATCAACCCCTCATTATCTTGTCCTAGTTTGGTAAATTGAGTTTTTCAACATTTTTGCTGCGAAGCACGCCGGTCTGTGCGTATTTACGTAGCTACCTCATCAGCCTCCGGAAAAATTGAGCGAAACGCTGAGCATATTCATCGAAATAATACTACTGTGTTGCGCGTTTTACTTCATTGGAACGATTAGCTACTTATATTTCAATTTTTGCATCGCGGAACCAATTTTCTTTATTGAGTCGCGAAGGAGATGCAATAATCGTGAAAATGTTGACCCTCTTGCTTTTCAGCGTCTTTTATTGCTATTGTGACAAGAGCTTTTTTATTGTTCAATATTTATCATTAATTTATGCCAGTATTTTCTCTTATGTTTAAATACTCATAACAGAAAAATAGAATTTTTCATATTATTTTCGATTAGAATGAAATTAATGGTACCCAGGAATTGACTAAATTCTTTTTGAAATCTGCATCATGAAGCAAATTTGATATTATAAGCAAGATGTTTAGCAGGCTTCGATGTCAATCAGAATCTTATTAATAGATTGTATTCATATCTTTTTACCATTGAATAAGGAAAATAGTTATTATGGTAATGTAAATAGAAAAGGTAGCACACTAGTACAATCTGGATTTTTTAGTAAATACTTCACCATAGATGAAAACAATGTATTAATTTAGAAACATTGACAACTGAAACATTAAAAATGCTGTACCAAAAATCTTATAGTCGCACAAAACATAATGATATATTACTCATTAGTGTAATCATTTTTTTAAATTTGCTATTTTTTAATTGCTACACAAATCAGCATTGCGTATTATTTACTCTTCTCACCACAAGATTATCAACTCTTGTACAGCATCTTTTCAGGGTAAATAATTAATGTTCCTACACCAGTATATTGTTGTCATACATAATAAAGTACTTAATGCCACAGAGTTGATCCACAAGTTTTGTCGCTTATGTTTTAAGCGCAATTTTATCTCGAAAATAAATTTTTTCACGTTCCGCTTTTATATCATTTTACGGTCTCGTTTTTCCTCTTCCGCAAACGTGTCTTGAATTTTTTAATTTGGTTAAAAATTTCTCTCGTTTCAGGTGAAAAACTGTGCAGTGTCAAATTTGAAAATAAGAGAATGAACATTTCTGGCATATTCTTTCATGTTTATTCAATCGAGAAAGTAAAACGAAGCTGAACAAAGGTGATGACATTTTTGTTGAAGATTAAAATTTTTGATCATTCATCACAGTTAATCCTGTTTTAATTTTCGAATTGTGCTAAAATAAAAGAACGTGTCAGAAACGTGCAATTTTCTATACACAGTTTCTATCCCAAAATAAACAGAAGCTTTCAGGCGAATTAAAAAAGACGTGCATTCGACAGAGGAAACGCGATACTATAAAATGATACCAAATGCATGAAAGCAACAAAAATTTATTTTCAAGAGAAAACAGCGCTTAGAAACACCCTTCAATTCAAGTTAAAATCATCTAATCCCTCACCATTTCGAAAACCCAAGACCTCGCGAATCAGCGTCCCAGATAAAAATACTTTATCGAACAAAACTACCTACGAACACGGACCTCGCGTTTCCATCGACACGTCCGAAATAAAAAATAGTGTAAATCATCTCGTTTTGTGCGTGAACCCGCGAAACTCGATGGCCTCGACAGCCTGAAATCGATCGTCAGGTTCGGAACGGGGCGGAACGTCATCGTTATTATTTCAGCAACAGCTTACCTCTATCTTAAACGTTATACCGACAAGATAATATCGATACGATAATTTATACCGACTTTGTACAACGCTGATCCTCGTATCGAGCGGCTGCGACGGCGACCGGGATCTTCGTCCATTGCGGAAGCGTCTTGTCGTCCATTGCGGAAACGGGCTTGGCCCAATAATGTACAGTGTGTCCTATAGGACGTGGAAACCAGAACCATTGTTCTGCGACGAGTCGACTAATCACTTTACTCTCTGAGTATACCCTAAACGTCGCGATAACTCCGCGCGAGAAACAGATTCCCAATAATACGACTTTCCGAGATCGAAGAGCTTCTCCGGACGCGAGCTAGAATCGTTAACACCGGTCTCGCGGTATTGTTCGGTCGCGGATGATGATACTCTGACGGACATACATTCGTAGACACACACACACACGCACACTCTCTCTCTCTTACTTCCTCATTCTCTCTCTCACATACTCACACATACGGTAATCCACTTGTTCGTGGTTCGCGAGAGATAAGATGCATCTTGGAAAGTTTCGCGCGATGATTCCTCGTTCCCCTTAATTCCGAGACAAAAGCGAAAAATCGACGCGATCTAGAGATCTAGACTCGTCGGTGATATATCGTAGCAGCCTGGCTGATAACACCAGGCCTCGAGACTCGTTCGACACCCACGCGTACACGGTCGATCGCAAAGATCGATGACGATTTTCGTGTTTTTTTTTTTGGTTTTTTTTTTCTCTTTTCTGTTTTTGGTCGTCGATTGCGACAGCGGGAGCACAGTTAGCGGTGTAGCGATGGGTTAGAGTGTGCGCATAGCTCGAGTCGAGTTCTTTTTTGATTGGTTGTTAATTGAATTGATATAATTATAGTTAGTTCACAGAGGCATGGCGTTGTAGAGGTCCAAGTTGGGATGGTAAAAGAGCGGTGTCGGTGTCGGGGGGTTATGATGGGGCGCAGGCTGCGCCTGTATGAGGTTCAAGTTCAGGTTCAGGGGCGCGATATGGCCCGCGTTATGGTGGTTAAGGTGGTTAAGGCTAAGGTGGTTACCTGTCGGGTAGGGCAGTCCGAAACTAGGGTACCCAGAATAGCTACGGCCTGCCGCGTATGCCGCGTACGCCGCCGCTGGGAAACCTGCAAACAGATCGGAAAACGGTGAAATTTAGTTCTTGTCGGTAGACCAAGAGGAAATGCGACGATTGCCACGGTTACACCGGGCGATCGATCCCTCTCCGACAGATTCATGATTTACCAAGTTACGTCAGCAGTGCTGCCACGTGTCGGTGCCTAGACACGATGCTTCACAATTTCTGATACCATTGGAAATGAGAAAAGAAAATTTCGATTCGATGATTGTGTTTTACGAATAGACTGTAGATTTTTATATAGAATATTTTCTGCATTTATTTTAAGAAACAATTTTTCTTTCAACAACTGTTAAAAGTGACAAGTAATAGTCTTTTAGTGGTTTTATTCTTGTTCTTTTTGTAAAAAATTAATTTTTGTGGTTAAACACTATTTGCTACTCAAATGAAGGTTTATGTATGATATTATGCTTAAATAGTATGTATTTTGTATTAATTAATTTTTAATTATGTAATTATTTGTACTGCAATTTGCACCAAAAATTGGTACAGCATAATTCGAGACAATATGTGCGTTATTAAAATCTGTATTTAATGAATTATTGATATTTCAACCATAATATGAATAAATGTGCTGAATTTCATATGAATAAGCTGAAAAAGATCTTGTATAATGGAAATGTTCTAGATTGGATGAGATGTCCGAGTTCCTGAATTAATTAAAATAGCTTCGAACGCAAAGGATTAATATTTCATCCGCCATACTTAATAGTTCGCGTTATACATGGAAGATAAATGATGGAGGATTTCTTAATACACAGTTTAACAAGCACAGTGATTTTATCCATAAACCAACAAACTTGCTTGAACAATATAATACACTTCTTTAGATATCGTAATATAAAAGAAAATTATTAATCTTTTTTCAATATACATCCAGTAGTGAAAATATGAAATTTTTCCATTGCATTCGTGCACAAGAAATTAATTATCTTCGTATTAAAAATTGCGAAACACCATATTCAATTATACGATTCTGATAAAACTTGAAACTGCCGTGAGGGAATTGTGTCAATGTGTATTTTGTGTGTAAATCATTATGATTAAACTCTTCGAGTACATCAATACAAATTTGTACATTTTAATTCAACATTCTCAAAGATGTATCTACTATAAAATACAGACAGCAAAATTGCAATTGTATCTAAAAATTTCGTTCTCGAAGAGTTTAAACTTTGAAGATTGGGGGAATTGTTTAACGACATTCCGCAATGTCAGCGAAGGTCAATGTCACGAATTACCACCGAAAGTGCCATCTACTTAAATATTAAAGACTACCGCTGCTAACTGTTCCGAAACAATCCCAAGACTTCCCAATCGAGTTGACGATGAAATATAAAATTTCCGAAAGGACGCGCACGCTTGATAGTCATCGGGTTTCCAATTCCCATTATTTTAATTTAATCTCGAGTCGATGTATATTTTTCATGCATTCGACGTATCCCTCTTACGTAATGTCAAAAGAGCTCGTTACGAGCCGCGTATCAGCTAATTACGTTAATGAATGAATGAATCCCGTGCGCGGAGGCAAAAGTTTATATGCTTCTCGGATGGAACGTTCGTGTGTGTGTGTGTGTGTGTGTGTGTGTGTGTATGTAGGTGTGTAAATTATATATATATATATATATATATGTGTGTGTATGTATATATAATGTATGTACGTAAATCATGCATGAATCCGCTGACTCGAACTAAGCGTGCGTGTAACAAAATGTACAGAATTTCCGGTTCCCTTATGATTGATCGGCCCGTGAATATTACATCGATGGTCTTACGTCAAACGTGATTGGACGTTGTTATAAAACGGCGGGCATGTCACTGTACATTGAAGTCGTTTGGTTGTACATGTTCGTGAATATTTCATACTCACTATCAGGTAATGTTCCCAGGGACCACATAAAATCTATAAGGAAAAACAGATCACATTAATACCGGGTTCAGACCCATTAAAACATTAAAAGATTTCCATTCTTTTCTTTTCACATCATTCTTTTCCCTTCATTATATTTTTTTCCTTTTTTTTTTTTTTAATTGGTTAGTGCAATGATCCTTTGAGTCTCAGTAAAAATTTCTGCAACTTAAGCACGATGAAAAGTATTGGACGATTTCACGTTTTGTTACTGAACCAGTTGGAAAGATTGAAACACGTTTCGAGATTGTTTTGTTATGGGAAATTGATTGGCAATATTTTTCTTCGTGCCGGGCAAGGTATGCGTAGACAATTAAGATATGTACATGGAGACAAGTTAAATATGAAGCAAAGCGTTGCAGAAATTCGTCGATAATGACGGTTCGAGTGTAACGGATGACTAGGTTCAAACAATGAAAGAAGGGTAAACAAAGAGAGTAACAGAACCAAAAATTGAAATCAAGAAACAGGATTTAAAAGCTTTCTAGGTTAGACAGAGAAGATGGAGGCGAAAAGTAGAAAGAAAGAGACAGGTAGAAAGAGTAGAAAGAGTAAGATAGATTCAGTGAAAGAGAGAAAGATAGTGAGGAAAAGTAGAAGAGTATAGAAGAGAGATAGATATAGATAGAGAAATAGAGAGTAGAAAGAAAGGCATCCATGAAATTTCATAATTTGATACTAATTGAAAAGACCACACAACTAAGATTCTGACTATTTATAGATGTATATCGCATCGACTATGTAGCGCATCGACTAAATTCTGTGACAAGGTACTAGTAACTACGCGCGGCCGAGGTGTTTCCAATCTACGACAAAATAAACCCTCCTATGATCTATGGTTATTGTAGCCTTCAAGGTATTGGTTAATCATTTACCGTTAAGTAATATTTGCTAGGCTGACTATGTAGCTTATTAGATATCGACTAAGGGCCAGCAATGTGTCCTGCCGACTACTACCATTTTCCGAAACGTTCTTCTTTATTAAATTATTCAATCACACGTAAAGTACACTATGCATATTAGGTAGTCCCAAAAGTTTCTTTCGCAATATGCACATTTAATATTATTAGATACCACCAGCATATGCAAACAATCTAATCATCTGTTCGTTAGTGCTTTTATTATTTCCTAAGCTTTCTCTTATTTAACACTAAACCAACCAAGTATTAAAATTGTCTAGTATGGCTACTATCAATATAATAAGAATGATTTTATTTAAATTCTGCGCGATTTTTATGGCAATATATGATTCAATAACGAAATCTATTTATTTCTCTGAAGGAATCTTTATAATAATTGTACAATAAAAAATTTGAAACCGGTCATTCGACCGTCCGCGGTAGGTTTAGTGTTCAGAACGTTATTTGTTCTCTTGAAAAAGTAGTAGATGTACAAATGAATTCGTAGCCCTTTCAGTTTTAATTTGATGATAATTTACAAACAACCAAAATACATTCTATTGTCTAATCTTCATCGCTTTCTGTGTACTTATTCCATCTAATAAATAATTACTTACTATTACAAAGTTACTATTACTTGTTTGCGAGGGTCACGAATTAATTTTTACATCAAATGCTTTGAATCGGCATTGATCGCATTAATCGACAATGAAACGAACTTTTGGGACAACCTGATAAAATATATTCTTTTCTGATGATTCGTTTTTGATGATATTTTTCTGACGTTTCGATGGTAGTGATTGTTTAGGGCACTCGACACATTACCGGCACCACTACCACATTTAGATCGACGATACAATATTGAAAAAAAACACCGACCACAATACTACACTACTGATTCACTATACTAGTGTCCATATCGACGCTGCTCTCACAATATACGCAGATGGAAAAAGTATAAGAGCATTTATTCTAGCCATTAAGATACACTGATACATATTAATAGTATTAGTGATTCCGTACCTAATGTCTTTCTACCGGGCTGGTTTTGATTACGTCAAGCACGCAACAACTCTATCTTTCACGTGACATCGCTTTTTTGTTCTTTCTCATATTCTTTTTTCTTTTTCTTTTTCGTTCGTTCGTTCTCTTTTTCTTTACGACAGTCTCGTTTTCTCGTGTCATTCTCTTTCGGACAAATCCGACAATGAAAACTTCGCATGTGCTTCGAACATTATCTCGTGTTTATTCAAATGTCATATAATACGTAAATAGATTCGGATAGTATATATATATAATATTTATATGTGTGTATATATATAGATTCATTTTATTTATATAAATATTTGTAATGTGCAGGTTGCAACGCGTATGTGACATTAATTAATCGTGTACGAGTGTGTGTGTGTGTGTATGTATATTTGTGTGTATAATATAATAATAATCAGTGTAACCGCGCGATTATACTCGTAAGAACAATATAATGGATAATAATAATGTACGTGTACTTTCTCAGATGCAACAAATCGATTTCACGTAAAGCAGACGTTTTACGTACGACATTAACATTAATAGTCTCTTACAGTTTCGAGGAGCGTATAAAGCTCGTACCCGCTCGAGTTTACGATCGGGTTGCCGCTCGATTAACATTTACGTCACATCGATAGCTTTGCCAGCTCGGAATCCCATTGAGTTACTCTTTCGGAATTTTACGGGTGGGTGTATCTCTTTTGATTCCTCCTCTGGACACCGACCAACAAAACGGAAAGAGAATATTTCGCGCGGCCGAGGAATGCGAGAAAACGGTTCGTTTTTCTCTCTGCCTGTTTCTTTTCTACACCACCGTCATATATATATATATATATGTATATATATATTTTCACATTTCACTTTTTTTTCTGTGTCCTTTCGTTTCCCGTTCGATGGCCGCGGTTTTGTTTTCGACGTCCGTCAATTTCACGTCCGAGAGACGCCATCTTTGTTGCGGAACATCACGTCGTTCTTTTTTTTTTCGTTTCGTTTTCGTTTCTTTTATTTTTTGAGTTCATTCTTTTTCTCTCTTTCTCTCTGTCTCGATTTATTTCGTCGTTGTCGTTTTTGTTATCGTTGTTGTCTATGCGCAACGCTACGGTTCCCGTAACAAACCAAAATCCGGCCCAACAAAGCATTACAAAAGTGAAACAGAAAAAAATAACCGCATGTTAAGATCTGGTCTACTTACGAAACTGACACTGTTGAGCCTCTCGGGCAAAGTACGTACTTTCTAGGACACACGTCTCACGCATTATTATTAAGGTAAATGATGCTATATAGCTTAGAAGAGTTAAATACTATGTAACGAGTAATAGGAATCTTTTTTTGGTGGGTAGAGGGGTGGATGTAGGGTTGGTTTTTTCGGAAGTTTTCTGAGGCTTAAGGTGTGGATGTAGAGGGGTATACGCACGACATATATTTAGTATATACCCTATAGAGAGGTATAATATTACGTTTAACGTAATATAAACGTACTATGTAACGTAGCTTGTTAAGTAATAGGTACATTGTAATAGGTCTCTTTAAAGCCGCTGATAGTATGCATTCTTCGTGGACAACTTGACGTTCTTCTCTCTTCCTCTCTTTCTCCTTTCGTTTTATTTTAGTATTCTTTGGAAGGAAAATTGTACTCGGTTTCGTTCTTGTATAATTTTTAATAATAACGTGTTTTTGATTCGGAGAGATGACACGCGGTCCTCCACGAAGAAAGACCTAAAGTATATTCTAAACTAACGGTATCATAGTGACTTCCCAAAAAGCTATAATTAACTAGTAATCTCAATGATAGGAACGTATACATAGTATAGTAATTCGTCAAAAATTATTCGGTCTAACTAAGTCGAACCTAGAGATCACCTAAAAAATCTCATTAAAATCAACTAAGGTCTGTAACAACATAAATGTATTACCTAAATTACCTAGATAATATATATATATGTATAAGATAGAGATAATAAGATATGCTTCGATATGTATATATATATATCTGTAGGTCTATTACAAAAACTAGAAGGTATTAATGCGCTTCTCACAAAATATATCGATATCAATATCAAATACTATGTGACGTTTACCAAATACATAGGTACAAAACAATATATAATATGTATATAGTCTGCCGTTATCTAGAATGGATTGCTTCTCTCTTACTTAATCATTTCGTTCTCATTTTTGTCTGTTTTCTTTTTTTTTCGTTCTTTTGTCTTATCCCTTGCTTCGTTCAAAGGTACGATATATATGTGTTTATACAATTGTACGGGTCATTCTATCTATATGTATATAGATTCGCATTTATGTACATATAGATAGCGCCGGTCTCGCGTGCCTTCTTCTTTTCTCTACTTGTTTTATTCTTTTTTTCGTTTTTTTTTTCTGGAAACCGTCGCGTAACACCGTTCAGAAGGTGTACGCGCGTCTCTCTGCACATTATGAAATTTCATGAAATTCATTGCGAAAAATACTCTGAAAGGCGCGACGAATGAGAAATGCTTATCGCCGACTATTCTCCGCTCGCTACCGACGCGCTATCGGCCCTCCGCACCGTTTTCGCGATTTTGCACGGGTCATTCATGCCCGGCGACGAGTCATCGCTCGCGAAATCGGAAATTCACCACCCACCGGGAATGATATACGGTAGCGTGCCGCTACCTAGGAATTAGCGTGTGGAAAAACCCGTAAGTGGCGGGTCGAGAATATTTTCGGGATCGGAACGAGTTCGAAAAAATTTGGTAATTCTCGAGCATGGAGCTTTCGAAAAATTTGGGATTCTCGAGCATAGGAATCTCGAAATTTTCGGGAGTCCTGTGCATAGGGTTCTCGAAACTTTGAAGATTCCGGAGCATGGGGTTCTTGAAAATTTTGAGATTTCGAAGCATGGGGTTCTCGTAAATTTGGGAATTTTCGAGCATAGTGATCTCGAATATTTTGGGATTTCCAATCATACGGGCCTCGAGCATCTCGGGCTTTCCGAGTGTAGGGTTATCGAATGTGTCAGGATTCTCGAAAATTCTCGAGAGTAATCCCGAAAATTGTTGGAAAACCTTCGAGAATCCTAAAATTTTCGCGAACCCGTCCCGTCTCGACCCGATACCCATTTTCAGATCCTCGCACACCTCTATCAGGAATGTTTACGCGTATCTCCCACATCCTCCACTTCGAAAGGGATTCAGAGATCTATGATCCCGACGATAGACGCCCCAGTTCCCTCGAAATTCAGGGAATAAGACTCGCTCTCGCGGAAAATAATCTACGATCGATATTCGACAGACATTCGATGCTTCCATCATAGTTGATTCTCTGCGAAAACTGATCTGAACTCAACACCGCGACTCCAGCTTTACACCTTCGTTCAAGTCACTACCATCTTGTCTACCATCTACCTACTTGTGAATTGACGTGTTGTCGCGAACGAGAATCGTTCGAGGCAGGAATTTGATTCTTCGATTGGCTGAGAGATAACTAAACACCTCTTCTACTTGGTTCCTTTCTCCCTTCTCTCCCTATGCTGGCTAGAACGACTACGAAATTGCACTCTCTTTGGCAATGGTTCCAGAAACCCGTAGATTGTCGAAGTATCCGAGTGCCTTTAGGTGGAATTTTCTATTCTTGTGCAATAGAAACTATCAAATAGTTGATTCGGAAGGAATTCAGATCACTGTATTTCCAGTGATTTAAAATTTCCTTACAAGATTTGACAAATTAGAATGTCTGATTCAATTTATTAAAGTCATTGGAGAAAGAAAGAAATTTCTGAAAATTCAATTTCTGTCTTGTATGAAGATACGTAGTCTAGAAATAGCTGTATCACAATTTTTATAAATGATGTGCGTTTACTTTCATTATGTCGAAAATTGTTAGGAAAATGTGATCTTATTCTTTTAGTAGCAGCAAAAGTAAAATTCGATTTCGTTTCGATAAAATAAAACAATGAAAGTAAACTTTTCACTAGCTTCAAGTACAGCTTCAATTTTAACATCACGTTTCGCTTCAAGCAAGCTCAGCTTTCACGCTTATACAAACTATAGTTTGCATTTGAACGCTACATGTATAGGAACTTCCACCATCAGGAGTCACTTTTGTCCCTAAGACTCGCAGAAACATCTTTGGCAATTTGCAACCTAGAATGCTAAATTCGGAGAGAAGGGACTCTTCGATGTATCACCGACAAAACCTGCTGCTGAACGTCACCCAACGAAACGTACTCGTTTTGCTTCCCTCTAATTGTAAGTAAGATTTGAACACTTCTTTTATTGTCCTACTACCTGACCATCCTAGTTCACTACGAAAAACACTACCAGTCTTTTGCGATGCGTTTGTTTCATTGCTATAACTAATCTACTCTTTGGCTATGAGAGAAACGAGGCCCCATAGGTGACTAACCGAGTTCTTTCGAACCTACCTATATCATTTACTACCAGTTTTATATTCTTTTGTTTTCACGCTACGATCACAGTTTTACTGAACTGAGCTTCTCGAGCAAGTCTCGCGAGAATTTGTTCACCCCCGGATTCGGATTCACGGAATCGTATAAGGAATGGTTTCACTTCCGACTAATCTAAATCCTTCATTGCACTTTCCGATATGTCTTCGATCTGATTACCAAAACAGAAATAATCTAACTGCGGACATCAACGACAGTTTCGTGGAGATACTTTTTCCTCCGGGAACGAAGGCGGCAACAAGTCCTACGCCAGGAATGCATGATGTGCCGTAAAAAGGCACGCGGTGTCCCGTTCGAAAAGCTTACGATCATATAGAAAATAATACCAGCATGATCTGTGCTTTAATACTGCGTTGATGTAACGGGACACCAGTACATATGAGTACTTCTTTTTCATACTCGAATCAGCTACCAGAAACTAGACTTATCGAATTTGTACCGTTCTGGGCGTGTCTGATTGTTCAAGAGACCCACATGTATCAAACACGCTGTTTTGATAGAAATAACAGCCTCTGTATAGCGATTATTTGCTATCTTAGATCCAAAGAATTGATCAGCCTAAAAAGAAGAAGAAACGAACAGAGCTAGCGATTTCGACACAATGTCTATACTCGACTACCTGAGGCATACTTTCCATTTAAGATACGATAAAACCGCGATAAAATATCATCGATCAATTTTTCTGGGTTTATGTAAGGGGAAGACTTTGCTTTATAACAGCACATAGAAAATTTGATGAACTCCACAGCATCGATTGCAATTGAAAGAACTCAATTTTTAGTTCAATTTTTCAGCAAATACTGAATAATAATTAATTAAATTCATTTATACATGAAAAAAATTTATAAATATCTCTTATCTTCCAACCGTTTAAAAGCAAATACGTAACCCCTTCGATTTTTTGGAAAGCACTGTATAAAACGACATACACTAAATTCGTTTACCATAATCCACTTGACAGTACATCCAAATACCTTGCAAGATCCTCAGATAGCCGAATAATCGCGATTGTAAGCTAACACCTCTAGAACTCAGAGAAAAACGTGTCGGAATGGATTCAAGGACGCGATCGCGAAAGTTTCGCCCCTGTCGGCTACTGAGGCCTGGTGAGGGGCGTAAGTATCGTCGGTCATAGACCTATGGTGGGTATGGGATGGTAGACAGCGCCCATGTCGAGACCCTGTACGCCAAGTAGATCGCTCATTGAATAGGTGAGCGTGGCGGCTCTGGATGCGGCTGCGGCTGCGACTGGGTGTGGCCTGTAGGATGCAGCAGCCGCTGCTGCTGCTGCAGCCGCTAGGGCCCGTTTGACGTCATAGACGGCCGCGGTGGTAGCCGCAGCCGCAGCCGCGGGTGTGGTTGCGCCGGTCGCGTATTGGTAGGTAGCGGCTGCGTTCGGTGCGGCGGTAGCGACTATCGGTGCGAGCAAATGGTGGTGGGGGGTGCCGGCGGAGGCAGCTGCAGCCGCGTGTGCGGCCGCGGCTGCGGCCGTCGGGAGGGGATACGGCGCGTAACGATAGGTGGTGGGGGTGGGTGTCGCGACCATCACCAACTCACCGTATGCGCCTCTGTTGGCTGCTCGCGTCTTCGCCAAGTTTGCCGGGAGCATCACTTCCTTCGGCTGTGCTTTCTTGCACTCGACCTTGAAACAGAACCATCACTTAAGGATCCATCCCTCGTTCTTCGTACACGGGAAGAAGGCACGACTAATCACGTGGTCATACGTATTTCGCAATACTTAGTCTGAATCACTTGACCCTACAGAATCTACAACTCCTACTACGGTAACATTAGGAGCGAACTCAGTCAAATTTTATGCCTTCTTCTCGTGGGCGGAAGTCCTGATCAGCGCTGTCCACCGAGAAGACGTTTCTTCCAAGTAGTTTGTCTCGTCCTGGCTGCACCCGCGTAATGAGGTGTCAGCCAGGGTTTATGTATGTAGCAATCGGAGGCGGAGTAGATAACCTCGTAAACGCCGGAGATTAGTGTGGACAGCACTGATTCAATCATTTCAACAGGTATCCGACTAATCACTCGACCTGTTAGTATTTCGATATTCGAAGCGTGTACGGGTTAATGCGAAACGCTCGTCGCGGTTAAGATACTGCTGCTATAGCCCGTCTGGGCTGATTGTGTGTCACGCTTTGATAGATGACTGCTATGGGAAGAGTGAATTGAGGGTTGCGTTGCTTCGATAGCTGGCATGGAGGATTGCGGCACGTATATAAGGTAGCCTTTGTCTCACCTTTCAAAAACTTGAGCGGATAGTGGAGTCCAGTCTTCAGTGGTTGAGGATAGCAGGATCTAGCCATAGATGGGTTCTACTTATTTTTATTAAGGGGGTATCTTCTTTTGGATGAGTCAAGGGAATTGATGATGGAGGAAAATGGAGGAAGCACGCATTGCAGACCAACTGGCTCAAATAAGCGGTGGGGACGAAACGCGACAGTTATCCATGCACTACTGCAACATTGACCCGAATGGCGTCATCAAAATTGTCATACCATTATTCAAAACAGTGTTTATATTATTAAATCCGTCTGTATGAGAAATACTTAACTGGAGGCTCGTTTTACGTATTAACTGAAGGATAGCTGAAGTCATGATAGCTGTCCCCCTACTATCAATTCAGACTTGCATCCTGGGAGTGTGATGGAGAGCTACAGTGACATCAGCTATCCTCTTTTGAAAAGCAGATTATAGCTACACGGATGAGTATCGATGAGAAAAGGCTAGTCGTCGGGATGAAGAGGAGTTTGGCGTCGTATTTGCAGTAATTAAATGCGAGTTAACGCTTGGATAGGCGAGGGAATAGGATCCAGACAGTTAATCGGCAGTAATCTATCATTGCGAGCGTTATCATTCCGCGGGAAGACTGTTTTATCCAGCAAGTGGCTAATGCCTGACAGGGGTGTCGGAGGGTTGTTTACAGACGCGGGAGCATCTCGGCGATGGATTTCTAGGTAACGAGAAGTGGCATCCGGTAAATCCTTGATCGACGTCAGCGGAATTTTGGGTGGGAGGTAGACTGGCAAACAGAACTGTCTATTAACGTAGGACCCGTGTGATCTCTCTCCGGGCACGGCGAGAGATTTCCAGGACCCGCTTTTCGTCTTCCGTGCCGTGTATGATCTACCTTCGGTGGAGCTGTGGTCGCGCGCGTACGTGTGTTCACGTGCGTGCGTGTCAAATGCAAATAACCACGGCAGCCCTTCTCAATTATACGGAAAATTAATTCCACTCGACGTCGTATCCGCAGACGGAAAGCGGAAGGCAAATACCGTTTGATACCACCTCTGCGGGCGCGCGCGGTGCTCTCTCCGCGCAGAGAGGATAGAGAGAGTGCGAGTGCTCTCTTCATTCGACAAACAGGCTTTGTTGCCTGACTGGGCGACTCACCATTTTGTTGTTGATTTCGTGGAAATGAATCTCGCAGACTTTGTCCACCACGTCCTCGCTTTGAAACGTGACAAATCCAAAGCCTGAAACATAAAGAATAGGCGGCTCGTCATCGTCGGTAATCAGGTCTGTCGATTGCACTGCACAGTGCAATCAACTGCGTCGGAGTCATAGAAATTCTATGTTCCTAACGCTGCTCGATAACAATTAGCGAGCCTGAGCGCATCCTTCTCATGAATTGCCGTATGTTTTGCGTGAAGGTAAAAAATCCAACAAGGACGATAATACTTTATTTAATGCTAGAAATGCTGAATGCTAAATGTGTATTTATGGTGTGGTCGAATAAGTAGATATATATATATTTAATATATAGATAATTCTTTATATAGGCCATTCTTTCTCTAACATTAATGAAATTAACCCTTTGCAATGTTGTACAACGTTGATGTTGTGTTATTATTAGAGTTTAATGTAACATTTTAGTGCTCCACTACATCGTAGCCGAAGAATGTCTTCAAGGTAATTTCGCAGTTTCATTATATATTTCATGTTATGCACACGTTGTTCAGACTAAACAATAACGAGGTTATAGGAAGTTAACAATCGTATGATGCTATCAGGGTCCATTTTCACCCAGCATCATTTAAATCCTGAAATTGGTCCTCATTTAATGAACAGCAATAAGAATATCAAATACATACAATAAACATAGCTGCAACTATTTCCACCAGCACGGTCATCCAAAATATCCCCTTCCCAAAGTCCTTTAAAAGTGATCCAAAACTTTCCCGAATCACCTCATTAGGAGCTATGCGGCTCGAATAAAAAGTATAATTATCATACAGGGGACTGAAATTTCTTCACTAAATTGCGGAAGCAACTTCGCCAGAGTCTATCGTCGTGATGAAGAATTCCCCGGGACGCTTGACTCGCTTGAAAATTAAAGGTACACCGGTGCGATAAGAAGTAAGTTGTCGGCATCCTAGGTAACTGGATCAAAGTGAATCTTAACCGGCCCTTTAAATACGGGGAGCCCTTTATTCGCCGTAATTCTCCGGGCTTAAAAACGTCCGAGTTTAACGTAACTTCCATGCGTTCCGCCGCGGAGATAACTATCCCAACCGGATCTTCCATTAATTCAACGGAGTCGGACGAGTTTCTCGTTGGTTCTCGTTGGTTCCCGGTGGTTCCCGTTGGTTCCCGTTGGTGTCCGTTCGTTCCCGACCTTTCCTTGGGCCCCATAGCACGCGAACGCGCGGATCTAAGTATTTCTGCTCTCTCTCTCTCGCCGGAATTTATTTCGCTCGAATACGAACAAGAGGAAAAGGGACGACGGCGAGCCCCGGCGAAGAGTCATAACTTAATCAAGCATCAAGGGTTATTAAAAACTTTGCATTGGTCTCCAGGTGATTTTAATCTCGCCCCTCTCCTTCTTCCTCTTCTTCTTCTTCTTCTTCGTCGGCCCCCCTTCCCTCGTTCCCATCGCCACCAGGCTGTCTCTCGCGTAGTAATTCAGGCTCAAGTTATCCGGCGGGCGCAGAGTTATACGAATCCAGTGCGCGATGTCGCTTAAGATAACCAGGAGTTAGTGCTTCCGTGCTGAAGCAGTCGCCGAGAGAAACTACGCCCGGTGACTCGTAATTAAACAGAGCCGATGGATACCGGAGTCGAATGCGAGTCGACAACCCTCTCTCTCTCTCTCTCTCTCTCTCTCTCTCTCTCTCTCTCTCTCTCTCTCTCTCTCTCTCTCTCTCTCTATCTCTCGTGATTCTTCGAGCTTCGTCCCTCACCTCGGCTTTTAAATTTTACACCGGAAATGGAACGAGCTCGTTGAATTAAATTACACAGGCACCCCTTCGGACAACAGCGCCACTTTCGGCCAGCTCGCTCGGGTAATTAGCATCGATCGGACCTCAGCTCCTCTTTATTTATGCCCGATGATGCGAACGATGATGGAAATCATTCCTCGATGCACCGTGGATCCCATGTTTCCTTTCGAGAGTGTACAGCTCAATTGGAACTCCAAATAATCGATTTTTTAACCCTCTGCACTCGAAGCTGTTTTAACTCCAAAACCAAGTCATTTTTTGATCTAGAATATTTCCATTGTACGCGATGGTGTATGTTCCATTGTATGCAAGTTGCATTACTATCACTCGTACTTATAACAGTTGAATTTTTAGCAAGTTCCTCGATACAAGCAGAGTAATGCATAAATTGTTTTAAATAATGTAATTTTATAATGTTAAATAAAGAGTGGTAGCATCGAAAAATGCTTGGGGTAGTAATGGCTGGGATACGCAAGGGAAGGCAAGTATAAAAAAAGTTTTTTAAGCCTCGTTTGTCTCTCATGTCAATCTCACACATTTTTCACAAATTCTAAAGGAATTTATTTATACATCCTCTTTCTTTATGCTCACTGATAAGAGGGTTGCTGGAAATGATTTCCCCCTCTTTCAAGACGTTGCAACTGCATTCAAAACTGGTATTTTATAATACAATTTTCTATTCGGTAACATTTTTAATATAATATTGATTGCCCGTTAATGTTACTCCGGGAAACATTGTATAGAGAACATTAACAATTGAGCTTAAGTTGGCGGTGCTTCGGCAGTATTCGACCATTTGTCAGAAAGAGAAGCAATAATAAAAAAGAACCAGTTTCCGTATCCCTTCCAACAGTTTCAACTCGGAGCGCAAACAACTCGACCCAGTGTGTTTAGACTCGGCGTTCGTTCGTTCGCAACCTGTCTCGCTGACTGGCCGGGGGTAGTTGATTATCCGCGCGGTGGATTTCACCATAATGATCTGGAATTACTTGAAAATATCTTGTTATTAAGCTCGAGTTTCTGTAGCCGCTTGTTTCAGTGGAACAACCCCGGGAAGAAAATCGCCCGGCATTTTCCTGGAGGAGCATCATCAAGCTCTTTAGCGCGGGGCGAAATTTATGAAGCAATGTAATTTCATCTCGCGCGCTGCCGAAACGCCATTTTACACGGTGTCGGTCCTATTATAAATTCATGCGATATTTCGCGTACATTATATCCCAGACACACCGAGCCGCACATATCCATGTGTATATCCTGGCGCGCGGTAAGCTCGCGCGCGAACACCTTTTCGACGGGTCTCGACTTTATTCGCAGGGAAAAGTGACTGAAGGACGTGGCTCGGCGTGAACAGTCTGTCATAACTTTTTAATACCTCTTGAAAAGAAGACGACTTTGTAGCAGGCCCCGCCTTCCCCGAGGACAGGATATTAGAGCTTTAAAAGACGAATAATATCGGGGACGGTGAATAGCACCCAGGTCCTCGTGTCCGGGACTTGTGTGCACGCTCGGTGGACTCCGACAGGAAGTAGTTAAATGTTACCGGTGTCAGGGCATGGCCTTTGTGAAGCCGGAGTTCTCAGGCACACCGTGGAGTTAGCTGACTGGCAGAGTACTATAAATTACATAAATGAAGTAAGCCCCTTCCTCACTCAAACGGACGTCTTGCCAAGTTTATAACTTAATCACTCGTGCTTTTCATGGCGGTGGAGGAGCTTAAGGACCGAGAGGGACGCGCGCACCGCGCGCAGACACTGCAACTTGCCAGGACGGAGAAGGCGTTCTCGCAAAGGGACGCAAGCAGGAAATAAAAGTAATTCCGCGGCACCAGGAATTGAAAAAAGAACGGTCAAACGCCGGGGGATAAGCCGTGCACCCTTATCGCTAGAATTTACCGTGCCGTTTTACTGTTCTGTGGCGGCTACCTCCTACGCTTGTCACAAGATGGACAAATAAGCAAGACCTTTCCCGCTTCTACCCGATTCGTCACCGATCCCTATATATACCGTCCTCAACCGCCTTCTAAGACAGGGCCCGCTAGTTAACCTTACTAATGAGTCCTCTAGCGACAAACAAAACGCTCCATTTCGTTTTCCTCCTCTCTAACACTTCAGCTGCCGCCAAAGTTCCACTATCTCCGAGAATTCCTTCGACTTCAGACAGATTCTCTTAAGGGGGTAGGAACCCCCTCTAGAATACCGTTGAATACCCTAGAAATCTGGGCGAGACATGGGTTTGTGCGGTACGGGTTTTCGTCCTTATATGAGCATATTTTTCGCTGGATAAGAGCTCATTCGAAAGAGGAAGGTTCAATGAAGGGGGGGGGGGGGGAGGGCTCAGCCCATTTGTTATATGAAATTATGCATATATTTTGTAATATAAGTGTTAGAAGTAAGCCAAAATTGATGATGTTCAGTCATGTAATCCAAGCCATTTTTATGACATTGGATGAGTTTGCTGGATGCTATCGTGGGCTGAGCCCCCTTCATTTAACCTTCCTCTTTCGAATCAGCCCTTGTCCAGCGAAAAATATGCTGATATTGGACGAAAATCCTACCGCGCAAACCCGTGTCTCGCTCAGATTTCTAGGGTATTCTAGGGTATTCTGGAGGGGGTCCTACACACTTAACCCTATCATGTAATGCAAACTTTGATCAGACTTTCAAAAATTGATTTACACAAGGCTAATCCTTTTCGAACACGTATCTGCTGATAGTGGTCCAAGCAATTTTACTGTCCTGTGACTGCGAATCATTTTCAAAGAAACTATTAATCTCGAAAAGTATCAGGCACATTTTTACCGAATTCGACACTTTTTCCTTCAGTACACAATTTCATTTCACAAGGAAAATACATACATTTTATCCACCGGGAAGTATACTAAAAATAAGTCCCATCTGTAGGGGGTTAGAACTGAGTACGAAGATGGAGGTTTATTTGGATGCTGCATTTCAAACGCACTGGCCAAATATTCAGATCTTGGAGCTTCGTTTAATTTGAAATTTGTTTAACACGGTATCTACCACCATTTATTTTGCTACCTGAATCCATTGTTATAACGAGACTGCAGATTGTTATTCAAAGTTGTCCGTCTTCATTAATCCTATCAAGTTGGAAAAAATAGCACATCATCATGCGTGCCAACGTTTTTCTCATGAATGCATAAAATTGGTTGTTCAGTAAATAATAATGTATAATTAACAGAGACATGAATTTTGTCCAGCTGTTCGCAATTCTGGCCGAGTGTGCGATGGGCCTCGAAGGTGAGTCCTGAATTACGATCATCGGCGTTCGATCGTGCCCGCACGGACCGGTTCGGTTTGCGTTCATCTTCGATAAAACGTGATTATATCGCGGCGGCATGTGTCCCGGAGAACGTATTGGATGGCACGGTCGAGGGTTACGCGTCTTTAGAGCCTCGACGATGGCCGAGGATAATTCAGAAGGCCTTAGATCGTCGGCGAGGTCAGCGCGGTCAGCGATCCCCGCCGAGACGGCAATAAATTTCGAGAGAAAAACTGGCCGCGCGAGTTCGAATTTTCATAAGGGGATTTATTCCTGTGACCCGGCCGCCATGGAGAAGGCAACCGTTCGCCAAAACCATCCCCTCTGCTCGAGGGCCGCCTGGAAAAATGCGTGCTCAGCTCTCTTGTTCGACCCCTCGTTCGACGCCAGATGCGCTCATTTCAATAAAAAACACACCCCGAAATATCCTTTGCCTCGTTTCTATCCACTCCGCGAGCGTCCCGGTTCTCTCTTATCCTCTTACCTTCCGTGAATTCCTCAAATGATCCATAAGCGACCCGGACCGGTGTGAAATTACCGTAGAACCACGCTTTGGTTATCTGACTATTTTCTTGGCTACGTTTCCTCGCTCCACGGACCCGAGAATTATAACCGGCTTTATCGGGGCCGATAGCTGACCGAATAAAAATATTATCTAGCCCGGTCTCTCTCTCTCTCTCTCTCTCTCTCTCTCTCTCTCTCTCTCTCTGCCTTTCCAAGATTTAAGATTTCCCAGCCAGAGGTGCTTGTCGTCTAGGATAGGGGTAGGAAACTGCGGATTCGGTGTTTGCGACGATTAGCAAGATTGATTCTTAAATTCAGCTTTGGATTGTAGGTTAATCCTATTTTACTGATAATCAAAACAATTATTTTCTTGATTGAGAAATGTCCGTAATTATTAGACATTTAATGTATTTTTTATAATATTGAGTAGGTGAAATTTATAGCAGCTGGAAAATTAAAATAATTTAGGGGTGGCAATTGTACTCTTCTCAATCTATTAAAATCATTGTTTATATACAATTTTTATTTTGCATAAAGATCGTCTAGTAATTACCATCGTTGTTTAAATTATGTTTAAATTACGCATACAACGTATTCAGAGAGTCCAAGATTTTCTTCAGCCAAATTGTTTGAATATTTCGTAAAGTATTATTAAACATTAACTAAATAAAATCTCTGAAGACGATGTATTCGCGTCGTAACATTCTACTAATTCTTTGTCTAGTAACGATCAAATTAATCCTATATAATGTAACTTTCAAATATGATTAGCGCAAAAGAACGTGAAAAGAAAAATGAATGGCCGAGGTCCACACGTGCACTCGCGATGATTTCGTAAGTGCTTAAAACTTGGTCTTTGAAGCAACGACGAAAACACGACGCGACGTCCCGTCTGGAAATCGGGGCGCGGTGAACAGAGAGAGTAACTGGTAACGCCTTTTCGTGTTTGGGGGTGGTAGTTGTACAAGTATTAGCTACTTTCATTCTAGGGTTAAATTCTCTTGACGAGAGGAAGAATGGAAGTTGATGGCTCGAAGCTTGTCGGGCGTTGACGGAAGAGAGCAATTCTTCTCTCTGTTCCGTGACCATCGCAGTTTTCTCCGTCTGTCCGGGTCCTAACTTCCCTCTTTATCCCCGTCTGGGTTGCAGGCTCTACCCCTCCGCCTCGTCTCTCCTCTATTCGTCCTTTCCTCTCGAGTCTCGAGCATAATGCGACCCCGCCATTGTACTAGTGGCCATGTTAACGTTTAAAAGCCACGCTGTTGCTAAGCGCGTTTCAGAATTTTACCGTCTATTGAGAATGCTAAAAGGTTCCTTTCAAACGGCTGGCAGAACGATTTGAAACTTGTAAATGGATATGGTTTAAACCTTCGCTCCGCTTCTGTGTTTTTTTCTGCCCTCGCCCCCCGCGATTACCTCTCGCTCCCTCTCTCTTCTTCTCTCTCATTTTCTCTCTCCTTCTGTTGTGGTACTCGTCTTTGTCTCGCTGCTCCCAACGTTCTTTCCGTCAGGTGGTCGAGGTTCTTTGAACGTTTGTTTGCCTCCGTTAATGCGGCCGGAACACGACGACGATATCGACGGCGGTATCGCCGCATTTATGAATTTCACGAGCCAACGAGACCCCGATGCAAAACCAGCAGCGGGGACTTTGATGTCGACCGCCCTCAGCAACAGGCTGAGAGCGCGGCCGATCTTTAAATTTTATAATTGCATCAAATTTATACGACGAGCTACGCTTAATGCCCAACCAACGCCGTAATATCCGACTTCCATTCCGCTGAATTAGACCCAACGGTTCAGCCGAGGACGTCCTCCATCGCGTTGCACTCTTCGCAAACCAGGGATAGCTCAATCGTGAATCGAAAGTCATGATTTCAATTCGTCTTTGAAAGTTTCTCATAGATCTCTATTTTCTTGGAATTATTTAATTATTTGGTACTGTTCGAAATGATGTTTCACTGTTTTCTAAGCTTTCGATTATTTAATCACACCATCTGCTTGCTGTGAAGACCATTTTAAATTTGCATTGTGTGCATTAGTCGTATTAGAAGTATGCATGTATTATGCCAGAATACGTGATTCGACCTCTGGTGTTGCGGTAGTGAAATGGCGTGGCATCCATGTTGGATCTAGAGTGAGCATTGAACGTTGTACAGATCGAGAGAGTGAAGAATAGACACGTGTTTCAGTTGTAGAATTAAAAGATATTATTATAGTGGTTATATACAAGTATATTGTTTATAATATAAAAAGGCTTATTGTCCATTAATCCGAACAAGTCGAAAACGAAATTTAGTAGTATATTAAGTGTACAAATGAATAATCGAAATTTTTATGCGCAGTTGAAAATTTGATTCCAAGTTGGTTCTTGTTATATCACCGTAACAAATGACAAATTGTATTATTTCATTGAATAGAGACAACAATAGCAACACATAAAAAATTCTGTGATATCGTACGAATTAATTACTTTAATTATAATGATTTAAAAGTGAGGAACAATTCATAAATGAATTCGGATTACTCACTCGTATACCTAATAAATTGATTACCCTCCGACAATAAAAAGATTTCTGAAACTACAAATTCCTCGAACTATAATATAACGTCAGATAATAGTTTCACTGAATGTCGTATAAAATTTTAGGTATAGACATAAGGGGTTGAACGAGCTTCTTGTTGCTCGAGAAGGGAATATTTTCGCGACGAAGTCGACTTCGAGTTATTGATAAGGGCTTTGAAGGCTCGTGATAGGGACGAAGACCGTCGTGATCGAACGTAAAATTCACGAATTCCACAGTTTGCAACGATAAAACAGGGAAATGAAACGAGACGCTCAAAGACTTCGGCTATAAAAGTGATACAAGACCCATTTGCAAGGAAACGACCCCTCAAGTAAAATCGAGCGGAGTAATGGCGAGCATTTCAACGTAAAGAACGCCGAAGCCATTATCCCTAATAATTATTCCGATTTGAAGAACTGTTTAACGGCGCGTGAAGGCCGGGGTAATATTTACTTAAAGATTTTTCGAAATCGTTATCCTCTTCCGAACGACTTGTACAGTTGTTAAGGGTTTAACGACCGAGGCGTAATCCAGCTTTATGCATCGGCAGAAAAGTCCGAGGGAAAGAAACGATCGTAAAGATAGTGTCCTGTTATCGCGTTTTCGCCTTTCGTGTCTTTGCTAAAACTTTCGAGTCGGGAGAAACGTCTTTAAAATTTAATATCGTGCCGCCAAAGCGCTTCCATCCCTTTCATTAACACATAAAATGGTGAAATAATAAATGGTCTCAGAAAAATATAGAACTTCTATAAAATTGTTGCATTTTCTTTCTGAAAACCATTTTGACTTGTTCTTTTTAATTTGCATGATCATTACGAAATTAATACAAATACTGTCGAAGTTGTTAGATAGTGAATATATATATATATATATATATATATATATATATATATATATTAGATAGTGTTTTATGGTCATCTATACGAGACAATTTTTAATGTTTGTTCTCCAAAAACCACTTTAGTTGGTTTCTTGAATATGTACAATAATTAATAAATCCATAGTATTATTAAAATTCTTAGACCACGAATAGATTTAACAGGATTTATTTTTAAACACTGTTATCTCGAAGTTATCCACACTGCAATATTTTTAGTATCTTGTTTCTAAAAAGCAATGCAACTTATTCTTTAGAACAAGCAATTCAAAGAAAAATTGTCAATCAGTTGATCTTGGAAAAACGTGTTTCTTTTAAAAAATAGTTGTTCCACACCATTGGAAAATGTTTTATATTTTGTCTAAAAAAATTAAATTATTCTATTTTTCAACAAACCCAACATTAAAAATGGATATGAACAGTGTTGAAGAAGTGATGAAACGATTAATAGTAACAAAACGATTGGGTCCAGAGAAATTGTTGCTTGACAGACGAGCACGGTACACTGGCAGGAATGTCGCGTGATTGAGATTGTCATCGTGCGTAATGCTGTTATTATTATGGATTGATGATCACTCTAGATTATTGATTAAGCAGTTTAGTGCGTGCAACCCAATTACCGATCGGAGTGCATACCAATAAATCAAGACCACGATCTACGGGTTGTAGAGGCAATCTGCAGGCCACCCTCCTCTATTCCTGCTCCCGCTCTCTCCCCGTTGCCTCCATCTTGCGCTAAACCTAATCGTTCGACGGGGCAAAGCGAAGATGACCAAAGTTTCTGCAACAGTACTCACGGCGTTACGATAACATCGCAACCCAACCGTGTTTTCTTGAAGTCGGACGCAATAACGAGCGGTGTAAACTGCAATCCTATACGGTAACTGATGGCTATCGCTGGGAAAGTTTGTTCATAGATATTCAGTCGTTAATTGCCTCTTTCGGAGTCCAACGTTTCGAGCTGGCTCGCAGCTGCATCGTTACCGATCTAAAAGAACGCCGATCGTCTGCGTTGCATTCAGGCGAATCTGGTTCACGCGGAAACCATCGCGAAACTTACAGCAAGCCATACATTCAGCAAATAATAATCTCGATTAATCATTCGACACCAATATTCAATTTTTACGTAAATATACACATTGAGACATGTTATCTACCAGCGATTACAAGTCATTACCAACAAGTCATTCCCAGTAATCTAATAATTTCGTTTAAGATTATCACAGTAAAAAAAGATTTTTGAGCTTCCTATTGGTACAGCAGAATTATTTAAAATCGTATTAATGGGCTTTCGGTGGATAAAGTTTTAATACGAGAAGAGAGGAAGGTCCTTTAATTACTATCTCGTTACACCAGTGACCTTCATCAGTTATCTCGAGAATCTGCGAATTAAATGGATGAATTCTCATTTGGGGAGATATTTAACACCGCGAAGGTAGGGTGTGAAATTAAAACAGAAACTAATGCGCGCAGCGCAGAAATTCTATTTCTGCCTTCGCCTTTACATAATCTAGTTAATCCTGGTTTTGTGATGACGCTAACTATAGAAACTTAATGTTTCTAACGCGTCGCGTCGCATTCCGGCTCCAGTGTTCGAACGATTCAATGCGATAATTGTAGCCCGGGGACCAATTAAAAATTTCGTTTGTTTTTTCCGGGTCCAATTTCGGGCGTGTCGCGACGCCCGTTCGAATTAAACGAACGCAAACCGCGATCCGATTTTGCGGGCAACGACGCGGCGCGGCGCGGCGCGCGGCTGCTCGCGCCCGGGCTCCCGATCTCCAATCCTTCGATTAGTTGCCGGCGGAATTTCGCAATGTTAGAATTTCCAGGCGCTCGTTAGCACGCCAATCGCAAATTCGCGATCGCAAATTTCCGGCGCACTTGCTCGCTGCGCCAGGATTCACGCCGGATTACCGGGGCGGACGTATTCCCAGAGTTTCTGCCGGAAACTTTCCGCACGACGATGCGAGAGAAAGTTGACGGTAATTTTACATTGAACGGCTAACTGTTATCGCGACATTTGCAGTCGCGTCTTAGGCAAATGACCGTCCACTAGCCGCAACTAACAAATGTTTAAACTGAAGCCTGGGCCCTTCATTCGCGGACGCGCGAACTGCATATTTATCCTCCGTTGTACCCATTTTCCACATTTTAATCCTTTGTTGAAGCACCATACCGAGTCTTGCACGTCCTTCTTGGATAGTATTTATGTTTGTGTATGACTGTAGACTTATGTTTTAGAAAATTATAAATCTTGAGCATTGGAGTCTATTTATATTCATCATTCGACGACATCATTAAACTTTTAATTATTTATGTCGAATTTAGTGACGAAGTTAACAGAGCCTGGAAAAGTACGTTCCATGGAAAAATATTTTCTTAAAGTGAAGATGTCGATTGAATGGGTAACGAAATTAGGAAAGCTTTCCTTTATTGGATGATATAAAATATTGAATTTCTTTCTTTGTTAGTACTCTTTTTGATCACTATGTATTTCTAGAAAATTTTAAATTTTCCATCTGGTTCGATTTTTTAACTATTTATTTATGTCAAATTCAGTGGACAAAGTTGACAAATCCTGCAAGTACAGGTTCCAAGTAAAATGTAAGTACCTACTTTATTAAGTTTTTGAATTGAATTTGTTTGAAGTTAATAAATAAATTAAAAAATGTAGGAAGTCTTGGTTCTGAGGATGTTAATTTGTCAGCAAAGTTGTATATATTTGTTGGGAGAAATGGTTGACGACAAAGTTTAATTTCCTAATGAACGGTTCGTTTGGAGCGCCAAATGCTCACCGTGCCGGAAAATGCGAAAAGTGATGCCACGTTATCCTGCCTCAACTGTCTTAACTAATATCCCTGCTTATAAGCTGAAAGCAACTTGAAATTAGCTTTAAGTACTAATTTAATTAGGGCATATCTTCATCCACGCTATCCGCCTCCACTCGATTCCAGTTTGCTATTATTAAGTTCGCGAATTAGGAGACGTCAGAACGGCAAGTATTATTTTATAATTCCCCGGGAAACTCGGCCGGGCTGTGCATTGCGAAACTTTTACTTCAAAAGAGCGAGTGCTGAACTTCTTCTATACAAATTTTTCTCTCTCTGTGTGTACACCTTATTTCATTGCATAGACAATTTCGAAAACTCGCAGGCGAGGAAAGAAACATGCGTGGAAAACTGTTCTGCATTCTTTTTACCGAAACATATATTTTCTTAATAATATTTATAAACAAATCTATGCCCCCTTAATTAACAAATTCCAAATATTAGTCCAAGGTTCTTTTACTAGGGACTTCTCAAGTGTCTCATCAACTTCACAATGATTTTCTTCGAATAAAGCCGGCGCAAGTAGAATGGGTCAGCCATTTATCAGACACCTGATTTTAAAGAGTTCCATGGACAGTAGACTTCCAGCGTTAATAATCATCCAACCTTGAACTTATGCGAGTGAAAGATCATAAGCAAGTCGCCATTGACAGAATTTAGGCCATTCTTCTTCACAGGCTCCGCGAACATAAAACTCATTACAGAAATCGATTTAAATATCGGACCATGGAACATTTCAGTGTTACAAAGTTTGATGTATTCCAAAATTGCAACAATCGGCGGGAACGTGTAAACTTGCTAATGAAACCATTAACCTTCATCGTTAATCTAAATACCGTTAACAACAATAGCATTGCTATAATGATTACGTAATTGTTTGTACAAAGCAATCGCGGTGCGGCCTGGATTGACAGATGAATGCCGCCCGGTGCACGTCAAATAATTTCGCGAAGCCTTGCAATTAATACATCTATACAATTACGTTAATACCGATTTAGCACCGATATGCTGGGCGAGAGCAACGATCAGATCTTTGTTCCGAAATCTGTTTAAATACGTCCAGGAACGGTGTATTGTTCTGCACAATTTCAAAGATAATCAGCAGCTCGAATCTCTGCGGCGATGCTACATCATGTGTCGAATTGATATTGAATCGCAGTTTAAATCCGTAAATAAGTAGCAATTATCGTCTATTTGACAATTATGTAACACAAGTACACCCGAGAATTATGACAAAAATGGGTAAAAAGATTAAGAGAATTCAGAAACATCATTAGGCGCACAAATTAATTCGTAGCCCTTCTTCGTGAATATACAGATTAATTATTAGACTGCGAACTTATGCATTTATGACAAAAATTACCAAACTATAAATATTTGTTTAGTTCCAGTACCTGGTAATTGATGAAGAAAATGTTTATTTTGTATGAAGATCCGCACTCTATTAATTGCATACAATTCAAATCGATTCTACTTTCCAAAATAATCTCTATCGCTTTTCTATGCGTTTACTCTAAGTAGTCAAGTAATTTCCAATATGGTGGTTGGAAGATGTGGATTCAAAATAAAGTTATTAAAAAGTTATTAAAGAATAATCGAATCTTTTTCAGCTTTGCTTCACACAATGAATGCATACAATTTTTATCTTGCATAAAGATGTGTAGTGTAGTTATTTATATTTGCAATCGCACGAATATTTAGCGACTTGCCATCCCGAAGAAATGTTTTCGCCAATCCAGCAAAGTTATACGGGATCGGGGGGGCGTTATACAACAACGGTTCGCCTATTTCCGCGTAACATCGGCGCGTTCAACCCAATTATCGTCACCTTTGTTTGCAATTAACTTGTAAAACAGGATAATCCCGTGGCGCGGGATCTAGTCACGGAGCGGTGACGCTACGCGGCGTCGATCGAGCCGTTATCGATCGGATCGAGGGGTGCGATAGAATCACCGGGAGGACCCGTATAACGTTATGACGCTTGAATATTCATCGGGGGTGGTTTTAATGAATGCAATCCGAGGAGCCGAATAACAGAGAACACGTAAACAGAAGAGGAGAACCGATTCTCTCGCTTCTCGCGTCGCCGTAAATCTGCTTTCGGTGTTTTTCTACGAAGCTGGTTCCCACTGGCGCGAGAACAAGGGATCGATCGATCCTTTCTCCCCGTGGTCCCGGGGAAAACGAATCCAACGCACACTCCGCTCGCGCGAGAGAAGTCGGCGAAAACAACCGGTGTTTAGAGAATCCCCGTTGGAAAGTTCATACGGCGTTACAGGTCGACTCGAAACGGTGGCACATCGTTCCGCGGAAGTTTTAGGGCGGCCATTAGGAAGTGATGGCTCGCCCGGGGAGTTCGAACGCCCCCGGAACCACAGTTACGCGGTTGTTGCTGTAAATCAACAAGTTGATATCTGTTACTTAACCTAAACTGTAACCAAGCCGGACAGAGCAACACTTTCCGTGGCCGGATAATGGCCCCCGCACGACGATGATACGATCAACCCTCGCACCGTAAATATCATCCCCCTGCCTCCCTGATTTTGGGGTCTTTGCCACGTTGTTGCAAGATTTTCTGAACGCTTCAGGATTTTTGAGATAATATTTTATAGATGGATTTGTTGAGATTTGAAGTGAATGGATTTAGTGGACGATTGTTGGTTTTCGAGGGTTGTGCTACACGATATAAATGTTAAATATTGTATTGGGTTATCTCAAAAGTATATGGACATAACGCAACCATCTGTTCATTTATGTTTTATTCCTTCCTAAGCTTCCTCTTATTGAACTGCGTCACTCGCCTTAGAAAATTATTGTGGTATTTGATTTATTGTACTTTATTAAATATCTGTAAAAATGGATATTGAATAGATATTGGAAAACATAGGAAACATAGGAAAAACAACAATATATATTAACTCGCAAGCAACCCACACGTCCTTCACTCTCCACAGTCAACGCAAATCTGACCATTCTCCCAAAAATGTCCTTCGCCAGTCCTCACTCGCGCACCCGCACTCATCCCCATAGCCTGTGTGTATCCCTGGGAAAATCCCAGCAGACCCTTGGGCCTGGCTTTCGTCAGGCCTTTCTATTTTATAGCATTCTTCCTAAGGACCCAACGACCATCCTAGCTAAAACTACGATACTACATTATTGTTAGTGTGCTTTTTGCTCATTCTACTCAACACTGTCAACTTGTACTAGTAGTTCCAATATTATTCTGACCAAAATTTGTCTTACGGAAATAAAATTGAATTATGTGTGGCAGTATCAGGTTCTAAAAGAAAAGAGAAGGAACACTTTAGAGAGTGAAGGATTACATTTGTAGAAGTGCTTGTACTAATCGAATCACCGACTATGTATTATTTTAACCAAAATTTGTCTGACGAGGATAAAATTGAATGGTGTGATGCTGCATCAAGTTCTGAAATAAAAGGTGGGGCTCTTTGAACTTGTGATCAGAAACGTTTCTCGTGCAGTTTAAAACAACAAAGACGCTTCGGATGGACACAGTTCGCGAGACACACTGTATATCCTGTTTGAATGTTCGTCGTAGTGATCGCAACTACATTCACAGCTACCGGCGGTAGTAATTGCAGCGTAAACATTTCCCGAGGCGCTGATTGCGAGACTCATTATTTCGGCGAACCTCCAAATCGAGAATCGCGCTTGAGATTCGACGACTCGAAGACGCCGCCCGCTGCCTTGATTAAGGGAGTGGGATGTCTCATTATTGCTCATAATCAACGCGCTACAATGGGGAGACCATGCCACGCCAGCCGAAAGAGAAGAGATTCTGTGCAAAATTCGTTCGGAACCTCTTCGCGTCTCTGGCTTTCGGTATCGTTTCCGCCTCTCGAATCTGTCGAGCGTCTTGGAACCCCGGGTGCTCTCGGGACATCCCTTATCGATAACGCCGACAATAAACGAATCGGCAACCTGTTTCGTAGACCAGCCCGGAACCCTGTCCAATTTCATTTACGGTTGTCGTTAGCGTTTTCGGGATACGCTCTCCTATCTCGCTCTCTCGCTCTCTCTCTCTCTCTCTCTCTCTCTCTCTCTCTCTCTCTCATTTGCTGCTTACGGCTTACACTTAACCCGTTTAATCCCATTAGTGGACTCTTCCGGCTACGTGATTTCGAAATTAAATTGACTCCCCGTTATGCGGTGTAACGTAATGAAAAGCCCAGCACCGGGTTTTTCGGAAGCTTTCAGTTTCTCGGCTGAACCGTGGCTTCGGCGGTCTGTTATTTAATAATTCGCCAGGCTCGCCGTTTAACGCCCCCGGAATTTCAGACTTGACGGTCGAAAGAACGAATCGGCGTATTAACCGCGGCGATTACGCCTCAGTTTGATATTTCTGAGATTTTGAGACTATAAATTCGTGTGGGAAAAAGATGACAATGTTTCGGAGTTGGGAAAAGCGAGATACAATTCGAAACAGTTAATCTTTGGATAAAGAGGAATTATGTAGAAGTTCTATAAAACAGAATAATATTGAAGGATGTTACGAAATGGGTCTTATACGAGCCACGCTAAAATAATATTACAATTAATTACAACATTAATCACCTAATAATAGAATGGAAAAAATGCTAAGTTGCCCAGATCCTTACCCGTTCTGTTAGGTTCTGGGGACCACATCGCTGGTATCGCCCAATATGTATATTAACCCCTTGCCCTACGATTTATTTTACGGTTTCAGTGATTAGACTGTTTCTGTAGTTCGCAATTTCCCAGAAAAAGAGAAAATTTATATCTATTGTATCCCTATACGTGCTCTCCAATAACTGTACATTAACACAACCGAAATAGAATTTAATCTCGATTTAAAGGAAATTAATAACATACATATTTATTAGTCTCTGTTCAGAATCTTCATCACGAGTCTGACACGTTATTGTAGGGCAAGGGGTTAAGGACACAAAAATGTATAAATTATTGTAAGGAAATGTACTATGTTGCTAATTACCTTTGATGTTGAAGCAACATTAAATAATTAAATTTAAAAAAAGAATTAATTACAATTTAATCCTTATATAATTATCAAAATTTTCTACGATATTCAATGATATTTCCCTTTATAGTTTCAATGCATATTCTTATGCCTCCAATAGAAATTAATCTGTGATCATCCAAGAACATAAAAATCTACCATAATTTTGCTATTTTTCATAAAAAATGTTAAAGAAGTTCCAAAAAGAAATTGAAAGTGGCTACCCTGTTAATGACGATTAAACCCTCGGGATGTACTATTAAACCAGACAGACAAATATTCACTTACACCACTTTTGCATTTGAACGCTTGAATCTATGCAAATCTCAATTTTCGCGAAATATTTTATTTACCAAAAAAACCCTTACGACAAATATAGCGTACAGGCGTCAATAAAACACATATTTGTCTATATTTTGGAAAACATATAAATCCTATAAGTAAATGAAAATTTTCTGAAAATAGTCACGGATAATTGAAAATTCTCCGATAACGACGTCGCAGCTGAAAGAACAAAATTCACATGGACCATTGTTACCGGATTTCGTAGCGCGCGTCGAAAATAGCGCAGCTGTACAATTTTTAGAGCCAATAGCAAGCAATTCCGCCGTTCCCCATTCGCGTTACGATTTCGACGTCGGTGGCAGAGCAGCGTCGCGCAGAGACGGATAAAATTCGCGCGGAGGCAAGAACCATAATTCGCGTGGGGGGCCGGCTCTGTTTATCGCATTTCCATACCTAATGCCCGACATAACGCCAACATCGTCAGCGCTCCGGTGGCGTATCCCTCTCATTTTTTAACGGGAATTTCCCGAGAGGTGGCCGAATTACCAGCAGTGGCTGTATTTACCGTGCAGCCGCCGCCTCTCCTTTCGAGAGCACTCTCCGTCGCGCTATCTTCCGTCGGTGAATCACGGAACGCGCGGCGTTCCGCGTCATAACGATTCCCGCGATAATAAAAAGGGTCCAGGAGAGGAACGGGAAGGAAATAAAAGGCTAGGAGAAACCGGAGAAAAAAGAGTAACGAGAGAAAGTGCAGGGCCACAAGAGAAGGAAAAAACGAGAAAGAAAGAGAGAGAGAGAGAGGAGAGAGAGACAGGAGAGGGGGGAGGCCAAGAGAAAAAATCGGCGAGATCCATCAGCGAGAGCCGCGTTTCGACCGCGGTTCCGTTCCGTTGGAGAGGAGAGAGGCCACTTTTCGGCCGGGACGATAATAAATCGCTACAATTTCGTGGGTGGAAACGGGATGTGCGGTGCGGCTTACATACGAAATGCCAGGCTGCCACCCCCGCAACCACCTCCGTTCCGCACCGCTCTGACAAATACGATACACGGCTATCGCTTCGAAACGTCGTGCGAGCTCCGAAGAAAACGCTCCGGAAAAACCAGTGCAGGTTCGTTCCCGGAGAACAGCGTTTTCGAGGGAATACAGGGTGTCCCAAAAATGTACTTCCTCGAGTGGTGTGGTTCCCGAGGTTATTTCAAGTGACTTTTTCCTTTGCGAAAATGTTCACCGCGGCTTCGTTGACGAGTTATTGACGAAAAACACGGACCAATCAGAGCGCGGCTATCAAGCGGATAGGTATGAGTCTCGGCTCGGTGATGAGTCATGCTGCGCGTGGCGTTCGCATTGGCCGAGTCGGAATCCGGCTGCTGTAACCGCGCTCCGATTGGTTCGCGTTTTTCGTTAATAACTCGTTAACAGGGCCGCGGAGAACATTTTCAAAAAGGAAAAAGTTACTTCGAATGATCATAGGAATCACCCTTTTCATGAAAGTAGGGGAGAGGTAGCATGAAAGGGACAATTTTGTTTCGAATATTGTTAAGAAAGTAACTGTAAGACACACTAAGTAATGACATCTATGAAATGTACACAGAAGCGTCTGTATTACTAGGTCATCGCAACGCATTACTACCTCACGCGTTACCTAGTCAATAGAGTAAACACACTGAGAAAGAAAGGTCGTACAATCCAATCTGAACACGTGTGTAATATATAAGAGTAACATATTAATAAAGACAGTAAAATAAACAAAACGTTTCCTATAACTCATCAAACATAAAAAAACTGAAAGACCATTCTACTTCTGGTACGATTGGAAAGGTCATCTTCAAGGTCAACCCATCTTCAAGATATTTACAATGTCCCTTTCGTGCCACTTCTCCCCTACAACATTTTTCGGACAACCTGTATAAGAGAGAAGGAGAGCGGAACACTGGGTGCCCTTCAATCCTGGAAACGAGGGCCGAGAACTGCGAGAGAGTGGCTCTCCGAGATGGCCGTTGCAAATAGAGAGGGATTCCGTTCAATTATATCTTATGGCCACGTTCTCGACGGTAATGGCCGTGGGCTGACGCTCATCTTTGCCCGCGCCGAGCATGATTTCCAACGAGAAAATATGCTTCGAGCAGTGCCGAGAGAATTACGGAGAGCGCAGGAAACGGAAGAGAGATTTATCTTGAGCAGGTGGCGCGCACCTAACCGCACAATGCGACGTAGAATTTAACAAAGACAATGGGGGATCTGGAAGAAAGTTGTCCGATAGAGGCGCAATCTTATGGTTCCTCGATCGGCAAACTCATCGCATGGTTGACGGCTCGGCTCGGCTCAGACTTGCTTGACGGCCGGTCGAAAGTTATAATTAATCGTTCCTCGGTGAACGGCTCATCGGGCAGCTCACCGCCCGGAAAAGTGAGTTGCAGAAAGATCGCTGAGAGGCGATGGCATTGTTCGCGCGATTAGGTGATCTGAGATTTGCGGATGTTGGACGTGGCCTGGGAGATTTCGGTAGCCGGTGTGGACTGTGGCATTCATTTTTATGATAAGTAGACGAATTTTATGGATTTCTAACAAAAGTAGCCGTAGAAACATTTAAAGAATTCCACTATACTGTTATAAGCTTGTTATGATTATTAAGAAACGAATTAAATATTTGTATTTTTTTGTAGCCGCAAGTAATGCAGACAATTTTTATTTCGCATAAGAATTCTCAGTCTAGTGACACTTGTTGCAAAATTGAACGATTTAGGACTGTTCGGGAGACATGGCACGATGCTACGATTGGAACACATTGTGTAATTGATTGCTACGAGAACATTAGTAAAATTCCTTTTGAGTCAGAAAATATTGTACGTCGATATAAATTGAATTTGTCCTTTGATGGGCTGACTTCTGCTGGCTTAATCTCCTTTGGTCGTAGTTTGGACTGTGGATTTTTATATGTTAGTACTAATTTATAGCTTTATAACCCCTTATGGGTAGTTCCATTTAAGCTTTCATTAAAAAAAAAATTACTCGCGTCTATTAATTGGAACAGGGGTTAACTGTTATTAATAAACCTGAAAATTGTTACAAAATAATATAAATAAAAATGTTCTTTGACTAGGCTTGTACGGTTTCGCAGTTCTTTGGCAGATGTTTCTAGCCAGCCAGTACACTCCGAACGATAATAGTAATAGAGGATATGCTAACGACACTAAATGAAGACAAAGGGACGATAGAAAAAGCGACAGTCTCCCCTATCGACTGGGCCATTGTGAGTTGAAGGGGATTTCGTCGGAGCTTGGGCAGAATCACTTTTGCCCGGGCGAGGAGTTTGCGTTTCGGAAGTAGCTCGGCAAAGCGAGAACTTTCCGGTGGGTTGCGTGGGCTTAGTGATTCCTAAGTTCTTTCTATGGCCCCGTTTGATCGTCGGGCGATGAAACATTGAAGTTTCGGCGTCAGATGAATGCATTCATAAAGCAGCCCGACTTAAAAGCACAGTTTCGCCTAATCTTCGGCTATCTCCCTCGAGCCCAGCCGCCTCTCGCTCTCGGTCTATCCACCCCCGACGACTTAAGTACCTCAATTTGGTTCGTTCGTTTAATCTGCTTTGCACGCGAGGCAAGGGTAGGAAGAAACTCGGCGAGAGGGATGGAGGGGGTTGGTGGGAGTTAGGCGGTGGAAGATGGCGCGCGTAAGCGTGCTAGGAGCCGAGCCCGGTCTGATGCGAACCGTGGAGAGAGCTGCATGCTAAGCGAATTGCAAAACGTGGTAAAGTGCAGTTTGCAGTTCCCGCGTATCTCTGATGAAGTCTGTCAACTGCACGGGCAAAAAGGAGCGGAGTCAGGCCAAGGAGCTTACATCTAATTAACCGTGATTAATTAAATCCGTTGCATGTTCTCGCCGTTTTCCGGCGCTGCGTCGCGTCGCGTCGCGTCGCGCGGAACGCCGGTGCGAGGGAGAATGCATCTCGCTGCACTTGCGGCAAACAAAAACCTATTTATCAGGGCCCGTGTCCGGAGGTCACGGACCTTGACTCTTCGCCCTCTCCTTCTTTCTCCCTCGGCTCCGACGTCGTAATCTCCTTGAAATTCGATCGAATAGAAACGTTTAATTACAAACTAACGGCGACGAACTTCAAATCGTTCTTGGCGATAGCCAATTTAGGAGGTCCGAGGCCGTTGATTGCTCCTTCATTTATTTACGAGCAACCCGGCAACTTTATTCCCGCGGATTAAATTCTTGAATAATTCCCCGATCGCCGCGAACAGTTTGTACACACAATCTCTTTCCCCGTTTACTTAGCGGCCGGCCCGCTCGAAATAATTAATCGGCCTGGGCTCCCATTATCGACTATTATCGAGTCCACGAAAGCCACGATGAAGCTGGAAGTTCGACGGCTTGGTGTATAGAAAATAATGAAACGACACCGGACCCGGAACTGGGCTAAACTCCAGGGAAACTTCTTCTCTCCCATCTCGCCGCTTCCTCCCGGCCTTACCGACAGAATAAAACTCCCATTAACGGCTTGATTAGCATTGATAATCCGTCCAGTCTTACTTCGCCCGTGCCAAAAGACTCCGCGAACCGGGAAGAATCGAAAAGTTTCCAGCGTTCCAGCGAGCACACGGTGTCCCTTTTACATCTATAATGCTTTGGGTCACCGGTGACCCGTGCTCTACTTGCCATCAAAACAATTTTTAGAAATGATAATGTTTAATTCATTTGGACTTTGTGCGATTCGTATATGTGCTCTACTAAATATATTTATTGAATCGTTTCCCACGAAATCAGCTTTGGGTCATTCCATGCCGAATCGATCACTTTTTGCGGTCACCATCGTCGATTCTGTTCTAATTGAAATATGTTATAGTCCATGTGAAAAAATTATTTTATAATAGCCCTATTCTTTCCGAATAAAAGAAAAAAAATATAGCTCAATCGGATAAACAATTCCTGAGATAAAAATTTGTAAGTGAGGCCTATATTCGCCAAAATGGGCGAAGGCCTGTCATTTTTTAAAAAATTCGAAACCGGCAAAATGATGACTTAACCCCCCCCCCCCCCCAATTTCACGTGGACTACAACATATTTCAATTAGAACAAAATCGACGATGGTGACCGCAAAAAGTGATCGATTCAGCATGAAATGACCCCTTGATAACTTCAATAATTGTAAAGTAAAAAATCTTAAACCGGCCATTTTGACCGATGGCGGTAGTTTTAATTTTTCTTTAGTGACAAACGAAAATCTAGCTACGCTGAATACTTACAATTTTCGTATCAAGTATGAATGTTTAATAATCACAGATATGCATTCAGCAGCAATCTAGATGACATCGTTCTCCACGCGATTAAAAAATATATCTTTCATACTATTGCTCGGATAATTTGACTATACTGTACTATCATGTAAGCATACGTTTAAGGTTGGAATAAATTGTACTACGACAGAAATATAGGAAAACTCTTTTTCAGTTTTTAACTGTCTTCGTGGCCCGCTCCCAAAGAGATTTAACTGTGAAAACGCGGTAACGAACGGAAGAAGAGCTGACGGTCGCCGAGGGACCGGCTTTAGTATTCTTGAATTTTTAATGACACCGGAATTGCTCGGTTGTTAATTTCGGTCAGCCGCAAAAATCACGATTGAGATTTAAGTGCGATTAAATTGGAGAACGGCTTGCACGCTTGGGAGGTTGTCATGGGGGTTGGTCTGTGCCGATTAAAAATAAGGGTGGTCCGATCGAACGTGACGTCTATTTCGCGTTTGTACCCCGACCTTTTCGGTGCGTGCTTTTGAAGCACGAGAGGTGCGAGGTTATTCGCCAAGAATTTCCCAAAAAGAATTTGCAGCCCCAACATTTCCAACCTCTTGCCTGTCTAAGGGACATTTTGCTTCATAGTTACAAATGTTTCACCTCATTTTTAATTTTTTAGCAGTTAGTTTTTCAAGTGCTAGCTATTCATATTAAATCTAGTAAAAGGATTAATGTTAATCTCGAAAGAGGGTGGTTTGAAAATGTAAATATTCAATTCGTGTTTGAGGGATGTTCCTAATTTAATGGACTTTTAAAATTATATTTTTTATATGTTGTTATAATTTGCTATCTTTATAACGTATTCTTGAAACATTACAGATGAATTTAAATATTTAGTAATGCTGGAAATTATGGAACATAGTGGAACATTCTTTTTAAAGGCTCTTACTATTGTATCTGCAACTTTCAAGAAAATTATTATTATTGGTTAAAAAAATTTGAGTATATTCTTCAAATGTCAATAAATAAGCGTACCAAGTTATAAATTATAATACCTGATACAGTTCCTTTAAAAATCTCTCAAAAATTGCCTCATAGTCAGAGCGTCAAATCAGATAAATGACAAGATTCAATGGCACTTAATGGCAAGGGAATTGTGTATAAATGGACTGCAGATTTTGTAAAATGGAAATGAGTGCAAATGAAAGTGTATGAAATGTAAAACAGTGAAGGGAATCCTTTGGCTATGAAAAACATGTTTGTGCGACTGCTGTTTCTTGCAGTTAGTCAAAAAATTCTGACATTGAATAGAAACTCACAGTCAACTCACGAATGTACCAGTAGATACAAGTTCAAAAATTTGAAAAAACCAGAATAAAATCATTAAAACGCCCATTACAGAGATCGAGATCTATTTAATCACCACGAAGCCAGCACATCTTTGAAACTCGATCCAAAGTTGATCTTGCGGGCCCATTAAGGATGCAAAGCGATTCAATGGCCTTTCAAAAATCGCGGCCGAATGAATCGCGTCATCTTTCCTCTGGTGTCGGTTTTTTCGCGGCGAAACTTTTTAATATAAAATGCAAGCCGCGATATTACCGCGTAAGACCCGGGGCCACTCTTTCTCTGTCTCGATACGATAAAACTTCGGCTGTAAATCAAAGCGGGCCGGTGCGGTGCAGGGAGCCCCGGGTAAACTCGGATTCTCACATATTTTATTGTTTCATAATAAAACTTTGCTACGGTTCTCGATAGGAATGTGAGGAGGGGAGGGGGGGTTGGGCGAAAGAGCTCGCGGGAGACTTGCCCTGGGGGAAAACAGGTCGAAGAAAAAGGGTAAAGGAAAGGTCCGCGGCGATAAAGGGTCAGGACGATCGCGTGGAAGGGCGGCTTTACGATCTTACAAATCTGACGGAAAGATACTCCGCTGATTTTCGTCCCTGTTCAGTTCTTTTATGGAGATCCGATCCGAAGGCGGAAAAGTTCGCAGGGCATCGCCGCGCCCGTCGATTTCCTCGTAAGAAAACGAATCGGCCCGATCTGAAAGCGATCTATCCGGGAAAAACTGGTCGAACGCGTTGTTTTATTGAGGTCCCGGCGATTTATGAATCGGAAAATGCAAACGAAGCTGCGCCGCGTTTTAACGCTCGCGATAAAATAAGCGATCCGCCCCGGGATACGTGGACGGAATTTATCGTGTCTTTAATGCACGGCGATTTTTTCGTTCAACACGCGGTTCGCGATTGCGTGCTGGGACCCTCGGGAGAACTTACGCGTTTCACATCTCGGATTATTTCTACTATTTAACACTCGGAAGGCGGATGATTTTGAAAATTTTTTATTCTGTATAGATAATTATTCATGAATATTTAAAAAAATATCTTTAATGGTATTTTATCTAGAGTGACTCCTACTTATATTCGGACACTCTTAAAAACACGATAACTTTTTTAATATTTGACCATACCACTTGGATTTTTTTGTGACGTTGGAACAATCGGTTTTGTTACGTAACGTGAAAAGAATTTTTGAAAAAATTGAAGAGATGATACTAAAAGATAGGTTTTAGAAGTCTTTATGTGGGCTCATATTGAAAATCTGGAAAACACGTTTCGTAGATCTGTATCAATTAAACATATTCTGAAAATTTCATTAAAATCGGTCAACGTTGCAATGAGCTACAAACGTTTAAAGATGGTAAAAATTGCCATTTTTTCACGATTTTCACGATATCATTCAATGCCTGTCGTTTTTTCCCATATCAACCGATTTCGATGAATCTTTTACAATTAATATAATTGACACAGATGTACAAAATATGTTTTTAAAATTTTCAATATAGATCCACATAAAAAAGTTGTAAAATGTAACTTTTAGTATTTTCTCTACAATTCCGACCAAAAAAATTTCTTTTCACATCATGTAGTAAATTAATTGCTCTTACTTCTCAAAAAAGTTAAAATCGTATGGTGCAATATCAAAAAAGTTATCGTATTTTTAAGAGCGTCCGAATATTAATGGGAGTCACCTGTACATCTATTTTTATTTCAGCCAATTGCACGAGTTTCGATTGAAATTCATCACACATTAATGCCTAATGCGTGATGAATTGCATGCCGCAATATTAATTTTCTTTTTCTTATTCTAGGAAATGATGAGCAACAAAGGAGTTCTAATCTCTGTAATTGTAAAATAAATAGTAGTGTAAGGGGCCAAATGACAGACATATAAAATCGTCGAGTGTTTGAGAATCGGAGCTCTGCATTCCAGGTCCAATTTTCCGAGGCAATTCTGCAAAATATCTGCAGCGCAATAAATTCCCTGGTCGATCACGATAGAGAGCCCGGGTGCGTGCGACAAACACGGCGTGTTTTTACATTTTGATCCACTCTGTCCTGGAAGAAAAACAACGAGGAAGACGTTAACGCGTAGAGAAGGGGATCGGGGGTGTGTGTAGGTCTCGGAAACGCAGGACGTCGCGGTGTGATTGATCGTTTCACTTCGGTTCATCGGATTTATCAGCGGGGCTATCCGTGGTATGCGTATTTTCTTGCAGCATCACGAGATTGCCCTCGTACTTTCTTCCGTCCCTTTCTCCGGCCCCCCTGTTCGTTTCCACTCCCCCTTCGCCATCGAGCGGCCCTTTATCGCCCGAGCATTACCCGGAGAGTCTCGTGCAGTGAAAAACTTCCTGGTTTTCACGAGGCGAATCGCGAATCGAACGTACTGCCATATAACTCGATTACAGTACGGACATGGAAGTACAGGGTAAGAGGGAAAGAAGCTGAGGAAAGCGGAAGAGGAGGAAGAGGAGGAAGAGGATCGGACTGGTGAAAAGGAGTTAGAAAGTGAAAGGGGAAGGGGGATGAAAGCCGAACAGTGGGTTCAATTATCGGTCGGCGGTAGCGAGGATTTCTTTCTTTCGTTTTTCTTTACCAGGGTCGAGATCTTCTGTAGTCTTCCGACGGAAATGCGATGGGGGATCTTGAAAGTTGCGCCTGCCCTCGGCTCCACTGTTTTGCCAATCACGAAGAAAGCAACGATACTTTTCGGTTTAACTGGCCAGGCTGATGGGTATTGAAATAAGTGGACTGACTCGCAAACGATAATACAGTGTGTGATTCTCGGTAAAACAACCTGCACTTCAAAACGTGTAGATTCATTAGGAATATTTATTTCTAGTATGTTTTTCGATGAATTTATACTCCGATATTTCAAGTCGAAAATCCAGATTAATCCTGTGTGTGTATTATATAAATATAGCCACTCATACAAGTCTACATAGATACGTCGAATGAATCTCAAATATTTACCTTTTAATTGGAACCGACGAGTTAATTCGTTGTTAGTCGACTGCAAATTTTATGCATTTATTTTTAAAGTTAAATTTTTAAATTTAAGAGCATTAATGTGTTAGTCGCAGCTTATTAAAATTGTTAAAGGAAGAAAGATATTTCTGTTTGGCTCCTGTTCATGGTAATCGACAGAAACAATTTCGCATAAAGATCCACGAGATCATTAGACTAGCACTTCTCAGACATTCATAATTTTTTCTTAATTCAACAAGTGACTAAATTGTATCATTGAATCTATATTAACATAAACTATATTATATTCTCGTTGATTATAGTACAAGTTTTTATGCTTTGGTTACATCTTCGTACGCGTTCATAATTGCAAAGCCACCCAGTTAAAGGGTTAAATGAATCCAAAAATGTTTACACACTCTATAAACAACTGTTCACAAAATTTCCAACACCTCCATCGTTCCAAACATTTCGAAACTTCTAATAGATAAACTTTCAACACATAAAATTGAAGATACATTGCAATAATATCACCCCTGATAATGCTACTTCCAATAATTTAACCAGCCAACATTTTGAGCAATTAAGAAAAGTCTCACAGTATGCTTCTCGAAATTTCGTCTCACTCGTTCCAACGAAATTCCTTCTCCAGTTTTCTCCAGTCGCAAATTCCGCCGATTCCCTCAACACTCGATCTGCAGTAAAACAGTTTCTCCGCCACGGCGTTCGAAAAAGGAATCGAAAGGCGTAATGAACGCTAGCGAACAAGAAAAGAAACACGACGCGCGTGAGAGCGTTTCAGGAAGCGAGTCGAACCCCGTGGGGGATTTCTGAACGTAATAGAGGCGGATACTCTAGCGGCACGCATTATTCTCGTTACGGTGCCGAGGCTGAGGTTTATGGCGTAGATGGTTATAGTCCGTGATAGTGGTTTATGCCCTACATCGCCGTTTCCCAGAGCCTTCGAATGTCGACCGATGCTGCGAGTTTACCCACCCTTCTTGTCCCCGGAACCAACCCCTGCTACCTGTTTTGCTTCTTCCTGTTTCCTTCTTGTCTGCCAGTCCATCGTCATTTTTCTCGTGTTATCGTCGTGACTGCTGCTGGTCGTACTGACATCCTTCCACGCATGCACAATAAAACCAGGACCGTTAGTGGATTACACAATACGGCTTTCGATCTGATCGAGACAGTATTCATTGCTCTCTTCCTTTCTTTCTTTCTCATTCTTCGTGTAGTAATTATTCAGAAATTTGATATTTCCATTGATTTCAGTAGTGGAACTTGTTCGAGTACTAGACGGATATTTATGCAAACTAAAAATTGTCTGCGTCAATTGCACGAAATGGGAGTTACTTGAAAATTGACTTCTTCTTTTGATAATGTTTAATAGGTTGTAAATAATGTACCAGTAATATTAAATTCGAGCCTTTGCGCCATTAATGCATAAAATCCACAGTCACCGAGTACGATGTGCTTTTTGATTTTTTCTTTATATAATTGTAGCACATATAATAAAAATCGTACGATATCTAAATTAATCGAATCTTATCATTACTATACAGGGTGGTCCGTTTAAACGAGGCCACCTAAATAGCTCATCAGGTTATTGTGATGCAAAAAATATTTGTTACGTAATGTGCATGGTGTCAATATCTGGCACGAATATTTTTTTCCGAAGGTCATTTTTTTCGGAGTTATCAAGGTCATCGATGTTTTTTGATACACGCCTTCATTTTTTTTTAACATGACCTTGAAATGACCTTAACGGATACGTATTTACAATCATTCAATAAAAATTGATCTAAATCCTAAGGATTCCTAAGTATTCACTGTGTGATGCATCTTAAATCTCATTTAATTAAAACGACGATCTCAATTAAATCGATAGTCCCAAGCTTCTCAATAATCATCGTGTTCGATCACTCCAATATTGTTCCGCGATCATCCAGCGTTATCTTTATGATCCTGCGGCAGCCATGATCACACGTCCAATTCTCGCTGCATTAAACCGTGGAAATATCGTGGCTGGGGGATGCGCACCGTCGTTATTATTCCCGATCACAGGCGGTCCGAAACTAATACCCGCTCCATAATTCACGTAATTTACGTTATCAATTGGTCACCGCGCAAATACACCCTTGTAGAACGTTGATCATTTTTTCCGGTGCACCCTCCCGCACGCCGCGCCAGTCTGCGCGAGCAGCAACGCCAGGTAATTTCTGTTCGCCGATAAAACGGCCGTACATATTAAAGAATTATAGGGAGTATCGAATAAAAGCGTGCGCCTAAGCACCGTCGATTATTAATTACTCGACCCGTTGTAACTACGCGGCCGCCGTTGCTGCTAGATTACAGCGGGGCCGTCGTAAATCAGCGACCTGTAACCGACGCCCGGATCCTGTTTTTCGTCCCATCGAAAACGATTAAAACCAGGATCGCCCGGCTCTCGAAGAGGGGACGGGGATTATGATTGGTGCTCGCAATAAACCGGTCGCATAATTCCCGCGCTTACCGGGATTTCTCGTTTTCGAAGCTGAGACCCCGGGAATAGATAGGCGTACGCGCGTTTAGAAGAAGTCACAAGATCTGGCCAATGAAATTAGAAAATAATATAATGATTACAGATTTTATACATTTATCACAAAAAAGGTCAAATGCAAAACAGCAAATACATGAAGTTAAAAATACTGTTGTATTGTGCTCAAGGTAACTAACATTTTTTGGGGAAGAAATGCATGTTTATGTACTTCCTAATGCCATTAATCGAGAGAATTTTTATTTTGCAGAATTGTAAAAAATAATCAAATAGTAAAAATTGTGAAAACTGACTTCCCACAACTTTCGGCGCATAGGGGTAGGTCGGTAATGAGAGCTAGAGTGAGAAAGACATACTGTGGAGGAGAGAAAGAGATAGTCAAATATTAAAATATTAACATTGTCTTTACACCAATGTAGAGAATCTATTTCATCTTTTTTTAATATTTCATCTGAACTATCCCGTCTGATCCCACTTTCCTGTACTTAGGGAAGTGCATCCGGCTCATCGATGAGAAGAGGGAAGAGAATAATAAAGAGAAAGGAGCAGACAGAGGGAGGGAGGACGTCTGTTGTTCCGAAGTTCATGTCGGTGTCCCTTTTCCATCGTGGAGGTCCTTTCTTGCATATAGGGGCGTGCGAGTAGAGCAGAGCATAGCAGAGCACAGCAGAGCAGACAGAGTAGACAGAGCAGTCTCTCTTTCCACGGCGATCTCACTTGTAAGGATCTTCCTACCAGCATCGTTGTAACACAGCCCGTAGGGCGGCATTACATTAGGCCATAGTGGCCGCAGTAATCTCAGCTATGTGTATCCATTTAGCCCCGGGCATATAGTACGGCCTATCCAGTGTAATCCGAGCTTAATTGCCCGCCGAATCAATGCCATCCCCCGTGTCCTCCTGCTCCTCGCTCTGCTGCTGTTGCTCTGCTCTGCTGTCCTGCCTCTACACCCCCATACTCCATACTCGACCAACCTCCATACACCCGTCACCCCGTACCATCGATGCTCCCTATCGCCATAGTACTTATTACGCATTGTGCGTCCGACCGGCGCGGCGCCGCACGATTAAGGAAGCCAAGCCACGTTCGGAAAGACAACACACGCGTGCTTGCGTAAGCTGATTGCGTACCCGCTCCGACGAGTTAACTGTATTAATAACTATAGTAGTCTTCCGCAAATTCACGCTGGGTACCCGATCGATAAGCGTCCGCGGAAGAAACGCGAGTGACTTCCAGAGATTGACGATGAGGGTTGTAGTATTGTAACACAGCTATCGACAATTGAGGAGGTACTTACGTTGACTCCCATTAATATTACGACGCTCTTAAAAAAACGATAACTTTTTTGATATTACACCACACGATTTGAACTTTTGTGAGAAGTTAAAGCAATTAATTTACTACATGATGTTAAAAGTAATTTTTTTGGTCGGAATACTTTCTCAGATTCTTCTCCCTGTCTATTTTATTTCCCATCTTTATCACCTGCTTCTGTTGAAGTGTCATTCCGCAGACTGAATTTCTTCGATCTTTAATACCATTAACACTGCCACGTCGGCCATATACAGAGACTCCCATTAATATTGCACCGTACGATTTGAACTTTTTTGTGAAGTTAGAGCAATTAGTTTACTACATGATGTGGAAAGAAATTTTATTAATAATTGCAATTGGTCGGAATTATAGAGAAAATACTAAAAGTTGCATTTTACTACATTTGTATGTGGGTCTATATTGAAAATTTAAAAAATATGGTTTGTAGATCTGTATCAATTATATGCATTGTAAAAGTTTCATCGAAATCGGTTGATGTGGGCAAAAACGACAGGCATTGAAAGATGTATGAATCCTTAGATTTATTGCAGTTAGGGCCGAAAATCGTGAAAAATTACAATTTGTACCATCTTTAAACGTTTGTAGTTCATTGCAACGTTGACCGATTTTAATAGAATTTTCAGAATATGTTTAATTAATACAGATCTACGAAACGTGTTTTCTACACTTTCAATATGAGCCCACATAAAAAAGTTGTAAAATATAACTTTTAGTATTTTCTCTGCAATTCCGACCAATTGCAATTTTTTCAAAAATTCTTTTCACGTTACGTAACAAAACCGATTGTTCTAATTTCTCAAAAAAATCCAACTTGTATGGTCGAATATTTAAAAAGTTATCGTCTTTTTAAGAGTGTCCGAATATTAGTGGTACTCACTGTACTTGCGGAGCATGGTGTAATTGTTCATGCTATGTAGGTAGATTAATCCTTTTTGTAATATATAAATTTTTTTCTTTTATTATGAATAGATTGCGGATTTAATTCATTTAGGAAAAAAATGAATAGCTCCAATACAAGAGTGAAAAGGTAATACAAGAATTTAAGAACTTTTTTACATTATTTTCGACTAACATAATTAAAATATTTTGTCATTTAACCTTGGCTTCTTACAATTAATTTCGACAATTTTTATTTTGCATGAAGACCCGTAGTCTAATTTTGAACGACGAAGAAGTTGGAATCACTGTAATCGTAAAATAATTCGTACCGCAATGTATTCCATGTAAAAAGAAGCTAGAAAAACACCAATGGAATGATCGATCGAATAATACTTATTTCCACCAGTAACGTTCGCAAATGGCAACAACACCTGTTGCAGTAACTAATGCAAAGTTTCAGCGAGAACGCGATTACAGTTTTACGAAACGGCCGTTTATGTAATTAGGCTCGGCCCATGGTTTGTAACGCTATTAGCAGGGAGAACGAGTGCTGATTAAAAACGTGGCTTAAGGTGACGTTAAGGATGGTCGTTAACGTCTCTGGTGATATACTCGGGAGGGAGATAGGACGAAGATGGTAACAACCCCTATGGGTGATACGATCCTTTAAGCACGATAATACCCACCGATGAGCTCCCAACGTACCTGAGGGAAATTATCAAATACCTAGTCGATGATGGGATAAATCTCATCCGGCAATCGGCCACGGAGGATGCTATATGCCGTCTACTGCGTTCGATTGAAACGTAATGCGAGCGAAAAAAGTGCTGCAGAAGGATAAACCTCGATCTTCGAACCTTTTTCATATTTTCTGCAATTTTATCGCTCGATATTCTTTGGAAATTTTTGCGTATTCGAGAACTTGAGTTCAAATGTCATTTACTCCTTCTCCGACTAATATTCAAGAGAAAAATTTCAGAATTATTTTTTGCTTTCCAAAGGAAAGTTGAAGTATGCCTCGTTATGTACTTCTGATATTAAAATATTTGATTGCATCAGATTCGTTCGATTTTAAATAGAAATCAATATTCTCAGAAGTGTGCTACGTATCCGCGAATGATTTATAAATCATCCTTTTATTTTAATCCAATATTATATCCAAAAATATTGTAGTTCAGAGTTTGACGATTGAATCAAGTCTTTTCTCAAAAAGTAGCAGAACTAACATTGAACTATATTCTGCGATGTAAGGGAGATAGCTGATATGTAAATTCCAGACATGGTCATGAAAAGAAGGGACTGGATGTTTCAGAACTTGACCTTAGATAGTATAATACTCGGTTCCCTGCGCCAGAGTTCGTAGTCGGTTGATGTAACACACCGGCTGGTTTTATTGCTCGTAAAAGGAAGAAATGAATACAAGTGCCAGTAAAGACAGAACCTGTGTATAGCAACGGTCGCAGGATCTTTCATTGTTTCCTGTTTGTCAGCCTGCGGCGAGCATTGGTCACAGGAAAACCTACGGTATTCGTAAATGCTCATAAACTATAAGTGGGAGACGTTAAAACGATGTATGTCTTAACTGAAACCCGTATAACAGCTGAAATCTGAGTGAAGCAATAATTTATAAATGAAAAGAATTTTCAAAAAGTGATTCCAAAATTTAGCAGGGGTTTTCTTACACTTTTCTAATATGTAAAATAAACTCTAACAAAACGGGAATTAGACTAAATAAAAAGACACTGCTATACAATTCAAATAGTGTTAAGAGGAAATTAGGTACTTCCTTGATTGACACGTTGGCCACCAAATTATAACCCCCAGAAACATCAAACCACAACTGGAAAGATAAAAATTATTAAAGCTGTTATTCCTATAATCCGAATTTTCGAAATGAAAGAATTTGCTCCAATATATTACAGTAACAATTAATTTCTAACCCTGATGAAAAAACAGTGTCACCCATATAGTGACTTCCACTAATATTCGTACACTCATAAAAAGACGATAACTTTTTTAATATTCGACCATACAATCTGCATCAATTAAACATATTCTGAAAATTTCATTAAAATCGGTCAACGGTGCAATGAGCTACAAACGTTTAAAGTTGATAGAAATTGCAATTTTTCAAGATTTTCGGCCTCTAACTGCAATAAATCTAAGGATTCATATATCTTTCAATGCCTGTCGTTTTTTCCCATATCGACCGATTTCGATGAAACTTATACAATGCATATAATTGACACAGCTCTACGAAACATATTTTTCAAATTTTCAATATAGACCCACACAAAAAAGTTGTAAAATGCAACTTTTAGTATTTTCACTACAATTCCGACCAATTGCAATTTTTGTAAAAATTTCTTTTTCACATAATGTAGTAAATTAATTGCTCTAACTTCTCAAAAAAGTTCAAATCGTATGGTGCAATATTAATGGGAGTCTGCGGAAGGACACTTCAACAGAAGCAGGTGATAAAGATGGGAAATAAAATAGACAGCGAGAAGAATCTGAGAAAGTATGCTTCCATTAGAGCCGTAAGCAGAGATTAGAAGAAAAATAGAAGGGCGAGCAAGTAGCCTCTCCAAGATGTGACGTAGCCGTGGGCTACGGAAGAAGAATGTAGGTTAATTGCCTTATCCTTTCACCCCGGGGAGGATTTAAGGAATGACTATTCTTTCGTTTCGCTGAGTCTTATTATTTCCCTCGTATTACCCAAGCCGCCGCGCCGCCCCTCCTTTCAGAATCTCTAACCGAATCACCATATACAAAGTTGACAAACACAATCAGCAATTAAACAACCTAGCCCCGATCGATCAACGAAGCACGTTCAACAAAAAGAGAACGTACGGAGATATCAAAGGGAATAACGTCGTTCCGCGATTATCTTTTCCCTTCGTTTTACGTGGACGCGATTCAGCACTGGAGAATTCCCGTCCGGCGGGATCAGAATTCCCTGGACAAAACGAGGAAATTAATTAGAAGGGTTAACAGTGTAGTAGCCGACCAATTTTTCCACCGACGGGTGAGAGAGAAGAACGGACAGCCCGTGTTCGCGTTCGCGTTCGCCAATCGCGCTGATTCCAGCAGACGACGTAATCACTCCGTTTGTCGGCGGTGACGAATGAATGTCGCTAATTAGCGAATACTCGCCGAGGCACAGGCGCGAATACCAATTCGCGGACGGGGCTGTCGCGTCATGGGGCTGCTCCGCGCTCTCTCTCTCTCTCTCTTTCTCTCTTTCCACCTCTATTTCTTTCTCTCTTCCACTCTCTGTCTCTGTCCGGGTGCGTTGAAATACTTCCGACGGGATTTTCAAACGCGGAAAAACCGCGTCTGCGTGGATCCCGACGCTGGAGCCACGCAGACGATATTACGCGCGTCTCGAACGCAATTCCGCACCCCCCACATCCGCGCGAATCCACCCCCAGTCCCTAGGGGTTGATTGGTGGAGGGCCATTTGTCAAGGAGGGGCAAGAAACGGGTGGAATTCCAGTTCGTTCGTCACCGAGCAAGCGCCGAGGGTTAATTGAAAGCATCTCTTCCCCGAAGCGTTCTCTGCCTTACGGGCCACGCTAAATCAATCGATACTAATACGCGTCCATTCGGCGCGGAGCGGCGCGAGGCTAAACTTCGACCGTTTTCCACGCAGACTACGGAAATTTATGCCGAGATTAAGGCCACGCAAAAAACCGATCGAAGATCGAGAGCAGCCTCGTTATTCGGCCTCCTCGGGAAAGAACCGGTACGATTCGAACGGTAGAATTTTATGGCCGACATTATTCCCGCGTAGATATAGTCGTCTCTCGACCGAGAATTTTTATCTGCGGTAGATGCACTTCGTGAAGTATGGTCGTAGGGGGATGTAAGATTTGTTCCCTACGGTGAAGAGGAAGCTTTTACGTTCTAATGGTGTAGTTTTCTTAACCCTTTTACGTTTCTCGGAAATAGTTGCACTAAAGATGTGCACATGGTTATTACCCACGTTTGTTTTACTCTTCAATTTGATCTACTGAGTTTTATTGGAAATCTCCGAGACACCAATAAAAATTACTACATTATTATTATAAATAGTTCTCACATTATTATACAGTAAGTTCTTGACTTACGCGGTTAATTTGTTCCAGCGCTTTTCGCGTAAGTCGGATAGTGCCTGAGTTCCACCGCTGAAAGGTTATTAATACGATCTGGTTTGTACATAATATACATATGTAGGTATTAGTTTGAAAGGGAAATTCAAATAAACCAGCTATGTTCATGAAAAATTTATCACTCATAAATAGCTGAATGCCTACGATGTACACAAGCAAACATTTATCTTCGCTTCGGTCACATATTTAGTTTTCTGATTCGCTTCTAAGAATTCGCGTAAGTCGAGGAATTATTGTATGTCTTTGTGTTTGATTAATTCATTTAGCATCAGTAAATTGTACAAAACAAATGTATTACGTTTTTCTACTCTGCAATAGTATTAATCATTTGTGTGACCAGTTCTTGCACCAATAGGAATTGCCAGACCATTGGCTGTGTCTATACTACTTGCCCGACCTTTGCTTCTACCTATTCTCCTCGTTTGGTCATTAGTCCTGCCTATACTACTTGACAAACATCTTTGACCGCGTTCCTAGTACTCGTCTGACCAAAATCGTCCTATTCTCCTTGTCGAACAATTAGGTACACCCATTGATTACTCCCTCCTTCTGCATTTAAAAAAATTGTTTACAGTGCTTAAAACAGTTACTAGTTCTTTTATTTGAAAATGTTTATCAGTTATAAATTATAATTGACGCACAGAAGATCCAGTTGAAAGAGGAATTGATTTTTGGTAGACATTGCTGTTGGTTCATCGAAAATTGAAAATTCGAAAAAATTTGTATAATATACAATATTATGTAGAATATACAATATTATGTTTTAAGGGAAAGTTGCGGTTTAGACCGAAAAAATTGCTCATGTTTTGTAAATAAAATAAAAATATGCATCCACAAAATAATTCTTTCATTCAAGTACTAAGCAATGTAGTATTTTATATAAATGTAATATAATTTTTCATTTCGGATGAACATTAATTGAGATCCGAAAATGAACCTAGCAGCAATGGCTACCGTTTTCTCGACGGAACCTACGGCGGTAAATCAATCAAAACTTCGTAATTAGTAAATGTTTCCGAACAAAAGAATTACAAGTTATTTTTGAAAATATGCTATTTCTAACCGAGTAAAATTTTTTCATCGAAGTCTCACCGTTTCGGAGAAAAACATTTCTAAAGATCGCGTTTTGCCGTGCTGCCGACGGAGCGCAACCGCTGAAGGGAAAACAATCTTGAACGAAAGTAAAATGAAAAGGAGCAACGAGTCACCAGGACCGCACATCGTTAAACATTTCCGGGGAATGCGGCGGGTGGGGTGTAGCCGGGGTGAAATCCCGGAAAAAGCTCGTCGCTGTTATTAAATTCCACGCGGACGGAGATCGTTCCGCAGGGGGTGACGGCGCGTTGCGCCACGACAAATCGCGTGTACTCGACAATAAATTAAAATCCCGCCTGCCGGTTTTGCACGCGAAGCCGGCCGATGATCGCCGGTCGCTCGCAGAATCCAATATTAAGCGGTATCAACCGCTTGGAAATATTTGCCCAGCGAATTACACGGGCTATATGCGGCTGGGCTGTTGCGTCGTCGTCGTCGTCGACGTCGTCGTCGTCGCCACGCGTCTTCACGTGCCGGAATTATTCATGGGTTTCGAAGGAAACAGTCCCCGAACAGCTAAACGTGACTGAAATGCTCAGCCAAATTGAAATTCGGTCGCGCCACCTTCAGGACCAGCGAATCTGGAGCACGCACACAGAAATGCACATGCAGAAACCAGCGCAGCAACCAGCGCAGCGCCCCTCTAATTCTTCTTCTTCTTTCTCCCATCCGAGCGCATCCGTCGTCGTCGACGCTCATTTGCCGAACAATGAAATGTCAACCGTTAAATGTCAGCCATACGATCCCACCCTCCCGCTCCAAGATATAACGTTCGAAGGACTCGCGAGAGTTTCGTAAAAAAATCGCGCCCGTTCGTTCGTTCCTTTTTCTCTGGGTGTTTTTTCATTTTTTCCCTCGTCTCTTTTTTTTTTGTAAACGTGAATACGCATCCGATGATCCGAAAGAGATTTAGTTTTGTTCCATGGCGAATATAGAACGTCTCGTAATAGACGGTACACGCGGACGGAACGCGATTCGGCATGAAAAAACAGATTGAAAATGCGGAATGAAATTTCTCGTACGACCTTTCAATTTCGAGGAAATCGAGTTGGAAAATACGTGGGCCGCACTACTGTGTGATTGTGTACACTGGCGCGGCGGACCGGTCTATCTTTTAATGCTCGGGTTATTGTTTCGCTTAAAAATGAACGTTTTCCCAGCATTTTTTCCGCCGAAAAGGATATTTTCCTTCATGGACGCACGTAGGGAAACTGTGGAGCGTTCTGCGTGCGAAACACCGAGTCCCGTGTTTTTTCAAACAAATCACGAGCGTTGCGAACATTCGGGCTAATGGAACGTGAGGTCGATTTATTTATCCACGCTGTTCGAGCATCAGGGGATTTGGACTCTAGGATCCAAGTCTGAAGATTCACTGGAATCTAAGGATCTAGCTTGAAATTTCAGATAGTCTAATTCTAAGCCCTGGGAATTAAATTTAATGATTCATTAATTGAGAAATATTAACTACAAGACCTGGAGATTCAAGTTTTAAGACCCAAACATTCCGAAATCCAACTTCTAAGACCAGAAATTATAAAGATCCGAGACTCAAGACCCAAAGCCCAAAGTTCTAAGACCCAGAGATCCAAGATTTGAGACAAAAAGCTGCAAAGATCCTAGACTCAAGACTCAGAGATCCAAGTTCTAAGACCCAGAGATTCGAAGATCCAAGTTCGAAGACGTTTACGAATTAAAGGATCCAAAAATTCAAGGAATTCAGGTTTCAGAATTAACGGTTAAAGGATCAAAGAACCAAATCCTAAAACTATAAAAGGATACAAGCCCAACATCTACGTCTAAGATGCAAAACCTGAGGCCCGAAGATCATCATACTCGCGATCCTAGATCCCAAAGTGATTCTATATTGAAGCATACGAGTATCTGTATCGAGAACCAGGTTCTGACGGACTAAATTGATTCTGAAAACGTCGAAATTGAATTGGAATTATGCATAAAATATAAGGTAACGAAACGGCGAGTGTTAAACACGGAACTACGAGAGAATGAAATTGTTAAATTGGCGGGTGATGCAGGATTATTCCCCCAACGGTGGAAAAATTTCAAGAGAACACGTTTCAGGTGGCCACGAGTGGCAAGCTGTCAGGAAATTAACATTTTTTCCATGGCTAAAAGCTGCGGAAGTTAACAGCTCAAAGGACCGGAAAAGCCGTCGTTGATGCCACTTGTCGGCGTCGGCGCCGGCAACGTCGGTTCTGACGTCGATGATGCTCGTTTCGCTGGTGTGACGTTCTTAAACTCACACAACAATCGCTTCTTTCATTTAGCCCCCGTGTTCCCATTTTTCCCATCTTTTTTCCTATTTCCTCCTTTCATTTCACAAGAATTCCTTCGCCCAACCCCCACTCTTCCGGTGCCTTGGAATTTCCATCTTTATCAGTATTAATTTCGACAGGTGTCTCCGTTCAATTTAATCTTCTGTGTCTTGCACTCGGCACGGAAATGTGCAAGCTGCTGCTGCCGCCGCTGCTGCGAAAGGTTGATGCACATTTCGGACGTCAGTGTTATTAAAAATCTTCCGCGGTAAAAGGAAGTCCTATTTAAAATGCTGGAAGTAGGCTGACTTTGCGATTTTATTTTCAAGAAGCTACGATACGGATCTTTTCGAAACTTTTAGGATAATTAGTCTTGGGTTCAGGGAGCACGCACACATTTTTTCGTTGCAAAATATCCTATACAATTTTCTACTGAATTTTATATATATATATAAACATTTATGCAAGGTTTCATCACCAGAGGTGCTAAAAATGACTGTCCCATTTTATTCTTAAGAAACTACGATGCAGATCATTTTGAAACTTTTAGGATAATTAGTCTTAGGTTCAAGGAATATGTACTAATTTTATCGTTGCGAAATATCGTCTAGAATTTGCTATAGAATTTTATGTATATAAACATGTCTGTACTGGCACCGCTATCGGTGGTGCCAGAGGGTTAACAAATTCTTAAAAATTTGTATGCATAAGTGAAATAGTTAAAAACATCTATCTTGCAAAGATTACAGCAAAAATAATAGAGTTTTTGAAGTTGCTAAACCGGAATCCACCTAAAGGGAAAATGCGATTAAAAATTTCGCGCGATGGTGTAATTAATGAATAATACTGGATATTCTTCCGAGGGAAATTTGTTTGACTGACGTCCCCTAATGTCCCGCACACTTGTGCGTATATTTTACAACACAACGGAGCGATTGCAATAGGTTAACACTGCTCTCATCTGAAATTAATCTGATTTAACGCTCGGCTACGTTGCACCGTTTCGCTGGAGTTCGACATTGGCGTTCACGCTGCCGTATTAACGATATGAAAGATAAACCGCTTTAACTGTTCGAAAAAGTTCCGCCAACGAGCAGCCAGAGAATACCTTCGATAGCGGTGTGCGCGCCTGTCGGTGTGCAGCGCACGTGTCGCGTGCTAAATGCTTCGCATAATCGCATTATTCGTGTCTATTATAATTAAGCGCGTTTAAAGTGATAATGCGATTCCGATAAACGGCCGCGCCTCTGTTTTCTATTAGTTCTTTCGACTAATTGCAAAATCGAACCCAAGCGCAATTGACTAATTCGACTGCTCAAATGGCCAATGATCCATACTATGCACTATGCACCCATGAAAACCGGTCGACCATTGTTCGATATTGAAAGATTAATTTTGGTTCTACTTTAATCACTGGTGGAACAGATGTTGAGATTTTGGTTTTCCAAAAAGAGTATATTAGAAATTCCGTTACCTGTTTAAATTCATAACTTTATGTTGAAAGTACCCATTCTTGTTAAAACTCATGATTTTACATTGAAACTATTCATTTTTAAATAGAGACATTAATTGGCTGGGTTTTTATTATTTCTTGACGAAAAATATATTGTTTGTTCCATGTCTAATAAAATTTGTATATTTTCATTCAACTGTAGATCTTCATGTAGATTTCAATTTTTATAAGCTGTTATATAAAAAGGTCGATGAGTAGACTACAGATTGTATGCATTTATGATAAAATTCAAGACAAACAGAAATATTACCCTCAATCTATTGAAACTAATGAAAAAGGGACGAACTTTTTGTTTGATCATCAATTTTCCGCAATTGATAAAATTTCGTTCCACTGAAAGATGCCCCGAAGTGCGGAAAGCATAAAATCAAAATGCTGTTAATTATGATTGCAGAACAGTACACAATGTGTTCACTGTATGCCGCTTAGAAATAAAAATTGCAGCTCGGAAAATCAATACGATTCTGTGTTGTTTTTGCAGGCTTAAAAGCGGTATATAAAATCTATTAAAAATTTTCGTGTTCGAAAGAGCAAGTTCGGCAACAATTGGAAATCCAGTTCGATCAGTCTCCGATCCAGTGAAGCTCGACAGGGAATATCGGGAAACGTCGTCGGAGTATCCCGGGACGTATAGCGCGACTTTGGCGGCCGCGTTTATACCGCAATATCTCCAAAAAACGATAAACGTTCCGTCGAAAATAATCCGGCAAATAATATATCCCATAACGTGGCGCTATAGCTGGCATTTCCGCGGGACGTCCTAAGCTCGATAATCTCGACTTATCATCAGATTCATTCATTCCCACGATATTCGTTCGGCGTGCAAACCGTATCCCCGGTAATGCCTGCGTGACAGGGGGCCACAAAACTCGTGGGAATTTCCAGAAAAAAAGGAGAAGACAAAGGAGACGAGCGAAAGAGAGAAAAGAGTAGAGATAGGGGAAAAGAGGAGAAGAGAGAAAAAAGGAAAGAAAGTGGAAAAACTCGGAGAACTAGCTCCGTGAGAAGCCTGAGACCATTCCAGATGACATAAACCGGAGAGATGTTCGGGCTGGAGATCGGACAGTATTTCGCCTTGTTCACAGAACCGTTTCCGCCTTGGGTGGAAGGACGAGAGGAACGAAGGTGGAGGAGGAAGGTGGCGGTAGCACGTTCGATCGTGTTTCCTAACCGTGGCACCTCCAGATCCCGGGATTATGCGGAGCTGACACGAGACGTTACTATACGGCTCGGCCCGAGCGATATACGTGGAACCGACTCGAAGGACACTTCAGCGAACGGTACACGGCACTAAATCCTACAGGATCCGGCCACGACTCCCAAAAACCTTCGAATCCCTACTCGGAACCGCAGTAAGGTCCAACCGGCAACTGTACGAAACCGTTGTTTAAGTGGCTTAGAATAAGTACTGCGGAATAGCCGGCCCGGGAGCTTTCAGCTAATTACTCCCGTCTACCGATCAGCTTTAATCGAGAGCTCGCTCAACATTTTATTTCGGCGTTCATAGAAGAGACGACGGATGGCTCTAGCTTCGTTTTTATTTCGTCTAGAAGAACTGGAAGACCTGTTGAATGCAGCCAATATCATTGGATAGAGCTCGAAGAGATAGAGGATGATCGAAAGAGACGGGTCGTCTAAATAAGATTACGCCTGCGAAATCTTCACGAATTTCCTTGAGACTTTGATTTGGTAAACTTCGCGTTCATAGACATTACCAGCTTCCTAAGCTGTGTGCCTTTGGGATGTATATTTCTCAACAGCTACGATTTGAATATTTTTCATGACTCCTGGGTAATCGCTGGATATTATGTAATTTATGACAGAAATGAGTACTGTTACGTTATTTTCAACCGATTAAACATATTAAGCAAGAAAATATATTTCCAATTCACTCCAGGTCGTGGTAATGCAGGTTAGTGCCGCCAGATGAGGGGAGCGAGTGTGAAAATTACCCTCTCTCTGCCAGTACCAGATCAGTCACGTGACATTGTGACACGTGCACGACAGGAACGCGCGTCACTTGACCGGGCCGAGGCGGAAAAGTGGGGGAATAGCGTCGTAGAAGGAGAAGTAGAGTGGGGACACAAGTCAGCATCTGACGACTCTGATGGACAATTTTGATTTTTCATAAAGATCCGCTGTCTAGTGATCGCCAATATGTTAATACATACTTAATTTTTATTAGCCCAACTATGACAGTGAATGGCATGAAAGGAACTTCATAAAAATTACTGTATTCAAATTTATATGTTCACGAAATCCACAGTCCAATAGTATTATAGTTAGAGAACTGATGGAATTGTGTTGGGGTTATACGCGAACAGACTGCAATGTGCCATTTTGATTATCCCAGATGTGACATTGAATGGCAGGGAAGATGACGCGCACTGCCCACGCAGAGTTGAATAACTGAACAACGGGATTTTTAATTTGCGAGGCAGGATCGCAAAGGAATCGTTTATACGAGTTTAGTTAATCGCGGAAGCTGTCAACGATGAGTAATAGATTGTCGGCCGATTTGTAAATTTGCAACATGGACATTGTTGCGAGCCCGTCGTTTCAAAGTGATATTGATACACGGCTCCATTATCGCGTTTCCTGCGTTAGAGCAAAAAGGAGGTCAGTTATCTTCGGGCCGAGCAAATTGATTCCCGTATTGTTCCGTTAATTAGAATTCATTAATTTTCATATTCCCGCGGCCGACTTCATCTTGGTACGCCGGTTGTACTTGGATATAAATTACCCGACGCCAGTGCCAGCTGTTGAATGATTCGCCTAATGCCCCGTGAAATTTCTGCGAACACTTTAACGTCCTCCTGCGCTGTGTGCCTGGTAGAAAAGTTCTCTGTAAAACTCTGACTCCCGGAGTCTCCGCCGTGAAATGGCTGAAAGCTTCTCTAAATTGTAAATACTTCGTTGGAATGTTAGAGCGTGTGAAAACGAGTGGAACTTGTCGGCGGGCCGCGCACGCTGACATTAAACCGGATGCTTCTCATATTTCCGGTAGAGCATGCGAACGAATTTTTCTGAAATGCCCTCGTCGGGACTGCTTCCGTGTTTTCTATTATCGTAATACTTCTGAAACGCTATCGGTATCAAAATTGGACCGTTGCCACAATTCTTAATTAAAATTCTTCGTCGAAATTGCAAGAAAAATCAAAAAAGAAACGAGACGGTAATATAATTTTCTATTTTATAATATCGATGACAAGATCAGAGAATTAAATTTCTCTGTAGCTTTTACGTGTTATTCGAAATAAATCGAACGCGACGGTAAGATATTTTCTATTTTATAATATCGATGACATATAAAGTGTGTTCGAAACACGATACCGCGAATACCGAAGAGATTTCCCAATAAAAGTCGAGCACATTTTTCCATTGAAAGATGCACGAGTATCAATTGTTCGTTTTCTCAAGTTTCCCTTATGATCGCTCGACAGAATCATGCACCGGGTTTCGCAACCGCATTCGAACACCAAAGCTCGCGTCTCAACAAGTTTCTTCCAGGCGTCTCCGTGGAGAGATATGCAGCATAACAAGCTGTTTACTCAACTCCTCCCTCAATCAGGCTTCGGAGCTCCAAGGTGATTTCCATTCCGTCCTTCGGGCGTTCTTCTTTCGTGCGTTCTAGGCAACAAAGATCCTTGTTGCATAAATGTATTCCGAGGAAGCGACAAAACCCCTCTAAATTTAAACGTTTGAATCTGAAGTTAAAATATCTCCAATATACTTCCACAAACTTTTGTTCTAAAATGAGTTACTTCAAAGATACCCATCCTTTAAGGTTCACTGTATAAAGAAAATGTGATTTTTAGATATTCTTTGCGAAACAAATAGTTCCTTTTTTAAAGGAGCACTTTACTTAAAGGTACATATACTGGACAATTTTTCGGCTCATGTAGTTTTATGAATTTCTAACAATCTGAAGGTAAGCTGCTGGTTAAGAATCTGAAGGAAACGTGCTCTTCAGGAATATTTTCTGCAAATATTGGCGAATTTCTTGTTTAAATGAATATTTTACTTGAAAGTGCATACATTCTACATGTAAAGTTTTTCTTGCAAAATCTTGTAAAATGTAATGGTAGTAAATGTCAGCCTCTCTGAGGTTGTAGAAAATGTGATTCGCAGCCAAGAATTTGTTACTAAATTTTTTAATAATAACGAAATTATAAAGTGTTTTTAAGTCATCTCTATTATTTTGTCCAATCCTCGTATGTAAGTGCACAACAGAAATTGATGAAACAGAGTTTCGAAAAGATCTTCACAATTTCAACAATGGTAAAGTAAAATATACAAAACCAATTATTTAACCGTTGATGGTAGGTTTAATATTAAATTCCAAAGACGTCGTATGCACGATTTTATCCAACCACCACATTCAGTGCATGACACTACTGCACAAAACAAAATAGTCGAACTACCCCAACTTTGGTCTACAAAATCTCCCCTATCTCAATAAAACGAATCTAACACGAGTTATAACTGGTGATCAGCAATCAAAAAAGCTTAGGATAACAACAGCATTCTTTCCCGCGTATCGAGAGGTGCACAGTGACGAATTCGGCGAAATTCGTGGCCAAAATTCATATCTTGAAATCTATGATGAATTATTGTAATAAATGACAATGATATGACTTTATAATGACAATACTGTATATTTATTATTAAAAATATTGAATTGGTATATATACAACTTATAAAAAAGTAATATATATATTTTTTTAGAAGAAAATACATAAATAAACGATATAAGAAAAAATACAGATATACAAATAGATATTCATACTAAATAGATATACACGAGCTATATAATATACGAAAGTATAATATGTACATTATATGAAAATTTACACACAAGTTATATACATACAAATATACAGATGTGAAAATGAAGATAATTCATAAAATCGCAAATTATCGCAAGCGAACTAAACAGAATATTGTTCAGTAAGCTTCAAAGATTCTTTTTAAAAAAAATTTACTGTTTGATCTCGAATTTTGGAAAACTTTTTCATTGGAGAAACATAAAATTTAGATCTCGTATTTTTGGTTGTCACAGCTATAATAAATAAAATGTACTAATAAAATCAAGATAAATATTTACTTACAACATAATTAAGTAATATTAACAATGCCAGATAAACACCTAACCCACATAGCTGATAACAAATCGCACAGCTATTTTTAATTATGGCTGTACATCCCGATGAATCGGAAACCTCAACTTTGGATACGCATATCTCTGGCAGCATTAAATTTGAAGTATTGTAATTAACGGCAAAATAAGCCCTATTAGTTTATAAACAAAGTATGCTAAACAAATTTTTCAAATTCAGGAGAAAGTTTTTCCAAACTTTTGGCCACAAATTCGGCCGAATTTGCCACTGTGGGGCGGGTCGAAACCGATCGCAGTCGATCGCGGTGCTTCGAGATTAAATAAATCGAAACGCGTCCGTGACGAGACAACGCGGCATCAGTCAGGGATATTTAGCGGGGTGGCACAATGGGGGCGACACAGATTCACCTATTCAGTGTCCCGGGAGTCCATCAAACGAAATGACGTCTGTATCGTTCGGCAGCGAGAGAGAGAGACAGAGACAGAGTGATGGGGGAGGGGATTGGTAAACGGTCCCCGATATCACGGGCCAATCCAACGTCATTTAATATGTTTGTCGTGCAGGGGAAGCGAACGCGCCACTTTCAGTTATGGTTTGTATGCGAATTACAGTCGGGGGATAATGCAAGTAGTCAGCTGTTATGCCAACCCCTCCGCTTTATTGTGCGAAGCATGGCGGCGGCGGCTGCAACTTCCACGATAGGATAAACAGCGCCCCAGAGCTGGATGAAGGCATCCTTCTGGATAAGCGACGGCACGATAAAGATTCATTATCATCCTCTTTTTTATATTCGGCGACGGTTCCGCTTTAAAATACGACCGAGGCTAAATCATGCGCATACAGCAACCGATAGTCGCTAACCCACCCACCCACCTACCTCCCACAAGGGGCGAGGGGATTAAGGCTTTTTTCGGAACGATATTAATATGCAATATGCAATATGCAACGCGACCTAATGCGATAGATTGCTGCAGATCGCCATGCAAATTTCCATTGTTACCGATGAATTTATAATAACCAGACGAGAGCGATTCCGGCCCGACAATTAACGCGCTTATCCTCGTAAAAGTGAATTAAATGTGTTATTCATCGACGCTGAATCTTTCACTACATTATGGATGGTACTAGGTTTCGCGCGACTGTTATCGTTTTATAAGCGAATCGACCGGAATCAATTGGTGATTGTTCGTTATTTAATAGTTTCGCCGGAAACGGGCACGCGCAATTTAACCCTTCATGTCTGTGCACCGTACTGATTCGGTACAGTACATTAAAATTGATTATACGAGATTGGATTATTCGCTGTGATATTCTAGTATTACTAATTACTTCCTACAATTGGACGGTGGCTATGAAAAATACAAAAAGGATTACATAACATGACAGAGAGAAATTCGCAGTCGGACGTCGTCCCCGAAGTGTTAATAGAGAAGAATATGGACATTTACAAAAATTCAAAAATATATATTAATTTAGCACACTAAAATTATTAAAAGGAAACATAAATGTCTATGTACTTTGCATAAACATCCGCAGTATTAATTCAATTATTTCTCAAAAAATGCATTCAACTGGCACGTGGTGTTGCATTATAAAAATATCAAGATTGAGTTTATCTAGACTGTCTAAGTGGTCTAAATGGAATCAAAGATTGTCATTCGTACAGTCATCAAAACCAGCCGCCTTTCGAGTATTAACCCTTAGCACTCGAGTGGCGACCCAGAGTCGCCACTAAAACTTGCTCTACCATTATTCACAATATTGTTTACATTATTAAATATGATGCTATCTAATCAATTACTAAACATTTAAGTATTGTATGAGGTATTATTTCAATTTTTCATATCCACAAAATGAAAAAAAATCATATAGAATGGAATTATTGTAGGTCGGAAGAAATGTTTAATTTTCGAGTTAAAATAGCTCCGAGTGCAAAGGGTTAAAAGATTAGTCTCTCTATGAAATGTCACGATTTTACTGACCCCTGACCCACCCAAACATCCAAGCACCCTCCAGCTCGATAAATAAGAGCCAAGATCGCTTAGCAAGCACCGCAACCGCTTACGGTTATAGCGACAGTGCAATTTATCCACCCCTGCCATTGGTCCACGCCCTTCCCACGCTTCCTATTAGAGATACCGGGATAGAGGTGTGTGCTACACGATCTTGCTATTCAGCCGAAAATGACAACAAACCATTTTATTTATATCGATCCGGAAAATTCTCTTGTTCCGGGGCGGGTTGAGGGGCAAGCTTCCGACGCGTGCGGTCCGACGGAAATAGCGTGTGCGCGCCACCAAGAAAAGAACGTCTTTGTTGTAAATGCTCGAATTTCCCGTCAGCTCGTGAAAGCGAGGTCGCGGGGCCGATATATAAAAATGGCGGCGAGTCTCTCGGGGCAAGTGTCAATAGAACGACAGCCGAGAAAAAGTGACATCGGGGTCGACGGGAAGGGTCTTCTGGCATCTCTGCCGCGACGTTTGGCCCCCTTGAGCCTTCGATTTTATACAATCTGCTGGAGGTCATGCACGGAGCTCGCGTAGGGCTTTCTAAATGAACCGTGTGAGCATGGTTTATGAACTGCTGTCCGGAGAATAGGGGATCCTGCGTTTCACCGAACAAAAATGTTGAAAGCGCTCGCTGCGGATCCATGGAGCAACAGCAGAATATTTTTTCGTTCGATTATTTCTTTGTTCCATTATTTCTTAATGGAATCCATTGTTTCAATCATTTAACCGTATTAACCCTTAGGATTCGAGTGGTGACTCTGAAGCACCACTGAAAATTGATGTATCATTATTCAAAATATTGTGTACATTATTAAATGTGTTATCTAATAAATTACTAAACATTTAAGTATCGTATGAGATATTATATCAATCTCATGTCCATAGAATGAAATAAAAATCAAATAGAATGCAATTATTCTAGGTCGGAGGAAATGTTTAATTTTCGAGTTAAAATAGCTCTGAGTGCGAAGGGTTAACTAATCAACCCCTTTTCACTCGAGTCAGACCAGTGATGAATATTTCGAACAAAATCTACTAAATATAAATTCTATTTCATTGTTGTCGATATATAGCATACATTTTGTTTGAAATCTTCGTTTACACCATTTGCATAATCACGAATAGAAACTTCCTTCTTCATCTAAGAAACTATGAACGACGAAGAAGTTCTCGTCACTGCGACCCGGTAAAATAAATCGTAGTGCAAGGGGTTGAAACAGATAACGAAAGAGGAATTCCCCAAAACTTTCAAAGCACCGTATGAGCGTTATATCGAGTATGTAGCTAGAGGATGAAAATTTCTTAGTCAACAGAATTCAATTTTTCATTATAACAGTCCTGGAACTTCGTGAACGTACCCTGTATCCATCCATCAAAGAACGGTATAGAGATCCAGGAAACTCGCGGCGGGGATCAAACGCGATTTCGGAAAACGGTTCTCACCTAAAACAGCCGTCCGGCGGGCAGTCGGTGGCAGTGACAGTAAGAAATTGCGACTGTCTCCATCGCGGCAGTTAGTGAGCAGGATAAACTGCGCCGGCAAAACCTGATACATACCTCTCCGCTGATAGAACCGGCCCACTCTATCTCGGTCGGAGATAAGGCGGCCCGCGTCCAAAAAGGGAACAGTCGTGAGAGGAGCTCGTCTTTGTCGTTGTCGTAAGCGGCTCAGAGCGGAACGGACTTTTTTCTCCCCTAAAATAGAGAGAGGAGAGGAGAAGAAAGTGGCCGCGAGCGACGCCCAGGCTTAGTCCGATGGTGCAGCGGAAATTTTGGATTACGGTCCCTTAACAACAGGATTTTTCCCCTCTCTCGAGTGCGAGAGGGTGGAAACTTCCTAAGGGCGATCCTGCTCGTCGAACGCGGCCTGGCAGCGCGTTCATGCGAACAGGCCACGGCTCGTACGTGATGATAGCGACCCACCAGGGACGCTTTTAGTACTCGTCCAATTTCCAAAAAGACTCGCAGAAAAGGAACTGCCGGCAGCGCAGATTCCCGCGGATTTATCGCGCGATCTATCGCCGGAAATTCGCTATCAACGCATTGACAATGGTCTATGACAGTCCACTGATAGTCAAAAACAGCCAGGAGCGATTATTATACTTTTTACCCCTCCGATCTAGAATCGTGACTATAAAGATTTGGGTTTCTTTGGTTCCTTTCTGGTCAGTTCTGCTAGTTTAATTTCTTGAATCATTATATAGATAAGAATTGATAGCAGTTCGTTTAAACACATTTTTGAAGCTTCTTGTTGTAGATACATTAGTGTTTCTGTTGTCCCTAATGTAACAATTATTCGATTAATATAATCGCCAGAAATCGAGCGATCGAATGATAACTTTTGTAGTCTGGGTCAAAATATACCCAGCTGTCGTAGGGTTAATAATGCGACTGAACATGTCTATGACAGTCCACTGACAATCAGAAACAGCCAGAAGCGATTATTACACTTCCTCCGATCTAGAATTGTGACTATCAAGATTTGGGTTTCTTTGGTTCCTTTCTGGTCAGTTTTGCTAGTTTAATTTCTTAAATTCTTATATAGATAAGAATTGATATAGATTAGAATTGATAGCAGTTCGTTTAAACACATTTCTGAAGCTTCTTGTTGTAGATACATTAGTCTTTCTGTTGTCCCTAATGTAACGATTATTCGATCAATATAATTTCCAGAAATCGAGCGATCGAATGATAACTTTTATAGTCTGGGTCAACATAGACCCAGCTGTCGTACGGTTAATAATGCGACTGAACATGTGGAAGAAAATAGGAATGTTTGAGACAGCGATCGCAACATTTGAATCACTCCAACTTCTAAATGTTGCAAATTACAAATGACTTCTAAATTTTTGACAAATTACCCCGTAGTACTCGAGGGTTTTGCAACTTGCGTTTTCCAGGGACGTACGTACCTTCGTCGATGTTCGAAGGTGTGCAACGAAATTAGTTTTCGAACTCCAATGAATAGCCTACAACGCGCACGGGAAAATTCACGGGGGGCAAAGTTGAAAAATTATTAGTATTCCGCAAGGAGGGATAAAAATTTTTAATCCCGACGGAAAGAGTTCTGCGATTAAAATAATTTAGCAAACGGCCGAGAGCGCGCGCGAAGCGGAGAGTTCTCCAAGTATAGTTACTCCGGTAATTACGTTCACTTAAACTTATTTCAAGAATTCATGCGTTCTAGAAATGGATATCTGGTGGAACTGTATGAAACTAATTGTACGCGCGACTCTAATCGGTTCTTTTTAAAATAGAGATCGACACGATGAGGAATATCGGTATCGGGCCGTGGCTGGAAATATTTCCGAAAAGTTGCACGGGGTGTGTGGGGGGTAAAAATTGAAGGTAAACTTTCATACATAATCAATCGCATGGCGGAGCTGCTACAGCGATATTGGGTCAAGTTATAGAGTTTTAAATTCCTCTAAATATTATGATCGCCCGGTGGAATTGTGTCACAGGGTATTACAAAGTTTCATTACGTTACTTTCGAAAGTAATACAAATTTTTCGCTGTATGGTAATAACCTAATTTCGAACACCTTGCCGAATGACCCCCTCATTCCCCACACCCCCAGCAAACTGAACGAAAAGGGGACAAAAGGAGACCCCGAGGCAAGAAATAAAAGGTAAGAACGTACAGGGTGCTCCAACATTTGTGAGACGAACGAGATCTGAAAAATTATACCACCCAAAATGAGACGAAAATATCAAAAATAACGAAATTGGTGGCTTCGTTTTTGAGAAACATGAAAAATTATTTTCGAGTGCATCTCTTATAATCTTGCTTAATAGAACTGATAATCATGAGATAAGTGCATTTTTCAGATTTATTTTTAATTGCATACTTATCGATGCAATTTGGTTGTTCTTCATTTTCGTCTTGTTTTGAACCACAAATTTTTCCTGATCCTGTATAACACAAATATTAAAACACGAAGCACGAAGAAAGAACTAAAAAGAGAAAAAAGATTGAGTGAAACTGTGCTCTACAACTTAACCCAAAGTTTATCTCACCCTACTAATCTCTGTTAAGAAAACGTCTACTGCTAACACAGTCTTAATTAACTTACAGAACAGCCGAGGAAAAAGGTTACACCGTCTCCGGGATATTTACCTGGAACAGAAAAAGCGTCTGGTGAGCAAACAGCAGAACGAGAGTCAACTTGTCATAACGTTAAAGCTATTAATTCAATTCTGATAATCTGATCATCATACTAGAAGTACGAAATTTCGGTTAATACCGTGGTTACAGGAGAATTTCCATGTGCAGAGACATTCATACCTATATATCGGTTTTACAGTTTTGTATGGATAGATTGCAATCTGATAAGACCGAAAGGGTTACGTGGTGCACTTAGTATGATTAAACTGGACGCGTAGCTGTACAGAAGCGACCGACTCCGACACTGTTCCTTTGCCTACAAGATCCCGACTGGTGATTCGTCCCAGTGTTATCGCGATTGGATGCTAAAACGGTCAGCCACGTTCAGCAAATACTTTTGATCTATCAATCGTCCGCCCCACTTCGGCTGCTTCGCGATCTATCTTCGATCCGAGCAATCAGAATCTATTTGGGTCGAGCTAGGTCTCTGATCCGTTTTAATAGAACGAAAATTCACTTTATTTTTATACTTGCAGGGGGCACTGATTTTTATTGAGATTGGACCTGCAAGTCTTTCTTCGGAGTTTATTATTTTCCTCGGAATCAATTTCAGACAAATAGTAAATCGCGAAAGTGAACATTTGCTTCTTGGATATATGAAATTTCAAGATAATGGTTTCGAACTCTTCCTGGCACGGACGAATTAATTTATTTGTAGAAATTAAACAGGTCCTAAAAGAAAGACGATTTCCTTGTATTTTATTCCTGTATACAGAAATTTATCAAAATTTGCCCCTATCAGATATAAACATAAAAACATGATGTGAATTATTTGCATATTATTATTTGCGTTTCGAACTAAAAGTTTAATTAGAATCGTAAAATGTGCAATATCTCTCTTTTTGTAAAATGCAACGACTGCATGTGCCCCGGTGAGCGACTGTGCATTTCATAATAATAAGCAGGTCTACAGTGGACATTTTCAAGTAGCAGAATTGCATTTTCCGTTTCTTGAGCCGAGAATACGGCGGAACATTTAATTTACTTATGCCCGTTGTATTTTGAATAAATTGTAGTTCTGGGGATTGCATGCTGTTTAAAGGCAGAACGATTCCCATTGAATATTCCATTCAGCTTCGTGACCGTCTTTCAGAGCAACAATTCCATTTTTCATAAAATCTGCAGATCCGAACTTCCCCAGATAGAAGAGACAGATGGTTGAGAAGGCCAAGCCGGAGGATCACTGTGCGAGAGTCTCTTGACATAATTAAGGACTCACTCGGTACTAATGACGTGGACTATACACTTCAGGAGGTAGATCCGCTCGATCGATAGAACGAACGTCTGCGGGCTTGGAATTTTATAGTGAAAAGTAAAAGAAAGGGAGGAAAGGAGAGAGGGAAAGAGAGAGAGAGAGAGAGAGAGAGAGAGAGAGAGAGAGAGAGAGAGAGAGAGAGAGAGAGAGATAGAGGTAATGACGTCATTGCGCTGCGTATGCACGTTATTTGAATTAAACCTTCATTCTTGTCGTCTCCGCGAAGCGTACCATAATTGTGGTGTGTTTTACACTCGCAGACTATATGTATAACTCGGACTTTCTCCACGGTTTTCGTAATTGGCGTAGTTGCTGCCATAATAAAAACTGTTGGTTGTGTTTCACGGTATCAGTAGTACGAGTCAACGTTTGCGCGAACCATGCCATCCTTTCTCAATCGGAGAAAATGTGAACGTTTCCATATTAAATTGATCTATACTTCTTTTACTATTCACGTTTTCATTCAATATCGATAATTATAAATTACAATCCGCATAATGCGCTAGTTAAGAGCCTTTCCGCGCGAGTTCAAGCAGTTCGAAATCCACGATAATTTCCCTGTTGCACTTAATTAATTTGATAGACAATTAAAGAACTGGTGAAAACGAAATTAATTGCAGACCAGGAGACCTGTATTCATTCAAACTCGTCGGAAAGTACGGATTCCATTCACCACGCAATTAGTCCATCCGTTATGAATTTATAATTGTCCTGTACGTATAACAAATACTGGAATTCTGCGATGCTATGGAAACGGGGGTGCACACGATTCATTCGAGTTTTCACTGTAACATTTAACGACGTATTAATAAACCGTGTTATTAATAGACTGCGAATATTTATGCGTTTATAATAAATACTGCTGCACGAATCCCGACGGAACAGAAATTTTCCCTTGAAATTGCTGGAATAACTATAAATTGCCAAACGGGGTGCAATTGTGCATTGACACACACAGAATTGGCAATAAAAATGCTACAAATCCACAGATTTCAAGACTGAAACATTAATGAAAATCCTGCATTATTATAAAGTGAGCGGTACACCTTTCATTCGGAGCTTAAGAAACCCGTACTGAATAAAAAAAAGTCATACATCAATTTTTTGGACTTGTTGTAAAGAGGTAGCTTAAATCTTCAAATCTGTGGTCGATTCAGTCACGAAAAAATTTTTTCATAGTATCTAGAAGCGTTTAACTATGTAGTATTCTCGATAAAAAATTCGTCAACTTGTCCACTAACTTGTAAAAATATCTTAGAGAATAATGAGTTATAATGACTAATTAAAATTAGTCCGAATTCATTATTCTACTATTTTTTAACGAAATTATAATAGATTAATGTCAAAAATTTTTCGAAATTTTCGTGGTCAAATACTTTCAAAATCCACAATATCTACACGATCCAGAGTAACAAGAAAATGATTGATTTCTAGGATCATCTGGAATCGACTGCTCCGATTGGGAACACCCCCTAAATTTGTTCTCGCGGCGGCGGCGCAATCGTAATGAACACGAACGCAGTGCGTTCGGGGCGTTCGAAAAAGCGAAAGGAACGAAGTTAGCCGACGCAATCGAACACACCTCGCGCAGAAAGCAATCAAATTAAGGCCGACGGTGGATAGGGGTGGATTTATATCCGGTGATGGCGGGATAACTTCGTATTTGATACGCGGTTATGTCGTCGGCTAAGGGAAGGAGGCCACGCGAGCCGAGAAGTAATCACGAGGAAATTTCAAAACATCGCCAGACGCGTTCAGGGTAGGCGGTCAGGTTTATCGTCATTTCCGAATCGATTTCGACAATCGAATGATCAGGGAAGGTAGGGTGAATCCTCGAGGACACGCCACAGTAATTTCTGCCGATCGGAATTCGATGAAAAATTAATGGCCGACCAATCATCGGATCCCTTGCGAGTCTTGGCGCTGCGGATACAAGCGCGTCCTCGCGGGACAAGAGTCACCGTTTCATTGGGAAATGAGGATGGATAAACCTAGCCCCGATTACCTGCTCGTTAGAGGATCCACGATGATGATATCCAACCAACTGATATCCTCTATTTCACCCCTCCAACCTCCTACACTCTGTCGATCTCTGTGATTTCCGCCTTAGATATAATCTTGTTTTATTCGTGAGATAATTACAGTTTTGATTGGAGATCAATCAGCACGCAATTAACGGAGATTGGTGAATAATGAGTGGAGGAGCTGTTCGGAGGGATAAGAAGCTGACGAGCGGGGAAATTGTATAGAAGTATTAATGCCGGTGGAAACTCTGTGTGTCCTGGGTGGAGCTTCATTAAAATTTTCGTTGTAATTTCCTGCGTGAATATCGATTGTAATTTTCATCATGCCAATGCATAAAAATTCAGAGATATAGCTTAAATACACGGAAACATGTCTGCGAAGTTTTATAAAAATATATTGTTTAGTTTGATAACAAAAAATTCGAAAAGTGAGTATTGATGGTGGCAGTCATCGGGAATATATTGTTTTCACGATGCCACCGTCTCACCGAGGGATTTATTTCGAGAACGTAATAAAGATTAAAGACGTGGATAAATGAGGTGACTTGATTTTTAATTAATTGGAAAATGTTTTGTGCGAACTGCAGCTGAGGGAAAATGATGATGGGGGATGGAGGAGCGAAGGGCTGCGGGTGATGATGATAAATGAAGACAACTATTATATCTAGATACTTTGGAAAAGTCGATATTTCTTCGCCGATTTTCTTTTTGAGCTTCGTATTAAGGTCGTGGTTCTCGGATGAAAAATTCAAATTCTTGCTCCAGTTTCACTTCATCGAAGTTCCTTTCCTCCGCGACTCGATGAAACCGGAAAAGTTTTCCACCGGTGGCGTTCGGTAAATTATCAAATTTCATTCTATAAATTCTATTTAATTAGCAATAACAAATTTTACGACTGCGATGGATCGCACTTCGAAGCGAGCGCTTTTCCGAAGCAATTTGTAAGCGAAACTTTCTTGTTAACCTGTCGGAAGTGAGAGAGGATGCTATCAATTAAAGAAAAAAATAGAAAACCCGTAACTTTATTCGTAACGGGGGGAACTGGGTTCGAAGCTTATCCGAGAACTTAACTTGAAAATTAAATTCCGGAACCAAACAGAGCTCGAACTGCACCCCGGTGCGCACAGATGTGCACGAAATTCGGCTTTAACTCCGCCGACTTTGAGATAGTTAACGAGGTTACGCTACGAAACAAGGTCGTTCGCAAAAAAGAGACACGCGTCATTCCATCCATTCATGGGTCACGGACTGCAAAATGTAGTTGACGGGTGTCAATTAGCGCTTACCGAGCCTCCAGTTCGCTGCAGAGGAAAAGGGATAATGTGCAGGACGATAGGTCCTTTACGAGCTGAAATTCGCCCGCCAGAAGTACTTTGCGTCAATCTCCCAGTTACATTACTGTGTCCATTATTTCTGTAGTAAGAGTCAATCTTTTCGAAATGCATACTACGGATTTTTAAGATAATCTTGCTACACTGTGCATCATCCTTTTTAATGTTATAAAAGTGCATTATATCAATTTTTCTTACAGAAAAATCGCGTTACAGGATTTTTCATTATTTCAGTAGTACAAGTCAATATATCTTTAAGGCATATTATATTGATATTTTCAAATGATCTATTATAATTTTATTCTATTTCTATATCATATCACTTGTGACTCACATTTCGAAGCAGCGCGCGCATTTACGGGTGAATAAGTGAGTTTTAATTCAATCAATTTCTGCTCCTTCTCTTGTTCATTGCCTTACCGCGGCGCGACACCAACGCTGCGGTCAGTGGAATCTGCCATCGCGCGTCGTGGCCCCGCTCTGAATGGTCCATATTTTTCGTTAATAACTCCTTAACAACGCTGAGGCTCCACGAAAGCCACGTTACTGTATCTTCCATAATTTCAATAGTACCATTCAATCTTTCTGTTACTCATATTAATTTATTAAACTTCTAATCCAAGAAAATATTTTTCAATGTATTATAGTTTTATACTGTATTATTTTACTGTGTTTCACGTCAATGTTATTTTGTAAAGTAGTGAAAATCACTCGCTAAGTCCAAAATTAAATAACAGTATGAGTTTAATTTTGAAATTCACTGAACCTGTGGCAATTATTCCTACCTGTATTTTTCAATACTTGCCAATTATTACATGTTACAGGCACTTGAATTTTGCAATATAAAAATCCCGCGGATTACTTTAATTGATACCGTAGCGTGAGATTCATCACACGCGATAAAGTACTCCAATTAACAAACACCGATACAATGGACGACGAAAGTAGCTCGTTCGATCAGCCGTCAAATCCGCAGAGATAGAGAACGAGATACATCGAAAGAAAGAGAGAAAAGGAAGCGAAGAAACGTGTCTGCGCATCTATCTAGGTGACATTCATTAACGCTGCTCCCATTAATTAGCACCGCCGATATGCCGAGGTTTTTTCATTACACTCATTGTGTTTTGATCAACCGCAGCGGCTCCGTACGTATCTCTTATTTGCCAATGGATACGGAAGCTCGTTGGGGGCCATCGAATTACGTAATTAGCCCGTGGATATAGAGGCCGAGAAACGTGTCGACCGAATTATAAACCCGACCACTTCTGTCGCCATCGCATTGTTTGACCTCGTCGGTGATTCTTCGGCCCAAACAGAGAGAGGAGAGAGAAGAACCTCTTCAGCCCTGATTATAGTTGCGAATCAGTCGAACGAGAGATCACTCGTTCGACTCCACCCACGTCGGCTCTCGAATCTCGAATTTAAAAAAATAAGTCGCAATAAAATTCGACGCGGATCAATCACCGCGAATCACGCTGTGTCTGTTCCATAGGATTTCAACAGCTACTCGAAGAAGTTTCTCGCTTTGAAACACACAGCTCGACATGGCTTTGTTGGCGAACTAACGAACGCTTTGTTTCCTGCCACGGTTACCTGGCTGGCGCACACGCGATTTTTCCAAATCAGATTCTCAGATCAACTGAGGAAACTAGTCAGTATTCTCCAACTAATTTTTAACAGCGTTGTATATACATTTATTAACCCTTGCTTAAGGGTTTGGTAAGGAGATGTTTAAGACTGTGACACTTAAGGGTTTGGTTAGTCATAAAAATGGAACGATTACTCTTTTATATTGAATACGTTGAATACTCTGTCAAAGGTGTGTCTGTCGATGACTTGTAATTGTAAAGAACATGGCCTATTTATAGGGACTATTATAATTCGCTTTACAGGTTATCCTATAGGATACAGGTTATATATTCGATCCAAAACATCATGCTTCTATTATTCTACCATTGCGTGAAGCTAAGAATGTCTTTCACAATTTTAATCACGAACCAAGAAGTCACACCCAGTATAATATATTCTAATAATTTCTCCTGGAATTATTATTTAAATGAATGCTTTTAAGCTCCTTTCTGATGTAGTACGATCATTAAGAATCCTAGTGCTTAGACACAAATTTAATTTAATAGAATGAAGCAACCCAACGAAGGAACTAAAAAGAAATAAATTCACAGACGTTTCCAGTCCGTTCCTCACAGAATCAAATTTTTACATTCCAAAATCTTCGTCACGAAAGTGTGCCACAATTGCTGCTCACACGAAAATTCGTCCAAAACTATATTTTATTTTGTTGTGTTCCCCAACATCGTCAGTAGCGACGCTAAACTTTACATTATTAAAACGAAGTCTTTATTCCAGGTGGTGTTTAAAAATTGCTCGGCAAGCGACGTCGACGTTGTCTATTCGAAAATTCTATTTTCCGCGAGACCATACGAGCGTGTGACGTCAATCAAACACCGCTTTACGATACGGTCGCGTTCTTATTTAACAGTTTTACACGGTCGAAAGATAATATCAGCATTCGCGCGACGGAAGTATAGATTTTCTATTCAAGTGTCTGTCTTATTTTTTGTACGGGGGTGGGGCGGGTATCGACGTGTTATAAAAAGCGAAAACACACGAAGACCACTCGAAATCGACACGTTCAATGGATAAAATATCGCCGGGGTCTGGAATTGAAGTTTCGTGACCGATATTTTTGAAAGTAACGGGAACGTAGTTTTCGGGAAAAGCGATGAAAAGTTTCGGCGCGAATTTATACCCACCGCTGCTGGTCGATATCGCGCACGAATTCGAAACAGAAACAGCGAAAACACGAATTAATTTCGATTAATAGAATCCTTCGTGCGCCGTATAAATACCGATAAATATTTCGGTATTCGTTTTACATTAATTCAAGATTAAATTGTCCTGGAACGCACGTCCCCATTGCAGACATATTAATTACACGATGCCCTTTCCGTGTTGCACTGATTTAAATCTATTGATTTTAGTGTTAATCTCGGAACTGGAGCATTCGGGGATTCTGTGTCACATGTAGCCCGTTCGCATATCGGCCTCTCGCAAGTACCTTAATTGGAAATATTCAATTACAAATTGTGACCTTTTACGGTGACGTTGTTTACCGCGCGACGTTTTAAGTCTCGTCGCTGCAAACATAATTACGCACTTGTCACGCCGTAATTGCGTATCGATGGGACGTGATTTTCCAGAATTTTTACTGTTTTCGCGACGTTCCGGAATATGTAAATTCAGTCGCGTTTTATCTCCGCGTTTTATATCATCGGCGGATTTCACATGTTCATGCAAATTCATTCTGCTAACTAATTTCGAAAATGAAGAATTCAACATGCTATAGGTGAGAATTTTATTAATTTTATAATAATTGCATTTTAATACGTTTCGTACATTCAACACACCAATTATGTAATTATTGGAAACAATTTTATAGAACAAGCTCATTATTGTGTGTATTTTGTTGTGATTCAAAGTCATCACTAAAAATTGCTGTGCCATTATTCACAATGTTGTTTACATTATTACATATGTTGGTATCTAATCAATTACTAAACATTTAAGTATTGTATGAGGTATTATATCAATTTCATATCCATAAAATGAAAAAGATCATCATTCGAGTTAAAATAGCTCCGACTGTCAAAGGGTTAAGAATACAAGGCGCTTCTACCACAGTTACCTATAAACGGCCGAGGTGATCGGACGTGTTTATATGGTTCGCGCGTTCCGCTACGTTTAGAGTATATAAATATTATTGTACCTTCGGTTCGTCTCGGAGTAGCTGCGTGTGTGTATATGTGTATGGCTGCTGTCTAATGCTCACTGCATGGTCAATTATGTGTACCACGAAGACTTCTGAGTACGGAGGTCTAACATGGAAACCTACACTCTGACTGACAAAAATCTACGAAATCCTTACGCTTCCGCTACAAAAGAATAATATATTCCCCATTAAAGACTTTTTATTTTTCCTGCTTTCATGAAATTTTAAGACCATATAAATTCGATTAGAGAAATGTTTCAACTCTGTATTTCTCAAATTTGCGAACCGGTTTTAAAAATTGAAACTTGATGTTCAGAAATTTAAAGAATTTTAATGAAAATGTGTTTTAACGTGTTTAAAGTTTACAGTATGGATACCACGAGAAAGTGATAAAGAACGAACGGTGGAGATGCAATTGTGCAATATGAAAGTATCAGGTAGGCGAGCGAAATTGTTTTATTGTGTTTGTCCCAGGAGCGTGTAAGTTTTAAAACGCCATTGTCAGCGATACTGTCGCGGCTAAACGAATTTATTCGGAGCAATATATTTCCCCCGTAACACGGTAGAAAGCCGCACGGAGTTCACATCCTGCTGCGGACCAGAAGCGTTTTATTATTATACATTATATCGTGGCTCGATGTACGTAACATGTGCGCTTAATCTCTCAGTATATCAGCAATAATGGGCCCGAAACTGAAAGGGATACGGCGCTCTGTAAATCTCTCTTGAAATCCCATATAAACGACCAAGATGCTATCCAGGACCTATCCCCGAGCAAATGTTCGCTGAATCCACTGGTTGATCGTTTAATAACTTTCTCGGCGACCATTTGATAGCCGAATAATCTTATATCGACGTTATTGTCAGCTATCATAATTGTCGGATCAATTGTGTGCCGTCAGAAAGGAGTAATCTCGGAATATGAACGCTTCCCGAAGGATTCCTAGAATCCGATGCCCGAACTGTATTTGTATTTATTACTCTCGCAGGATAATAGCAATTTCAATCGAGAATATCTGTGTCATTGAATTTCCACTGTAATATCTGAAACACGATCTAAATTAACCACAATTGGTATCTTTGCGTTTTGGTATTAGTAATTGAGGCTGTTTACATATAATATATTAGTACTATTGCACAAATCTCTACGAATTATATTAATTTTAAATTCGTAAAAAATGTTTTCGGAAAATCGACCATAACTTTGTAATGGGTGAACATTTTAAAATAAAACAATTACACGTTATATGCTCTCTGGAGTTTGCTATTTTACGTACGGAGACAGTTTTTGTACAAAGTCTTATAGTTTCCGAGAACAAAAATTCCGAAATATCGACGGAGTACTTTAGAATAGTGATGGGCCTTGAGCATGTTCAAGCGGTATCGATTCCTTGTGACAAAGAATCATGGTATCACAAGCATGTATGATTCTCTGGGTATCAAAAAGTATCGATCCCTAATGATAGTTGCACAGAAGCCTCGATCCTTTATAAGTACATCTTGGATGGGTTTGTTATCGATACTATCACAATCCTGTGGGGTCGAGTCGACTGAATGACAAGTATATAATGAAATGTTATGTTTACTAATATCAAGCGTGAGAAAGGAAGATAGAATGAAAATATTATGTTGGTACGTTCAAAACGGTGAAGACGTGAATTGCGAATGTAACGATACCAATTTCATCCAAGACGCGATACCAATATTACTTGGTATCATTTCGGCACGTACTGGTATCACAGATCGACTACAAGTTCCTTATCTTTTGATACATATCGAAACACCCAAACAAGTACTTAAGTATCGAATTGTTTGAAGATCACGAGAAAGACTTGTATCACGCCCATCACTACTTTAGATAGCTCGTACTTGGACTTCACCTGGTCTAAATATTCGGGATGAAACGCCGTGGGAGTTTTCGAATGAACGGGTTGAACTTGTAATGGTGAAAATCTAGGCGATTTCCGGTCGGTTTCCGAAATAACGAAGACCCGGGCGGCCATGCGGGATCGGCACCGAGGAAACTTGAAGGCTCACGCAACGCTTCAGGTGGTCTAATGTCTTATCGATGGTAAATGTAACTCGGATAAGCATCCGAACTTTCCGGTATTAATCGCCAGGTGGCACGTGATGGATGCGATAGCGCTCCAGAAGGCTCGGATACTCCGCACGGTGTGTGCCGCGTCGGAGAGGGCCCTAATTACAATACCGATGGCCTACCGTCTAACGTTATACCTATATTCAGGCGAGCGTGTTATTAATCGCCAATTACTCAACCCGGATCTAATCTAATCCGAGGTTTCAAACTCGAAAGTCATTGGCGAAAGCTCCGGCGCCCGGTGATAGGATAACGGGCTGCTCGCGCGGTAACTTTGGATTTCCATTAAGGGGTTGCTAGGTCGGGAGGATCCGAGTCGGTCTCCGGCCGATTCTTCGGGGAACCTTCGGGCAAACCTTCGGGGAACACCGATTACAACGGGCTGCCACGGGGTGTACAACTTTCTGCTCTAACGGAGCACCGATGCCCGTGAAATTTCCGTGATCTTGACAATGATCGGACGACGGGCCAATCTTCGCTCGCGACGCTAACGAGGGCCGACGGATTACCGCCAGTTTTCCGAAGTTTCGCGGTTCGAACCAGATAGTCGGCTTCCCGGCCGTGTATATCGTTGAGACACGGATTAATTTACGCGAGTAACTAAAACTGACGGGCCAACCGGAAATTCGAGACACGTGGGGCAACCCGGAGTCGTCCATGTTCCAGCGCAATTTTGCTTTTCGGGGATTGGTACATTGGGAAATTGAGATTTTCTTCCGCTGCTATGTAGCTATTCGTTCTGCCCATTTGATTTCGTCTTTATTTCATCGTGGAAGAGTAGGCTGCTGTAGATGAAATTTAATTTGCAGATTATTGTGAGTTAATGCCACCAGTAATATTTTCCTTTTTTAATTTTGATGACATATTTTTAATGGTAATTCATTAGGGGTTTGAAAATCGAATATGTATCCTTTATATTGTCCGTCAATGGTACATTGTACCATTTTTTATGGTAGTGCATTTATTATCCTTTAATGGTACATTGTACTATTTTTATGGCACATTTTTTATGATAATGGATTTAAGGTTTGAAAATCGAATATGTACCCTTTATATTGTGCTTTAATGGTACATTATACCTTTTTTACGGTACTTTTTTTTATGGTAATGCATTTAAAGGAAATCAAATATGAATCCTCTATTTCCTTTTTCAATGGCACATTGTACCATTCTTTAAAAAACTGTGCACGTGAAGATTCAATAAAATCCTCTTGAATTAAAAGCGAAAATGGTTCGGGTTTCCACACGCACGTTCACCAACGCGGCTGTGTATTTTGCAACCAATTTCAGAATCATCGAACCAACGGTTCAGCTTCTCCTATTTCCATGCGACTGACACGTTTTCCGATTGAAATCCTGCGCACCGAGTAGAAAAATGATCGAGCAGGGAATGCATTGAAGATGCAGCGAGCTTTTGAAAAGGGCGTTTTCAAGTTGCGCCATTTCGCGTACAAAAATGTCAACCGGGATTCGTTTCGTTGTCGGGCGTGACGTCGCGAGACCGAGCGTTTTTGCCTTTTGTAAGAAGCCGCGTCAAATTTTCCGCGCCTGAGAATGTTTTCTCTGTCGAGCAGAGAAAGAAAGAGAGGGGGTGGGGGAGAGGGTAGAGGGAGACACGGTAAAATTTATGCGTGTCCGCTTATGACGTACAAGCTCGTTACATTTTATCCCGACTTCTTCTAGCCGGGGGTACGGGGAAAAACAAAGGGCGAGCCAGGACAAGCCGCCTTCAGAATCGCCCGCTGTAATTCCCGGGACAACTTTCGAGTTTCTAAAGAAAGAATCTCTTGATTGTTCCGCGAAGTATTGTCCCGAAACTCGTTTCGCTGCGTCGCCACGGATGAAAAACGGTCCCAGGTAATGAGGGTCGAAGTTGCCCGGGAATAAAATAAACTGTCGCGAGTCCGGGAAAACTACTGATCGCCTGGGCGAGCATTAACGTAACTTCGCGAAATTGTTATCGAGTTTTAATTGAGATTTCGTAACGATCCATCTGCGCGCCACCACCGTCCCCCCTCTTCCCCCACTCCCGCCCCTCGGTGATCGCCGCTCATCGAGACCCGTAATTAGACTTCACCGTTTCCGTTCCCCGTGTTTGAATTGCGCGAACTTCCCAGACCCGATACCTAATAATTGTATCAATTCTAAAACCGTTCTGAATGCCTCGACCTCGACTTCCAACCGGCGAAACACCGACCACTATATTTACACCCCACTTTCCGCTGAAATCACAATCACGCCCTTACGTCCCCACCCGCTGTTGCATAGAGGCAATTATTAATAAATAATATTCCTTTAGATTATCGCAACCATTATTATAGTTCTCACGGGCTAAATAGATTTATCGTATCTGAAGCTGTTTTACATTGCATTGCCAAGACACTAGATTCATGCTCAACATTGAAAATCAATTTCATTAATAATTTGATAACAGAAATTGCAAGAACTTCTCAAGATTATTTTATACTATTGCATCAGTTTTATCTAGTTTATATTTCGTGGGGTTAAGTTACTATTAAAATCACAATTGCACGGTGCATCTACTGTACACTCTGCTGAGCATAAGGTTGGTATTTTCATTAATAGTTCTTCTTGCTTGTAATAAGCAAAATTGTAATATTTAATAATAGATGAAACAGCGCTGACTATATTTGCCGCTCACTTTCTATCAAAATCATAATTATACCCTGATATGTAGTGGAATATTTTTATCAATAAATAAAATTCCTTTCGCTTGTGCGATAAAGAAAATTACTATATTATGCATAAAGATTGCAGTTATTTTTGCTTCTAGCAAGTATGACGTTCATTCTCAAAAACCACAGCGACCGAAGGGACCAATAAATTCACCTCGGAACATCAAGAGAGTGACCTAGGAGGGAAAAACGATTGTCCGGGTTAATTAATCAAGAGAGGGCCTCTATTAAATACCTCAGGTGTCTCGAGAGGCTCTAATACAGAGAGCTATTCGGGCTACAAAGCCGGTAAAGCAGGAGCAGCGGGGTGCGGGGGATGCGAATCGAAAAGGACGCGATAATTGATAGCTAAATGGCATCTCATTCCGGAACGAGTAACACCGTCGCTAACTCAGTCGGTCTGTTCTGTGATCGTGCTCCGTCAATCAGACGACTCAGTCACGTGGACAAAATACGTCTCTCTCGCTCTCATGTTGGTCTCTGTCACTCGCTCTGTGCTCTCTATCTCTCTTCTCCTTAATCGATTCACACTCTAGAAGACAAGGCGAATTTAGCGGCGGGTGGCAGTGAGAGGTGAGAGAACCGACGGCGGGAGCTGGTTGGCAGTGACTACCCCTTAGCACCCCCCGAGTAGTAGGCAGCTGGTGCTCCGTCGCTGATTGGTAGTAGCAATTAACGTCCGGTCCTGATCTAACGGCTCTCTGCTGCGCACCAACACGGAAACTGGTCGGGCTACATAGATCATTGTTGCACGAGATGCCATGGTTAGAGGAACTCCGTCAGTTCGTGATGCACGAGGAAGCTGCGGTTTCAATAGATGCCTGAACGTTGTAGCGGATTAGCATACTGGCTGAGACCACAGAGGAAACTGGGTTAGGTTTTAGGAAGCATCGCTACCGTGTACCCCAGACGAGGTTACCTCCGAAGGAGGAAGGAAAGGATACCGAGAGGAGAAAGGATAGGAGAGGAGAAAGGACCTAGACGTTCTCACAAGATAGATAGATGGTGTGAGAGAGAGAGAGAGAGAGAGAGAGAGAGAGAAAGTGCCTTGTCAGTGGATAACGAAGCCTTTTGCCGAAATTTCCCTTCAGGCGAGGGAAGACGCTGATACGGACCACCCCACCGACACGTCCGGAATCTTCATGATGAAGTCCTTTCACGGTGACCTTGTCTAACGCTCTCTACAACCCTCTCCGGACTCGGCGACTTTCCGCCCCGGCGACTTTCCGTCCCGGCATTATCCTCCTCCTCTGCTAAAGAAGGGAAACGCCTCCTCCGACTCCAGAGATTTATTGAAAGTATTTGGAACGTGACGATTATCCCGATAATTGAATGTTGGATTTTGTCCTCGCCAGGAAAGGGTCCGAGATCGTTTCGGGGGCTTACAGCCTCCTCGAGGAATAAAGAATGCTTAATCAGCGACGCGGACTCTAAAATCAATCCTTACGAGCCGGAATCCACTTTTGTTCCCGGGAAATGGGTTTCCAGGCTTTGCGGGCTCGAAACGAGAGAGTTGCAAGTAGTTGCCTAGTAGTTAGAATACTTTTACAACAAATTAACCCAACCGCAGCTATTTTCACTCCAAAACCAAACATTTCCATTGTATATGACTTTGTTCATTTTTGTCAAAGTAAAATATGACTCCCCTTCATTTTTATAGTATGCCTCCCTTCAGGTATAGAGGTACGTACGGCCGCTTACGCGTTTGGGGAGTAGTTTTAATTGTGCGCCCGTCTTGTAGACACCTCCGACAACGTCTTCTTATAGTTAAATATATTTCTTCCACCGACTTCATATAATTATTTTCACATTCCTCTCAATAATTTTTTAATATAAAAGTGATATACTACTTCATACAACACTTCATAAGTTTAATAACGTAAACAATATTTTTAATAATGGTATAGCACTTCTTAGAGTGGCCACTCGATTGCCCAGGGTTTACATATTATATTAACTCTCAGACAACGGGCGATTTTAACTATTTATGCTAGCCATTTTCTTTCATGCATGTTTGGGTCTGTTAAGAGACAAAACAGACTTAGAAATTCCTTTCTTCCTCGAATAATATTTGTTGAAATGACTGACTCATTTCGAATTTGTAATATCACTATATTTAATATTATAAATTATTATGAGAAACTTGAGGAACTAGTCTCGCTGTCGATCTTTTCACACCGCATATTGATAACACCGCCAGATGGCGTCACAAATAGGAATGTACAAATTCTCAACAATATTAATAAATTGAGAGTAATGTATGCATATAAATACATAAAATCAGTAGTCTACAGACAATGTATATTTTGTGTCTTCACTTAAAATGCACGACGACACGATCAAAAATTCCATAGTTTATCCAATTCAATCGAGCAAGATCTTAAGCAACAATGATGGGATGAAAAATCGCCGAATTCATTTTGTGGGACGATTGTCGGAGTTTCGGTACCGCGACATCGCCTGAACGCATTAATACGGCGAAACAATCGTTCGTTCAGGGAACGGAGGCCCCATTAAACGAACAGTCCCGCGAACGACGACTCCGCCGGTCGTCGGCTGACGTTAACGCGAAATACGCGATCGCAAAAAGCTCCGTCACAATTAACGTCGAACGGAATCGCTGGAACTTCAAATACGGGTCGGAAAACGCTGAAAGACCGACGACGCTTTTACCGGCTACGCTCTAATACCGTTTGAAATTCGTTCCGGCAGTCCTGAAGTTAGGAAATCACCATTTCTTTTTTTTCTCTCTCTTCCTCTCTGTCTCGCTTGCTCGCTGTCTCTCTCTTTCTCCCTCAGTTTTTTCAGAGCCCGGTTCATGGTAGTTTTAACCCGGTTCGTACTAACGAGCAAACACGGCTCCCGCTCGTTCGTATGCAATCGTCTGACCCACTGACATGTCCTGGATGAAAGTGTCGGTGCGCGCGCGGTCGAGAGAAAGATAGGCACACACACACGCACACACATACACACACACACACACACACACACACAGAGAGAGAGAGAGAGAGAGAGAGAGAGAGAGAGAGAGAGAGAGAGAGAGAGAGAGAGAGAGAGAGAGAGAGAGAGAGAAAGAGAAAGGGTTTGTAGGAGACGGTGGTGGCCCGGCTGCCATGCCGTCGGGCTTCGATAATGACGACAGTGCCCTGGGAAGGCGAGCTTAACCAGCAACCAGATATCGAACGAGTTAACGATACGTTAACGATTCCTGGCCCCGGCGCGGCGTCATCTACTCGCGCGTGGCCAACAGAACCCAGGAACAAAGATAACGTGAACTGCGGCTGATAACACCGGCCCGGGGATTAGAGGTCGCCGCCTGACGTGCCGATAAGGAATGCATTGACATTTTGCAGTAGCCTGCCAACCGCCGCTACCCACGCCCGCCTAGCGAAACCTTGCATTTACGTCGAATAATCGAATTTCCAACGGGCTCTCTTGCATACTCCAAGTTACACCAGCCCCGTCTCAAAGGGAATATTCAACTTCCGACTTTCCGAACTTGCTGCGAGAGTCCTGCTCGAAAAACCGTTGCAACGATGCTGCGGAAATGATAACAGATGTTTCTGACTGGTCCTGGTTCTCGGATGGAGCTATTTGATTTTAATCTCAGAGAGACGATATTTTAGACATAATGTTGGAAATGTCTTTACATGGGTACGTTATTTTGTAAACTGCACTTTACGCCGTATATACTTCATTACTATTATAAAGATGCTAGTCTAAATAACGACACAGTGTTTCCGCGAAGCCTGTATTTAACTATGTGTAAATAATGAAAACTTTGCAAAGTTGCGATCTGCTCAGGCTAGCTCATGGACTTATAGAGATAGAGTACGCGGCCCGTACGAAGCGTTATTGAAGCCTAGAATGGCGGCAGGATGTATTTCTATCTCACTCGCACACCGATAGTTGGTGGGGGCTCAGGCAAAAAGCGCATGAGGGGAAATGTAATAAATGTAATACCATTTTTTTTTTTAAATAAAAAATATACTTTCACTTAATAACGCACGTGGCACGTGTTTTTTCCTGTAAGCACAGAGCAGCACAGAGTCTATATAAATAGAAGCAAGTAGGGGAAGCAGAATCTCTCTCCTTCAACTCGTCAATCAGAAAGAGAGCGCACCACGACCAACTATTGCTCTCTCTCTCTCTCACTCTTTATATCCCTCGCCGCCATTGTGGGCTTCAACGCTTCGTACAGGCTGCGCAGTCTATCTCTATAAGTCTATGGGCTAGCTGCTTCTACCGGACTGACGACGGTCCTGACTTTATGCCCTCGCCTGGGCCCTTCCGTCCTTGGGTAAAACCGCCCCTTACGCCTTATACCTAAGATAGACCCTTATACCTAAGACGCTATGGTATCGTATTCCAACACATAATATGGAACGCTATGTAAATTGTGAGACTGTTCCTAGTTGGAGAATGAAGCTATTTAATTTTAATACATTACGTTTTATATTTGTGATTGGTGTGTTTCTGAAATATGTCGAGATTCGTCGAGATGCTATGACGTGATAGTGATAGTCAGATATGTTGGCAGAATTTGATTCATCACATAGATTCATCGTGTGCTGTATCTGTTCTTCAGCTGATGCATACTATTACAGTTTTGCAAGCATTGTTATAGAATATGAATTGTTTTTACAATGTGCCGAGAAAAAAATTAGTAGAGACAGAGCTACTCTGAATTAATTGTATTTTCTATTCCCTTTCAACGATGACTATGACAAATAATCCGAATCGTCTTAAAATCTGTATTGTCTGAACAATTTTCAAAGTACTATGTGGACTATTGGTTTGGAACTGCAATAATGACATGGTGTCATACATCTATCATAAAAAGTTACTGCCACTTTAAGTAATGTATTGTGCGGACCAGTTTTCAACAATGTGGAGCAAAAATTGGGGTTAAAACGTGACGGCATAATTAGAGCCTTGAAGGGCAAAGTGGCAGGGTATTTAGCCCCTATCTGCCGTGCAACAAAGTAGCCTTATTTTAAAGAGCTTCATACGTGTGAACCAGAGTGCGTAATTGTTGCGTTTAATTACAGTGGTTAGCGTGTGTGTAATTACAGCCGGTGGGGGACCGCTTATCAGATTCCGGTCGTTTTGTAAATTACACGATACCGTGAAGTGTGTGTCTCCGTCTATAATTTTTTCCGTCTCAACACAGTTTTTTCCGATCGTGTGTTTTATTCGCTATCGTGCACACTACGTCAAAACGTTTCCCCTATTAAACGACACCGGTTAGGCTCTCGCTTCGGATCAAAGCTAGGTGTCGGTCGATTACTTTCATTCATTAGCAGCGGTGACATTAAAACGTTAACACCGCGGCTGTTTGCTTTGTATGAAACACACTTTACTCGCTCTGGCCACATCCATCATTCGCTCGCACGAGGAGTAATTAGGGTCGTCAATTTTTCGCCCGGGGTTCCCGAGGGTGGAAGCGTGACACGTGATCTGAACCGCTTGGTACGCGACTATTAATAAACTTGAAAACATCGTTTTTGAAAGTTTAGATTGGGATCTAGGGACTAAGACACCGCCGTGTGCTGTCTGTCATACACGAGCTTGTTAGCCTCTAACTTATTACTCGCTCTCTCCTTTTCTGCATGAGCATTATACTTCGTTGGAAACTTTCTAGCTGCACCCTTCTTCTTCTCTTTTACCTTCGCTGGTATCCTTAGTCGCGGGGATATGTCGACGCAGTTGATCCTGCGATCGTTAGGTCACGGTGTTTAATCAAGTTTCTTTCATAAGTGGTTCACAAACAGGAGATTACAATTGTTGTTGGGGCAACTTCGGACCCACCAAAAGTGATTTAGCTGCGAGGATAGGAGGTCTTCGTAATCTTCATGGCGCAATAAGAAACTATGTGAATATGGAATGGGATGATGTTTTGTGAGACATTTACTGCTCCGAAACTGCGTTTCAATATTTCATCAGTGCTTAGGCTAAGGCTCTTTATGCTTATGCTGACTCTTCTAGAGGGATTTGAGAGAATGCAAAAACGCATCACATTTTGGGAGAGAATTACATGGATTTTCATGAATGTATTCATCTCATAAATTCAGTGTACTGGTTAGGACCTGCAGCATAAAATATGAAAATGTACTTCGTTAAGCCACATATTTTAAGTATTCAATCCTCGTTTCATCAAATAAATTGCTTCGATTTCACAGAACTTTTGCGACAGATCATTATACAAAATAATAATTGTCCAAGTCAACTGTAAAAAATAGAAGTTAAACGAAAGTTTATCTCCTGTTTTAGTAATTTTAATAAGTCACATACAACATCATTTCATTTTTTCTAATATCCGTATTTGACCAATCGATGTTTGTCATAAATGCATAAAATCTGCAGTATATAATTCCGTAATTATTAAAAATCTGTGGTGTTAGTATTTCTTGCAAGGATCCATAGGCACTCAATGTAACAATTCCTGTTGATCCACTTAGAACGATTATGCATTCATTATAATAATGAATAGATCAGATTCAAAACCGAAAAGACATTAAAACAATCGAAGGATATTATTATATTATTTTATCCACTTTTCAAGACGATTAAGAGAGGAAATACATGTTTATCAACCTTCGGTTTCCTACAATTGAATCGTGCAATTTTCAGTTCGCTTAAAAATCTGCAGTCTAGAAGTGTCATTTTCGAGGCATCGAAGCTAGCCAGAAAAATCTATAAAGCGATCGGTCGGTTCTTCCGACTCGGTAATATCCATTGTAGGTCGATCAAAAGAATGTCTGCGAAGGCGCGAAAGTTATGAGAACACTTCGGTCCCGGCCCAGTACCCATTCACAAGGTATAACGCGTGGATGGAGGTATCAGCATCGACGGTTGCTGTTTCAGCTGTTTACAAGTGCCGCGAATACCCGCCCCGTCGGCCCCCTTTTGACCTGGTCTGCCGTTCCGTTAAGCCGTAGAGCAAAGGATTAGGTCTACAGCGCGGAAGTCACCAGCAAGCACCCTTTCCACCCCCTCTTTATCTCGGTGAACCCGCGTTCCGCCACTCCCACGCACGAATAAAGGCATGAACGCGAGAGAGACAGAGAGAGAGAGAGAGAGAGAGAGAGAGAGAGAGAGAGAGAGAGAGAGTGAGGTGCGGGGTGGCCGGGTGGTCGGGGGTGGGGGAGAGTGGCGCGCATATAGGTGCGCGCTTGCTCGTTCCGCGAGCTGATGATGCAAATTCAAACCTCGTGGCGCAAAGATGGCGACCACGGGTGTCTGACTTTGGCAAGGCACCAAGTCGTTCCCGCGGGACCAGCTAATTGGATGAGGAAGAATCCTTTGATAATTAACGCGGCACGCGTCACCCGGCCTCTGTCAGCCTTTTTCGTCGGCTACGGTGTCTCGTATTTTCGAGGAAATACGACGCGAGCAGCCACCGGAAGCTGCGCGTTCGCTGAATAGCTCGTTGATTACGTCCCGCATTTACGCTCCCGGAGAATTTTAATTCGATGTCGCGCTAATCGAACGGCCAAGTCTAAATTGCAAGAAACGTTCACCGGAACGCCCCATTTTCTGCTCTTCATCTCGCTATTTTCACCGAGTTCTTACACGGACGGATCTGCGATAGCTGGTCCCGATAATCCTTAACTGGTACAGTGGGGTCTCTCATGACCCCAACAAAATTTCTGTACAGTTTCACTGCTGTATTGTACGATAATTGCACATTATATCGAGTTTCTTTAACTCCTTTAGACACGTTTGGATTATTTAGTCATGAATTGTATACATAAAGGTACCTGAGAGAATTCATACAGAATTTTTAAGAGGTACGATATTTTATAATCTGAGTTAACACTGTGCCATTTAAGGATTTACACACATTTGAGTCGAATTTGTGTTGATTCTCCTGAGCTTTTTCGTATTTTCTAAGAAATGTTTCATTTTGCAATACAGTGAGGCGAAATTCTTATTTTATTTCGATTTTATGAGAACCTCATTGAACAAACAGATTTTTATAAGACTTGGTGGTGATTGGAACAGACTCGTTTTAGTCGTATATTAAATAATTGATTGGATTATACATATGTTGGGAGTCTTTGTATCGAATACAATGTATTCTTCCTAAGAGGTTCCGTCGGTAGATAAGTATAAAAATACGGGACATCGTAAAAGAAACAACAATGATTTGTGTATTTCTTAAACGACTGAAACTAAAACAGTATTGACATGATTACGTTATGGTTCTCTTTGTGATAAACAAGTTTTATTCGAAAAATTGTTCTCTTGCTCTCCCGGTTCCAGATGATATTAGTTACTCTTATTGGTCTGCTAGATAGACGTGATCAGGATATATACTTTTTCGTATTAAACAACTTTTATTCGAATTCGTGGTTCTAGTGACATTTAATATTTTTATTGGTTTGTTATGTTGGCTTTATGGGGTTGCTCGATGGCGTTCATAATATAAAACTCCTTCTTTCTCTTTAGAAGTTATTGCCAAGCTAAAAAATTCAACATTAATCAGTCTTTTTCTCATTAACACTTTGACTTTCGTGTCTGATATATGTGGGCAATACTATTTTTCGATTGAACTTGAAAAATACGAATTTTTTAACATTAATTTATAGCAATTGAAGTTGAATAAAAATCTCGTTCTTCTACTAGGTTCTTCCATTAAAATAAAAATAAGGTGAATACCGTATTAAAGTGTATTATTAATATACATAGAATCCCATAACATCAGGATTGTAACTAATTTATTCTAATAAATATATTCTAATAAATGTATTATAATAAACGTATTATAATAAATGTATTCTAATAAATGTATTCTAATAAATGAATTCTAATAAATGAATTCTAATAACTGCATTTTGATTAATGCATCCTAATAAATGCACTGTAAATTGTAAGGAATGGATTGCATTAAATCTGCAGCCTAATCAAAGCCAACATTGCACATTGTATCGTTTCTCTGAGAAAACAGGCTACAGCAAACAAAATAAAGACACTCTATCTACCGCATAATTTGCAATTGCATAAATAAGGGTCTCTCGGTAATTCGCACGGCACCGATACGGACCGAGCTGCCCATACAATAAATACAGCGAATTTTTGGCGAATCCGTAGCGGCGAAAATCACGGAGTATTCGAAAATCCGCGTAATCTGAATAGCCAGGACCCCGTGCACGGATGGTTATAATAAAAAGTTGTCCGCTATCTGCTCCAGTTTAGAGCAGGATCGTGATAGCTTTTTAACATGTGTATCATAATTGTCGCAAAAACAAGCCGAAAAAAATGGAAATAGACTCGGGCCAGTGGTTGACGAAGGTCTGGCGAGCGTCCAAGTAAAAATGTCGAGGTGATTTGGCAAGCGTGTTTGTTGGTCGATACTGTTGTACGATCCCGCCGCGAAATTCCACGAGGCAACCGGGCAGGTGTACTACCCGTATGATCAGTGCCCTAAACTGGAGCGAATACGAGCCGATGATTCCTAATCAATCAGCTGTATCTGACCGTCAAAGTGGCCCTGGGTTCTACGGATTCGCCGTCGGGTCGCGTCGCGTCGTCTCGTAGAGCGTCAAAGCGGTTGCTATCAGAGCCGAATTATCGGCGTTACCTGCCGCGCGCATGAATTCGTGCGGGTTGCAACGTGCATATATCCCCGGTTGCAACGGTGTGCATTACGGTTCTCGGTAGTTCCGTGCCGAGCAACTTTGTCGTTTTCGATTACGACCCGGCCAAGAGTGTCGACTTCGAAACCACCCCGAAGTTCCCAAACTCGTTTCGCTACAATATCAGCCGCGGCGCACTGTATCAATATAGCAAATGAAATATTTACTTCGTTACTGTGATGCAAATGCTGTCGATACTCGAATTCGCCGGAGTTCGCCAACTATGCGGCCGACGATGAATAATAGGAACTCCGGTTTATGGAATCATTCCTCTGGCCGTCCACTACAAGCAACGAAATTGACTTTTTCTTTCTTTCTTTTTTTTTTTTTTTGATCGAAGTTGCGTCTTTCGGCCGGGGAAATTGGAAACGACGAAAGAAGGCAGAAGTGGTTTTCCAATTTGTGATACTCAGTGATTTCTTCTTTTTTTAATTCGGCATAAACAATCTTCACTATGAGGGCGAACTGCTAAATAACATCATTCGAATATACTACAAATTGAAGTATCTGTAAAATCATTAAAAAATTTTTTTTAGATATCGATCCACTATAGAGTTAGAGAATAAAGTTTCCCCTTTACAACGTTGCAAAAAATTTGATCTACGATTTTTTTTTTAGCCGTTCTATTGAACTTTGAATGCAAGGTTACACAAAGACTTCGTATGACCGAACTTGTTTGTTACACAGAACAGCTAAAAAAAATCATAGATCAATTTTTGAGGTCTCGTTGTAAAGGGAATACTTCAAATCTCCTGATCCATAAAAGATTCAGTCACCGGAAAAATTGTTTAACGTTTCTAGAGGCGTTTCTATTCCTATCATTCCCGAAACACGTATTTTCAGTTTCTCACCCACACTATCGTGCTAAAAGAAAAAGTGAACGATCCGGGTATACAGCTAGAAGTTGTCCAGCTTTAAAATGAATCCAGGTTTATCGCTGTACGACTATTTGTTACGGAATTATAAATTATTGAAGATCAAATGAGAATCGAAAGTGTAGCGTGCAGCTTTTTTAACTAGAATTTCACCAGTTCGAATTACTTGATAACGATGTTAATCCGTCAGCGACGGGTTTGAAAACGCTAAGAGTGCACGTAAGTTGTGCGATAATTAAGTTAGCAGTGGCTGTTGCAAAATGAAGAGACGCTGTTCCGGTTTAAACTAACTTGGAACAGCCGGCGAGGGGAGGGGTGGGGGGTGCGAGCGCGAGCGGGGTACGGGTTATAGCCGGAAGTCACGTTCCCGTCGTTAAGGTCGGTATTAACATATAGATAAATTCACTCGGCGGATTCTAGTACGCCTTAGAAGAGTCGGCAACTTTTTTAATAAAAGACAGAAAGTTTCGGAACATCCGCTGTTCTCAGCTCGGTCGGGAAGTGCCTCCAGTATAATTAATTATGGAGCTGGGGAAGTACTCTTAATCGTTTGGATACGATCGACCATTCTCCCTGCATAATAGTTTATAAGCTTTGCATTTATAAGTGATAAGGTCTCGAAACTTCGGCGAGACTGTTCGGGAGATAGACACTTGCGAATAGACCCTTTTTTACACGAACGAGTCGAGGGCGCCTGGGAGAAGTTCGTTTGCGAGACTGTTCCTTCTGAGATTAACACCTTCGCTGTTTCTCGGCGTAACGTTGTCGGGGAAGTTTTAAACCTTCTCTGTAACCGCGAAAATTTTACAACGGTGGAGCTATGACGTTGGTCGCAAGATGGCGGAAAAATGCTGGAGAGCTCGGAGGAGATTTGAGGAAGAAGATTTTTTAAAGTATCAAGAATATTTTCATCGAATAACTAGATAATACATTACAGTGTAAAATAGCGGGAAAAAATATTATTTCCACTGATCTTTTGTTATTTAAAATGTCTTCGATTATTATGTAGTCTTTATATTCTTCGATAATTCAACTGCCGAATGATTTCAATATCAATTACAGTGAGTGACCGAATTATTAAAGCCACTGTCGTGTTGCTAAATGTATGTGTATTCATAATTGCCAAGCATTAATATGTACTTCATAGAAGAACAATAAGAATTCAATACAGTAAAATTTTCATTTAACAATTGATTGCTTGATGCAAGTAGTTCTAACAATTCGAACACCCAGTATATACATTGATCTAACACAGTCTCTATCACTTAAACATCATCAGCAACCCCTAACATTGAAATGAATACTAAAACTATGATAAAATATTATGAGAATAGTTTGTAGCAACCCTTAACATGTTAGGTGTTGAATATCAAGAAGTTTCCACAGAATCAAAATATTAATTCAATTTGTAAAACCAAGACCAGAGAGCTCAAATTGATCACAGTGGATACAACTTTAATTCTGTCGTATTCTAAAAATACTAATAAAGCGAGCTCCATTCGAATCTATCACAATAAAAATTTATTTGTAAAATTAATTTCCCGGTCGAAGATCAGCATCGCTAATTTAATGAAATTAATGTAATAATTGTGGGGAAATATTGAGTGAGCATACGAATGGCACGACCATGTTCTGGTGGTTATGGCTGCCCCACAGACCAGCAAGAGCGTTCGATCGCACTCAGAATGGCCGTACGTGCGATTCTTGTTCCACCCTGCGTCACGAGCGTCGATGAAACGTCTGTTATCAAGGTAGGGGCGCGTGAACACGCACATTACGTTCACCGTTCCTCAGGAACGTGCGTACGATAAGGGTGCTCACGATCTCAAGGCCTGTTTCACGAGCAACACGTTGCAAGCCTAATACGTACATCGAGCCGTAATTGGCCAGATGCATATAGCCTGAAGCGCACGTGCAACGCACGATCGCGTGTTATTTATTAACGTCCGCCGGCCCACGTTTCAGATGTCAACGATAACGACAATTCAATCGTTGTGCGTGCGCAGTCAAACGCGTTTAGCTCCTTAACCTCGCGAAACCTAACTGCACTCAGTTTATTTCAACAGCTAGTTATTTTTATCAAATATACTTTTGAATTTTTTAATAAATCATAGAATGTGTTCGCTAGCAGTATTTCTTTCGCTTTTTAACTTCCTTAAAATGTATTAAGCTTTCCTGAAATAATGAAACAATTTAGCACATGGATAACATGTTGTATACTATTTTGAACAAGCTCTATAAAATAAATTTGACTAGCTTTAAATTGTTTTATTCTGATTACAGAGTTTAATCTGCTGTGGTTCTTGGTTGAATTATACATTGAAAATAATACAAAAGGGTCTATGCAAGTAGCTACAATTTTCATAGAATTTTCTAAAATATAAAATTGTCTTCAATAAAATATAGACTTGATCCGTAAATATTACATAATCATGACGATGATGAAGAAATAAAACTGTGGGTGGGTTGAAAAAAAACGTACTAGGGTTGCATATCCTTTCTCATTTATCGTGGAGGTTGTAATTCATCCGTGGCACAATGTCCACCTGTGAAAATGATAAATTACTGTCACAAATGAATACGGCATTTCAATTAAATCTCGATTGTATTTTATAATGTGTTCTATTAGGTGGGTCTTAAAATTTCAGCCTACCTACTATGAATATCTACTAAGAATGATAGGTTTCTGATCAAATATATTCAGTGTATATTTTTCTAGTGGTTTCTACAATTTGAACACACTTCTTTCCTACCTCGAAGGACGATTACCAATCGACTGTCACCACACTTTGGGAAAAGACTGTTCCCTTAACATTATAGGTAGAAAATGGGAACGAGAGCTGACGAAGACAGAGCGAAGCATTGCGATACATGAAGGCGAAATAAATTCGTGTCTAACATTTGCCGACTTTGATTAAAACGACTTCTCGCCGACGCGACGCCGTTCTGTAAGTTCTGCTCGCCACGCAATTTTTAAACACCCTTATCGTCCCGCGAAGGGAGAAAACGGACCTACGGGTAGGGAAACGTCGAGGACAATTTGTGTTACAAATAGCCGTGGAATGGTGTAATAGGTAACAAGAAGAAAACTAAGCGATCACATTAATTGCGTCCAAGGGAGCCGAGCTTTTTCTTGCCGCCCTCCCTCGATGAAATGTCGAGAAACTCCCAGGAGAGGAATTGCCTCGATTTGTTACTAATTTGGTCAGTTTATACTTTAATACACTCCGCGCCATCAATACTACTCGCCGAACAGGTTTCATCTGTTCCTGATCGAAGCGAAATTATCCCCGACTATCAACGGAGGATTAATATCTTTCGGCTTAACGTCTGTTCATCCCGAAATGAACCTCACGTTTGCATCGATTCGACCGCGATAGAAAACCTCCATTACGCCATTGGCGCATCGATACACGTCCTGCTCCCGTTCTACGACTTTCAGGATTCTATCTGTATCGCATAACTCCTTGCAAACATTTTTCAACACTGGAGTTCCTGGTGTTATTGTCGGAAATGTTCACCTGTGAAATTCAAGTTGCCATAATTTCGTGAAAAACAATCATAGGACAATCATTCCAGTCTTATTTCAAAGCACAAACCCTCTACTTTCGAATCTCTTAATTAAATTTTTTCAAAGACGCAGTGCTATCAACTGCAAAAATGGAAAAAGATCCTGTTTTCGAATATTTTTGGTCGGCGGTACACCTTCCACTGAAAGTTAAATCAAACGACGACAAAAAATTGTACATTACATTTTCAAAAGTGGTTATAAAGGGGATATTCCATTCTTCAAATTCGTGATAATTTTATTTCTGAAAAAAATTTTTTCCAAGTTGGTACTGTCGTTTGAATTCGAAAGATCTTCCAAGATGCTTCTGATGTTCTTTCCGGCACAACAAATTTAGAACTCTGTGATTAAAATCGACAGTGAATGTAGAAATTCAGAGCTTGACTAATTCGACGAGGACTTTCTCCAGGTCGATTTTCTGTTCGATCATGTTCTTCATCGTCCGGTGCCGATAAATCGTGATTGGTTCGGGGAAGTTCGATCCTCCGTTTGCCGGACCGTCCGTCGCGTTCTGAGGACCGGGCGATAATATTGAATTTGAATCGGCATCATGCAAATCGATGCGCGTTTCATATTCAATGAGGCAATTAACGTATACGCGGTTTCGCGTTGGTGGGCTCGCGAAAGGGCAGCGGGGTGGAAGGACGGACCGTCTCCACATAGATTCAGGTATAGCCGGGCTATTTCCTATTGAAATATTAATCGTAATGCGATAGGATAGCCAACAACCACCGTGAAATCCATCGCGTGATTCCTCGGTCGGGTTTCAATCGGGTTCCCCCGGCTGATCGATTCCCATTAAAGCGCAAATCGCGGCGGACTTCGTTCAGCCGGTATACCCACGCGACAGACGAAAAAAACGACCGAAAAGAAGAATAAAAAAAAAAAGAATCGATCCACCCCGTTGTTCGACGTATTAGAAATGTACCCCAACGTTGGTTGAACAGAGAACAAATACAAAACAAAAATCGCGATCGTTGCCCGGGGAAACCGTGACGAAAGGAATTCGTGGCGATTCAGTTTTAAACGCGGAATTGTTATTGATAACGGCGGACCAATTGAAATTGATACCAGAATCGATCCCCGGGACAATCAATGGCACAATTTCTCTCGTTTCGATTTTTTCTTTTTCGGGAACCCGTGTTTCGCCTGGCACGAATAAATGTAAAAATTGATAAGGCGTTAAAGATGAACGACGATAACGATGAATTATTCGAGTGTACATCCATTGCGCGGGTTACTGCGTTATTTCTACTGCTCTGTGACTTCGAACCTGTGATAAAATACTGCTTTGTAATCGTTTTTTAAACGTGCTTCGTTTAAAAATCGTTGTAACGCATTGTGAATGTCCATTTAATTAAATTCGGGACACAGACGAGTCTGTAATTAACATAGTTAGTCGTACATTCATACGTCGTTCAATATTTCATTCATGTCCTTTCTCTTTTCTATAAAATATTTTACTGCATCAGGTTACTAAAATTTCATTCTTCCTTTAATAACTTGGATGAATTGGCAGTAATACACGTTCCCAAATTCTTTTAATCGTTTCACTGTTCAAGTTAAAATCCACAGTTTAATCATGATACATAGCATTATATTCTGGAATGTATGACGTTTAATAGTTATAATTCTGAAGGCTATTATTGAAACAAACCGTGGTAACACATGTATTAAAAACTGGCATCGTAATAGTTCTGTGCGAAAACAGTCTAAGCATAGAGAAATTTTTTTCAAAAATTGTAATTGGTCGAAATTGTAGAGAAAATACTAAAAGTTGCATTTTACAACATTTTTATGTGGGTCTATATTGAAAATTTCAGAAACATGTTTTGTAAAAGTTTTATCGAACTCGGTTGATGTGGGAAGAAACGATAGGCATTGAAAGATGTATCCTTAGATTTATTGCAGTTAGTAGCCGAAAATCGTGAAAAATTGCAATTTCTTACCATCTTTAAACGATTTTAATGAAATTTTCAGACTATGTTTAATTGATACAGATCTACGAAACGTGTTTTCTACATTTTCAATATGAGCCCACATAAAAAAGTTGTAAAACACAACTTTTAGTATTTTCTCTGTAATTTCGACCAATTGCAATGTTTTCAAAAATTCTTTTCACGTTACGCAACAAAACCGATTGTTCTAACTTCTCAAAAAAATCCAAAGTTGTATGGTCGAATATTAAAAAAGTTATCGTCTTTTTAAGAGTGTCCGAATATTAGTGGGAGTCACTGTACGTAATAATCAAAGAGACTAACCACCACTTTCTTCCACAAATCCAACACCGTATATCTCCAGACTCGGACCAATTAAATCGCAACACGGGCACGAACAAATTTATTCCATAATCCGCCGCAACGTTCCCAATAATCGCGTAACAATAAATCCGAAATGGGTTATTGCGACGCATCTGGTAGCTCCGGTGTTAAATCCTTAATTTACCGAGAAGGTTGATAAAAATGGTTACTGTACGTTAGACTACAATATCGGTTTCCACTGTCAGCCGGCTTATCAGCAAAAACTTGAAATCCGTCGTTTCGCAGCCGCTTGTCCGAACGAACGGTTCGATGGGCGTTAACTATTTTTGCGTTTCGCGTCAGGCCGGGGTTTCGCTTTAACTTCGTCCACGTGGCGGCTTGTGTGTCAGGTGAAATTACTCTGGTCCCATGATTTTAATCCGGCAGCGTCGTGTGTGCCAGCTTTCGCTGTCACGTTACCATTACGACTGACGTGCCGTCGCCTCCGTTGCGTTCACTACAAATTACATTCTTCCCTTTTTTAGGTTCGCAGGACATTTTGTGTAGCTGGGAAATATCTTAGCTTATTTTAGATTTGAAATCAATAAGCATAAAAGCTCCACTGTCCGAAGAAAGTACTATTATATTATTTGGATATACGGTAAAACCTCGATTATGCGAAATAAACAGGGAAACATGACTGCGAATATCAGCACAGTTACTCTGTTATATCGCTAGATTTTCTGTTAATATATATTAGGTTTGCATTCAATGCGAATTCAGACTAGTTTTGCAAAAGGGAAATGGAATGGGTAAATAAGAGGAAGCTTGAGAAAATATATGACAATAATGAACAGATGTTTTATGTTCGTGTTACCTAACAATGTTAAACGTGCACATTGCAAAATAGAATCTTCTAGAACAACCTAATACAATAAATAATGTTACATGTAGATTTCCTTTTGAAGTATAGATAAGCGAGGTTAGACTGTGATTAAAAATCATATGACACGCAAAAATGTTAAAACTGACGTGGCTCTCTATTGCGTTTGCACTGTTACAGCTGGCATTCCACGCTACCGGGAATTTTGTTCGGAAATTGCACGCCTTTTGCGCATTCCGCCTTATAATAATCGTAACGCGTGTGCAACCCGCCAATTCGCAATCCGCCGGTTCTCGGAAACCGCATGGTTTAAGCCCGCACAGGCGCTTGACCGTTTCACGAGTCCTTTTGCGTGCTTCGTCGTGATACTACGCTCGTTCCGGAAGCGCGCAACCATAATAGAGGTGCTGGTAATCTCGCTGTATCGCGGAATGTATCGATTGATCGTTTCCATAGCTTTTTACCTGCCCGTGGCTTCCATTTAGTATTTTCAAGATTACTTTCGTTGCTTCGCTTTGGAACGCTCGAGTCTTTCATCAATGATTACGGTGTTGTCTCGATACATGTCAAGATTGAGGGACTAAAATGTCACTTATATCGCGTAAAGCAAACGAAACATCAACGTCAGTATAGCGGTGAGACAATACTAATAAAATGATCAAACTGTTTTCTTTCGTATATTTTTTTTATGAAAACTTATACCAACATATTCGCGATATTTTTCTGATTAAAACGATACCAAACATGACATAGCTTCTATCGCATTTACTCGTTTAATTTACAATATAATAGAACCTCGATTATCCGAACCGTCGATAAAAGAATTAATATCTTCCGGAAAATAAGATGAAACATAATAAAATAAATGTGATGTTTAAACTGATTTAAAAACTCAGATTTCGCTGCTGTGCTATCTACTTATTGATTTTTTTTTACCATCCACTTATCTTGTTGATTTCAGGGTCTGTAAAATGGAGTACGGCGCAGAGACGACGCAGTATTTCCGCGATTGAAAATATCGATCCTTTCAACGTTTCTAGAAAAAAGTTGAAGCGATCCGGAAACTGGTTCGCGTTACGAAGTAATATATGTAATGTTAAAGGGAAGTTTCTAGGAGGACAACTTTATTCTTCACCGACGACGGGAGAAAGATATGAAATATTCCGAGCCGGACCGTCGACCCTTCTCGTTTCTACAGAAATTGAACGTCTATCGGAATAAGTTTCCACTTCCCGGTGCGTCGATAACTAATATAGATTATTATTGGAATAAATTACACCGAGAAGCCGAGCATGCGACGACGACTGGGACCGAACTTTCGGAAATTAAAAGTGGCTCGATCCACTTTCTGGCGAGTTGACTAATAGCCAGCGATTTTCGCTGGTAAGCAATGTCTGATTTCGCTGCGTGCACATTCAGTACTCGTAGTAATGCATTTATATTATTTTTCGAGTGTTTTCAATTTTGAACATATGGTTCAATCATATTTATTATTGCGAGGAAACTTAAAAGCCCGAACATCGGAAATAAAAAATATTATTTGGTTCTAAAACAATTTACAAAACATATCTAATGCATAAGTAATAGCATCATATAAGTTAGCCCCCCACTTTTAGAATTATGGTAATTTCAACAGTTGTGCTGAATTGTGCTAAGTTTGTGCTACATTGTGCTAGAATATTAAAACTGTAATATAAAAATACGGAGGGGCTAACTTCTACGAGGTGATACTAAGTGATACATGATAAATTTACTGAACACTATGTTTACGGGATAAAATGACGGCCGCTATTTTTAATTTGCGATTATTGAGATTGTAAAGATACATTCGCATGGAATAATTAAAAAATATTTATTTCTTTGGGTATGTGCTATTTAAATGGCTAAAAATTTGGATAGATTCGTTCGTTATTTTTTCAAAGTAATGTACAATTTAGTGCTGCGTGAATCTTTATATATCATTCGTTCGATGCAATCTCGATTTTACCAATAATATTACGATCGCGTAGACAATAATTCTGTTGTTTCGAATGTAAGGCAATTTATTTCGAACGTGCACAGCTCACTCGAGAAAGTTCCTTTTAAGTTTCATACGAGCCCGATCTCGACTCGCTAATTCATATAAAATTCCTAGCAGAGTTGCAATTTAATTTCAAACGTAGTTCAACGTGGATCCATAGCACTCGAAGAAAGTCTTTCTGGAGAGACTCGCGCAGAGCGGTCAAGTATCTTTTTTCGGATCCACTGCGGCGCGTTAAATACGCGACTTCAATTTCCCAGTGCAATTATTCTCGCGCGCAAAAACTCGCGGTCCCGGGTGAAATTACGCTGTAATATCAATTCGTGCAGCGACGGCGGCGGCGGGGAAATCAGTGTTCGGAGACAAAGGAGAAGAAAGGTTGGTGGAGGAAAGAGAGAGAAGAGAGTCGGGGGAAGAAACGGAGCCACGAGGATTTCGCGTTTCCGTGAGACCGCGGTTACGAATCCGTGAAGCGAGCGAGGAGAGTCAGCGAGGAAAAGAGAAAGAGAACGAAATAGAGTAAAAGAGGAAGAGAGAGAGAGAGAGAAAGACAGAGAGCGAGCAGGAGACGGGGCAGAATCGGCGAATTGTTTTAATAAAGCGGCCGCGGAGCGTAGAACGGTGGTTGGATCCGGTAATTGACTTGGAAACTCACGCCCGGCCGTTCAACGTGGACCGTGGATGGGGTTGAAGAGGCGGGAAAGGGGACCGCCACGAGAGAAATATTTAAATTCCTTCATTACTCGCTCAAAGAATCGCTAATGCTAGATGGAATCGCGTGGAATATGATTATTCTACTATTTTAACAGCCCGTAGCGTACCCCCGTCCCCTGGCGGCCCCCGTAGTCCTCGAATCAAATTATTTTTCCGTCCTTCAGGCTCGTATCCGTGCCGTCGAAGTAATTACCGTGTCCTCGAAGCGAATCTCAAATTGATGACACCGTGGCAGCCCGGCTACACCGTCGGGGACGTCGGGGACGGATTAGAGACGTCGCGGCGCCGGGTATTCATTTGAATTATAGCGTGACTTCAGCCTAACTCGACGAGGACGCTCGAAATTAACTGCTACGATATGTCCCGTCAAAATATCGCTACGCTTGTTTTATTTTATTACATGCTAATCGGCTTACACCTGGCAAGGACTGCTAGTTAACGTTGTTAGCGTCTTGGGCTTCTACCGGCCCGGCATTGTTGCGCAATTCGCGCTTCGCGTTTGAACAGTAATATTGTTACTACCTTGTGAGTGGACCGTCAGATCGGTTCGATTCGATTATTTATGGAGTGTAAAAAAGTCGAACAAAAAAGTTGTTAAAATAGTGCAGGAAGTATGCTCTGAAAATTGCTACTTTGTTCGATACGGTACTCATACAGGTTTTCCTTGGTTGAATCAATTTTTATGCTTTAACTAGTAGGTAAAATATAAATAAAATGCTGGAAAGTATGTGCTTCGGATCATGTTCCTTACGATTCATCGCATACCACATAGAATGATTATATTCCTAATGAATTCAAACTACCATAAGCAAAATGTATTAAACGTGCCGCACATTAAAAAACATGCTTTTCGAATCAATCGGTGACGTAACAGAAAGCATGGCAGAAAAATTCAGCAGGAATCTAAGAAGGTTATCCGACCTAACATAAAAACCTGATCCTTGCAACTCAATGTATTCCATCCTTCTGAACCGATCGATGAAGCAAGAGAATGCGTGCCTGAAGAATTTGCCAAGAATCGTAGACTGTTTCACGAATTCTGCAATGATTAACAGACCCAGTTCAAACTCGTGTAGCTGAATGTGCCCTACCTTTCTAAATCGATCGATGAAGCAACACAGCTCGTGCCTGAAGAATTTTCCAACAAACGTAGACCGTTTCATGAATTTTCCATTGATTAACAGACCTAATTGAGACCAAAGCTTTGCAGTTCAATGTGTCCGACCTTTCTGAATCGATCGATGAAGGAGCACAGTTCGTGCCCGAAGAATTTGCCAAGAATTAGACGATGTCAGAAGCGTCGCAATTAAGTGTACCAGGGTCGCAGAATGTTCGGCATATAACCACGTCGGCCGGAAACTGTGTTCCTGCGGTGAGCCAGAAGAAAGGTGTAGCTGCTCGACGCACAGTGCGAATTAGCCACAAATCTGCGCACTCGAAAAGACGAGGCCTGAAGAAGCAAGCGGTTGAGTGCCGCTCAAGGAAACCGGGTTACAGTGAGTACCTTTGTTTCGCTGTTTTTCACTCACCGGCCGAGCAAATATCAAACGGTTAACGTTAATTGAACTCGCAGCCACCGCCGCCACTGCCGCCGAGTCCGAGGCGAGGGTCGCGTTTTCTACCCTCCTTAATCGTCGTCCTTATCATCCGCTAGACTTTCTCTCTCTCTCTCTCTCTCTCTCTTTGCTCTCTCGCGCCACAAAAGGGGCACTCGAGAGAACGAGCGCGCGACAGCGAGACGAATACAGAGAAAGAGAGAGAGAGAGAGAGAGAGAGAGAGAAAGCTGAAGATTGATCGTCTCAAATAGAAATTCATTGCCGGCAACTGTTGGTCGACGATCGATGGCCCTGCTCATTTTCCTGATATCCTTACTGTCGCTCGTGTTATTATCATTGTTATCGTTATTCCCATTCTTACCGGGCCGGAGATGAATGGCACTCGTGCATCGTCCCGGAAGGAACCATCGAGCGCCGATCTCGTTTTAATCGGGTCAACTGTTTTTCATGCCGTCCAATTGTTTCTGGCCGTTCTATCGTTACATACAAGCTATCGTTAACTTGAACACGTGCTTTAGATAGCGACGACGCCGACGCGACGGTGCGAATCGAATCAATGGCCGGCTCGTCGTCTTCCTTCACCACCGTTCTATTAAATTGAATTTGGATTTCTCGAGTTTACTTGAATCGACCAATTTGTACCGCGTTTTCGGCGAATGTACTCTACCGTGTTCGATCGTCGAATTGTTCTGCTTGTTGCACTCTTTTGTTAATAGATATTCTTTTTTCTTTTTAGATACAGTGCATTGCAAGTTTCATATTCGCTTTTTTAGATTTAAAATCGAAAAGCCTGGAAATGGTATTGTTTGAGTATAATAAAAAATTCAACGACATTTTTAGACTTCAAAGACTGTGCCAACACATGCAAAAAATTTTTATCTTGAATCATTTGTTATAGAAGAAACATGAGAGGGTGGGTCATAATATAAATATCAGGGTGTAAAAGCTGTACCAGCAGTGGATAGATTTATAAATATAATATTTAATATAACAACGAATACAGATGATGTTCACTCTTTGACATGTAAATAACGACTGGCAAATCTTTTAGACAAAAAACATTCTTCTTTTATCCATTGCACACTCATTCATGCACACTCATTTCGTAATTCACTTTATACATTTTGTCTCTCACTCATTATGTTTCTTTCTCACTCTCACACATTCACCATTTGTACAAGCAGTGGATAGATTTATAAATATAATATTTAATATAACAACGAATACAGATGATGTTCAAAAGCATCGTTTAAAAAAAGACAATGTTACTAGTTTATTCTACATGCTACATCATTATGTTGCAACAAGGAACAATGCATTATCACAGTATATTGTCCTGCGATTAACATCTGACTTTTTATTCATATATTATTAACTACTAAATTTTCGCATCGAATATTTCGCTACCGCACAAGATCGTTACCATTGGCTGAAAATTATCCAATGAACCGTTCACGATGACACTATATAATAATATAGTTGTAATAAATATTCTTTATAATTTGTCCACAAACCCCACTAAATATAATATACATTATCCGAAGTGGCTCGAAAAAAAGCTCAGATATTAAGATATTAAAGCAACAACGTCTGCAAAAATACCCAGAAGCCAGTTCGCGGTTCATCGAGGCGGAAAGAGCTGGAAAACGCCGCGACCCCCGCCGGTGGATATTAATCAACGCGATTTATTAATTAAAATCGTATCGGGAATATTAACGCCGGTTAACCAGGGCGAAAATAATGATGAGATATGAACATTGAGTAAAACGTGCGGTAGGCGGGTACACAGAGCGTCGAAAAGAGGCGTGCAGAGAGGGTGAGGAGGAGGAGGAGGAGGAGGAGGAGCAGGAGCAGGAGGAGGAGAAATAGGAGGAGGAGGAGGAACACCGGGTTGACGATCGATGAGAATCTATTGCCGACGAAATCCGACGTGAACGCGACAAATTAGAGAATTAATTGTATAAATCCTTTGGCCCGCGTAGGGAGAGGGTGGCTCGGGGCTTGCCGCGCCGCGGCAGAGAGTAGTAATCCCTTTTCGAATTTCCACGGACGCTCTCGCCCGCAAATTGCCGTACAAACCGTCGGAAATCGTTCGCGAAGCGTTAATAATGCAATTTAATTTTAATAACGAGCGGCATCGGAGCGTTGCCTCGCGAAAGACGAGCCACAATCTGCTCCCGATTTATCGGGCGCCGCGAAAGGGAAACGTTCGAGGAACCTTTTGTTTAATATCTTTCAGCGTCCTATCGGCCGCGATATCTGGACCGATTTCTGTAATTAAGAGCAGCCCAGAAGATGCAACAAAAAGATTCGTGACGTCGCGTCTGCTCACAAGCTTGCAAATTCAATGAAGTTTTTTCCAGCAGACGTCGCGTCGCTTCGAGACCCTGCGACTTCATAATCTCGAACGGTGAAAATTAAGTACGACCATTGAAATGTATGAAAGTGTGAAAGACATCTATACGTGGACATAATTATGTGAATAGGATACAAATGAGGGGGAACAGTGAGGAATCAAAAAGAGCCATTGTTTTGATATTTACAGCAGCTATTTAGCTAATAATTTAAACTAGTTCGGAAGGAAATCAAAATTTAGATAGGGTGTTTGTTGGAACCTTAAGTAACAACAAGATAGAACCAGACCTAAGGCAAAGGTAGATTTTCAAGCTAGAACATTTTATGAAAATCTATGTTTCTATGAGAAGTTTAGTAAAGTGTTCCTGAGTAAATACATGGAGCAGATGTGCTTGCAGGCAAATGCACCCTTAAACAAGAATGCATCTATTAGAATCTGTAAGATTCCAGTCACGAATGCGATTTACCGAAACCACGTTGCTGATCTTATCCCACGTTCCCCGAACGTTTCAATATTCTTTAAGCCTAATAGCTACCTCTTCCACGTTTCATTCTAAAAGCGAACACTTCCGGTTCCGCTAGCTTTGAGCGTAGTCAGAGCCTTCTAAATGGAAAACATTAATCACAAAACAACAGTTACAAGTATTAAGTAACATTCCCAGCTACCCTCTTCTACGTGGCAATCAGAGAGTTTCGGGGTCTTGATCTTTCTCTCTCTCCCTCTCTTTCCTTTCTCTGTCTTTCTCTGTTTCTCTTTCTGTCTCCTCACCCTCGGCACCGGTTCGGCCACGAACGGTTCAAACCGAGGGTTTGAAAAGGGGGTTGACGGAGAGGAGGGAGGAAAGGGGAATTAATGCGACAGAACTTCAAAGCTTGGCGTTTTGACTTGCAGCTTGTGGCGGGCATAGGCGAGAGCTAACCGATCGGCGGTAATCAGTGTGCAACGTGTCCGGATTACTGGCAGCGGTGGGACTGGCAGAGAACGACGGGTCAAACGGGTAAGGGGTTAATTTGAGTTAATTCGCGTAATTAGTCGGGATAATTAAAGTCGTGAGTTTCCAGCGGAGAAACCAACCGTCTCGTGACGACGCTTTGTGTCACCGGCGACACGCACTTTGATATGCAAAAGCGGCTTCCTTCGAGTCTACTCTAGACCCGATATTTCTTTCGTCGAATTAGGCCGAGTCTGAGTTAGCAACAGGAATCCTATTGGTCTGGGAACAATGGTCCTTGAAAGATAATTTGTATCAATATTTGCCAATAATCTGCAGATTCTGGTAAAGCTTCAATGTGATCAAGCACTCATTCTATTAACATTCACCGGCGATTATTTAATAATTTTTCAAAGTCTATGGCCCACGGCTAATGGACAGCGATTTGGTTTACGGTTCGACAGTTCCCAGTCCCTTTCCCTTCGATTTTCTCACGCCTAGCACGACGCAGGCGAAGAACGTGTGTAAGATCAAAAGTCGGCGAAGTATAAGATCTGAAAGATGGCGGAAAACGTTGGACGCATAAGGGTTGAACAGTGAGGCGGAATGAATTGCTTCCGTGCAGACGGTGTTCTGTAACTGATAGCTCTGTCTTCATTTCTTCCTGACACGACAGCCCCGTTTCCTCTCCCTACACCCCCCTTCGACCCTTCCACCGCCGTTACCACCCACCCCTTATTGTCTCCTTTGACTCTTTTCCACCGCGACGCGTTCTATCCCTGTTTCTTCTTCTACAGTTTCTGGTCTCTTTTCCTCGACCGAAACGACCAGCGCGAGAAACTACGCGAGAAAATCGCGAGCGCGTCTTCGGAGATCAGCTGAGCGAGGCAGATGGAATTTTTTGCCTCGATTGTGTATCGAACGATCGCTGTAGCTGGTAATAGATAAGAATATTACATCTTTCGTACAATGTGTTCCAATAGCGACCAGAGTCAATGAATTACATGGCTACAGTCGACCCAAAAAGTATTTTGGAACACTACATTTCCAATTCTCGAGAAATTGTCGATATATTAATTTCGTTAAAAAAAAATAGTACACTGATAAATTTGGACTCATTTTATAGCTCGATACTTTCGCAGACTATCATTAATTCTTCTCTAGGACATTTATACATGATATAGCAGTAGAAAAACTGGGAACACGTTTTTGGTCGAACATGCTACAAGCTTAATCCACGTAAAAGCATCAAAAAAATTTTTTCTGAATGAAATTATTACAGAATTGAAGATTGAAAGTAGAGGATTCAAGCTTTAACACGAGTCCCGGCATATAGTTGTACAATTTTTGAGAAATGAGAAATTTAGTGTTCAAATACTTCTTGAATCCACTGTAACTATTCTAGAGCTTGAACGTGCCGCAAATGCATCAACAAGTACAAATAAACATTCCACCTAAAACTGACACTATTCTTGATATCTACCACGATTTCTCTGTAATATATTTTCAAATTGGAACAGCATAGTTGGCGAAACGTGTCGCCGTACATAATCAAGTCTGTCAGAATCGGTGACAAGTCAAAGTGACGAGCGCGAGTCGGTCCTATCGGCGCACGGTGTTAATATCGGGGCATCGCGTTCAAAATTCACTGTTAAAATTTGACGCGTCGACGAGGGAATTCCGTTTTTTTTTTCCTTTTTTTTTCGGCGGAAGCGTTGCACGTTCCCGTGGTCCCCCGGGGTAGCCGTAAAACGACATCTCCATATTTAACCCCCGGGCCAGCAGCAGGCAGCGGCGGCGTGCGTTCGAAATCGGCGTTGCGCGATATACAACACAGTACGTAATCGTCGTTACGATGCACTTAAAACGCGGCACTCGTCACCCGCCGCCAATGGAATTACAAAAGCGTGATCGGCCTTAATCCCGGCCGCTCGTAACTCATAATACCGGTTTACGAGCATCTACACGACCCCGTACGCTCGTATTAAGAGCCAAATTCGCGCCCGAGGGGCTGCATTAACCGTAAAGAGCAATTCCGCGGACCGCAATAGCAATCCGTCTTAACCGGTGCCTCGAAAGCGAAGGGAGAGAGAGTGAGAGAGAGAGAGATATATATATACCGGCCCGCTCGATGACGAAATTGTAATATTCATCCGAGCCCGCGAAGTATGAATATGGGACCCCGCCGGAATGACTCATTAAGGACGAGAGCGACCCGGTTTAATTACCGATCCCGAACGACCAGAAAGAACACCTGCGTTAAATGTTTCCACGCATCGCACACCGGTCCAACATAAATGAAAACTTTGTTCAACAACAGTGAAGTTTTATGTATACATTCCTGAATGTTCCGACAACATTCTGGCATAGACTTGTTGCCATAGGTTACACACTTGTTGAGAGAGCTCTGAATACAAAAATGTATTAGACGATTGCACTCGTTTCCCGAAATTATACAGGGTATCCCAACATTCCTCCAACTCCATGAAATGGGCGGTTCCTAAGGTCATTTGAAGCGACATTTCCCTTTTCGAAAATGTCCGCTGCGGCTTTGTTTAGGAGTTATTAATAATAAACACGGACCAATCAGAGCGCGGCCTAGACGCGTATTGGCAAAGATGATCCTGCGCGCCAGCAGTCGTCTGGGTCTCCAAATTCTTGATACGAGGACTTTCGTCGTCGCAGATACTTACGCGGAAACCATCCGTATTGATCAATACATCGTGACGTATCAGTCATAAAAACACTAGTGTAAGTAAACAGTACAGTAATTTTCGGGACGATTTTCGTTTGTATTTGGGATGCGCGGTGTTGATATGGAGGTCGTGACGTCAGTCGCCAGATGTTTAACACGATGGGTCGCACGGCTTTCGTCGTACTTCGGCTCTGCTGACCATCTTTGCCGACCCGCGCCTAGGTCGCGCTCTGATTGGTCCGTGTTTTTCGTTAATAACTCCTAAACAAAGCCGCAGCGGACATTTTCGAAAAGGAAAATGTCGCTTCAAATGACCTTAAGAACCGCCGATTTCAGGGTACTTACTACATAGTTCTTTCAGCTATAAATATACGTTACAGTTGTGAGGATATACATACATTAACATTTCAAACAATACCCTTCCAGTAACGTGGCTCTTGGTCATATAATTTTTTAGCGAACATTCAATGCGAATATTCAGTCGAAACTATGAAGTTGCAACAATGAATTTCTAGAAGTGCGTCTGTTTTTAAACATCCTCAGGGTAATAACGTGGATCAAATAATTTTTTAACAAATGTTCAATGCATATCTTTATTACACGAACGAAACTAGGAAATCGTAAAAATTAATTTCTAAAAGTTTATTTATTGTTAAATAACCTCAGGGTACTAACGTGGGTCAAACAATTTTTTAACAAATGTTAAATGCAAATTCTTATTTTACGACGAAAAATATGAAGAATGAACAATTCATTTAAAAAAGTGTCTTTATTTTTAAACATCCGCAATGCAGTAACTGAAATAATGTTTTAATAAGTATTCAATGCATATCCTGATTTTACGAACAAAACTATGAAGCGCCACTTCATTGATAAAATTGTGTCCCATCGTAAACATCTGAAATGATTTTTGAGCAAGCATTCGAGACACGTTCTCACGAATGGAAATGCGAAGTGACAATTGATGAAACAGTAACGATGTGTGAACAGCATAGAGAATCGATTCTCGCCGTCTCGATCGTCGGTTAAAGTGTGCAACGTGATAAATTAAATCAGATTGCGACCTAATCCGGCTAAGTTAATCGGCAATCGGGAGCAGTCGTAGACATACGAGCCTAACGCGTATCGGCTTGACACAAAGGGACATTAAAAGCACTCGATGCGGTTCGCGCGGTGGCCAGGATTTGCATAATATCAATATAGGTGGAACGCAAGGATATAATCCTCGCAGCGGTCGGCCTCAAAATATCACGGTCCGCGTACAGCATGGTACAATCCCATTTCTTCAATTTGCATATTAAATACGCATCCGAGCTACCTGCTCCTTTCTAAGCCCGGCCGTGTAGTATTTATATGCGTATCCATGATTCATTCCCTGGACTTCGCGCGTTCATTTTCCTCTCGTATACACGCGCGCGCGCGCGTGCAGGACAACGCCCGCGTTATTAATGCAATTAGTTAAGAAGTCAATTAGCGTAGCTTCGGGTGTTTCGATTCGGAGTGACCGCCGCGCCGCTTCACTCGAATTCCAGCCACGTGACTCTGCCGACAGTTTTCAACTGTCAATCGTCGGAAATCCATTTAAAATTTCTAAAAAAAAAACCCTGAAATGTTTTCAAGGAAGGAATCAAATATAATCATAACCTAGAAACAAAATATTTGTCCTCTTTGAAAAATTTCTGTGTTTATTCGGAAATACAAAAATGTAACAAAATGAAATATATTCCACACAGAAATAAAATAAATAAAAAGAGGAACAAGAATAATCGTATTTTTTCAGAGTTATAAAGTATGACGAAATAAAATGTATCCTATACAAAACGAAGTAAAAAAAGGTGAAACACTGAAATCACTGAAATCCATAAAACATGGATGTATAGAACATAAACTGTGAATTTTTACTTCATGTAGTATTTTCATTCCGGAAATATGATTTCGAAAAACGTAAAATGACTGTTGACAAGTGGTCCTCAGAATTGAATAGCAAAATAGAAAGACGACAACGAACGTGCATGACGAGTTAACTCGTCTCTCCTAGTTAACAACCATAACAGAATTTTCTATCGGCAAATGTATTGGTTATACAGTATAAAGCATGAACCAGTTTGAAAGAGAAATTTGAGTCAGACCTGGGGGCGAAATATTGATGAAATGCACGCGGCGTTTTTTAATTTAACTTGTTTTTCGCAAAAAGTAATTTATTTCGTTGATCGAGTATCAATTCGACTACTCCAGATTCACGTTGATACGAGATAGTATTAGTAATCCAATTTACCCTCGTTTAGTCTGAATGAACAAAGGACGTTCGTAGTCGGGCTGGGTATCACACAGTGCAGTTGCATTTAACGCGAGTTATAAACTGTAACTATTAGCAAGCAATATAATTCCGGGGAAGAAAGGACTCGCTACTTGATAGTTTATGCACGACGTAGTTTAAGAGTCGAAGCCAGACTTCCACGTAATAAAAACGTGCCATTCTGTAGCACGTGAAATCGTATAACGATCATTAAAGATTCTAAGCCGGAAATGTGTCACGCTCGTTTATCTACAGAATCATGTACTCGGGCTTTTACGATACTTAAGTAACTGGAACGAGGTTTAACATGTTGTACATCTTTGCATCAATTAATACGCGAAGACGCGGGGAATCTTATTCACTTCAAAAAGTAGAAGTCGGTTTTAAAAATTGCGTTTTATTCATCATCAAAGGTGAAGGAATTTATGTGGATACATGGAGATTAGAAAATTCATTAAATGTTATACAGGTAAGAGACAAGTGAAGGTACCGTGTTGAAGCCAGACTGCTTAAGTCTGTCTGATAAATAATCTCAAATCCGTAACAAATTGAACGTATATTCATAAATAGTGACGTCCTAGATCTAATTTAAACACTGTCGTAATTAATTAACATCGATCATGATATTTGGTTTCTTTAGTATTGTATTTAGAAAAGGTGCAGTCATAAATTAAATATGTCACGATTCAGATCGAATTTGAATACTGTCGTGGTTGCGTGATGTATCATCTACCGTTGATTCGTATCACACTGGGATTTAGACAGTGACAAACGTGAATGACTCTTTCGAAACAATAAGCTGGGTCGATTCGCAATGTCTGCATTAGAAAAGTTGAATCTAGGGCTGACTTCATGACCCCTTGGAGGTCCAAAATTCAAATACAGTAACTTTACAGTAATTTATTGTTACAATTACTGTCACAAGAAAGTCACTAACGCCTTCAAAAAAATATCGATCTATCCCTATCATTATTACTATCGCTATCATCTCAAATTATCGACCTTTCACTATCACTCTATTATTAAAATTACCGAACCCTAAAGCAGACTAATGCATATTCCTTCATAATAATAACAGGATTGAATTTATTCAGATTTCACAGGATTTTGATGGTAACATATACCCGAATAAAGGAGTGAAAAATTTCCGAAAAAAAGATTTCTTTAACTTCATGAATTGTAAAAGAGAAAATTTTGACGAACTACCGAAGTCTAGTGTTAAATCACTGACATGGCCTCTATTCCGAATAATTGCTTAAGATTCATGTTTCTCTCATTGACAGGAGGTATTAAATAATCTGATACATCTTGGCTAATTATCTAACCCAAACGATTCTATCACAGCTGGCGAAGAATGGCATAGAACGACCAAGGGGAATATTATAAGCGGCCAAAATCGCTTTGTAAGTTTTCCCCCAGTGTCGTAGAAGAGCAGCCCGGAAGCCGTGAAAGTCTCTAGCAGAGTGAAATCGCGATACGGAGACATCTTTCCGCGGCGAAGGCACCGCAACCACTTGCAAACTTAATTACTCGTGGCCGCGGCGCACTTGAATTTCGTCCTTGCACGGGAAGGGCCATCAAGAAGCGGTACGCGTGACGCTGCCAGACGTCGTAAAGCTTGTAATCAAGCCTTATTAAAATCGTGGCTGTCGGGGAGCGGAGGTCGCCGAAAGAAAGGAGCCGGCACATCGTGAAGCCGGGAGACGTGTGCTGATTTAAAAGCCGCTCCCCGAGGATCCATTGCGAACCCTGCCGCTTCTCCAGACACGCGTGTGTCCCTTAGCGAATTTAGTATTCACCCGTGCTGGTCGATCCAACCATAAATCCCGAATACCCATTTTACTACTCGAAAGACTCATCATTTCCTGCAACTAATTCTGGACACTTTAAACTATTGTCGACATTTTAGCGTTTGCATAGTTGAAGCTTCGGACGATTTTATGGCAGAGTAGATTAATGTACATTCTTAGCCAGAAATTATTTTCCAATTTTGGTCCTGGAGCTTTGAGATCAATATTGATCTTGATGGAGCTGATAGGTTCAGTTAACGACTTTAAATGGTTGCTGGAAAATTCTCTTAACATATTACCCACCATTATTTTTAGAAGCCCATGGTTCATGGCTAAAGAATTTTTAGTGGGTCCTTCAAAAGCAACGACAACTTCAATTGTGAACCAACAAATTACTTCCGGTAATGTCATCCAAGAATTTCGTTTCAGATTATAATGTCAAAAAAAGGGGTAGGGCTGTGTCGGGGCGTACGTCGTTGGTTTAACGCGAAACGTCTATGTCAGCGCACCGTACCCCTCCCCGCCAACCCGCTCGTCCGCGCCGCGAACTCAAGGTCGTATCAGCGAGCTGGCCAAATATGTTAACCCTTTGCACTCGGATGGCGCCTCTGAGACACCACTCAAAATTGCTATGCCATTCTTAAAAATATTGTTCACATTACTATTTTTGTTCGTATTTAATAAACTACTAGACATTTACATATTACATGAGATATTATATCAGTTTCATATGCAAAAAGTGAAAAAAAAATTGTATAGAACGGAAATATTCTAGAATGGAAAAATCTTTCGTTTTTGAGTTAAAATAGTTCAGAGTGCAAAGGGTTAATATATGACACCGCACTTACGTGTCTCAGACAAATATTTAGGGAGTTATTAAGCCAAGACGATATAGACCTTTTCGTTACGGTAAAAATTTATTTTCTGGTACCCGTATGTATCGGTGTGATTTTGAAGACGTTTCACATCAAAAATTGTTTAAGCTTCATTAAGTGTTAAAACAAGTTAATCATTTATTTTTCTATTCATTTGATTCATTATCAGTAGGCTCCGGATTTGATGCATTTCTGGCAAAAATGAGTACGTGCAATTTAGAACAGTGAAAAAATTAGAAGACTTTAAGAGTGTTAATATATTATTTTCACTATATTAAAATTATTAGTGAAAAATATAAATTTATATTTAGCTCCTGTGTCTTGCAATTGATGCACAAACTTTTTATTTTGCATAAAGATCCGGAGTCTAATTATCAGTGTGTTGATTTAATAGAAAGGAATATATAGAATTGAGAAGCATTCTTGTTATGAGGTGATATCTTTTACTTTTGCTGAATTTACTTAAACTTTGTACGGTTTTTATTATAATATGTGCTTGAATGAAGAAGTGAATTCAGTAATTTCTTATGAAAGCTAATAACATAAAATAGTTGCTAGAAAATTCGAATTTGGGTGGCTTATAACTCTGGATCAAACTGGACCCAAATCGACTCAACATCATTTCAACAGGAGGATTTCAACTTCCAACAGGAGGATGGAAGAAGAAGAAGTGACGAGTGCGTGCAGGACCTCAACTCTCAGCCTGATTCGAGCAAACGCTGGAAAACTCCAAGATCCCGTGGATCATAAAACGACATTGGATGTAATTAAAACGTAACATCCTGTCCCTTTTCGCGGTTAAACGGCTCTCGTAGACAATGGCGGCGGACGCTCGAGCTGATACTAAGTATTTAGCTGGGACCACATGATGGTTTACGAGCGCTCGTAAAACCGCTCTCTATCGGCGGACAGTTTCACCCATTGAGCTGTGTAACGAGATGCTTGCCGCATAAACCCGAGTTTAGACGGGGAATAAGTTCGAAGAGGACGTTCCTGGGGTTTCGACAATGGCCACGGGCTGTCGGGTAACTTCCCGCTTCGAAATCCTGCTTCAGCAAAATATTTGCGCTCCAATAAAATCAGAAAACAAATCCGAAATAATCTAACCCACGTACATCCACCATGCTGAACATTCATCCATTTTCTTCATTGGGTACCGTAGAATGTTTGGTTTCTTGAATGTTTGTCACAATTGTCACAACTGGGTACAACTACTCGGTAGTATTATATGTATACAATATTCTTTATCCTTTCTTAGGTAGGTTAGGATTGACACATTAACCAAACTATATTGCGTTGCTGTGAAAACAAAGAAACGATGAGGAACTCTCCCTCTACCGAGTAAGACCGTCACTACTTTATCTGCGGCCAAATTCAACTCTAAAGATGTATGAATTGTAAAGTATAATTTTTTGAATTGACACTGTCGGTCCCTGGTGCTCGACGTCACCTAAAGAGTCTTCAGGGACGAACGTGACGTTTACGCGTTGACGTAAAGGAAAAATGGAAGAACTATTACCCCAGAATCTTTTGTGTGACTATCTTTGAAATCTCTGTGCAACGGTGCACTATGAAAGATTGTGGTTTCATGGAAGTAACTTAATAAGTCGCGAATGGGTCCAGCAGAAGTGATAATCGAAGAGTGCAGAAGAAAGCGGAGCAGAACAGAATGACAGGATCGATCTATCGGTGGCATTTTACGGCTCATAAGGCGCAGGGCACCGCTACGAAACCCAGCGAAGGAGAAAGGAATCGAGGCCAAGGGATTACGGGTTCAAAAAAAAAGGCTGCGCTTTATTGGGTGACCCGTAAGCCCTGAAAATTTAAAGTCCGTCGTTGCAGAAGCAATTCCGAGCCTGTCCTTTCGTTTCCTTTTAACACGTGCGGAGCAGTCGAAGGAGAGCCTGAAGAAAACAGCGGGGAAATTTATGGGAAATCTTTAGGGCTGAGAACATTTAATGACAACCTAACAAAACGGGGTCTATTTTGCTGAGTGGTAAGCACGGTATTCGATGTTTTCAGCGGAAACCTCTTTCCTCGTTTCTCTCGCTTGTCCCACCTCTGTCGAGCTCGTTTCGCTTTCCCCCTCTCCCTCTATCTCTCCCTCTCCCTCTCCCTCTCTCTCTCTCTCTCTCTCTCTCTCTCTCTCTCTCTCTCTCTCTCTCTCTGTTTTTCCCTGGATCCCAACGTTCTTCTCGTCTCTCTCTCCCTCTGGTTTCTCTCTCTCTCTATGCCAATTCTCCATCTCGGCGTAGCAGTCGAGTAATCCAGGAATAATGAACAGCCAGCTGTCACTCGCAATACCCGCCCTTCCAGCAAATACGACCCTTGACGAGTTTGCGCAACTTCTAGCCTCGCTGCTCCCCGAGAGAAAGGCTCGAGAGAGAGAGAGAGAGCGATAGAGAAAGAGAGGACGGAGAGAGCGAGAGAGGACGGAGAGAGAGGGACAGAGACACCCAGCAAGAAAAAACTGCTGACCTATGATCGCGCGCAGTCGGAAATCAAATTTACTTCCACCGCTGACTTTTTGAATATCCAACTTCACCCATTACTTCGTCCCCGATCTTCGGTGACGCCCGCGCGAATCCCGGGCAACTTGGGAAAACCGCGCGAATTTTTGCCAGACGCGAAAGTTTTATTGCGTCCGAATCTGCCGGAGAATCAAGGTCGCGCTTCTATCAGAACTCGATTTGTAAATTCGAGCGTTTCCCGCACCGACTGCTTTCAACGTTCCGTCTCCCGTTTTCACCACTTCTTCGATCTCTGTGTGTGTGTGAGACAAAACGCATTATGCGTTTTCCGAAAATTTTGGTCAGTTGATCGGAAATTTTTTTACAACATATTTTTAATGACGCGAGTTTATCGCATTTAGTTATACAACCTTCGATAAAAATTAATCATCGAAAACTACGTAGCTAGACAGCATCTTTGACATTCTGGGTTAAAATTGATCCAGGCCTTGGAAATCATTATTCTGTAATTCAAATATTGCCATTGTTTTCTATCGATCGAAGCAACAGGAAAGGCTATGTAAATTTACATAGTATGTGCTATATCCAGTAACTTGCATCGTTTTGCTTACATTCTGGTGGAAAAAAGGTTTCAACTTTAGTATGAAAGAGCGAAACAACACAAAAATTATTTGTATATCCCCGCCATTCTGTAACTCTGATATTTCCATTGTTTTTTACCAATTAAATCAAGAGGTATGACTATGTACATTCACACAGTATGGGCATTATCCAGTAGCTTACATCATTTTGCTTTAGAACCATACATGACATTTTGTTTGGAAAAAGCACAGGAATTGTTCGTACGTATTCATCATTCTGTAATTGAAATATTCTCATTATATTTTACCGATGGAAGTAATAAGAAAGACAGTGGAAATTTGCATAAAATGAGCTCTGTTCAATAACTTATATTTTACATCATTTTGCTTTAGAACCACACATGACATTTTGTTTGGAAAAAGCACAGGAATTGTTCGTACGTATTCATCGTTCTGTAATTGAAATATTCTCATTATATTTTACCGATGGAAGTAATAGGAAAGACAGTGGAAATTTGCATAATGTGCGATTCGTGCAGCAACTTCCATCGTCTGGCTTTAGAGTCACATATTGTTCGCCGGACAGTGCGTCCTCCGGTTTCATAAATTCCGCTGATTAATGCACTCCTATGGATCTTGTGCAACTATTCGAAGTAATTCCTCCTCTAGCTCCGTTCTCCCGTGCATCTCCCCTGTATTTGTTCGCTCTCTGTTCTAATCCGAAACTAGTTTTGCCCGCAGTTAGGGAAGTTTTCATTAGCGCAGCTACCGGATACACCGGCAAATTGCTGTTCTCATGGAGCTTTTGCTCGTTTTGAAATTCCAAACTATCCCCGCGCTGTTAATGTCGATAAACGTCTCCGTTACAGACCCCCCTCCGATTACTTTGGAATATTAATCAGCGCCTTGCGCTCGCAGCGCTTCGAATGCGGCGGAATATTCACGGCGGAACTTCGATCGACCGACTTAATCGGCCCCGAGAAAACTGATTACAAGATCTGCGGGAACTTTCGAGTCTTTGTTAGACTCACTGGGTTAGCCTGATATGCATCTCGCGAATCCACACGTGCCCAGCAATTTCCTCTTTTGAACATTCGTATTCGCTTTAGCGAATTGTCGCAACTGGTCAAATTGCAAAGTTTATCTTTATCTCTCTAAAGCGTGCATAATCATTTATTTCCAAGTTTTTGATGATGACAATATTTTTGAACCAACTTCGAAAAGCAGGAGATTATCATAATACAAACGAACCTAGTTTTGCAGACTTTGATCCAGTATAATTTTATGTTCTATAATAATTGTGTTCATGTGTACGGTTCAATTGGAGAATTGTTATTTGAGCTTTTTATTTTGAGCAACTACAGAGAACTTGTTATTGTCTCAGAATATTTCAGTGAAAGTAGAAAATTTGTTCAATTTTCTGGAAAGCACTATGGAAAGCACATTCTTTAATATTCGGTAGGCTCATGGAAATCTTTCAGCGGTGAGCCAGGTCTTTAGAACAGCGATGAAATAATAATAGTTCTCATTATGCTTTAACATGACAGTAGTCCTTCATTATTCTTCATTTACTAGCAATAAAAATGGCTACAATGTACCAAGATCCAATAAAAGTAAGGTAAACTTTATACCATCGTATAAAACTTTATATTACCAATTTCACTTTACCTTTCGCTAGATCGTTACAGGCTGGATTTTTTCCTTTTTAAACTGGTCTTGTTCCGACTCCCGATTACCGAGTTATTGCAGTTTGAAGCGAACTATGATATCCAACGTGTCTCCGGCGGTTTTTTCAAAATTATTGTTACGTTCACGCCTTTCCAGATGTAAATGCAGGTCACAGAGTTTTCAGGAATTTCAGACGGTCATTCACCGCTTCGGAATCTTCAAAGCTTCACGACTCAGCCACCAATTGAGATATCAGCGCGGAACAAAGTGCAGTTTCAAGAGGGCAGCTTTCGCTGTATCTCGAGTGCATTCTGCTTAAAAACTCTCCGCACTATGTTCCGCGATCAAAGCGAACGCCGAACCGCTGCGAGCTAAAAGAAGTTTTATCAATCTCTGCCGATCGTGCAACCTGGATCTTTTTAACCTTGTTCTGATCGATATATACACTGCAATTGTGCAAGTTATTTATATTCAAGGAATGTGTATAAATTTTCACAAATGAGAGAATCACGTTTCAGATATACAGGTTAGTGCACTACATATCGCTATTTTCCTTGAAACTAAATAAAATTTTGTTGTCAATATGTAGAGATTAAAAAATACATACGAATAAAACAGATAGAAATTTTCTTTTTCTTTTATCACGGAGACTATAAAATAAATCGTTAAGAGTTACAATGTTCTCCTGCATTTTCTAAAGAATTTTATGAATCGTACAGTGTTTATTTGCTTCGATTGTACAGAATATTTTTCACAGAGGCTGCACAGTTGCAATTGCAACCGTATAACGAGCAGCGCACCCATATCGTCGTAACCATTTATATATTATTCGCGATATTGTTGCTGCATTAACAAGCGAGTGTCGAAACACTGTTTTGTGCCACGTTACGTAGAATTACTACGCACACAGGAGATTCTAATGGTTGCAAATTCAATTGCAATTATTCCAGATTCTATTGTAATTGATTACATTTTCCCGGAACGTTTCCGCTTTCTGAAGCGTTTCGTTTTTACTCTGACGCTGTAAGACTCGCGGGTCGGCGAATCTGTGTTGGAACAATGCCTTTTTATTAATGTCATTAGCGCAGCACGCCGGAATTTTTCCGAAACGTTTCAAGAACACTCCGCATACCGCAATATCCAGAAAAACCGTTTCTCGCTGTTGCGAGTTACTGCCCGGCAAGGTCGTGCCAGTTTCTAGCTAAGCGTGCAGATTATCCTCCTCTTTTATTTCGTTCCTATGGCAACTACCATCTGTGCAGTTACGAAACAGCGGGGAAGGGGGATCATACATTTTTAACGTGACCCATAATTTTAAAAATCGCTTCAAGCTCTCACGCGCGTCCCGCCACGCCAGTATTAACCCTAATTATACAAACTCTTACGAGATTCGACGCGGTTTCGCGTTAATTAATTTCATCGAATTACTGTTTCCTTACCTAACGTAATTTCGGCCGCGTCGTCGTCGACAAACTATTATTAACTGGGATCATTATCTTATTCACAGAGTTGAAAACTTTGCGATGCTACTACTCGCGCAGTTGATAACGGTAATTAATTCCTTGTTGCACCGTCCGAACGCACGTACATAGATCCCACACACGTATAGAGATTTCTTTTCGCATCCCTTTTTTCATCTCCTGCATTTTTCTTCCGGCTTAATTGCACGTATATTAGCTTTGAGGAAACTTATAGCTCCTAATTAACGTCTAATTATAATCTACTCGCGGTTTTACTGAGCGTCTAAACCTCGAGATTTACTTCGGCTTTATATTCAATTATTCTCAAGGTATGCACTTTCTTCAGACGATATTTTTATAGAAATTTCCCACGATGCTTTCACAAAGCATTTAACACGATATTTTCTATTTGTTATAAAATAATACGTTTTTTAAAAAGAACAATGAAATTAAAAACACTATTATCCGCTTATTTTTAAAGTGTGTATTTTCTTTAGGCGCTATTTTTATAGGAATTTATTCCTGTGCATTTTAAAATATTCATTCGTAGTATTTAAAACGATAATTTTCATTTAAGAAAAATCAAAGAGTTGATAAAATTCATTATCTGTATTGCTTGCTGCACGAACTAAAAAAGAAAGATTCAGTTAAAAACACTGTTAAAAATATTTGTCACATAAATAGAGAGTTTATTTTGCACGGAAAAAATGAAAAAGAGTTGCCCAACGCAAGAGTTCTATACCGTAAAATTAAAAGCTCTAATTTCAAGGGAAGTATTTTAATCGGGAATCTCAAGAATCTTTTAAAAAATCACTGAAGAAAATACAAGCACTGATTGTATCTATCATTTTACTCTTAAGATACGATGTGCTGACGACTTACGGGAGAACCCGACATCTTTATTCTTCAAACTCTCGTAAATGAAATTAGAATAATGCTCCGCGGAGGATATTTCGCTGTAATGCTCCGTTGTATTTTTCAATTTCCGATTATGTCCTTATAATAGCGAGCAAGGAACGCACACGCTACCAGCATAGCGCAGCGTCTCGCAAAAGATCGTGTATCAGGAAATCTGGTTCCACGCTGTGATGGCGCTCTTTAAGCTGAAAATGATTGAGCAGCTATCGCATATTGCTTCCAGCAGACTCGACGAAGTTTCGTCGGAACCTGTTAGGCAGTACTCAGGACAACTCAGGATGTTGTCATCCCCGTGGAACGAGACGAACGAGCGATCCATCTATTTCGACCACGGTGTACAACCCTGCCGCGATACTGAAAAGTCGAAAAGTTCGCTTTAACGAGCGTTTGAAATCTCGAAACGCCAGTCGGTCTGAACGGACTCGTCGAAATTTCCCTCATTACGTGCCGCCATTCATGGCGAATAATACTCCTTTGCTCCGTGGTAACATTACTCAAATTATTTAATACTTAATACGGAGCAGTCTGGCTCCACTTTGCGTTTGCAATTTTGTCTGCGATGTTATGCGGACGTGTAAATGATGGGAACAGTATATTTCGTTTGTGATACCTGAATTTGAGTTACAGCTGCTTGGTTGTAACTAAATTGTGGGTCTTCATGCAATAATGGCAAGACGACGTGCATGTGCATCGAAGTAAAGTCTTTTTAGCGAGGTATTCCTTGGAATTTTTTTGGTGAAAAATAGACTATTAGTTACGACAGTTAATGTGTTCTTTTTTTCCACCCTGTACTTGAATATTTGATAGTAGAATTAGATTGTCATCTTTGAAAATTTTCTAAAGATAAATTCGACGAAATTTTAGTTTTGTATTAGGAAAATATCATAATGAAGGAGGAGGCAGGAAAATTTGGTGGCACCTCTTTCTCTATTCTCCTAGTCAAAATCCGAAAATTGGGGATAATTTTTTGAACATTCTGAAAATTGGCTATTGTATTAGGCGAATACGATAGCGAAAGAGGTGGGACGAAAATTCAGTGGTTCAACTCAACGGGAAGCCAGGCGGACGAATATTTTTTATAAATTCAGTAGTACAACTCAAGGACAAGCCAGATGGTCGAAAATATTTCGAAAACATCGAAAATCGATTTTAGTATTAGGAGAACATGATAGTGTAAGAAGTGGCACGAAATGTCAGATTCGCTAGTTCGCTATTTTTGCAACTCCAAATCAGTAATTTAACTCGATGACAAGTTAGACGGGCGTAAATTTTTGCACAAATCAGTAGGATAGCTCAACGAAAAGTCGGACGTTCGGGAAAAATTGGTGGTTCGATAAATATATACGCAGATACGTTTTTTTAATAACATTGTCTTTAGTTATTCATTGTAGATTCATACATAAAATGTTTGTATTGAGAATATAAATGAGAAACTTAACTAAGTATTTTAATTTTAACATTCACGATTTTATTCTGCAAACAATTTCTTAATGTTGCGAAACTTCATCGCGAATATATACGAAAAACTGGCTTCTGAAGGACGGTTGAACGCAAGTGGATTTTGTTTCGAAAATCGTGTTTTAATGTCGTGAAATTTCGTGGTAAATGAGCTGTGTAACGCAAAAATGGTGTAACTCTAAAAAGTTGATTACTGGATAATGAGGGATGGAGTCGAGGTTCTACAAAGTCTTGTGACGTCGCACGATATTGCATTTTTCTTATGCAGACCATTGTAAAACTGTAATTATAAATATTATTAATGGAGAAAAATTAATAGTTCAATGTAAAATGCTCTTCGTGTAAAATCATGAACGTATTCAAGTGGTTCGAATAATTTCATCATCCCCTGCAAGTGCTAATTTTATTAGACTGCGGATCTTGATGCATTTACAGCACATTTTAAAAATACAAGCAAACATATATGGTAACGAACATTAATGACACTCCTAATGACATTAATGACCGTAAGGATTTTTCTGGTTCATAATTTCAGCTTGATGCTCGTCCTGGTGTTTCTAAAATAAGCCATGAAATTTGCATAACGATCCGCAGTCTACTAATTACGCATTAGTTCGTTCGTTTCCTCGAGTAGTTTCCATTAAAAAACGAGCAAGTCCCACTGTTTACGGTAACCTTTGAAGTGAGGTGTCTGTTATTATCATGGGTCTGGTATTCTTATGGGTTCCTGGCATCGCGAAGAAATATTTCCGCGCGATGCGTAGGTCTTCCCCTCGCGTGGCGGTCTTAATAATATATTTTTCTTAGGTTGATGCGGAGGCGGTGCGCGCGCGCGTGCGCGAGCGAGCGAGCGAGCGAGTCGGCATTGTTCTTGGTAAGACAACGGGTCGCGGTGGCGAGGTGAGGCTACGGGTCGGCTTTCCTCGAAATTTCTTGAATTGATCATTGTGCCTGGCAAAAATTCTGCCGCGACAGTGCTCGGGGAAAAAAGAGCCGGAGAGGCGCGTAACCGTGAGCGTCTATATCAGCGAACGACTCCATTATAGGGGAGCGCATGGAGCAGCGGCCCATTATTCCCGTCGTCGGCGCTGGATCATATATGTGCGGCGTATTCGAAATACAGGATGAATGGTCGGGAAAGCCAGTGCGGTGTGAGCTCTGGAGTAGCAATAACTCGGAGATTAAAACAGAATTAAAAAGTGTGCTGGATGTGTATCTGTGTCAAGCGGCAGACAGGCCAGAGAGTCATCCGTTGTCGAGGTATCGAAGTAACCACGCCGGATGAAAAAAAAAAAAGAACACACACGGACAGCCACACGTTGAGAGAGGCATACACACACGCGGCCAGACGTATATACTATATATATGTATATATATAGAGAGAGAGATACAGACACACGCAGACAGCTGGAGGGATAAATAAGCGCAATGTTCGTTACATTCGTTCCTCCTCCTCTTCTGCGCTCGCTCGTGCGCCATCCATTGCTGCGCCACTCTTTCCGCCCGTCGTTCTACCGCAATAAACAATATGCCGTCGAGATGAAGATAGGCTGAGCAGAGCCGGGCCTCTCCGCTGAATCGTTAATTAATTTCCTGATTATTCGCTGATCCAATTTCGCGATACACCCGCACCACCGAACCAAGGAAACTCGCTCGACGCCCGTCGGAGAACCTAGCGATTTTTTCTCGTTGAAGGATTCTTTTGACTCGTCTTGATCGGATTACCGGGCAACCAGTGCCGCTGAATGCTCGAACAGAGGCTCGATCCGTTAACCAGACGGATCGCTCGATCTTTTTTCGCCGAAATGTATCGTGTCCCTCGAGTTCCAGTCGACACGCGGGTTGTGTCGCTCGTGTGTCAACCCCGTAACATAGCGTGAAAGTTGGTTCCCGTACGTCCAAACTCCCAGTTTCGTTTTACCAAATACTGCGAAACGTTCGCGCACCAGAGTTGTAAACCGGGAAATTCGGGCCGCGGGATATACAATACTATAGTTTGTTTCAACCAGCCCGTTGAATTGTGATCTGCCGCCGCCGCCGCCGCCGGACGAGGTTGTTGTTGCGACTCGAAATTGTGTAATATGCTCACCGACCGGCGCGCTCCGTGGCTTCTGTTTTTCTAAACATTTGATTCCTGCTCGGTGTGTTTAGAAACAATTGGTGAAGCGGAACAAGAAATTCATACAGCATAATGTGTATAGTCAGACTCGTAATCGATGGCACACGCCTTAAATCAAAATCACTTTTTTTATAGACCAAACGACTTCAGTTTATCTGCCAAACTAGAAAAATTTAGAAAATGTGTTTTGTAGATTCACATAAGTTATACACGTGTTGAAAATTCCATCGAAATTGACTAATTGGGTTATGAGTTATAAACGATTAAAAATTTTATTGTAGGGACCAGTCGAGAAAAGTCCTTAGTGTGCGAAACAGCTGAACACGATTTATGGTGAACTAGCGGACAGTTTAGCTAAAGCAGCTACAAAGCTATTTTTGAGAGAACTGTTTAGTTTCAGAGTTTGGCATGATTTTAGTTTTCGTTAGACACAGTCTCAATTGCGGTATACGGGTACCATAAATCGTGAAGTGCCGAATGACTTTCGACGAGAAGGCAGCTGTCGTCCGTGACTGGACAAGCCCTACGGTCTGGAAGAAACCAACGTTATTTCGAAGGGATTTTTTCCCTTCCATTAGAAAGACAAGGACAGAGAACTTAGAATCAGACGACGGGACGACGAGGACTCCAGGTCAGTTGTCAGCTAAGAGTCGTTCGAGTCCCAGTCAAGATACGCTCTGACACCAGTTAAACCAAGAAATAAAATCCTTAAACAGCAAATATTGTGTATAAAGTAAAAGTTATTCTGTTGGGATGACGAGGTGAGGAGATTAAATAGCACTTTATATTTAACCGATTATTTAAACTCCAACGAACATGGGATAACTGTCGTCAGGTTGTGAATTAGTGCTGTTAGCACATAACACAATATTGTACTTTATTAAACAATTAATACGAAAAAAATGTGTGGGAGCTGCGACTTGCTCGGTAGACTAGCTTGGACTAACTGACTTGCCTCATTCCTTCTTAGGCTATTTAGCGCGGAGAAATGGCCACGCTCGGAGAGCAATAAATCGCAGGTCAAAAAGACCTTTCCTCCTCCGAGTGTTACGTGTATTACTGTGTATACTCCAACATATTCCATAGTATCGTTGAATACAAATATAAACAACATGCTAAATATGAAATTCTACTGATGACGTCCAAAAAATGACATCGCAAGCACCATCACGAATTGGTTGATGAAAGGTGTCCCAACTTGGACCAGTAGCAGAGGGCTCCCAAAATGGTTTGTTGCGAATGGAAGGAACGCTCGTGGCGTCACGGGCGCATTCAATTTCCGTCGGAGGTTTGCAGGTGTGTCGCCGATGCCTCGGCACCCGGTCTCCTCCGACTCTTTCCCTCCTCTAACATTAAACAGGCTGCGGGCTCGCAGAGACGCGGCCGAGTACCCTCTACCCTTCGATCAACAGAGTCGAACCGAGCCCCGTAGTCACGACGGTGTGCGTGTGTGTGTGTGGGGGTGGCTCATATGTTCGGGCGTTTGACAGCGAAGCGTTTGAATGCGAAATGCGATCGGTTAAGTGCGCCAATCATTGGCAGGGTGTTCGAGAGAGTCAAATAGAGTTCGGAATTTGAAATCGTGCCGTCATACCCCAGCGTGAAATTACGCAGCTTGGGGCGTAGAGGGTCAGCGGTGTGTGGGGGGAAGGTACGGGAGTTTCGAGGCGAAGAGAGAGAGAGAGAGAGAGAGAGAGAGAGAGAGAGAGAGAGAGAGAAAGCCGGAGAATCGGCGAATTCGTAATTTTATCGCCGGCGCGCCGAGTGCGCGGAATCACGAGACCATCTCCCTGGTTCGTTTGTTTACCAGAGCCATGAAGAGAGCGGGAGGGGGCTGCGAGCGGAGGGCGATTTTTGTTCTGCTCGGCGCAGCACGTTTTCCACGGGAATTCAATGACTTTTCACTGCTCGCGAAGCCTCGTGAAATATTAGACGATGGAAATAAGCGCGCGGAAGACCGTGGAAATCGCGAGGAGCCAATGGCTGACGGAGCCGAGGCATGCATCGACAGGAACGACGGGGATTATTACGCCGCGTGTGGATTGTTTACGCGCTGTATTACGCGCTAATTCCTAGACACACACCTCCCCCACCTTAATTGGCTGCTTACGGCAAGCCTGGAACTACTTCCGAGGAACAAGCCGCTGCGCTGTTTACGTTCACGTTGCTGCGTGGATCGCTCAGCCGCAAGTTTCTGCGTTATCGTCGCCCCTTGGACAGGATGAAAGTTACAAGTTGTAGGAGCTGCTTGAGAAGCTTGTTGTTGTTCGTTGTCTTTTCATTGAATACGCGGAAGCTAGATTGTTGTAGATGTCAGTCATCGATCAACGAAAGTCGTAAGCTGTAGAGGATCAGGAAATAGAGGCATAGGAATTGAGTAATCTTTCCAGTCTGCTTCGATCTGAGTTCAGGATGGTTACCCTTTCGGATAGATGAAGATTCTAGGAATGCTGCCTCACTAAAAAGTCCTTGGGAGGTAGTCCAAAGAACCCCAAGGCTTCAGGATACTACAGGCTCTTCTAAGAAATTCAAGATTCTAGGAACGCTATCTTGCTAGGAGGACCTGGGAAGACAGTCTAAAGTAGCCCAAGTCCCCAGGATACTTGCTGCTCTAAGAAATTCAACATTCTAGGAAGCCTACCGGGCAGCAGAGATTCTCTACAATTCTACCAAAATACCCCAAGGCTCTATCAAAACTACTCCAGGGTGATTATTTGTTAGCGTATTTCAAGGCCCCAGGATGAATTACTTCTTAATGCTTAAGTTCCAAAGTATATTTTCTTCTGATCCTAAAGATTCCTTCTAATTCTTCCCTCAATACGAATCTATCAAATGTACAAATTAATTTGGCAGCCCTGTGTTCTTTGTATATCAACAAAAAAACATGAAGGGTGTGACAAAATGGTGCAGATGCTGTCTCTTTTTATTTTACCATTAGCTTTCACTGTATTTTTCAATTGTTAAATGCACTAGTAAAGCGAATGAATCTACACCACAGCAACGTACAAAAATCCCGATCACTGTTATTGCACGCCCAATAATTGCACGCGGTGCAATGAAACGAGCGAAATATTTGCGCGAGCAACAAGTAGAAGAGTCTTCCTTTCCCCGTCCTGTAATCTTGTAAGAACGGACTAGATCGAAATCTAGGACGATCATCTTGCTTTGCTGCCTCTTTCTCTGCCCGAAGCGCCATTCGCAGAAGTAATATTTGTGGCCATTACGGGAATAATCAACGAAATAATAACGGTGGACAGAAACGGGAGAAGAGGATTCGTCGGTGAATAGCAAGACGGTCGTTCCTAAAACCAAGCTCAATTGTGTCGACGTGTGCCACAGCAATTTCTGAAGTTTCGGTCTGCTTTAAAATCTGCTTGAGTAATAGAATCATCGGATCGATATATGCTCTCGTATTTACATCGTGCTTGGAAAACTTCATGTGTCTCTCGACCTGTGAAGCATGATCGAATATCACACTGCTACTTAGGATTTCGATGAAAGTTCCATCTTTAAATGCCCTGCTGCGGTTAGCTCGATCGATTCGCGAATGCTTAAGGCGCGGCCTCTGTGGATCTTTCAAAACTCAGGATGCCTCCAGCCGATACGAGCGATTGCATTCAGCTCCACGTTGCTAATTGGCTCCCTACCCTAGGGTCGATCATGTCCGGAACATCTAGAGATACTTCTTCGCAAATTAGGTCGCTGATAACTTCAACTCGCATTGACGAGCCTTGGTTTCAAAAGGGGCCAGTGGACTTATGCTCAAGTTGTATTTTCTGCACGATTTCCGAAAGATATAACAATTGTGGTATCGTTGAATGGGTCTGTCTAGTTTATTGATATACTGTGTTTTATACCGTGGTCATTTTGTTTCTGCCAACATTATCATATCATATATCACATCATATATCATATCATATGTCGTATCATATATCATATCATATGTCGTATCATATATCATATATCATATATCAGTATGCAACATTAAATGCAGTCAGATACAGTTGTACAATTGTTGTAGACAGTTCTATCAACAATGACAGAGAACAGATTATTTTGATACGTCCTCCTCCAATCGAAGAAAAATCAACTTCATTCGCCCAGACTTCGTGAAAACTGAATTCTACTTTTAGTTTACCACAAGATACTAACTCCTTATGAACTGTTTTCTGCACCAACAAACTTCTCAGCCGCGTCACACGCAGCATCTTCGCCGAAACAGCGAGACAACGGCCGGAAGTTGGCGGGTTCTGCGTTAATAGTGATCGATAGATCCGAAGTTTACGGAGCGCAAGATTTCGGGCAGATTGTTAGTTCCCCGCGATTCAATCTCACATTACTAGGTCGCTCGAAAACCAGCGAACTAAAGCTGCAGCCAGCTAATTAGGAATTCCAGCCGCGGTACTTTGTAATTCAGAATACCAAAGCAGTCAGACGTGCAACCCTATAATCCCGCGAACTTAGGGAACTTATCCCTCCCTCTCTCTCGTCGCTGGCGCCGCACCTCGCTGTTGGGCGAACTTATTTTATTCATACATTACCATGGAGCATTCGATCGCGGTGTTACGGCTCTGAGATATCGATATCGCCTCACCTGACGCAGGGCTCGCGGAATAGCATCGAATAGGAGAATCCTCGCGGCGAGGATGTGTGAGCAATGAATATTTATCGTTCGTTGGGTCGAGCTTAACAAGACTCGCGCGCCCCGAGAATGCGATTCGCGCCGCTCTAGTTGGTACGTTTCGATTCCGAGAGGGGGGTGGAGGTGTTTCTTGAATTATTTAAAGAAATTTCATTTATCAGTGCCTCGTGTATTTTCAGCGAGTTCGCCCGTTATCTCCGCACCTCAGTCGGGGAAGCGAGAGACGATACGGGGGGAAACCGGTGCTGGGCGTCGCGTTTCCCTCATTTCCCTCCGTGTTCCCTCGGTTTCCCCGTTTCCCACGGTTCTCGCTCCTTCTTTTTCGCCGGTGATATTTTTTCCCGGCTCGGTAAGCGAGCCAGGCGCGACCTGCAGGCCCTGCAGCGAGAAATGCATGCATCTGGAACGACCACGCCTCGAGGGTGCCAGCGATGGGCTGCTACAGGGGGCTGGAAGAGAGGAATTGCGCGAACCAGGACGACGTCGTAGCCGGGCGTCGTCGACGGCGACGACGACGACGACGACGACGTCGTCGACGTAGAGGAGGACGACTACCACGACGACGACGACGACGACGACTCGAGAGGGCCACTTACGTTTGAATTTTAAATTCTGCCCTCTGGATGGAAGATTTTCCGGAGGCGAGGCACAGGGATAGAGAAAGAAGGAGGACACCTCGGCGATGGATTAAGCTCGCCGAAGTATGAACGAGACGAAGGGGTCAAGTTGGCTCGGATGAGATCAGCATTCTGGATAGCACCGAACACAGACGGATGTGCGGACCTCGAGGAGAGCCGGGGAGCAGGGACGAGACACTTCGCGACCTTCCGGAGGTCTGCACACACCGCTCGAACCGATCCACTCGTCTCTTTTCTCCCGGCTACACTAAGAAATCGACGCTCTTCGTTTTTGGTCGCTTCCTCCTTGCTCGAGTCCCTATCCTCCAGCTTCTCTTTCTCGATCCTTTCCCCTCCCTCTCTCTCTCTGTCTCTCTCTCTCGCTGGTCTCTTTCTTCCTGCTATTCTCTGGTTCAACAGCTCGTCGTCCAGATTCACCTCCCTTCCGTCGTTTCCTCTCTGGTTCGCGACCCAGCGCCCTCTCTCCCACGATCTTCTTTTTATCCCCGTTGAAAGAGCGCCGATAGATAGGGGCGGAAATTCGTGAGGTAGCTTCGATCCAGTGCAGGTCCACGAAATTGCAGCCGGAGCGGCTCAATTCAATCGCGCGAGAAACTCGCACTACCGGTGCTTTACGCGAGGCTCCAGGGGGGATGGAGGCCGTTCCTCGGCGACGGGGTGTACGGGGGCTGGAAATGCGTTTATGTACGGCGGATCGTGGATTATTCGCGAAACGGAGCTGATTTGATAATAAATATGCGTGGCTGCGTGCGGATCTTGTCAGACGACGGAATTGGGTAAGCCACCCTTCAAAATGAGCGTGCCACGTACACGCAAATATTTTATGTGATACTGTATGGCAGTATAACTTCTGTAGCAATTTATTTTATCCATGATTCTTTAGGTTTCATGTAAATAAAAATCATTTTAAGGAAAATCTTTCAATTTTTAAATGTAAGAAGGCGTCATTGTTTGAGACATTTTAATATATGCTCCGAGCATGCAACAAGTTCTCTCAAGTAACTCATGTTACCGTAGTAAATTATTAGACTGCAGATTTTATGCATTTATAGTAAAAATGGGTAGATGCGATTTAAAGCAGTGGACAGATTAAAAGGGCCTCAATGTTTCAGCTTATTACAGCAATTAAAGAATTTTATGTTTGGCTTCGATAACTCTTGTTCATGATAATCAATGAAAACAATTTTCATTTTGGATAAAGATTAATTACAAATTATTTTCCTCAACAAGTCAGACACGTTCTCCACGACTTTAAAAATGTAATCCGACTGACGCCACTTACGATTAAAGAAGGTAAGCAGTGAAGCTTAACATATTGTAACAACTTGAAAGTATCGATGGAGTTGAGCAAGGGAACCTCATTCTTCAGCCCTCCATCTTCGAGGTAAAGGAAGCGCGAGATAGGGGTAGCAAAGTGGCGGGACCGTCTTCCCCGCTTCAATATTTCAGAATCTTTTGCTCTCCACCTGCGGAGATTCTCCGGTTGCAATATAGCACAGGACGGACGTAATGCAGGTGACAATTGGAGCGTGTCGATGCGCCGTTCCGAGATTCCCATAATAGAACCGGGAGCGAAACTCTTTCGCCGTCCTAGCTGGAGCATCGGTTTTCTTTTCCACCGAAAACCGGCCGGATTATGTTATGCATGGTGGATGTCGTAGCCGTGAATCGGCGGCGCTATCTCGCTGATAAAGATTCCCTATCTCGTCTCCGAATCCGGATTTACGGAATCAGACGACGACGACGACGACGACGACGATGGCGCACACGATCGTCGGCGTAGAAACGCAAGGAATCAATTCTATGCAAGGCGGAACGGTGTCGCTTACATTACCGATAATAAAATCCGCGGGGGCCATTCTTCGATATGAAATTTATTCCTACGTCAAACAAGCTTACCACCGCGAGGAACCACCAAGTCAAACATCATACTTTGCAATTGTCTGAGTGTTTTCGCTGGCGGAGATGGGTAAACCATTGAGCCGAAGAACGTTTTCGACAGCGAGATCTTGTCCCCGGATTTTATGGACCTCGGAAGGATTCCTGGGCTCTAACTTTTGTTTTAAGGGAGGTATGGCGGTGTGGATCGATGCATGGAGGCAGTGCTGATACGGTGCAAGTTCCAGCTCGGTTGCTGTTTCGAGCGTTGTTAAAATTACGATTGCCGCTGGTTCAAGGGCAATTAGTTCGTATCGTTAAAAGGTCAGAGTTCTGACCGTACTAGTCCAGGGTTCATAAGTTGTTATAAGTCCGAATGTTCTAATAGTACTGATGTTCTAGTTTTCCTGCAACTCCCTACCAAGGATAGGAAAGAGATCATTTCCCTGGTAGGGATAAACAGGGGACGAATCACCAGTTCGGGGCGTAATCCCAAAATTGTGCAACGCGTACTGACTCTGAGATTACATTATCTCACGAAAGTTTCGTAAGACGCTACACAAAGATCCTTTGTTCAAGGACCTTTCCCCGAAACTCGTGTCGTCTTTCCGCTGAGTGTGGGTCTGCGATGCATCAATCATCATTGAGTAGAGTACGGCTGGTCCGTTTTCCCGATTCAAAACAAGACTCTTAACTTTCTGCCGTACCCAAGTCCGTAACTAATTCTAAGGGCCAAGCATGCCAATAAACAACTCAAAAATGAAAGTGTTCCACTCAATCGCAGCACAGACCCAGACTCGATCTCTAGACAATTCTAGACAGTTGCGTTAGTTGATCTTGTACTTGCGCATAGTAATTATGAGGCGTCCAGTTGTGTTCGTAGCTTTTATGCACGCCGAAAGGTTTTCTGAGCTCTAACTTTTGTTTAGAGAAAAGTTTGGCTCTGCCGATTGGTGGATATATGGAAGCAGTGTTAGTGCTGATGTGCTGCGAGTTTCAGCTCGATTGCGTTAGTCGATCTTGTATATCGCATAGCGATCGTGAAGCGTCTGAATAACAAGTGTGTTCAAGTCTAAAAATAAGTTTGAAATACCTTCACAGTGTTTAAACAACCGATAACTGCGTCAATTAGGGATAAATAACTGCATCGTGTTGTTGCATCGCGAGAATTCCGTCCTCGTTGTTAGCTTAATGTGCTAGGAGTGATTAGGAGTTCATTAAGCTCCAAATTAAATTACCAGTTCAGCCGCGAAGATCATATTAATCAGCGTCGACGATGATTTAGTACGTATTAACGGTGGCGATGTTGAGTGCGATGGTGTGGGGTCTGCTTTAATTTGCGACACGATATAATGTAACATTTTGAGTAATTTCTGTTATTATTAGAGTGCGGATTTTATGCAAAGAAAAATGGGTAGATCGAATTTACACTGTTCCATTATTTTCCATGTATCGCGACTGTTACGGATCGAAATCAATTTCTATTTTCTGCTTCTCATAATTGATACAGAATATGTTTATTTTGCATGAAGATTCGCGATCTACTTATTATTCTTTTATGGAGTATCGATGCTTGTGAATAACGAATGTACTGTGATTCTAGTAATTTGATATTGTAGCAATAGAATAAAGGAGAGAAAACATCTTGGACCTCAAATGGTGAAGTAAATAAATAAATATCTGCACATTTCGAACCTGTAATAGATCGTAGAAGGGTCTCGATTGATTGATCTGCCAGGTAAGTTTTGTAAGTTGAAAAATTCGAAGAAATCACGGGGCGTAGGTCTCGTGGCGTGAAAGAGAGTCGAACTTCAGTGTCCTGACGTCTCGGCCTCGAAATAGGGGGGTCGTCAATAATTCTCGAGCAGGGGATGAAACGGCGGGATCGGGATCAGCGACATATTTAGGCTGAATCGGACGCGGGAGCGACGGTAACGGAGCCCTGATCCTTTACGTAACATCCACGACCTGGAACCATCCATCGTTCAGAAGTTTCGAAAGCAGTGGCTGGGCGACTTCCACGTCGGAGTTTTCGAAAGTTGCAACGACGCGCGAAACCCTATTCTGATACTCCGCTCGGAGGCAGATACTCGCCAGGCGTTGGTGCCTGCTCCCAAAAGGCGATGCCTCGAGAGTTTCTTTGACCGACTAAAACCACCCCTCCTCTCTTGCTGCCGCTCTCTCTCTCGCTCTCTCTCTCGCTCTCTCCCGCTCGGCCCGAGGTAGAAAAATGTTCCGGGGACGCCGGGATCCTTCATAAAAGACACGATATTTTCATGAGAGCTCGCATCAACCTTGTGCACCGCCGGGGAAAACTTTTCAACACGGTCCGCCGAATACCGGAAATTTTTAACCCTCCGTAATTCAAACCCTCTGTCGTGCGCCGCCGACGTTCCGCGTGTTTGCGCGCGTTTAAAGAGCACCTCCGTTTCTAATTTCTTTTCGATTTTTTGAACTGAAACGGGAACGCTCCTCTCCGCCCCTCTCCGCTCCTCCCACTATATCGTCGCGTAAACGCATCTAATATTCAGTCGAACGTTTCCTGTATCGGTGGGGAAATTGAAGGAGGAAAACACTTAGAAATGGCTACCGTCCCTTGCAATTAATGTAAACAAATGTTATTTCGCATAAAATCCGCTGTTCATTGGTGCTTGTTTTGGCGAACAAGTTTTATTTCGGAAATAAGTTACGTTTGCTTAACACTAAACCGACCAAGCATTAAAAGTATCGGTAAATGTTTTATAAAAATGGCAACACTAAAATTCATATCGCCCATAATTTTCCATATAAAATAAATGGCTGGAGAAGGAAATTTATTCCATTATTTTCCACAAATAAATGTTTATAATTGCATTAATAAACGTCGGTCATTTGACCGTGGTAGGGTTAGTGTTAATGTTTCCGTCGAAAATCGAACACTCGATATGTAGCAATCGTATTCCGAAGAAACTGAATTTACGTGGCACATTTTTAGAGAGTGCAATGACTGTATGCAAAATGGCCCGGCGGAGCGGAGCCGCGCCCATTTCTCCGGCTCGAATAGTTCCGTGCCGCTCGAACTTCCCACGGATCGGTTCGAAATAGTTTCGAAGCTGTTTCTAGCACTCCGTTCGGTTTCCGTCACTGAACCAGCTTGTTCTCTCTCTCTCTGTTTCTCTCTGTTTCTGCGCCGTGTGCCCCAGCACGTGGCCACCGCGCCGGCAGTTCCTCTGTAGCTAACTTCTAAGATCAGCCCTGGAATCAGTCCGCCGGCTCCCTAGTCGGGCGGAAAGCCGAGATTGATTTCCACGGAGTTCCGCGTTGTCGGTTCTTGATTGGTAATTGCGCCTGCCGCCGATCGATGGGAACCAGCCCCGTGGAACGTGTGTCTTGAGAGCGTGGCGACGCGACGCGACACAATTCACCGCGATTCGATCCGACAAGCGAAATCGTCGTGCTTCCCTCGGATCAACCGACGGACGCCGTCGCCTTCCTGGTTGGTCGCCTGGAAATGATAGATGGCCGGGATTTTCGGGGAACTTCGACGGAATTCGTCCGTTCCGCGAGCCTCTTTAGCTTCGGCGCGACTTCCACCGAATCGGAAACCGCGTCTTCGATTCGCGATGGGAAATCGCGCTTTGCGAATTTTGCTTGGGAATTTTTGGTCGGTGGAGAATCACTTATTGCTTGTAGATCTTTGTGCGAATGTATTGATATATGTATGATATATAAATTGTTGATATCTATTTAATTATTTATTTAAACAATGTGTACTATAACTTATTGAATACTTAATACTGCTTTAACAATGCTATCCTTAACCAAGCAATACTATTCATGCACCACACTCCATACAACAACACTGGCACACCGTTCAAACGCAAGAGACCGCGATTCATTTGTTTCCCGCTTTCCAATCATGCCGCACACTCATACCAACCTTATTCCGCACAGTCGTACCAATCTTATTCCGCACGCTCAAACCTTTTACCACACTTATACCAACATTCAACCTTCTCTCTCTCACTCATACTAACTGCCTCACTATAATTATTACCAACATAAATTAATACTGTTCCGAGAACTGTATATACGTTCCAGATCCCGTATCTGCGGGATCGTTATATTGTATTTCGCCGTAACTTTTTGTTTTAAATCAAAGATAGAGCCGCGTGGCAAAGAGTCCGCATGCCGACATGAACGACTCGGTTTAAAATGTTTCGATGAACTACCGCGCCCAGTGGCCTAACTTTAGTAGAGAGAACATCTTATAAATTCCGTTTAAAAGATATCTGCCTTTTTTATTTCAAAGTTACCTTGCTTCCCAAAACCAACAAAACGTCGATTTTTGGATGCTAGTTTGTGTAGATTAATTGCTAGAATCATCGTGTAGCGTACATTCTTTTTCTAAGAGGTAGAGGAGCTCTTTACCCTTTCATTACTATAACTGTGGAAATTGTTACCGATACAGTCATCAAGCCAATTAAACGAAACCAAAGTTATAGTTAAAAGCGATACGAGTGCAGCGCATTGTACGAGTACAATTACCTGTGATAGCGGAAAGGGTAAAATATAAAATATTCAGCTACCAATGTGGAAATCAAGAACATTGGAAGTCTGCAGTCATTATTTGTATGGACAGCAGGAAAGCGGGCACTGTCCGGTTTTATTAATATTTTAGTAGACTTAAGAGTGCGTGTTTCACTCTTGACAAGTAATAGAAGAAAACTCTACCGGTTCTTTGTAGGCCTATGCATAGTCTCCGCTAGTGTAAAGATACTAAACCTGTCCAAGATACCTATATCGATCATTTTCTACCATAGAACAAAGGAAAACTTCGAAATCTCTCATTTCAGCCCTTCAAACCACCGACTTCGTTGTCGGCTAGTTGAATTGTTGACAATCGTGGTACTCGCAAGATCTATTGTTTTATAAAATCTGAGATGAAGATCTAAAATTCTACTTTATATTCCACACAATTTTTGAACATGTCAATCGACATTTAATCGTCCCCTTAAAATTGTTGTTACCATTCACTGGGGTACTTCCATACATTCATTAAATGTTATACTCAATATTCCAAAAATTTTTGCACACATGCAGTACACTAATCCTTCTAGGTTCCTGAGAAATGACCAGTTGTTTGGTGCACTTTATAAAAGGTTACCCCATTTTGAAGAGCACATTTTTTATTCACTGCCCTAACCGAAGTTCCGTGGCACAGTTTGCAATATTCGAATCGTCCCGACCCAGAAGTGCGAATTTCTCCGCGACTGTGGGGACGACAAGGAAACAGCCCCCTTCTGACCACCCCCTGTCTCCATCAACTGATGTCCAGACCCAGGATTACGTCAAACCGGCATAACATATCCGGTCGCTTGCTCCCTGTCGCGTCAGCTTCTGCGAGTTCTGGAGACTTCGCGGAGATTCTCCTTGTCCAGCTGAATGGGAAGCCAACCACCCCACCGGTAATTGCATCCACCCCCCGAAACCCACCCCCGCCGCTGACACGGAATCCCGAGCTTCGTTAAGTCGAGACTTTGTGACATGGTTCGCCTGCCACGATTAGACTACCCCGACGAAACTTTCGCCGATTCTTTGGAACACTGTTTGGACTCCGAGGGATTAGACGCTAGCATGTGGTCGGACCTGGATGGTGGCCAGAGTGACTTTCAATGCCGATGGCGAGTGGAAATTCTGTAGTTCGTTTTGATTATATTGTAAGTTTGCGGAATTCCAGGTTTATGGGAAATTTGGGAAGTTTGGAGTGGTCTCTTGAAGAGTTGGAGGGGTTTTGATGATTTCATTTGGGGATTCTCATGTTTAATCAGAGTGGCAATTCAAGATTCACAAATAATAAGATTGCAAATTTCATCTATTTTTAATGGAAACGATAAGAAACACATATAATTTTTGCATGCTTATTGTAAGGATAATTTGCAAAATTAGATTTTCCTCTCTTGTATACCCCCACAAGTAGCTCTGCTAATACCACAGAAGGTACTACAAGAAACTTTAATGTGATGAACCAATAATTTCTACCGTAATACAATCAAAAAACTTGTAATTCATCAATAGTCTGCGGATCTTTATGCAAAATAAAAATTGTCTGCGTCGATTGCAAAGAATAGCAACTAAGTAGAATGTTATTTCTTCCATTAATAAATTTCAATATATGAGAAATCATATATTGACAACTTCAATTTTCAAAATTTTCCTACAATTTTGAATTTCATCTACTCAATTTTGATATAAATGCATATAATAGTTACAGGTATAGCGATCGTAATAAGCTTAAAGCAAAATTTCAATGTTATTGGCGCATTGGTTCGATCAGTTAACACAGTTAAATGTATATAGATCCGCAGTCTATTCATTAACATTATGTTAATTAGAAATTTATGTAGAAAAGAGTTATGTGTGTTTAACGTTGACTGTGAAAAATTTATTTCATATCCAACAACCTAATAATATTCTGTAGCGCAAGCAAAGATCAATGGAGCAAAAGGCAGAAGACGTATCGCGTGCAGACTCTTCGCCCCTTTTCATTGACTTCTCAAGTGTTATTTGACTTGCGTCTGTGTAGAACTTGGGACAGAGGGATGCTTCTACTGTTAAATTAGGGATTTAATCACGGAACGGTACACTAAGGAATTTTACACTCGAACAAGTTCAAGTTTGTAAATGTAGGGGAGCTAGGAGCTAATGTTCTTTACGGTTTAAAATCTACATTCCATTGGCCTCTACACACTTCGTTATTCCGCTCGAAATCTCCAATTTCCACCGATGCGAAACAGAAATAAAGGTGTGCTCTAATTCGATACGTTTGTTTAAAATACAAAATTGCGAACGAAACACAATCGGTAGAATTCAATTGTAAAACGAAACTAGGTGAAATCTATGAACCGAAAGTCGGTGAAAACGGTAAAACGAAAGTAGGTGAGAATGGAGGTGGATCTTTTGTACAACCATTTTTAAGTGTCAGGGTTAATTGATACAGTAATGAATCGTTTTGCCGACTTCCAGCAAATTTTACGAACCGCAACAAAACCAACCCCAGGAACACAAAACTATCTGTACAATCTCCTCAAGACCCAAACCAGGAGACCCTAGCCACCTGGCAAGACATCGCCATAAAACTTGAGCACAATTTCGTGGAACAGAGATTCAATGAACGATCGTGAGGTTCCTTTGACGTGTGTTCACGCATGAGTAAACAAGTGGTTCTTTTTCAACGTCGCCGGTGGGCAATCAGGAAGGACAGAGTTGGGTATCGAGTGGCGCACATACACTGTCGTTCAAAAGTACGAGGACAATTCGATAGTGGACCCTAGATTGGACCTTGACCCTTTACCTGTACAATGAGCCTTTAAGAATTGGCGTACGATTTTTTTCTAAATTCTATTAACTAAAAATTAGAAACAAATTTATAATAAACCTTGATGATAAACAAGACCTTCAAGTGACCTGGCAGACAACATCAATCAAAAACGTCTGTACATTTAACTCCGCGAACTAACGTTCTTATTCTCCAACATTTTCTTCTACCTACGATCCTAACGGAGATATTTCGATGTTCTGTTTGTTATGAACGACCCGGTATAAACGGTGCGGGTCGGTGCGGGTACAGCGTGAACAGACTTCGGGTACGAGACGAAACTACGGACCCGTGGGTTTGTAGGTGCGGTGCCCTATCCTCGCGTAAGGGTGGAGGCAGCCAGCCCACCAAGAGAAAATCCTTTGGCCAGCGAAGCTTGGATAATCGCGCCCCGAGCTATAGTCGCGCCTCTTCGCCGGCTAGAGAGAAGATACGCTTTGCTGCAATTGCAGGCTGCCCATCCGCGTGGAAATCATAGCTCGCTGCGGGACTCGAAATTGTCCGGAAACGCTCGGATTCTTCTTTCAGCCGAGGCAACTTCTTCGGGGATTTGGACGTAAAGAGGTCGGCAACGGGAACATCGACAAGGATCTCGCTTTGTAATTCCACGACCCGCTCTGGATCGTTGTTCCGACACGGAACAGCGAGCGGCGTCCCGCTCCTCGATCCGCGCTCGCAGATCGAAATCGAATCTGCCCTGGAGAACGTTACGACCTTGACGGGACCCTTGGCTCAGCCCCACTCTCTCTCTTTCTCTCTCTCTCTCTCTCCGTTGGCTATCAAAGAAACGCTCTCTTGTCACCCTCTATTCCCTCGCGCTGCTGAACGATCCCTATCCGACCTTTTATTCCACGATCGACGCGCGTTTTACACTTCGGCGCGGTGTAAAGCAGCCACATTTTAGGTTACCGGGCCGCAACCGATTCAAGGTAAATCTTCGGATCCTTGGGAAGGCTCCTGTTGCTACAGCGAATCACAGTAATATTCTGGCACTCTTAAAACGAATCTTTTCTAATATTGGACCATACGACTCGGATTTTTATGAGAAGTCAGTTTACTACGTGACGTGAACAAAATTTTGAAAAAATTGGAAACAGTAAAAGTTGTTTACAACTTTCTTATGTGGGCCTATATTGAAAATGTATAGATCTGTATCAATTGTTGGTACATTATGAAAATTTCATAAAAATGATTTCTTTATAGAGCAATCACATTTTTCCATGCACAGTTAAAAATTGTATTCGTCGCAAACAGTTTAATAACAGCTGCTTAAACAAAAAAAACTTGTCTTAAAATTTTCTTAACCCTATAGAACAGTCTCATGGATTATAGACTGCGGCTTTTATGCATTTATGACAAAAATGAATTGGTGAAACATAAAACAGTAGAGAGATAAAAGAAATTCAAAAGTATCGACACAGTGTCAACTTTTTAGAACTATTAAAAAAGAAATAAATTTTTATCTGGTTCCAGTACGTTGTAATGGACGCAGAAAATTCTTATTTTGCATAAAAATCCACAGTCTAATCATAAACAACATTCTTGTGCACCAAGGAGTTTGAAGTTAAAAAATGTCGCACTAAATGTGTCTTTCCCATAATTTCTCTTTTCAATAATCTTTGGATCAGGTGTCATTTGGATCAGTTATCTTTTTATTAATTTGAAGGATCTGTCAGTGCATTAATCTTTCCACTTAAAAATTCCAAATCTCCAAAATAATTTTGGTAATATCACAATCAAAAAGAATACGATCCACAGGAACATTGGTAACAGCGTCACAAAAATGGCATTGTGCTATAGCTGTAGACCACGCTGCAACACCGGGTTTAAAGAGTGTTCACTGAACAGTTGGTCTAGCCTAACGCAAATAACCGGGTCGTTCGGCAGTTGCAATCGCGAGTAACGAGCAGACAATGGGCACCGAATAAGATCCATCCGTGTCTCGTTGATTGCGGCCGAAGTTGCTTACGCAACGTTCACAGAAAATCCGACAATAATCCCCTTAGGGGTCACAGACCGACTATGGAAGTACCATATTGTGAAATCTGCCGGAGAGCAAGAGATGTTCGAGGTTTGAGGTTCGCAGACTCGTCGGACGGGGGATGGTATTGGATGTCATCGCGAGAGAGATTACGCGCCGCTTTGAAAGAGCCCTGCCCCCTTTTCCACCCCCATTCCTCGTCGCCTCTCTTTCTTCTTCCCACTTTCCAACCTGCCCCTCTTTCTTCGCCAGAGGTACACCGCTATTTCACCTACTCCTTTCCTCGCTGTCGTCCGTTTGCTGAGACGCGCTGCACCCTCTCTTTCTCTCACTCTCCCTCCTCGCCTAACCTGTGCTTCGAACCCTCTCTCTCTCTCTCTCTCTCTCGTTCGCTTTTTCCATCTCTCTCCATCTATCTCGAGCGTCCCCACTCCACGGAGGCGGCGAGAAACCCCTGTGGCATTGAAGGGAGCCAGCTTTCATATCCCATTTGCCCCTATTTTTCATAAGCGATATTAGAATCTATCACTGAGACCCGGCAGGCACTCTACTCAAGAGCAGAAGGGATGGAAACGAAGGGCGAATGCAGCGGGGTTGGTGGGAGTCTCGGATACCGTTAAAAAAGATAGAGAGACTCCCGATTATCGGCCGGGTGGGCTGCCTCGATCGCTGACGATTATCGATCCCATTCAAGCCACGACGTGAATGGATCCAGGCTCGCGACACCGAGACCCCTTGCCATTCGTATACCCTTCACCCATCACCCTTCACTCTTCGCCCTCCCGGATTCTCCGTTCTCTATCCCCCAAGCTCGTTCGCGCACCTCTCCTTCACGGTCTTCTTCCGTTGTACACGGAGCCCGGGCGTATATATTACATTAGTAGTCTGATATTTCATTCATCCCGACCTTGGCCACCTTGATCGAACGATCTCATTTCGCCAGGCGAGCGAGACGCTCGATTTTCACCGACATCTCCCAACGCCAAGACTCATTTTCCTCGAGACACTCTTCTCTGCTAACATTCGACGGTCGTTAAGGCTCTGTTAATTGCGAGAGACGCGAAACAATTGCGTCGGAGATGGCACTTCGACTGTGATCTGTCGATTTGGAACGTGGAGTTCCATTAGTTGCGAAACTTTTCGGTGAAAAAATACTATTATAGCCTGCTGGTTTAGTAATTACCATTTTGAGGTGTTAAGATGATCTCCAAGGTGATATCGTCAATTTTTAATGAGATATTTAATTTCAATTCTAAACATAATTTATTTCAATAAAAATCAATTAGACCGCATTCTTTTTATATTAATAAGGAAACAAACATTGATTATAGCATTATATGAGTTTTGGTCAAAATGTGATAGTAAATGAACGCACAATTCGTTGTTGCTTAAAAAGGACTAAAAAATGATGGTATTCTTGTGAATGAGCAAAGTGAGGAATCAAAAAATTTAATTTCTAATACCGTGATGCAATCACCAAAGTAGTTCGTTGACAGAATATGTTAATTAAAATGGTGCATGCTTTGGTGCACAACATTTATTAAAAAGTTATGTTTGTTTAATGTCACTGGAACTTATTTGTGAAATTCAAATAGTGCTTTGCAAAATGAATCTGTGTAAATTAGTATATGAACGTCGTACAAAATTGCAGCAATTCTTTAAACGAACCCAGAACTAAAAGTTCGGAGCATTTCTTGACGTCTTTTGCTACCTTGCAACCACGTAGAGCGTCTTAAGGCCGTAAATTCGGTGGCATCTTTGAATTTCAGCCAATCGCGTGACGCATAACAATAGGTGATCGCGGCGGCCGGTTACGCAGCCTTTTATTCAGGTGCGATTAACATAAAGAACGAAAGAAGCGACGCGTGCCAGGAATCGGAACCGCCCGAACATTCACATCCCCGCCTTTGCGTACGTGTATAAACGGAGGAATGAATTCCGTCCGCGAGGGAAATATGAAAATGTGAAATCATCCTGCCTCGATTAGAATCGAAACGGAACTGGGGCCTATAAAATTACCATAGTCCATCTCTCAACCTATATTCTTACCGCCGCGAAATTCTGGGGGCGTTGCATGATCAAAAATCTACTCCATTAGAGAACGTACAGCGAGATAGTTCCCACTTTTCCAGGGCAAATTGCATTCTGTGATAAGCAATTATACATTATCCGTTCTGACTTTATTTCTTCCCAACATGAGGAAGATGATAGTACAGCTAAGAAGTTGTACATGTGACTGAGAAAAATGTGGAATACTAACTTTAACTGTAATATACATTTTATTATATTTGTCACATTTGTACTCGGTGTGTGAGTGTATAAAAATTCTAGCAGTTCAACATTTGCACAAAAAATGTAAAATATTAATTTCAACAATAATGTACATTTTACTGTATTTCTTATATTCGCACTTGGTGTATGAATGTATAAAACTTCTATCACTGCAGCAATTGTGCAAAACTTATGAGTCAATAGAGTTTCAGAACGAACATATTAACTCTCCGAGTGCTGTACTGGAGTCATTTTTTACCCTTAATATGGTATATGTATATACCTGAGCAAACCTCGAGGAACCATGAACGCGTCTGTATTATTGAAAGATGGTGTGAGTCACAAAATGACCCCGGCACAGCACTTCAGGTCCCAGTATTTGGAGGGTAAACATAACATAAGAAGTTAGAGTAGTAATATATGATTCAAAAACTACATCTGGTTGACGTTAAAGGTAGAAGTTTATATTTTATTGTATTTTGTATTCACGTTTGGAGTCTGAATATTTAAAAATTCTATCATTCTATTCGATCGAGTTTAATAGCGAACATAATAGTAAAATGGCATAGAAGTTTCAGTGGTAAATTATGATTGAAGAACTATACCTGGTTGAGGGTGTTTCAGAAAATACTAATCAATTAGATATTTCTTAAAAAGTTTGCATAATTCTGTTCACACACTTGGCAACTTCTTTTCCAGTTTTTAGAATAAAAAATGTTCATTGCGTCATTTAAGCATCGATAGAAAGATAAAATAATTAATGTCATCGCCACAGCTGTCTACTATTAAATTATCACCATTGAATCCTCTAAACTATTTTCGATACATTTACCATTCCAGCTGCGCGCACATCCCGCCACACTAATAAATAATCCACTACCATATCAAAGCAATAAATTAACCCACCGAGTGTTTAGCAATAATTAATGGCACCAAGTGCAATTTGCCATGTCTGACAGCGTTCGAGTTCGTAAAGTGAAATTTCTGCGCCTATTCCTCTCTCCGTTCTCGCCTCCTGACTAGCAAAGTAGCGTGATTTAGCGTAAAATCGCAAGAACTATGGTTGGCGTGGGGGTTTGAATCGCGCATTCACCGTCGCGTTTAACGCAGCGATTGATCGCGCGCGTCAAATTAATGTTATTTATCTTTGGCTGTGCCGAGGCCGGCGTATTGACGTCGTGTATTATCGTAATTACTAATTATAGTTTCGAACCAGCTCGTTAATTAGCCGATCCGCGATCTCCGAGCGAAATGCCAGTATTATTGACTTGCTAAACAGAATAGTCTCGACCATATTTTCAACATATTTGCGCGCGGCAAAGTTCCAGCGTTGCGCTGCGGTGCCTATGGTGCGCGCACTGAAATTTCACCGGCGGACCCGCGTGGTCAGCACTCCTCTCACGTTTTAACGATCATCGGTGATTAAACAGTAATTACCGGCCCCCGCTCTCCCCCCTCCCCAATCTCCCCCGTGACCCCCTCCTCCCCCCCCGTATCGAATTATTGTATCGCGCGGATAGAACCGGCCCCAGAGAAAATCATAAATTTCACTCACCTCTGTGCCTGTTGGTCTGCTTGTCGAACATCAGCATGGCATCCTCGATCTGCAATTTCAATAAAAACACGTTAATTAGCGCGCTTCCATGCGGCGAGAGGTTTGGATTTAATTTAACGCGGCCCGACCGCGTAACGCGCGTATTATATCCAGTTTGTTGGAAAACGCGATGATTTGGCTCGGTACTTCGGTTACATTTTTCGAATTTTCGTTAACCGATCGACCGTGCTGCTGCGTGCACCGATCACGGCACTCGAATCATTCCGATTTTCCCGTGTAATCAGAACATTTATTTCGGTTTCCAGTTTATTAATGACCGGTGGAATTACCGGTCGCTGGGAACTGAAAACGATCGGAGTTTTATGTTGCGACAGCTGAGTAGATCCGAACTGTGTTAAAATTTCAATTTCTGATGATAGTGACTTCTTAACTTCCAAATTAATTGAGATCCGAAAATTACATCAATTAATGGGCAAGCTCCGGTAATATGGAATTTATTCTTCGTACTAAAATTTTTGTGAAAGAACGAAGGAATCAATATATTCTGTACTTGCATAATTAAATTTAAAAATATTCAAATATCTTAAAACTATAGCAGTAAAATTGAAAGAAGTCAAGATCGACCTACAATTTAAATTCTAAAATATCTTTAACAATAAATTATTTTCAAAATGTCCAGAATAAATACATCTAAAGATGATCCTGCAGATTGTTAAGCAAAATAAAAATTATCTTATGTGAAATAGCTTACCCGAATAGAAATCTAAATGAAATCATTGACAAGGGAGCTTCAAGCAGAATACGGTTCAGAATTCGTGGAAGTGAAATTAGGTGTTGTTAGTGTGGTTTTTAATTAAAATTGCGATCGATATGTAAGGTGATCCGAGGATCCATTGCGTTCTTTTCGGAGCTCGTGAATAATCTTACGCAGAGAGTGCACTTCGCCCAGCGACATGGTCGCCGATGAATTTTTAATGAAATACTAATGGCTGCTACAGAAATTGTTCTCTGCGACGCGAACAACGTCGAGGGAGATTAAAACTTGGAACAGTTATAAATGTGTACGGTATCTCCGGGAGGACAGGCCGAAATGCGAGGCTTCGGACTTGAGATATAAAAAGCCACAATAAAATTACACATTCCTTCTGCTCGTGAAATTTTAAACAAGGAGAGTAGGTTACTAGCGTGCGCTACGTCATAGGATACGTAGAGCGAAACCGACTATAGATAGAACGGTGGAGACCGACGATTAATCTAATAGTCGTGTATTATCGTTGTCAATGGTCTTTAGGCATCTGCGTTGTAAATATTTGCTATTGCTGTTACAGATATATTTGCAAGTACGACGTTCATACTTTCGAAACACTTGTACGAACTAAAATGTTGTTCAAAATTAAAGTTCAGATACCGGAGAGAGTTGCAATAACATCTCGATAAGCGTTTTCTGTTGCTCGTGGTCTTTACTGTATAATTATGTTAAGCATGCAATAAAGAAGGACACTTAAGCAGAACTAGTAAGACGTCTGAATACACTATTAGGAATTAGTAGTCGTTCTTAGACTACGTTACTGGAAAAGCAAACCCTTCTGCGTGTCAGGAGCCTGAAGCACCCCATTGAAAGCTTTATGGATCGTAAACAACGTTATGGAAACACCGTCAAGAACTTAGAATAGCAGAACGAATTTTTTGAGTGGCTGAACGACCAGTTCAGGGAAAAATTATTCTGTGTAATATTCCTGCAGTAACCAATGGTTGCACCAGCTACGAAATGTTTCAAATGTATTTATTTTATTGTTGCACCGAGCTACTTCGAAGTAGCCTTTCCACTAAAATTTTCGTGCGCACCAGTTACATTCAGATGTTTATTGTCCATTTAATTTAACTGTCGCAGAAAGACAAATTATGGAAAATTTCTTACGAAAGCATTCAGAAAATAACACGAATGGTTAGATCAGGGTTAGGTAAAAAAAATGAATATAAAAAACGCATCAAAAGTTCTGATGCCTCGTGTTTGACATAATCTAGTTCGAAAATTCACCGAGTCTGTGCACAGTAGTATTCACAAGAAGTAGAATAGGTCAACCATGATCGGACGCGTCAGTTGATTCCCACTCAACAGTACGTGCAGCCATCGAACTTTCAAATTCAATCTTCTCGAAACCAAAGCGTTAACAAAAAAATTGTATTCGTTCTTTTTTACTCATTTTTGGAAGTAGAATCGCCCCATACCCACGATACATTCACCCTTAAATTCATGAATTACTTCTCGATTTTTAAACCCCTAATAAAATCTAATAATATTAATTCAGTGTATAAGATTTGAAATTAATTATCACCGAGAACAATGCGACTTCTCGAAACTCGGGAAGAGAATAATTCCAATCACATCTTTCATCATCGCACAATGGCTTCTTCTTGGTCTATGGCAATCGGAGGGTAGCTTCAATTGTATAAATTAATTTCAATCAATCCGGTGTTTTTAAATAATTAAAAGGATTAAACGAAGACCATGGAGAATAGTATCGCTTCTCAAACTCCGAAACCTAAATATTTGTAATCGCTATTACTGATTGACCGTCCCAAAATGGCTTCCTCTTCGTCCAGGGCATCCTGAGCGCTGTTTCAACAATTGAATACCAATTGCATAAATTAACCCCACTAAATACAAGGTTATCCAGTTGCTAAGGGATTAAACACTCACCACCAAGAACAATACGACTTCTCAATCCCCAGAAAATAAATATTTCCAATTGCTATTAACGATTGACCGTCCCAGAATGACATCTTCTTCGTAGAAAGGCACCCAGGGGATAGCTTCAGCAATGGAAGACCAATTGCATAAATTAACCGCAATAAATTTGAGGTTCCCCAGCAGCTAAGGGATTAAACACTCACCACCAAGAACAATACGACTTCTCAGACCCCAGAAAATAAATATTTCCAATTGCTATTAACGATTGACCGTCCCAGAATGACATCTTCTTCGTCGAATGCACCCAGGGGGTAGCTTCAGCAATGGAAGACCAATTGCATAAATTAACCGCAATAAATTCGAGGTTCGGGCCTCGCTCGGGTCCCAGAAGGCTTCGGGGAGGTTCGGTAACGAAGGTTAACCGACTTCTCCCTCGACAATCGGACCTGTACGAGTGAAGTCCGCCGAATTAGAGATAGGACCGGTTGTATTCTTCGAGGAAGTACATGTATGTCGTAAAGCACAGCTGGACCGAGATTTACGAAGCGAACCGGCGAGGAAGGCGTACAGCAAGGGGATTGAGAATACCGTGAGTTGTCGGTGGGGGGTACAGTAGGGTACTAGGGTGGGGGGTGTAAAGGGGGTCGTGAAGGGGGTGTTGTCGGTGGCTGAAGTGTGCGAGCACGAGAGGAGAGGAGAAGAGCAGGGGGCGGGAAGGCGACGCGGCTAGTAGGATTTATGGGACAGGAGAAACAATAGGGATTACCTTTACCCCCTGTCGCCCTACGAGTTCCTACCCTGCTTTGTTCCTTCCTACTTCCTGCGAGAGGACAGCGAGACCCCGAGACGGTAGAAGTAGCGGCCACGCAGCACGTGAAAACCGGTCGGGAATTATTCCGTCGAGAATGCAGTGGAATCTCGATTAGCTGAATTAATCGGGAGACACCGGCACAAAGACGATCGCATCCGCCGTGGATTATAGAACGATCACTTTCGCGATACCTGCTTTCCAAGTCTTTCCGCACCGAGAACGTAAACAAGTCAAACTTTTTCCGCAGCTTTGTTGTAGAAGCTTTTTAGCAGATTTATTCGCGACGTATGTTGCATATCAAAATACCAACAAAAGCTACATAGGACTGCTTATCGATTATTTCTGTTGTTTTTCTTACATTGTTCCCTTTCGGATGAATAGAAACAGAATTTTCGTTTTTCGGAGATTGCGCACTTCTATATTTTACAGAAACGGATCAGATGATCGATTTTGCGTAGTATCAGCGGCTGTCAGAAGCACGTTCTTGATATCATTTATCATTGGTTGGCCTGTATCGTATCTGGAAAGTAAACGTTTTCGTCCGTGAAGTTGCAGTTTCATTCAATCAAATTCTTTACACAGTACCGTTGCGTATTTCACAAGTAATTGAATCTGTAAAAGTTGAGACCTAAAAATTGCAGTAACTATTTCCAAAAATATTATAATCACAACATAATTGAAAAGAACAAATAATTCCAAATTTCTGATTAGTACTCTGCAAAATTAATTATTTGGAATATGCGACTCTCGAATATGAAAAAATTGAAACATGATAAGTCAGGAGAGCACAGTTTCCATCGCGTAAAGAAAGAGGAAAGGAAAGCTGGCCAAGCACAGCAGGCGTGTCGACAGTAAATATTAGATTACGCGATTAACATTCAATGGACTTCATGCCAAGCATAAGCGGGCAGTTCCATCCCGTTCGCATCTGTCAACTCGACTTAATACCTTCTACACAGCCATGTGTAATAGTTCTACACTGAAAGTAACACAGAAAGGGCGTGTCTAGTGAAATTTAGGGTGGTCCAGATTTACACAATCGTAAACGTTGGTCATTGCTAATACAACTGCTGGATCGAATCGTTTTATAAAGCATTATTTCCATACTGTTTTATGCAATTCTGACGAGCATTTCAGGAATGTATGTTTTCTAGACTTTGAGGATACCTACGAAAAATATCAATAATCCTAAATCAGGAAAAGAGAAATTCTAATATAACCGGGCAATGATTCGAAATATAATATTGTTTCATCCAAAGCTTCGTGTTCGAGAAAACAGTTTTAAAATGCACGGAATTCCTATTAGATAGGAATCGTCTGACGCGTCTGATCATGACCTACCAATTCTACTTCCTGCATATACTAATGCACGCGAACTCAACAGATCTTCAAACTCGATTTTCTCGAAAAGCAATGCGTGAAACAAAAAAATGTTATTCTTTTCTTTCGATTTATTTTTGCATGTAGAATCGCCCTCTGCCCTCTTCTAGATATTATTGTATAATAAAGTGGATCGTACAGAAACAAACTGCCACTCGGTCGTCGTCCCTGAAGTCTTAAATTTCTGTTAATAAATTGCTGGATATTTTCCCGTTTAAAAGTCTCATCTGCGGAGAATCGTGCGCGATAAACCGGATTTTTTCGCGTTCCTCGCGAGGGTTGTTTGCAGTTTCACTAGACACGGGTATCGGCGTGGTACCTTAATCGTCTGGATCCGAGGTCCGGTCTCTCTCGACGCGGGGTTTGTTTGAATATCGTTAACCGCTCCGTGAACGCAACAGGAGGCCCGGGGATTGGAACACGAAACAGGGGACGAGAAGATATAAAAAAAAAAAGGTCAGCCAGCACAGGTTCCTCGAGATCCGCTTTGTTGGCAGTAACGAGAGGACCGCGTGTAAGCCGTCGTTCTTCGATGAAGAATTATTCAAAGCGCGATCGCGTCGTGTCGTTTGTCGTGTTTGTCCACGAAAAAGGTAACAGGGCCGCGCAGGGGTTGCTGGGATGAGGTGGGAGGGGTTAAAGAAGAAACGAGGACATCGAGAAAGATGACGGTTATTCATCGAAACAACTGACGTCCTGTTGCTTTGAGAGCCGCCGGGAACGCGGCAAGGAATTCAGTCCCTTAGACGACGTTCGTCCCGTTTTTTACTTTCAAAAGAAAAAGTAATATTATACGAAGAAAAGGAGGCGAGGATACGTACGAGACGCGAGGGGAGAAGAGAGAGAGAGAGAGACCAGTTGAAGCTTTTAATGAAAACAGAGGAGGCATCCCAGCGTAAGGCAAGACCCACACACCAGGGACCTCTCTTCATCGCCGAGGCTCCCACTACCTCCCTTTTTTCACGAAGTGTACTCTTTATTTTGTTCGTGTCACGGTATACGTGTCTATGCATTCTTGCTAGTTAATTCGAGACCTCAGTCCCTTTAGGCAACCTCGAAGATTGAGGGTACTGATGAGGTTGTACGAAAATTCATGATGTTTGTTGGAAATTCGTGTTTTCGAGGGTTAGGTGCTGCAGTTCGAAATCTGACGTCAAAAAATGCTTTTGGCAAGTGAAAAAGATTTAAAACTCAAATATGCACGTCTTGGTCTAGCTTCTGTTAGGAACATTTTTAGTTACGAATAGAGTTACGATTTTGAAAAGCCAAATAGAATTTTGATGTTCCTCTGTGTCTGGTAAAATTATTTTTGAAGCTGTCACGAAGACATACACAGCCCAGTTAGAAACAGATCTTAAGATTTAAACAATTTTTAAAAGCAAGTTTTTTAAAAAGCAAGAGTTGGAGATTGAACAAATATGTATTTCTTCGATTAACAATTTAAATAGGGTGTAGTACAGTAGTACAGTAGTATTTTTAAATTGTTGAGATATTTTTATCCATTCGCGTTTCATCTATTAATAAATTGGAATCAAATTCTATTATTCTATCATGGATATTTAACCACTGATGAACGTATAAGAATACGAACAATATAAATCTTCTTTTTCGTCTGGGAAATTCTGAAGAGTAAAGAAATTCTAAACGTTGTGGAAGATCGAAGTGCAAGGTGTTAATAATTCTGGAGAATGTGAATCTGCGTAAAGATTGGCGAGGGTCTCGCACAGTGTCATCGCGCGATCGAATTCGCTGATAAAAGTTGGGAAGATTCTAATGTAAACACAGTGGGTGGTGTGCGCCGAGTAAAAATAGATGTCAGCGGAATCGATAGACAAGATGTGGAGCGAAGGCGTAACGGGAAAAAGGGGGATGAATCGATTCTTACGGGAGCCGGCAACGGCGGAGGAAATAAATCTGACAGAAGCCAACAAACTGACAGCCACGTAGAAAAAAAACCCCGAAATAGAGGTCTTGATTGTACGCTCCCTTAAAGTTACCGAATCCTTCTCTCCGTATATTGTGCAACGACGGATTCCGTTCTTTACTTTTCGCGAATGCCCGTCGTAGTTTCTTGTTTGTCAAATTTACAACTTTTTCGTTGTAAAACGTTATTCAATAGGAGTATTTGTATTGCCGTCCGAGATACCGACCAGTTCCAGGTTCTGCGAGAATAGGGGCGAATATAATTGAAAGTAAGCTCTGGAAATGAAACAATATAAATTCTTAAAGGACCCTTTGTCGGCTCCCGGCTCCTTTGATTACTTCAATATTTAGTTCATCGCGGTCTGCTGCGCCGTATAAAGAAGTCACGGAATTATTCCAACTTTTCTGCTCGCTCGATTCGCGTTAATTCGCGTATTATCCTCCGGGCAAATGGCGAAGCCTCTGTTATCCTCAGACTTATTTAACCAAACCATCCGTTGTGATAAATTTTTAAACTGCTATTCATTTTCCTCAATTTTATTTTATTCTTTCTTTCGAATCGGAATTAATTCGATGCAGTTGTATATAAGACAACTGAGCTGTTGTACTAACAACACAATAAGTCAATAGCAAAGAAATAAATAGTTGGAACAGAGTTTGAAAGTTTCACAGCGATAGTCGCTGATGTCTTGTAGCTCGTACAGCTGGTAAGGAGTTAAAGTAGTATAATCGATCTATAGACAGACGGGAATACTTGATACGGTAAATACACATTTGTCGCTGTGGATCTACAGCCGAGGAAGTACGAGATATAGATCTGAGCTTCGGACACTGAGGTAGAATATCTAGGGCTGACTAATCCATGATTGTAACTACTTGAAACTCGGATCTGAATCGTGGCGTGCCTTGCACTTATGAAAAGATTTTTTTTAGATAATATAATACTACATCACTTTTTTTTATAAACTTGGCTGTGTTTTGTTGTTGCAGATATTATTCCTAATAATTTGTTCAACTCTCGGACAGCCAACTTCCAGCGATGGAATTAAATGAATAGCTGTTGGATTAAAAACATTAATGGATCTAGAAAAAGTACTTTCAAAACTGTGTTTAAATACGTTCACAAATAAATGTTACGTACATATGTCCAAAGGATAATATTCGAACCTCATAAGTACAATGTTATCGAGCATCGTAGAACGAAGCCGAGTGAAAATTTCGGGGTAATATTTGGCACAAGTATTTTCGAGGGTCGTGGAATGTTTGAGGATGATTTTCGAATCGCAAGAAAATTCTGCAATGCGTTGGCGAGCTCCAAGAAGCAAACCCAAGCTCGCGAGAGCAACAGTTGTTAGCCTATTTTTTTATATTCTCCGACAGCATTGCGATACTCGCTCATTTATGTATGGAAGCTCCTAACGACCTCTATACAGGGTGTCCCAAAAATGTCGTCCAACCTTGAAAGGGACGGTTCCTGAGGTCATTTGAAGTGACATTTTCATGTGCAAAAATGTCCGCCTCGGTTTTGTTAAAGGTCGAGGGAGGCCGGCTGAGCGGCAGGTTTCACCGAGCATAGTGTTGGTGTCGCGCCGCAGTGAAGCATTGAACAAGAGAATGAGCAGAAATTTATTTAATTAGAACTCACTTATTCATCCGCAAATGCAGTTGCTGCTTCGAGATGTGTGTCACTGGGCTATTCGGAGACGAACTGCACAGCTGGTGGTAGATAGTAGGTATAGAACAACCTATATATAAGGAATGTGCGCCAAGTCAAGCATTCTGACTTTCACTTTCTTATCGATAAATTAATCGTATGCCTAATTCACGTAGATGCTGTGAAATTTTTCTGTGAAAAAAGTCTGTCTTTTTATCAAGCAAGATGTGGAAATGTCAGGTACGCGTTGCGTTTATGAGTCTCTTTGTCCTATACCTTCCTTAAGAAACTTTCTAAAAGAAGGACAGACGATGTTTTGCCATGTGATTACTATAAATTCTAGTCGTACAGCGGTCCCTCTCGTGTTCTGTTTTTTTCCTGACTATCTCCGTCGTTCGACATATATAATCCCCTCCCTAAACTCTTCAGAGAAATCTTGCGTAATATCGGTGTCGTTTGAACCTTGGTAGAGAGAACATTTCTAAAGACGTGTCAATTCGAAACTCACGGTTGTTGTCTACCATTAGTTGTACAGTTCGTTCACCTGACCGTATATCCGTGAAACTTCGGAACTGCCACATACCCGAAGTCAGCTGTGCAATTCGTCCCCGAATGACCCAGTGACACACATTTTGAAGCAGCAACTGCATTTACGGCTGAATATTTACTCCTTCTCTTGTTCGCTGCTTCACCGCGGGGTGATGCCATCGCTACGCTCAGTGGAACCGCGCTCTGATTTGTCACTGTTTTTCGTTAATAACTCTTTAACAAAGCCACGGCGGACATTTTTGCAGATGAAAATGTCTTTTCCAATATCCTCAGGAACCGCCCTTTTCAAGGTTGGACGACATTTTTGGGCCATCCTGTACAATGGAAGCCGTAAGCAACAGTAATTTCTCGGTGGTTTCCGCATCGACGCGGCAAACTGGCAAACGAACAATGCCGAAAGGTTCTACCTGAGGGAAGAAGAGAAAAGACAGAGGAGAGAGGGTCGCCGTCCCAAAGGAGCAATCGACTTCTGGTGAGTGGGCGAGGTGTACCTTATTACAAGTTCGATTCTAGTCGTGTTACAGCTCTCCGTGGACCGTGTTGTAGATTGCTGTCTTACGAGTCCTGCCCTTTATACCTCGAGACGTTTCCCTTTTCGCAGACACACCTCGCATTATTTCCCGCGGCACCTTTCATCCCTCGCTTCTCCTGGCTTTCTTGTTTGGCAAACTAATTTAAAAGGGCGCCACACGAAACTGGGTCAACAGCGTACCCTTTCCGTTGACCTTTTGGCTCCGACCTTCTCTGAGATTTGTCGTGCGACGTTGCGTGTGACACGGCTCAAATCTGCTTTGAGAAACGGGTCCAATGCACATCCTCAGCAACCGGATTTTGCCGAGACTTAAGCTAAGATTTTCCATTTTTCTCGCTGTGCTTCTTGGTTGGAATAGATTTCCGTGTTGTGTGGTTTCTGCTCTTTGCTCTTCTTCAATGTATCTTTTTGTGGGGAATTTCTTCTGGAATTGATATTAGCAATTTTGAAATTAATATGTGGTGTCCTCTTATGAACTATACATTTAAAACAATGTAAAGGACGTTGTGACAGAAAAAGAACTATATTAAAAAATCATTACTATAAGACAGGGCCCAAATAGAAATGTTATTCTTTCTTTAATGATTTCAATGATTTCTTTTCATGTGTCCACAGTCTTGAAATGCGTTTACTCGGATTTGTCATAAACCCGTAAAATCCGAAGTCTAATCATAACATAGTAAAAATCGAGTGAAAGAAATGGAAATATGCGGTACAACACCCTCTAAGAACACATCAGCGTCAAATTAGATGTTCAAAACGAACCTCCACCAAAAGAATCACAATACCGTGCCGGGACCAATTTCCTTTCGGTTTTCCGCGACCTTAACTCCGCTCGATAAAACTCGGCCGGAGTCGAATTTTCCGGAGTGTCGTCGCTCATATCGTATTCACCATGCGCGCTGTTTACGTTCACGGCGGTACCCGGCGGCCAAAAACGTTTCTATTTAAATCCCCGCCGCCGAAGAAGCCGATGCGTCGACGAGATAACCTAATGCGATAATCGATTCCCGCAGGAAGACCGTAATTGCATTTACGGCGACGAACGAAGCATTCTAAAATAAACACGGTTGCCGGCGGCGCGGCGCGGCGCGTCGTGGCGTGGCCGTTCCGCGCCACGCCATCCCGTGAAAGGTTTCCCATTTTTTTTCCACCGTCGCCAGCTCGTAAAACGACGTGGATTTAAACGAAACGATACCGATTTACCCCTCCGGTAACAGAAGCGCCGCTACAGCAGCTCTAGGATTTCCAAAGAATGCTACCTCCTCTCTTTTTCTCACCCTTTCCACCTTCTCGCTCTCTCCCTCTCTCTCTCTCTCTCTCTCTCTCTCTCTCTCTCTCTCTCTCTCTCTCTCTCTCTCTCGCACTCTTTCACTCTCTTTTTCTCTCGCCCTCTTCTTTTTCAACCCCTCGCCGTCACTCGCGAACGATCGAGGGTAAAAGCGAGGCGAGCAGCCACGGATTTCGATGAGTTTTCCTCTTTTCCCCGGCCATTTCGCGTTCCGTGTCGCGCCCTATCGCAACCGGCGCTCTCTTCTGTTCGTGCAGATTTAGTATGCAGCGAGCTGTATTAAATCTCCGGTGTTCGAGGGATTCCGTGCTCCCGCTTCGAGCCTCTCTCTTCGTTTCAGATTCTGATTCCGACGCGTTCTACCCGCAAGCTCCGGCGACACGCCGCTTTTCAACGCCGTGCCGTGCCGCGCGGCGCCGCGCGTCGCGACGAGCCAGTTTTCCTCCGATTTTGCACGTTTGTGCCGTACCGCGCGCCGCGCGCGCCGTGCTTTGTATTCCAGAACGACTACCCGGCAAGCCAATTCCGACCGGCGGTATAATGGACAATAATTATGCGCCTCCGTGTCTCAGTTATCGAATTTTCGCCGCGTTCCCACCCGAACAAAAGTGCACGGCGAACAGTCGCTAATATTTATTTTACAACGCTGGTCGGAATAGCGATGCTCGGAGACCTTCCAGTTTATTGGCTTTCGGAGATATGTGTGCTTGGGATTTAAATGCTGTGGCGAGGGGATCGAGAATTCATTGCCACTCGGAAATTAATTTTTCCGATGATGGATTGAGTGCGAGAAATTTGCTTGCAGTCTTTAAAATGTGAGAAGCTTGTAGTCGATGTTGCAAATCTTGAGTTCTCAGTTTTTGTTTTGTTAATTACATTGATCGAGCTGTTGGTTTGCCGAAAATCAACCCCTAAAATCCAAATTCAAGATCATCAGAATTTGTTACAAGTTCCCTCTTTCTTTTATTAACTTACCCTAACAAACTGAAATTCATCTGAGGCCACAAAAATTGCTATGAAACCAACAATTGAAACAATCCCACAAGCATCTTGCAAGCAATTAAAAAGAACTTCGTCAGCATCACAGATTTTTCATAATCACCAGTCAAATAGCAAATCGAGTATTTTTGATAGTCGACCACCATTTTCCCTCGCATTTTCATTTCCGCAAATTTACAAAATTTTCACCAGAATCGCATTGAGGCTTAAAGTTCTACAGGCGAATACCTCGTCGGGCGTAGATTTCAGTAAATTTCGAGAGTGCACAGGTCGTTTAATTAATTTATTTTTTGCCGAATATAATTGCGTGGCCCGGTTTCTTGAAGGTTTCTGAACAGGTTCCCCGTTCACTCGTTCGGACAAGTGTTCCAATAATGGAGTTCGCTCTCCGATCCTCGATTGCTTTCAATACTTTATTCCGCGAGGCCGGTGTACGTTTATAGGCATTATAATCGGCCGGCACAATTCGATTGATTGAACGAAACGCGGAATAATAGGGCCGCGGGCAATGCGGACGCGAGAATGCCCCGGGGCTTAATTACACGCGGCGAAGAGGCAGTCGCCGAATATCGCGGCGCGAGTTTATTTGCTCGGTGCAGCCGATTTTCCACTGCTTCTTTTTGTCGCTAATAATTAGAAATAATAATTACCAGGCCAGGGGGTACTGCGGAGAGGGCCGCGCGCGATCCAAGCACCACGCTCTCTCGCTCGGAATAATAATAAATCTCTCTACGATATACCCAGGGAAACGTTGGTCTGGGTTAATTTGAGAGCCGCGCCAATTAGAATTTTTCCGATCGCGCTGCTGAAAAACATAATAGTCGTGAAGCACGCGACGAAGATGTGAAAGAACTTCACCGTGCCCGGCGTTAATGGAATATCGGAGACCGCGTTTAATTGCTATTTCGCTTTAATGATTTTCGCCTCTCTGACCCTACTTGCACTGGGAACCAAGATCCAGATTTATTACTCTTGTCTTGCTATTACTCTGACAGTCAAATTTCTTAGGGAGAAACTAAATCATCAAACTAGGCGGTACACTAATTACATACTCGAACTTTGCGAACATGTCATTGTTCTTGCTGTACCGTTTTATGTCGCTTAAGTCTCATATCCCGTAGATCTTTATCATATTTAGTTTACTTAATAGATTATAGTCAAAATTGATTTTCAAGTTTGGCAAAACAATGGTGTCGTTCATATACGATTAGAATGCGGATTTTATACATTTATAACGAAAATGGGTAGATGCATTTTTAAAGAGTACAATGATTAAGAGAGTTTTATAAATGTGCTTTTTTCAGCTTTTTGAAGTTATTAAAGAACCCTAGGTGTAGATGTGGTTTCGAGTGTGAAACTCTAAATCACGTCTTTTGGCAGTGTAATCTCTACGATACTCAACGATCATTGCTATTGAAAAACCTCTTCAAGTTAAGATTTCAGCTGCCTTTGGACGTTTCTATGTTTCTGGCTGGCTCCAATGTCGTAGCCAGTCTGCATATATTGTCATTTTTTAAAAACTGTAATCTGCGCGTTTAAGAAAAATATACCCTTATTTTTGTTTGTATAGCTTTCTTGTTCTGTATCTTTTGTTTTGTTCCTAGAGTTGTAATAAATCTCTTATGAGATTTTCTCAATAAAAAAAAAGTGGAGAAATTTCTACTTGGTTTCAATTCCTCGCAATTAATATATAGAATTTTTATTTTGAATAAAGATCCACAGTCTACGCGTGACCAACATGTTACACAAAGCGTTAATTAAACATATCTCAGTTCAATATAAATTTCATTTTGTAAACAGACCCACTGAACTGCATCGCAAGGAAGAAGTAGGCGTCCTACTTTTATATAAAGACACAAAACGTGTCCAGTCCAACTTGAAGGAAGACGAAAACGAATTTTCTCCGGGAGGTCTAAATTTCTGCCCGTCAGAGCGTCTCGCGATGCAACCGAAGATTGCAGTGGCCCGAGCAATTCGATCGAGGTGAAAACTCGAGGCAGCTACATCGGTTTCTATTTAGGTCACCGGCTAGAACTTGGCCGATTGTTCCGGAGCAGCGTGCGTCGGACAGAGCCGTTAATTCGAATAAATGAAAATTAAGTAACAAAGGGGGTAAGGAAAGAAAGATCCGGCCACCTTGTGGAAGATCGATGGCGGCAGCCGGGGTGGTGGAATGGCCCTCGAAAACTGTAGCCTCAAATAATTAACGACTTGGAGAGGTTGCGTTCGTGCGGGACTCGTTCCTTAGAAAGTTTCGCCGTTCGATTTCCAGCAGCGCGAATCGTGGTGCAGGTAACCAGAACTCCGGTTCAGATCTCTTATTTCCCGTTTCCGCCCCCGGCAGGGGGTTGGCAACGAGAGAAAGAGAGCGAGAGGGAGCAAGAGAGAGAAAAAATGGACGGAAGAAGAGGTGGAAGAAGGAGGAAAGAGAATCGTGTTCCGATGAAAAAGCTCGGCGAAACTCCGCCACGCCGGAGTTTACCTTTCAAGTCGGAGCGATGAAGTCGGCGGAAGAGAAATGGAGGACAAGAGCGGAATGGAGAAAGAAAGGGGAGTAAAACGAGTTCCGCACGCAGATGTGGAAACCCGACTCCGGCTCGGTGCTCAAAAATGAATTTAAGCTGAACGATGCCTGCACGGAGCACCTTGCGCCCGGAAACTTTCGCGGAAAATTATATGAGATGCGCGTACACTTTCTGCCTAACGTGGCTAGACGCCCATCTACGTGTTTGTTCTCCACGTTTTTTTCTCTACCCACTGCGAAAAAGGAGGAATCAGAATGCCAGGACTCGGCGCTATTTAATTCGTGAATGGATATAGACTGGATGAACTCGCGCTGCTCGTTTTAGTCGACGCCCAGCACGACTTTGAGGTAATCAAAATTAATCGTTTTATGTTAATTGGCGCGATTAAAATATTTGGCTAGTCGTGGCGCGATCCTCCGGTGTAATGTTGGCTCAGGATTGTTGGTGTCGTGTATTACAAGACAATTATAGACTTTGTACTTGATTTGAGGTGGTACAAGTACTAACCATTTATAGCAAAAATTAAAAAATAGAAATTTGGTACTCGACAGGTTAAAGCATAACATCTGCAGTCTATATATAAGAATTAACAGATTTCTTTGACTCCCTGTACAATCAGATTTTAACGCAAGAAATGGCAACATTTCGATACCCTATCCGACACAAATAGGTAATCGGGTAAAATGAAACATACTACAAACACAGGCCTCCTTTTCTTAAAAATCACATTCCTAGAGAAAGTAAATTCCTTAAGTAAACCTTGAGTGATCATTCCAAGCAAAAATCGAACACCTAAATTTCCATGGCATCGTTCGAGTGTCGAATCTGCTGTTCTTTCGACGCTGGTGGAATCGTTCAAATAGACCGTCCGCTAATCCGGGGAGCTATGTCTCGAAGGGTGGGCCCTCGTGAAATTCCCTCGACATTGATGCGGTTCTGGCTTCCTGCGAGCATCTCGACGAATAATGATGCGGAAACGCGAGGCAGAGTAGGAGGGCAAAGAACTTAAGTAGCTCGCGAGGAGATGCGAGAACGAGAGAGAAAGCTAGAGGAAGAGAGAGATAGATAGAGAGAGAGAGAGAGAGAGAGAGAGAGAGAGAGAGAGAGAGAGAGAAAGAGAGAGAGAGAGAACTTGAGGGTAGCAAAGAGGAAGAAGAAGGAACAAGAAGAAGAAAGGGAGGAAGGTAGCGAGGGTTGATCCGTTTATTCAGCGACACGTAAGCCGGCTCCGACTTCTACGCCGACACGAAGGGCGCGCAGTAAACTTTCACAGAAAATTCGATGTTTCGAGCAAACAAGCCGCCGCCAGTGCCGCGACTATCAATACACGTCGTTGCGGCTGTCGCTCGATGCCGGATCGATAACCGGCCCCGTTGTTCCCGGAATAAGAAGTCCTCGGTGCCAAAGGGATGTTTTTTCTCGCGGGGATTACTTTCGCCGCGGCAAAAAAAAAAGAGAAGAAAAAAAACTGAGAACCACCTAACCAGAACAACCGTGGGGGAACTCGACAAAAACGAAACCCGAAGAAAAAGTGCGAAAGGGTGAAACCAGAGGCACCCCCCGTGTTCGTACGTCATTGGAACGAGACCTGCGAACGCCACACCCCCTACCACCCCCTTGGACCGGTAATCAAGCCCCGACTAATTATTCCGGACGTAATTCTAAAAGTTTATACGAGCGTTTAAAGCCGGAGCCCCGCGAGAAACTTCCGACGAAAGGGAACGCCGATTATTTCTCGTTCCCGCGGCCCGTAAAACAGATTCTTGGCGTTTACGATGCTATCCGGAAAGATAGCGACGCTGCTGCACGCGCGTTCCAAACTTGTCCGCTCCGTGGGAAGACCGATAAGAGATTACGCGAAGGATTTGGATTACCAAAACACAGTAATTCTCCGTCCTCGTGACATCGGATAACTTCAAGTTGCGTTCTCAACGATATCCTCTCGAACGTTCTGAAACGCGAACGTCAATGAGACAGCCACCCTCGCGCTCACCCCCCGAATCCATTATTAAAGATGAGACTTTGTTTAAGCCGAGGGATACGACGAGGGTAGCCAGGATTGTCAGACGGGCCACGACGATTTAATATCGTCACGGACTAGCTGGGGGAGAGGGATAAACCCCCGTCGTGCTTCAAGTCCTGATACATAAGGATCCTGTTGCGACCAGGCGCCATCTATGTCCTCCAGCTGACACCGCCTGACCCGCATTACCATATTCTTCCGTAATTGCCACGGAGACAGAGTTTCTTCAATAAAACACGGTTTCGTGAAAAATGATTGACGCGACGCGTTTCATAAGCACTCGCTTGCGGAATGCGTTAATGCTCTCGGACAATTAAATGAGTCTGATCGACCGTCTAAGTTCAGCTGTTGATGATCTTTGATGGGGAAAGAGAATTGGGCTGGTTGCCTATCAATTCTAAATACACCACGACTTCAGTATGTAAACATTAAATTTTATTTCAATTCTGCTAACCTTCCCTAAAGTGGCGATCAAAATGTTTGCAGTTTGTGATATTAGATGTCAATCTTTTTACACCATGTTGCACGTTCCATGTAAATCCATTTATTCCAAACGTTTCAATGAATAAATTGAAAACCGGACATGCCATTCTAATTTCATTAATCCAGTTTCTTTATGGGATAAAGTACCATCGTCGGTGAATAAAACAAATTTAATTACTCTAGAATCTCGAATACTGTAATCAATTACTCTAGTACGTTTGAATTAATCAGAGGTACTTAAACGTTCCAATAAACAACCATTCCCTTAGTTACAGTGCTCAATTTAATCCTCGCTGAGTTGTACAATAAATTGTGTAACAATACTACTTAAAAGCTGTTATATTATTTTCGTCCAAATAATTTTTAGCAATGTACTTTCATTCACCGTCTGTTTATAACAATCGACAAAGAAGATTTTTATTGTTCGTGAAAACCCACAGTTACCCAGACATATAACTCCGCCACCAGTAATTAAACACATTTTATATACACGAATTTTGACACGTTTTCCGCGATATGAAAGAGACGCAGTTGTTTTTATTCGCCTTAAAATTCACGTAAAGTTTGATCGGGGACGTTTTTTTCCCGGTCAAAGGAACAAATGGGGCAGTTGTGTTTTTTTATTTTTTATTTTGTTACGGCAATTACCGTACGTAATTTGTAACTATAAATTTTCCCGGGCGTCGTTCGCCGATCGCCGAGTAAATAAAAGCCGAACGGTTTTTGCGGTGGACATGAAAAATGGTTTATTTATAGGCAATGATCGGAGATCCATTTGCGAAACGCGAGCCTCCCCTCGTCGACACGTTTTTCCTCCTCGCGTTTTATATACAGCCGGGTTCTGTTTTATACGGGTAGATAGGAAGTTCGTGACCAACGGCGTGCCAGGCACCAGTCCTCGTGGAAACACGCGGCATCAGCTTATTATCTCACGTGTTTCAGCCCATTCAGCCTGAACACCGACTTGGAATTCTGATATAGGACTGGCTTAAGTATCCCACGCGTTCGCGTTATTCTTTGCTTAGGCCACCTGCAGAATTGGCGATTCCTAATTTGAACGGCGTCGGGAATCGACCGTGCAGATCCGAGACAACAACAATGTGTACACGCTCGCCAGTTGCGTGAATGCGATTACCTAATGAAATTTTAATCCGTGCAATTTCATCTTATCGCGCGTTTATACCGGGAACGTAAAACCACTAATTTTACACTGGGCGAAATTTTTCGCGTGCTGTAAATCTACAAAATAAATAAGAGCTTTCCAGTTTTGTTTTACTTCGACTGCACGTTAGAGTGTACATGATTATTAAACATTTTTTAACGTTTTCATACAGTCGCATGCGTGTATATAGTATTCTAGAAGCTTTTTGTAACAAATGTAGAAAAGGAACAAGACTGTTTTATTCGTCTTTGCTCAAAACATTAAATGCACATAATTCCTGATGAATATTCAACATTTGTATCGGCAAGTGTAAGTATTTTACAAGCTCTCTATAATAAAAGCAGAGAAAGAGCACGTCTCTTTTATGCTTCTAGTATAAAATAAATTGTATGTAATTCGTGCATCCCTTCAACATTTGTACGAGCAAGCGTAAAGTAAACATATTCTACCAGTTTTTTCTCAAGTACAAAATGAAGCTTTAAATAATTTCTGTAGCAGATGTAGAAGAGAAACGAGATAAATAATTTGTGAATACGTTCAATTTTATTTGAAAAGCTTTCTATGATAGATGAACAGTGACTCCCACTAATATTCGGACACTCTTAAAAACACGATAACTTTTTTAATATTCGACCATAGAACTTGAATTTTTTTGAAAAGTTAGAACAATCGGTTTTGTTACTTAACGTGAAAAGAATTTTTGAAAAAATTGCAATTGGTCGGAATTACAGAAAAAACTTCTTTTCACGTCATGTAGTAAACTAATTGCTCTCACTTCTTAAAAAAATTCAAATCCTATGGTCCAATATCAAAAAAGTTATCGTTTTTTAAAGAGCGTCCGAATATTAATGGGATCCTAGATGTAGGTGTACCTTTGACTCAGATGATCTAGACCATGTCCTATGGCAGTGCCAGTTATATGAGCCCCAAAGAATTGAGCTAGTTAGCTGCGCAAAATCAAGTTCTTCCTGCTATTAAAAGCGGACATTTTCTTTGCAGAACCAAATATAAAAGCTTGTATATATATTTTCCAGTTTTTAAACGACTGCAAACTTCAGCCCTAGCGGTAATCAAGACTATAATTTTTTACACTATGTAAACTATGTATGTTTGTTAAAGCCGAAATAAACCTATAACAGGTTTCAGTGGCTCAATAAAAAAAAAATATATTAATGGGAGTCACTGTAGGTACGAAGGACGTGTTTTTTGGTCGTTTTTGGTCGCGAGAATATTCTACAAAATATAAAGAAACATGATGTTTCTCTTTTTGTTCGTGTTCGTGTCAAAAATTGAAAGTGATGCACACGTTTCTAGATATGTCTGTGTACACAGAAGCGCGAAATGAGAGGTAAAACACGTGGCAAAAATGTCTGCGGTAATAAGAAAATTGAATGTAAGCAGCCGTGGGTGAACAATGAACTCCGATTGCTATCGTAATTGTGTACACTGAATCGTAACCAGCCATGTCGGATCGAAGTTTAATTGTGTTCATGGTTCCGTGAACCGGCGTCCGCCTTCCACGGATTCTTATAGCATTGTGCTCGCAATATCGGCATTACGTGATGTCCAGAAGTTCCGCAGAACGTTTGATTTCGTGCATCGTTTCGTAACGGCCCTATCTTTTCCCCGTACGGTCTCAGAATATTCAACGAGCCGGACGAATTCGCGTGTCTTTTGATACTCGTCCGCGTGCACACATGGCATGCCGGTTGCATGGCGTGTACAGCAAGATTTACGTTATCGGATATCGTTTTCCGATTGGCTTTCGGCTGAACTTCCGACCAAAATTAATGAAACTTTGTCGGCCGGCCGACCGGCGTCGTCATCGAAAATCATTCACTTTCGGGAATCGCTCCCGTTCTTCGCAAAACGCGCCGTTACTATACACCAATTTCATGCTAGAATCAGTCAATTAGGCGAACGGAAAAGGAGACTCGATATTAGGTGTAGAAATTAATTCGTGACCCCCGCGAGTAGCCTAACTTTGTCTTACTCCGTGGTTAACGTAGGTCGTTTTTGTCCGAAGTGAAATTTCACTCTTGAATTTCTTTCTATAAAATATTTATCTTCCCAATTAATAACTAAATGTTAATGCTTTCGGCGCAAGGTTCGATCAATTTTTTAATAATATTTACAAAGCAATTTTGCAAGTTACCAACGTAATTCCGACGTTTCGATCAATGTTTAGATCATCTTCAGGGGTTTACTAGGATTGCGTCTGTGAAATTTTGAAATTTAGGAATACACCAAACTTTGAAATTGTAATTTAATTTATTGAAAAAATACTCACTAGCTTTGCGAAGAAAATTAATAACTTCGGTGAAAGAATTAAATGCATGTTTACTTACCAATTAATGTTTCTTTATTGAGTACTCCAGAATTTTTTTTAGATTTTTAGAAAGCTTAGAATATTAAAAATTGTGATCATTAACGACCTAAGTTGCCCACAGAAGGTCAGACTGAAACTTTAGATTCGTTAGTTACCTCTAAAATGAAGTAAATGCATAGAGAATGGTAAGGATTATTTTCAGGACTTGAATGTGTTTTCGTAACTTGAATTAGTTTTCGTTGCAAATAAACAACAAAGCGATGAAGGAAGGACCACGAATTAATTTGTGCAGCTAGTACAACGCTCATCAAGCGATATCGTGTTGTTAACACCTGTTCCAACCATTTCGACGCATGCATTGGCGACATTATTCGATCCAATTACAGAATCGACGATGCCGACGACGCGCATGTGAATTTCCTTTTTAATATTTGCACCGGTCGATACAAAGTTTACAACGCTGAAGCACACGTCGCGTCCAGGGCACACAAATTCAAAGGAAATCGGTGATAATCGCAATTAAATTATGCTCTCCAACTAAAGCCAGCATTGTGTTCAACTAATTAAACGAAATTGCCGACTGATATTTAAACGATCGACTAGCTGGAATGATTAGATAACGAATCTGCGCGGGTGCGCGCAAATCTATCTAGCTTCATGAAGCCACGATGAAGAAATAAAATGGTGGATATCAGTGTAGAATAGAATCCATACTCGTGCCAAATAAAATTTTATGTTGAATGTAAATCAGGCTATCCCTTGAGAAATTCAATTTTTTCATGCTCTTAGAAGGTACCAAAAATATTGAAACGATCACATCACCTTAGAAAAATATTCCACGAAATTCGCACTTGTCAAATGACCTAATACAGACCTCGGAATTATGTGCTCGCGACTGCCAATTTTCGAAGGCTACGCCCCCTTGACGCGGCCACACTTCTCGCTCCCCATAGCGGCCCTAATGCTCGGAGCTCCTCAGGCACGTAATATAGGAGGTTTTTGTCAGTGGTATCCCCTATAGGCTTATTCCATTATGTCGGACAACAGCTGTAGAAAATAAATTTGGAAAATAAATTCAGAAGATAAATTTTGAAAATAGTTTTTAATTGTAGGTATTGCCCAAATTTTATTATCATCCAAGATAACTTGATCTTCGCGCACGTTTAGATGTGCATGGCAAATTGGTAAGATTTACATATACGGAAAGTTAGGACATAGCTGTTCGAATCACTCACGCAAACTAGTTATCCCAAATGTGAATCAAAATTTGACTACAATGTGAATTATGAATACAATTAAAAACTATTTTCACAATTTATCTTCTGAATGTATTTTCCATATCTATTTTCTACATCTATTGTCCAAAATTATCGTGCGACATAGTGCTTGCAGTGGATACCACTAAAAAAAACTCATTAACAATGCGCCACGAATAGTTCCAATGGTACGCGCTTGAGGAGCTCCGAGCACTAGGGCCGCCACGGGGAGCGAAACGCGCGGCCGGATCGAAGGGGCGTAGCCTTCGAAAATTGGCAGTCGCGAGCACATAATTCCGAGGCCTGAAATAGAATATATAACGAAAAGTAATTTTGCAGAGAAAGGGGCACTTAAAATTGAAATTTACATAATGACGTTAGTAATGGCGAGTATTGATGGTGTCCATAGATTTAGTAATTGGTCACTGGATATTGTGTCGGACACTCAGGTAAAACGACAGTCTCGTAAATGTCACGGCAGAGAGCGTCTTCGTCCCGAAGTTATTTTACATGTCGATTAACGGTGGCCGCAGCACGAGAAATTGTCGTCCGGCATTAATTTGCTATGCTAACCGTTTTGCCATGGTTTTGTAGGTTGAGATTAATTATGGACTTCGAAATGGCTCGGCAAAGTGGACCGACATGGTAGCGAGCATCGCGCTTCGTCTGTTCGCAAACTTCGGTGAACAGTTTAACCAATGTATATTAAGACGCTAACTTTACCACCAATTTACACATACTGCCCGTAAACTGGTCTGGTACGTGTGGCGTGGGCCACCGGAAACGTTTCGGGTGACTTCGCGCGAAAAATTTACGCTTTCGACTAGTTTCGCTTACTCGGTAACGTTTGCACTTTGGTTAATCGATGGCATTATTTCCTCTTTGAACATCTGTTACGTGTTGGTGCCATTAAAAGTTCAAAACGAGCTATGTTATTCTTTCCTTGCTGGATAATGTTTCCACATTACGTCGGATTAATTTAAACATGAATTTGGAAAAATCGATAAAATGCCAGGTAACTAAGATAATTCGTATTGCTTTAGGTATGTGATTATTAAAATGTATGTGTACACACTGTAACAATTAAAGCGAGATTATGTACGTTTAAAAAGAAGCTTATTTAACTAGATGACCATTTACGAATCAACACACTTTTTAAATAGTGGAAGAAGAAATTGTTATAAAGAAGAAGACCATTAGAAAAAGATAACGAAAGGTGACCATTTTTTTTTTTGGTGACTATTTGTGACTATTATTGGTGACTATTTTTGGCACGATTTATTTATTCTTTTATATTTTTGGAGATGAACTTGATTAAATAATTGAAACTGTATTGTGTAAATCCTTTCCAAAATAGGGCCTTCCCAAAAAAAGAATGTGACATAATAATTTAGTGGATGTACATTAAAAATGAGCCTGATCCGAACTGCCAAATGCGAAGCAAAGGAAAAGCTAATAATAAAGATGTACTGTCCAGCGAATTGGGTCTCGATGATCCGACGTTCTGATGACTTTCTCGCCGATCCGACCGCGAAGAATCAGCTCCTCAATCCTTATAAGATCGCCTAACCGGCCGACACAGGCTTGGAAACGACAGGGAGTCAGATCTGGTTAGGGCACAGGGTGACAATGGTAGTACCTCGGCTAGAAAGTCGTCATTGTTCGTTGTCGTGACAGAGCCCTGGTGATTTGGCCCGGTCGTTGTCGGTGGGGAGGGTCAAACAGAGCCGAAGTGGGAGCTGACAGTTAGGCGGCTGCAGTCTCCAGCCTTCAGGGGCTTCTTAATGCCATTACTTCTGGTTTCGTCCGTCGAGACCGTGCCACGGGCACCCATCGACCAACAGTTTCCGATACCCTGCGCACTTTCCTACCTTCTAGGCGCGCCAGCGAGACGACGTGCTCTACACCTTGTCGATAAACGAGTTACAAGGCACCCAGGTACGCGTGTCTCTTGTCCCAAGACTCGATTAGAAGTTAAGTCCAACTTCTAACGAGGGATTTCGGTAAATATTAGCCGTCCCGCGCGTTTTTCCGCGCGAGAATTCGACTTGCACGACGAACATCGTATCGGAAATCTCGGAACCGATCAGTTTTCCTATACTTCGGGTTCTGCACTCTCCTGAAACTTGCGGACCTGTGCGAATGGGGAGTCTGTCACCAGGGTCTGTGTGCTTCTAACAAATTTCGAATACTGGGGATTTTGTTCGATTCACTGTTTCGCGTGGAACATCTTTCACAAAAAGGGGAATTACTTGTTTAGACTTAAAAATGAATTGTTCTGCTCGTACGATCAGTGTTCAATATACTGTGAGGGCGTACAAGATGTAATAAGGTTGCATTATTTATCGACTCATTAAAATTGTTAAAAGAAATAGGTTCATTTTCTTGTAACTTTTGCTCTTCACAATTGATTTGACAAATTTTTACTTTAAAGATCTGTATGAAGGATTTCTAGGATTCATAAAATTGCTCATCAACCTTATTATTTAAGCTATGTACTTCAATTTCTTAAATGTACACTCACGTCTAGTGACAAGATTTCATAAATATATTATCGACCACACTATGTAGTTTCTCCCAAGTAATATATTAATTTTCTATATATCATTTTAATTTCATCCTCACCTCAAAATATTCTAAAATGTCTGAAAGTGCTTTTCAAATCAATTTTAATTGATACATGGTAATGATTAGACTCCGGATTTTATGCATTTATGGGAAAAATGAGTACGTGAGATTTAGAACAGTGAACAAATTTTAAGAGTATTAACATATTATTTTCACTATATTAAAATTATTAGTGAAAAATATAAAATATTTAGCTCCTGTGTCTTGCAATTGATGCACAAACTTTTTATTTTGCATAAAGATCCGGAGTCCAGAAATAAATATTACCAAATTACGAATATAGTCATCACAATACCCTGTTAGAGAATTAATTAGAATCAGATGGATTCTGAAAAATGGCGATGTGCGCATATATATAAATGGAGGAAATGGGGAAATGTATGGTTCATACATGGGCCAGGAGAAATTGGCATATTACTGCAAAAAGGGATGCGGATGATGCGAATCTATTTGAATCCATATCTGCTGTCCGTGCCACGTAAATTTCGTGATAAACGTCAGACGCTTCACGCACCGTGGATTTATCTGCGCGCGGTCATCGGTATCCGCTTGCTTCTATTGTGCCGGATTTTCGTGTTCATGATTTGCCGCTGTAAATGCCTTTGATTCCCGTTCTATTATCAGTGATATTATTATTCGCTAATAACTTCGCATTTATATCAATTATCGTGTCACGCGGAATTTATCATTCATCGCGTTCAACGGTACCAGGGCTTATCGATATATACGCTCCCACAAAATCCACCGCTTCTCGCAACACGTTTATTCTGACGAATATAAATATTCGAATGAGCGGGGATCAAATCGCATTGACTCGATGTTAAATGTAGATACATTGACGAAATTAGGTGACTAAAGTAGAGCGAAATGCTGCTATTGAAAATCTCGTAAAGTTGAAACGAAAACTCTGTAACCGCACGAGAGTCCAGAAATAATAAAAACTGTTTGGCTGTGTAACTGGAACAACAGCGTTTCGTGCTGCAGAGAGACTCTCGACTAATGAGTAGACGGAGGATCGTGCCAGAACTTTGTTTCTTTTATCAAGGTGTTGTGTAATGTAATAAAAATATCCGATCGATATCACTGCAGGTTAGATATTTGTTTGAATTTATTTTCAATAGGCAAGTCTAGAAAAATCGACACTAGGCAAAATTAAACTGTATTCGTAAATTATGACGAATCATTGAAGAACATCATGCTTAACACTAAACCTACCAAGCACGAAACATATAAAATTGAAACACCTCATAGCAGTGAGAAGATTGAATTTACTTAAACTGTGTACGGTTTTCGTTATAATATGTGCTTAAATGAAGTAGTCAAAAAGCGTTTTTATAATTTCAATAACTGTGAAATAGAAAACCGGTCATTTGATCATGGTAGGTTAATCATCAGAATGCTAATTGGGTGAACCACGCAAAACATTTCGAAGTATCATAAGGACTCCCAAAAAATGAATCGTGTGAAACCATAGTAGAAAACAATGGTAAAAAATGTTTACATTATTTTAAACATATTAAGATAGTTAGGAGAAGAAATACATTTTTGTAGACAAGTAAATCAAGGTGGCGTTCCCCCACAAGTTCTTAATAAGAAAACACAATGTAAAACAAGGTGCTGCAGACATTCATAGAACAATGTCTCCCCGCATCCTGAACGAGGAGACCCGATCCTCCCCTTGAAATATGAACTGGCATTTCGCGTCGGTGCGATATCTGCGGGCAGAAACTTCAAGGGAAGCGAACATCGCGTCGGGCCGGGCCGGGCCGGGCCGGAGTGAAGTCCGACGGCTTCGATATCCTATCACAGGGCCCATCCATCGTAACCGAATGTCGGATCGATAAGCGGCTATGGTGAAGATGCAAACCGCGCCCGATCGTCCTTTCCGCGTTTTCATTTCCTTTGTCCGGGGGAATGGTTTATTCAGCGTACGTCGACCTCGTTTCCCGGCACCGTAAAAGGATAATCGTGTCCTTCCCGGAGCCGGCCTGCAAACACACGCGTTCCCATTCCATTGGATAAGAACCATGAAGTATTCAGCATGCGACAGTGCCGTATGTTGAAGCGGAGCATCGCTTAAGTAAAGAGTGTTAGAGACACGAGGCCCTTTGCAGCGCGACGAGCCCCATTCTTCCCGTCGTCCACCTACTTCAACCCTCTGGCCACTGTCTCTCACCCCTTTACCTTTCCCCTACCCGCCCTCCTACTGCACCCCTGTTCTCTGCGACCCCTATCCGGCCACCGTGAACACGCTTTCGGCCTGTCACGCTAATACCGGCTCTAACTTCTGAGTGAATCGCTCGTAAAGCCGCTGCCTAAAGTCACGGCCGATCGATAACTCGTGGTGTGCATAGGTGCACCGGTTCGTCTCCTCCACCGTCTTCCACACACGTACACTCCCGTCAAAACTATGCGGACAGCTTCTTAACAATTTGTCTACCGGTGATTATTTCATAATTTCTAAAAGTCTGCGTTCTCTAGCTAAAAACTTTTTAATGGATCTGTGGTGTCGTGTCGATCCCAAAATTGGGAAGTCAGATCACGGCTGGGGGAGATTCCGATTTCCGTGGCCCCTTGTTAAGAGGTTAAATTTGTGTTCTTGGGGTTATTTGAAGAAAAAAAATGTATACGTCACAGGTATCGAATGGGCCTGGTTTAGCCGGTAAAGTAGATTTCCTGTTTTTTATAAATCTGCAAATATCTGGGTAACTATGCGAAATATGGCAAAATATCATAGGACATTTTTTGTAGAAAATTAAATTTCCAACAATTTATGTCGTATGACATTTTTTTATCAGCTGCTCAGTTTCCGAGTATATTTATATTTCGGTGAAGTTGCAGAACAACTGGCTCCCCCCGAAATGATGGTCGGGGAACGTAAAGGCTCCGTTCACAACTGCTTATACGAGACTCAAGAAGTGTCTATGTATTAAAACTCAATTAGCAGTTCATATTATTGATGTATTAGGTTCAGTTAGGTCTGGGTTATTTTAACATCATTTTAATGTTTTTTAAAGAAAATTCAATATCCTACAAAAAAGATCTGTACATATTTTACCATATCTGGCATAGTTTCCGAGATATTTGCAGGATTATAAAAAACAGGAAATCTACTTTACCGGCTAAACCAGGCAGTTTCGGTACTTATAACATATACAGTTTTTTTCTTAAAATGACCCAATAACACAAATTTAACCTTCAAAGGAGAGGCCACGGAAATCGTAATCGTGCAACAAGGTGCAAGGCTTGGCTTGTTGTCTCCAAGTCAGACTCGGCTGTGCTTGGAGATGGTAGTGGCTCGGTAGTGGAAACAGTTTTGATTACGTTGTGTTCGCATGAAATTAGGAAAAGCTCGGAGGTAGGTGTGGTCTTGGAAGATTGTGTATGATTGGTTGAAGGGTGTGTTTTGGAAAGTGGTGGAAGTAGTGGAAAATTAGGAAGAGTAGGAGTAGAGGTACATTTGGTTATAGACGGCTACAGCTATAAAACTATAAACCTCGGTACGCTAACGGTTAACGGTTCAGCATGTGTTCGTGAGCTGAGCTTCTTTCGGGTTTGTAGACTACTCTAAACTATGATAGGTTCGCTATTTTTTGGCCGTAGCTTTCGTCCTTTATGGCTTTCACGGTCGTTATGCCGCGAGTAGGTAGTCTAGCTTACCTTCACGCTTGTCCCTTCGCAAAAGGTTTACGAAGGAACAGGATCCTTTAACATCAACAGCAAATTCAATTGTGAACCAACAAGCGATTCCCGGTAACGCGTTAAAGTGACGCCTCAATATTGCAATTACAAGTATACTTTTACGTTGTTGAAGAGTAATTTGCAATAATCGGCAGCGCTGACTTGTGACAAAAAGTATTCTGCCGAAATTTGGGCTCTGAACCACCCTGGCCAGGACTCTTAGGAAACATAATCGACCGGGTCTGAACTTCTAATTGCAATATTGAGGCGTCAGTTTCTTTTGCCGTAAACCCTTGTATTTCGTATAGGTATATGCGGATCTATCGATGTGTGAGTGGTAAGGGTGGTGGTGGTAGTTGGGTGCGCACAGCCCCTTAATGGATACATATAAGAGAATGTGCTATTGAACATACTTTTGAGGACATAATTTTTTAGCGGCAGTGTACACGGGTATACGTCCATGGATAATCTCTGCTGGAGCACGTATGCAGGTATACGTGCACATGGTTACGTGGGTGTGCATAGTCGTGACTTCGCATCCAGCGACCGGCTACCAATCTGCCTGGAAATCAAGCCACGCTAATAATGACACCGATAGCACAGGCGCGGCCTGTAAGCCGTCGATCCTGCGTGCTCACGTTATTGCGTTCATTTGCGAATGCGAACAGCCAGGACTATGCGCTCGACGCGCAAATTGGGACCCGACGGTGTGCACCGGACCCGCCAGCTAAGAATCGCCTTTAACGAGTTCATTACAAACCTCCGCCTTTTCTCTTCGCTATTTTTCGCGGTACAATAATCCCGCTCACCGTCGACACCTTTGCTGGTTCATGCTAATGCCCGATTTCCGGATCATTTACGAACACTTCTATTAACGCATTTGCGCCTTGTCGTTTGTGATTTGGGGGAATTTGCGGCACAAAGATTGAACTGTGTAATTCACGAAATATCTGTCATAACTAGATTGCGGAGTTAGAAGTTAGCCCCCAACTTTTAGAATTACGTAATTTGAACAGTTTTGCTGAATTGTGCTAAGTTTGTGCTACTTTCTGCTCGAATATTAAAACTGTAATATCAAACATGCGATAATAAATAGAGAAAAACGATTTTTATAGCTGCCCCCCACTTTTAATTTTTTTGAATTTTCTATTACTTTAAAAAAATAACAAGTAAAAAAGTTCTGGTAAATAATAGTTTTGGACGTACAAGTGACGTTTAAATTTATGCGTGCTTGTACGAATCCTTAAAATACAAGGCAACGTTAACCGTAATTAACACTAGAAATATTTCAGATTTTTTCTTTAACAATTCGTGAAATTATAGAAATATTTTCTTAAGAATCTTGTTTAGTATACTTCTTTACTAAAAAAAAATCTTAAGGATTCTGAATAAATTCAATCCTGTTCATTATATTGTACAGGAATATATCAGTCGCGTTTAGGTCTCGATAATTTTAGTGTTAATAGTATTTGTATGTAATTTTAACATGAAGAAAAGAGTAAAAGATTGCAAGAATTAAAGAGCTTCAGTGTATCAGTCTCAGCCTACCAAAATCATTAAAGGAATCGATGTAAATAATTTTTATTTTCCATAAAGCTCCGCAATCTATTTACAAGTCGAAGATAATCCCACATCACTTGAATGAGAATAAAAGCAAGTGTCGCTACTGAGTCATGTTCCATACTAAATATAATCAGATTGTGCTAAAGCATTTCCACAGCTTGCTCGAAAGCTCTTTGAGCAGTATAGTATTAACCATTGCGAATAGAGAAAGTATCTCCAGTCGCAAAAATTACGAATTAGCACTGGCGAAAGAGGAAAAGCAGAAGATATAATAAAACGTTCCCGGGGAAAGCAGATACTTCATTGAAAAGAATCGAATGCAGAGAAGCACGTTACTTGCTGGTTTTCAGCCAGATGACCCATATCCCGAGCAATTACGTTTCCTACATTGAAAACATTTTTATACAATTCTGCAAAGCATACCTCCTGTTCATTGTATTCTATTGCAGTAATATTAATGCACCTTTTGTGGCTATTATTAGACACTGGTCGCATGTAAATATGTTTCCTACGTCAATCTGGCATCGATTCGACGAGACTTTTCCAAACATCGACCACCGAACGTTCTTATAGTCGAATCAATTCAACCGGGACACTCATGGTCATCGAGTGATTGTGTAACGTTGCCTAGGAACGGGGCTAAAAGGATCGGCCGATAAATTCGAGAGAATATCTGTGCAGAAAGTGAGAACTCTTAAAAATAGAAGAGTGCAAATCCATAAGTTGCAATTCCGCGCATCAGTCCGAGATATCCGCGAGTCCGGGGCGATACATATTTCAAAACGGAACAGCAAAAGCACTACCCAGAACTGTCACTGTTCCGCTATTTTCAACAAAAGCCCGCCGAGCGGGATATCACGGCCGAGAGGGCCGAGCGGCTCCGGGTAATAGTTAAAAATTAAAATAAGAGGAAAAGTTTTGCGCAGGGATGACGCAGCAACACCGTGGCAACGCAACGGTAGCAGCGGGGGATTAATTTTTACTGCGTCATAAAATTCCCGGATGATAAGGAGGAGCGAAAGTATGGTGATTTATGTATGATACCGGTGAAGTTGGCTTCCCTAATACTTTTCAAACCGAATTCCCAAGAAGTATGGGACTTCAGAATTTATAGCCGGCGGCAGGGCGCTGCAACGAGCAACGCCGCCGCGTGAAAATTTCAGAAGTAGTCGGACTGAACGCCCGCGCTCTATAATAGATACGAATCGATTAAACGCCGCGAATAGAAGAACAAAGGGGAACAAGAAACGTTTCAGACAGTTTAATCTACGGTGAAGCCATTATGTACCGTCAAAATAGAATAGTTTCATTCCCGGCCGGGGAAAATAAGATTTTTCCCGGCTGTCCCACTTACCGACAAATGCAGCCCATTTTTCGCGAAATTCTTCTCGGCCACCATCCTCACCGAAATTTTGCTACTGCACGAAGGAGTTACAAGCCAATCAGTGTAGATCCAATTTTCTCATACCAATTGATTTCAACCGCTGTTTAATTTTATTTTTGTTGTACTTAACAGGTTCGTTAAAAATACATGTGACAAAGAAATCAGAATATTCGCGAGAGTATCGATTTTCTCTTTCCGTATCGATGGGTTAGCAAATCTCGCTTAATTGATCACGTTTGGAAGTTTTATCTCCCCGGAGATTTTCGTAGGTCGCGCGAGCACATCAAATGATAATCATTGTTACGTAAATGTCATAATAGCGAGCAATCTTCCCATTCTGCTCGGAAGCGGTTCGCGAACCAGCCAGTTACGCAATAAATTGTGGATTGAAATGCAGGCGACTCGATTTTGCGTCGATAATTCATGCGCTCCCGATATTCCCATGCTCGTTATTTTCCACAGGATAATTCCGGCACACGTGTGCCAGTTGCTCGCATCCTTTCAGGCGATCCCCACGCGATGATAATTCGAGAATTCGTTTCCAGCCACGTTTTCAAAGGAACATCATCGAATTTGGATCGCTGTGGCCGAATTTCGAAAATCAAACCGCGCTGTTAGCTTTGCGCCGAAAATTTGCATCGATACAATAATTAGAGACCAGTTAATTTGGTGGCTCATTCGAAAGGTACATTTTCATTTAAAATCTTTTTGACACGCTGAAATAGAAGAACTATTGCTTGAATAAAACGGAATGCTAAGTTAATATCATCCCTAGATAACAGATTAATAAGCACAAAATCGAAATTTCACAAAATTGAAGTAACTGATTCGAACAATTTGAAGAGTTTGAAAATTAAATTATATAGTGACTCAGAGTCACCACTAAAAATTGCTGTACCATTCGCAATATCGTTTACATTATGAAATATGTTGGTATCTAATCAATTACTAAACATTTAAGTATTGCATGAGGTATTATATCAATTTCATAACCATAAAATGAACAAAATCATATATGTACAATGGAATTATTCTAGGTCGGAGGAAATGTTCGAGTTAAAAGAGCACCGACTGCAAAGGGTTACAGTTTGACAGAATAAAGTGGAAGACCCATTAACAGTTATATAAATGCACTACTACACTATCTGGCAACCACCGAAATTTCCACAGAATTGGAGAAGCTAATTCAACGCTAAAGAAATTGAAGGGTTGCCCGCACTTGGCTGACTCGAAAGTTGTTTTGGACGGTGGAATTCGGTTCGGTGAATATCTACGGGGTTTCTAGGGGGTTATACGGACAGGGAAATTCGCGGTAGATGGAGCACAGTGAAGCGACGGGGCTGAAGTCGATAGATTAACGCGAGGTATCGGCGAACGGGCACGAATTCAGGGGAACCATTCGGGAACGGTCGAGCATAAGTGGACTCGAGGGGAACGGGCAGGAACGGCCCGGGAATTTGGTCTGGCTCTGCACCTCATAAATTTGAGTTATTCTCTCTCGGCCCCTCCCCTTTCCTTTCTCTGTTTCCGTTCCGACTTCGACGAGGCGCCCTTAAGGATTCTCCAGGAAGTGAGTTATCGCCTCCGGGCCGAGACTCTTCTTCTCCGGAGGTGGTTCGCCGACCGTGAGCCGTTTTCCACGAGAAAAATATTAGCAATGATACGCCTCATATTTTACTTCGCGGCTTTCCGGACGGCGACGTTCCCGTATTATCGGTTCATGAACGTCGTTCCCCCGCCGAAGACGAATATTACACGGTTCCCGGTAATAAGGATGAATGAAATCGCCCCGAGATTCCGTTTCAATTTCGCCCATTTTCAAAACGATCCAACAAAAGCCGGGATTTATGTGCCCGGAGAAATTGCGGTTTAATAACATCCGTCGTTAACGAGATCTGTTACAGCCTAGATCCCGTTTAGCGATAGAAGCTCGCTGCAAAGGCAACGATTTTTCTGACAAAATTTCACTGTGCCAGATTTATTGTGGACACAGCGGATTAAATTTCAGGCCGTGAATAGTCTATTCATCACTATGTTTACCATTCTAGGAAAAACATTTTGCACCACACAGATTGCACTCTGTGTTATTTTTGCGATCAATGGATGAAGCTAAAGGCTTATGCAAACATATACTCCGGATTTTATCCATATACTGTGAACGAATCTGATTAGTTTACTAGCTCTACGATTTACTGATATAAAAAATTCTAACTAAGCTTTATTTTATGCACATATTCTTTAGTCTACAATCAACAATAAGGCTATTTTCTGATTTCACTTGAAAAGTTCATACATTTTCTGGTAATTAAACAAGAAATACGCAAGCTATCGAACATACAGTTAAAATTTCAAGTCGATCAGATTAATACTTTTTTCTTAAACATCAAGTTTTCAGAAAGAAGATCTATCCTGACGACATTGCGACACGTTACTGTTTATTGATGTACGAATGCTGTATGTATGTGTGCGTTTGTTAACAGCCAACCCTGTATATGGCTAGATTTATAATAATGGAAAATCGGGAATGACAGAAGAATTGTAAAATTGCGATCGCCAAACGGATGAGAAAAAGAAGGCAGATTGTAAGCGCCGCGACAAACACGTCTGTTGTCAACTGTGGTTATCCGTGTGCCCAATATCATTATTAATAAACCCGTATTCCGTTACGGGGTTTCTTTAAATGTTTGAGAAACTGTATCTACATAACTGTTTCGAATTTCTGCCAGAAATTTTAGAGATATAATCTGTTTACACGCTGCTATTAATCGAAGTAAAAAAATCGATTTTCTGAAGTTGGGGAATCCAGTTTTATCCCAAACGTCGAAGACTAATAGCGCGCGAAAATGGTCGAAGTCGCCCGGCAATTTAACTGGTTTATTGAAAACATGACTGAATGCAGCTGTCGCCGCATCGTTATCGCAGGCCGTCTAAGGAAGATGAATACCTCTCGGTCCGCGGCAAGCAGCGGGAGTACAGTTTCATTCTGAAATACGTCGCAGCTGTCACGTGTTCGACGGGCCGGGTGATTCTATGCGAAGCGCGCATTTAAATATGAAAGAGGGTTCCTTGAAAATTTCGAATCCATTCGTAGGAGCGAGCCGTCGCGTCGCGTCGGGAGCGAAATGTCCCGCAAAATATTGGTCAATGGAAATCGGGACCATAAGAAAAATATTTTAGTACGTATCCGAATTCGCTTACGGTCGTCTGTTCCATTAAAATATTTCCGCGTCAGCGCGACGTATTGGAAAAAACATTAGCATTCGTTTCCAAGAAAATCAATGTCTCGGTCTGCATGTAACTAACAGGTAATTGTTCTGCTAGTCACAAAAGAAGCACAATAATGTTCTTCTGAACAATAATGTTGAAAAAAGACTGCCAGAAGTATTAACCAGAAATACTGTAAGTTGGGAGAGCATGTTGGTTTTTGAATTACATTGCTGTCGCCGTGGAAAACTTTGATTATAAATCAATGATTAAGGAGACTACTATTGTTACTCTGTGATTTTTAGAAGACAATCGTGGATGTAGTATATGTAAACCCTATTTTTTATATGTAGACTGTACTGTTGATTTATTCAATTTATTGAAACATTGACTAACTTTGTCAATCACTTTGTTAATGTTTCGTCACTTACTTCGACTCCTTTTATTAGTTTGTTTTATTCTAATATAAACGATGAAGATTGTATTGTACAATTAATGTCACTGTCGAGAACTAGAAGTAATACCAGAACGATGCAGATTCATCAATACTACAACAATCGTTTCGAATTTTTGTGACAAGCTCATTGATTTACTCTTTCATCCTGATTGCTTAAATCAATTTATATTTCAAATTTAGAAACTCAATTCACCTGTTAAACTTGTGATGCTAACTTGTGAAATTAATGACCGCTCGCCGCCAATCAGAAGATTCGGAACCACAGTCATACAAGGGTGCATTCTCGACATAAATCGTGGATAGATCAGGGTGCAGCTCGCGCAATATTCTACAAGGTTCTTAGCCCCGGGAAGCTCAAGTTCCTGGGATCGTCGAGGAAGGGTGAATCGGCTCGTTGGAGGCTATTAAGGGATGCGGAGGGCTCTCGAAAAGGTGAATTGCCGCGAAACGAAAGTTCCGACGAGTGCCGGGGCGAGCAAACGGCGCGGAAAAGCATTACGAGGTTAAAAGCGTAAGAAGCCACTTGCTTCGGGCCGAGGTCCCTTGCTTCGCCGCGCGGATCCGAGGTTTCTGTTCACCGATTGAAAGACAAACAAACAGTGGCCGTCGACGGGCAAGTAAGCAGAAGACGTCCCCCACCCCCCTGGTCTTCTGCCTCTTTCTGCCGCGAACTTGGTCTAAGCTAGAACGTTCGCGCACTCGTGCCACGAAAACTTTCGCAATCTTTTTAATTGTATTGCTGCGAGAATCTGGTGATAGAAAAGTTCGTTTGCTTGGAACGGATCCGACTCGCCCTTATCCTCGAGCAGATTCCCTTCTGGCTCTCCTCGGTTGACTTATCATCCTCCTCTCGTTACATGTCCGCGTTGAGAACTCTCGAAGATGATCATGTAACGAGATGGTCGAACCTGTTCCCGACGCTCAGGGAAATTAGGGTAAAGAATTCTGGAAGAGTGCTGTGGTGTAAGTATCTTTGCTGTGGTTGCCACGATTTTAAATTGAACGAGGAAATTTGAGGGAAAATGTAGGTTGTCCCCAGGGGGTTGTTCGAATAGGCTGCTGATATTAAGCATGACTGCTTTGTTATTTTTATTACGTTGTGTACGATCTACCTTTTCATCTGATAAGTACTTCAATATTTTTAGCTCTACGATCTTTGGTCCGATTGAGCAGCTTTAACCCGAGTGTATTATTAAGTGTAATCTCTCTTGCAGACATACATCAATTAATTTAATAACAACTGTTTCTATACGTTGCATGCGAATGCGAAATCTTATCCATAATGACCCCACTTAATGCCTAACAAATTTAAATTACCTTGAACAGTACGGAAGGATTAAAGTAACACGAACAAGATTTGGTTAATCCTTGCAGATTTTTTTAACATCTACAAACAATGTATAATATTTCTCTAAACGATTTATACTTTACTACACGTTTCCCGACCTTCGTGAAAAATGTATACCCTAGACAAACGATTTAAACAATATTCGCATGAATTTCGCCAGACACCCTCAAGCAAGTATAACATTTCTCCAAGGGTTCTAGAACACGGTTTCTTTCTAGTTACTCTCCCCAAGTGTAAGAGAAAGGATTCGGTAGCATGATTCCTAGAGTTACGAACGAGCGTCACATACTCGGCGTCGTTGGTTCTGTTTCCCGGAGGGCAGCGTCGTTCCCGGCATGCCCCACGGCAGCTTTATGAAGATTTTTATTACTGGATGAGCTTCGTTAACGTCAAGCAGCGGCGGCCGTAGAATGCGTCGCGCGCGATACATACACTTGTCGTCGGTAGAAGGACAACATAGACGACGGAAGGGAGAACGACGACTGGAGAATCCAATCTCGTGGGATTTGAAACTGCTGTTTTATAGGATGAGTACCTTGAGGGTAGGGTGTGCTCCTTTGTCAAGATGGCGCGCGACAGAACTCCCATTCAACGGGTTCATTTCGCGTTTCTCTTCCCTGCGGTGGCTTATCTCTTGGCGCGGCGGTCTTTTACCTTGCGCGGACTTCCGGTAACGAGCATCAGAATTGGTTTAGCTTCTTCCAGCAAGGTTTGTGCTGAAGAAATGATTCTGTGATGTACTGCTGAGATCCTGCGCATCCCGTGTACATTTACTCAATGGTTTCGTTCTCTGTTGGGACTGTTCGTTTCTAAAGTTGCTCGGGCTGTGCTGGCTTAATGTCAATTTTGATAAAAATGTTATTTTAGGGACAGACCTACAATAATGACCTTGACGAATGTTATCAAGGACGCCGTTCTAGATGACCTTCAAAAGAGATTCAGATCGGTAGAGGTGGATCTCCTTGAAAGGATTTTTTTATTAAATTTTTTAAGCCGTACAAACGATCATAAAAATTACCAACAGAGATTTTTGTTGAATTTTATTTTATTCAGTGGCCTGTATCATAATGCCAGATTACGAGAATATAATATTCGAGTGTATTTAAAATTTTAGACTAGTACGAGGGATGATGAATTATTTCAATCGATTTATAAAATTGTACAAGTATTCCAGACACATGATTGACGACACTTAATGGCGTTAAAGTGCATTTTGAGTTTTATATTGACGAATTTCCGTTCTCCGATCGACGGGAATAATTTTTAACACGATTCGGCGAATTACTGTCAGCTTGCCGATAATTGCATGATAGAAATTGCACGAATGAAATCCCGAATCTTTTTTTCGGGGGTCAGGACGCCTTCGGCGATACATCACGTGGCAATTATAGCGTCAACCCTAGCGACATTTCGTCCCTTACGCTCGCTTTTCTGCGACTCGATTCTCCCCCATCAAGCAACCATCGCCCCTGCTGCCAATTTCGTCGTCCAATTTATCCGCTCGTGAAAATCTCCTGCCGGAGGCTCGATTTCATAGGGAATTCGAGGATCGTCTGCGATGAGAGCGTGGGCTACACGAGGATTACTTGTTTTCAATATTGCCGAACGACTGTATCCTTAATTTGACAATCCCGTGTTCGATAAAGCAAAATTGAAACATTGCTATATTATTCTGTTGTTGCCACGAAACTGTAAATACAATTTATAATCTACAGCAGACACAAAAATGTAGAATACATTACTGTGCTATAAATTTAAAAAATGGAAGCTCCTCCAATTCAACTTCTTCACAAAAACATATTTTCAATTTTTTTTATCGTGAAGATTACTAAACAATTCTAAAGACGATTTTACCAAAAATCACTATATTTTCTATTATAAAATCGTAATGAAACTTAAAAATTCTCGACTGATTCTCACGAGTAGCTAGCTGCAATCGCTCCTAAAATATTTTAGACTTTAGACGTCTAGATCAAAATAAAAATTAATACGCGCCTATAAATAATTGTGCAGTGTTCCTTTTTTCACGAAATCGAAGTAGTATATTCTACACATAATAACTTGCAGTACCTCCTTGCAATTACACGAAGATTCGAACGTCTCGAGCAATTACCGATCGCCAAAATTCCTCCGTCTCCACGTAAAGACTTCCGTCGTGCGTCTCGTCGGAAAAACGAGTCGGAAAACGGAGTCGTCAGGCTCGTCGTTAATTCACTTTCCGTCGCCGCGGGCTGCGGTGTCGAACGGGTCCCCCAAAGTCTTTCCGAAGCTCCGCAATCTCCGAAAGTTTCGGACGCGAGCTGCCGAGGGAGGTTGAAAGCGGGGGGTGAAGGGGGGTTGAAAGCGGAGGAGGCCGGTTTTACCCTCCTCGCGGTAACAGCTATCCTACAACACCTGTATCTCGTCGACACCTGTAGCGCACCCCGACCAACGATTCTCTCTTCCTCTTCCCCGTTCTCCTCTGCAACCCCCCTTCGTTCTAACTCCCTGTTCCGCACCAACCCCCGTTCCTTTCCATCCCCGTCTCTTTCGCGAGGGTTTGCGAACGGGGAGGCGAGCATTCTACGAAAGGGGCGAGTGCGAGCACGAAAGGTGACCGTAGAGGAGGAGACAGGGCGAAACAACCGGGCCGGAAGGGGGAGCGATGGTAGGGGGAACGGAATATAATAAATTGCGACCACGAGCGGAGAAACAACAGGATAATGGGAGAATCGGAGGATTATACAGTATACAGAGGGCGGCGCGAAAAGGCCATGCTTATACCTTTTTTCGATCTCATATTCTTTATAGCCTCGTGTTATATGTGCAATCTCTTCTTCGCCCTCACGTTTTCCCTTGTACGGGCTCCGGACGCTTGCTCGGCCCGCGACCATACTCGTGCGATATGCTCGTCGCGTGCTCCAGAAAAACTGTATTGCTCCATATGTGGACCATTAATTTAATAATTTTTTTCACACTTATATCCTCAATTTTTGGTCGCATAATAATTTTTCTCTGGTTAAGCGAAGGTTCTAAAATGCTATATATTTTTTCGAAAAATCCCTCCGTTTGTTGCTTTCGAAAATAGTTAACGCTGTTAATGTTTGAGCTGTTTAGTCGTGTTTAGAATTTGATGGAAATTGATGATCCTGTTTCTTGCAATTGATACAGCAAATTCTGATTTTGCACAAAGATTTGCAATCTAGTCATAACAATACGGTGTTGAACTTTTTCTTTATTTAATACATAAGATGAATGAGCAAAGACAAACGGGGAAATAAGAAGAGAACATTTTAAATCTATTGGAATTAAGAGGCAACCAATGAAAGGTCAAACGAAGTTATTGTAGTAGCTTATGATAGCCAGCTAACTTCCTCCAGTGGGATCTGTTCGATTTAATTGAGGCAGAAACAATGGAGACAAAAGACAAAAGAACAAAAGAAGCATTGCTTCTCTATCTTTATATTTAAGACTACAAGATCGTTCCATTGCTCCACTCAAAATTACTTAATTTTGAAAATTCTAGCCTTTCTAAACTAATTGGAATCGAGCACTAACTTCACTCCCAACAACATCGAGGAAACAGTGGATCTTTCAGTAGAACAGTTACGGTCGTAAAGAATCGTTCATGCGTCTGTTCTACAAATTTAATTGCGAGTCGCCTTTTATGTTCGTTAAATCGTAGGAAAACGCTTCGTTACGTGTAGGATCGCGATGTATAAATCTTGGAAGGGTAGAAAGCTCGAGGCGGACAAAAATGAGGGTCGACGGAAGTTCGTTCGGCGTAGCAGCACACGTCGGGAACAGAGCAACAAATCATAACCGGGTGTACTGTGAGCATTGGCCGCAACGAATAATAGACGGGCACGGTTGATGTCGAGTATCGATGCATCGAGCAATCGAAACGAAGCGTATACAGCGCGGACCGTGAAAGCCGACTTGACCATCCCCCAGCTGAACCGAGACCTAGGGATTGGGATTTCCCATCTGTGTCCTCCATCCGCGTGATACACGATTCGATTACGTTATCCTCGTCCTTCTCCATCGGTTAGTAACTACCTGCCCACACGCGTTTGCTTTATAGTTTAAACGAACCCTCCAAGAATTTGTTGCTTTCCGATATTCCATCGAGAACTGGTTATTAGAAATTTGTTCAATGTCTAATCTTTATCCTATTACATTAATGTATACAGGGTGTGCCAAAATTCCTTCAAATCCCTTAAATGGGCGGTTCCTGAGGTGATTTGAAGCGATATTTTCCTATTCCAAAATGTCCGCTGCAGCTAAGTTTAGGAGTTATTAACGAAAATCACGGACCAATCAGAGCCCGACCTAGACTCGTGTTGGCAAAGGTGGTGCGGCACGCCAGTAGTCGCCTGGGTTTGCAAATCTGTGGTACGCGGGAAACTATATCCGTGTTGATCAATACATCGTGACGTATCAGTCACAAAAACACTATTGTAAACAGTACAGTCATTTTTGATATACCGCGATGGTTCGTGACGATTTGTGTTGTATTTGGAATGCGCGGTCAAATACGCAAGATCCGTCCGTGTTGATATGGCGGTCGTGACGTCATTCGCCAAATGTTTAACACGATGGGTCGGAACGGCTTGCGTCGTATTTCGGCCCTGCTAGCGCGCCGGACCATCTTTGCCAACACGCGTTAGGTTGCGCTATGATTGGTCCGTGTTTTTCGTTAATAGTTTCTAATCAAAGCCGCGGCGGACATTTTGGGTACTCACGAAGCGCTCATTTCACGGAGTTGAAGGAATTTTGGGACACCCTGTATATCTGGACCTTTCTATGGATGTCAGGATGTATGAATTTCAATTGTTTTTTACATGCTTTCGTTCAAAGTCGTATTGTTTTCCATATATTGAATAGTACAAAAATGATATTGCATATCAAGTACATGATTTCATTGTTAAACAATAAAAGTACATATTGTTTTATCAATGTCCAAGAAAATATAAACATGCCCCTCAAGATTGCTTTCCTGTCTCTTTCTAGCGTTTTTTTTAATAAGTCGAGATATATTTATTCATGTCTAAAAACTAAAAAATGAAGACATGAAGTTTGTTAAAAAATTACATAAACATACAACAATAAATATAATTATAATTATAATTATAATTTTCCTATCTACAGATTAATAACAGTTTAGTGAGTTTCTGAATGTAAGTAGAAACAGATACAGTCTGGCTGTTAGTCAGACCATTATTTCTCATTGCTGTGTACAGCTATTAGTGACGTTTAGAAATTTAATTGAGGCGCATAATGGGGTGTTTTCGTGTATGTTTGATGTATATCCTGGCTTTATACACTGCTCTTTATCATCATTTTCCATTAAAATAGCTTAAATTGCACGAGCTTTTGCAAGAACCCAACTAGACCGTTACGGAAAAGATCTCACTAATATCTATTAATTAATAAAATGAAATAAGAAGATAAATTGATGGTTGGTGCTTAAAAATCGATTTAGTACTCACGACACCGCATCTGACATCATTGACTACAGTGATTAACAAGTGCTTACCTGAAACAAACGAAATAAAGTCATGGTCAGACATGTTCCACAATACACAATAACATTATTAAATAAAATGCAGACTTGCACTAAAATAGATTAAATATATTCAACATATAAAATGAAACGTGTATAACATTATACATCAATTGCAAATAACCTACGCCACCCCGGGAGACAAATCTGCACAAGCATCCCTTAAATTTAAAAAAAAATTCAAGGGTACTTAAATTTGAAAAATACTTTAAAAAATTCTCTAACCAAAACAGGTTGATACGGAATACCATGAATCCACAATCAGAGCAAAATCATCGCGTGTAGGGGTTCGTACCCTAAAAATGATCCCCCCCATTAGCCTTCGAGAGCAGCGTGGTCAGACGTCAGCAGAATTGGCGAACTGTTTGCCGGCGTTCGAGGCCGATGCGTGCATGTATCAATGCACCGAAATATGCAGATGTTACGCACCACGAGAGCAGGTTATGCAGGGAATAACAGGCACAACCTTCGCCGGTCGAGCGACGCGTAGTCTGGCGGGAGCGATTCCCCGCGAACCGGTTAGGTACGTGTCATTCGTTGCATGATTAATCGTTTAATTAGCGGCAGTGTTATGGCAGCACGGTTCCAGTCAGACCCCATCTCCTATCCCTGTTGGCCTGCACTGCAGCTACCGTGTCACCCCCGAGCATCCCCTTATTCCACGTCGAATACACTGAACCTGCTCGTCTCCCTTCATCCACCCCTTGCAATCCTCTATCTCCTAGCTCCGGATCTGGATAGGTCGGCTCGCCTTCGAGGACCGAGCCAACTATTAATCGTACCAAGGCCGTAGTCTCTTCCGGGCCGGAAGTTCGCGGACACCGCGAGGATGAGCTCCAGGAAAGACGTCTCACGCCAAAAACAGGGCTGACAAGTTCGCGAACGACTCCATGAGAATCGAGACGCGACCTAGGGATACTCCCTACCACCACTGCTAACGTGCTCTCCAAGTTGAGGTCCAATTAATTAGGATTTATGGTAATGCCGAGATAAAGGGTTTCGTTTAGGAGATTACCGGAATTGCTTCGGAGGGACGCAAATGAGAATGTCAGGCCCTGGCCAATGGCGAAAGACGTAATCGCCGAGGGCTCCGAGATTTATTAGAATGATGATAATATTTTAGACATCGCGGGACAAGTGCTGAGATATACGCTCGTTCGAACCTCTGGGAGAGTTGTAAGATTGCTTTGCGATTTGTCGCTTGTGGGATTTGCGAGACTGATGGTGATCATTTAGACATTGAATTTGGACATAACCAGAATTGTTTCCTCAGGGACGAAGATGAGGGTGTCAAGGTCTGATCAATAGCGAAAGACGTAATCGCTGAAGGCTCTGGGATTTATTAGACTGGTGGCGATGATATAGACATCGTGGGACAACCGTTAGTTTACCTATGCATCTATTGAAACCTTCATGAAAATCATGAATTTATTTATCTATTTATAATAATAGTTTTCACATCGTGGGTCAAACGTTAATTAACACATTTGTTGAAATCTTCACGAGAGTTGAATCTTCGCGTGCTCTATTCCGCTGCAGGATTTATGGGATAGATGATAATGATTTCGAGGGACAACTGGTAATTTATGCATTCGTCGATATGTCGTTTGGGGGAGTGAAATTGGTGTTTCCCAGGGACTTTGATTGTATTTATTTTTTGGAGCGAATATTGTGGTTGAAATATCACTAGGGGTTTTAAAGTGTATGCATCTATGAGTATGCATATCATGAATGTTATGATTATTGAGTGCACAGGTTTTTTTTTATTCCGATTCGACAATGACAGAGCCAACTGAGGAACGCGCAACGATATTTGTTTGCCTGCAGGTTTCGTTTATGCAATCGAAGGTACAGTGTGTGTGAAAAAATTAGTGGTCGCGGCTTTGGGAGATGAATTTTTATTTTCGGATCAGTAGATATTTACAGAAGTCATTTCAAAATGAAATATATAAAGTGACAGTCTATGCATTCTAATCTTGAAGGTAATATGAACTGAAAAATTTGGACCACCTATAGAATTTTAAACCTGTAGCTCGATCAATAAACGAATAAAATATAAAAATGCTTCAATGCTTGAACCAACAAGGATTCCAAGTATTTTATAATACTCGGATGCAATTTTTCTTCAGTTTTTCATTCAGACTCATTCAGAGGAATTAATCGTTCTACAAATTCCGATCTTCTCGAAAGCTCCGAGTGGAAAAAGCATTCGAGTGATATTTTTCGCCTCGCAATGCCGTGTACACAATCCGGAAATAATATCGCGGCGACTAACGATTGATCCTTTAACCGATGGGGCCGCAATTAAAACCTTTCCGCGTTCAACTTTACAGCCGCCGCCGTTACCAACGGGAAACCACCGGCGGAAGCCTTGTTAATTTTGCATCTGGAAGCTCTTCTCGAGCGGCGGGTCGGCTTCTGCCTGGCGATCGAGTTTATTAATGGATATTTCGATAATTGTTATGCTTGTCGTATCGATTGCCGAATACGCAGTTTCCAACCCTTCCAATGAACGGGCCCCTGGAACGTATCGAATACGAGCGAACATTTTCGACGCCGACTTTTATCGCAATGTGGAAAATGATAGTTCCGGCTCGTCGTTATAAACCCTGGAACGACACCATGGGGTTGCTGTGGACACCATGAAATTTTAATCTTGTCCATGGACCAAGACTTATTTAGTTTAAAGTTCATTGCTGAATCACAATCCCTGACAATTTTCACAAAATCAAATTAATTTAGCTAGTGACCCTGACAGTGCAAACATAAAATATATCAAATGGTTTTTTAAATCTTCTATAACTTAAAAGTTTTAATCGTATTTAATCCTCGCACGTTCCTTATAAATAATTGCATAGAGGATCCTAAGACCTCTCTTTACTCAATTTTCCTGACACTATAAATTAACAAGTTCTGTTTTATATATACGTCCATAAAGACATATATTTTGCAGCACACAAAGAAGGAAAACAAATATTTTACAGTATATGTAAATAGAAAGCAGGAGAATGTTTAATCTGAGGAGTGTATAAAACCAACTAAGATGAAAATAATGTCACGTCCGATTGAAAATAAAATGATCAGGAAGTATTAAACGATATTTTAAATATTACGATTTTATTCCAGATCCTTCCAGTGTCACAGACGCCAAAAAACAAAATCGTGTCATTCCATAGTTGATAATAAAAGCAAATCCCGTTAACTATGCGGCCCGTTGCAACGAGAAAAGAGAAAGTCCAGTGAATGCGGGACAAACGCGCTCGAAAGGATTACAAACGAACGGGTAGACCGTCGCTGCGGAATTTTCGTGATTAATATTTTTCTTTGACGCGCTGCGAAAAATAAACCGACACGGGGAGAAAAAAAGAAAAAAAGAAAAAACACGTCGGTCGAATGTTTCCCGATCAACGGGGACCTTTCATCGTTTTGTGTGAAACGGCGATCGGTATTTTTATCTCGCCAATAAAGTCGCCATGCCCCCCCCCCTACCGGTGTAACAACCTGAAATTGTTTGAAAAACGAGAAACACAGCGAAGCGTCCACGCAACCTATGATGTTTTTACGTCTATAATCTTCAGTAGAGGAGCTCTGTAATTGACGCGACGGAAGGATGTCGATTTCTCACCATCGCCTGTTTTATTGAAGAGGCGGGCTTTATTGGAAGGGAAAATAAACGATCCGCTTTGAGCGGACTGCGTTATGATATTGAACACAGGAAAACTTCCCGGTCTTGTGTACTTTGATTTACACAGTCGTATCGTTGTTGACACGTGTCTGAAAATTCTGCAAATTTACAGTCTCCGAAAGAAATGTTTGGACAGAATGCTCGCCGCTGGACTGCGTATTTTGTCCATTTTTGACGAGGATCAATAGATGATGTATAAACCGTGAAAAACGTCGAAAGAGAATTTAAGAATTATGTATTATCATCAGCGTGTTAAGATTATTGACTCTCTTTTCGTGAATTTTATAAAATAGAAAATCGACGAATTAAAATATACATTTTTATGGTACTTCTTACAGTCTGTATGAATGAAATGAATGAATCAATGAATGAATGGGTCTCATTAGTGTCTCTAATGTTCCTAATGTTCGTACACGTTATTATACTATAGTAGCAAAAAAATTATTGTTCTCAAATAATGATCACCAAATGTTTATTAAACACAATATACTTCAGTGCACAATGTAAGTCATGCATTGAATAAATGAATGAATTGTTTATTGTGTAAGGCTATTCTTCATTACAATCTTCGAGAAAATACATAAGTTGATATTAAATTACATTTTGTATTCAATGTGTTCATCAAAATGGATTCATTGAAGCTATCGACAAATACAATACTAACCTTTCAACAATTTATTCGTCAGAAATCGAGTCAATCGGGGTGAAAGCTGCTGAAGAATTACAAAAAGAAGATGAAACTGGATTCAACTCATGTTTTCTATAATTGAAGTAGACATTTTTCATTTTGCCTAAAGATCCAGAGTCCATTTACCAGTTTAAAGTAGAAATTTGTGGAAAATGAGTTGTATACTTTGTCGGTGGAAGGCAAATTAATATTTTGCGACGTCGCGTCGAGGTGCGAACGGTGCGCGCGCCCAGGTTCGCGTAGAATTGAATCGCTTTCGAAGTTTCCTCGTAGAATACATCGAGAAGTAGAAGACGGGAGTGAGCGAAGGAGGATGGGAAGATAACAGAGTAAAAGGGAAAAGAGCAGAAAGTTTCTAGCGACGATCGATCCGCTCTAGAATGGAGTAAGCGGTGGGGGAAGCACTTCGAAAATGCGTGGACCATTTTTCCGTCATGATGACACCGACCCACCGATAATAACGAGAACAGGGGACGCGGCACAATGGCGATTACGATCGCCGTCATTGTGCATCGGTATTCTACCTCCGCGAAATCGTTCCATTTTTGTCGTTGCCCGGTTACGCTCGCCATCGACTTTAACTCTCCGTCCATTCGCGTATTATACCCGCTTCTTTTCCTTATTGAAAGCACTCACCATTCACGCATGCATTCTTCGTTTTCCGATAGACAGTGAACACTTTCAGCGCAACGGGGGGAAAAGTGCATCGGGTATTTTAATGAAACGGACTGCCTCGAGCACAAAGAATTTTATCGGACTCCCCACTTTCCTACTTGGAAAACTACTATCTTATAAATCCACGGGACAACTTGGAATTTCCTCGGGACAAAGTATAATCTCGTGTGTTCGAAATGAGATTTTTATTTCGCACGTTAAACGAAATGGTCGAAGCCTGAACGCAATATAGAAGATTTGCGGGAAATCCTAACAATAAAATCTTTATTTTATTAGATACATAATAAATTTTAAGTTTGAACGTGACGTAGAAGGTTTAATAAAAGCGCAAGAATAATGCTGGGCACGTGATAGAAAATTTATTGGAAATCTAAGAATAATATTTTCATTTTATACGCACATAAAATGATTCTAGTTTGAACGAAAGATACAAAATTTATACAAAGTCTAAGTATAAAATTTGTATTTCAGAAGTAGATTCATATTTCAAGTTTGAACATAAGGTACAAGGTGTATGGAACAGCTAAGAATAAAATTTTAATCTTATTCGACAGGTAAGATATTTCACGTTTAAACACAAGATAGAAAGACTGGAAAATCGAAGAATGAAATTTTTATCTCACACGATAGGTAACACATTCGAAATTTAAACGTGAGATAGGAGGGACACGAAAAATTTAAGTATAACATTTTTATTTTACACTACCGGTAACATATTTTAACCCTTAGCACTCGGATGGCGACTCTGAGGTACCATTAAAAATTGCTATGTCATTCTTAAAAATATTTTTCACATTATTATTTTCGTTCGTATTTAATAAACTACTAGACATTTACATATTACATGAGATATTATATCAGTTTCATATGCAAAAATTGTATAGAATGGAAATATTCTAGAATGGATAAATCTTTCGTTTTTGAGTTAAAATAGCTCCGAGTGCAAAGGGTTAAGGTTGAGTATAAGATAGAAAGTCTCTAAGAATAAAGGTCTTTGAAGATTTTAATAGAGCGAATCTCCCGGTACTTCAACTTTATTTCTTCGTTTCCAATGGTTAAGCTAAAGATATACTAAACTGAAGGCAACTTCTGCTTCCTTCTTTTAGTTTATAAGACTTTGAGGTTTTAAAAGCTGCGGAAACTTTGTTCTTCCTTATCTGCTCCGGCATGTTGCGAAGTAAATTTAGATTTAGTATTGAAAAATGGGTCAAATTGCACCAAATATATGAGTGTAGTTATTTAATAAAGACTATTATAAATAATTCAGTGTTTCGCTAAACCACGCAACGTTATAAAAAATCGTCCAAATAAAATGTACCGACTAGTAGAGATAGAAACAGTGTCATTTCCAAGAATCCAACAAATGTAACAATTCCAGTTTCATCGGACCACGAAACGGTGGTAGAAAAAGGCCAAATATGAAGTAGTAGCTATTAGAAAAGGGAATAGTACCATTTCTAAAAATCTGACAAATATTTGTCAACCGACTGTAAGCTACCTCACTCATTCATTTTGACACTGTACACTTGTCAGTCAAACCTAGCCACACGACGAGAGTATTTTATTTTGCCACTGTAAAAACCTTTTGTTGGTGCAGTGTTTGACACTTGGATATGTAGGTGTTAAAAATTGCAATTTTTTCATTTAATTTCGTTTTTAATAGTTGCTCTAAAATTTAAGCTCTCGAAACGTTTGGATTAATCACAAATTATTATCCACGAACTACTTTGCCCTGAAACCATCCAGAGGATTCGCCCAATTGACAATTCGTGAAACTTTTGTTCCAGTTAAACGGCGACAGCGCCGGGGAATGAAACTAAAAAAGGAAGCATTGGAACGAGTCAACCAGGGGAGCGTCAACGGGTAGCAAAACCGAGAGGTTACAGAGCAAGGCGTCCACAGGGACAGGTGTTCACCTGCGACCGATAAAATCGACGAGGAGGATCGCGGTGGAAAAACCTTAGAGTTGCGTTCTCGCTGGGTACATCGTGCCGGTATAATTGCGCCCGTATGAATATTCACCTGGCGGAGTTACCTGCAATTTATGTCATCGGTACAGGGCGAACTAATTTCGGTAACAACCGCGCCGCGGTCCGATCGAATGAGCACTGCTGCCCCCCGGGAATCCGCGAACAACGTCCTCGAACTGGTCCGCGACCGGAAACGTTTCGAACACGGTCCGTGTCCCTCCACGCTCTGTTTTCGCGCGTCCCGTTTCCTCTCTATTCTTCCAACGCCTCGTCAAGCCCCTTCGATTTTTCTCTTTTTCCCGCGGACGGCACCGAACAGTTTCGAACACCGTCCAATTTCCATATTTTATTGGGCTTTATCGACGGCGACAGTCGCCTTTAATTATCAGACCAAGAACATTATTGCCAGCGGATTGACAGCTCGACGCCCGTGGAATCCGAAAATTCCGAAATCGCGAAAGGATTAACGCCCGCGCCATATTAAAAAGCGCAATTACCGGGGAATTAAAACGCGACCGACGCGCGACGGACGCGCTCGATCGATCCCTTTATTTTCGGCAGCGGCTTTCACCGACGCCGCTGGCATGGAAAATCGTCTTTGATCGAGACTTCGCTGTTCTTGGTCAGCCGGGATTTCGCGGAGAGGAAGTTTATCTTCAATTTGCTGATCGGCGAAGATGAATGGGATATCGCTTCCATGATTTATTCCGGTGGCGTTGCGAGGTAATTTTCTTCGGAAATGACGTTTGGCTTGAATTTAGGGATTTCCTGGCACCGAGTGGTTTTTTAATGATTCTGTCATACGGAGATTGCGGATTTTAATGCATTTTCTGACGAAAATTTATGATTGGGAGAAGCAGAAGTTCAAGGGTGACTTAGAATGTTGTTATTTTATTGTGTTCTAATAGCCCGTTTGTCCCAATGTGCAAAAAATTGATAAAGAATGTGAATGAAACATTGCTCATATGTCGTATGCTAGGTTACTAAAATTAGCAGTCGTGAAATAGCACGTACATTTAACGCTCCCTCTGAAACATTATTTTTATCGAGGCTGTCTGCATTCTGGATTATGTTCACGACTAATATCTTTACTGTTCTAGGCCTTCAAAGATCTAAAAAAATTGAAACACCTATTTTATCTATGGAACGTCAAATGTTTAAATGGGAAAAAATAAATATCGAAAAAGAAAGAAATTCAAGAGTGAAATTATCCCAAAATCGATTCTGCCTCAATATCACAAAACGGGTGATTAAAATACCATTGCAGTTTCACGAAACTAGAGACACTAGAGTATCCATCTGACATTTTGGAACTTCGAAGAGGCCCGAACAAAGTGGACGCGAATTTCGCGATCACCGATGCAACAGCCCAGACTTTAACGAAACAAATACTAGTTAATCCCGAGGATTGTGTCGGTCAGCAACGTTTCGGGTGCATCGATCTTCGTCCAGAGCATGGCCGCAATAATCGAGCCGCGGGTTTATTAAGTTTCAAAGTACGAGGGGCAGGAAATCAGTGGCAGTGGCACTTGGTTTGCGCTGACTGCGCGTTCCTCGCGCGAGCTGCTGTATTTCACATTCCGCGCAACTTAAAATTGGATCGCCTTAAGCGGCCGCCATAGCTTATCGAAATAGCTCGCCGACTGTCGACTGTAATTACGAGTATCGGGCCTCGATTCCTAACTACGGGCATCCCCGGCGCGAACCTCCACCGGCTTTGCATCGCGAACCGTTGTTTCATTAAGCTCCCTCAAGTCGGCGCGCGATGCTCCACCGTTTTAAGGAGTTATTAAAATTCCGCGGAAAATAGGATGGCGGCCGCTCTCACTTTTTGTGGTGGCCCATAAATGGCGCGCAAAACTGTCGGCTTCGCGCGATAACAATGTTATTATGAGTAACGCCGCGAGCACTTGGTCGACTGGCTTAAAATGCTAATGCGTGCAAGTTTTGTTTGGGCGACCCTAACCGGCTCTGCTCGAGGAAACAGCTTCTGCGATCCCCGTTGGGAAAGGAATCTTGTGGCGTTAACACTGGAACTGGTCAAAGTGTCCCTGATTTCATATTTAGCAATTATTGAAATTATTATTTCATTATTCAAAGACGTGAAAATCGTTGTCATTATTGTGAAGCAATATATGTACTCACCGCGTTTAGTGCTCAGTAGTTCAGGTATTAGATGCGATTATACAAAAGCACAGGATTGCTTGAAAAACCATAGGAACGTGTGTAGAATTTTAACTATATCAACACTATGTTTACGGGACGCGTTCTAATAATTTACGATCACTGAGATCGTAAGTTAGTCAACAAATTTATTTCTTTGGGAATATATTATTTACAATATGGCTGAAAATTTGGATAGACACATTCCGTTATTTTCTCAAAGTAATGTGAAATAGCCACTGTTAGGACTTTAGTGTTACAACCGACAACTGCGCAGAATGATCTAAAATAGCACAATTTTTATTACCAGAATGTATTAACGAATGGAACTAACTATTGATGCGTTATAATGATGTTCTAACGATTGAGATGTATTGCAGATTCAGGAACTTCAGACATGTTTTCCGACGAAACAACTTTCTTTTTCAATCGAACGCCGGCGAGTCATTAATTATTCCGTTGACAGAGTTATCGGGGGGAAAAATTTTGATTAAATTTTCACGTGTATTCTCCGGCCGTAATTATACTGTTTGTAGACGCCGTTATTGGATATTTTCGTTCACGGTACACGTTTATGCAGCAATGATATCGACCTCTTGGGAAGTGCACACTGCTTGAAATTTAATTACAACGCTCCAGAGGCTCCGGGAGTTATCGTGGCGAAAAAGGCTTAATAAAAACGCATGAATATACGAGGGCCTTTACTACGACGCTAATGTAGAGTGGGGGGAGAGAGAGAGAACGAGAGAAAGAGAGAGAGAGAGAGAGAGAGAGAGGGAGAGAGGATTGTGGAGGGTGTGAGTTACAAAAACCTGGAGGAACCGTGCTTGTTCTACCGTTGTTTCAGTTAATATTCCAAGCAAAACCATCGGAAACGAACAGCGAATAAATTCAAGGGTTTGGTTCCGAACAAATAAAACACAACACAAGAATGATTATTTATTGGTGCATGGGTATAGCTCGCGGTTTTTGTTGTTCGCGGTACGCATTGTCGCGAAGCAGTCGGAATGGGGAGAAATATCCTCTCTTTATCCAAAACATAAACTTCGCGAGATAATTCTAATGGAATATTCATTTTCTTGTGTCGATAGCACATTATTGGAATTGAAATCGATTCGGCCGTATAGAATCGCGCTTCATAAACTTTATAAGCTTGGTAAGCGGTTTAACGTTTCGCTCTCGCAATCACAGGCATAATTTTATTTTTAAAAAAAAGGTTAATAAAGGAAAGAGAAGTTAAACGCGCATCTCATCACGACAGGCGCAGAAATCACGGCCGGGCACACCGGTGGCAAAATCACCGGTTTCGCGGATTTCATGGAGAAACGAGAAACAAAGAGCGAAAATGACGATAATAAAAAGTAACTTCGTTAAAACTAATTTAACTAAAAAGTTCCCGAATAGTACGTTTCTCTGTTGCTTCTTCGTTTCTCCTTTTTTTCTCTCTTTTTCGAGAAATTCCCCGTTAAGATGAAGTTTATAGCGGAAAAAATGGGGTCCGGGGGCTCTCTCGTTTTAATTTCTCCAAGTTCCCCTGTATACTTCGGGAACCAATAAAGCGAAAGTTATAGATTAATAATGAAGGAACTTTCCTTCGTTGCCATCTAAAATTGTCAATTACCGGGTAAGAATGAATTACCGTTATTTTTCACTGTCCCATAAAACTTCCAGCCTGTGTGAATTTAACAAGCAAAGCATCCTGAAACTTTCACGGGCGAAAAGAATCCCTTTTCAAACGTAAATTCAAAGGCTCGCCGACGACGACGCTCAAATTGCTCGGCAGATCGATATCGGCGAAAGCAAACTCGGGCCGAATTCTTTATTAAAGCGCAATCTCGTCCGAAACGCCCGAGATTTTCTATCCGGTCACACAACTTATACACTCGTTCCTAAAGTTCTGTCAATTTTTGTCATTTAGTCTCAACGATATTGAGCTTAGAAACTAAGACAATTTATTTTCACGTGGGAAGGCCCAGGGGCCATTGGAGACTCGAAAGTGAAAGGTACGGAATAAGATTCCCAAAGTATTGTGCAACGATTGATTAACATCCTTATCTTCATTTAAAACGGGTTCACCTGCTATCAAGACAATCTTTCCAAAATCTATCGACAACAACGTGTCCAAACTACACCAGAAAGCAACTCCAACAAACCCCTAATTAGAATGGCTCGTGTTCAAGGTGTCGAGTGACATCTTCGTAAAAAGTGCCCCGTCTCGTCACAATTTCTCGTTGACAGGATACGGGGCAATTAACAGAAAAATCCGTGATGCGAGCGATACCGTTAGCACGCGAGCTGATAGCAGTTGATTCGCTTGGAATTCTTTAGATTCCGGGTTATTGTTCTTCAGCGTGTATTTCCGTGGCAGCGGATCTAGATCTAGGAGGGGTAGATGGTGGAGATATTGTTCGCGGGTCGGCTCGTTAAGTAAGCGACCTTCCTCGGGGCTCGGAGACACGTGGGACGGCATTCGATGGGTATCACGGAGCCACAAAGTGTCCTAAAATATCACGGATGGGGTACTCGTCGGAAGGGCGGGTCGGACAGAGGCCGGGAATTAATAGCCAACGACACAAATTGGACGGGGGGCCTGCAGCGCCGCGGAACGACTACGTGATTACGGGTTAATCAGAATTAATTAAGTGCCACGGCATGCGCGTCACTACTTCGTTACTGTGACGCGTCAAGTGCCACCCACACCCTCCTTCACCACCACCACCCCTTTCGCCACCCTATATACCACCCGCCCTCGCAGCTCCCAACGGTCCCTCCGACGGCTTAGTGTGTGATCCTAATGAATGATATGCGCGTGCATGCTTCCGCTGCACAAGGCTTCCGTCGGTTTATCCGTGAGCAAGTCTCTTGGGAGAAAGGTGGAATAAATGAGGCGGAAGGGACAGGAGCGGGGAAGGTTAAACTGGAGGGGTCCCTCTATCTTTCGACCCTGCGCGCCGCGCCGCGCCGCGCGCCGTTGCGTTTCGTCGAGACCGATACGCAAATTGTCAACGCTAATTAATATCGCTTTTAACTTCGCAACCCTCCTCAACCATACCTGCCAGCTTGGCCTATCTGCCCGTTTGTTAGTGCGAGTTTGTATCCTGTGCTGGGGGCTCTAGGTCAGCGTCTTAGGGGATGATAAATGGAGATCCTAGTATGAGAAGGTTGATTTTTCATTTTTAATATGGTAAAACTTTGTTCTTAGACGTAGCAGCTGGGCGAGGCAAGAATTTGTTCTACAACTTCGTTTTAATGTACATGTACTTTGAAGTTGTTTGTTCAAGATCTATAATTTACAGCAAAGCTAGCTTTCATACGAAGATTTAAGTAAGAAACATTTAGTATAAAATGAAAAGAATACGCCTACAAGTAATGAAACCTTGATTTTGTTAAAGTAAAACATTTCTGGGAAAAAACACAGGATCCAAGAATTGTTGCAGTGTTGTATCTGCTGATTCAATGTATCGAAATGACGATCAGCATGAGACGCGAGTGGGTAGGACGTGGATTGTACGTCGTCCTGAAGTTCAATTCGACGGAAGAGTCGGTATAGGAAGGACATACCTGGTTTAGTTTCTATTCGCTATTTTATAATAAAGTTTAAGTTTTAGAGGGGACTTATTTCACTAGGCTGTCTTTTGATTAAAAAGGAACTCCACTCCTATCATATCCTTCAACAGATTTCATCAAACAAATATAATCTGCTTAAGTAGTGTACGATACAAATGAAAATAAATATAATCTGCTTAAGTAGTGTATAAAACAAATAAAAATAAATATAATCTGCTTCAGAGCCCTACTAACAATAAGTATAAATCTTAGAAGATCATATAAAAATGACCAGGAAGAGATATAATACAATATTGGAACAGAAGTAATTTAAACACTGTCACAAACTATCAATTTGCTATCACTTCATTTGCTGTCTCTTCAAAATTCCGAACAAAAACGATTCTTCTTAAACTACCCCCGGGTACACAAAAATCTATTAAAAAGGAAAATGACGAAGCACGTATCATCTCTAGCCGCGTATAACCGCGTGTAAGTCAAACATCGGGAAATAAGTATTCCCGGCAAAGTTTCCGGAGCACGAGTTTAATCCGTGGCCCATGCTTGCATACCGAAACCGAGTGCTCATACTTTCCAAATGACTTCTGATTCCGGCGTTTATTGACATAAGGGTGGAGCCCAGAGGTAGGCAGCAGTAGCAGCAGCGGCAGCAACGTAATCCTTAGTATTTATCGTCAGCGAAACGAGACATGGCCGCCGGCGGGCGTTAGCAGCTCCGTGTATTAAAACGGATAGGTAAATTTCTAGTCGCTTAGGCGCATTTCCGCGAGTAATTCGCGTCGTCGCGAGCACCGCTAGAAATTCTGGGAGATTACAATCCGCGGAACAAGACGCGGGAGCAGAAGCACAAAGTGCTTTGCGAAGCATTCTTAACAGATGATCCACCACAATTCCCCCGGCGGGGCGGCGCGATGAATGCGCGGCCCGGCTTATAAAGTTGCGCGCGTTTCTATAGCGTGACCCGCATTTCCCATGACCGGCACGTGTGCGAGCTCTGCGGGCGAATATACCTTTTTAAAGGTCGACCTTCGGTCCTGCATGCGTTATCAACGTTAATCGAATCACCCTTTGATCGGGCCTCGGTGATTCCTGACTTTCACGATGTCGATATTGTGTACAAATTAATTCGTAGCTCTTTCTTATTAATTATTTACAAACGATTAGAATACATTCGATCCTTCGAAATAATCTCCCTCACTTTCTATGTACTTTGTTTATTCTACAATCTTCTATGTGGTGGTTCAAAGACTTGAATTCGGAATACGATTGCAGATGAACTGTGACAGACACAAATTAATTTGTACACCTAATAGTTCGCGAGTTTCATTAAGTTGTCTATTTGGAAACAACGAATATGGATGAGAGTCTCGAAAATAACCTCAACGATTTATGTTTGGTTACTTTTTCTTATTGAATCTAGTAATAAATTTGTGTTTAAATCAAAGTTATAATCGCGAAGGTTATGAATAGACTGCGAATTTTATGCATTTATCATGATCAGCAGAAAAATTGAAAGCATTTAAGAATGACAATACGTTATTTTCGACTTTCTAACATTATTCAAGAAAAGAAGAATCTGCTATATGGCTACTGTTTTGTTGCATTGAATGTAGACAATTTTTTATTTTTGTCCAGCGATGAATTAAGTTGTATTAATATTATTACTATTATTACTATTATTACTATTAATATCGCTTTCATTTGATCATTTCGAATGAAACGCAACTTGCGAAATTTTTGTAGGTCTCTCTTTGCAATTCTAACTTTGACAGTGTGAGATTTATGCTAGATGTGCGGCAAGGAATGGGTGGTTTAGTATTTATGCACTCGACATAAAGAATGTTAATAGTGCATGAATATTTATTCAATCATAAAGCTCTTTATAGCACTGTTTCGTTAGGAATAAATGAATGTTTTAATGCCTTTGTCGGGGAATGAAACTGTGTAATAAGGCTGTAAAAAATTTCATCGAGTATAAAGACACGTAATTTTGCAAAAGTGATCTTGCAGAAGTGAATCGATGTTTTAACATGTTTAAACTTATTCGAAGTGCTACCATTATTTTTTTAATCGTCTCGAAATGGAAAGTCGAATGGCGTACAAGTTACGGTATTAATGTTAATGGTTAGGTATAAACTCTTGTCGATCTTCTCTGCAATGGAGTGATGATTAAATTGTGGATTCTATGCATTTGTGACAAAATTGAGTAGATCAAATGGAAAACAGTAAATACATTTTAAAATTGCATTGTTTCCAACTCTGTCGAATGAAAGAAAAAGAAATAAATTTCTATGTAGCTCCTTCTTGCTAGAAAATACCTTATAATATAACGTAATATGTAGTATAGCATTGAAAATACCATTTAATATAACGTAATATGTAGTATAGCATTGAAAATACCATTTTATATAACGTAATATGTAGTATAGCATTGAAAATACCATTTAATATAACGTAATATGAAGTATATCACAGAAAATACCTTATAATATAACGTAAAATGTAGTATAGCATTGAAAATACCATTTAATATAATGTAATTTGTGTTGCTAGACACAGACTATAGATTAGACACTCTCTTATATGTACTTACTCTTAATGACAATTAGAATACAACCAACAATAGTACAGTAAATTAGTAGAATAATAGCAAATTCAGAAGAACGACACAAGACTGCTTCTGGCAGCCGAATTCGGAGGACAAACGAATAAGACTGCCCTAATTGATCGAAAAATATGTCCGCGACATTCCCACGTAAAAAATTGCGAATTTCGAATGCAACGATACGTCTGAAGCACGCATAGTCTCGAATTTCCACGAGACGGAGGGCAGACGGAACTTTTCTGTTCCCGTAGGGTAAATCTCGTTTCCCTCTCCGTCTGGCACCGGAAGTTCCGTGGGCTGGCATAAACAGGAACAAGTAACGAGTGCTCGTTGCCGAAACTCTTCATTAGACGACTCCAAAATTGACTTCGGCGTTCTCCACTCGAGAAAGTGCTCTCGAGCACCAATAGCCACGCGGCGTCGAGCCCCGCGTATACTTATACACAGTTGTTCGCGTGTGTGCGGGGGTGGTTTGGAAGCCGGGATTTCGTGGAAGACCGGGATTATGGGATTCGAATCGAGTCTTCCTGGGTCAAGAGTCTCCTCGAGCTTGAAACTACGTCGGGAAGCGGAACGGCTCGAGAAAACGGAGCGAATGCCGGCCGGTATGGGCTCATCGATGCACGGCGATATTCAAGGTGAGAGGGAAAGAGAGAGAGGTTAAGAGGGAGGAGAGGCAGAGAGAGAGAGAGAGAGAGAGAGAGAGAGTCTGATCAGCCACGACTGAATAGATGAAAGAAAGCGGGCGGAGAGGGACTCTTAAAAAGAACTGTAATCCGGGGGCCGGCGCTCATTGGCCCCGGGCCAACTTGAACACGTACAGGCCGCATCGGGGATGCCACGGCGTGGACGAGTGCCCGGCGAAGTCGCCTCGACGATGCCTAACAATGCCGTCGAAAGGTGTCTAATTAAATAAGACGTCCGGAAATACGCGGATCTCGCGGGCCCCGCCGCTAACAAGCCGTTCCTCGAAGTGTCGCGCGTCGACGTCGTTGGGCTTTGTTGGCACTGTTGCTCTTGTTCACCCGGGTCAACCGAGAAGAACCACCTAGAGGGCTATCCACGTGGAACCTACCAGAAGCTCCGTATAATTGTAGTGTCGCGCTTACAGGGAGTGGATCTCTCTCCACTCCTCTCCTCTCCTCTCCTCTCCTCTCCTCTCCGCTACTACTTCCTAGGAGGATAGAGAGCAATAGAGTTCGGATCTTCTTCAGCGCACGGTGCTTTCTTCTTTCTCGCAGACGCCGCGGATCCAGGTAAGTACCCGCGGCCAGATGCGATTCAAAGAGCAGAAAGTGCTCGGGAAATAATTATGGAGGCTCTGAAGATGAAGGTGGTTGGATACGGTTTCATGTCGCTTGAGAAATTGCGGGCGAGATTCAGAGGCTTCCGGTTGATATTCGGAAATGCGTGCTTGGAAGATTTTAGAGTTACCTTGATGTAATAATTGGGCTTTTATTCGTAATCTGATATTATGACGAAGTTTTACTGTGGCTCAAAATGAAATATTAGTGGTTTTTTACTGGAAGAATTGATCTCCTGATATTGTCGTTAGTTATGTTGCTAGAATTTCATAGGTGAGATCGATGAATAATGTAGAATTTTTTGAGAACAATTTGTCGTGGCTAATTGTACTGCGACTCAAAGTAAAGCAGTACTACAAATGCTGTTCTACAACAGCAGAAGGATAGACGACATTTTTACCGTTGACAGGACAATTCACTCGACGCAGGGACGTGTTGGTAAATTGAAATTCCTGCGATGTACGACGCGCATTGCGTAACAGAGCTATCGTTGCCTCGTGCCCCCCTCGTTCATGCTCCGCGTCGAAGAAACTTGGGGGTGGAAACGTTTCCCTGACGGGGAACGAACTGCGGTTATTTTGTCCAAAAAATCGTCGATAAAACGTCTTGGAAGTCCCCTAATTCGTAAAATGTGATTTTACCTTTTATTCTTTGACTGGAAGAGAAAACCATACCGTTATGAGGGGTGTTTCACCCTGAAGAATCGAGAAACTTTGCCAGTTTAAAATGTAATTACAACTTCTGGAACTCAAGACAACGCCTAACACCAAGCTACATTAATTTACTTTGAAATACGTTTAAAAATTTCCATCCGAATTGAAGAATCTGCTTGGAAGTTTGATGATGAATTTTGGAATGGAACGTGTTTGAAAGAGCGGCTGCTGAAATATTAAGTCCATCATGTATTGTATTTCATGTATTTACGACAAAAATGAATAAACTTAATTGAAAATGATTAAAGGAACGTGCAGGTTCATGCAACGAACGCAGATTATTCTTCACAAAGATCCACAATTTACCGAAACAGTTAATTAGATACAATGAAATGCGTGCTATTTTTTTCAATTTCGTCCAGTTTTTCGGTCAAACGAACCACTGAAAGCAAGTTCTCAGTCCTTCAGATATGTGTCGCTTCGGCACGCGCACGCAATCACGCGATTCCCGTGTCGGTCGGAAGCGAAATCAGTATCGCGTAGAAAGCCTGGGATCTCGGTGTACGGGGGAACAGTTTAAGCGTGTCATCGTTGCGTGTGTATGAACGATATAATCGCAGGTCTAGGGCGCGAAAGAACTGCGCATTGCTAGTATCGAGATGGACGGGCGCGGTGATCTCTTTTAACGAGGATCGAAGTCTCAAGCGATCGGTATCGGAAAGAAGATAACGAGCTTCTCGCAGACAGTTTCCTCGAGTAGAGTGACCTGGAGAGATGGTAGATAGAAGAGGGGCAAGAGAGAGAAAGAGAGAGAGACAGAGAGAGAGAGAGAGAGAGAGAGAGAGAGAGAGAGAACACATCGAGAAAAGATGACGTCTAAGCTGTAGGAAAGAAGCTGATACGATAAAAGGGAGAAACTAGGTGGATGCGAGTTTCTAAGGGGATCGGTCCAAGTTCCCAGGAGCAGCGAACCATTCGAAAATCCGACTGTTGAAACGACGGCCATGTTACGGCCACTTGGCCCCATCTAATTCCGCAAAGTGATGTCTAAGCCTGCTATATGCAGGACGGAAGCCGAAACTCGACACTGACTGAATAATGCGGACATGGAAAGCGGAGAATCGTGAGGGGACGCTCGGGCTGCAACGACAATCGAAGAACGCGGTCTGTCATTTGGATTACTTAAACGGTCTATCCCGAAGATCAATGATAATACCACCACCAACAGCGTTGACCCCCTTCGATATTCCGCAGGGACTCTCCTCAAGAATAAAATTCAGTTTTCCAACGGGGATGGTCGTTCGAATGTTCAACGACTCAGCGCCCAGGCTTACCGGAATAGTCGCCACCCGCTTAAATTTAACGCGTCGACTTCGAAAATAATCGATAACGGTTCCTTCATAAATTTCTTCCAAGGTTTCGCAGATTTTATACCGGAGTCTCTTCTCGACACGTGCGAGAACTATGCAGAACACGGTGCCTCTTTCGGAGAAGATAAATAAAGAGATTTTTTTAGTGAGATATTTCTTAAGCCACCCTTTATTCTTGGGTACGTCAATATTAAATTCTTGTGGCAAACGGGCAGAAGTTAAGCAGAATACGTGCTCGTAGTAGATTCAGGAATTTGCCTTGACAACGCGCGAAAATTGTACAGTGAGCTCCAGGAATTAAATTCCGCGTGCCTGTATATGATTTAACTGCGTCAGTCTGATCACTGTAGACCTATTCCACTTGTTGTGCTGTGTCTTGCCTTTGCGAATTGAATTCTTTGAAAAGCGAAGTCTCCTATGGAAGGATTTCATTGTATCGTTTAATGTTCAACGTGTTGATTCATAAAAAAGCAGTTCCACAAACTTTGTAAAATTAGAGACAGTTTTTTTAACGAAGTAGGTCCTGGAACGTTGCTATTTTTTGTGGTAATAACTTACTTGAGTTGTTTGCGTTTTGTAGATCATATTAGACAAAATTTAACACAAATTTAACAGATATTAATTTCTTTTAATAGTCCAAATAATTATTCAAAGGATCCTGATCACTAGTTCTTATAAAAAATGTGTAAAAAAATCCCTCTTTCGAATTTCGGACAGAAACGTGTAAAATATAAGTGCTGTCTATTATTCGATCCTGTCTTCATTCTGATGTTTTCCAATGTTTTTATTTAGTTTTAATATCTATTCATGCCAATAATGTTACCAGTAGACTGTAGCGAAAAATGCAAAGACTTTGTGACCAACGTAATACTTCAAACTCTTTCAAACAATTCACGAGCCAGAAAAGCAACAGAAGTATACAGCGTACTTCACACCAGGCGGCGCCAAATGTAGCCTTCCCCTCCTCTTTCGTCTGACCATTTTCTATCGCCCCTTTCAACTCAAGGTTACTTAAGGCAAGCTCCACTTTCACATAAGCACCGGGTACCACCTTGCTCTTCATCTCCGAAAAACGCGAGCACAATAAAGTACAAGACCGGGTCGGAATCATTAAAAGCAGCGTAGTTTCCTGGCGCGATTCCCTTTGACGACTTGTACGACTTCCTTGAGCCATCAAAAAAACTGTGGACGTAGGTTGTTGAGGTGAATATGTTCACCTCCTGACACTATCGTCGGAGCTTGATGATAGAACATCTCTTTAGGTTTACCTCTTAATGATTTAATTTGACAAACAATGTGTGTGTAAATTCTCGTAATTTTTCCTGGACGCATATATGCGTTCACAGTCCTCCGCTAGCAATCTCCTCCACAAGGAATGTGAATTTAGTAATTTGCTTGTATAATATTAGTGGGAGAGAAAATGTCAATGCCAATGAAAATCGTAAATTGTGTCCACACTGAAGTTTCCATGTTCTTTTTTGTTGGAAATGTCTTTATATGGGTACGTTATTTTGTAAACTACACTTTACGCCGTATATACTTTATTACTGTTATAAGGATGCTAGTCTAAATAACGACACAGTATTTCCGCGTGTCCTGTATTTAACTATGTGCAAATAATGAAAACTGTGCAAGGTTGCGATTTGCTCAGGCTAGCTGCTTCTACCGGACTGACGACGCACAATGGTTCGAAATCGCTAAAACGTGGCCAAAAATCGAAGACCTTCTCCAATTTAGTTGAAAATTGGTATTCCGTGAGTTTTCGGATTGCTGATTATGAATTTGATTTCAAAATTTTAAAAAACAAAATGGGGGATTCAATATGGCAGATGTGTTACTCAAAAAATTGTCGGATTTCCTTGAAATTTAGTATTCCCTTATTTTTGGGGTTGCTGATTATGAATCTGATTTTAAAATTTCAAAGAAAAAAAAGTCAGGAAAGTAGGGAAGGGTGAATTTTACCAGCGCATTGCCTATTTATTGTTGTAACTTTAAATTGCGGAAGTCTGCGCAAGATATTTTTATGTAGCAATCTTAAGGAGGCTTCAGCAAATACTTCTATGCAAAATTCATCGTGTCCTCGCGTGACCTCCGCTTTGTAATCGTCATTGAAGAAAAACAAAGACTGGAATGTAGTTGTTTAGGAAGAGACAATTTTCAAAGTGATAAAATATGTATATATTGTTAAAAGTCACACATACGCATAGCCGAAAGAAGCTCTTTCACGCTATGTAGTTAATTTTTCTAAAAATATTACCCATAAAAAAGTATGATGAGGCAAACAACTTCAATTTTTGCTTGTTTTCAAACTGTTCTCGAACAATAATGGGTGACTTTTAGCAATTTATATTCATGCTACAATTTAGTCTGAACATTTAAGAAACTATTAGCATAAATTTCATTCATTTTGGACGAAGTTGAAAAGTTTATTTTTGGCCACGTTTTGGCGATTTTGAACCACTGTGCGACGGTCCTGACTTTATGCCCTCGCTTGGGCCCTTCCGTCGTTGTATACCTTATTCGCTATGGTATCGTTGTATTCCAACATTTTTTACCGAACAAAAGAACAATAAAAATAGGTTGGCGTTGCTTCAGTGTGGACACATCTTTAGAGCCATTTTCAAACGAAGATACACGAATCGCAATTCACCTTTCACGCATACGAGGTACACGCTCGATAATGAAATATGTGTCTGACACGTGTGTACGCAGCTCGCGATTCGCGTATTGTTCGACAAAGCGTGGATTTGTGTGATCTTCGCAGAATGCGAAACGCGGAGAGCGCAGAGAGGTAGTCGGGCGCATTCAGTCGTTGCAACGCGCTGCAACGCGAGGAGCAGCAACGACAGGAATATCCAGCAGGATCAGCGGCGAAGGAACTTGTATTACGAGCTGACCAACAATGCGAGGTGGCGCGTGGGGCGGCAAGTAAAGCGGCGTGCACGGAACCCGGCCCCGCATAATGATTGAATTCCATCGCGACGCCTTCAGCGTATTTACCGGATGCACGGAATTTCGGTACGGCGCGAAGGAATCCGCCGCCGCTGGCGACAGTTTCGTTTCAAGGCCTTCGCCGCAGGCAGCCCAACTTCCCCGGGAGCCGGAAGGAAGCCTTTTCCGTATTCGGCCGTCGAGATTGCGGGCCCTCTGTCGCAGTGTTTGCGGCAAGCGCCACCGCGCACAAAACCTTGCACCCACACACGCTCTGTTTGGATTCTTTCCGCGTTTTATTTTTCACCGAGGCGATGAAAACATCGACGAAGGCCGGTTACCACGCCCGTCCATGTCCCTCTTCTCCCACAGATCAATTCGGTTCACGTAGAGGGCTTGAATTTTTCCCAAAATGTCATGCATGCGAAGAGCGGTTCCCCGCACCAATCGGTGCCGTTTTTTTATTTTGCAGTTTTCCAACGGCGAAAGTTTTCGATGCCGACCGCCGCGCTGCGGAATTGGAATCGAAGGACGCACCGGATCTGTGTTTTGCACTTTGATGGCTGTGAGGATTGATGCTGGAATCGGTTGCGATCGTGGGAATTGCGTGGGTGTCACGCAATGATCGAATTCGGCGCATCATGGTTAGTACCAAAAGAGAGGATTGTTTATCCGTTTTATTTGTATATGTTATAGATGTTATAGATGTTGTATATGTTATAGAACATAACTCAATTATATAACCTAATTAGGACAGTCCGAAAATAGTGATATTGTTCTTTTGTATCAAGCAATTGTGGCATCATCGATCAACGTAATCTAAATCAGTAAAATAAGTAGCTACTAGTGTGCTTGTGAGTGTGGTGCTGAATCACAAGATCTCGATCATGTCGTTTGGCAATGCCCAATCTATGAAGCTGAGCGTGACACGCTTCTATCAGCATTTTTCCAAAGCAATAAATAAATAATAATAATAAGTAGCTACTGTTACGAAGGTCAATGTTGAGTCTTGGGTATTATCAAAATTGAAACATGTATGAATGAAAATTGCGCGTGGTATTACAGAGGGCTATAGTATTTAAGGGTTAATTTAACCCTTGAATAGCGGGACTTGAGTTTTCTATCATCTAAATTCTAATTTTCTGGTAAACAGTTCATATGATTAGTTATTTGTATTAGATCCACTAACAAGATACAGTGACTCCCACTAATATTTGGGTACTCTTAAAAAGACGATAACTTTTTTAATATTCGACCATACAACTTGGATTTTTTTTAGCAGTTAGGAAAATCGGTTTTGTTACGTAATGTGAAAAGAATTTTTGGAAAAATTGCAGAGAATATACTAACAGTTATATTTTACAACTTTTTTTATGTGGGCTCATATTGAAAATGTAGAAAACACGTTTCGTAGATCTGTATCAATTAAACATATTCTGAAAATTTCATTAAAACCGGCCAACGTTTCAATGAGCAATTTTTGCCTCTAATTGCAATAAAGGATTCGTATATCTTTCATTGCCCGTCATTTTTTCCCATATCAACCGATTTCGATGAAACATATTTTTTAAATTTTCAATATAGACAAGACAATCAGATATAAAAAAAAGTTTTATATCCACATAAAAAAGTTTTAAAATACAATTTTTAGTAGTTTCTCTACAATTCCGACCAATTGCAATGTTTGAAAAAATTTCTTTTCACATCATGTAGTACATTAATTGGTGTCGCTTCTAAAAAAAAGTTCAATACGTATGGTGCAACATTAAAAAAGTTATTGTTTTGTCAAAAGCGTCCGAATATTAATGGGAGTCACTGTACAAATGCCACTACCAGTTTTGTGTAGCAGTTTTATCCAACCCTGCCAGGAATTGATGTTAGCCTAGTTACACCGCAGCCAATAGAAATTCCGGGGCCGTTTACGACCGAATCCTAGAGAGCTCTAGCTCGTTAAGAAAACAGAGAGCACGGTATTTAGTGTTTACAGGTTAATGGATCCCGTGTCGTAAAGTTTAATCGTTTCGATCGGAGGCACTCGTGGCGCAGCTCCGCGGGTGTATCGGCGATATCGTCGATCGCGGGCAATTAAAAGTGGCAAACAAAAAAAGAACAAGCAGAGAGTATCGTCGTTGGCTAGAGCGCCTCGACGAGCCAGAACGAAAATTTACGATAGCTGGCAGCCGCGTTTCATAGCCACCTAGGAACGTGGCCATGATTAACGCGCGCGCTTCCATTCTCAGTTCGGGCTGTGCTCCAGCATCGACTATAAACCGCGGTTTACAGTAAATCTAGCACGCGTTGCTGGCAACAGCCCGCGCCGAGAGCCGCTATAACGCGCTTACATTAAGGCTTAGTAAACCGCCGGTTACGGGGACCGGGGAAGGAGGGACTACTAAATTTAATTTTTCTTCGCCGTCGTTTCTTCGTCCCACGCGCTGTTGTTGCACGCGCCGGAAATCTCTGCGTGCGGATCTACGAAGAAATTACAGTAACCCAGATCGCGTTTCAGAATGCGGGAAATTTACTTCTTCCTCGTGGCAAATGAGGCGTCCTTCTCTTGTTACACGCTACTCTACGTCCAATCGCGCGAGGTTAATGAGACTGAAAACATCCGAGAACGCCAAGAGACACGCGACTGCATACGCGCTGCACTCGGCATGTGTCTCAAAATAATACCGAATGCTATAGAGCCGGAATTATATTTTATTTCGACAAATTTAGACTCCTCTCTACAGAGCATCTCTATACACTTCTGTCGGAATCTCGCGTAGTTGGAACTTGATTGCGAATCTTTGTGCAAAATATACATTGTTTCCATCGTACGATTCAATTATGTTATCATAGGTAGCTTTGTTAACCTATTTAGGTATTAATGAAATGAGAAGCAGCTCTTGTTTCTTGCATCAGTTGCAGGAAATGTTTCACATAAAGATTTACTATCCAGTGTAGCTAAAATAGAATTAAAAAATAAGAAAGAAGTGAATGAGACCGTACACGTCTTTCTGGAACGACGACGGGCATATCTGTGTTAATTAGCGATCGACGTGGACCAAAATCGCTTAAGGAGGTTACGAGAACCAGTTGCTTGTCTCGTCGAACGGAATCAACAATGGCGGTCATGGAACCGCGAAGGACCGAGCACCCTCTGGAGAGTCAATATATCTGGCTCGTGTGCGAGTGTTTGTGTCCGCGCGCGCGCGCGCGCGTGTGTGTGTGTGTGTGTGTGTGTGTAGAGCGTTGAATCGGCGGCCCCGCGCCTCTATTGACATTGATGGTGTGACAAGCAACGGTGATAGGTGCTAGCAAGTAGTCCGTCGTCGTTGGGTACCGAGACGGGTTGTATTAGTGGCGGCGGTTAAGGGAGGAAATGGAGGGTGTTGCCAAGTCCCGACATGCCTCGCTTCGATTAATCAATGGGAATGGCATTTCGGAGAGGTGCTAGGCAAAGGTGACGCCGAAGGAGGTTGATGCCGGGGCCTCGAGAAAGCGCCGGGGAAAAGTGACTACTGCTAGACGGATTGAGAGCGGAGGAAAAGGGAAGATGAGGTCGGGGTGGACACTTTTGATGAATGGCGTCTACGATGGACCCCCGTAGGCTTCCGGTCTGTCACTTCTGTCTCTCTTTCACCCTCCCTGTTTCAACGTCCCCAACCCTGCTACCCCCACTCTTAGTCGGGGTATTCATATCCAAGTGGTGAAACCGCTGAGACATCAAGGAGCTAAGAAGCTGTGACGTGAATTATCGTCTTGTCCCTTATACGACGGCAAACATTAGGATCGGTTTGGCGCAGACCGAAACGGGACACGGGCTGTAATACTGATGAATGCTGACCGCTATTGTCCCGGTGGCGAACGTGTCCGCAGTTTTGCAGATAATTAAGCGGGAGCACCGCACGGACCGGCTTCGATGCTGGTTAGGCTCGTCATGTGGCGTTCTCGGTTCGAAACACTTGCTAACAGAGGATGGGGAGGCTTGATGCATTGGCAGGTTTGATACAGATTTGTATTTACCACCTAACAAACAGAGAATGTTATAGTGCTCTTAGTAGGTTACGATAGGCTGTAATTGTTTCTGTAAATGTTCGTCATCTTACAGTAAGATGTAAGCTTTCATCTAGCTTATACCCATCTCCTGAGAATTAATTACCACATTTTTACCATCATAAATTACTATAATAATTTCGTACATATTACCTACCTCCCATTCAGATGGGCAAGCTTAAGACATTTCACAAAACGGCTTACGTTCTTTTATATGTTCTTCGTTGAGGAACGTTGTAGATCTTTTGTCTAAGACTATAATGTCGATTCTAGGTTGTACAAAGTATTCATTGAACCTCTAAAAAGTGTATAAATAAGATTTGAATCAGTGCGTCATCGACGAATTTTCCTATAAGCAACAATTTACACTTCAGTCGCATAAACGACGAAGACACAGCTGTTGTAGCGAGCTAACAATTCAGCTGACCTGTTCAGATTCTTTTTCCCCATACGACAAACATATTGATGGTTCCTGGAAGGAGCGATTCTAATTCTTTGTTAATTAATGGAGCCATATCGGACGGCAGCTAAGAAAGGAGAAAGGGTCCCATGGTTCGAGAGTGTGCTGAAAGGTGTCCTCCATTTATCACTGTCCGGGACAGAAGTAGACGGGACGAAAATCGATCCCACCCTCCTTGACGTGTCATCCTTCTCTCGTTTACGCTCGGTTTCACCAAAGAAGAGCGCGCCACGCTCCGCGCCGTTTCCCGCGAGCATAAGGCTCCGACGGTAATGCTTCCTACCGCGGAACTTATATTATATATATTTTATGATAATTGGCCGCGGCAGCTCGATATCGAGCATTCTTCTATGCCAGAAGCACGTGCACGCGTTATCGTCTTAAACTGAAAGTGTCTGCTCCCGAATAACGGGGAGCGTATTTCGCTCGGGTATTCCGTGCCGTTGTTCCAGAACCATAAAACTATTTATCATGGTGTGCTCGGTCGACTTTGGATTCTGGGTCAGAACGAATGCTGGTCAGACGATCAGAAATTCGTGCGTCTACTGTTAATGTTTCAGTTGATAGATATCCGTTAAAGTAGAATTACCATTTTATATTATAAACTCTTTCTGACACATTTTTGGTATGTACGACGAACTAGAACAAAAATCAGCATAGTGAGAAACAACACGTTGTTCTTTCATTTCTGTCGTAGAGTACACTTTTATTTGTGCTTCGAAAGTCGTCATATTTTAATTGTAAACAAATTCCTGGTGCAATCCTAGTGCCTCAAACTGCCCAAACGCCAGTAACGAAACGAAGTGTATGATCCCATAAGAATGTACACGAGTGTATAAAATGAGGAGCAAAGTTGAACCGCTACTCCGTGTAATTATTCCAGATTTTTCTAATCCAGTGGGAGAACCGCAGACAGGGCACCGCGATAAAAATCCGCAGGATACATGGTGTGCCGGTGGTTTCCGGGGAGATTGCTCCGTAGGTGCGCCAGCAATATGGCCCATACAATGAACTCCATTATCCGAGGCAGCCAGCAAGTCCCAGCCGGTTCTCATTCCAGTTCGCGGGCGTCATAGGCAACAGCCGGTTGCTTCCTTGTTCTGGTTCTCGCATCTTGCCGGGAAAACCACCCCAGCGAACGCGGGTTCCGTTCAGCGAAACCCCGAATCCATTTTGCTCGGGTGCAATTCCGGGTACAGCAAGATCTCGCTGATTGCACTCCCGATCAAATATCCGTTCTTTACGCGAAGATTGAATTAGCTTAAACTTTGTACAGTTTTCATTATATGTGCTTAGATAAAGAAGTGAATCGAGTAATTTCCTACGGAAACGGATTTATAATTTCAAGGTGGCGGCTCGGATTCTGTTAGTAAATGTAGGTTGTGTTCTGCGAAACCCGGAATCCATTTTCCTGAAGTGCAATTCCAGAGGTAGCTGATTCCACGAGACGAGAGTGAAAGATCGACAGATTGCGAATTGGTGAACATTGAATCGAGAAGAACGGAAGAGAATGAAGAGGAGATCCACGTGGTTCTGCGAAAACAGAAGGGGAGCTAGCCACGCGCTGTTTCGAGTTTTCAGAGTTTTCCAGGAGTTATCAGGATACTCCGAGTTAGAGTGTTAATTACCAGGCCGTGGTAGACCGGCGAAAGGTGGCGGGTCGAAGGGCAAGGTGCAGGGTGTAGCAGAGGGAAGCAGCCTTAAGCTATGGCGGAGAGAGGAGAGGGCGGAGAGGTGGTCCCCGGTCCGCTGCTAGGAAAGGATGGAGACTCCCGGGTGCGAGATAACGTTTTCAATTACCTGCAGGATGTGACGTAGTTATGAGTTAGCTACCTAGAGAGCAAAGCGACGGGAGCTCCCAGCCACCCAGCCAACTGCTTCCAGAAGATGATGAGCCAAGATGGGCCGCGCGGGGCAGGCGAAGGGTGAAAGCGAGTGGGAACGCTTCGGGGACGAGAAGAGGATAAACGTAGATACCTACTACTTGTATAGCGCGTGTCCTCGCGAGATAAACTAAACCCGATTAGAGCAAGCGCCCGAGAAGTACACGAGCCCGGTGTACCTGTGCGCTGCCCCTCCTCTAGGCGATTATAGATCGCGTTATTCATCGCGTATCGGCCCGCGAAACTTTCCTCGTTTCTTGAGGAAAACGGGAAAACGGCGCGCGGGGAAAGGGCGCAGCGATTCAATTAGCTGACGACGAAGTTGTCTTCTTCAGGCTGGCGACGCTTTTCTGGTCAATTTAGATCTTTCGAATTCCTTTCTGCGCTCACTCTGCCGTTTTACGCTGACTTCGGTTGCGTTTGGATCGAGGTAAGATAATGGAGATTTTAAATACCATCAGTTTGGATAATCGAAGTACTACTGAATCGTCAATTGACGAAGCATATATTTTGTGAACTATGTCTTGTTTAGACTCATTTTCATAAGAAGAACATCACGAGTATGTTATTAAAAATTTCACAAAAGAATAATTAAAAACAACGAAGGATTGTCATTGACAAAGTTTTCGGAAATATCGTGCACATCTCCGTCACGTATTATCGAGGCATTACTACAGGCGTCAACAGTGCATGCGATTGAATGCAATTTGATTTGGACGTGTGGGTTAAACCTGTTGGAGCCTTGTGGTTGAATTTAAAAAACGAGTCTGGGGTGGAGTCGGACGGAGAAAGGTCTGTACGTGTCTAGTATGATTAAGAATTTCGGGAAGTATTTAAAAGTTTGAAACGATTGAATGAATTATTCGGCCGGGGACGTTTCAATGTAACCGGGGCTGTGCAGTTCCTCCCGTTTAATGAAGTATTCAGCGGCGATCAATTTTCATGACGCTCGTGTAAGCATCCATTCAGCCGGACCGAAGGATATATTTTTTCTTAGCACGTACAGCACGTCGTTGGCCGCTGCCACTGACATCATATTTATCTCCTTAACTGCGCGATTATGGCGTAAAAACTGGCAAGAGAGGAATGCCGGGACACACCGCTCTCGCCCGGCTGCTGCTCCCGTGATATATTATAATGTATACGATGGGAAGTTCAGGCCGTTCATAATAATGCGAGCAAAAATGATGTATAACGATTGTCCCGGCGGTTATTATTAATCTACCATTCCCAGAGATAAATTCTACCGTTCTCGCGACGATGCTGCCGCGCGCGTCTGGAATCGCTCGAGAGAATGGAAAACGCCCGACTACCACCGAAATCATACATCACGGACTGACATATGCTTCTCTGGACTGTTAATAAAATTATTTCCGTACCCTCGGACAGGAGTGATTCAATCTACATTTTAAGTAAGTGGCGGCACTGTTCCTTCGCGAAGTTTATAATCAAATTCGGATCAAACATCGTGGACGAACAAAATTTAGATTAACTTTGATACAACGAGAGACCGACTGGAGTAAACAGTCTTAGCTAGGCAAACAACTAACCGTCTACGAAACTCCGTGCAAACGGGTAAAACATTGTTCCGTTTTCAATCAAAGTTTGACAAAATCAAGGAGTAACACTTCGTCGACGTGTCAGAACTAATACACCTATATTACTAGGTTTCATGCGGTTATAGGGAAAATTTTGACAATCTAGACTGTATAAATTCTTACTGTGATAAGAGAATTTATATATTAATTTTCTACAATGCATGTAAACCCAATGATTGTAAATCAAATATAATTCTTATAGAGACTCTCGGCACACACGATTAAATGAAAGCATTTTGTCAAAAGTGCCACTTCACAATTTAAAAGATCGGTGCATCGTTGATTAAAGGAACAAATCCCAGAACATAAGTTTCAACGAATGTTGAGACAGGTTGAAGATGTGCTTGGTGAACAGGGTCCGTCGTTCGAAGACTCCAGAATTCCGCCTAAAAAAATCAATTTTTCCAGAAACACGGAGAATCGAGGTCGACGCAGACCAGCGTGAGGATTCCGCTCCTCGGATCGCCTTAATCAGAGAAAAAGCGACGCGGGTAAAAGTAGGGACGCTGGCATGGCACGAGGCAGAAGGAGGCGGAGTGATGCACGGAGGGAAGCTCTTCTACGTTTTCCGGGTGTACGAGTTTCGAGTTAGGCGAGCGCCAGCAGAAAAGTTTTGCCGCCCTTGCCCGAGGGACTTCGGTCCGCGGGCTTTCGCAATTTATAACCATCCTAACTGGATATCCAGCTCGCGTCGCGCCACGCCGTTCTTCTTTCCCTTCGTACCGCGCGGTACGCCCGCTTTTAATTCGGCCCGCGACCTGTGCTGATACCTTCGCCTCGCATTCACCGCCGCGAGACCTTAATCGCTGGCAATGGTAACTGGAACACGCGTTACGCCCCGACTTTTATCATCCCGGCATCCCCTGGGAGAGAGAGAGCGTGGTCGTCTTGGAACGCGTTTGCGGGTTTCCGGGTTGCTGTGTTTTCGGTGGGAATGCGACCGAGTACACAGCTCTAGAAAAATATCTCTGCGCTCTGCTTCAGCTGCAAAGCGTTATCGTTGACCGCGAGTGTTACTTCCGTGGGTTACACGCTGAAATAATCGCTGGAACCTGTGCGCTTCGCGTGCTCTTCCCTCGAGGGATCGCTCTTGGTTCTGTCCACAGTAGATTCGGATCGCGAGAGTCAGACATGGAGATGCTGTGACTTGTACTTTCAAACAATGTTCTATTAAGTTGATACTTCTACCACATTTTACACGATAGTGTTGAAATTCCAGTCGATGTAAATACAGCCATAGACTGCTGATCTTTGTGCAAAATAAACATTGTTTGAATTAGTTGCAGGACATTGTAACCAACTAGGAATTTATTTCTCTCGATAATGGTTTTTGTTGGATATTTCGTATATTTTATTCTGGCAAGAATGTATCAACACAGTACAAAACTGTGTAGAAATAATCGGAACATAGTCGGGCGTTCAGGAATATAGGAGAGACTACTTTATTGCAGTGACCACCGATCCTCGGCCAAAGCCTTCAAAGTATTCATTCGTTTTGAACGACTCCTAGAGGAAAGACGTCCTTTCCATTGCGCATCAATCTTTTAATGAAGTCCAAGTTGTTTTAATAATAGTTGTATTTATTAGTAAATATAGGACCATATTCCCAATAGTTTTACTAAGTTGCAAGTTGTTCTACTGCTTCGGATTACACCGACCCTCTTTTCTCAGAAATCCGCAGTTTAGGTGAAACACGTGGGAGTTTTATTTTCTATTGTTGTAACGACGCTCCTGTAAGTTCCAAGATTTTCGAACCTATTAGTGTTGACGTACGTATAATCGATCATGAATATATAAGTTGACAATGCAGTAGAATTGTTCAGATTATTGTAGTTTTTAATGATCGGACCGTTGTTCACGCAAACAAGAACGAATCGTTAATAAAGCGTTCACACACCGCCGCGAAAATTCCGATACCTTCAAAACAACGAAAATTCCGGGCAGTCGACGCGGCGGTTTCATCGTTCCATTCCGCTCGGGCAGGCCACAGCAGGCGCCGCGTCGGTTCGCGATAAAAACAGCTCGGACCAGTTCTCGGGCGCGTTAGCGTTTCGATATCAGCGAAAATGATGGTGCGTTGAATCGTCGCTCTGTTCAGTTCTCAAATTTGCAGTAATTTTGGGAACGAGCGCATTCCAGCGCAGCCAATCGCAGCTCGTTGAAGCAGCAACAGCAGCCGGCCGTCGCGTCGTGGTTTCGCGATCTGATCACAGCGTTGATCGTTCTATCGATCACGTGGCGTTTGCAGGCTAGCCTTGTGTGCATACCCGTGCTTCTGTTCGCATATTTACAAACACCGGTCGGCGGCGTTACTGTTCGCTGCAATAATAATGGCCCGTAACGAGTCCGGGCAGTGTCCACGAGCCGAGTCGAGCCCATCCCATTATTAGAAACGTCGCGTCGGTTTGTCGGCGAGCAGTTTCCGGAATCGTGACCTCGAGAGTTTTGCTGTTGGTCGAATTCGAAAGCGATAGAGTGGTGCGTGAAGAGGTTACCGTAGATATAGGTTGTCGTAGAACGTCTGTCCGAAAGGTAGAATCCGACCAGCAGTCGGTCACGCAAAAAGAGAATCACAGAGTTACAGCCTACGCTGGTTAGCCGGGTCGGTACCTGTACTTCCGCCGGCAGAGTGTACGGTCTGCCACTAACAACGCATACGGTAATTACCTTTGTTCGACGGTACAAATTGCGACGGTGCTTTCGGACCGACCCAACCCGCCGGACAACACCGCCGTAGCCGCATCCAGGCATTCGCTTCGGTTTGCGGTCGGCGATAGGGTTTCTTCAGGATCCCGCAGGCCAACCCTAACGCTTCGGTAACGGATATTTTGTTGACAGTGCGACCAGTGGTAGTGTGCTTTGCTGAGATGACGGGCTGCGTAGAATGATTGGTCACGATCCTTCTTTGGAATCTAATTGTTCCAATCGTTGTTATGGGATGGTCTACCAAAGCCGATTTAGTTTATAAATTCAGTGAACGAATTCATCGTGATCGGATCAGGACTAAGAAAATCAGTAAAAAAGCCATCCTAACTCAGAGTATTTCGCATTGTGGAGGAACTGGTTAAAAAAAAGGAATACAAAGGACTCCGTAAATTGTTTCCTCAACACAAGTTTATTTTTGTAAACGTGTTCTGGGCGACAGGAGACTTGTTGTCTCCTAGACTACTTGTAACTCTCTACTCTCTAACGCAGTGGGAAGACTGTGGTCAGGAAAGCCGAGATAGAAGAATAGGAGAAAAGTAAGGAGAGGAAAGTAAGAACGTGGGGAAAAAGACAATCGCGGAAGGGTGTCATAAAAAAACGGAATGGTTCGCCAGGGCCTGATCGTAGACCTTGAACAGGCCCAAGCGAGACCTGGGAAACATAAAAAGTAACGATCAGGCCCGCGTGAATCTGGTCGTCAGATGCGAACCAGGACTGACCAGACCCGCGCGGAGCGGAAATACAAAACAAAGGACAAGGAATAAAGAGAGAATATGCAAAGCTTTCTGAAAGTTGACAGCGGCGTAAGGCAGCGCCAAGGCCGCCACAGCATCAAGAGAAGATCAGCAATATAATTAGTAGACTGCGGATTGTATGCATTCGTGACAACAATGAGAGCATGCAATTTGAAAGAATAAGAAGATTAAAAGCATTTAAACATGCGAATGTATTCTTTCCATGTTATTGAAGTCATAAGAGAAAGAAGAACCCAGAGCACAGTAGCACTAAGAAAGTCTGTAGCCCTGTCACAGGATTCTTCCGCAAGGAACCGTGTGTCTAGAATTGTCTACACATCGAGTCTGGGTCTGTGCTGCGATCGAGTGGAACACTGTCATTTTTGAGTTGTTTATTCGCATGCTTGGCCCTTAGAATTAGTTACGGACTTGGGTACGGCTGAAAGTGAAATATCTTGTTTCGAATCGGGAAAACGGACCAGTCGTACTTCACCCAATGACGATTGATGCATCTCAGACCCACACTCAGCGGAAAGGCGACACCAGTCTCGTGGAAAGGTCCTTGAACAAAGGATCTTTGTACAGCGTCTTACGAAACTTTCGTGAGAAAATGTAATCTCAGAGTCAGTAGGCGTTGCACAATTTTGGGATTACGCCCCGAACTGGTGATTCGTTCCTTGTTTATCCCTACCAGGGAAATGATCTCTTTCCTAGCTATGGTAGGGATTTGTAGGAAAAACTCGGATCAGTACTAGTAGAACATTCAGACGTATAACAACTCAACAACCTTGAACTTCAGTACTATCAGAACATTCGGACGTATAACAACACGAACCTTGGACTAGTACTATTAGAACATTCGGATCAGTACTATTAGAACATTCGGACTTGTAACATCTTAAAAACCTTGGACAACGGTCAGAACACTGACCTTTCAACATAACGAACTACAACAACGCTCGAAACACCGTGATATTTTCCAGCAGAAATCGTCGGGTCCACGATAAGGTTCCCGAAATTTATCCGTGTTTGTGGTCGTGTTGGTGGTCTGGCTATGTCCGGGGGAAAGGAGCGAAGAAGGTCGACGCGTCCTCCGAATCTGCATATTTGTCCAAGGGGGTAGCGCCGTGGCAATTGGAATTGCAAAATCGTAAATTGGTCTTGTTCGCGGCGGGGCCGACCCTCACGGTGTTCCGGGCCGATCTCCGACGGAGCCTCTGTTTTCCGTGGAAAAGTGTTCCGTCTCGGTTTGAAGCTCTCTCTCTCTCTGTTCGTTACCGAACGTCCACGCGATGTCCCCTCGCGTTTCATCCGTACATCTGTTTCCGCTGTGCCGATGCCTCGTAATTTTCGCTTGTAAATCATTCGTTTGTACGTCGGCCGGACTCGACGCGACGATAAATCAAGGCCACGCCGAAATTTATCGCGACCGGTGTTTGCGCGTCTGCGTTATCTCCGTTCCGGGTCGAAATTCCGTAAGTATTTCGCTCTCGGTTAGGACAACCATGGATGGCAGGAGTAAGAGAGAGCGAGAGAGAGAGGAGGGCGCGACGACGACGAAGAAAAAGGAGGCGAAATTGAGTGTTCGGGGAACGAGCGTCGTAAATTCGCAGCTCCGACGAGAGAGAAAAATGAGGAAGACCGCTTACATCAGGGACAGAACCTTCGTAATCGCGGGAGGGTGGCTGCACAAGTGCCACCACGGAACGGCAGAAGAGGGTGGAAGATTTGTCAGGCTGACGACTGCACCGCTTATCCCGTTAATGCGCGTTAGAAAAACCACTTCTCCGTCAACATTAATTTTTGCGAGACCCGTTCGCGCCGCGCCGGGGCTCGCTCGCCTGCTCTGCTGAAAAAAGCCGACCATATTCAGACACCGCTCACGTACAAATTGCGTACGCGGCTGTTAACGCTGGATTCCTTGAAAACACACCGACCGAACACGAGAACCGCTAATCATGTTATTTCCTATTCCACTTGCGGTTTTCTCTGAAAACATTTCTTCGGTCTGGCTCTCCACGCTCAAGGGAATCCTGATCCATCAGCCGGGTATCAACTTCCCGGGGAACGGCTCCATTTGAATTGAAAATGCTCGGTCGATGGATTCGGGAGTGTTTTAACGCTTTGAGTGCCGTATTAACTCGGCCGACCCACCAAATTTTTGTGAATCGGCCAGGAACCTGGCGATTTAATTAACACGCTGAGTACCAAACCGGCGACCATAAAAATAGTACACAGTTTAAGTAGCTTATTTAAGGGAGTAAAGACTTCTTCTTACATCTTGCAGATTCTAACTAAGTTTTATACATTAGTGTTAGAAAATAAGGATGTATGTACATGTATATTGTATGAACGTACGAACGAACATATGAGAGTATTACCTGTTTCCCCACTTCTGAGGTGCGAGAGACAAGCGAGCACGGGTTATCGCATAGAAACAAATATTTGTTATTGATTAAAACAATTCGGTTAGTTACACGAAGGACGCCATGAGGCGATGCACATATTTAATACGTGTTCTATGAGTTTCTAATAAAGTTAATAGTTAATTGTCAATCTCAGTTTATAGTAGTTTTTCTTCACAATTAGTACAATTGTTGCATTTCTAGGTACATGTCACAATTCTGCCAGAAGTTGATGACAGGTTCCTATTCATTTCTTGCCACCCAACGCAAGTACCAATGAAAGTTAGCACCTCAAGCTAGCCAAACATGGTCAAACACCTACAAACTAGAATTCCTCGATGACGTCTACTATTAACACTAAACACACCGAGCATTAAAACTGTCTGGTAAATGTTGCCTTATAATAATGGCAACACTAAATTTATTCAGATTATCCGGAATTTTCAATACAATAAATGATTGGGCGAGGATATCTATTCCATTATTTTCCACAAATGAATTTTTACAATTTCAATAATTATGAAATATGAAACCGGTCGTTTGACCGTGGTAGGTTTAGTGTTAAATAATAATCGATATCGAATTAAAAAATGTTAGAATACAGTACAAGAATTTTCTGAATTTTCTTCGACAAAGATCCTTATTCAACCTAACTCCATTATCGACATACACCAACAAATACAACCCAATATGCTCTCAAATTAATTAAATACAACACAATCGTTCGTACTACGTGAAGTACACTCGGCCTGCTTACTAAAGTTTAGGATTCTGTTATTAAACAGCAGTGTCCAACCGAATGATTCAATATCAAACATCGCATCTACTATTGCCACTACGAATCTTCGCAAGCTGAATTTATCAATGACCATTTAGTTATTAAGAACACAGGACTACAACAAACCTCATACCATTACCAAAGAATCATTTCCAACCCTCTGGAGAATGTACGAACATGTCTGACCACTGAACTATTTAAGAAAAAATATATTCCTCGGGATCAGCCGCCTGGGGTAGAATTGGTTGACTGAGATAATGGTAAACCGAGTATCATTGTGCCAAATTCGGAGGTAAAATGGCGGTTTTCTACGAGCATCCCGTTCAAAAGGTGGCCCCCAATATCAGAGACGGAGTTCGCCGCCCGAGGCGTTTGTTCCGCGAGTATAAAAATATTTCAATATTACGCAACACATGTCGGTGTATAGCGGGTCGAAGCCCCTGACTTAGAAAGCTGCTGGTCCACGTCGAAAGAAGTTTAAAGGGGAACAGAGAAATAGGAAGAGAGAGAGAGAGAGAGGGGGGAAGGGGACGGCAGGAATCGGGGTGAAGGAAATCGAGGGACGGGTAGGTACGGCGAAGAGGGAGCCGAGGCCATGCAAATGGAAAGTTATACTGCAGAAAAACGAATATTGAATCAGCAGCTGGGTCGGCGGAGGGCGAGCCGGAGTCGATGCTTACTTTTCATCCTTGGTCCAATGTCGGCGGCAGGATTCCTGCAGAGATATGTATACGGACATGTTTGCGGTTTTGCATCGAGCCCTGTCCGCCCCACTCTTTTAGACTCTATTCGTTACAGTCGCGATCGACAAAACAGCACAAGTGGATCTGGTTCACCTTCGACGTCTGAACACAGGCCGGTCCCGGTGCATGCAAATATTTGCGCGCTGGAATTTCCATTGAAATCTCCGATCGACAAACTATTTCCACGGGAAAGAATAGAACGAAAATACTGCTCGCCGGGAACTCCTGGTGCCTGTCTTCGAAAGGCGAAAGTGAATCTTAATCAACGGAGATCGCGTTTTCTGGAGCTGCTTGCCAGCTTCTCATCAATTGTGAACCGGAACGATTTTAGACTCCCAATTTTAACCCTCAGCACTCGGATGCCGTTCTTAAAAATATTGTTCACTTTATTATTTTTGTTCGTATTTAATAAACTACTAGACATTTACATATTACATGAGACATTATACCAGTTTCAAATGCAAAAAATGAAAAAAAAAATTGTATAGAATGGAAATATTCTGCATCGGACAAAGTTTTCATTTGTGAGTTAAAATAGCTCCGAGTGCAAAGGTTTAATCGAGAGTAAACTTAGCAGCACCGATCAAATGACGGGTTCAGATATTTTATTAAAAAATTGTTAGAATCATGAAGACTCGTTTGTAGGGAAGGATTGATTAAATTTTATAATTCAAGGATATATCGCAACAAAAATGGCGAACAATCAAAATAAATTCAATCTCTTCATACTTATGAAGCTGTTAACTCCCCAATGCTACCTTAGAGTCATGCACGAACCCATCAAAATTTTCTGTGTATTAATGTTCGCCAATATATTACCAGATACTTGCAAATATGAAGATTTACTTAAAAAGCACTGTAATCCATTTGGTCTATTTAGTCCATTTTGTGGAATTTTAAAACGATTTTGGTATTCTGCATTCTGAAGGAGCAGGACACAATTTTAGGGTTGATTCAGAAGAATTCTCTTTATTCTTGGATCGCACAAAGGAGATTTTGTTCGTGGGCACTGAAAGGCGAGCACGGATTTGTGGATGAATGCGGACAGAGCAGCGTTAAATAATAACAACCGATTGCAAATTAAAGGGCGGGCTGGTAGGGCGATCAACAATCGTGTTCCTTAATAAGGTCTCGTTAATGCCGGGACAAAGAGGGGCGAAAGAACGGGGCCTGGGTTAGGATTCCGGGCGTACAAAAGAAATCCAGGCGAGTCACGATCGAACGCGTACGGCAGCCTAGTTATTCTTTGAAAAACAATAGATATAGGATGGCTGGCGCGGCTAGGGTTGATCGATCGATCGCAAACACGAGGCACCGGGTTAGGCAGCCATTGTAAAGGCAGAGGGAGTTTCGCAAACGCGTGAATAATGGACACCCGTTTGATAAGAGAAGCGCTCGCGTGAGCCCGCTCGATTCGTTGAAGAGGAACGAAGGTAGCCGAGCAAACTGAACGAAGGAGAGACAGCAAAAGAGAGGGAGAGAGAGAGTGGGGGGTAGGAATAGAAAGATAGGGAAAGAGACAGAGAAAGGACAAAGAGAGAAACAAGCGAAAAGAGGGCGGAAAGAGAGAATCCGAGAGTGATAGCGCGGCTGCCGTGGGTGGGAGAAGTACCAGCCTCGAATTATTTATCGACGAAAAGGTCGAAGCTAAATAAACGTCGGACTACCGACGCCGATTTCCACAGAGCTTATTCGCCGAGTTGCCGCGCTTTCCTTCGATCCATGAATCACTATTATCTCCTCCGCGACGGCTTGTTTCGCGAACGTAACGGCAGCAGGGGCGGAGGGTGCGCGATTCCACCGTTCAAGCGGATCCGGACGACGCGATCGAGCGCTCTTTAAATAATTGAAATTCAATTCTTACGTAATCGCCCTGTCGCGCTCCCCCGGATCGCCGCGTTTTTCAAACGTGAATTATAACGAGCGGATTTGCTCCACTGTTTGCGCTTCACCGCGATGTCCTGACTCTGAGTGGAAAAGTTCACCGCCATGCTTCCCCACGGTAACATACAATTTCATGGAAATAAATGTGCAGTTTGTCTATATAGAACTAATAGACTTCATTAAAACCCTTCTACTTAACACCATTTGTTCCGGAGGTTATTAAAATTATTGAAAGAAGGAGAACATTTTTTTTAATCCCTTGAAAGCAGAGTCCGAGTCTATTTTGGCCCAAAGTAACAAAATCGTCGTTTAATTATTAAATTTCTGGCGATTAAATTAAATGAACAGCTGTTACATTAGGAACAGCAGAAAGACCAACGTGTCTACGCACCGTTAAAAATATTTTCAAAAATTGACGAATAAAGCAGTGAATAGTCGTAAATATCACCTACTACATAGTTAACTTCTGTTCTCGACAATTGATTGGGAAAATGTTTCAAGCAGAACGTTAGCTTGAATTCTTCGCTAAAGTTCAGGGAATCCCGTCCACCGCAGGCTGCGGAAAACAGAAATCCGCGGTAGGCTCGAGGCAGACTCCGGGACCGATTAAGCGCGTCCACTTTCTAATTTATATCCGAAAAGTACACGGCGGGAATACGCAAACAAGTAATCTTGAAGCGGGCGTATTTCACCCGGAAGCAACTCCTCTTCCCTCAACAGGTCCTTCATCCGTCAAGGGAACAACTTTCTACTTTAGCGGAGGCTTGCTCGCACTCGGGGCGACCAGGCCCCCCCCCCGCGTTCAGTATTCTCTAACGTCCCTCTTTATACAGTTTTCAGGGTTTCCACGGCGGCTGTGGATCCGGGTGTCTTGGCCAGGGGGGTTGCCAGGCCGAATCTACAGCCGGCTATGACCGAAGGCGGCCGTTTCCGGTGGAAAACGGGGCAGAAGCGAGAATATAAGGCGTCGGGGCTGGTGACTAGCGCCGCTACGCTCGCGGCTAAAGGATTTTCCGAAATTTCCCGGGGGCCCTCTGTCTCCGGCTTTCTCTTTCACACGGATTCGGGCTCGCACCTACACACGTCCACGTGTCCCTCTCTCTCGTTCTCTCTCACTCTCTGATTCTGTCGGCCTCTTTGTCTTTCGCTGTTCTCCCTCTCTCTTTCTGCTGTCTCTGTCGAGCGCACGCAGCGTTCCCGGCTTTTCCGCTAATATTTCATCGTAGCCGCACCGACGTGGCAGCGTCGGCCATCTTGCTTCCGGTCCCGGGTGCGCCGGAAGCGGCCGGATGTGCCGTGACAAAGCGCCGTTGCGGAAAAATCACGGGACTATGAAGCGTGGATAAACAGAGAAGGAATAATCTGTGTTCTCGCCGCCACCGACGCCCGCCCCGATGAAAAACATTGGCACGAGAAACTATATTTATGCAGTTTCTGCTGGGATTTCGGCCGTGCACGGGATTTCTGCCGCCGTGTACTCGGGGGATCAACCCGGCTGATTGAGAATCGGAGAACGCTCGCAACTAGAAACAATTTATAGTTCGCGTCGACCGGCGCCATACCGCACACTCCGCCCCGTCCCGGCCCGGCCCGGCCCGTTTCGTTCCGAATCGGTAATCATCGCAACCGGTGCCTGTTTTGATTCCAACGTGTTCTACACCCTCCACTAAGTTTTTGTGCCGGGTGCTGTACCCCGAAAACTTAATATTCATACAGAAACGCAGGTTTCGCTTTGTCTTTTCTTCGGCGTGACAGAGCTTGCTTTTTTCCCCCGACAGTAGGATCGATTTACCAAGTTTAGTGGTTTCGAGAGTTGAATTCTGAGGTTTTGGGAACGTTGTAGTTGTTCCAGGGTATTTCGAATGCATGTTATAGCTTCTACTAATTTTTTGTGCTGAGCGCAATAAATAACAGCTTCGTATCCAGCTAATTTTGCTTTTCTCTTACTGTTATAAACATTTCTTATTGAGCTTATTGATTCGTTGGAATTGATTCTGAATTTCTAGAAGACATTGCAATTTCAAAACTTCGACTAATTTTTTTATAGCAATAGCAATGAAAAGAAGTTGAATATTCCTCTAAAATCTTATTTTTTAATTTGTCTGTCTTTTCATCATGTCCAATTTTACATTTCTCTAACGATTACAAGTTGCTGATGAGTCGATTGATTTGAGAACGATTATTAAAACGGATACTAGGTTATAAAATTGAGTTGCAAAAATGTATTTACAGCACATCAAAGAAGAGTATCGTTCTCTGAAATTGTAATCTGATTTACTAGCTCTCGCAGAGTACTGCGATCGGATTAACCAGTCAAATATCCCGAAATACTCACGGTACTCGGGCGCCACTCGCATTTCTTCCAGTAATTTCCTTAATACCATAATGAATTCGCAGGATGAGCTATCTGCAGTTTCAAATAGAATTCCCCCCGAAAAAAGTTTCCATCCAGCGCAAGAAAAACTAGAAAGCTATTACTTAATGACTATCTCGGCTTTAATTTGTCAGGATTTCGTGCACTTTTTCGAGCTTCAAAGTTTCTGGGTCAGCGTAAAAAAAGCTAGCAGCGAGCGAGAGAGAAGAGAAGCGAAGTGGAGAGGAGACTGGAAAAAAAATAACAAAAAGACATAAGGTAATATAGTGCCGTCGTGTAATTTGCAGTATCCTTCGTCCGCATTAATCACGGTAGATTTAACGGCGGGCAAAAATGTTTCGTGCACACTTATCGTTCTTGTTACTTATCGTTCTTGTTTCTTATCACTCTCGCGCCGATGCACTCGTCTCGTTCAGCGAATGCAATTTCCACCGGTTTACCATGCACACGCGTGCTGCGGTGTTTACCGCGTCTATACCAATGTCCACCGCGTTTTCCTTTTGTTTAAGGAGCTGAAAGTCGCGATGCCAGCAAGAAATGTAACCGCGCAAAAATTGCTTCCATTGTCAAGCAAAATTTTCTTTTCAACGGAACGGTCTATTCAGTCTTTCGCAATCAGCGTTCTTAATTGTTGAAATACGAAGCTTTCCTGTTTCTTTCTTGAAACGCTCTTTCTTTATTTCTCTCTCTCTCTCACTCTCTCTCTCTTGAAACACTGGAAATACCCAGAAAGAATATTCGAGTTCCAATTATTATAATAACATCACGGTCGATGATGTTCCTTTCCTCGAAACAGATCGGTTCGCGTTATCGTTAGTCCATTGCGCGGCGAGAGCCCGTGGACAAAAATGCCGGGCCTGTTCTTCAACAATAACAGATTTTATCGGATTACTCGGCGCGTTTTGGCAAACAAAAGGGTCGTCGAATTTGTTTGAACAGACGTATATCAACGCCGACCGCCCGCACTGTTTCGGAAAGCGATTTTCAATATAGATAAATTGCTCTGCATATTCGTCGGTCCTCCCCAATGAAGACAGTTATTAAATTGTTACGTGTAATTTGCAGCGAGCACATCGAAAAATCATTCATTTGTTTGTTATCACGGCAACCTTGGACGCTTTCAGATTAAACCCGTCATTGATGATCCCGTTCATTCATCACGCTGTTTAAAAACAAACAGCGATATCGATCATGAAATTTATTACTCATCCGTTAAAAAATATTCAAACCGATCATCGAATCAAATTTAATGAACACCGATGATACAATTCACTGCATTTCAGCGTATTTAGTCGCTAAACAATTTTTCTTCTAATTACTCCCTTTTGAGAACTCTTTGTTGCCTCAGGAAGCAACACTATCGCTTCAGAAACACTTTGCACGGACAGCGAACAACAAGAAACGACGTGATCGAGTTGTTTACCGCGCACACTCGTAATAATATAAACCAGCCTGCGTAAATACGTATCCAGTAGTTATTTACGCTTGGGAACTGTAACATTCGTGGGGCTGATGAGCGCCGGGATCTGTTTTGTCCGCGAGAAGAAACTTAACCCGTTGACAACTAATCTTAAGAAGCTCCAGCTGCGGGTTAGTCTTATTCAAAGGACTCCGGGATGAACTGCTGCTCCGTCTTTCGTCGCAGAATCACGACAGCTCTATGCGTGCAAGTAAATATCTTTCAAATTCATCCTTAATTACCGCCCATTCCTACTGCACGTCAATCCCCGTCCCATTTACGACATAAACATTTCAATCTATGTATTTAACGGCGAATTTACACTTGACACTCCATTTTGTGACACGATTATTCAATCATTACAAGAAAGCTTGAAGGAAGAATTTTGTTCAACAGTTTCGTCTTTGAATTCATTTATTTTAATGAAAATGAAAGTTATGAATGCCTTCATAGTGGCGTTAGAAGTGTGAACAGCGATAGATAATGTTTCTTGTGTATCGACAGTTGTTTCTTATATTAATGTGAAAGCACACTTGCTTTGATTTTAGAATAGGTTTATGTTGGAGCTGTGATGGAAGCTATATAATATGGATTAGATGAAAATTGCTAGAAGGTATTTCTTTTTTATATATTCATAGTGGAATATTAACCCTTTGCACTCGGAGCTATTTTAATTCAAAAACGCAAGATTTTTCACAAAAATAACAAAAATAATAATGTGAACAATATTTTTAAGAATGGCATAGCAATTTTCTAAGGGTTAATAACTTTTAATATGCCATTTTCTAAGGGTTAATACTAGTTTAATTTCATTCGATAACGTTATGAAAATACTGCGAACCAGAATAAAAATTATCTGCCCCAATTGCAAGAGACAGAAACAAAACAAAAATGTCTTTCTTCTTTCAATAATTCTAATAGCTCGATGATATTATACTGATGTTCTCAATTTCGTTTAAATCTTTATTTACGTGTCATTAATCCATAAAATCCTAAATCATACTAGCAAAGCAAAAGTAACATTTATTTCTCATCGATTGTATTGCTGGTCACCTGATCTTTCTTTAGGAAATCAAGGGTGAAGTACAACGAAATTTTTGTAAAATAATTTGATCATTTCTCTACAGACTACCGCAGAAAAAAAATTGGTCGGCGAAGACAGCCAAATTGTCGCCATCGAACGTCCAATCCTCCGCGACAGGGGAAACGAATGTACAAAAGTCGAGTTTAAAGAATTCCTTAATGGACTCACAGTGCCTGTACGTCTGAGAGGTTCCCAATAAACTTCGGACGCGAAATTGATGCTTATAAATCTGTTACGTCGAACGAGACGTAAATCGTTTAAACTTCCAGAACAGACGCAACGGAAACAGACGGGAGAAGAAGCCTCGCGGTATCTTCGCGAAACATACTGCGGCGCTTTGATCAAAAACTTCCGAACGAAATTGAAGAGACGATGAAACGAGGAGGAGGAGGAGGAGGAGGAGGAGGAGGAGGAGTGGGATATTTTCAGATCGATTACTCGAAAACGCAATTACCAGCACAAGTTTCTCTTTTACAGGGACTGCAAAGGACAAAAGAGAAAGACTTGAGGGTGGAGACGAGGATGGGGGGGGGGGGGGGAATAAAAGACCTCCAATTGAAGTACGGAGACGTTCTTCCATCCAAGACGGAGAAAATCCGCGACAGAGAGTAATCAGGCCCGCCTCGTTCCGATATAAAATCGAATGAGAAGGGTGATGGACACACGGGAGGAACCCGTGCGCCGGCGATGGGCCAAGAAAATCAAAATTCCGTCATCCGGTTGTAATTCGAGGGGCGCGACCCCATCCTCGTTCGTTTTCCACCCCCGCGTCACCCCCCTAGAGGAGTATACCAGGCCAGACTATTAGATTTTAACCTCATCTTCGGTGGTGGCTTCGATTTCGCTCACCGAGCACTCGGTTTACAACGTCATATCCCCGGAGGAAACGATTTTTCCTGAGGTTAGGCTTGTAACTAAATCGAGCGTGAGCATTGCCAGAAGAAAATTCCTCTTCCCCTGCTGAAATCTGCTTAGCCGCTTGTTCCTCTTGCGCGTGCGCGCAAGAGGAAGAGACGCACTCTTTCATCGTCGGATAGGAAACTTGATATTACCCCTCTCTCTCTCTCTCCTACTCCCCCTCTCCCTCTCTCTCTCTCTCGACTCATCCGCGGTGAAACGTTCTATTACAATATCCGGACGCGCCTGTAACCGTCGAACAGAAACCTACTTCCATTCGAAGGTATTCCCCGCTGTCTGCCCAAGTATTTTATGATTGCGAGAGGCATTTTTGAAATTACACGTAGTTCCGGAAAGTTTGCGTTGCCGGTGGATTCGCGTTTCACCGCGGCGCGGCGAGCCGAATGTTAATTGTTTATCGCTGCGAGTAGGCTTCCTGCGAAATTAATAGCCTGTCTAGCGGAACCGGTTGTCTACATTTTGTTGGCTGCTAACTAAAATTTTCGGTGTGTAAACTGTTTATTGCACTCGAAGCCTGATGTTCAAAATATGAAGTCTGCCTATCAATCTGTTAGTCAAGTGATTCTTCAATTTTAAACTGCAGTCGAAAGCAATATCATAAAATTTACATACTGTACCTCAATCTTAAATGAATTTTTCTTATTGAAAAGATACCAAACACGACATAATTTGGAGCGTGTTTACATGTTTAATTCACGATATAGCAGAATCTTGATTAACCGAAATAATTTCAGTGAAACGTGAGTGTCCGAATAATAAAACAGTTACCTAACTGCAGTGCTAGATTAATTTTATCTTAATTTGTCTTTACAATGAATCGTGCTGTATATCGAACTGTGTAGTTCGCATAATCGAGGTTCTACTGTATCGTGATTTAAACAATTAATTATAGAATGGTGTCGTGTTGGGTATCATATTAACCAGACAAACTTCACGGATATGTCCACAAAATGTTCACAGAAAATAATGAAAAACAAACCAGTTGTATCAGTAAAGAACGAGCGAGCGAGTAAGAAATATCGTCGAGAATTTTGCTCGGCCAGCGGATAATCGGATAACCATAATTCCGGAGTTTGCCGTGGAGGAGCTATCACAATGGACTCATTTACACTCTTCAGCGATCGCACAAAGGCGAAGGATCCTCTCGGTGGCGTGCGATTAACCCCGTTGGACGGTAAATGAACAAGACGGTCAATTCAATTGTTCCGCGATCGGAATTGTAAGAAATCAAAGTTCGAAGGTTGAAGGGCTGGATAGGAAGGAGCTAGAAAAAGGGTAAAAAGGGCTCTGGGAACGACGAACGGGGTTGTATCGTTTGGGAACACTGCTCTGCGATCCAGCTTGACGTGGTGAAAATTAAAAGGCAGACAACGACGGGGACATTTGCAGTTGACAAGTAATGAGACGTATAATGATTTTATCGGGCAGTTGCCGGTGTGTTCCACGTTACAATGCCGATTGGACACGAATAATGGTTCGTCCGCAGGAGGCATTCGATCGGTGATTGCACATTCGACCGTCTGCCCCGGACGCTCGTTGCGTTTGACCGCTTCAACGACGATTTCCCCCCAAAAAGAGAGACACAACCACGCCACCAGCCCCGGCCGATTAAACCCTAGTCTCGATTCTAAACGAGCAATTTTACGGTGTACAAGATAGTGCTCTGCCGACTGTAATAATTCGATAGAATAATCCACGGCGCTTCGTTTCTTTGTGTGAGCGCGCCACGATGATTCACCCGCATCGTTCCGAACTCCAAAAATATTTTTGTAAGTGACTATTTTACATTACTTTATAAAAATAACAAGAATGTATCTATCCAAATTATTAGCCATTCTTTTAAGAATTTAAAAATAACAAGAATGTATCTATCCAAATCATTAGCCATTCTTTTTAGCATGTATAACCAAAGAAATAGGTTTTTACAACCTTAATAATCATAAATTAAAAATATTAGAACCCGTCATTTTGACGGACCCCGTAAACCTTGTATAACACTTTAATCCATAACTGGTATACTGGGATCTCTCCAGCAAAATTTTTGTATACTAACTTTCGTTACTGTATTCTACGATAACTTCCATATCAAATTTTCTTAACTTCTGTAGAACGTTTGGATGATTTAGTCTTAAATTACATTCTTAAAGGTATCTGAGAAAATTGATAGGGAATTTTAGAAAGGTCCTAGTATGATACTACGTCATCTGAGTAAACACTATCATTCGAGTGTTAAAACAGCTGCTTCCAAATCAATAATGAATCTGAAGCTTGTAAATCGTTGTACATACAAAGAACGAAAATTTAAGTGTTCGAAGCGATGTTCTAAAGAATAAATTATTGTTGCGTATATACAAACGTGTCTCGTCACTGTCTCCACTATAGAGACCAGTGGTTACGAAGCGTCGGAGTCAGAGCAAACATATGATTTATTTAAATGAAGACTGGAATCAAAATTCCGAAATACACGGGCTACGTAGGTTTCGATCTCGTTACATGGAGATTTCGTTTCACGATGGATGACAGCGAAGCTATGCATCAGGCAACCTCGAAGTTTAATTCAACCCAGGAAAATATATTTCGCTGCGAAATGTGATTCACGGCCAGTGTAAATCTGCCGGTTCGAAACGCCAGAATATGTAACTTTAACGTCGGCGCGGGACGTTATTTGTTGCCCGACAACCGGACGTATGTTTCTTTAAGAATAACGCCTAAAGCGACGGCTCTTTCTCATGCGAACATATGGTAAAACAATAATTTCTCGTTGCCTACAGCTGATTGCAACAAGAAATTCTTGCATACTTAAAATTTATTCCACTCTGATTTATAATCAATAAATGAATCTGCATCAAAATTACACAGTACCTTCTTCACACATTTCAACGCACACAGTAAGCAATAACTTCCTGACTTAAAGATATCCTCTTTACTTATTCAGTTATTTACTTAAAATCTTCGAACACAGAAAATTATACTCTGAATTAAACTAAATAAATCTGTATTCATTTCAGATCGCCTGTGATTCACATATTAAACGTTACAACGAATCTTCTGTCACATAATAAAAAGAAAAAAGTGAAAAGCACATAATAAAAAGAAAAAGATGAAAAGCACATAATAAAAAGAAAAAGATGTAAAGCACATAATAAAAAGAATACTTATTTACTCAAAAATAAAATGTTCGAACAGGGAAAATTCTACAGTGAATCAGAAGACCTCTGCATTGCTGGCAGATGATCCGTCAGTCAAACATCAAGATTACTAAGAATTTTCTTTACATCTCGACGTTCTTACATTTGTATTAATAAGAAACGAGACGTTGGAAGGTATTCATGCGGTTGACAATATTTCTTGACCGCGGTCCAAGAGAATTTCGCATGAGCGAGGCACGGTGGCTCTCTCTTCTTTTTTTGTTCTTTGGTGATTCCACATTGGGATGGCAGAGAAATTTCATTTCCGGGGGCAGAGGGAGAGAGGCCGTAGAGTGGAGGGAATATGAAAGACGGATGAGTCGAAGGATATGACTACGTCGCGACCGTCCTATTTGAAATACAAATGGACGATGGGAACGCGGAAAGAGAAAACAGGCGGGTACACCTTCGCCGACTTTGTCGCTGCAGCGTATTATTTGCATAAACAAATTTCAACGGAAGCGAATTCAACGTGCCACGGTGTTTCGCCGTTCCCAACTATGCAGAGACAGCCTCGTTCGTTCGTTCGTTCCACCGCCCAGGCCGCTCCCTTCCGCCGTCCTACCCGTGCACATAATGATTTCTGGCTTGTTACCGTAACTTATGCGCAATATTTTGAACAAACACGGCCATTTTATTTCGGTCACGCCGCTCTGTTGCTTCGACGAACGCTGCTTCTTTCTCGCAGATCTACCCTCGACCCTCTCGACACGCGCACAAACTAGGATTAAAGTTTACGGACGAGGTACACTTTCAAAAATAACTTAAACTCGTCCGGCAGTCCTGTATTTTTTCCCATTCATCTCGACGCTCGTTCTTTCTCCTCTCTTTTCGAAAGCGCGAAAGCTTTTACGCCTTCGCCCGCTGCGCGTTTATTCGTTGTTTCAATCCGTGGAAAGGCGGTTTGCAACTTTAATGTCTCCCAGCTGCGATCAAATTAAGCGACGATGGCTTTGTATGACTCTGAATTCTGAATTTCACTGTTTTATATTTATCTGATGACGTTCTTTAAATGTCCACGTAGCAAACTTCCGGTTCACTCTTCTTACATGATTTGTAATTACTATGTCTGTTTAACTTGCGTCGATGTTAGACCGCGAGTCGTTCGAAAGGGATTTCACAGATTAATAGTTCAACGGCGTGGGAAAATATAAGGAAAGCAATTTTTCCTGTATTCTAATTTATAGTAAATGATCTCTTCCTCATTTTTAATTCCTTGTCTTACAGTGTTCGCGACTATAGTACTCCCGACGAAAGCGTCAAGCAAATTGTACTAAATATGTATCTACGTTATTAATTTTTTCTAAATCGAAGACGGGTTATATTTTCCTCTTATGTCGATATACAGTGACTCCCATTAATATTCGGACGCTCCTACAAACACGATAACTTTTTTGATATTGCACCATACGATTTGAATTTTTTTGAGAATGTGAAAATAATTGTAGTTGAGATGTGAAAATAATTGTAGTGAAAATACTAAAAGTTACATTTTACAACTTTTTTATGTGGGTCTACATTGAAAATTTAAAAAATATGTTTTGTACATCTGTGCCAATTATATGCATTGTAAAAGTTTCATCGAAATCGGTTGATGTGGGAAAAAACGACAGGCATCGAAAGATATATGAAACCTTAGATTTATTGCAGTCAGAGGCCGAAAATCGTGAAAAATTACAATTTCTACCATCTTTAAACGTTCGTAGCTCATTGCAACGTTGACCGATTTTAATGAAATTATCAGAATATGTTTAACCCTTAGTACTCGGATGGCGACTCTGAGGCACCACCGAAAATTGCTATGCCATTCGTAAAAATATTGTTCACATTATTATTTTTGTTCGTATTTAATAAACTACTAGATATTTACATATTATTATACATGAGATATTATATCAGTTTCATATGCAAAAAATAAAAAAAAATGGTGTAGAATGGAAATATTCTAGAACGGAAAAATCTTTCGTTTTTCAGTTAAAATAGCTCCGAGTGCAAAGGGTTAATTGATACAGGTCTACGAAACGTGTTCTCTACATTTTCAATATGAGCTCACATAAATTTGTAAAACATAACTTCTAGTATTTTCTCTGCAATTCCGACCAATTGCAATTTTTTCAAAAATTCTTTTCACGTTACATAACGAAACCGATTGTTCTAACTTCTCAAAAAAGTCCAAGTTGTATGGTCAAATATTAAAAAAGTTATCGTTTTTTTAAGAGTGTCCGAATATTAGTGGGAGTCACTGTATGCATGCAGTAATTATTAGACTGCAGATATTATGCATTTAGAATTTTAGAACAAAACTACGTGGATAAAATGCAAAACAGTGTTAATATTAGAAAAGAATGAACATTAATAGAAGTAAAATTACATACATAACATTATTAAGTAAAGAAATATTAGAAGTATTAAGAAATTAAGGATCCAATTAAGGTGTCTAAAAGCCTCGTCATTTAAAAAAATCGCCTGAAATTCTCAGTGTTTCTTTCGTCAACATCTACTCGTTTCCGAGGTCCGGAGATCTTGCACGGTAGATTAGCTGATTGATGAAAAAGGTAATTTTCGGTAGTTCGGAGGAGCCTGTATCGTTCGATTACATAGAAAAGCGTAAAGGCGTGACGCAGTTTCTTGCACGAGATAAAATCGGCGCGGAAAGGCCGGAGGCGTTTGCTGACCCATTTACGAAGGATAAACGCGCAAGAAACGTTTCGTTTTGAGTTTCACAGCCGTTCCCGGGCCAGCAATTTAGCAGGAGCCGCCGGGAGACTTGTTGTCATTGGTAGGGGATCGATCTTAAATTGTCGACGCGGAAGGGTTCGCACCCCTTGTTGGTGCGGTGTGGTCGGTGCACGGGGTTTCTGGTGGCTCGCAACACCCTCGGGGGAATATTTCACCGTAGGAAACGGCGTCTAGATTACGAGTTTATCTAAATGGCGCTAGAAACGCAGCAGCAGCGGCGGCGTTAGACTGGCGGCCAGATTATGGAGAGGCTCGGGGTCGGGCCGAGGTATGCCCGTGGGCTGGGGATGTTTATGGTTTCATGACAGGGAAAATTGTGTCCCCAGGATGAAGCTCTAAGCGACCAGAGATCTCTCCATCTTCCACGGGACGGTTCCGAACTCTGGCTCTGGCTCTCGCTCTCGCTCCTCTTGGATACCGAACAAATTCAAACAGGGAAACCACGAATTTGCGCAAGCTGCTCATTCAGAAGATCACATCCGCCTCGGGGAACTTTCCTCAAGTGCGTCAACAATTTCGAACGAAGCTGCAATATCTAACTATTTAAATGCGCCGTACTCCACTCGCGAAAGTTTCGAATCGCTGACAGATTTTCCCGGGAAATTCGACTCGGTCGAAAATATTTGCTCCCCGGAGACGGAAATATGGTGGACTTTGAAACGAATTGTTCTGCCCTTGTTGGTTCGAAAGTTCGAGTCTCTATTTCCATGACGATCGATCGAGCTGCTATGTTTAGGGATGCGAACTGAAATATTCCTACGCGTTGCTAGTATATGTAATTATTTTGGCTGGATACCTACATCTACGGTGTATTTGTCACCTACACGTTCTATTGATATATGTATGATACAGAAATTAATACTGTTCCGAGAACTGTCTATACGTTCCAGATCCCGTATCTGCGGTATCGTTACATTGTATTTCGCGGTACCTTTCTGTTTGGAATCAAAGATAGAGATGCGGCCCTTTGAGTCTGCATGCCGACATGAGTGACTCGGTTTCAAATGTTTCGATGAACTACCGAGCCCAGTCAGTTGAAGCCTAGCTTTAGTAGAGAGAGGATCTTATAAATACCGTTCAAAAGATACCTGCCTTTTTATTTCAAAGTTACCTTGCGTCCCAAAACCAACACGTTCATCTGAACTAGGTGTTTGTATTGCTATAATAAATATATGCAAATGCAAAATAAAAATTCTCATTTCTTCGTTTAATGGCTTCGGTAAGTTGAAAATAGCATAAGGATATTTTTATATATTTTTGAAGCTTTTACTGTTTTGTAGGACTTCATTTATCAGTTTTTGTCATGAATGTATAAAATCCGCTGTCTAAACATGATTAATTCTCAATAAAAATACTGATTATTGAACTTGTAGTTACCATAGAGTAAATAGAGAGCATATAAAAAATATTTATTTTGCAAAAAGATCCACAGTTTAATGATTAATATAAAAGATCTTCTATTGTCCTAAATGTTCACGTGAAAGTTTATCTAGTATTGATGAAGCCTCAAAGACGGTCTAGAACGTAAAATAAATCTCGAATCTTTACACAGATTGTGAGCAACAAAATACTGAAACGAATGAACGAATGAGGTAACTGAATATCAATAAATACGACCATTTTGAAAAGGATTTATACGATAACAATGAAACAGCAAATCCGAAAGAAATTCACCCAAAATCTGTTATTAAGTGGGCAGATACTTAGTCCGAGCGTGTAAATTCACCATCGATTCACTGCACGAACTGCTCCAAACCCGTTAACCATTTGAATTCGCTAAAACGAATGAAAACGCGTGGCGCACAATGCAACAATTTGGGTTCTCGTTGTGTACACAGTGTCCAGCCCGTTAATTGAAACACTAGGATTGTTTGACATAACACGGTATAACGAAGGAGCCCGGGAAAAAAAGCGCGAAACGAACGAGATGTAACGAAGTAGGGTGATCTCGTTCGACGGGAGACAAAAGAATGGCGGCAATCTGTCTCAATTAAAAAATATATTTACTGGTAGCGGTGTTTGTTTGCCGATCGATGGATGACGTAGAACAACGACAACAACAAAAAAAAAAGGAAGAGCGAATCAACGCATTCGTCACGAAGCATCCAAGTCGGGGTGACGCGGTAAAACGTGTCCATTCGAGTATTCGATAGGAACTACGTTCGAGAGCACAGAAATCTCTCTTTGTAACGCGTTCAATGCGTCCCGTGACTCTTAAACATGTAGCTAGCTCGTAAACCGCAAGTCATTAACACTAAACCTACCAAGCATTAAAAGTACCTGGTAAATGTTGCCTTATAAAAATGGCAACATTACATTTATTGAGATTGTCCATAATTTTTGATATAATAGATGCTTGGACAAGGATAATTATTCCATTATTTTCCATAATTGAATTTTTACAATTTCGATAATTGAAAAATATAAAATCGGTCATTTGACCGTGGTAGGTTTAGTGTTAATCGGATTAATGGATTCAATGCACGGCCCCAAAATATCATTGAAATGCCATGCGATCAACGAGCGTTCCCGTTTCTGCTGTCTACATGCGAAGAAATTGGAGAATTCGGGTATCGTCGGTTCGGATAATCGAGGTTTCACTGTATTATGAATTAAACAGGTAATTATCATTCGAATCATATCGTGTTTGGTCTTGTTCTAATCGGAAAAGTATCACAAACATAATGACAAGTTTTGTCAAGTATCTTAACACGTTGCGGACGGGAGACGCCAAATGGCGTCTTCCGTTTTTCAGGCGCCGATGACCAGAGACTATTTGGATAATTTTGATTTGGTAGTTTTCTGTCAAGAGCGTAAACGTTTTGAACACTTTTGAATATATTCGCGAATTTATTTCTCCATTTGCAATAACTCGCAGAAATGAAGATTTTCGATAGAGAACCGTCTACAATGTACCAACTTGGCGAGACGTTAAAGGATGAAAACAAGAAGTATAGCGGACCAGAAATATCGCTCAGAATGCCGTACGGCCAGCGGATAAACGGACAACCATAATTCCGGGAGAAGACGGTCCCGTAACTCTTAAACACGTAGCTCGTAAACTGCTAGACACAATGCGTTCATTAATCGGATTAATGGATTCCATGCGCGGCACGTAATGTCGTCATTGAAATGCCGGGCGATCAACGAGCGTCCGCGCTTCCGCCGTTTCCGATTCCGCGCGCGGCCGTTCCGCGCCGCTGAAAGCCGGCCGCGATAAAACACCGGTTGATGGCCGGCCCGACGACGACGACGAGGATGGCAACGGGCTCGAGGTGTTTCGAGCGCCGATAAAGCGCCGGTTAATTGCCGAATGAAATTAAACAGCAGTTAAACCCTCGAGCCCCCGCGTAATTATAAGAAGTTAGAAGATGCCTCCCGCAGTCGAATCCTCCTCTTCATCGGCTGTCCGCTTCTCCCAGCCCGTTTTACCCCAGCTTTCTCTCCTCTCCCCACCCCTCCCTTCCCCTCCCCTCTCGCTCTCTCTATCTTGCAGATGCCTCCTTCATCAACCTCCTCCGGTGATTCCCACACCCCTTTTAAAGGCACCATCCCCAGGGGCCGTTAACTGCAATCAAAGTTAACCCGGAGTTGCACGGGAAAACTGCAGAGCGGCAGTTAATGTTTAACGGGACTGTTAAACGCGCTCCGACTTTCCCCTTCTCTAACCCGCTGCTGGCCCGCGTTCTTCTTTGTCCTAAGGATCTCCTAGGCTATACTTCGTCGGGCTCTCCGTCTCGAGCCCGTTTAGGCCATTTCCGCTTGTGGCCTCTAGCCGAGTGTCCGATTCGACCGGGTCTCCGGGTTCGGCTTTAGTGCTCGGACCATCCTGTTCGAGCAAAGCGAACGGCCATTTGGAAGATTGCAGGGCCCTCGGCTCGGCTGACCTACTTCGTGATCCGATTCTCTGTTTGACACAATGTCCCGGCGATTCTCCCCCCTTGCCCGATGGCAGCTCCGCCGATTAGCTCGTTCCAAAGATGCCATCGAATCCTTCGAATCGAATCTTTCGCGGTGCACTCGACGATTATGTGGATTGCTACAGCACGTGGCAACCGAACGGTCGACCCTGCACACTGCAACTGGTTCACCTTAAAATGTACTTGATCCTCTTAAACTTTCGTGTCTTCCTATGTTGCATGTGAATCGTTGAAAATTTTCGTTCTTCTTTAAAGAGAGGAAGATTTTTCGAATCTTCAATTATTATGTAGACTGTGTGCATTGCTGCAGCACTTGCCACCCGATCGTTCGATCCTGCACACTGCAACTGGATCGTGCTAAATTGATCCTCTTCGAAGACCTTCTTGTCTTCCGATTATGGAACCTTGGGGTAATTTTAATTTTCGTCAGAATACGAAGGAAGAGGATTTATCGAATCCTTTATGATTATGTGGATTTCTGCAGCACGTGGCAACCGAACGTCGTTTCTACACACTGGAACTGTTTCGCCTTAAAATGTACTTGATCCCATTAAACTTTCTTGTCTTCCTATGTTACATGTAAATCGTTGAAAATTTTTGTTCTTCTTTCAAGAGGAGGATTTTTCGAATCTTCAATTATTATGTGGATTTGTGTGCATTGCTGCAGCACTTGCAACCTGATCGTTCGATCCTGCACACTGCAACTGGATCGTGCTAAATTGATCCTCTTCGAAGACTTTCTTGTCTTCCGATGTTCGATTATGGTACTTTGGAGTAATTTTAGTTCTCTTCAGAATCCGAAGGAAGAGGATTTATCGAATCCTTTATGATTGTGTGGATTTCTGCAGCACGTGACAATCGATCGTTCGATCTTGCACTCTACAACTAGATCATGATACTTGATCCTCTTCGAGGATTTTCTTGTCTCTCGACGTTTCATCATGGTAAATCGTTGGCAATACTTTCAAGTAATTGTAGTTTTCTGCAGGATACAGAAAGGGGATGATGCTGTTTCGCGTTACAATTGCGTTGGTATTAATTCGTAATACCGGTCGAATCTTTTTTCCAACGTAATTATTAATTAGCGAAACTTTGCTCGTTAGCTTGTACCTGTTTCGCGCCACTAAGTTACTCTGCGTTGGAGATATAATTGTTTGAACAAGAAGTTGCCAAGAGTAAGGAGTTCCCGGCGTACGTACAGTTCTTACGAATGAATGGGGTTTGTAATGTGCACGGTAGCAGAACTTGCTGCGAACGGGAGAGTATGTTCGTCCGTTAATTGGTCACCGTTGCGTGTACCGCGCAAGTTACCCTCGAATAGATACACTCCTAAAAAATTAACAGTTCACCCATCAAAAGATATTTCATCATTTTAATCGCCAAACGCAACTCCTAGCTCCAGGAATCTTCTTCAATTTATAATAATCAAGCAACATAATCGAACAACTCACGAAATAGTCATAAATCGTTCATTAAGAATTCAGAGAAGAAAAAGAAAATCAGGGAAAGCAAAATGTTCTTAATAAAATCCAGAGTTTCCACGAAGAAAACACAAGACACAGTCGCCAAATAATATTTTCCGGAGCCCAAGAATATGCTGCGGCGTGAGAACGATTCCGCCGTGAAAAATTTTAACGGGGGTATAACAGGCGGCGAGACACACGCGTATAAAATGGCGCGAGTTCTGCGCTGAAATGGCACTTAACGCGAAATGACCTTCATGCCCTAATACGAGCGGGCAAATAGTCGCGCGATAAACTCTTGCCTTAGAATGCAAATGGCCGCCGTTTACGCTCCACTCAGCTTCCGACGGAACGACTATTCCGTTTGAATCAATCCTAAACGGATTTCCAGGAATAGCTTCGTCTCGATTTCAATCCAATTCGACAATGGCGCTTTAAAAATTTGACAAGAATCGGTCGTCGAATCGATGAAAGCTTTTTATACCCTGGAGCGAGCCTTATGTCGGATCGAAGATAACGACGGGGTTTGTTTAATGCTTGTCGAACGAAGGAACGGAATTTACTGTTGATTTTACTGCGAGCGCAAATTACAATTAAATATTTTATAAAGCGTAAAAGATGTTCGATGTGCAAGCAAATACAGTTGGGCGTAAAATAGAGAGAAGATCGCAAGCGACCTGAATGAATCGCGACGAATTACGTGGAAATTGGTTCGTGCAGCTAAATTTAGGTGTAGAAAGTTCAAAGCGTCTTCGATTACATTCTACTAAACGGCCAGCAATTATGAATCGGCGTAACAGATAATTATGGTAATACGTGATTACGAACCGGCGGTAACGTAACGCGAATTTATGTAATTATTACAGTAATGAATCTGCCGCGGCTATCATGACTAATGCGTCGGATTTCCCGCAACAGACATGACAAATACGTAAATCTGTATCACGATAATTACTGTAATCAAGTAACCACGACCCCCCCCGTATTGACAGCAAACCGAAGCAGAACTCGCTAGCGAGAAGTCGTCCCCGAAATTTCATCCGCCAGACACACGGGGCCGCGCGCGAGAGAGCACACACATTTTCCATTATATAGAACATCGTGCAATGAAGCGCAGAGAATTAGAGGAGCATCCGCGGTTTGCTCTCGGCATGTGGAATTTAACGAAGACAATACTGACGAATTAAATTAATCATCTACAGGCTTTGCGCTTTACAAACGTTCCCCGAATTAGGACTGACGTTACAATTCCACCAAATCCATGGAACGAAATTAATATCAAATAGCCTTTTGATTTAACGTGCCGAGCTCGCAATATCTCTGATTCCTCTGCCTCGAACTCTTCCACTAATCGTTAGGCAACTTAATATTTACGGTATACATTTTTAAAGTGCTGCGTCACGATGTTGCACAATGTTCTACAATTTCCTGCAATAGTCCACAATTTTTCACGATATTTTACAATACTTCGCGGTATTTGACAACATTACACGATATTTAACGGTATTCGATAACATTCTGCATTATTTCATGATATCCTGTAGCATTTAAAATTATTTAACGATATTCTCCTATATTGTTCAATATTTCACAATATGCAGTATTGAGAAATGTTCTACGATATTTCACAATATCCTAAGTGTTAGTAATACACGTATATAAGTGTTAACACTTGGACTTTGAAATGTAATCATGCTAGAACTATTGCATGTAAACAAAAGTTCTTAGGTAAAAATATTAGTTGAATTTTTCGAGACACGTGAGATGGTTAAATTATACATTCTGACTATCACGACGCATCATAGAATCATGCATTGATTATTTTATAAATGGCCAGACTAAAGATATAAGAAATGCAAGAACAAATACTGCCGAAGGGTAGTATTTATATTACAATTTTAAACCAGTAAGGAAAAATTACTTCAAGAAATGTGTGTAATCCAAACAGCATATCTAATCATATATTATATCCAGGAATGTATGTCAACATCTAATAAATATTCGAAAACATTTAACATTATCGCCCCTGTAACAACCACTAATCTCCTGAAACATTCTGCAATATTTAAGAATATTCAGCGACATTTAGCAACATCCCCGAGCAGTTTGCAAAATGTCATCGTCTGGTAAATTTCGCTCGACGGTAAACCTTTTTCGGGGATCGAACGTTCGCGATCAGCTCGCGACAATAACCAGCTGATTTTCGCGATTTGCTTCCGCGTCCCCGTTCCCCGTTCGCGAGAGGGGTGGTGTAAACCACCGCGTCGCCATGAATTTTTCTGCACACGTATTCGCACGCCAACCCCGTTCGCGCACTTCTGCCACTTGCCCCGTGTCCGCTTTTTCCCTCTTGCCGTCACCGTCGCGTCTCCGGCAAGGCGCGATGCTGCTTTTTTTTTCCTTCAGCTCCCGGGTGCTTCACTACGCCGGAACGCAGTCGGTTGGTGATTAGTGTGCTCATTACGCCCGACGCTAATGATGCTTGCATCGCCAGACAAAAGCTGCGACAAGCAAGCACACGAGAAAGAGAGAAACTGAGAGAGAGAGAGAAAGAGAGAGAGAGAGGACCGAGTTAGAGTTTCGAGCGACGAAGTCTTTCCCGTTCCCTTTCCATCTCTGTCTAGCCTGGAACCTAACCTTTCCGTGCTTCTTCGTCTTCCCACATCCACACGCACACCAACCCCCGTCACTCGCGAACCCTCTTGCACAGATTCGCTCGCTCTGATTCGCAAGCGAAGAACGTCCAACGCGACCCTGAGGACCATGATTTCCGTGTTCTCGCGTACTTGACCCGCTCGCTGCCAGACATTTTGGCAACCCCTTCGCCAGAACCTCCGACGCTTCTGAATGCGAAGGTTCGCAAAGCGATCGCCCGACAGAACCGTAGAATTCTCTGGAATTTCGGCACTGTGTTCTGCATTCTGCGGGGTTCGGTATTTTGGAATGATTAATCGCGAAGTTACCAATCGACCGGCAGTTTGTTCCGCGAGATCCAATGCTCCTTTCGGTATGCGATCCTCCTGGCTTGTGGTTCTGCTCCACTGTTGCGTGCGGACTCGCAGCAAGTTGCACCAACTTCCTTATTTATGTCTTTCAGTTGTTCGTTTAGCTGGGATCGATTGGGAGAGAATGTAACAGACAGTTTCTCGAAACATGTTGTAGCATGACTCTTGACCACGAGGTGAAAAGTAATATTTAGAATACGTACACCTATGCTGTACCGATGTACAGTTAACAAAATAATTTTCGCGAAATCCTAAACAATCACTTCTTACTTGTTTAAAATTGTAATTTAGACAAGTATGCGAAAGCTGTGGTTCTTCCTTTCGTAATCCTTAATTCGATCAGTTTTTAAGTAATACTTGCTAATCGTTGCTTACAAGTAGCATCTTTGAGCGTTTCATTAATCAGAATTGAGAATTTATGTTCAGAAGCACAGCCTGGATTGTAATAGTAGTTTGAGTCGATCTTACTGTTATCAATACTTGTATATTACTTGACAAGGAATAAAATTGTTGTGGCCCAATAACATCATACAAGTTAGTAACACCTTCCATACAAAAATTTTGTTTGAACACATAATCCTTCTTGCATAGTCATATTTGTAATTCCAAATGCTCTATTTATTTTATTGATCCAAAAACTTCCGTGATACCTTATTTTGTAACAATGGATACGAAGAATGAACAAAACATGAATTCCAAAGTAATTGGAAATTGAAATGGCTGAGACGAAATATTTATTGAAACCGGAGGCTTTATTATGTCAAATTACATATTCGAATGAATAACCTTTCGTACAGTCGAGGTCCGCTGCAATCGCATTCACGGCGCGAGCTGTAATTATGATTTCAAATAATCGTTTGCGAAAAGTACAGCCCACTGAAAAACGCGATTGATGCACGTGAAAAATCAGCAAATCTGAATCGCATTCCGCGGAACTGAATAGACCCGGGGGTTTGTTCGATTATATGAACCAATTAGGAGGCACGAATGAACGTATTCGCGGGGAACAGAAACGCGTCGCTTTAGAACGGGGAACGCATTTTAATTTTAAGCGCAACATTTTAATTGCTACGCTCTGAAGTACAATTGGGATAATGTTTTTAATTTCTCGGCTGGAAAATTTTTGCGCTTTCGGGGGCGAATCGCGCGAACGCGCGGAAGAGGCCGGTTTTTTAAAATGAAATAGTGCCGGCCGACAATAGAATTTCGATCTTTATTGAACGCGGCCGTCGCCTTTGATAATTTTTAAATAATTCTCTCCATAGAAATGTCCCGGTGCCGCTAGAAAATGCGACGACTTTTAAGTCTCACAGTCGCGGAATTACCGTGAAATATTATTCCGCGCGGAGGCCGGCTGAATGCGAAATTTTCAGACGGGACATTAAACCACACTTCCCTCTCTCTCTCTCTCTCGCCCGTTCGCCTACGCCTATATCAAGCGCACTAATAAAATACGTACAATAAATTCGAACCCTTGTATAATTGAATTTCATGTCGGGAAACAAATCGAATTTCCGGAATGATTTTTTAAAAGCCTACAGCCTTTTGTTTTGCCCGATGGAGAAAAAAAAGAACCCGTGTGTTGGAACGATTCATCGGAAGGGAAAAAAACCGCGCGCGTCACCACTGACATGGTGCAAAATTTTATTTCGACCGGCGTTGTGTTCCTCGTTCGCGTCCTCCGTTAATGTGCTTTCCGCTAATTTAATCGCTTAATTGGGCAGAGTCGCGAGAGTTCACGGGAGAGACGACGCTAAAAGCTTTCCCGCGACCGGTAACCGAAATGCCTGTAGGAAATCTTGTCCCGGGAGGAGGACAAGTTTAACCGGTTACGAAGAAAGGTACAAGTTTGGGGGTTGAGCGTGGGGGGGGGGGGCGAGGTTGAACGTGATCTCTTTCTCGGAGGGGTGGTGGAGAGAATGGGACGCGCGCGTTTCCAGGGTCGCGCCCGAAACACGAGGAAATTAATAAATTGCTGAAACTTAAGTCAGCCCCCTAAGTGCTGGAATAAAGGACCTTCATAAATTTCATTCCACGCGCCCCAGCGCCTCCGCTCAGCCTGTTCCCTTCATCCCCGAAGAAGGAATGCTCCAACGAGAAACGTCCGACCCTCGTTCGAGCTCCAGCGATTTCGAAAAAACCCCTAAGAAATCGCGGAACCGACACTATCCTGACAAGGACGAAACGCTGACGGATTAGGGTTGCTACGGGCAAAACATCCGGCTGCGCGAGATACGGTAATCACTTTACACGAGTTACGCTTTAAATCCACCGTCCTTCCGGGGACGGGCTCGCAATTAAATCGCTGGAACCGTGCAAAAAGAAACGAGCCCGGTGACAAATCGTTTGTCTCTTTGCGAGTTTGATTCCGCGCTCCACTGTTTTTGCGCGAATTTCTAGAGAGCGCTTGAAACGGCTTCCGAAAATGACTGTATAAAAGTGTTGCGTAAAGGCTCTGAATAAAAACTGGTCTTAAGAACCTTTTTAATCTGAATAGCTGTTACTTTAGGAACCAAAATTTCAAGCTATTATACTGCGAACCTTTATGTATTATCTTCTTACACAGCGATTGCTCATGCAAAATAAAACATTACAGGATACTATATAATATGATATTAGGATATAATGTAATATAATAATAATATTATATATTAGGATATAATGTAATAGAATATATTATGATACTATATAATCATGGCAAGATACAGAAGCTACACATCTATTTCATTTTTTAAGGATTTTATTATTATTTTTAATCGGATAGCAGGGAATAGCTGGGTTTTCAAATTCTATAGATACTTTTACTGTCTTGGATTTAATCAACTCATTTTTGCCACAAATGCATAAAGATCTACAGTTTATAAATAACATTTCCCATCTTGGCTTTTATTATATAATCCATGAATGTTGGAATTTGCATAAACATCCTCAGTATCCTAATTACTATTTCTTTATTATGGTCGCTACTTTGATTTCCATGTCAGTTGTGTAACTGCAATTTTTTGAATTCTGTAATGATTCTAGAATCGGTTCTTTTGTCGATTTTCTGTATGAAATTTATTCTGAGACAACAATTTTCAAGCTCGACCTTTCGAATTGGTCCTTCCTGCTATGTGTCCGTCATTCTAACTAACTTTGCTAACTAAAACTAAATAGATTCCTACAGAATCGACTTCAGTATTAATACTAATTTGAAGATTTGATTGTGATTCACCGAAAACTAGATACTGAACACACAAAAACATTGTTTCACTCTATAAGAACACTTGTTACAGACTATACAGACATACTTTCTATACTTCTTGAAGAGCCAAAGAACGACAAATCAGCCAATTTGACGACACCATTTAGGCTTCCCGAACTTCATCCTCGAACCGGGTCATCTTTCCTTCTGAACGCGGTGCAATTTCAGTGGTGTAATTAGAAGAAGAAATGATGAGCTCGCTCAGTTTTCATCACGGAGACCTCCCTCCTAAAATCCTTGAATTTCTGGCCACAAAATTGTCATAAAACGGCGAACTAATCAGGAAGCTTCGGTCGACGAAGCCAGCACCGCGACGAGTCTTCGAGAGTAGACCGTCGCGTCGCGTCGTCGTGGTTGAGAAGAGCCACGGCAGGATGGCGATATAAAAGGAAGCACCAAATTATATCGCGCGATACCGCGCTGCACGATTTTAAGGACGCAATTTACACCAGCGACACCGTCCAAAAATGTTAATGGTAAAATCGATGCCGGTCTCGCCGCCTCGCGGAGCAATTAAACCGCGGGGCTCCGCAATAATAGCGGATTTATTACGAACCATTGGCAACCGACAGATCCTCCCCACCGGAGCTGTTCTCTGCGGAAGGTGGCAATTTTTTCTCTCGGCAGGGTAACGCTCCAATTGTTTCCGGGATTCGGCTGATGAATCCCTGGGTTCCGAGGGCGTAAGGTTGCGGGAGACACAATGGCGAAACCGAGATCGTTCGCGCCTTATCGAACAGCCTTAATTGCATTTTTATCGGGGGGGCTAAAAAATGAATCGCGTAATCGAGAGGTAGGCGCGCGCACGCTATCATCGCATCGGTGCGACGCGACGGTCGGCGTTTCGTCCGACGATACTCTCTGCCCTGACTGTGGTATAGTGAATCGGGGGGTGAAAAGTGGGGGATCCGAAAGAGAGTGGGGGGAGGCGGGCGGACGCCGAAATGAATAGCAACGTGAAACAAAAGCATCGGGTTACAAATGGCGTGTATTCGCGACGGCATTGTTTTAAATGGCTGTCAGACGCCCGGAATTTATTCCGTTTTGCTACGTGACAAGCGCCATTAAATTTATTTATTCATCCACGCAGGCGCACGCCGAAATCCTGTTTGAAGCCTCCGGCTCGTGTTCTACAGGTGAGAGGAGCGCCGCTGAACAATTATTAGCGATTCATGGAAATGACCGCGATATATGCGGCCGTTCCGCGCGCGTTACGATTCAACGCCGTGTAACTGTTCGCGCCCAACGTTCACGTGAAACAATTTACCCTTCGCACCGACACCGGCCCCCCGAACCCGTTGGAAGAACCTGAAATATTCACGCGAACGCCGCGCCGCTGCGTTCCGTTCTTATTTCGCGGTGTTTACTGTTCACTTGTCATGTTGACAAGCCCGCGCACACACGAGATCTTAATTTTCCATCTGACAGCGCAAATTGACCTCTGTATATTTATTATATTACGCCGCGCATTTCCGCGGTGATAAACTGCCTTTCGGCGTGCGCGAATGACTGATAACTATTTAGCATTTGTTACTGTAATTTGGGGAAGATGACCCTGGAATTTTAATGAAAATGTGCTTCATAGTTTCGCAACTGTGAAACCATTTTTGTTGATATAATCTTTGAATATTTTGGATATTATTCAACCTCACACGATATTCTGAATCCGCTAATAAATCACTGATACCTAGTGATTATAAATAGACAGATCTTCATGTAAAGTAAACATTTTCTATCTGAATTGCTACAATCTGCAATTAAATAGAAAATTTTTTTCTTCCTTAATATGTTGAACGTAATATAAAACAGTATTTTTAATTCATCTAATATTTTATTGTATCAAACACCTAAAACTCTTAAAAATCTTATGTCTAGTTATAAACATAAGGTGAATCTTTCAATACGTTCAATATTAACACTACCGGTTCTGGATTTTTTATTTTACAATTATTGAAATTATAATGATGCTTTCATAAGAAATAACTTAATAAATATCTTTATTAGAGCATATATTACAATAAGAACCGCGCAAAGTCTCAATAAATTAAATCTTGTAATTTTTACAAGGCGACATGTGCCTGCTATTTTTATAGCTTGGTACGTTTAGTGATAAGCTACATCAAAAAATTGAACAAAATCTAAATCAAAAGTGATGTAGTCGATAGGACCATCTATAGAAATTATGTCTCTATTCTAAAGTCATCTATATATTGTGTAAGTCCTCGAACCTTTCTCCAGGGCCCGCTCTAGGGGGGACAACCCGGGCATTTTCTTAGGGCGCCAAAATTTAGGGGGGCCATTTTGGCTGTAAGTGTGAGAAAAATATTGATGTTTTAAATACCCAATTAATATAAAATTTCACACATCGATTTTTTCGTTCGCTAAAAAATTAAAATTTAAATAAAATTATTTTTATTGAAAATAAAAAATATGTACCTTTATTTAAAGAATATATATATATATTCTTAAGGGGCGGAAATTTGTCTTTTTGTCCGGGGCGTCGTAACCGCTAGAGCGGGCCCTGCTTTCTCGAATCGACAGAAACCAGGTCCTGAAGTATACACCAAAAGGATAACGTAAGAAATGAATCTTCTTGGTAACGTAATAAATTATCTGGAAGTTCCCTAGTAGCGTCCGATAAGAAGAAAGATTTTATCTGGTACCAGCCTCCTAGCTCGGCTCGCGATAAGTGCACTGTTGGATTCGCGGGGCACGTTGCATCAAAGAGCGCCGGCACTTATTCTACTTTCATTAGCATTTGCCGTTTCGGAAAACAGTGTAGACACCGCGGAGTGGAGGGAACACAATTCAGTAATTATAAACTTGACGCGGCCTGAATAAACTCGCCGATCCAGCGATAAGTAAACACAATACATTACAAGGGAAGTCGAAGTTTCTTCGGAGGCGCGGCGTCCGATAGAAACGAGCCAATCTTCGTGCTTCCAATCGGCCAATCTCGATGACGTAATTGTCTTTCAGCGAGCTTACGAAAGCGAAGGGTAAACTTCCCGGAGGCTTTCGAGCCGGAGCTCGCCATCGATAAACGATCGCTTGGAAGCGAAGTTCCCTTTGCGGCGTGGAATTAAACGAGCTTGCCCAGACGATAGTTTGAAGGAGCGCTGAGCGAGCAAGAGAGACAGAGCGAGAGAGAGAGAGAGAGAGAGAGAGAGAGAGAGAGAGAGAGAGAGAGTGAGAGAGTGAGAAAAAAAGAGATAGAGCAGACGGACCACGGCCGACCAATCCCAGGACGCGTTAATTCTTAATTTCTTAATTTCAAGTCGACCGTTATGCGCCGCGTCAAAGAGGTCTCGCGGTGGATACCTCTTCGTCTTCCCCGGGCTCTTTCATCCCCCTCGCTCCGGCCACTTCGGCTGTCGAACCAAAGAAGTCGAAAGTCGAGAGCCGGTGCAATTAAGCCTCGGCTCTTCAGGGATCCATTCATCTTTTAAGTAACGTCGCCCGAATCATCCTTATCCGAGTTTTCTGTCGCGTAGCACCCGCCGTCCAGTCTAGTCGACCAGGTTCATGAAAAATTATTATTTCTGACCAAAAGTGTCCTGAAGTCCTGAAGGATAATCTAGACTCGGTCTTGGGATCCACAGATATTAGTTTTGAATCTTGATATAGTCCTAAAAAATTATTTTCATTGTGTTGTATTAAAAGATGAATATTGGTTGGGTCATGCGAAGCAAGTGCTATATTTGTTTGCGAGACTGACAAGTGTTGCAACACTTTTTTTTTTAATGCTGTGTGCAAATGGAGCAAGCCAGAGCACCTTCCTGTGCAGGCGTTCATGTCTCCCGCTATATTTTTCTTGTCGCTCGTAACACTCCGCATAGTGAGAGCCCTTTTTGTGCAGCATGGCACGCTACCACGGTTTCTATCCGAACTGATAAATTTGGGATCGGATAAAATCGGGTCGGGAAAATTATCTGCGACTTACAACCAGCTGAGAAGTGGGCCAATACTGGTTACCCTCTCTGGTTGCGGAATTGTAGCAGAAAACTGCATAAAATTGTTCCTTTGCTCAGTCGAATTCCAAGCCATTAGAACTTCTGCAATTTCAGACAAGTACTTAAAATATAGTTACGTCACTAAATCAGTAAAATCACAATAGTAAATAACGCTGTTAAAAAAGTACTATATTTTATTCTCATCATTATGTATCAGTTTCGAAGCACTGTTACTTTGGTATTTTAGAGAGCGCGTCCGCAATAACAACTATTAATACCACTTTCATCACACAAAACTCGAAATATCAAAGAAGATTGGAAGTATACACGCAAAACTGAATAGAATCAGAATCACGCTCCATTTCTCGCCGTGCATTTAGTATCAAACGCTGAATAACGTTCGATATAAAACGATACTGATCCTCAAGGAACGCTAGGATTTTATTTCAGAAACGACCGTATAGATTTCTCGAACGAGTCCTTGATAAGGTTTACACGCTCTCGACCCGTATCTGTGTTTGCAATCGACCTTGATTCGACGGTTCCTTTCGCGCGAACAAACTGCCGTACGAATAAATATGATACAGTTGCTGGCAGTATAATCAGTTTCCTCGGTTGACTCATTGTTTTCCCATCTCGCGGATCAAAAGATTTATTTCACTTTTATCCTTTTTGAAGGATTCGATTGCGTTCGAAGGCGAACCGAGCTGCAGCACTCTCAAAAGGTTTGCGAAATATTTATTCGGCAATTCCTTCACAGTGATCTCAGCTGATTAGACTTGACAAGACGATCAAATTTCATAGACCTGCCCGCGGAGGATCGTAATTCCGGAATACGAGTACCGAACGACATCCAATTTCCATATTATCGCCGACTACGTTAATTTGACAGCTGCGAACGGAATGGGATATCTATAGGCGAATATCAAACTTCTCAAAATACTGTTAACAAAAATGTTTAGTATATAATTTTCAAATCAGAAAACAAAAGTCCATAGAAAGAGTTCAATCTTCTCAAAATCCTCAGACATGTTAAAAATCTTTAGAAGTAGAGATTATCCTTTTGAAAAAACATCTTAGGAGGGGATTTTGTTGTTGGTCTAGTAGTTTCACTCTGTGGAAATGTTTTTGCAAAAGTTGGAATTCATATGTCAACCCATTTAAAAATGTCGTCATGTGTATGGTGTTCTAGTCTACCATCTACCATAGAAAAAACCGTATTTACGATCAAATTAACCTGAGAAAATTCATACAGCATAACAAAAGTACTGCATAAAACACACATACATAGTTTAAAATGATTGAGTCACACCCTTCCGTTTCTACAAAAACATCCTCACGAAGATCATCGACCCCATTGAGAAAACTTTTCACTCAGTTGATTGTTCTTTTGGGAACTCGGGATAGAAGCAACAATAACCCGATCTGGAAATCACAGGCAACATGGCAAGATCGTCGTGAGATGGAATTAAGATCGGTATCGTCGGTTTCTTGTCAGATCAGAAGAAGACCTAACTCGATCTCGGGGTATCGCGAAGAAGCTGAATATAACGAATTTACGGGGAATGTCGTTAACTTTATCGGACTGTCGGCCGGCTGGTATTTCATTGGCGTAGATCTCGTTGCTGCTGGAACGTGGTAGCGAAGCAGGGCTTGTGGGGTACCAGGCTGACCTGAAGCGGCTGGCAAACGATATAAGGTTACGTGTGCAGGGCAGAGAGCCGGCCAGGGCAGGATTTGGTCGGCAGTTCGTGTGTTTACGTCCCAAACACAGAGACTGCTGTTTGTACAACAGTGCACAGCCGACGTATCGAGCCGTGCGAGTGTGTTTCTCGTGGTTCTTGCGCCGGCACGTGCCTCCCCCTTTACCCGTCTTCCTTCGGATCGAACCCTGAAACGTGCCCACGATGCCAGTTTGCAACCCTCGCGGTGAACAGAAGCCAATACCGCTTTTCCATCTGTGAATGTGAACATCTCCCTTTCTCTCTCTCTCTCTATCTATCTGTGTGTGTGGAAGACCGATCTTATCTCCGTAGTATGTGGGTCAGACGAACAAGGAGAGCGAGAGCGAGAGCAGGAAACTATGCATTCGGAAACCGGACGAGATTTTCAACGAAGAACGAAAGAGAACGCTGAAAAACCGAGCAGCCCGGGGTAGGGGTACGAGTCAAGAGGCCAGACCGGAGATAGTGCCTAGCTCTGATATCTCAAATCCATTTCTGGCTCGTGCCGGCAACCGCGGACAACCGTCGACATCGGAATCCCCACCGCTTCCTTCTTTTAGATTCGATCTCTCGCGGGGCCTTCGTTTGGTGCTATTGCTACTAACACATTATCTACCGGCGATTGTTGATAATTTTTGAAAGTCCATTGCCCATGGATTTTTTCCCTCACCCGATAACGCCATCTAATAATTTTGTTGGATTCCGGGTTTGGAAATCGAGTACTATAGTTTATAATAAAATCGAGAAGAGTTTTATTTGAGTATGTACACGGTGGCGAGTTAAGGTACAACGACGTAACCACTGGAGTATGCAAGAAGAAGCTCTGAATCGGTTTCGACGGGCTGCTATGTACAGGGTGTCCCACGTGACAGTTTTCACAATTTTTTAAGTAATTGCGATAATCTGACAAAAAATATTTTCAACAAAAGTTGATCAGTTTTCGATTGGCTATAAATTGCAATAAAAAAGTTCGAAAAGCATTTCTTTTATAGTATTGTCAAGGTCACCTTCATTTCTTTAAATGGCACTTTGTATTTTTGACTTAACATTATTACAGCCCGTGTCCAGACGAATTCAACGATCTAGTATACCATGACCTTCAGATGACCTTGAAGTGCCATTTAAAAAAATGAAGGTGGCCTTGACAATAATAAAAAAGAAATTTTCGAACATTTTTCTTATTGGAATGTATAGCCAATCGAAAACTGATCAGCTTCTGTTTAAAATATTTTTTGTCAGATTATCGCAAGTACATACTTAAAAAATCATGGAAACTGTTACGTGGGACACCCTGTATATGCAGTTTTTGAGATGAAAATGTGGAAAGGAGTAGAAAAGGTTTGTTGTGGAAAGGATGACGTGAAAGAGACAAAGTCTAAGGGTCGCTTTGGTCCTGATGATTCAAGTGTTTTGGCTGACCTGTCTATGGCATGATTATCGTGATGCGTTGGCGTTTAACTAGGGCCTAGGGTTATCGGGTATACGAATGACGAGTTTTAAGTTTCTTTTTGATACTGCATAATTATTGAAAAGCTTTCGGTACATGAATTACAAGTGTGTTCCTAACGATTTGATGATGGCATTTCACGGTTGGTTCATGCATCAGGTGTACAAATTAATTCTCGTGACTCTCCTTCTGTATGAGGGATGATGGGAAAAAATAAAGATGAAAAGCTCGCAAGCAAATTTGATTGAAGAAACAGTTGATTAATTGTGGGGGACAATTTGCACACGAAGAACAATTTACTTAGTCTCCTAATCTTCCACGGAGCATTTAATCGTCATTGGAACCAAATCGAAGACAATTCATACTCTCTAAATTATTCCCCGTGATTCAATCCATTTGAAAATGTCGTAACAATACTATATTATTACTAATACTGTCGCACGTGCAAATACTACGGTGCCAGTGTGAAAGTATACGAATAACAAGCGGTATTCAAATTCGAGGCAGACAATCGTTCGTTTCGGGAAAACGGGGCCCGGCTTCCGTCCCGAGATACCAGAAAAAGGCAAATGACGGTCGTTATTAGCAATTACCAAACCGTTAATTCTATTTACTTCATCGCCAGAACGAGAAACGATTTCGGGCAACTGGCACCGGCTCGTAAATCACGCTCGAGCACCATTATCTGTCTCATACACCGAGCCGATGAATCGCGACGGCTATTATCAGGGCGATAGAAGCTGGAGAAGTTCGCACAATAACGCGTAATGGTCCGCGCAGTCTCGCCCAGAGGTCGATAAAGGCTAATTAGCAGAAATCCTCGTCTCAGGTGGTCCTTCCACCAATTCCTAATCACTTCACCGCGCCGTGGCGAGAGAAGGGCGTCTCGAGTATTCCGAAAGTTCAATGCTCGCTGCATGGACCGATACCTGGACCGAGACCGGCTGCTACAATTCCGATCGAGGAGAATTCCTTGGTCCAAACACTCGCCTACGTCTCTATTTCGGATTTAATATCGGTTCTAAAATACGATGCGACCGTAAGAAACGGTTAGATGATGTTTTTGAGAAAGAATTTCTGAGCATATCAGTTCCAGACTTTGTAGAAATTAACACTAATCCTACGAGCACTAAAAGCGATTAAAATGTTTTAGCTTATAAAAATGACAAGGCTCTGTTTAATTAGATTTTGTACAATTTTTATCTCAATATGTTCGTGGATAAAATAATGTATTCAATCAATTTCCATGTAACAACGTCATAATTTCAATAATTGTAAAATGAAAAATATAAAACCGGTCATTTGACCGGCAGTGGTAAATTTTGAAATAGTTACATTAGAACAAATTAAATAATTTTGTAAATATTCAACATGAATGTTCTGACTGCAATTCGAATAGGATACTTAAGGGTTAACAGAGTATCTCATTAGTTGAATAGAGATATCTATCGTTAGTCAAGTAGGTGTATGTCTCATTAATTATAAAATTCATGTATAGTCTTGATCTAAAGGAATATTTGACATAATACCAGAAAGCAACAATTCAGAATAAACAAAAATGGAATACAATTTTTTCATCGCTAATCAAACGGAGGCAACAATCACAGAATACTTGTTCCTGCAGCAAACAATTAACGATAAAGTATCTCCAGCGATCACGATCGCAATGGGCTAATGCGACAGAAGAGTATTGCAATTATTGGCGGAGTATACCTCCCGCGATAAAAATCCAATACTGGGACGAGCGATCGCCCGTCGGATAATGGTCTCCTATATCTTTCGATTTGCAGTAAAATATTCCCGGGGTTTGATTTGAAATCGACAATCAGCGGAATCTGGGGAAAATTATGGGGGATGATAGAGGTCGAGCTCTCGAATCCCCTCTATCCGGGCGGTGTTCACCGTGAATTTTATTCGAAATTGTAATATCCAGGTTGAACGGGGGCGAGCGCGGCCGAACGTCAGGCATCCGCGTCGTTAGAACAATAAAACCGGTCCCGAAGTGCGGCTATTAAAATCGGTGAAACAATAAACGCCGTGAATTGGCGACGGCCGGTGGACGCTCGTTGCCGGCGATTGGCCCTGTCAAATTTCGCGTTCCCAACCCCCGGTGGGCTGTTTCATCCAGGCCCCCGGGTCGGATTAGACGACCGCACGTAACGCAGGAAATAAGCAAAACGCTGAATCGGATCGACAATGTGTCGGGCGAATCGCGCGCGTCGCGTCGCGTTGCGTCGCCCGCTCCCCGCCGAAAATAATGATTCGACCGGTCCCGCGACAATGATCACCGGCAATGTCCGGTTTCGAGCCCGCCCCGCCCTGCCCGTACCCGTCCCGTCCCGTCGCGGCGGCCCGTCACGGGTCAAAGCGCCCAAAGCCTGCCCCAATGATTTCGGCTACAATGACGGACCGGTCCCGACGCGACGCGGCGCGACGCAAACCTGACAACGACGCACCGCGACGCGTCGCGACGCACGTTCCCGACTGTCATTGATGTACGATCCGCGTGTCGAATGTTTGTCACCCGTGCGAGTTTACCCGACAACGAGGCGCGCGTATCCCCGTGCAACCTGTGACACCGCCGAGCCCTATTAATCAACGTTAAGCGAACACTCACCGGGCCGAACTGTTCGAAGTAGTTTTTGACGTCCTCCAGCGTCGTCGGTGCCGATAGTCCACCGACGAATATCTTCTTTGTCCTTGTCACCATCTGCGAACAGGAAAAGCACTGTTAGATCTTCGAACAACAAGATTACGTTTAGCAATTGTTATACCGGAAAATCAGAGCAGTTGTAGACTTCTGAAGATGCATTTGTATTAGTCGAATTAACAGAGAATTTATTACATTTTTATATAATCTTATAATTATGAAAAAAATTACTATTAAGTTACAAATTATATAGCAAACATACAGATACGTGTGGTTATTCGTTATTCATTTTATTCCCACAACTGGAATGATATGACACTAAAATTTAACTTTTATGAATTCAGCAAAAATGATTTTTTTTTCCAATTTAAATATCGACGCAATTTTCACTTCATGATTTACATTCATAGCCAAAGTCGAATATTACAAGCCTGATAGAACATAAATTACAAAAAGGAACATGTTTATATTGGGTCTTAATTAACTAACCAGCTGTTGAAATATGAAATTCGTACATTATTAAATGCAAAAATATCAATAATTGACTAAATACTCGTTTTTACTCTCCTATAAAAGACTCGACGTCCAGATGAATAAAATAAATCCGGAATATGATGACACTGCCGACCGGATATTTATCTGACAATTGTCACTTGATAGCGATGAATAAATAGTAGAAGGAAAACTCCCGAAAGCGTCCGTGCAATTTTAATAACGCTTCTTCCGTTCATGACTTTAACCCAGCTCAGATATACATATAAAACGTTCTCCGCTTTTATGGGCGAATGTGTGTAGTGTGTGTTTCGAATTTCTGGTCACACCGTTCGTAACTACAAGATCGGTATTTCCGTACACGTGCGGACGGTTTTCGTAAACTACTATTGATCGTCGGAGGTGTGTTCATATTTGGCAGGAAAAATAGGACGCGCCTGAAACAGAAACGATATTTATTTCCTCTGGGAAAATGTGCCGAAACTGATTACCATATTTTCAATAAATTCCGCAACCGGAGCGTCGGGGAACAGAATTTTATTCGAATAGTTCACGGTAGAGCGCGCGCAACAATCACGAATACCTCAATCACGAAAATCCCGTCCCGATATAAGCCGAAGAAAATAAGTTTCGGCCGGAGAGAGCGGTAGGGGAGAGAGCTTTGAAAAACTTTTCACTTTGATCTACGACAATAGATCCGTGAATGCCTGCTGCCGAACAGCAAACGACGTTTCTTCCCGTGGAAAAGTTTTCCTGGGCGAAATTATGGTCCTCCAGTTTTCTTAAATATCCTTTTCGGCGGTCCCGGCGCGGCGCGGTGGAGAAAGAATTCTACGGAGACTCGCGAAATACGTTCGCGTAGCGCGAAAACGCGCTGATACTAATGCAGCTTTCAAATCGCGTTTGCGAACGGAAGAACTGGAAGTCCGCAAAGGAAAACGGACGGGCGCGCGAGCTGAAAAATGGCACGGTCTTGCTTAAGAAATTGATAAGAAGCTGATAAAATATGAATGGACCGCGTCGAGCACGTTCCCACGCAAAGAAGCTCCCTCCCATTTTTCATGTTTCCTCGAATCGGTAATGTCGCCGCGCCGCGTCGGCGATCGACGTCGCGAAAAATCGTGAGAAAAAACTTCTGCTCCCGCAGAAAAAACAATTAACGTCAAAATTTTAAATAACTTCCTGGGGACAAGTTTTACGTTCTTGCAAACGGAATCGATTTATTCTCGGACGCGATTTCTATGCACGTCCGAAAATGGTTCGCTCGCTATGAAACTGATATAATATCTCATGTAATAAGTAAATGTCTAGTAATTTATTAAATACGAACAAAAATAATAATGTAAACAATATTTTTAAGAATAGCATAGCAATTTTCAGTGGTGCCTCAGAGGCGCCATTCGACTGCTAAGGGTTAAAGGCGGACGGTCCTTAAAGCGCATAAGAACGAATCGTAATTATGGCTCGGATGCTATTCGCATAGTTCGCACAGGATACTCGGATTTTTTCGACGCACCGCGCGGAAAAGTGTGCCGGCGCGAGGGCAAAGAGCACGGTACGTGTTTCCCATATTGAAAAGTTTTCCGCGAGCGAGGGGAGCGAATGGAGCGTACATCGTGTAGCTACAAGCTGCATTCGCGAGGAAATTTCTGAATCCATGAAAGAAAATTCGTTGTGTTGTATGATTTCCATCCACGGCGCGTCGCAGTCGACAGAGGTTCACGATCTTATTTTATATTTTGGTAGGGGAAAAGAACAAAATGTTTGCAGAGGAAACTCTCACAAAGTTTGTAAATTAGATTGGCGGAAACTTGATATTCAATCGGAGGAAAAATCTTTCCTGCAATTTGATTTTAATGTACAATATTGGACGTACACGTTTGAAACTACTGTGGAACTTGGTGGACACGAAGATGTGCTTGTTGTGGCAATACTCTTATTGGTTTAGACACTGGAAACATATTGGTACTCTTAAAATCTTAATAATTTTTAATAGTCGAATAACTTTACAAATTATTGAAAATAACAGCAATATCCATCAACCTGTCATGCATGTGCTGCTTTTTGTTCCTTTAAACAAATGATGGCTATAATTAGCACAAATTTTCTCTAAAGAACAAAGAGCTAATAGAAATAATATTAGTTGATCGTGACAGTCGGAATTTCATGCACAATAAAAATTGTCTGCAGTAATTGCCAGATACAGGAGCTTAATTTTTGTATGGTTTTCACTGATTTTCATTTGATGTGCAGATATTTGTCATAAATGCATAAAATCCGCAGTCTACTTATAAAGAAACATTTGTCCGAAATCTGTTGCTTTATGAATAAATATAGCTAGCCATGAAATTGACTAAACAATCATTGGTGGTTGGTGTATCTTTGTTTTGCTAAGCCTGTCGATTCGTAGTCAATAGGTAAGGCATCAACGACTTGGATTGACGCAAAGTTTGTCACGTTCAGCTGAAATTGGTGCAAACAAGGGTTGACGTCAGCAACCTATCGAGAGACAGATTCACCTCCCAGCAGGTCTGAGAATCTCAGCGCGGCAGTATTCCCCGTAACTCCATTTATCAGTGCTGATAACCGGATCGAAGACAAGAGAAAACGAAATGAAACGCGCGCTTGTAAAACCGTGGCGTGAAATCGTACCGCGGCGAACCTAATTACTAGAAAATGCTTTAACAGGGGTCGGGGGAGATATCGAGCCGGCGAAGAAAAGAACGAGGGAGCTCGATGCTCGTGGGGGGAACGTCTTAATAACATGATCGCAATGTAATAAAGCTCTCCGCGTGGAACATTTCGCAAGGGATGGCGGTCGCGGGGGTTTCGACGGCGGGAAAAGAGAACACGGAACGCGAAAAAGGGGTGGACGAGGGGGTGGAATGATGGGGGCAAACGGTTGGGAAGGGGGTCAGAGGGGGCCAGTGAATACAGCGGAAACGGTAGAAGAGGTAAACTCTTGTAATTTCAGTGATGGCCGGGCTTAGACCTCTCTATATCCGGTGAGTAACGCAAACCCCCAGGGCGCAAGTCCTTCCACCTCGTGGTTCTGAACTCACCCCGAGTCTCTTTCTAATCCCACCCTCCGGTTCCAGGCTCTCATCCCCGCGTGGCTCTCATCTTATGGGGTTGCTAGACCCCATCGCGAGGTCGGTTATGTCTCGGGCTAATCAGCGGAGTGTACAAAGTCCCGGGGATGAAAATAAAACAGCCGGATCGCGAAAATTAAGTAAATCACCCGGCTCGAATTCCGCCGACTATCTGTTTCCGAAAGGATTCCCTAAGTGACACGCGACTGTCAGAAAATAGCAAACGCACAATGGTCCAATAAATGGTCAGTACAACTGCGAATTAATTTCATGCCACTGTTATTTGTATATTATGATGAATATGAGAGAATATTTTTTATTTTGGTGTAATACAATGATAAAGTTCCCTTATTACCTTCCTAAGAGACGCAATTTGCTCGGACTTTCAAGCTTTATCAAGAAACACGCAGCCGAAACCGGGAATTAATTTTTGTGCAAACATTTAGTTCACGGATGTAGGGATCAATGACCTAAGTTTGGACAATTTTAATGGTTTCGAGCTGCTATGGCGGGGTAGGGAGCTACGTGGGTAGCGCAAAGAAGAGAGAAGGGGGGAGTACCGGGGCGTGGCGAACCGAGCGAGACAGACGTGGATAAATAGCGAGAGGGGCGAGGGGAAGTGGGTACACCGGGCAAAGGGGAACCACTTATTCGAATGAAGTTGCAGCAGTGGCAGCTTCAGGCCGGCCGGAAGTGCCGAAAGAGGGAATTGAAGTTTCCTGATATCCTGTGCCGCTGGCTGAGTCCTCGTCCTCGTCGTCAACGGACGGGTTTCGGCCTAAGAACTGGCCGAGCCGGTGAAATTTTATTACGCTCCGCTACGCCCGGTCCCGTTTCGTAATGAGAGCATTGTCGTGCAAACGAGACAGTTCAGCCCCGAGACTGTCTCCTTTACCCAAGATGCCCGGAGACACCGGCCGCCCGCTTCTTTCAGCTGCGAGAACTCTTTTGTCCCGCGAGCCAGACCTCGTCGGATTGGCTCCTCAAGGAACACGGCTCGCCCGCTTGTAATTACATCGGCGAAGTTTCGCGACCGCGGCTACGTTCTTGGGTCTTATGGAATACTGCATCCCTGGCTAAACAGTGTCTGGATATTCCTGACTGTCCTGCGGATGAGATTTCGCGTGATTACGTGGGTTTCGTGTGTGCGGAACTGAGCACTCCTGTGTGGTACGGCAATTCAAATTGGATGGACTTAGATATCTTAATTTTAGAAGATTCATGTAATTTAGTGATTGTCACATAAGTGATTTTGATGAGCGATACTGTGTTTCAATTTGCACCAAACGCAGCTATCGCAAAGTCTAATCCTGTACGTTATAGAGGATCTAGGGAACGTGGAGGAATACATCTAGGGTAGGGACCCATTAGGGTGCATCTGGGTCTACCAAGGTCTACCAAGGTCTACCAAGGTCTACCAGGGTCTACCAGGGTCTACCAGGGTCTACCAGGGTCTACTAAGGTCTACCAAGGTCTACCAGTCTACCAAGGTCTACCAGGGTCTACCAAGATCTATCAAGGTCTACATCGATCCCCTTGGAGCTACCGAGAGACGGGCCCCCAGGACATTTCCCAATACCCGGAGGGTCCGTCGTCCTCGTCACACTCCGAGAAACTGACAATTTCTGGTAGCTCAGCTGTGTATATAGTTGCGAATAACTGTTATCGAATGATGAAGTGCACCGACGTCTATGAAAATATCTTTTGACTAATAAACTACCATAATAAGTCCGATACAGTTTTAACATTATACGTATGCTCCATGAAAAGAGGATGCTGTAATACATTTCCAATTTTTAACTAATAGAACGGTTTAGGATTTACAAAATTTCCTACAAAGTCTACTAAAACCCTAATGAATCTCATCCAATGCAAGATTTTATAGTATCCAGTGGAAGTTTAGCCATGTCCAGCGCTTACAGAGAGCCGGAAGAAGAGAACGCGGAAGAGAGACGAAGCTACTTGTCCGAGGAAGAATAGGGTAGAAAAATATAAGTCACGGGAGTGAACGGAGGAGACCGAGCCGGGGTCGTTAGCGAAGATAGGAGCGGATAGCAGCGAAATGGTAATGGAAACTCGGGGAGTTCCACTTATTATGCCGTAGCATTATGTAAATACCGGAAGGCTATTACAATTTTACAACTTACTAGGTGTGGCTTTATAGTTTCATCGCTCCGGGGTCCGTCTCGTTCTCGTCGTTCGTTCTTCGGTTTCCTCGCGGCCCTACCGGACTATAGCCGCATACGCGCCCCTATCTCGCCATTGCGATTCACCTCTTTCCCTTCCCCGCTATTACAAAAATGAAATTGTCGCACGGAAGAAGCCGTATAAATTTCACCGGGGCTTCCGGAAATCCGCTGCTTGCCGTTCCTCCGCGAGCGAGGGCCCTCCGCAATTTTCGATTACATTTTTACACCGTCAGTTTGTAATTAGGTGCTTATTAAAACATTAAAATGGTTCAACGCGTGAGCAAGACATTGTGCAAGGCACACAATGGCGAATTTATTCGAAATTGACAGAAACGAACATTTTTAATAGGTTTATTTAATTATATCGCCTGGGCTGTCATTTTTAAACAGTGTCTATAAATTTTGTCTAAATGGTTGGATTATAGTTTTCTATAAAATACTAATTTGTAAACTCGCTTTGACAAATACTTTCCAAGATAAAAACTCACGAGCTCGGCTTTTCAATAAAAATTATTTTACCATAACTTGTGATAATGATTTTCCTTAAAAGTGCAAATATTTTGTCTAGGGTTTTAGACAAATTCGTCACAGGGGGAACAAACGTGGAACACACTTTTGAGGCGGCCCGGCGAACAATGTTTTATTGAAAAGTGAAATTAAAACCTCGAGACCGGTTGCGTTAAGGAAACTAATGAATATTCACAGTTCATGAATAATGAAATGTATCACGCGGACAATTCGCTGTGTAAATACGGTTTTTACCGTCGGCGGGACTTACTCCGACAAAAGATATTCGCTCGAGATACTGTCGAGTCGGTGGAACACTTCGGAAAGTAATTCCAATTAAAGCGCCGTGACCGCGTGTCAGACGTCGGCGTTCTTAACGTGGAAATATAGATCGTAGCCGTAGGTAATTTCTCTCTGGCAGCCGATTAATCCATCGATTCGACAGGCCAGCTCTCGGCGGTCGGTTTTTCTTGCCTGTTCTTGGACCGATGCGAAGATAAAGCGGGAGAATTTCATCCTCGAGATGAAACAAGACAATTTATCATGCGATCCCGGAGATCGAGGGATTCCGGGAACCAGGGCGGACAACAACGCAGAAGTTTATACGACCGAAGTGGTCGATTAAACTGCTCGTGGTACAGAAATGCGGTCTGATTAAAGGTATATTGTGATGGGCGTTTTTGAAAATTTTTTATAAACATTCAGTAAAGGCGTTTAACCTGGTCTCTTGTTGTATGATGTAATTTTTTTGTTCGAAAATAATTAAATTTGGCTATGACACAACACATCAATCTCGAGTATGAAATAAAATGTACATTGATGATTGTTACGATTTTTACCATGATTTTTACTTATCTGGAATGAACAAATCGAATTGATTCTTGTCAAGTATGTTTTTGACTATGATCTGTAGCAAAAAGAAGGAAAAATATTGATAATTTTAGAAATTGTAGCATTTTCAACATAAAGTTGCAATTTTTTCGACTTCTTCGTTTTCAAGAGATTGCAAAAATTAGATAAAATTTATTTTGGCACACCCGTGTAGTACAGACGATAACCATCCATGTGCTGAAAACATGTGCAAAATTTTAGGGCCAAAGGTACAGTAGTTTTTGGGATATGGTTGCAATCATTTCAAGAAACATGTTTTCCACACTAAACGAACTTTTCTTATTTTCTCAATTGCAATTACAAAAGTTTAAGAGCATATTTCTAGTGTTATACGTTTCATGTATGCAAAGAAAGATAGACGTTTTGCAGCTGTTACACAAGAATAACTCCATAATCCGTTAAATAGCCGCAGCGCAAAAAGAAACGAGACAAGTGCGAAACGGGGATCGCCCGAGCAAGTAGCGAGGGTGCAGAACGAGAGAAATGGGTAAAATAAATATTGGAATAAACGGTGGAGAGTGGGCGTGCCAGTTATCCAGGCCCAACCGTTAAATCTGCCTCGGGAGCGCGAATATTGTCGTATGGAATGGCAAGGAGAACGCTTTGCTCGTTCGCAATTATTGTGAAAGTTTAATCGGCCGCTCTATGCCGCCGCTGCGCTGATGAGACTGCGGGGCAGCGTGAGTGTATGTACGTGACCGGTATATCGCGGAAACTTTTTGGATCGTATCGTTCGAAAAATGTTTCGCAATTTTTGCTCCCCCTTATTTCGCTGCGAGAATAACGAGACCCGAGGAACGTTTCAACGACCTTACGGCTTAATGGCAACTCTCTCGAATAATCCGCTTTATGGAACACCCTAATTTCTTCTTCGTTCCGTCTCTCATCATTTTATTCCATCTAGACACAATGTTCTTCATTTTGAAAGATGTTAAATAGACAGGGGTCTGGGAAATTTGCATGTTTTTCGATCTTGGAGTCAGTGAAATAGAATTTAAAGTGAAGTTATATTGTGTTTCATTATGTTGTCGATTTCTGTAGGCTATAAAATGCACAAAGGTTTCCAGTTTAATAAATGTAAAGTGTACAATTTAATTTTCTATCCACGATTTGATGTGTTCATTTTATATTTTCAGCAAATAAGATATAAAGTAGAACTTCCTTTATAATATTCGTATGCGGACAAATGTTAAGAAAAACGTAACAAAAACAACACTGGCGTTCATATTATCACCGAAAAAGTAAAACAACTTAACAAATAAAAATATTAAAAGCGGCTAATGTACTTCTTCGATCGTGCTATCTGTTCTCATCATAATCTTTTTAGCATTTTCCTGTTTCCATCATACGAAAGAAGATCTCTGTGGTCGCAATGCAAGCCGGAGAAGAATTGAGGTATAAATCACGGTTATCGTATAAATAAACAAACCCGCCCACACATCGGGCAATCTAAAAGCTATCAGCGAGCGTTCACAGGGTCAGAAAACTGGTCGCTTCCTCTCGATGAAAGCGGAACGTGAGAGGCGCGGCCCTTTAAGATTGATATCCTTAGATGGCTCAAAAAGTGGCAGAGCGAGGGGTTGAAGGGTTGTGGGTGGAGGGCCTTGCCGCGGTCTACCGGAGGAGCTGAGACGGGGAAAGTAGGGCAAAAGGGCGGGAAACGAGCAGGGTGAATCGGTTATCATCTGGAGGGTTACGAGGTTCGCTTTGGGATATATACGCGGATTCTCCCCGTCCCTTTCTCTCGGCGCATTTTTTCCCTGTCCTTCGGACGCGCTTGCTCCACCCTCGTTCTACTCGCCCCTTCGACCTCGATTCGCGACAACACAGATTATCTTGAGCCGTGGGATTTCGACGTGCCAACCGTACTCTTCGTACCTTCCTGCTGCTGAAAATAATTTCGGTTTTCGTTTGCCATCGATCCTTTCCGCCGTACGCGCCATTACGCAGGGGTTGTTAACCCTTTACTGGCAGGATTGAGTCCAGAGACAATATTGAACTTCTTAAAGAAACTATATTATCTTCCTGTACTTATTATAATAAAAATGATTAGTATGCTTGGTCATACAAGTCCTATATTGGTCTTGTTTGTGAATTTTACTGATTAACTCCCTGGTATATATAATAGCGAGTCTGATTCGACAAAATCTGTTATGTATGAATTTTATTCTTTTCTCTGAAGTCGAAACAAATTTCCGTTCCTCTGTTATCAACATTTAAGCATTAATGCAAATGGAGACATACTATATAATACATATAAATTTTCTTTTTTCTAATTAAAAATTATTAGCAACAAGCAAGTCCTAATCATTGTAACCGCGAAGAAAAGTGCAAGACGAGAGGTTTAATATTTTAGTATATGAAAGTACTATTATTCTTTTATAATAATTCTTTTATAATACGAAGTATATTAAACTTGATTTCATGTGTTGCATTTTTTAACCGTGTTTTTGATACAATTATTAAAGCTATACATCAACTACATTGATTGTAAGTTGCATTTAAAGAAGATTATAAAGAATTTGCATAAAAACCATAGAAGCAATAGAAAAGCAATGGTGGGACTATTATACAGACATCGTTAAAATCGTTTCAGTAACTGAAGTTGATTTCTCATCTTCTGTAAACCTTACCTAATGCAAGCACATGAAAAAATGAACGTGTCAGATCATAATGTAAATTACTCGCGGCAGCCGTAATCGCAGTAATGTTAAAAATAGCAGAAAAAATAGGTGTTTCGCTCCGATCGTAAATTCAAATTACCATATTTCAATCTTCCTGACTTTCCCTAACCCCCAGATACGTCCTATTAAGGTAGCATCGTGAATTTTCATACATAATTCGAGGCGATCCAGTTTATAAGAATCTTCGGAGCGTGTTATCACGTAGCAGCTAGCTACAGTATACGGTATCCGCAGCACGGAGTGTCAGTAACCTTATTTCCAAAAGGATCCATCTAGTTTCCGGTGAACACCTATGCACATGCATATGCGTTTGCAAGGGACAGATGAGAGTATGAATTTTGGAGCGAGTCGTTTGAAAGCGAGATGTGCGGTGGAGGACCCGGGTTTCGCGAGACTTTGAAACGCATTTCGGATCTGACACTGCGAAAACCTTGTTAACTACTGCAGTAATCATTTCCCGGAAACTCTGGACAATTTCTCGATTCTCCACATCTTGAGCCTTGGCGGTTCTAATTGGACAGGTTGAGTATTATTCGCGATGGCTTTGTTTTTCTCGAGTATTTTCAATCAATTCTCGCTAACTTTATAATTAATCTTTCTATCAAAAAGAGAACAATGGGTTACAAAAAATTGGAGTTGAAATTGTTTCGTAACGTAGCTTGAAACTGCAGAGAGTTAGAAATATTGGAAATACATTTATCATGAGACTGTGAACTCCTATGTACAACAGAAACTTTCTAAATCAATTGTAAAGAGCAGAAGTAACACGAAAATACAGGGTGTCTCAAAAATGTTCGAGTTCCTTGAAAGGGGCGGTTCCTGAAGTTATAGCGACATTTTCATTTGCAAAAATATCCGTCTTGGCTTTGTTAAGGATATATTAACGAAACAGCGACCTCGGCGCGCGATGGCGAGGAGAGTGCGGCTCGGCGGCAGGTTTCACTGAGCGTAGCGTTGGTGTCGCGCCGCGGTGAAGTACCGAACAAGAGAAAGAGCAGAAATTGAGTTAATTAAAACTCATGTATTCAGTCGCAAATCCAGTTAATGCTTCGAAATGTATGTCACTGGGCCATTCGAAACTGCACAGTTCACTTCAGATATACGTCAGTGCCGAAAGCCAAGGAACGGATGGTCAGATCAACGAACTGCACTCCTGGTGGTAGATAATAACCGCAAAAAGCGAATTGATACTTCTTTAGAGATGTTCTCTCTACCGCGGTTAGAACGACACTGATTGTACGCAAGATTTTTCTGAAGAGTTTAGGGAGACTCATAAACGCCACGCGTACCTGGTATTTCTACCTCTTGGTGAGTAAAAGGACAGACTTTTTTGTCGAACCGTTACGTATCGACTCTACGTACCAATCTGCAGGAAAACCGAAACATGTAATTGCCATAAATTCTAGTCTTACAGCGGCCCCTCTCGTATTTTGTTTTTTGTCTGACCACCCCGTCGTTCGTCATGCATAATCCCTTCCCTAAACTATTCAGAAAAATCTTGCGTAAAATCGGTGTCGTTCGAACCGCGGTAGAGAGAACATCTCTAAAGACGTGTGAACTCGAAGCTCTCGGTTGTCATCTACCACCAGCTGTGCAGTTCTTTGACCTGACCATACGTCCCTTGCTTTCGAATGGCCCAGTGATACACATTTCGAAGCAGCAACTGGATTTACGGCTGAATAAGTGAATTCTAATTAGATCACTTTCTGCTCCATCTCTTGTTCACTGCTTCACCACGGCGCGACGCCAACGCTGCGCTCAGTGAAACCTGCAGCCGAGCAGGACTCTTCCAGCACCCCGCTCCGTAGCCGCGCTCTGATTGGTCCGTGTTTTTTCCTCGTTCATTCATTTTAATACATGAAGGATATCTACAATTTTATAGCTCACTATAAAATCGTCATAGTACTAATCACCGAGTGATGGACGTTTTCAAATTTATTTTCATATAAACGAATTCAGGGGAACAGAAATTCCTCGAAACATTTCTGTGCAGCAAATACATAATAGTCGGGCGACACGTTCGAATCAAATTCACCATTTACCACGTGTCAATATTCTGATTTGACCGCGACGCGCGACGTCTCGAATCGATTTTATTTCGTGGACCTTGTCCGCGGACAGGACGGGAGCAAATTGCCGATAGAAATATTCATTGTTAAACTAGCATGTGGGCAGAGGGAACAGTGGAAAGGGATCGATAGGCATCGAATTAAAACGGGGACCGTCGAATTCATAGGCGGTGTCCGCGTCTATCTTTCCGGACGCAGCTGCAGCAGTCCGGGGCTCGGTGCTAATTTCTCGCGTGTCCGACGTTTCAGAATTTAAGTTACCGGCCATAAATACCGAAAAGAGGTTATGGCGAGGAAGGGAGGTTATCAGCGAGCGGACGGTAAGGCGCTCAACATTCGTCTGTGGCTCGGGGCATTGCTATCGCACTGTCCAGCCCTGACCCTACCTTACTCGACCGGGCTTTACACCGGCCACGTTATACCACGATCCTACAAATTCACCCCCTGTACGTGCTCTCACGTAGATTATACGCGGCGCATGCATGCTTTATATCGGGGCTATTCCCCGGGCCAAAACTTTTTTTCGCAATATTTTACTAACGGCTCGAACTAATACACGGTTTAAAGATTACGCCCCGATTTCGAATTCCGTAGTAGCATTTATGGTTGGCCAACGGTGGCCAACGGTTAGAAGTTGGTTGGTTGGTTTGTTTACAAATCTGCAACATAGAGCCCACGACGAAAATGTAAGACAATGTGCCAACGAATATCCAACGTTGTGCCTACAATTGTGACAGTTGGTTAATTAACAAGAAATTTACGTATGATAATACTACATTGGCCCAACCAATGTTTACCAACATTTAAATATCGTACGTCTTACAGACGTTAGAAACGTTGCTACAACTAAAAACTTGTTAATTCTAATATTCCAAATAGACTTTTTTATTTTCTTATTTATGGATACCTATATATTCGCAAATTTTGTTAGTGTCGCGCAATGGTTGGCCCACCAAAGTTTTATTGTGTGCAGCCCCTTGGAATTTATTTATTTCTTTAATTTTTCCATTTTCCAAGGGGAAGGCAAGGGGTAGTGCTCATGTAGTATAAGAAAACCCTTTTAGGTTGCATCCACGCACCCCTCGGTAAGATATTTATCGAACCGCCTGTCGACGATTGATCTCGTCATATCGCACAATTGCGACGACAGTGGCACAGAATTATGTGGACGCGAGAATGATGCATTGATGATGATCGAGAAGTCTTATTCATTTGTCTTCGTATTTTTTTTTTAAACAAGGTGTCTATCATAAAGTGCCATCTTTCAACTTTAATTTAAGTCCGAAATCATTAAAAAATTCCTTTGAAAACAAATCCTAAAATCGACTTGAATAATCCCATTCAAATAAGTTGTATTTTGTCCGAATTCAATCTGGATTCATCGATTGCTTGACGTGACTATGTATGTCTTTTTAAATTTCATTGCACATATAATAAAGTATGATCCTCTACTTTTAATTTGAGCCCTCAATCATTCGAAAATTCCTGCAATTCATTCTACATTCAAAGAGTCCCATTAAAATCGTGGAAAGGTCAAGCAGCAAAAAAACATGGCGTTTATGAAACTGCGAATTTGATTGCAATTTATACATTTTAATACGCGGCTAGGCTATTAAGTAGCAAGTTTAATAATGTCCGATGAAATCGTTGTTTTAATTTCAATTTGATAGGAACACGAACGAGAGCATCAATTATAGGTGAATTTGTGCTCGTGTAAACATAGACGAGCCGGCAATCATTTGGGGAAAGTGGAGCGCAAATAAACGGGCATTTATTAATTTCGAATATTGGCGCACGGACATCAAGGAGCATCGAAAATCTTAAATTGAGTTTGAATTCGAATGAAAAATTCCGGTCTCTCTATTTCTCGATGCAGGCCGATAAAATCGTTGGGATTCGAATCGAGTCGAGTGTTCCCGTTTGATTCGGGCTCCGCATAAAATCGAACAACAAATAAAGTTTCGCAGTCAACGAGAACATTCGACCTCGCTCGCGGAACGCGCGGCTAGTTTCCTTAATTGAGATCTTTCCATTCAAAAGGTCAAGCGCGCAAAACGCCGGAGCTCGGATGTTTCCAATTCAAGAAAAAAAAAGAAAAGAAAAGCTCTCCAAATGGCTTGTTATCTCGGAAATCGACTGATAGTAAATTTCTGGTCAGGACCGGCGCGGCGCGGCGGGAGCGAGGAACGATTTCTTTTTCGCTTCTCGAGAGAGTATCAACGTTTTATCAGCGGCAGGATCTCTTCTCCATTGTTAACGTTGACAAAGACTGATTGCAACCGAACGAAGAGACGGTATGGGAGAGAGTGGAGATCCTTCGATCACGCGGAAACGAATTCTCGGACTCGGCGAAATACTTCGCTCGACTCGCCGGGACTGACGCTGATGTAATAGATGTCGTTGCCTCGCATTAAATGGTCAGGGATCTCTCTTCACCTCGTTAGCTGAGCCATCCCCAAGCAGCGAAACAATGAAGGTTTACCGGTCTCAATGGCGGGACTCATCCCTCTCATTGTACCTTCTTTGAATTGTAATCATCGTACATCCGTTGCCGCGGCGGAACATGAATGGCCCGGAAGAAAAGGAACTTCCAGGTGAAGAAGACGCCTCCTGAATGGCAGTAGTTCAAGGATAACTGGATCGGAGCCGGGCGGTCTCGCGTGACAATTCCCACGGCCCGTGAATTACAATAGAATTTCACTCTTAGCCGATCGGGATTGTCTCCCGGAGCGGCGCCTCGTTTCCATTACCGGAACCACCACCGCGAAACGGGAATTCGATTAGGACTTCGATTTTTCACGCGAACAAGCGCGATTTGCGAGAGTAGTGCTGTGGCGCGTTTCCGCGAATGCCGCATCGGCTCCCTTATATAATTTAGAGCGCGTCCCCGGGCCGTGTAATCCGAAAAAAGAACGATTGGTATCGAGCGTTTCGAATACTGGTTCAAAGCGAGCCCCCAGTGAAACCAGCTTCCAAAGAGAATTTTACACGCTACCGAAACTACCTAACGTGCCTTTAAATACCTACTAGAAATGTTTCAGGAAGTGGCCTAGATAATGCATTTAGGTAGTCGGCTGCTGTCGGGCAGCTGGTTAAAAATTCCGAGCTGCCATTTCGAGCGGCACTTGCACTGCTCGGTTTTCATCGATTCAACCTCGCTGCGAAGTTTCTGATTTTGTTGCAACTTCCCGGAGCCTTTAAGACAGCGATAGAAACAGTTGCAATTACAAAGAAAGACGGCCATTTAAATATTTCATTCGTTTCACCCGTCGATGTGCTTCGTTTAAATGCAGAATCTCGCGAAACCGTTCTCGCAAGGAACGGAAAGAAGTTCACGAAGTAGACAAACCGCGAACCGAATAATTATTTCAACCGATTTCCGCGAGGGAAATAGGCGACTAATTGGTCGACGAAAATTACAACCAGACGAAAATGATTTCCGCGGTTGAATTCGGGGGACCGCGACGCAGTTGAATTTAATAACCGAAAGTTCGATACACCTTTCGCTATCGCCCTGAATCCGAGCCATTACATTCACCGAGCGGTTGCGATTTACCTCCTTCCGAGCTACTCCGCCGACTTAAACTGTTGGACTTGCGACTTTAGGAGATTACCCGGCGAATTTATCGAACTATCTCGCTCGGGAACTCTGTCCGCGTATAAACTCGACTCGATTATATCCAAATTATCTCCACCGGCTCTTCTCGGAAGGAATTTTAATTCTCAACTTACGATTAGCCGCGCGAATCACAAAAATCCTTTATTTTCGGCGTGTCCGAAAACCACAATCGTTCAGCACCGAAACCACCGGATGGATTGAAATTATATAACTTTGTATTTTACAATTATTCGGGGTAATTTTGAAAAGTACTACGGTGCATAAGTTTTGTACTGTTTTAATGCTGTCTACGCTGTAAAAAATTGAAGGACAAAGATGTTATAATTGTTAATGCGTGCAGAAGATAGTAGCCTCGATGCTCCTTCCAATGCATTTTGTTGCATCTTGATATCTCTTATCATGCTTATAATGCTCGATGCATCTTGATATGAGCGACCAAATAGTAAAAATTGACCGCCTCAATGCAAAATAGTAAAACTGACCAATCTCAACTTACGGCGCGTAGGGGTAGGTCAGTGACGACTGCGAGTATATAGAAATATTGAAAAATTACCTTTGCCTTTGCACGACGATATCTTATGAACCAAACATCGTATCCTAATGCAACGAAACCGTAATAAAACGCAGGCTTCGCGCTCTCTTTGAACCCAAGTTTAATTAAAATAGTGTGAATAGTTTCAAAGTTACGATAATTTAAATATTAACTAATTTCAATTGCCCTCGTACGGTTCAGACATTTGAATTGATTCAATTGAATAAATATCCTTCATTTAATACTAATTAAACATTCTTGATTAAAAATACTGTATATTAACCGTTTCGTTTCAACTGAAATCGATAATAATATCCACCTAGTGCGAATGAACATGAAATAGCAACGATCTCAGCTTAAAATTCTGTATGAAAGTATTTCTCATAATATTTAGAAAAATATTCAGCTGATTTTTAGCGCACCTGTGATCGCACCAAAGCTTGCACAATTTCTACGCATTTTTCACCGACTCCCAGCTTTCGCAAATATTCGCAAAAATATTTCTGACGTCTGCGTGATGAGCAGGCATGTCCGCCGGGTTCGAAGCATGATAGAAAAACCGTCAGCTAGCCGGGGAAATGGTTTTGTCTAGGAATGTCATTCTCCGGGAGAAGATTCGCGCGACGTTGCGCCGGCTTTCGGCTGGCGCACGATACATTTATTGATCCTGTGGTATCAAACGTTTACGAGTCGCTCTTTGAACGCGAAGATGAAAGCATCGACGGCCGACAAGTGCACGCGTGGCTTAAGCACGCTTCTCTATTTTTGCTCCGCGCCTTTGATGCACATTATCAGGAGTCGCCTTTTATTCAGACGCCCGAAATGCTCGAGCGCTCTTAAAAAAAAAAAAGATGCGCCGCTACGCGGAAGTCGGTGCCTCGATTCTGCGCTTATATTTTCCTTTCTCTGGCCCGTTGCGCGCGATAATCCGTCGTCGACTGTTCGAGGTAGATCGTCGATATCGACTTCATCTCTCGCTCTTTTTTTCCTCGCTCGCTACGCTTTAGGAGAAAAAATCGCGACGGTGCCGGCGAGGCGTGAAACGTTCACTTTTCGTTCAAAACACGCCGTGGCGAACGCTGGGAACGGTTCAGGAGCAACCATGGGGGCCTTCGATGATTCACGACAGCTGCAGATCGATATAATTCATCGTCACATCCCCCCACCCCCGTGTAATTAATCACCGCAGAGGGGTCGCTTAAAATGATGTTACAGGTTTTCGGGACCATTTTTTGACCATTCATGTTTGAGCAAATGAAATTGTTCAGACCAAGCTATGCTTGAATATTCCCAGTGTCCCAGCTAGATCTGATTTATGATGCGAAGTATAAAACTACCAAAATGTTCCACTTTGCGAAATGGAAGATGTATAGCCATTTTTTGAAGGCTGTGATTTTTCTTTGTCGAATGTTTGTTCCTATCAGATAAAAGAAATCATCTGTAATTAATGAAATGGTAGCTGTGATTTTGTGTAATCATGAATGGTGCTAGCAAATACAGGGTGTCCCAAAATTCCTTGAACTCCCTGAAATGGACGGTTACTGAGGTCATTCGAAGCAAAATTTTCCTTTTCCAAAATGTCCGCTGCGGGTTTGTTTAGGAATTATTAACGAATAACACGGACCGATCGGAGCGCGACCTAGACGCGTGTTGACAAAGATGGTCCGGTGCGCCAGCTGTTGTCTGGGTCTGTAAGTCCTTGATGCGAGGACTTTCGTCATCGCAGATACGCGGAAACCGTCCGCGTCCGTGTTGATCAATACATCGTGACATATAAGTCATAAAAACACAGTGTAAACAGTACAGTAATTTTCGATATACCGTGATGGTTCGGGACGGCTTTCGTCGTATTTAGGAACTGCTGGCGCGCCGGACCATCTTTGTCTACACGCGTGTAGGTCGCGCTCTGATTGGTCCGTGTTTTTCGTTAGTAACTCCTAAACAAAGTCGCGGCGGACATTTTGGAAATGGAAAATGTCGCTTCAAATGACCTCGGGAACCACCCATTTCAGGAAGTTGAAGGAATTTCGGGACACCCTGTATATACCGGTACACTATTACCTTATTTTATCTGAGAAATCTGCATGAAGCACCTCTTCATTTTTGCACATTATACTTTCCATAAGATCATTAACCGCTTGCCCTACAATAACGTGTCAGACTCGTGATGAAGATTATGAACAGAGTCTAATAACGGTTATTGGAGAGCATGTAAAGGCATACAATACATATAAATTTTCTGTTTTTTTAGGAAATTGCTAACTACAAAAAAGTTCTAATCACTGAAACCGTAAAATAAATCGTAGGGCAAGGGGTTAAATATGTTGGAATAAATGAAATGAAGTAATTGTGGATTATACTGGAGTCTATTAATGTTGATTGACTCCTGCTTCTTGAAATTTGTATGGAAAATGTAGAATGAAAATCCATTGATCACGAACGTTAGAATCTAACTATAACGAAACGACCATAACGAAGATGGTTACTCTAATGAACTCTCAATGGAGTCAATTAGCTTAGACACTTTACATTGTTAGAACATCAAGAAAATTCTTCAGTTAACAATTTCCAACAGCTTGTAGAAAACACTTGAAAACCCGACTACAGTTAATCTGCTCGAATGTCTGGCGCCATGGAACGCTTGAAAATCGAACAGAAGCGTTCCTTCGAGTCTGAACTGAAAAGCGTTCGTTGCTTTGTGACGATGTTCGAATTTAACGGAGGAATGCGTCGAGATTTGAGGGTAGGGAAAAGAATATAGCAAACAGAAAAGTGTACGTTTGCGACGGGAACCCGTTCGCCGCGTAGAAGCCGAGCGATTCCGTTGTTTATTCCCGCTGCAGACGAAATTCCAATTATTCGAGTGTTCGCGAATACGTTCCAAGATAAGAGGAGCAAAGGGACAAATGGACAGATAAAGTGCACGCGTCCCGGCGACGATCGAACGGAATGAAATGAAACGTTCGCAGCTCGAACGCGTCGTCAACGGCGTCGAATAGCTTCTCTCTCCCCCCACCCCCCCCCTCTCTCTCTCTCTCTCTCTCTCTCTCTCGCGGAAGAGAAAGACAGAAATCGATCGGCGAATTACCGATCGATTCAGACTCTCGAAAATCGTCCCCACCGATCTCTTTGCAAACTTACGTGTAGCTTTGATCGATTCTACCTTGAGCAACGATTGAATCGACGAACAGTCGATGCTATCGGTTAGCTAGCCTAACCGAGCTAGCTGGAGAGTGCGATCCGCCGCGCTAAAATCGTCGCAAGAGAAGAAAATAGAATCGAGATACGCCGGTGACCGAGTCTCACGAGTATTAGGTAATAAAAGTGGATACTCCGGCTCCTGGTGAGCGGTTTTTATCGAGCTGCATGCCGGAGATTTCGGCGACGCTCGTAAAACTCCACCCTAAAATCTTATCCCCTCCTCGGGATGTTGGGCTATTCCACGAAATATCTTCAAGTACAACGCATTCCTGAAGTTGCGGGGAGGACGCTCGTAATTTTCTGTACGATAGGGTTCGCCTCGAAATTAGAACAAACTACGGCCCGCCCTTTGTGACCCTACTTGCGTACGGAGAACGAGTCCCGTTCAATGTCTCCTCGGCGAAATGTACTCGGTGTCCTGGTTCTGTCCTCTGAATTATGCATTCGGTGACTTCATTTGCTCGTACGGGGTGTTTCGTAATACACGAACAGAGATTCGCCGAAGAATTTACCGAACACGCATAGAAAAGATATCACTGTGTCAACGTACTACGTTGTGTACAATAAACATTTTCAAGTAGCAAATTCTTCTTTTATTGCAGCCGAAGTTGAACATTATCGATGCTTCGCTTTCTTCATGTGCGCGACCATAATCATTCGTTATTTCATTTATTAGTCTGCTCTATTCAGAATGGAAATCATGTTGCATAATGTAAGTGTGAAATCAACTTTAATGTGCTTCTCGAACTGGAAATGATCAATTTTCTATTCCTGGTGGGGATATAATGTTTCATTCCTCTTTTAGCCAAATTTAACTTCATCTACTTCAAACAAATTAAATAAGTACTGAAATCGATGAGATCTACGTGCAAAAATAACACACATGTACTAATTTCAGTTTTATTTTTATCATAACCGTTACGTCAATAACCGGGTACCAGCTTTCAATTTCTTTTTAAAATTTCATTAATACTTTTGTTGACAAACAGCAAGGTTAATGTAGATTTTTATATGCTTCAGTAGATTTATTTATATTTTAGACATAAAAGTATGAAACTATAAACTGCAACATTGGAGGAACGTTGCTTAAAATCGCGTTTGGCGTTTCTGGGCAAAGTCGTCGATCGCGAAATTGATTTTGGGAGCATGTCGATGTCAGAGTAGACGGCTAACGGTGAATAATCGGTTCGCAATTAATCCGAGGGTGGATTTAGTGAAATTGTCTATTGAGCTGGCAGCGAAATGCCTGTTATTCCTGCCGGTCTTTTTTCCTGAGACGGATACGTCCGCCATGGAGGCGTGTTTAGAGAAAAGAAAAGAGGCGCAAAAGGGAGACCTTTAATCACGTGTCTCCGCTATTGGAGCACGTAGAAATTCAATAACGACGTAAACTCGATCTCGGACGGCCGGGAGGCGGAGGCGGCGTGCACATTCAACAGCCGTTTGCCACGTCACGAATGGAAGCTGAATTGTACGTAGAAATGCCATTGTGACGCCGCATTCAATCGCGCTCAGCAACACAGAAATATCATTAAGACCGCTTTGCACCTTCGCCAATTAAAATGTAAACCAGTTACTCCGAACGGCATCGCTTCGAACGCCGGCAACGCATCAATTAACCACCCTCGATTGCTTCTGATTAGAGGCTACCGATTTGCATAATTGGCCCCAAAGTAATCGTGGTTATTGTCGATTCGTAATTTCAGTTGTCGATCCGCCGACGATGTTCTTGCCTGCACAGTGATTGAAACACTTTGGAGCGAGTTTGTGTGGATCGCGATCCCATCTAGGAGGTTCATATTTATTTGTGCGTTAATTAGAACGGCTCTGCTAGACACGCTGATCACTTTTAATTGAATCTGAAATTGTACGAGTACTCCAATTGCCTGCATTGTTTTCGCGTTGCGAACTTTCGTGAAATCGATATCTACCTATCGGGTTCCTCGGTGCGAAATTAATATCGGTAATATCATCCTTCAATTTCAAACAACATACTCTCGTAAGCATTTATTTATTGGCCTATAGCTTGCGTTCGATTTTCATAAATGTCAAAATCAGGATGAAATTGCGAAGATCGTTTCTTTATTTTGAAAAATAATTCACAAAAGTCATATCGTTCTATTGGATTAAAGTTGTTTGTGTCTTTAGAGGTTGCAAGATTCAATGATTGTGAATCGTTTAAGTAATTATAATTTCTGTGAATCTGTAACAGAGGAATTCCATTCAGCTTGTTTAACTAAATTCCGAACTGTTTAATCTGTTACGGTGAAATTATTTTCAAGAACGATTCGTAAAATGTTGTTTAAAGGACCGTGGTAAAGCGTTTCGGCTTGAATATGAATAATTATTAGGAAGGACGTTCGGAATGTATTTCGAACGCAGAGGCCCGGTTAAAGTTTCAAACGACACAAAAGAATCGCTGAATAATTCGTCGTTTCCCGATTGTGCCGGAGGAAAATAAAATTTTCAACAAACATATACCCGATACTCGACGTGTGCAGCGCATGGCAGCAGAACGACGCTTGTAATGCGGCGATGCTATCACGTATTAATGTGTCATATCAGAATAGCTCGCGTCTACCTTAAATGATGCACGGAGATGTTTAATGCAATATGCATTCCCGCACATTTTCCATTGATCGCGCGTTCAAACAGAGCAAACTGGTCGGCCAATGATAACGCGGCGCTAGTGGCGGTGTAATACAGGCATAAATCACTGCACAATGCGCGGTGTCACTGATCGTTACGTTAATCATATTTCGTTATTTAATAGTAACAACGATCGAAAGTAAATGTTTCTGTTGCACGCGGACACGCGCGCATTCTACGCATCGCATAAAAGCCAATGATGCACCGTGTGCATGGCACGCGGACAATGAAAAATACCAAAATTTATCGATTCACCGGGTTTTGTCTCGCTAGTAACCAAGTAACCAGCTTCATGTAAATGAAACAGAAATTAATATATACGTCCCACAATGTAATACATCAATAGCGTCGAACGAATGCAAATTGTATTACAAATTACGGGAAATTATTGATTGAAAATAAAAATCTACTGTTGGAATTCCAGTTAGATAGGACGTTTAATTCGAGAGCAATGAAGTATTTTTACGGTATTTATTCAATTGATTTCCCTCGTTTTTATTAGTACTATATGTACATCGGGTTTCAAATTGGCGAAAAATATGTGCGCAAAATTGATGGTTGAGAATTATAGTCCATTGATTGCTTGCAATTATTCTCTAGTGGATGGGGAAAAAGTGGAAGACAAATTTTGGTTAAAATAATACGAAAATTTTCAGAACAAAGAGAATGTCTTGTACATTTTGTAAGTCTAATGGGACGATACATATGTTGTCAATAGACTAAAGGAGTGTATGTATTTATGAAAAATATGAATTAGTCAACAGTAGAAGTTATTGTCAACTTATCAAATTTATTAAAGGAGGAAAGACCTTTACGTTCTGTTCCTTGTTCTTGCAATTTAGACACAAGAGTCGCAGTCTAGTTACGAGCTTCCATATTCAAAACCAAACACCTGATCTTACATCAAAGTTTAAATGTTCTTTCCTGAGAGTTCAGGTATCGTAGTCGGAAATTTATAGCAAGGAAGTGCTGTTGAACGCTAATGGGGTTGTCGGATAATTTTTGATAAGACGGCGAAATATATTCGTTTTGAGAGAAATCTCCGAGGATGTGTGCGCTTGGCTAATATCGTCAGATTTGAGGATTTCTAACGGTGGCTGCAGCAATTATTTTTCGTAAATCACGGGCAAACACGAAAATTACGCGCTCGGCGGCGCGGTGCTCTGTCGGTCTAAGAGTTTCGGTTCATTAAACGGCCGACTATTTCTGAATACGTTAGTAGCTTCGTTAATGGGAACCTGTTGGAATTGCCTCGGAACGAGCCGCGGAGCATCGCGTTCGCAATACTTCTCCCGTGGCGTTCTCGCCACGGAGCTCGAATGGCCACGAAGCACGCGTACTTAAGCGCGATTTGACGGTCAAACCTCTGGTTACCTCTGTTTAGCGCAGATCTTGGGTGTACCATACGTACGGTAACGAGGGATTAATTAACGACTCGTGTACTGTACGCGAGAGCCCGATGCGCGTCGACATGTCTGTGTTCACCGAGGCGGAAACCTCAATTCTCTGTCGACCGCTCGCTAGCGTGCTCGTATGCTCGTGCTCGTACTCGTATGCCTGTGCTTGTGTGCGTCGTGCTCGTGCTGGTGCTCGTACTCCCCTAAACCCCTCCGCACCAACCTCGCCAGTTGCGTTACGTTTGTCAAGGAATCGCGCGGAATTCATCCCGCGCGCTGCGTAATCGTGTAACCTTCGATTAGAGGATCTACCCTGCTGCCGCATATCGCGGTAATTATCCCATAAGAGATTAACACGGATGTACTATCGGGGTAGAATCGACCTCGAGCCTGAATTCGCGCGGAATACCACCGCCGAGCCAGATTCAGGCCGTTGATAATTTATCATGTGGATTCAGTCAATGTTTTAACAATGAATTATTGCCAGAAATTACTGGAACGCCCGGATAATTCGAATTCCCGCAATATATTTCTTGCTCGGTGCTGGAACTTTCCGGAAAGTGATTATTGGACTGCTCGGTGGAAGATGACTGTATTATATAACTGGCTCGATTCTGCTGAAGCGAGTGTTGCGACCTAATTATGCTCTTCATCGTGGAGGTTTAATCTCTTGGGGAGAATAATTCGCGGAGAGACGACGTTCTGTTGAATTTTTCGGAAACCACCCCTAATAATAAATCGTTTCTCCGAGCCGTATTGAGCCGGATTCTGGACTAGCAAAATTTTTCTATTACCAAAAAAAATTAGCCTGCATAGACATGCGTCCATATTTACAGCATAGTGTTATGCGATAAATCGAGCCCTAGATGTGGTTAACTCACACACTGATTCCAACTTTCTCATTCTCACAGATTCGCAGAGTGTAGTAAAAGCTTTACAAAAACCTATGTTCAGTTCCCAATGTAACAATCTACTTATAGAAATTAAGGACAAATATCTTAAATTTATATCGAACAGTAGTAATACAAACTTTGTTAAATTTATTTGGATCCCAGCACATATTGGCTTAACAGCAAATGAAAAGGCTGACCTGTTAGCCAAAGAAGCTACAGAATCAGGAATCCTATCGAGCGTCAAAATACCGTTTACCGATTTTTTAAGCGACTTCAGATGTCGAATGAGAATGTCAACGAACGATACAATTAAGAATGAAGCCCTGTACAAAGGTGTATATTTCTTCCAGCACTTCTTTAAAGATGCTAGAATACCTTGGTTTTCGGGTCTCCAATTACCCAGAGATTTTATTACATTCGTCAATAGAAGCCGTGCGAACCACTATAATTTAAATGCTTCCCTGGGAGAGGGAAGACCTTAACCATGTTATTTGGCAATGTCCAGAATATGATTTAGAACGAGGGCATTTGATTGAACTGCTCCTCAATCGATACTATTACCCTCCCTACATTATTAATTTCTTTCTAATCGTGCGAGACATTCGAGCGTCAATTTTTATTTTCAACTTTCTCAAAAAATGTAAGATTCGCATTTAGCGTTTACCGTTTATGTTAATTTAGCTTAGTATAACGATATACACCTCATTGTCAATTGTAAAGTGTTATACTAATGTATGATATATAAAACATACACGGTTTAGGGCATTAATAAATAAATAAATAACTAGCAAAATTTTTAGAAAAAAAATTTGTAGGACTAATATACGTCCACTATTTGCTTCTCGATTCGTTTTGGATCGAAATTGCTGATCAACAAGGTGTTTGAGAACATTTGTGACGTTCATAATTTCTTAAAAGAAGAAGCAAGTTTATTCCCATGTATCCTCCAATTGCTATGTTTTAACAACAATAAACTAGAATTTTATAGGCGTTCTTAGGAAATTAATAACATACATATTTAATGGATTCTGTTCAAAATCTTTATCACGAGTCTGACTCGTTGTTACAGTGCAAGGGGTTAATTTGGGAGCATTTGATCATCTTCCCCCATGTACCCTACACGCTACAACGCAGTCCAATGACACCAGCGTCTCCGCAAACGTCCAATCGCGGAAATTCGAAGATCGTCCACCAGTTTGCGCGAAAAAGTCTAGTCGACTGGTGCGCAGGAATTAATATTCCTCAGAATTCCATTTCCCTCGGGGTCGAAACAAAGTAAAAACGTTGTAATCGGTTCAGCGCGCAATTCCGTCGGTCTCTCTCTCTCCCTGTCTGTGTGTTAAGCTGGATCGCGCTTTCAACTACGTCAAACAATTCCCGTCGACAACGCGCCGGATGGATGGGAGATGTCGTTAACGGCGTTAAACGTTCCACGGTTAATTTTCCCGGACACCGCGACGCATTCGAGCTGGTAATCGGTGTCTTCGTTGACACGGTAAACTATGAAATTCAGTGATGTCGTTAATTAATAACGTCGTTGCTCTTGATCGCTCGCGTAACGTACTCGTTCTCCGCGTGTACGCGACAGGGAACAACGCGAGGCACAGGTGAGAGCGCAGGTGAGCGAAGCGAGCGAGCGAGCGCGTGTTTTCACGCGGAGAACACGCTCGATTAAACCAGCTGGCCAGCGGAAAAGGAAGAGGGTGGGGCACGCAGGACAGAGACGTGTCGCCTCAGCCTCAGGGAAAATATACATATCGAGTGTGTATCGAGGGAAAACTGTTCCTCGACCCGTGTTTCCCCCATCATACCGAGCCGCGATTTCTTTCTCGTCTCGTTTTTCACGTATACGTTCACCTTCACCGCAATCGTTCGCGGAAACCGTTCCACGTAATTGACGCGCGGCCGTGTCATTGGCTGCCGCGTTTCGTTAATTAACGGCGAAACATATTTTTCTACGGCGCTCTTATTTACCGCGCTTCACAGTTGACCGGCGATTGCCTCTTCCCGATCGGCCCCGAGATAGAATGTTTGTTTGTGTCTGTCAAAATGGGACTTTATGATGCTTTCTCACACTGTTGTTGAAATTGTACAAATAGTTTCGCGAGAATGGGTTTAGGAAATGCCAGAATTACCAATCAGAATGCCTCTGATTATTTCTCTTAACTATTGTTGAAATTGTAAAAATGATTTAGGAAACCGTAGAACTATTGAAAGTTTATTAATATTGTGATTGTGAAAATGGTTTCGCGAGGATGATTTTAGTAATTGCTAGAAATACTTGGTTAAAATTCCCTGTCTTGAATTCATTGTTTTTCTTTGGCCAACGTTGTATAATGTTGCAAACGTTAACATAATTTGCTGGAGATTTGCACTTTCTGATGTTTCTCATAGCCACCTTCGAATTCTAGAAAGTAGACTGTAATATTTGAAAGTGTATCGTACTTAATAATCTGATCTTGCGTAATCAATTTGAAAATTTATTCGAAGTCAGTACAATTCACTGACATCGTCACTGACAGGTGAGTATAGTCTTGAGATTATTATGTAGGATGTTTGACTACGTATATTGAATATTGTTGAAAAGTTGATTTTATTAAGTTTATTCGACAATCAAGATGCTGTTGAGCAATATCGATAACGAAATTGGCTATTGCAGAGTGCAAGAGGATTAATAAAGACAGAGGAGAATTTTTAAACCTGGACACATAACCGAGCAGCTTATCAACATAATAATAACAAAGAAACGTCATCGACAAAAACATACATTCACGCTCGAAATTATGATTTCAGGCACGACACATATCAGTTTCCACGGAGCAGTAATTTCCAACGTAATCAGTAATGCGGGTGGTCAGAGTCAGAAACAAATTAGCCAATTATCTCGACAACGGTGCCCAGTCGATTTCACGAATGCAACAGATAGAATCTATCGCATTGGAAGTCTGGTATCCTATCGGAAGCTCCAAGGAACTCGCTCAACCCTCAAAGCAACGTAGCATCGAATTCGTTGGGTAACTTGTCACTCGCGAGAAGAATAAGAGGGCAACGTACCCAGTCATCGGGGATAGAGAAAAAAGAATTGACGGTGGGAAATCAGGTCGCTGCCGGAAACACACGAAACTCCAATCCTGGGCTGCATCTCGCAGCTTCGAGGTGTTCTCATCGAGGGTTGCGCGCTTTTCCTCGCCTTGCCTCGTGCGAATTCGCCAAACAGACGGCCAGCGGAATTACATCTCGCTTCTCCGGGCGGAAAACGGAGAAGAAAAGTGTCAATCTGCAACGGCGACGGAAGCCGGGACAAATATCAAACAGCGGGACGCGTCGGGGGAACGCGGAGGAGAAAATCCGTGACTCTCTGGCCCTGTGTATTTTGTACTTGGAGAGAGAACCAGAAGAAAGAGAGAGAGAGAGAAAGAGAGAGGGAGAGAGCCACCCGTTCTCTCCCCGAGAGCGTGCATGCATGCCTAGATGAACGTAAGGGATGAAAGTGGTCGGTGCGAGTCACCTACTTTCGCATTTCGCTCGTTTGTCAACGGCGGCAGAGGGTGCGACGCGCGTCCCAACGATTCACAGAATAGGGTGGCCGGACTCGATTCGCCTCACCTCGCCTCGCCTCGTCTCGCCTCGCCTCGCCTCGTCGCTCCGGATTTAAAAGCGTTTCGATGTAAACAGCCCTGTTATTCGCGAATTCGGCCACCTAATTCCTTCGATCGGTGTCGCTTGTTCTTGTCTCCCTCCTTTCGAAAGACACTGCAATTCCCGCGGCTTCCTCCGGACGACATTTTTCTGGGATTCGACATGCTGCTTCTCATTTAGCAGAGGCAAACTTTTCCGGAAATATCGCCGCGTGATTCGCCTATCGGCTTTTTTCGACCTCTGAGTATTGAACGAATTTTGTGTACACCCGTGGAGCTCCGTACGTTTACAAATTTTGAAAAATTGGAAAACAGCGAAATGCAGCATTCAGTAGAATTTAATCTCTGACTGGCTAAAACTTTTAAATTGACGTTGATTGGTTAATCCAGTTATACTTATTTCTGGCGAAGAGAGTAATGGGATTACTTAGTTTAAAAGACTTACAAATGTTTAGAATATAAAAATAGTATCGTAAAAGTATATTCAGAGCAATCCACTGAAATTCGAAACGCGACAGGTACGTAACAATTCGTTTTTCACCTGGTGCAGGTATTATGGGACGTACAATCTGTACCGTGGACAGGTACGGGAAAACTATAACGCCAACAATAACTGCAAATAATTACGCGCAAAGCCGATTAACTTCCCTTCTGCCTCATCTACTTTCGACGGATCCTAAGCAGCTTGAAGTCCGCCACGCGACGAAAATTTCGATCTTCCGATTTCTCTCTTTAGCTCACTCTCTCTCTCTCTCTCTCTCTCTCTCTCTCTCTCTCTCTCTCTCTCTCTCTCTCTCTCTGTCGCTCTTGCCGTGTGTCCCTTGAAAGTCTCCCCCGGGGACTGGCCAGCGGGAGGGAACGCGTCTGTTTTAATTCACCCCCCAACCCCCCGATAACAACCTTTCTTACCCCTGGCCGCGTTTCCAGTCCGCTAGAATCGCCGCGCGACCGCTACCAAATCCGCTTACCTCCCTTTTGCTCGCGTAAAGCGGTAACGGAACGAGCAAGCCGAGCTTCTTTCGTCGTCCGAGACTGAAAATCCGGGCGAACTGGTCCGTGTGTGCAACAGGAGAGGACACGGCGTGTCGGTCACGCTAGAAACATCGTCTCCTCGTTTTGTACGAACAGGAAAAGGATCCCGGTTCGTCCGGTACCCATTTTTATCTGTTCCCTTTTTTACTGGCCGTGTGCCGGTATTTATTCCAAGCTCGAAACGCTACAGTACTTGACAACCTCCCGGATTTTAGCAATTTGTTATATTAATTCACACGGCGATTTGAAACGAAAAACATAATTTTTCAAAATTAATGTGCCTCTGTTGTTACTTCATAAGCAAAGATCCTTTTCAAGGGAATTATTATTCTGATAACTTCAATTTAAACACTCTTTCAGTTCGTTTTACTTTTAGTGTCGTGTATTTTAATTTTTATTTTGTATCTTAACACATTACCAACTGGCGAATATTTTAGAATTTTTTAAATTCTATGGTCTGAAATTAAAGACTTTTTAATGGATCCTTCAATTGCAACAACAATTTCAATTGTGAACCAACAAGTCACCCCCAGTAACGTCATGTAATAATTTCACATTTGTGATAATAATGTAAAATAAGATTTTTGAGCTTCATTTTGGTATAGTACAGTTATCGAAAATCCTATTAATAGGCTTCCGGTAAATAAAATGTTAACTTCCATCATGTATTTTAAGTAGAAATATACTTCTCAGATCGGAATATTGTAATGGGAGAACGTATAACATGTATACGTAGCTAGTGATATTTTCTGTTATCTATTATACTTCTTACATTGAAACAGTGAAATCGTTTTCTGATATTGCGAGAGTACATATAGGCATTGAAGCTCAAGAAGTCTAGTACCGAGTATCACATTTCTGACTTCTCAGATCAGAACCACAAAATCACAAAACACTTTCATAAATCATATGTATATTTAACTATTGACATTCTTAAGTGTCTGAAGCTTCAACTTTGAACATAGGAATTCTGAAATTGTTTTTTGAAACTGTGCTTTGAAAGAACATGTCAAATAAAGAATTCTAGTATAGTATTTCTGCCTTCTCAAATAGTGATATTTAAATCATAGAATTACAGAACACTTTCACAGAAAATGCTTTCCTAGCAGATCGTGTAAAAATCTTATGTACACGATACAAAAATGATGTAGCTACTAGCACTCTCAAACGTATAAAGTTCGAATTCTACAGATCGAAACAGTGGAAGCAATTTTGATAGAACATATCGGTAAAAAAAAATTGAGAAACCCTAGTGTAACGTATCACATTCTTGTCTTCTCAGCTAAAAATACTTCTATCCGAAAATCGCAGTGCACTTTCACAGAGAATTTGTTCAATTTCGGTCCACATCATATAAAAATCATGCCTACGTATATCAAGCTCCCAGCATTCTGAAATGTCTGAAGCTTGAACTCAACAGATTGAAACGATGAAACTATTCTCCGCTATTTCGAAGGAGCACGTCCAAATCGAAGTCGAGGAATTCGCGAGAGCTCCTCTCTCTCCGGATAAATCAACGAAGGAGGAAGACGCGCAGAAGGAAGACGCGAAGAAGAAGGGGCTGCTTTCCGACGAAGAGCAGCGGCAGCATCGCTCGGTGAAAAATCCGCCCTCGCTCGCAACTAAGTTCGAAGCATCGCAGTTTAGAAGCGTCGTTCGCCGGGTAATAATACATTTCGCTGGCGCAACGTTTAATCAAGAGCCCACTCCTGCTACCCGGCTCCCCGAGCTGCCTTTGAGGAAACTTTTTCACGCGCGAGGATGAAAAATATTTATTGCGTTCATACGTTCCACCCCCGGTTGCCGGATTCCCCGGCCCTTTATCGTGATACGCGATATTTCGGCGGAGAAACGAGCAACTTGGTTACGTGTAGGGGAGGACAAGTATTTCTTGATGAATGGATGGACTGTGAGCGAGAGAGAGAGAGAGAGAGAAAGAGAGAGCGAGAAAGAGAGAGCGAGAGAGAGAGAGAGAGAGAGAGAGAGAGAGAGAGAGAGAGAGAGAGAGAGAGAGAGAGAGAGAGAGAGAGAGAGAGAGAAAGAGAGCAAGGACGCCCGGATATTTCCATACATTAATCACCGCAGAGGATTGTAAGAACCCTTAGATGGCATTAGATCTAATATTAGACCGAGAGCTATGGTCGAAGAATTTATTAAGGAAACGATTGCCAAAAGTCGCCGCAATCGCGGCCGCGCTACCCATTAATTCTTGGCGAATTGGTATCGATTCGATGGAGGTTCCCTATTCAAAAATTACTCCAATCCTCTCACGCTAGAGAAGTCGACCATTTTCCTCTTCCAGATACTGCACACTGGTCTGCTCTTAATGTTATTGTAGTTTGATATATTCCTTCAAACTTACGAGTTTGCGAAAATACTGTTGACGTAAAGCGTCGAGCTAGAACTTTTCTGTAACTGTGCTCAGGAAACCAATGAAATTTTCTGATTATTCAATCATGAGAACAGATGTTGACGTATTAACGACGTCAGAATTACATATTTAACTCCTCGAGTTACAAACACACTGCTAACGTTTCTTCATTGTTTTAACGATGTAATACGTAATCTAGTTCTCCGTGGAAACTATTCTTACTATTTTAGAAAATCCTCGTCCGCAAAGAATTAATGCAGAACTTAATTTGGAAAACGGAAGACTAAAGTATAAAGTTTTGTGATTTAAACGAACACTTTCGCAGATTTGTCACTGTTTCAGGTTACACATCGACGACGAATGATTGAATGAGCACACCAACGAACGTTTTCATGATTATAAATGCAGAAGAACGATCGATTGTAATTTGGAAGAGTGTGGACACGTCGAAGGAAGCTAAACGATAATCACACGGACGAATCGGGTCGGAACGACAGGGATCACAGCAACGGACACTTTAAAACCGGTTGAAACACTCGGCGATCATTCTATTCACCTGTCAGCCGGAGTTTCCAGGGTTTTTCGCGGAGGGAGGGAGGGGGGAGGGGGCGTTATAATAAAACGTTTCGTTCTCGCATCCCCTGTCTCTCTTCAATTTTCCCTCGGCAGACAAGGCAACACATCGCCCGGGCAGAAGAAGATTCCGAGACGCAGATGCGACGTGTTTCTATTTTCCACTTCTTTCCCGACGATAAAAACGGAAAAAGAAACAGGACTCAGGGGTGAGTGTTATCACCCCGAGAAGCCTCAAGGAAAGATTTTCACGCGGCCAACCGTAAATTTCAGCGTCCGCGCGCGCAGCCAGACGTCCCTGTTTTTGCGCTCGCATGATGTACGAGCGAATTTACCTCTTCCCGCGTGATATATACGTGGAAATACGTCTTCGGCGTCTCCGGTTTCGAGACGATACCCGCTACGCTCCGACCGCGAACGTTCGCGAGCTGAAACCGTGCGTTTGTCCTATTTGAACCGTGATCTTTTCGAGCATCGCGAACGTTTCGGAGTCGTTGGGTCTGGGCACGTTCACTTGGTCGATTGTTATCATCGACGGAGTCACGGAGACTGTAGATTACGTGGAAATACGTCTCGAGCTTCGAGACGGTACTCGCTACGCTCCGACCACGTTTGCAAGCGGAAACCGCGATTTCTCGAACATTTGGTAATCATTCACTCAGGAAAAGTTCACTCGGTAAATTGTTATCATTTGTGGAAACACGGAGGCCAGAAAGTACGTGGAAGTCTTTGGGAGCTCCAGTTTCGAGAAGACACTCGCTACGCTCCGGCAGCGAGCGTTTGCAAGCTGAAACTGTGCGACTATCGACGAGTATCGAAAACATTTGGAGATCATCGAGTCACATTTGGTCATTGAGACCGATATCTGTATGCGATAAAGGAGAACGAGGCGGAAAAAATCGGCCGCGACCCAATTCCCGTATGACAAGCATATCGCGAGCGATTCCGTCGATCGAGGATCGTTCTCGACGTGTACATCGCGTCGACGCGGACTTGGACGTTTTTTTCCGGGCGACGGCAGCGGACTAGGCGGCAGGTAGGGGATTAATTAAAAATCTCATCGAGTGGATTATGTACTTTAATCGAGAAACGATTTTCATCGGGAATAAATTGGAATCGACTGGAGGGTAGAACGGGTTCTTGATGCTGCACCCGACACAGAGGCGGATTGAAACATCCGTCGAGATCAGAGGGAGTACGGGGAGCGAAGAAAGGAGAGGAGGAGAACGAGGATCGACAAAGGAAACTGGGTTAACGTATTTAAAATCGCGATACAAACCGTCGCGTCGCCGGGATAGATGGTTCAGAAAAATAGAGCGCGCGGACGGCTCCGTCGGGAAGCGAGTCTCGGCGACAGAGAGCGAGAGGGAGAGAGAGAGAGAGAGAGAGCTATCATTTCTAACGGTGTGTCGTCGCGTCGTTTGTCCGCGGATCTCGCGAGGAGAAAGTCTTAAAAAAGTGCACTCGGATCGGGCAGCGAGTAGTCCGGGAACGGAGGGAGAATAATAATTATCGAGTGGCGGGCCGCAAGGCGGGAACTTCGAAAGTAACGATCTCGTTATCGTTTCGCTCGGAGAGCCGAAGGACTTAAGATAATAAGTTTGCTTGGGCGGGCGGGGAATGTAATAAGGAACTAGAGTGCGCTCTCCACCGGTGAAAAGGAAATAGTACTCTCCAGCCGGCGTCCTCTGCTGGACCACTCAACTTATTAATTCCATTAATAATTCCTTCGTCCGATTTGACGCACCGACACGATCAGAGTAAAGCAACGCGACCCGGACGGTCTCAGCTGGCGTTGCGACGACGCGACGGGTAGAACCGGAGAAATTCGAGGATCTAGCATCGACCGAGATCTTTCGACGAGGACGAGAGAAACCGTTGGAAGAATGGAGGAGAGAGCGAGTCGCGACGTGACAGGCTCCGAGAAATCCGGTCCATCAGGAGCTCGAGATCCCCGAACTTGCGGGGGACTTTGGGGGCAGCGAAGGCTCGTTGGAACATATCATCTACGCGGAACTTTTCGGTCGCTGCACATTGTCCGGAGAAATAAACGGCGCGAGAGATAAGGGGAAGGCGGGCTGGATCCAGGGAGAGGGTAGCAAGAGATCCACCGAGCCGGGTCACTCCGTCCCTGTCCGACGGATGACGTCCAGAATCAAGCTCCACCCACACACACGCCCGCAGCCAGCACACAAGGTACACCCACACGCACACCGATGATAGCCTGGGGACGTGTGTACGCGCGAATCGCGAGCGTACGAACGTCGATACACCCACACGGTCACACCGATCCACAGAACCTCCTCGGGGACAATCGGAGCGGCGTCCTTGCTCTCCGACGCGCCGCGTCGCGGCGCGATGAGACGCGATGCGATAACGAACGCGTTATATGTTTAACAAAGATTGCTTAATGGAGCCACCGTACCTTCTCGGGTGTGATGAGCGGCGTGATGTACGTGGTGACCGCCGTCGTGTACACTTTTCGATGACTGCCGGGTGCTGCAGGTCACTCAGTACTGCCGCGAGTACCGAGCGCCGTGCGATCAACGCGTTACGGCTCGCCCGCGTCAGCGGAGAAACGGACAGGCGATCGAGGGACCACCCAAGGGTGTCTCCTCGTGCTGTCACGAACAGCTCACGCTTCCTCAGCACACGCGTAACTATAGCCTCCTCGGCAGGTTCCGCGGCTTCCAACGGCAACGGCTAAACGATCACGATGTCGCTCACTTCCTGCCGGTTCTGTTGCGTCGATCCCGCGGATCCGTGGAGCTCGAGGACCGTGCACCGTGCCGGCACCGTACGATCGAAACGACGCTGACAACAAATGAGGGTGTCGAACCGATCACGATTCGCTTCCCTCGCAGCTGAAGCAGCGACGATGATCCTCTCCGGCGAGTCGTAAATCCTCTGTATACCGAACGGCTTACATTCGCGCGCGTAGCACACTGGTAGTCGCGTAATCGTGGTCGCTAAGTGCACACTGAAACTGGAACTCGATCTCTGGCGAGCGTAACACAGGGAGAAGAAACTGCGAACTGGCCGAGTGACACACTGCTCCGCTAGCCACCCGCGAGATAGCTGGCCCAGAGAGAGAAAGGCGTACGTACGAGGAAGAAGATCCTGGGTTCTCGACGGATTCACGCGTGATCCCGTTCACGGATGATGTTTTGTGTATCCTCGCGCAGACGACGAGGGTGAAGAACAATCCTGTATTTCCTCTATCGTCGTCCTAGTCGTCGTCGTCGTTCTGTCACACGTATTTAGGTTCTCGCGTAACCGTTCTCGCAGCGGCGGTCGAGCGCGTCTCGATAGTCGAAACCGTCGTCGGGGTCTAACGAAGAAAGGCGACTGGGGGCGGAACAGAGACAGACAGATTATCCGTGGAGTGCACCGAGAGGCAGGTGGTCGTTGTCGCGCTCCTTGTCGTCGTGCGTCGAGTTCAATGCTGTACGCTGTGATGCCGAGAACGGAATGGGGCGATCGTGGAGGCCCGGGCAGTGGAGCCGTAGCGAGGGGAGGTGGCGGAGCCGCGCGGATCCAACGTGGTGGGGTGTACGACGGGCGAGCGAGGGATAGAAACGAGGGAGGGGCCCCTACCCCCCGTCGACCGGGTGTTTCGCCACCGTTTCTACCCCTCCGAGGCGCGCAGGCGCCCCCGGGGCGCTGCCGTCGCTCGAGGGGGATAGCGCCTCTCGGATTCTAGCCGGAGAGACCCGACGAGCTGGTTCCCGGGAGCGAGCGAGACATACCGAGTGGCTCCGACGGGTGCGGAGGGGCTCGCCGAGGGGGCGAGAGAGGAAGGGAGAGCGAGGGAGGCGACGCTTCTCCTTCTCTCTCGTTTCCTTCCTTCCTTCGCGAGCACCCCAGCATCGACCGACGCTACGCGACGCACACCACGTCGCGCGTCGCGTCGCGTCGCGCCACTCCGGCTCTCTCTGCTTCGCTCGGAGCGCCGATCAGCTCAGCGCAGCGCAGCGCCGTCACACGCAGCGCTGTGAAGCGCTGCGATGTGCTGTGCCGTGCCGTGCCGTGCCGTGCCGTGCCGTGCCACGCCACGCCACGCCGATCCAACGGGAATACTTAATGCCAGCGGAGAACCTGACTGCCTGACTGCTCCTCCTCGCCACGCCACGCTCGCTTGACGGCGGGATAGAGCCGCGCGATGGTAGGGAGAGAGAACGGTCGAGTGGTGAACGTCAGGTGGGAGAGCAACCCGTTCCCCGAGGTAGGGGAACACGACAGGGAGGGAGAAAGGGGAGGAGAAGCCGGATTGTACTCACGAGTCGTGCTGTGCGGTGCTGTGTGCTGTGTGCGCTGGTGCCCGTGGCTCTACCGATGCCGAAACGGTGCATGACTACTTGTTACGCGTTCGCGAGCTAAATTCCTGGCACGACGCGATATTGAATGAAGTGTTTCTTCGCGCGAATCTGGAACCGCTGTCAGCCGTACGTACATACGATACCGTCGAGCCACCGTTTCACCACCCCTCTTCTCAACCCTCTCCTCCATCACCTCGTTCCCCCTATCGTCTCCCATCCCTCGCACGCCACCCTAGGTTCGTCGATGTATAGGAAGCGTCCTCGCGCGACTCGGAGACACGGAACCAGGTGAGATCTTGAAAAATCCAATTCCGCGGAAACGCCGACGAAATCGTTCCTTTGATTCCTCCGAGCTCCCATGGCGTGTATCCGCGCGGCTGTATATTTTTAGGGTCCAGAATATATGTGGGGCAACAAGCCTCCTGATCCCTTGATTTGATGCCCCGCTGACAGCTGCCAGCGAAATCGCCGCGCCGACGCTTGCGCTCGCCCGGAAGTGGCACGGTCTCGCGCCTAAGAAGCCCCTTGGTCCGACCAATATTGACCACCACTACTTCCGACGGATTCTAAAGCTAGCCACTTCGACGGGCCCTCCGTCTGGCCACAGGCCAGCATCCTAGCTTTCGCTCTTTCTCTTTCCAGTTCACTCTCTCTCTTTCTCTCTCGCTCTTGCTCCCTCTCTACTATCTCGCTCTTTGTTTCTCTAACGGGCTGTCTCTCCCTCTCGACTTTCTTTTACGTCCAGCGACTCCGTGTAAACGTATCCTACGTTTAACACGGAAGGAAGGGGCTAACCTAACCTAGAAAGATTTCATTGAGCCACAACGTGACTTGGCCCGCTGCCAATACTATGAACGCTACGCACACCCGCACGCCGATTCCCCGTTCGCTTCCAAAGCACGCGGCCGGGATCCGTGGAAAAGGCTGCTGCCTCCGTGGAAATCAGAATCGCATAATTCGCGCCGTTTGTTTTCCCTCCAGAGCGCGACACGACGTGCGCGGGAAACAATTGACGCGTAAACACTACGTGGACGCCGCGCTACACACATCCCGGGACTTTTTCATTTAAAATGTACCCGCCGATGCGAGAATCGCCATTTAACTCATCCATAAATACCGGGGGAGGCACAATGAATTTAATTGTCGAACACCAGCGATCCGCGCTCTCTCTTTCTTCCAGTCGTTCCACTTTAACGTGCGGGTACGATCTAATCGCCCAGAGTTAATTAAATCTGTGCAGACAACGCAACCCCTCGATTGATCTACACTGTTTAAATGGTGGAAACGAGTTGACGAAATGAGAATGTGATCGAGTCCTAAAATATCCGGCATTGTAGAGAGGATTGTAGATTCTGAGGCTACGCTCCGGTCATGTGATTTTTACTACGGCTTTGATACCGCGAATCCTTTTGTCGTTACTAATTCCCTTGGAAGACAAAGGAGAATTACATCTATTGTACGCGTGCGTTTATTCTGCTGATGAAGTATTTGCACCAGAAAAATTGATTTTCATCTCGATGTACAAGGAGAGAATTGTATTTAGTAGATTGCAGGAATAGAAGTTGGAACTATCCATAACGTCCATAATATGCACGAATTCGAGCATTTGCAGCCAGGAACAAGCAACGCAGGTTTTTGCGTTGAAAATTTCGAGGAGACTATCGTGAGAATTCCGTTTGGCGTTGGAGGGTGCGAGGAATGCGTGTGCGACAGAGAGAGAGAGAGAGAGAGAGAGAGAGAGAGAGAGAGAGAGAGAGAGAGAGAGAGAGAGAGAGAGAGAGAGAGAGAGAGAGAGAGAGATTCGCAGGAAATAGCTTGGCCAATAATTCCTGGCGGATTTGGCTGTCGCATTTGTTGCCGGTAACGGGGCGCACAATTGGTCGCGAAATATTGCGGAATAGGGCCATGGCCCGACCTTATTAGGGACTGTGTCGCTTGTTCTATAACACGGCGACGCCGGCGGTGTTAGCAACAACGGCAACATCAACTTGCCGTTCCGGGATGATAATAGTTACCCTAGAGAGGGAAACCCGGGCGAGGAGCAAGAGGTGGAACGCGCTGGTGTATTCAGCATTTGGCTTACATCCAACGCAAGATGCTGAATGAACTTGGCGGGAAAACCGCAGCAGCGCGTGTTTCCTCCTGTCGTGCGAAAGGCGCATCCACAACTGACAGCAGAGCTACGCTCGACCTTACCCACAGCAACAGAGACAGAGCGGGAGACCGAGAGAGAGAAAGTAATTGGAGACCCGAAGACCCGTCTAATTGCTCGATCAACCGTCTTTCTTAAGTTCGGGGACTCAGCAGATTTCGCGATTCGCTTCCTTAATCCGTCTGTACGCTAATCTCCTATGGAATTGCTCTGTCCCTCAAAACTATTATTTTCTGAATGCTTAGAGGTTCTCCTAGTTTGCTGGATATGTTCATTTCTTTTAAAGAGCTTTATAGTTTTCTGCTTTATTTTTTGGCAAAGTACTCGGTAGTTGATAAAATATTGTAGTGTCACTGAGGAAGTTCTGGTCCAGCTGATTATGATTTTTCTGATGTGTATGTCGAAGTCTAACAAATTGTTAGAGTCAAAATAATGGCCATTTTTAATAAGATACAATTGTCACAGCAATTTGTGTTTCTGGCTAATAATTATACGCGCAGAAACAAGTCGATAAGTAAGGATAGAAAAAGTTTCCGAGAAAAATTATTTTGAACATCCATCGCGTCTGTACCTCACATCAGTACTTATAGTAAGTAGAAACGGTAGGGCATGATCAGACGCGTCAGCTGACTCTTGTGTAATTTTTAAACTCGATCATCTCGGCAACGAAGCGACATACAGAAAATTGTTATTCATTGTTTTCGACTTATTTTTACATATAAAATCACTACTTGGGATCTTATGCCACAATTTCAGAGATACTCTGTGTAATAAAAATGAATTGGTTAAACACGAACCAATGAACATACTTAAAGAATTTAATAATATTCTCACATTATTTTCGTTAGAATAGTTATTATAAGAAATACAGTTCTATGTAATTCCAGTCTTCTGCCATCTAATCCGACAATTTTTACTTTGCATAAGGTTCCTCGGTATAGCATTAATCTTTACTGGCGACGTTTTCGGAAGAACGGTGCTGTTTTGCCGGCTGTAATGTTAGCGAAACGTTGTCAGAAGTTCCCGGGGAGAGAGTGCCAGCCTGGACCAAAGAGCCCGGACAGCGAGAGCTGCAATTTTATTTAGTATCTGGAACACGTGGAGTGTTATCTTTCAAAAGTATTTCTTTGGAGGGACGGTCGGTGCGTAATAACCGAGAACGATGATGAAACTCCACGCGAGTGATTTTTAAATTATTGCAGTCCCAAGTGCAGGAAATGAGGAAAGTTCCCGTCGGCGCGGAACAGCGGGGCGGGCGGTCCGGGCATCTAAAAACACAAATTCTTTCACGAACCGTTTTACGTCACAAGATTAAAGCGGGAACGTGCGGCAATATGTTTCCACGGCCGTGAAGATTAGCGAGCGCGAGAGTATTCCCTCTCTCGGCTGCAAGAATTTAACCGGACGACGTGATCCCGTGGCCGCCGCGCCACGCCGCGCCACGCCGCGCCGCGCCGCGCCGAGCCGCTTCGCGTTGGTTCTACCGTTCCGCAATAGTCATTACTCTAGGGATTGTCAACTGTCAAGGATGACGTGTAATCATGATATTGGAACGTAACTCGGTTATCACGGTGTAGGAGAGGCCCGGCCCTTACCTCCGGGGTTTCAATTGGCCAGAATGCGACACACGAGCGCCGCGGACACGTCAACACAACGCCGGTTTATGCTACGACGACACCATATTCAATGGGGCCGCAGATCTGTCCGACAAACGCTGCTGTTCATTGTAATTTACACATTTATATAAATCTTCTCTGTTACAGTTCCATAAATTTTCAGTTAAGATTTTTCACCGACACCTTTGCAGGATTTGTTAAGAACTGTTGGTTATGGTAGATTGTTAATGATGTATTAGCAATTTATTTACTTTCTTCGGTGAAGTTTTAGAAATATCTGTTAATTTAGGAAGTTACAACGGTGTGTACTTCTTGTATAGTTTCTCCTGGGACTTGGTATTTAGAAGGATTCAACCAACTTCTCACCTTTAACCTTATACAATTAAACTGTCCCTGAGTTGCGTTACTACTAAACGATCGCGAAACGACAATGTCAATTAGATACAAAGATATAATTGAATTTGTTGTATTTAGTAACAAAGATATTTTAATTCGTGAAGTAAAAGGTTGAACGAAATGCTAGAGAAGAACGTTATATATGGTTCCGAATTTATTACTTGGAACATTAACAAGAACATTTATTACTATCGCAAGATTAAAATGGTCACCATCGTCATTTTTATAAAAGATCAGCTAATTAGAGTAACGACTAACATGATTGTCTATAATGAGCTCCTGGTTACGATTTCAATCACACTTTCAACAACACCATCATCAGACGACTTCCCTGAGTTGAAACAGTAACTCGTAGTAAATGTACACTTAAAACACATACAAAATATCATCTCTATAATCTCCAATATATTTTTAGAAAACAAGATCGTCTCCGATCAAATGTTGCTGTTCCAATTAAACTCAACAGAATCTTTCCAGAAAAATTGACAAGACCCAGTCGTTGCTACAAAAGAACTCGAGAAGCTCCAGCATCCGAACTTCAGTGTACAAATGCCAGAATTATTTAAGAAGAAGGACAAATGCCCTATTCCGAGCAAGTATAAACAAATCCACAGCGTGCATCCGACAAAAGCGGAGCCGATCGCTAATTCCAGGGTAAGTTCAGTGAATGGAGGTCGAACAGCAATACTGTGGACTCCTTTGAGCAGAAAGGCTCTCGAGCGTCCGGGGCGGCGAACAAAAGCCGGCGTTTAAACGGCTAAGTTTCGTGCGGAAGCGTTGGAAAAACCGTGCCGCCTGTTTACGTAACGGAATCAATAACAATGTCTCGGCCGTGCGCGGAGAAACATAAATTATAAACGAAAAGAACAGTAGAAAAGTTTCCTGTCCCCCCTGGCTCCGCATCTCCTGCAGCTCTCTGTCTCTCCTTCTCTCTATATTTCTCTCTCTCTCTCTCTCTCTCCCTCTCTCGGTATTTGTCTCGACGACAGTACAAGGGCAGCATGTTTTCGTCGGCGATGAGGAAAACAGTCGGACGGAGTTTCAAATCCCATGCCCCTCCCCCTTGATTCTCCTGCTCCCGCATACGGGATGAACGAGGACGAGAGAGAAGGGGTCTGTACGTCGGAGTTGGAAGAAGGGTGCGATAGTAGAATGAGGAGGAAGAGTAGAAAGCGTAGGAGGAAGAGACGGAGGAAGAAGAAGAAGAAGAAGAGAGGATAGATACTCGATTGGACCAGCCAACTGCAGCGAAACTCTTCGACATCGACCTAGTTCGTCGTTTTCCGCATGACGTTGCTGCGCCAGTCGGGGTTTTTGGTCGCGATTTTCAGGTTCGATACTTATCCCCCAAGATATACGGCTCATCCCGGCCGACTCACCTCTTCCTCCATTTTCCCCGGTGCCTTTCTTGAAACCGCCCTTTAGCATACCCTTCCGCTCCTCTTTCTTCCGTTTCTGTTTCCCAGAACGCGGGGTCTGCACGCGCGCGCCCCCGCACATGCACGCGGACCTTTCTCTTTCTCTCTTTCTCTTTCTCTTCCATTTTCTCTCTGTTTCGCTCTCCGATTCCTCGGCCACGGAATCAAGCTGGAAACGAGGAGCTCGAAACTTCTCTAAAATATTGGATGCGACTCTCCTCGACTTATTTAAGCAGTCCCCGGGTCTCTGTGTGTCTTCTTTAGCCCGTTCCGTTCCGTTCCGTTCCGTTCCGCGGCGCGTCCTCGGCTGTTCGACGTCCTCCATTCCGCGGGGCGCTCATTCACCGACGGGCCTCCCGGTTGTTCACGGGTTGTTTGAAGGCTCCGAGGCCGAGGTTGCCGAGGAGAGGGAGAGGGAGAGAGAGAAAGAGAGAAAGTGAGAGAGAAAATCGGGGCTCTCTGGCTAGCACCGACGCCGTAAGAAAACCGGGCCGGGGAGGCGGGCCGGATCGGCAAATAGCTCGAATCACGCGAGCCGTTGCCTCGTAATTAATAGGGCGCACGAAAACGAGCTACCGCGCCATCAGCCGCTCTCAAGATCCTCGCCCCGTTCCTCCAAGAAGCTTTGCACGCTTTGCGGTACATTGTTCTTTGGCGGAACGCTCGTCGGGATTGGCGTTTGTTTAATGGCGGGGCCGTGCTATCGCCCGTATTCGCTAGTATTTTCGAGACGTTTAATTTCGGCTTCTGATTAAGCAATCCCGCTTTTCGGCTAGAAAACCTACTAACGAACCGGCGCTCCCGATATTTATCCTCGTTTCCCGCAAAATAACAGCTCCGTCTAAGGTGCATCTTGCGTTCCTGTTGCGCGCATAAATCGTTCGGCTAACCCTCAACGCGTTGACTGCCCCCTGAGAATTTTATGTAATTTTTTAATTAGTTACAGAAGAAATGCATTGATATTCGGTGGCACTAATTTTATGACAATCGTTTTTATTGAACTCAATAGTGCCACTCACCCATGACAAGTTAGGTAGTCAATGTGTTAATCAGTCGTGTTTTGGCTGATCCTGGCAGCGAGATGAAAAGAATATAATGACGAAATTTGTTAAAATCTACTATAAGTAACCTTTCAATAATCTGTTGTTGTTAAATAACAATTAAAGAAACAACTTTGTTGTAGAATTACTAGTTGAGAAACAAAGCTAAAGAATTTATCAAGTAGAATATTCTGCACTAGTCAGACATTGATAATGCTTACGTTGGACATATTCCGCTACAATTTGAACGCACTTAAGCTTCTCTAAATACTATTTGGCGACATCCTACTGATATGTTAGGATTATACAGACATTATTATGTCTCTACCGAAGATTTGATTCTCGGACGCCGTTTATGAGAACATTTCCAGAGAACATGTCCAGTACACAAAAGCAAAGATCGCGGCTCCTAAAAAAACAAATCACATTTATTTAGTGCGACACATGTACCTACACGTCCGACCGAGCGGTCGCGTTTCTGAGAAAAACTGAGGCGTGCCCAATTTATCGTTATCATAAATCCGCGTACCGGCACATTTTGCGCCATTCCCGCTGAAATCTCGTATACCGTTCTGGAAAAGTAATGGCCAGCCAACCAGCGTATCCATCCCGGGAAGATTCATTAAGCGATGAAGCCATTTACCGATGAAGGTAAGTGGAACGCGGCGAAATCTGTCACGGAGAATCGCTTTTCACGAGGATTTCGTTGCGCTTCAGCCGGCGCGAAGGAATTTATATCTGGCCGGTATTTTCCAAGTGTTTCTCAGTGAGGACGGAGAACGAGAAAGAGAGAGGGAGAGACAGAAAACGAGAAGAAGAAGTAAAAGAAGAGAACAGAGAAAGGGTGGGTTAGACGGACAGAGGGCGGGCGGGAAGAAAAGAAGCGGAGAACGAGTTGGCTCGGTGCTTGAAGTAAATCAAAGGAAGGAAATGAATTTTTATTGAAGAAAGGGCCTGGCCTCTTCGGAACCGGAGCCAGCTCTTGCTCCGCGGACTAAGTGAAATCTGTGAAAAGTTGCGTGAGAAACAATACGGTGCCAGTCGGCCCTTTTTTACTACCCTCGGCGCCCCCGGAAAACTATCGCGGGGCGGGTAGCACGGGCCGGTACGGATTTCTTGAACTCCCCCGATCCGGCGACTTTTTCACTCTCTGGGGCCCCTTGTTTTTCCGGCCGGATCTTTATGGGGTGATTAATGGTATTAATAAGAGGGTTACCTCCTTTGGTCGGTGCCTTGAGCCACGAGAAAACACGTCGTTCTTTTCATCCCGCGTCGATTTGAATACTCGCGGCTTAATTGCTCCTTCGGGCACTCCCCTCGCCTCGCCTCCCGTCGATCCTGTATTTTCCTTATTTGTCGTTTGCGCTTTAAATCGACCTCGCAGCCACCCACCGGTTCGGCTTTTCTTCTTTGTCGGCTTGAATTCACCCGGAGAAGGTACGTATCAACCGGTACCGCCATCGTTTTCATTCAAACGGGGTTTCGTGCCCCGAGAATTTCTTACGGTTCAAAACGCAGGCCACTTTTGCGGCTGCAATGAAAGGCCCGCCCCCGCTAATGAGACATTAATGTGTCCATGGAAACTGGCAACGGACAATGAAATCATTCCGCCGGTGAACTTTCGCGTAGCGGAACCGGTATCCGGGAATAGCGAGGAAACACGCTTCGAATGAGATTTGCTATTCTATTATTATGTACGCCGTATTGTGCCTTCGCCGCAAATATTAACCACCGTTCGCTAAAAACCCAACAAACCGTGTCTAAAGTATCTCTAATAAATTCGTTTCAATGCGAACAATGCTGCGCCCACTAAATTGAAAAATAAATAAATCAGTGGAATACGCCGCAATGGTCAGACACATCGCTATCCGGCACATTAATCCCTGTATCTACCGCGAAACGAATTTTTCACTGTTGTGCAGACTTTGGAGACGGGCGAATGTTTTTCTTCAATTATTAGGCGACTGGGAACGCTCATTTTAATCAACCGAGATGAATTATACATTTTTTTATGGAATCGGTGCCTGCTTAAACGAGATAAACGTTTAATGAGTTAATATTGTCAGGTAACTTTTTAATAAGGTAGAAGTTTACGTTCTAACATCTCAAATCTTTTCATTTACAACCAATAGAAATGAAAAATCATAGAAATTCATTTATTTCATTGAATTATTAAGTGGAAAAGCAGACGAACAGTCATGAATCGATGCATATTATAACGTACAGAGACAGTGGCTACATTTATCCATATAATTAAGATAATTGGAATGTCCAGGTATTAATTAGTTCACTTACGAATCGATACAGTGTATTGTACATACACTATACGGGTGTATAAAAATTATGTCATGAATACGATGGAAGGATTCAATACCTCCGGATCGGTGAACATCTGTTAAAAAAATGTACCGCAAAATTGACGTTCACCTTTTCTTTCTAGGTCAACAAATTTTTTATCGCAGCGTATACAGTATTCGTCGCACGGAACAAAAGTCTCAAAGGAACTGTGGGTTTCAAGCGAACCGTTCTCTTAAAAACCGACTTTGAAATTTCAAAGCGTCAAATAAAACAAAATTTATTCTATATATTCAATTTATTTTATATGGAAGCAATTAGTTTACGAAACTTCAAAGTCATTTTTTAAGAGAACGGTTCCCTTGATACCCATTGTTAATGTGAGACTTTTGTTCCTTGCGATGAATACTATACGATGCGATAAAAAATTTGTTGACCTTGAAAGAAAGGGTCAAGGTCAATTTTGCGGTACATTTTTTTAACAGATATCCACCGATCCAAAGATATAGAATCCCTCCATGGTATTCGTGACATATAATTTTTATACACCCTGTACACTGTTTGGTAACCGAATGATTGCAGCTGCAGGTAATCTGACAGCTAATGAGGGTTTCCGGAGAAACGAACTTTCCGCGAAAAACTGTTTAACCGTTAGCACTCGGATGGCGACTCTGAGGCGCCATTGAAAATTGCTATGCCATTTTTAAACATATTGTTCAGAATATTATTTTTATTCGTATTTAATAAATTACTAGACATTTACATATTACATGAGATATTATATCAGTTTCATATGCAAAAAATGAAAGAAATTGCATAGAATGAAAATATTCTCGAATGGAACAATCTTTCGTTTTTGACCCTCACCCGGGGTAGTCTGACATTTAGGTAGCTGCACTGACATTTTCTATGCGAACGCTTGGTTGCTGCCTTCTTTCTTCAATTTATCTGGTTTTATATCTTCCACCATGATTCCAAGCTCGAATAAGAGATTAATGAGACGTGCCACGGAAGACCGCCATAACGCAGTTTAGCACTGTAGCTACGTCATTTGTGCTGGCTCTCAGAAGGAAGAGGCAACACGGCACGAATGCGCGCACGCAGGTGTGTGCCCGCAGCATCCTTGCTCCGCGAAACTCCGTAATGACTGTCGCTCGTTTAGATTGGTTTACACGTAATGCGCTCGAGGATGTAATGGTGCGTGCCCGATTAATACGGAACGCTGTATATTACTTCTGAAATTATGACCGCCTTGCGCGCCGAGATCCGAGATTTACCCGGCGAGTCGATTTTCTGGACACGTACAAATAAACTCGGGGCTAGTTGCCGTTTTGTTTTCTCAATTAATCAAAGACACCGGGCTCTTCGCAAATACCGCTCCAGATCTGCTCTTTTGGTGAATCCGTTTTATCTTGGCACTCTGAAGCTGCTATTGATTTTACTTAATTTAATGGAGCTGGCACTTTTAATCCGAACGCGTCAAACGACTCGCCTGGGTCGCTTCAGACCCGTGAGAAATTGTGTTCTTCCTGCGTGCAACTTCTAATTTAAATTCTGTTTGATACGACACGTTTGAAGATTTATTGAAAAACGAAATTATCCTTCGTATATTGATAAAAGTGTAATATACTTGGAATAAAATTAATGGTTTGTATGTCTCGTTCGATCTCATGCAAATATTGTTTCCAATATTTGTTCATCCAGCCGTTTTCATAGGTAAGTTTATAAAAATTAGAATTCTTGTATCGATTGGAAATTCTTGTTAATAAACATCTCCTCTTGTATTTTAAATTTTTTAGTGTAAACTAAGTACACACACACGAAGATCCACAGTTTATTTATGAATAATTTAAAGTCTATAAACTGGTGAACCATTGAATACAAAATATTTGAATCCTTGTTTTATATTCGATATCAAAAATATCTGAACCGATGAATCTTTAAATGTTTGCATATATTTACCCAGAAATGAAACGCCTTGTGTACCGAAATTAAGTAGAATATTATCGTGCACAATATTGTTGTATAATTGTACGCAGAACATATTTGAGCGTGGTTAGTCTATCGGTTGAGATTTATCGCGAGAAACGCGTCTGATACGGAGATTACGAAAGTTTGACGAGCTTAGGCTGCCGCACAGTGACACTTTCCGCAGATTACTCTTTCATTCGCACCCCAATTACGCGGTAAGCACGTATTCAGTTCCTTCGAAATTACAGTACGTCTCTGGCTGCCTCTTATTTGAACGATAATCCGCGTACGCGTTCCCCGTTAATCAACGGGGATTACGCGATTTGCGAAAGTAATTAGCGAAACGTATTTAAAAGATTGGAACGTTCAAAAACGCGCTAGGAATTCTCGCTGGCGCGACGTGTATAACATTTCCCTACTGATAATTAAATGCGAAGCTAGTTAAATGCGATACGGAAATGCTAGGTTACGAAATTTTCTTTTTGTTCGTGTCGGCCGCCCCGATGCGATCAATCATGTTTTTACACGGCCGTCGATAAACCTGTAACATTAGCTACGTTCGATTTCACATTCCATGAAGACATTATTATTACACGTTGCACGAAATTACACTTTCGATACCGCGAACGGGAACGTTCCGTGTCGATCTGAACCTTTCTTCGATGCGAAAACAATAAAAAATGCACTATCATAGGCACAGTGTAAACATAGTGTTCGAACACTGCCTTTTAACGTTGAATTGATTTTTTCGTTTGTGCACGCAAGCATAGTATATAAATTACAGAGTAAAATGTCGATACGATTCTCGACGTAGAGCTATTTCCACTTCAATTTTAATCTCGAATGTATGAATATAAAATAAAATGTATATTATACACCCTTTTCCGTATAATAACGAGTTGATTACTCATTTCTTAAATACAAAGATTTCATATTTCTTTGAAATCAGAATACAATTTGATCGTTACATATATTATCAATAGTTAAGCATTGACGCAAATTTTCTGTTTCTGCTAGAGAACTGCTAACAATAAGAACAAAGATGTTCTAATCATTGTAATCTTGAGAAATATAGAACACAAAATGATGCTGTTTCGCAATACGTATAGTGAACGGCAAATACAACGAAATTCGGTCCCCATTAATCGAAGACACATTAACAGCAGAATCAAATAGGTTTTCGAAGTACATTTCCGGGGAATTAAAATGGTCGAATTTATCCACAACCCTATTTTCCACGTAGCTAGAATTAATCTTGTTTGAGGTTTCGAATGGCCTCGGAGAGACGTAGAAAAATTCGGGCTTCGAGAGCGGGCGAGCGGGGCCTGCGATAAATCCAATTCCAGTTGCTAACAGGAACATGAAAGTCATTCCATTTAATGTAGAATATCAGTTTTATTTTCGCGGCCCCTTAGCCGAGATACTTTCCAGAAAACTTTCGAGGAGGGAGGAAGAGGAAGTCTCGTCTCGGTTCCTCGTGGGTGCCCTCGTCTCCGGTTTTGACGTGCTATGGTCTGAACCTCTCGAAAACCTTTCTGCGCGACACAAAGAGAACAGAGGGGTCAGGGAGAGAGCGAGAGAGAGATAGAGAGTGAGAGAGAGTGAGCGAGAGATAGAAGGGGGACAGCATGATGGGGGATGGGGGATCGGAGACGTAGATGGTGGAAGTAGGGGGTAGGGGGTCTTTTCGTAAGCGTAATGAAACTGCCTAGTAATCTTAGAAGCTGTGTACATCCCGTCTCACCTCGTCGCGGCAGTCAGCCGGGTTAAATGTCTTGAAATGGATATTCCTGCTGGTAGTAGACGGTGGATTCGGATGCGCGCCGGGGACGTGCAGAAGTTACCGTTTCGGATATTACCACGCTCCGCGCTGCTTAAGGCCTCGACGTGAATTTCGTGTCTCACCTAACACCGGCCGCAGCCTCAGGAACTGCGCGCCCGGTATTTCAACCAAGAGAGAGAACAAGAGAGAGAGAGAGAGAGAGGGGGAGAGAGAGCGCGCGCACGGCCGAGTCATTAATGCCGCGCCACGTGAGGGAATTCTGGTCTCCGATGCTCGCCGATTTTCTGTGTTATAATTATCGTCAACCACGCGCGGCACGTTCCCTCGATAGACTATACCGGGTGTCCCGCGAGACTACAGGCTAACTTATACCTCGGCTCATTGTCGACCGAAAACGCCCAGAGATACCACCTATCCATCCTTATTAAGCGATAAACCGTCGTCGAGCACGGCAGCCTCGTGAAACTGATAGCCGACGAGTTTTTGCTGTGCACAGTGCTCTGCTTCGTTGTGAACGCGTATTCGGGAACGTGTATTATGCGAGTCGTTTTCGGATGTGATGACAGCGATGATGAGGGAGATCGATGTCCGTGGTTTGCTGAGATTATGTTTATCCTCTTGATAGAAGTGATTCTAGCTTCTGATCCTCTTATCGGAATTCTTTTGTTGGAGTTGTGTGTACGATGATTCTAGGGGAATCGACTTTGTGGCAATTCGGTTAAACATTTTTCTTGGAGATGTACCGATCAGACTGAGTTAAATAAAAATCTACATCAAATCAAGACCTTGTGTAAAATTGATGGCTATCAAAACGATGGCTATCAAAAAAAGAACGATTCGTTATTTTCTCCTAAAGTGATTTTTTCTATTTATTTAATCTAACGTTTGGTTCTATTCCGCATTAGCGGAGATTCCCTGGAAAGCCTTCACTTACAGTCCACGAAGTGCAACCTACGTCGAAGCAAGACCTTCGGTAAAATTGACTAAAATCAAATTGAAGTTAGGATGAATCGTTATTAATCGAGTTACAGTAGGAAGTGCACTTCTCTCCGAAAGTTTCTGCTATTTTTCCGAAGGTTCTGAAAATCAGCGCGCAGCAATTGTCCCAAGAAGACAGCGAAGCAAGGCGATCGAAGTCGAGGGCGTGGGTGCCGTTCACATTCGGTTGCACCACTTACGTCAGCGTAGATAAGAGCCTCTATTTCCAGGATTAAGGATTTGACTGACGTTGTATTTTTGTCGCGGTATCCCGGTTATCGGCGGTCAGCGTAAGAAGAACAAAATAGAGAGAAAGTTAGAGAAAGAGAGTGAGAGAGAAAGAAAGCAGGCTACAGTTGAAACGACGAGGGTCGCGAGGGTGGGAGAAAGAACAACGGACGGACTACCCCAACGAGACTCGCAAAACATTATTTCCAAGCTGAACGTCACGCGGCCCAGCCGGCAGTTAGATCGATAGATAGAGACGTCGGTCCTCCCGTTTCTCTACGTCGAAGCGCCGTCATGCGAAACTCGAATTCAAATATAGAAATGTCTGGCCCAGTGACATTTCGCAGCCCGTATCAACCCCCGATCGAGGATCGAGGAGAATTCGCCACCGCGGGGTGGCACTCTCTCGCACTCTATCCCCCCTCTCTCTTTCTCTCTATCTCTCTATCTCTCGTCACCGCTATCAAAGGATCCGTCGAACGGTTCGAACCGATTTTATTTTTTTTCCCACCGAATCTCTCGGCGCCGCCTTCGCGCCGACAGATCTCGTAATTAAATGCTCGACTCCCCTTTTTCCGACATCCCTTAATGTCCGAGGATCGACGGCGGGGCGAGAGATACCTTGTTCAATTTCGAATTTCTTTGAACCACTCACCGATCCGATGAACGATAAGACTATCGGGCCGGGTGGACGATGAGCCGTTCTTACCTGCAACAAGCAATAGAAAAGACATTTTAATTAAACTGCTCGGCCAGCTGGTGGCGAGTTTACGCGACCGTGGGGGTGATAAGCTATCTCTACTGGCATCTGGTTTTCTTCGGTGTTTTAAGTTGTTCGTACTGATTTGATATTTTGTGACCGGGTTCTTGGACCTATTATTTTCTCTTAACGTAACGCAGACGTGTCAAGGATTTGTAATAACACATTTTTATTGTCGATGAACAGTGAGAATGGCTCTGTGTACTTCATTTTTCAGATGTTTGTTGGAGCTCTGGTCTAATCAACACGGATCCAGTGGTAACGAGCAACTCTTAATTAACGAGATAGCTTGGCCAACCGTTCGGTCTTCTCTAGACAGCACCATTTCGATGTTTTTATAGAAACCGTCGCATAAATAAGTTGCAATCTGCGGCACTTTCAAGAAGAACGAATTCATTTCGTGTAAATAAAAAATAGAAGTGTCCAAAGTGACTCAAAATGATAATGATATCAGAATGGAACAGTGGGATGAACTTTTTACATTTTTATTTTAAGTAGTTTGGAAGAGGAAATAATCACTAGAATTCCATAAAGATTGCATTTTCAGAAGAGAGATTCATAAACAAGCTGTAGTGTGCGCCACCTTCTAATCGTCGAATTAATTTGCTTTCGATAAAATGTCCAAAGGGACCCAAAAAGATGAAGGAATCAACTTCATACTTATACGAAAGAGCAAATTGCCGGTAGTATTTCACGGAGACTCGCGAGAGCGTGGGATAAACAAGCTGCAGTGCGCGGCACCTTCGAGCTCGTCCAATTTATTACATTTTGATAAAAAGCGCAAGTGTCCGAAGTTTCCGTGCGCAGTTTCGCGTTAGTATCACGACGGATGTTGGGTACCCGGAAAACCGGGGCTCCGTTACGAAGACGGATACACCGGTTTATAGCGAGTCGCGAAGGACCTCGGGATCTTGTGTGCGTGCGTGTGTGGCGCCAGAGTAAAATTTAACCTTGCTACGAATGGCAAGGAACGATCCGACACGTCGCGCGTGACTCAAGAGCGCATCTATATTCGGTGCGACGATGGCAAAAGTGCATCAGCCCGAAGCGAGGCTAGCCAAAGTGTGCTGTAGCCAATCAATCCGCTAAACACACGTATTTATCCGCGCCCGTCGCCCAGACGACGTGGACGTAGTCGTTACGCTCGGAGATAAATTCCCCGGTGTCTGGTTAATCTGATCCGCCGAACCCGACGGTGTTCGACTGGAAAGCTATAGCGCGGGTCATCGTTTAACCCGGCCCGATCCTTGCACTATTATTTTATTACTGGCCTCTTTTCGAACCGGACGTCAGAGCGTATTCTACTGCTATCATTCGCTGTTACGTCCTCTCCGACAGGCTTCCGCCGATCCGGAACTCGAATAGCATGACCGGCTCGTTTTGTACACTTTTCGTATTCTCGACTTATGAAATCGCTATCAAGGAAGATTCATGACGAAGATATCAACGCAACGTATAAATTTTGATAGTATTCCGTGGATTTGATGAATTTGTGACAGGAGTGAATAGATAAAATATAAATCTGGAGTAGACTGCATAGTTCTTCCCATATTAATTATAATGTGACTCAAATTGTTCTGATATTTTTATTTTTCTATGTTTCACCTACCCATTTTTCTTATAAATGCATAAAACCCGCAGTCCAGTTGTGATATTAGAAGAATTTAAGGACATTTTCATATTATCTTTGACGTCAAAATCATTAAAGGAAGGAGAAATATATTTTCATTCAACACCTGTTTTATGAAATTGGCTTAGAACATTTTTATTCGACATTAACATCCTCTGGCTAACAAGGGAACATATTCAGTTGATACACGCCGAATTTGATGAAACTTATGTGAGATATAGTTCTTCGAAAAATATTTGACACGTATTTTTTTTATCGGCAACCATCCATTCTGAGGGGGTGAAAACAGCCCTCGAAGTCAGGGGTCAAAACAACATTTTTTTAGATATCTGGGAAACTGGAAGTCGAAAAAAATTGATTTTTTTTTAAATGTGTATTTTTTAATGGGAAATGTAGTCGCGCAAGAATTTTTTAACAAACTTTTTTTTCTCAAAAAATGTGGTTTTGACCCCTGAATCCGAGGGCTGTTTTCACCCTCTCAGAGTGGATGGTTGTCGATAAAAAAAAATTCGTGTCAAATATTTTTCGAAGAACTATATCTCACATAAATTTCATCAAAATCGTCGTGTATCAACTGAATATGTTCCCGTGTAAGTATTGATTCATTTTTTAACTAAAAGTAAAGTCCCACTATTTTCCCAACAGTATCTTTAAATACTTTCTAAACATCTACCATTTTATGTTTCATATATTTATTCATATTATGAATATACAGAGTGTCACAAAATTATATGTCGCTATTCCCCAAACTATGAATTTTGAAGATGAATTGAATTTCAACATGATTTTTGAAGAGAACGGTTGAGTTGCGACCTATGCATGACCAGTATAACACGATTAAAAAAATAAATTTCGGTTTTTTTTAACCTTGTTTCTCACGTTCAAGGTCAATTTTGCGGGGGGTTCCTTATGCCTTTTTGACTAAATCGGGGATGTAGAATCGCGCTATGGTGTCCGCGACATATCATTTTACGACACCCAGTACAAAGCCCCCAGTCCACTAAGAACAATACATAAACGATAAATAATCGTTTCCGGAAGCTTTCACATCCCATTAGAACCTAAAAGAAAGCGCTCGAATTTGCATCACAGGGTAAATATCATTTTATCAAGTCAATTTTGTAGACTTTTGTAGACTCTTTATGTAAACGCAACGATGATTGTATAAAGTGGTGGTGACTTCGGAAGGGTCGCACAACAATAGAGTTGCGAATTATTCCAGAAAAAAGGTTGGAATTCCCCCTCTCAGCTAACTGCAAAGGGATTACGAAATAAAAATCTCATTATTTTCAGTGAAACGTGTCAAGGCACGCACACACACCGGTGGAGATAGTAATGAGAAATTCTTTAAAAAATATTTCTTCCCGGCGTTGTTTTTAAAGTTATGCAAATCCATGCGAAAACAAGAAACAAAGCCGCCCCTGGCCTGAATTCAACAGCTTATGCATGAACGTCGTTCTCTTAGAAATTAATATGATAATTTTATTTTTAACGTTGGGGAACAAACGAGCGTTCTATAACTACAGAGGGAAACATAAATTTTATACTACAATGAACGTTCATTATCAATTTTGAAAACCCATCTTCGCTCAGAACATCTAAACATTAATGCTATAGCATAGTCTGCACGCTCTTCGGAACGGAAACAATTACTCTCCCTCTAACAGCGCTTCGTGTATACTTCATCCATGAAAGTGGTGCACTTTAATTCGCTCTTTTAAACAATTCTAAGTTAATGTGATTCTACAGAGAACACCAAGTTAGTAATCTGAAAAATGTTATACAATTTATTTCGTGCTTTAAAGAATTCTAAACTAATGTGAACCTAAAGAAAATAACGTACAAGGTTTGTAGTCCTAAAATGTTCTACACTTTTAAGTCGCTCTTATAAAAATGTCTAAATGAATGTGAACCTAAACACGACACTAAGTCATTATTCTTAAAATGATCTCTACATTCGTTTCATCCTTTTAACAAATTCTAAATGAATGTGATTTTAAAAAGGGCATCAAGTCAAAAATCTCAAAATATTCATCAAATATGCAACTATGAGTAAACCGAAACAGGAACCTAAGTCATTATTCTTAAAATGATCTCTACATCCGTTTCATACTTTTAACAAATTCTAAATTAATGTGATTTTAAAAAGGGCATCAAGTTAACAATCTCAAAATATTCAGCAAATATGCAGCTATCAGTAAATTTAAGTACCTAAAATTTCGACCAAATCGCAGAAAATGCAACGGGGCAGCCATGCCGATAATTGAATCATTCGGACGAGTCGTCAGCCCCGGTCCCGACAAATTATTTCAATAAACAAGCCCAGGCTCTGCCGATCAAATGTGCACGTTCCTAAAGACAACCAGAGACGCAGCACGTGTCAGAAGTGTCTAGCGGTCTCCGCGGGGTTTCGATCAAACGATCAACTAATAACCTGCCGAGGCTCTACCTTTCCCGAGAGCCGTGCCAGTACTCCTGACTCTCGGCATTGGGAACGTGCTCGGTTTCAGGATAATCCCAGCTGCATTACCTTGATGAGTTCCGGACTCCATTTTCGAGCCCAAGAAATGTTCAGTGTTCGCCTATCTTGAATATAACCGTCCGCCGCGCGTTTCGGCTGCACACACTCGCACGTGTATGGTTACGCGTGTACGTGCACATTATCCGCGACCATAAAAGCCTGGCAGTCTGGTGCAGGTGTATCGGGTTTTTGTCGCATTTCTTAATAGCCCCCGATATCTCGGGACAAGAAAGAAATTGATCTACGAGGAACTCCAGTTTGTTGGCAAAAACAATTTCGTGTATGAGAGATAGTTAATAAGTTGCTCTAATTTGTTTTGGTGGTACATTTTTGTCGATTGGCGGATACATAGAAGTGCTATTGATGGTGATGTATGGTAAGTTCTAACTCGAATGCATCATTCGATCGTTTTCTACGATGTAGTAATCGTAGAATGTCATACAACAAATAAATCCAATATAAGCCTCACGAATTGTAAAAGTTTCAGTGAAATACTCAATCTTTGTTCGTACATCGAGCAGCTAAAACCGATATCTGGCTTAAAAATCAATGGCGAAGTTGTAGTTTGATATACAGGGTGTCCCAAAATTCCATCCACTCCCTGAAATGGGCGGTTCATGATGTCATTATAAGCGACATTTTCCTTTTCCAAAATGTCCGCTGTGGCTTCGTTTAGAAGTTATTAACGAAAAACACGGACCAATCAGAGCGCGACCTGGCGCGTGTTGGCAAAGATGGTCCGGCGGGCCAGCAGTCGTCTGGGTCTGTAAGTCCTTCATACGAGGACTTTCGTCGTCGCAGATACGCGGAAACCGTCCATGTTGATCCATACATCGTGACGCAGTAGTCATAAAAACAGTGGTATAAATCATACAGTAATTTTCGATATACCGCGATGGGTCGGGATGATTTTCGTTGTATTCGGGATGCGCGGTCAAATACGCGAGGTTCGTCTGTGTTGATATGGAGGTCGTGACGTCAGTCGCCAGATGTTTAACACGATGGGTCTGGACGGCTTTCGTCGTATTTCGGCTCTTCTGGGGTGCCGCACCATCTTTTCCAACACGCGTCTAGGTCGCGCTCTGATTGGTCCGTGTTTTTCCTTAACAACTCTTAAACAAAGACACGGCAGACATTTTGGAAAAGGAAAATGTCGCTTCGAATGACCTCAGGAACCGCCCATTTTACGGAGTTGAAGGAATTTTGGGACATCCTTTATTTGCTAGCACCATTCATGATTACACAAAGTCACAGCTACCATATTTTTTAAACATTTCATTAATTACAGATGATTTCTTTTATCTGATAGGAACAAAATTCGACGAAGAAAAATCACAGCCCTCAAAAAAATGGCTATACATCTTCCATTTCGCAAAGTGGAACATTTTGGTGGTCTTATACTTCGCATCATAAATCAGATCTAGCTGGGACACTCACAATGAACACGTCTATTACCATTTGGAAGCCCGTATATCAGAGTTGCACCAGATTTCGCATTTTTCCGAGCAGATTCGTGGCAAACCGAGAAGAGACGCGAAAAAGAGTATACGTATCTTTTGGCTCGTAAAAGTGTTCCACCACGAATTAAGGAGATCTCCAGCTTCCGTTTCCCGCGTGCTTGTTCAGGCGTACATATACATCAGGGTTGCATCGCGAGACAGGTACGAGATGTCTCGAGGGAGGCGAGTGTTTGGATGCGAAAGACGACAGAGAAAGAGAAACGGTGGAAGGAGGACAACAAGGCCGAGGCTCTGCCGCTCTGACAGAGCTAATTTATCCTATATTGCTACTTAGCGAATCTACTGAGATTTCAGTATCCCGAGGAGCGGGACGAATCGACTTCCGGTCAGGCTACGCCTCTTGGGAATGGAATTTCACGGAAATTACTCTCGGTCCGAACAACACGGTTAATCGATTCGCGAGACAGAGTGCACCATCCGTCGGGAACCTGTAACTTTTGGTTAATCGCACCGATCCAGACAAAATTTTAAGTCTGCGATTGAAAAACAGCAACCGATTCGGTTGGAAATTGTTAGAGACCTGGGAGTTGACTCTAAGAGTTGATCAAACTGCTGATTGAGAGAAACAAGTCGTTACAATTTTACATTAAAAATGTATTCATGATACTGTGTTCATAGTATTAGCAGGTTTAGCGATAGAATTTGCCAGACGCGTGACATTGTGACAGGTGCTAGACGGAGACGAGACGCGTGACGTGACCGGTTCGAGGCGGAAGTGGGGGTAGCTAGGAGATAGTGATCTATTCACAAGGTACAGGAGCTAGATATACATTTATTTCTGGTCTTAATCATTTTAATGAGACGAAAAGAATGCAACAATATTTTGAAATCCTTCGAATATCCACGCTATATCGAATCCAAACTACTTATTTTTGTCATAAATGCAGAAAACTCGCAGTCTAGCGATCGCTATGTCTCCTGACGGCAGGCATAGCACATGCATCTCGGAAAGCACGCGGCTGACCGTAGATGGAGCGCAGGTGGTTCACGTGGAAAGAAACAGAGGGAAAGTCCGCGGGAAAGTTAGTCTACGGTCGAACTTTGATCCTGGAAGACATGGCCGGCGGTCCAGGCTTCTAATCTTCGCGAAAGAGCGGCGAATCCGAAGAGCGAGCGAGCGAGAAGAAGAATCAGTGCGCCGGGGAGAAGAGAGAGAGATAGAGAGGAACGGAGCGGTTAGTCGGCGAGCTCATCTTAGTTGCTCGACTAAATCTCTCTCTAAGCGGGCTAAGCAAGCTCCAGTGGCAATTCGTAACAACTATTAGCGAACCGACATTCATCTCGTTTAACTCGAGTTAGCGCCCAGGACGCGTAAACCAGGTACGGAGGCTGTGTTAGCAAGCCGCGTTGCTTAATGCGCGCGTTGGCAACGGGAATCGCTCCACTAATTTATACGAAGCGATGCGGCCTATTCACACCGGCGACACCATTAATCAATATCGTTCATTAGATCGATACGATGCGCGGACCCCCAAGCCGCCTGCTTAGCCGCGCCGGACAGCCCTTATGGATGCAACCCCCTTTCAACCCCTTTCCTCCCTCTCTCTCTCTCTCTCTCTCTCTCTCTCTCTCTCTCTCTCTCTCTCTCTCTCTCTCTCTCTCTCTCTCTCTCGAGCAAACTGGCTCTCGCGCGCCCCTAAACAGAAATAATTAAACCGTTGTTCCCGCGCCGACGATATTCGACCCAGTTGATCCGATGCCAATGCGATCTTAATCGAGAACGGTTTCGCGCAATCGTAACTGGCACGGGACGGCTGAATTTCTTAGCGGATTGCTCATTACCATCCTATTAAGAATATTGAGTCGCGCTACCGTTCCGGCTCCGGAACGATTTAGACCCGATTTAGAAGACCTCTGAACCACTCCCGTTGAAATAACGCGGGCGCGACCGTTCTTCGTCGTTGTCTTCGGTGTCCTACTTTCGCTTCATTGTAGGGAGCAGCAAAAATCTGGGGATGCTGGGAGAAGTACTAGGCGACTTCTTGGAGAAGTAAATTGTAAGTTTCGCGAGACTTTATTCGAGCAAGCGTGGAAACCGAAACTCCAGCTTCTGTGTCTGACTACTAGTCGCTGGTTCTACTTCTGCGTCTGACTACTAGTCGCTGGTTATACGTCTGCTGAAATGAACAACAACATTGCTATGGAAGTATGGAATGGTAAACAATGTTTGCGAGCGATGATACAATTAGAAGTGTCTATCAACAATGTAATACTTTGAGTCACCTATTGATTAAGAATAAAAGACATCTAGGTTCACCTGTATCTTCGGCTGCATGTATAGGTTTCTAATTTATTTATTTAGAAATTATTGCATTGTGTTTGGGATTGGACGGACGAGGCGCGGCGCCAGATGGATGGGGTGCTCTATTACGCGCGGACAGGGAGGACAGGAGGGAAAACGGATCTCTCTGCCGCAGAGGTACGGGGTAGGCCACCTAGCCACGTGCGGCAAAGGCCAACCTTAACGTAGGATGACGTCATCTTAATTCGCGGATCCTCAAGGCAGCTGGCCGCTGTCTCCCTCTATTCGCTTTCGATCGTCATTGTGCTTGGTTACGCATCGTCTATCTCTCGCGCTCGTCACCGTGCTTGGTACGATTTTACCGTTTAGATATAAACTGCGTATAAACTCTTTAGTTAGAACATCCTTCGTTAAAATTCGTTTCGCGTGCGTGTAGAAATTAAGTGTAGGATTAAGTGATCTAGACATAAGTTTTATTTTGTTCGTGTACATTTTGAATAAAACCACGTTTCGAATGAAACTCTTAATAACAGAAAACCGGATTGTTGCGTGCTCACATAATCTTGAACATTAAAGTTGGTCCTTCGAGCCGGACGTCATCTTACATTAAGGTATGCCTTTGCCGCACGAGGCTAGGTGGCCTACCCTGTACATCTGCGGCAGCGAGATACACATTGAATAGACGGTTATTTCAACTAGACTATCACAGTGAACTTTGAACGTGCAACTCATTTCATTTACTGAAAGATGTTTGTTTGACAAATAAGATACAACAAAATTGGACAGAGAAATACACGAATTAAGTAAGAGATTCCATAAGTCATTCCAGTCAATTTTACTAAAAATCGCACTTCTTTTTTTAATTCTAATTTTTCTTGCTGAAATAAACGATTGAACATTAACAGTGTTTCCAGATTCAAAATTTTCCTGTATTTATAGGATACGAGGAAAGTGCAGTGCGTAATGCAGTGCCTGTTGCGTGCATCGTGATTGCGTCATCGCGTCGACACACGAATAATAATGATTATTGCTCGAAGCAGTCTTTTTGACCATTGGCCACTTCCTTTCTGAAAATATAAAACGATGCCCGTTTTTCACCGGGGGAATAAAGAATAGAAGAGAAGCAGAACGAGGGAGCCAGGGGGCGAGTCGGTGCTGCAAACAGGAAAGCTAATTTCACTCGAAATGCTTCGCATTAGCGGACGAAGTATCAAAGGCCGCTAATATATCGCGGCGCTCGCATTCCGCGGGTACAGATTGTGCACGCCGGACATGTCCGCGACGTATTATGTTATTATCCAAGTCAACGAGCGTGAAACGGTCAAAAGCGGCTGGGGAACACCTGGAGAACCTGCCTCTCGAATCCCGGCGAACCAACGACTGTTCGTCTGTCGGAGGTTACGTGTGTGTGTGTGTGTGTGTGTACGTGCACGGTAGAGGGGGAGAAATAAGCTCGTTAGCGAATGAGTGGGCTCCTCTGCGTTGAACGGACAAACTGGCTAAAGTAAACGAATAAATGTCAAACGACTTTTCACACATTTAGACCTGGGTCGGATACTCCGTTTCTCGCGATAACCGAGCCCTGCAGAAATGGAACCGGGCAGGGATAAACATTATTTTCGTGGAACGTTGTGCCACTGCGGACCCCTCGGACGCAGATTATGAGGTAACGACGAGTGGCTCGCCTCGTTAATCCTGAACATGTTTTTCAATCCGCGAAAGTACCTTTGATTCTACTTTTGCGAGACTCCTTTTCGACGGTTCGCCCGTTACGCTGCTTAACAACAGAGCCACTGCATTTAACCCTTCCACGCTCGGGAAAACACGGTCGCGTTTTGTGAATTAAATTGGGATTGACATTATTTTTCTTGGAAAGACTCTTAACCTGCGTGCAGTGTGTATACATTGTTGATGCTAAATTGACTTATGTATATCGGCGAGAAAAATTAAAAGCAAATCCAACGACCTGCTTTTCAGAATTTGTTTCACTTCTCTTACATGTTGTAATTCTAAAGTATTCCAGATTAGCGAAGAGACTTTAGCTGGCCTCTGAGAATTCATGAGTCGATACATTCTTTATTAGGAGAAAGGAAGATTTATTGTTAAGGAGACGGAGACGTCTGTGTTCGAAGTGGAAGCCTACTTCGGCGAGTGTTTTATCATGTTCTGACCCAGTTTGTCCCGTTTGTTTTCTCGGTTCTGTGCCATGTTTTTTCTCGTTTCTGGAACCCTTTCTTCCCATGCATTGGGGAATCGGGTCTTTCAGATACTTCTAACTTGATTTTGTTTTGTCAGCAACCCTTCAAGCATTGCGTGGAGAAGACACAAGAACTGACGCGTACAAATCGCTTCCTAACCCATTGTTTGCTTAATAAACATTTCGGGACGGAGGAAATCCATTCAGAAGGTGACACTACAAAGTTGTTGTTTATTGACATGAGAACCTACGTATCAGCCAAGAATAGCCATTAAAATAGTTGTCATGTACAAAAATGTTTTTCAATAATCAAGGTGACCTCTGCGTTGTTAATTTTACAACGTCAAAACAAGTGCAAATAATGCCATATGAATGTAACCTTCTTAATACAACTTCAATACCAAAACGCTGAGGAATGTCTGCTAAAGGTTAACATGTCACACGTCGTTGAAATGCACCTCGATAATCTCTGAAAATATCCATCCACTTAAACAAATAAAGGTCACCGGAGTACTCGTGCACTATTACCATTAAAAACGAACACATTCGACTGATTGCGAGCTTGCGAAACAATTTCTCGTCTATGCTCTCGCTGGCGATGATAAAACGACCAACCTGTACAATACAATGTAATTTGTAACATAATTGAAAGAACAGTATCCCGGAGAAAGGAGGCAGGTAATAGAATCACTGCACACTCAGACTCTACTTCATTCTATGCGCGCAGGTTATCTTAAAAACAGCGAAGAAAATGCTGAGAGCGAGTGTAGTTATATTACAAAAGCCATAAACCCTAGTTCGTTGTAACTTGCAGCCTCTGCTAGGCGCGCATCTTGCGGATCTGGGTCACACGAGAGCTCCATCAAATTTATTAACATTGACGTTGTCTCCCGCGTCTTCTCGTGCATAGTCGTATATGTATATGCAAGGTAAAATCACAGCGAATGTAAATCCGTTTTATTACTATGGCAGCTAATTCTCCCGGCAATTCCTGATGCAACCTCGACGACATGACAGTCGGCAAGATCGACGCTAAGGAAGCATGAGAATACACTTTAATTAACGTCACCGTTAGAAAAAAGAAATATTCAGTAGCAATGAAAGGACCCTGGAATCTCCGGCGGCTAATTGCGGTCAGCTGGAACCCCGGAGCACATATATTTTTTACGTGGACGTGGTTGCGACAGATCCTTGCCGCCGACAAACGACCTACTAATAAAGATTTGCGAAAGATCCCGGCCCGTTAAGCCACGATACAAGAAAACTCTAAGTGGCTCGGGCCTGTTATCACAACGGTGCTAGATAACGTCGACCCGCTGATTAAATGGCGCAAGGATACGTCGCCGGCATTATCGCCCTAAAACTACGACGTTCCGCACAGATTTCGCCGATTTACGAGGTCCTGCGTGGTTCGCTATACACGTATTGTGCTTATTTTATCTCATTAGATATTCTGACAGACCTCCCAGCGAATCAGAATAAGAGGTCTGACGGCTTGCGAATCTGTGAAAAAAATCGTACACTAAATAATTTCGTTATTTTAACGTTGTAAATCGTAGAAAAAATGATAAAAAATCCAGAAATTTCAAGTAATTCTGCAATTTGTGTTGTTCGTTAATCGATTTGTGGCGTGGTTTAATATAATATGAACTACGATAAGGAACTTCTTCTTTTTGCTTTCTATTAAATGTTCCCCAAAAATTTCAGTTAAAACAGCAAAAACGTTACAAGAATTTATGAACATCATAGGAATGATGTCAACTTGTTGAAATGATTAGGAGTTGAAATTAATGTTTATTTAATTCCTGGTTGTTGCAATGGATGTACTAGATTTTTATTTTGTCTAGTGGTCACTAAAAAATACGTAGAAAATAATGAAAAGAGAATTTAGACACAACAGAGTACTGTTTTCAACTTACTAAAATTAGCAGGGGAAGAAATTTTGTTTTTTAGGCTCCTGTTTTTTTTATAATTGATGCACAGAACTTTTATTCTTTACAAAGATCCAGTGATCGCTGGACCAATAAACTTTGAGAAGTAAATCAGAAATTTGCTAGGGACGTCTCTCGCATTATTCCCGCGAAATCGCAAACGGTTAGAAAATATCCGCGCGGCCGATACAGCCATAGTACCGGTGCGCCTCAAACATCCTCCGTCGTTCCAACTTTCCGGTTCAGGAGGCGGAAGCCGAACTCCATCCAAGTGCTTGTAATTGGTCGGTATTTTCCACCCCCGCGCGGCACCATACACCCGGTGGCCCAATTTAATATAACTTATGCATATTCAATAGTTTCCCCGCGGCGTCGTCGTCGTCGTCGTCGTCGTAGTCGTCGTCGTCGTCGTCGGAACTGGAAGGGGTTATGCACTCCGGTCGAGAGGGAACGGGAGGGTCGAGGGATGCACCACCGGAAGGACAAAAGCTGGCCGTGCTCAGCAATTTCCTCCGCCTCCGCGGAAAGTTCGCCGCCTCGCGAAGTTTCGAGGGAAGCCGTGTAGATGACGATTGTGCCGCGATTTACCGCGATCTGTCGCGACGCAGACTTCCCGGCGAACTTGCCAGACCCGGCAGACGTGCACTCTCTACGCGTCACGTGGAACGCATCCGTCGGGTGCATCGGGCCCTGTGCATCGCGAGAACCGCAGCAGATCACCGGTGAATCGTCAAAACTGAATTAACGTTGCCCGACCAACCGGGGAATTGCTATGCGATACGGCGACCGAATAGCAATGGAGCAAAGGACGAAACAAGATTGCGGATGGTTGTATTTCTTTCTTGAAGAATAGTGTGGACAAATGTACAATAATGTCTCATTGTATGTGAAAGGGATGTGAATGAAACTTGTGAGAAATTTGTTTCCGCTTCCATGGTCAGGGCTAGGTGTGTAACCTTGGATAGGCACAAGAGCTTGATCATCGTAACTTGAATGGGTGAGACTATAGTCATACATTGACAACACGTTTTTGTGGTCACTTATTTTTTTAGGGAACATTAAAATTTAAAACGAGACGCGACATTCATGAGATTCATTATATTTACGATTCAGTAGAACCTCGATTATCCAAATAGATTATACCTGAATTCACCATTGTTCAAAGCATGATTTATTGTATGTATAAATTCTCATCTTATACACTACGTACAGTCTTTCTGATCAGTTCGGATAGTTGATGTTCTACCGTATTTGGTACCATTTCGATCAGAACAATGTCACGAACAGGATGTTGGTAAAAGTTTAAAAAGAAAATCATAAAAAGCAAAATGGTTTTGTCACTGTTTTTTGTTTTCAACCTATTAGTCAATTCTTCAAGGGGACCACTTAAAGGGCTGCGGAACTTCTTCTCCGAGCCACACGGTCCCCACCATCAATCAATCCGTTCCCCCACTACTTAACTACCGACGATGTGAAATCGATTATCCGTAAACAGATAGAAACAAAAATCGCACATTTCAGGTGGTCCGGCTGTGTCATACAGTAGGGGTCATCGCTTCCTACGTTAGCGGAATAAGGAAGTGAGAGAACGAGCGAAATGTGGCTTGGGGCCATCAGTTGAAATCGCCTTGCTGAAGGTATACGTATTTGAGAATAGTTAAGCTGTTAAGCTATTTAATAATAGCGATATCCAAGTCTGAGCAATTGGTTTACTCCGTTACTTGATCTAACGGGGACGTAGTTATAAATAATTATGTTGATTCTCTGTCCGAATGGAAATGTTCCGATTGTTGGTAGGAAATGATCTAATCGACACTCTGATTGATTGAAAGAGACATGAGTGAACTGTACTAAATAAACTTCGCCTTAATGTGGTTTGTACTGGTTGCTGGATGAAATTGTTCTTCGATTGTACTAATTTATTTAAAGTTTAGACAGTGGTCGATGTGCACGGTTTTAACGATGAACTTTTAAGCGAATATATTCAATGTACGACGTTTGGGTAAGATCTGTACACAGCTTTCCAATTTTTATTTTATCGATCTAGTTTAATTTTACGGTGTTCTGGGGGTTGCTGGGTTAGCAACTCTGATCATAGAATATTAAACTTGGATATAAGTACACCCTTTTCAAACGAGAAGAAGGACACATATTTAATTGCCTGCAGCTATTTAAGAGGGTCATCCCATGTGGCAGGTCCAAAAAATATTTTGCACAAATTGCTTCTATAACATTTCTAGAATATACAGGTAAAAGGATATTTCGATATTTGAAGTCGTTCGACTGTTATAAACTTAGAACGGAGCAGCTGTTTGCCTCATTACGAGTAAAGTATTAATAAATAACCAGTGAAATATCAATCAGCTGAACATTAATTTGTGCTGGAAGAAAGTGTATTCGAATCAACGTGCACTTCGGAGCATCGAGCCAAGTCAATTTGTCAACACATAGCAGACTAAATATTTTCTTTGTGTAAATCGTACTGGAATCTTTAAACGCGTTTTTCTCAAAACTGTATTTTTCATATTGGCAACCATGATAACTCAAGAGCTATTGAACAGATTTCGCTGAAATTTTTATGGTATAGTCAGCACATCTACAGTTCTCGCCCGTACCAAAATATTTCTGATATCTGCCATAGTTTTTTTTAAGCTGGAAAAGTTGAAAAAATGACGAAACATGGAACTTAACTTTTAAAACCGTGCCAAAAATTCAATTTTCAATATTTTTATATTATTTTGGTACCTCCGATAGCCGCAGGTTTAAAAATTAAAATGCCGTTCGATTTTTTGATTTTAGATGATCGAAACTACCGAAATCATGGTCGCCATCAACCTACTATTTTTGCACATGCGTGCCTTCCGAACGGTGTAAAGTCGATTCAACTCGTTATTTTGGTTTGAAAAAATTCTGAGAAACTGTATAAATGTCAATCAATGTGTGGTAGAAATTTCAAGAATGTATGTTTTAAGGGTCGATAAAAAAAGCAAAAAAAAATAGCTGTCACATGGGATGACCCCCTTAAGACACTGTTGCACAGATAATTGCATCTAGCCTGATAACCAATTTCTATGAATTTTATGGTAATTCACAAGTGAGTAAAGCTGCTCCAGTATTAAATCTGTTCGATCGACGACTCAATTTTCATTGCAAGACTAAAACACAGTATAACGAACTGATACCCCGGAGTTCGTGGGAAATGGGTCATGTTTGGCAATAATCTGCAGAATATATGTGCTCCGAGCGATTCGTATATCTACGATGTTGACAGTTTGAAAATAATTTGTGTTTGTGATATTAATTGTTTGAAAGGCAGTTATGCTTTGCGTATGTGAGGGCGCGCATGCTCGAATGCAAGAGACTATTTATGTTTCTATTGATTTTCCTGCGTTATCGCTGTCAATAAAATGTCGATAAGATGATGCCCAACTGCTCAAAGACACTATTTTACGACTGTTCGACTGTGTTGGAAATTTCAAGGTCCCAATAACCGCTGCAGCTGATCTGCTTCGGGTCACGAGACGCGCGAGAAAAACAGAGAGCTGAAAACAGGAAAAGGCACCGCCGAGGACCTAAGCCTCAACTTTCCTGCCACCAGTCTCGGACGAAAATCAGCGGCTTCCAGGGGGTGAAGCGACGGGGCGCAGGAATAATATTCTCCTGGATACGGAAATCGGAGCTAGAGTCCGCGCGAGATGGCGGCAAGACGAGAGGCGTTCAGTAACTTTTCCCTTTATCCGCTCATCCCGACGTCGTCTGCCGGGACCCGACAATGAATGGATGTCAAAAACGCAGCAATTAATTCAGCCCCTGTGGGGAACAAAGGCGTAAGAATACCGTCGGTTGTCGTGGTACTCGAGAGAAGTTCTTCCTCGTCTAGGGACTTCGCGAGGCATCGCGGGAGAGCCAAAAGGAGAGACCGCGGGAAAGAAGAACGGAGATAACTGGCAGTGAGGTAGCAACGGGCGGGATGGCACAATGGTTGGATCATCCAACTTTACTTTGCTTATTGTAATTCAATTTCACGGGGCGACTGTCTGCTTCTCTGTTCGCCTATGTCTCCATCCCTTCCTCCCCCTCTCTTTCTCTCTTGCTCTCTTCTTAGCCGACGACAGTGTCGTCCTCGTTGCTCCCGTTGCCAAATCTCTGCCCCTCTTTTTCGGGTCTGTATAATTTCGCGCACAGCCCCATCGACCGAAAATCCAAAGGGGTGGACTTGACAACTGTTTAACATCTTCGCTTACAATTCCGATTTCGCGGTGGCCTGCGATCCCAGCAGACCCGTGAAATTATTCGGCAGGGGGTCGGCCCGCGTGTATCCGGGGAATCCTCTTTGCAGCGTGCCGGGATTGCAACTTCCCGATACTTGGCACGCTTCTCCGCGGAAAGCAGAGCCGAAGCTGAAGCTTTTTTACTAGCACCGGGCCGAGGGAAAACATTCGTCCGGGAAGTTTGCCGGTTACGGAATCCGGTAAGTCGACCGGGTCTTGCCGATGCCGATAGAGCCGTCAGCTCGTTGTCGCTCCCCTTTTCTCGTTCCATCCCCCGGTCCTCGTGACCTAATTGCTCCCGACCTTCGATCGCGAACTGCTCTCGCCCGTTCGCCGATGCTACTGAAAATAGAGAGGAGAAAGTGACGACGGGAGAGAGCGAGCGAGTCGTTTACCCGAGGGGAGGAACGTTCCCGCCGCGACGCGAACGTTTACAGGTAAACAGCCCGGTAACAGCCCGAGCGGTGAAGGATAAGGAGGCTGCATTCGAAAGCAATATCTTGCACCAAATTGTGCGCGACACGGGCCGTCCCTTCTCCCTCGGAGCCCGGCAAGCCAACTGGGCTTCGTCTGGATAGCTTCACTGCGATGCCACGGCAAATACGTGAATGTTGACTCAGCCAGCTATCAGACCCGCCACGGGCGCGCCTTATTCGAGCTGACTAAACATGCCAACTTAGATTGCCATAACACTGCGCGATGTATGTGTCGCGGGAATCTTCCGCATCCGACGTCTGTCTGTCGTTTCGAGATTCTGCCTCCTTGGATGTCTCTAATTACTCCGTTTTTAACAAATCGTCTCCGATCTTATTCTTTAAACAACGGTGATTGTCTTGAATTACAGTATAGTAATGTTTAGCTGTGAGAGGGGATACTCGACTGCAAAGGGTTAATACTATTCATTGAAACAGTGTTTCATAAGTAGACTGCGGATCTTATGCATTCATGAGAAGAATGAGTAAACGAAATTTAAAAGGTAGGGGTAGGGATTAGAGGACTTTAAGAGCATTGATCATTCTGAATTCATTGGAATGATTGCAGAGGAGAGGATATTTCTATTTGGCTCCCCTTTCTTGGAATTGATGTAGACAATTTTGCCCGAAGATCCGTATCTACATACATATTTTCGAAATCGTGGTATAAAACGACCGGGTGGTGATTCGACATGCAGAAACAAGTCGGAAATAAAGAATAACATTTTTTCCTGTGACACGTTCTTTTCGAAAAAATCGAGTTTGAAAATACGTCTGACGCGTCTGACTTATCACGACCGTTTCTACTTACTGCGAGCAGAGTGCGCATTTTTCGAAAATGGAGCCCCGATCGGAAAAATGTTATACTTTCTTACCGACTTGTTTTTGAATGTAAAATCATCACCCGAGAGATTCTACCAAAATTTCGGAAACACTCTGCTCAATAATCAATTTATTGGCCTGTTCTAGCGTATTGGTCGGAACGTTGACCCATCACGTTGTCCACCATAACTTGCCCCGAAGCGAACGGGAGGATGATCGGCGAGCGAAAAGGAAGGCTTTACGTGTAAGGACCTGGATCGGGCTGTATCAGTAGGAAAGGGCTTGGGCTTGCCGGTGAAATGCACAGATTGGTTCCCGATGTTGATTGAAGTGTAACGCAGATAACTCGAATCGTGGGCAGCGAAGCGCGGCATGCACTTGCACGGATAGAGAGATTAGCAAAGGGCGTAATGGAGTTCCGGGCAACTCAAAAACGATCACGCTTCGTTGGAGCATCCGTCACGCGGATGTCTGACGGATCTTCGGCTGGTCACGTGCTCCCGTAATTCCCGATATAACGTCGTACGTGATTCGTATCTGCTCCACGGCACCAGTCCTGGTGTCTTTGTTTACATAATGCGGCCCGTTCCTGGAGACCAGCCAACTGTGTCCGTCCACGATAATCGTCGCGTTGAATTTAGTCAAAACGCCGCCGTCGCTCTGTTCTCGATAAGAACACCGGTGGATACGAGGGGATGAATCAACGTCAGGACGAAGTGGGACGTGCCCGTTCTAAAATCCAATGACACGGCAAGAATCGCTCGGCGCGGCGTTTAGGCGTCTCGGACCCCCGGCCCGGGCTATTAAAGGCTTTCTTTTCTGATTTAAGCCGATGGGAGCGGCGCTTTTAGGTAACGCTTCCTTATCCAATAGACGCGATTTATACCCGGAAGCCAGATAAAAATCGCCCCCTACGAATAAGTTTAGATTATACGACGACCGACTATCTTCCAAACCGGAAGACATCGCCCACGTAGCTGTTTAACTACCTCTGGCTGCGATTATTTAGGTTAACAGTGACAGCAAGCTGGAAATATGGTTCCTGCCGAAACTTTGACGAATCGCATAAATTCTGGATTCCTTGAATAGTGTCATTTAAACTAGGTTACTTCGTGTAGAATATTTTTTAAAAGCGATTCACAGTGAATCGCGAAAACTTATATATACCTCTGACATGTTTTGAATATTTGAGGCAAAGAAATTCTTTAATTGTTATTTTGGGTAGTAATTCATTCGTTACATGAAATTAGGCGGCCCCTCGAAGAAATGATGATTCCCCATGGGAATGATGCCAAACAAAAATTTCATTATAACATCCAGCCAACTTGGTGATAAATTTTGTTAACACTAAACCTACCAAGCACGAAACATATAAAAGTGAAACACCTTATAGCAGTGAGAATTTACTTGAAATTTGTACGGTTTTCATTATAATATGTGGTTAAATGAAGAAGTCAATTCAGTAATTTCCTATGAAAGCGTATTTATAATTTCAATAACCATGAAATAGAAAACCGGTCATTTGACGTTAAGAACGAAAGATGATCGTTTCTCCGGTTAGAAATGCTCGCGGAATTGGTTCAGATTTTAGGTAAACGACGTAGCTGTGAATGTTTGAGCGAAGGGTAAGGTCGGTTCCTTCGCCGGCGACGACTGCAGACCATAATAAGTCCCATGGGCAACGATCGACTATGAAACGGGGGCCGAGATACCAGAGGGCGTACGTGTGACCGATGCGCCCGGTTATGATCGGCAGAGGGTGACTGTAACTACGCGATATAAGGTGTCGTACGGGCAGTCGTAAAACCGTTGGACACCGGAGGAACGTAGCACGCTTTATTATCTGGTTTACTACTTTAATATAATAAAACTCGAGCCGCGGTGACTGACGCGTCGACCGTGGAAATCCCAGCTTTATCGGTTCGCCTTAGCCCCTCGGAATCGTTCAGCCCCTTATCCTCCTGCCGGTTGCAAAACGGGGGAAGAATCCAAGTCCGCGACAGTTCGCTACTTCGTTCCCGTTTTATTCTCTTTATCGTCCGATTATTTCGCGATCATTCGATCCAGAGAGAGAGCCGCGTTGCCGGTTTTCTTCCAAAGGAATGAAGATGATTTTCAGTCCCGCGGATTTTGACTCTGACGCGAGGACAGAGGTGTCCGGGAAACGCATCTGACGTTTCACACGGGCTGCTCTTGCCGTGCGAGTCCACGCGAAATCCCAGACAGTTAATTGCGGTCTCCCGCAGACAAAATGCGTCCCGGCTTCTGTAGCCGACACTGCGGAGCAAACGGATGTCGCCTCGTCGCCTACCAACGCTCCACGGAACGTTCGCCCGATTAAATTACACGCTGGTTTCTTCGGGGATGGCGTTTTTCTTTCCGCTTGCCCCTGGTCGATTGTTTTCGCCGGGAACGGATGCGGAAATTGGTGAAGTTCGAAGGGATTCGGTTTCTCGGTAGGATGAAGCCTTGCTTTCTTTGGGAACTTATGCTGGAGGTACGCTACTGGTCAAAAGTACCAGACCAAGTCCTTCTATAGTGCACAAACAAGGTAAGTCTAGATTTCTTCGATTAGTTTATTCTTGCACCAAACCAGCAATATATGGAAATGTTTGAAATTTCAACCCGTACGATTTTAATAGAAAAATGAACTTGCACGGTTTGTTTACCAAGGTGTTCATATATTCTATAATAATTCTATAATAATGAAATTCGTGCGCCAAATAACTCTTTCTTCAATTATCATGAAGTCTACATTCATACTCTTGGCAAGTTAATAGAATGGGATAGAATAGAATGCAATTTGTCTTCAACGTTGTTAGGCTTAGAAAGAGAAACTTGCTTCTTAACAGACAGTATAGGTATCTATACCATTTTATGAATTAGGAACTATGAAGACAGTTATACAAATTTTGTAGGGGTACTGATGTGAGGAGAAATTCTTAGTAGATTGAGAAAGCCATATGTCAGACAATGACTACATGACTCTCTATCCTATCATGGCAAGTCAGACTTGTAACGAATTCAATGAATGTCAAAATTCAATTTCTCTGTCATCTTTCTCTAGAAAATTATGAACAATGAAGAAGTTCTAATCATTGTACAGAAAATGGCAGTGTGAGAGGCTAATGTTCTAAATACATTGAATCAGATACAATAAAAATTGTATTTAACCTAACAACATCGCTTTGCCTTAACCAGGTTCAACTGCAGTATGAGAATGCGTCAGCGATGTTCCACGATTTTTCTAGATAACGTTTTGAAGAATGAATTGATTAGAATGATGAAAGCATCGCTTAGCATACCGAGCTTGCTTAAAACTTCCTCAAGATCCTCGATACCATAAAGCACACCTTTATTAATCCCAAGACCAGTGTCAACGAGATGAATGGAACATTTAAACGTCGTCGATGTGCGGAAGCCGACAAACACGCTGACAAGAAGCAGTGAAAAGGGGCGCTACACCGAGGGGAAGGAAGCATATTCGAATCCCCGTGCAAATAACCCACATCGCATCTGTTTTCATTGATAAAGAGCCTTTGGAAGTTTCTGGCCGGTGGCGTAGTTCCCCAAGTATTATTTCATACGGCGCTCGCCAGCCACTTCTCCCATACAAAGAATCTCATTACGATTCGTCAGACGCGTGTCTGCTTGGGAATGAGACAGAGGCGAACGCGTTCCAGGGCAAACAAACCCTCGAAATCCGCGGGTGAACATTCGCGCTCGTGCGAGAAAACGTGGGAGGAGAAGGAAGAGGGAAGAGGAAGAAGTAGAAGAAGAAGAAGAAGAAGTAGTAGTAGGAGAAGGAGGAGGAGGAGGAAGAGAATTTTCTTTCGCCGCAGTCGTCGGTTCCCCAGCGTTATTTCTCCGTTCGTTCTTTCGGAGGCTGCCGAGTGTATATTTCCTTCGGTTATTACATGCACATTCTATTACCCGGTGCAGCCCGGCGGCTTGCACTGGGAAACCCGGTCGTAGGCCGTGCCTACGCCATATTACCCGGAACGCGCATGCAACTTCTTCGCTCTTTCGATCCGGCACGCCTAACCCGCGCTACCACCACCCCCTTGCACCAACCCCCCTGTTACCCGTTTCCGTATCGGTCTGAAACCGAAACTCTTGGAAATTGGTAGCCCGAAAGCACCTCTGTCTACGTAGCCCGCAGGGAAATACAGGGCCCCGCTCAATTAATGCCTCGGAATCGGAATCTTACTTTGTACATTTGTGCCCGGAGTGCCAGCCGTCCCGCCAGCCAGCAGGAAATCAAGAATAAATTCGTAATGCAGACCCGCTCCTCGGGACAAGAAATCGAGAGTGTGTTGTTTCCTACGCGACACTGTCGACGACGACGATCTCCTCTCTCTCTCTCTCTCTCTCTCTCGCTCTCTCTTCTCCACCCACGGTAACGCGTATTTCTAATGTATAAGAAGGTAATGACATTCGCAGGACGCCACGAGTCAATCGGGAATTGCCACAGACTACCACCGCCTGCTTTCCGAAGATCTCTGCGAGTTCAATGGACAGCCGCCTCCGCCGCCGCCGTCGGTATCTGCTCACGCAGATATGCATGGACTGCGTCGAGCGCGTAAATCCTACGGGGCCCGCCGGCAAAATGAAGACGCCGGATCGGAATAATGGAGACGACGCGATCGAATACGACGACGCCCACGGAAAATTGCCTTTTAAAATATTTCCGGGATTGGCAGCGGCTCGCGCTATGGCTTCGAACATTTCTGAAACTGTTGTGTGGGATACTCTTTCAGTGGAGACGGTATAGCCGAATGGAAAATTTTTGGTTCCGGATAAGCAAGCTGTGAGCACTTGTTGATGAGTTGCGAGGCTTGCTGCTTTTAATTGGCTTCTTACTATTTACATTGCTTTGGATATGATAGTTGGGACGATGTCTCTTTCGGTCTCTGTTTCCTTTATTTCTTTCTTCTATTCTTTTTCTAGACTACATGAAGGAGCATGGCGCATTTGATGATTCGTGAGACCAGTTCCTTTTAAATGGATTCTTAACTATTTGGATTTATGTCGCTGTGAACATATTCTTTGCGACGAAGTCTCTTTCGTTCTCTGTTTCCTTTATTTCCTTCTTCTTCTTTCTCTAGACTACATGAAGGAGCAGTGCACATTTTATGATTTTTGAGACCATTTCCTTTTAAATGGATTCTTAACTATTTGGATTTATATAGCTGTGCATATGTTCTTTGCGACGATGTCTCTTTGGTTCCCTGTTTCCTTCATTTTCTTTTTCTCTTCCCTTCATCTATTCTTTCCCTAGACTAGATGACTAGATTAAATTGATCTCGTTTGCCTGCATCTTGATCTGATCAATTCTGTCATAAATGCCACCGGTTCGTCAACAGTGGAAAAAGGTGAGCAAAGCGATGGACAACCGAGTCCACATGTTCTGTTGTGGCAGCAGGTATAACACGTATTGGCGCCGCACCCGCGTAGCGATCAATTATGAAGCACCATCTGCGTGCGGTGAGGCTTTTCACACACAACAGCACACTAGAAACAAACTGCGATAAAAGAAGTGTGACGACCGGATGCGTTCTAAAGAGCCTAGCGCTGCTATAGGAATAGCGTCTAAGGACAGTGAGGAAGAGGGTCGCAGCTTTTCCTGGTCTGGGTAGGTGGCGAGTTAATTGACCTCGGCCGGTTACGACTGTTGGGTCATCGAGCTCGCGATGATAGATCGTGGTCGCCAAGGCCAGCGCGCGTTAATCTCGCCTAGGATCGTAGCTCGTGCGTCAAGATAACGATCGAGGAACGACGTCCACTCGATTACCGACACGACGGTCCGACAAATAGAACCGGCTGATTAGCGATACGGAACGTTGATTGTGCCCTCGTTCGACTCGTGTAAAAATGTATAAGCTCGTTCGCCTCGGCCCGGCGCGGTCTCTCTCCCTTCCCAACCATTCATTCGGCGACTTAAATTCTCTCTCCCCCGGTGGAAGTCTCGCGCTTTCTTTTCTTTTCTCAGAAACAATGAAGCTCCCAATCGCATTTGCGATTCCCCAGCTTCGCGGCGCTAGTCGTGCCCACCCCCCTTCTTCTTCTTCTCTCTACCTTTTTCATCTTTCTCGCTCTCCAGTTGGAACAGAGCTTTCTTTCTCTTTTTCTCATTCTCCGGCTCGTTTCTACCCCACGATCCGGCGTTCCTACCTGGGAAAACGGCTCGCTCGCCGAAGCCTTTTACATTTTTATAAAGCAGCTTAATTCGTTGCCGGGCGAGATGGCGTGGCCGACGCACAGACCGAAACTGAAACGGGAACGGGGAGCCGCGGCGAACGAAACGAAATAGAACAGGATGGCAATTACTGGGCGGCGTGCTTGGGAACCGGGAATCTATGTACCGCCGCGAAATTTTGACGAGCAATCGATCATTTTTTCATATTCGGACGCCCGTGTTTCATCGATACCCGACCGCGTTGTTTTATTCATGTATTTGACTTGCAAATTATAGATTGGCTGCCCATAAATCAACGATTCCTTCTTACCGCGCCGCCATTTTTTCCTTGCAGCTACGCTACTTCGATATCTTACACCGTTTCCGGAAAGTCTTCAACATTTTCGAAAATTTTCGTTTCATGTTGACTCATGCAAATTCCAAACACTTTCGCGAACAGTGTGAAAAATGTTATTTCAGTTCGATCGTCTTCTTTCATTCTCAACGAAACAATTTATAAATTCGTGACTTTACTTTTGTATCGTATTGCCTTTTCATCGTTCTATAAAATTTCTTCCCGAATAGTTACGCGATTTAATTTTTACAAATAGCAGAAATGTTTCGACATGGATCAATCGATGCAACCACAGGGGACAAAAGAAATCATCCAAGCACAAACGCTGTAAAAAGCCACCAAACATCCTTGTCGTCCCTTTTGCTTGTACAGTCATAAGTTGCAATGCAAGACGGACAAAATCAACATCGTGGTTCACGCTAGACAATTGACGGAACGCACACACTAAATCGGACAATTTCACCGCATACACACTCAGTTTTTCTATTGCAGCTTTTGACAGCACAAAAAACAAGGAGACGAGGATGTTTCGAGCGTTGTCCAAATTACGGTTGCCGCTGGTTCATGGACAATTTCGCTGTAGTTCGTTTTGTTAAAAGGTCAGTGTTTTGACCGTGCTAGTCCAAGGTTCTTAAGATGTTACAAGTACAAGTTGAGGGTTCAAATAGTACTAATTCAAGGTTCTTAAGATGTTGTACGTCCGAATGTTCTAAGAGTACTGAATCAAGGTTTTTACGATGCAATACGTCCGAATGTTCTTGCTGTACTAATTCAAGGTTCTTGAGTTGTTATACGTCCGAATGTTCTACTAGTACTGGTCCTAGTTTTCCTGCAAATCCCTACCATGGCTAGGGAAGAGATCATTTCCCTGGTAGGGATAAACAGGGGACGAATCACCAATTCGGGGCGTAATCCCAAAATTGTGCAACGCCTACTGACTCTGAGATTACATTTTCTCACGAAAGTTTCGTAATACGCTGCACAAAGATCCTTTGTTCAAGGACCTTCCCCGAAACTGGTGTCGCCTTTCCGCTGAGTGTGGGTCTGCGATGCGTCAATCGTCATTGAGTGGAGTACGGCTGGTCCGTTTTCCCGATTCGAAACAAGACACTTCACTTTCAGCCGTACACAAGTCCGTAACTAATTCTAATGGTTAAGCATGCCAATAAACAATTCAAAAATGACAGTGTTCCACTCGATCGCAGCACAGACCCAGACTCGATGTCTAAACAATTCTAGACAGAGGAGATGACGGCAAGTTCCGAATGCATACAGGGTGTCCCAAAAGTACTTCAACTCCGGGAAATGGGAGGTTCCTGAGGTCATTTCAAGCGCCATTTTCCTTTTGCAAAATGTTGTCCGCTGCTTTGTTTAGGAGTTATTAACGAAAAACACGGACCAATCACAGCGCGAGCTCGACGCTCGTTGTCATGTTCAGCCAACCGCCTGCCGGCTCGCCGCGCTGAACGTGCCAGCGAACGTCTAGCTCGCGCTCTGATTGGTCCGTGTTTTTTGTTAATTACTCCCAAACGAAGCCTCGGACAACATTTTGCAAAAGGAAAATGGCGCTTGAAATGACCACAGGAACCTCCCATTTCTCGGAGTTGAAGTACTTTTGGGACACCCTGTATTCACCCGGCCGCAAGTAATGATACAGAAGTGCAGAACCAAAAAGATCCGCCGACATCTGTGTGCGTCTCCAGACAGTCTGACGACACGCGGCTAACAATGTACAAACTTATTTCATCGGCATACACGGCGTGCAAAAAGTTGCAGTGTCGCGGTCGCGTAAATAGAAAGAGCGAGTAGACAAGGGCTCGCTGTTATCGTCGGCGGAAAATTCGGAAAACGCGAGTTCTCTCCAGGAAAAGCTAAAGGCGGAAGGCTCGACGACGGGACGGCATTCATCGGGGCGAGGCGCGAATGTGGGAATGATAAATCGCGGCCAGTTAGGTACGTTAGCTACATACGGCGCGGCGGCGCAAGGAGAGAATTATTATTGGAGAATTTATTTCTCAGTCGAGAAATTATTGCCGCCATTATGCCGGCGAGCGAACACGTGTTTTAACTGGCCCCCCTCCCAAGTTAGGCGGCCGTCCGTGCGAAGCCGAACGAGCTGCCGCCACGCTCCTCGGACATAATGGTCATTCCTTGGAAGCCTCGTTGCCGGTCCCCTGTTTCACGCGTAGCCCGCAAACGCGTCCGCCCCGGAATGAATCGGCCGTTTGGGAACGCCGACAAATATTTTCTAATCTTGTCGCCGGAAACTCGACCGTCGACGACGTTAAGTATCGGTGAGTAACGTCGCTCGATAATTTGTCACGCGACGTAAGTCACACCGGTGCGGTGACCACGCGCCGAGTTGCTCGTTGCTCTCCATCGGGGTACACTGGTTTTTCATTTTTAACACTGGAACTACCGAGCCCGTCAAATTTTCTTTCACAATTCGTGAAGTTGTAGAGATATTTTCTTGAGAAAATACTTCTTTACTCGAGTACATGTTGCCATAAAAATCCTATGAAATCTGAATAAATTGATTGTTCACAAAAATTTTTAGAAAACCTTCATCATATACCGCGTCATTGAACAAAACAAAATTTTTCAGATTCATGAGTTTTTTGTTATTTTTTTATGGTGCTAAACACCCTACCAATCCTAATTTACGAACACCCTATTTGTGACATTTATGCGCGTTGCGTATGGATCAATTTTGATTGAATTGTTTACATGTGAAACATGAATCCGGTTAATGGAGAATTCGAGGAAAATCCAGATGATTGAAATTCCAAATAATTGTGGTTCTGTTAAATCGTCAACAGAACATGCTCCGAATCGTGTTGTGTTTGGGGCTGATTTAAAGCAGAAAAATATCACAAATATCTTGTATTTAATCAATGGCCGAACTTCATGTGAATTTGTAGATTTGAAAGTGAATAAATTTTTTAACTAGAACGCACCGAACTGTTCCTTTTGGCAAGTTCGGCAGATTAAGAGACGTCGCGTGTACAAGCATCCGCAATCTATTTGTAGGTGGAAGATGGATCGAGACTCGCATTAATCTGGAATAATGAGCTTGCTTCGTGGACGCGTGTCATGTACGGTGAAGAAAATCCGTGTTCGAGCGATAAGACAGAAATATAATATTCGGAATTGGATCGGTGAGACTCGGCTATGAATTTGATTATCGGGAAACGGGTGTATTTGCGCACCTTCGCTCCCAATCCCTTTTCGCTGCTTGCCCCGACTAATCAGTAATTAGAATCTGTGGATATATATATGTATATATATGTGTATATATATATCTATATACATGTACGTGCGTCTATCCCTCCGTGGCAGTCCTTCCGGCAACGCGTGTGCGAGGCTCGCCTCTCCCCGTAGACCCTCTTCTAGACTGCTGATTAATATTAACCACGTTAGTCGCGCTGTTGTGATTAATATGACGTATCGATCGACGTTATCTAAGTGAATAATTAATTCGAGATTGTACATGCAGTCAGCACGCGTGTATAGTCGTTACGCAAGGGGGCACGTTTCCGTATCGTCTTGAATACACGTGTGTGTCTGGCTTGACACACAGAGCGACTCGGATTTGGCGTCGCAGCAATTTCACCGTAATTATTATAGCGTCGGCATGCGACGCATGCATGCATCAAGTTCCATTGTTGTCGCCGAGGATATGTAGGTTGAAAACTGTTCGCTTGTTCGGCGCTTGATAAATGAGAATAAAGAAAATTCATCGCTTCCTGCTACCCTATCGCTTAATGGGCTCGCGGAAAAATTTACTATCCCCCTTTACCCATAACTCAACTCCTCGATCGATCTTATGGTAATTAAAAATACCATGTACAGATTATGAATCAACTCAACCGATTTTCTCGGTTTTATCGGGTTGGTTGTACATGCGTGAATGACTAGTAGCTGAGATTGTTGATACAGTTGAGAATTGTTTCGAGAAGCACAAAGTAATCGTTGAAGAAGATGATTACAGGTAGCGCAGTGTTATCGATGCGATCTATGCACGAGCGCATTCTTTTCAAGTGCACGCCACAGGTATTTCCTTGAACCATAATAAAATACGAGACTATCGCCCTTTCCGATCTGCGCACATCAGCGGATATTTACACGAACCGTCCAGATTAATTATTTATGGTATCAATTGGTCGTTATCTGATCATCTTCCTCCCACGATCCGTGCGGAACGAGCACTTTTACCTGGCGAGCTGGTTTTCCACGAAATCCTATGTTTTATTTCAGATTAGAACGCTCTAATAGTTTCTTTAAATTGCAATAGAATTCCATTTTATTCTTATTGATGTTAAAGTAAAAGGCATTCGATAACCATGAATTTAGATGAAGAAGCCCGAACCAGCGTAGCCACGAAAGAGTTCGAAAATAAAGGGACAGATCTCAGATGTCCAGATAGTGAAGTTGCTAATTTTTTTGAGACTGCGAGCACGATAAATTGGAAAAGAATGCACACGTGGACGACGTCGAATTCTGGACGCAGGGACGAGGTTGGCAGCGTATCGAAGAGTAGATTTCAAGCTTAATCGAAAACGCGTGACCGTCAAAGTGTGTGTATCCGACGGTGCTTCAGAGGGGCCTCTGGCTCGTCGGTACGACGCGGCGTGGCGCGGCGTTGCGCGGCGTGGCGGCGTCTGTTCTTGGGGGTAGTCGGTATGGTTCGGCAGTCGCGGTTTTTGAAAGCCCTTTGCACAAAACAGACGCGAGGTTGCACACGAGACTGAGGTATCCGCAACCGACAGCGCAGTAGAGACTGCGGTTACCAGACCGCAAGCTACTACCACCTACGCGAGAAATACAGGAGGGGCGTGAGGCGGTCGAGGCACCGGTGATGCTGTAAACCCTCTAACGAGCTTACTTCCCCGTAATATCTGGGCGTTTTAGTTTAACCCGGAGCGTCAAAGATAAATTCGTTTGCGATTAATTCACCCGTCCCGTCCCGTCCCGTCCCGTACCGTACCCCGACGCGGCGCGGCACGGTATGGCGTATCGTGGCGTGGCCTGGCATGGCATGGCGTGGCATGGCGTGGCATGGCGCAAGGAATTTCCCCTGCTAGACGAACGAACAACGACACTTTACCGGCTGCGTGATCGGCGCCGAACGAGAAACGCCCTACGATCGAGAGCAATCTAATTTCAAAGAAGTTCCGTAACACTGACGCGACGTCTGACGAGAAAGTCGAAATCGGTTCGAGGAAATTCTTCAAAAAGAGAAGCTGATACAAGCAACCTTTTTTTAGGATCGTCATACTTCAAGTACACCAAAAAAGACGGTCAAATATTGTCCCTCAATAACGTGGTATTTCAGTTGTACGATTTTCAAAGTTTTTTGTTAACAATTTTTAGAGTAATTATCTGACGCATTCGACTTGTGAACAATTAAGATGAGTGAATTCTAAGCTGTGCTCTGAACCATTTAACACGTTGAGTGCCAGGTCAATGCCCATAAAGGTCACACAAAATCAAAACACCTTATTTAAGAATACAAGAGTGGAAAAGATAAAGTTTATCATAACAATAATTTTTGTAGTGTTCTTCCACCTTGTAAATCATAATACAATTTGGTTTACTTAATAGATTGTAGTAAAAACTGATTTTCAAGTTAAAGATAACTTCCCTATAAAATCGGGAAGTTAAAAATAATTGTGTCGATTATATGTGAACGATACGTATTTTTAGAAGTGATCATGGATCTCCAGAACAGTGTGGATATTTTCGAATCATAATGTACATACACAGCAATAGGTCGTATTATAAAATTGCATTTTTCAGAAAGATCGTTTATCTCAAATAATGGCAAAGGTAAAATTTGAGTGTTTTCATTGCGTCTTATAGGACGAAACGTATGTAAGAGGACACACGTCCTTGTTTCTGAGGCTGTCACCGTAAACACTTCTATTTACAGATGCAGGCCGATTACGGCAGCGTACAAAGATCGCTTTAATTTAACAGCGCATGGTTCGCAAATAAGTCGAACATCATCGGCGGCTTGAATGTTATACGAGCCCGTCCATAGACCGGCGCGGCGGCTCTTTTTAACAGAGAGAGAGAGAGAGAGAGAGAGGGAGAGGGAGAGGGAGAGGGAGAGAGAGAGAGAGAGAGAGAGAGAGAGAGAGAGAGAGAGAGAGAGAGAGAGAGAGAGATGACAGGAATAAAGCACCCGGATACCAAGCTTTAATTGAACAGGGGCGATCGATCGGTCCGGTGGCAGTGTTCTTCGTATCCAGATCAGACCGCGTGCATATTTTAACTAAATTATATAGTGGCAACATGTGCAGGGAACTGGATTTAACGTCGCGCCATTAAAAGTGTGCTGTGCAACCAGAACCCGGGCCAGAGAGCCTGTGTGTGCGCGCAAACCCCGTGGCACGTGAAGCGTCAAGAAATTTCGTGGCTGCCATACCGAAAGAGAAAGAGAGAGAGAGAGATGGAGATAGAGATGGAGAGAGAGAGGGAGAGAGCGTTATCATTCCGGAGCTCTCGAAAATGCAAGAGAGCGTTTAACGTTATCTAGGGACCCTTAGGGAATCGGTAATATTTCCCAACGCAGATTTAGATTTCCATTTCGATTTCGGGTCCGAGGTGGAGAAAAAAAAACGTGTCCCTCGACCCCGCGGAAATTCATCGGCAACGGATAAACGGAAATCCTCGACTTGGGCAATGCGGGGGTGTGAGAAATATTCCCGGCGATGTCTCCGCAGGCTCCCGGGGCCCCCCTTTCCTTGCGACTCGTTTCGGCCTGGTACCGTTGTATTCGCATGCGATGGGAAATTGGCCGTAGAATATTTACGAGGTGGTCTCACCTTCGCCAGGGTTCGAACATCGTCGCACACACCGACGGCCGTCGCGTCGTCGGCGTGTTAGACGGCCCAGCCAGCCAGCCAGCCAGGCACCTTTTGTGACCGTCGTCGACGCCCCTGACGTCGTCGTCGAGAGACGCGCCCGTGGTCCAGGTGTGAAAGTGTGTATGCGTGTGTCTCGCAGCCAGATTCGAGATTCTATACGACCACTACGGGAATGCACGAAGATAGCGGCCGAACAAAAGAAGGACTCTCCTCTTTTACACATCCAGAGGCGCGGGGTACGCCCACACACGAGCGTCGTTTGCTGTAGCAAAGGGGAAAAGTGGCTCGCTCAAGGCAGGGGATGAAACGCGAGGGTGAAGAGGACGGCGAAGAACTGAAGTTGCCGGGCAAGGAACGCAATCGAGTGGGATTAAACCTTCTCGATTGCTTCCAACTTCACGCGAGCTCTTTCTCACTGTCCTTCTCTCTCTCTCTCACTCTCTAGTTCTCTTTCAGTCTCTCTCTCTCTCTCTCTCTCTCTCTCTCTCTCTCTGCTCTTCATCGTACAACCCTCTCTCTGTCTACGTTCCTCTCTTCCAGACACTCCACCCTGCTCCCACCTCTAACTCCCACGTCTGTCTCTCTCTCTCTCACTCTCTCTCGCTCTCTCTCTTGCTTCCCCATTGCGGTGAAAAGACGTTTGATGGTATGGCGGGTAGGTGAGGGGCCGAGTCAATTCGAGTCGATTCTATCCTCCAAGCTCCCCGGGTTAATTGGACATTTTTTATTGTCAATTTGTGATTGAGATCGCGACAGCCTTTGTCGCGCAATCCGACGGAAAGAGAGGACCCGAAATGCCGGCTTTGTCGGCAGGCTCGCATTAAGACACCCTTTGTCCCTTATCAGCCGGCCAGAGTGCAGTACGGTTTTCGCTTGAAAGTCCGGTTTTCCTTCGATCACCGGAAAGTTACGCTTCTGGACTCTACGAAGTCTACTGAACGACCACAGTTGCGCGATTTTCGTTCTTTTGCTTGATAGCAGCTTGCTTATTCGTGGTTTGCCACACAGTTTCGACCAAAATGGTTCGTTATTCCTGTTGGTACTTTTCTATTCCTCATCTGTTGTGATTTTTTTGATTTAATAAATAGAGATGCGCTGACACTTTCTTGGAACACGTACATTCAAATTGACATAGTAATTGTAATGAAACAGTATTCGAGAGTAACATTGTTTTAGAAAGTGTACCTCATACACGCTTTTCGAAAATTACTGTACGGATTAGCCTCGGATAATACTTCAGCGAATATTGTTTCATAGTTTACTTCAACCATGCACGTTGTATTCATACTATCATATTGCACTTAAATACATCATGTTCAGTATAATCAAACGTTGTGCAGCATTCAGAAACGAGAAATGAGTGAATTTTTATGTGCATGGTTGCAAAAGCACACGTTTTCTTGTACTTAAAAAGTCAGTATCAGTCAGAGTCGCACATTTCTATGCAAAATAAAAAATGTCCAACTTTATTGCAAGGACCAGCAGCTGAATGGCAATATATTTCTCTTGAAATATTTCCAATAAGTCGAAAATAGAATAATATTGTTAAATTCTTCTAATGACCCTCCAGTTTTCAATTTCGTGTATTCATTTTTGTTATAAATGCGTAAAATCCACAGTCCAATGATTCCAATAGTTTCCCCTGAATCGAATATGTCGCTGCTGTTTAAAATCACGTTGCTGAAAAAAGAGACAGTAGACATTTTTCTGGACTCCATTTCCTTGCTGCGCACAGAGCGTCGAGATGCCAGCGATACGTCGCGCGTCGCCGAGGAAGATCCGGCGAAGTTTAGCTTTCTGGGATCGGTGAAACAGGCCGAACGAAAAGCGGCAAAGGGGAAAGTAAGACTGAAGAGCGACAGGATAAAGCCGTCGAGCGCGAGAGAAACGAGTTTCCGCTTTGCTACTTTCGTCAGTGCATCGCAAACACACCGGTGTATACGAAAGAAAGATAGCGCGATGAAAAGGCGCGGAACGCCGGCGGCTTGGCGCGGCGCGGCGGGGCGGGCTGTGCGAGAGGGTGTGCTCTCTCGGTGGCTCGCTCTCTTGCTTCACAGGGCTAAATCGCGGACTTTTTTTTACATGCTTACACGGAGAAAGCCCTGAAATATTAAGCGTGCAATTACCAGACCCATTCACCGTGATGCAACGCTGAGACACGCGTCGGTAACGCACAGAGCGCAAAAGAGAAGCACGCGACGCGAAGGAGAAAGGAGCGAGTCTCGTTCGGAGGGGGTGGGGGATGAGGAGAAGGAGGTGGAGGAGGAGGAGGAGGGCTGGAAGTCGACGAAAGAACAGAGAATCACCGAGGCACACGCACACACTCCGTTCCGTTTCGCTTCTTCTGCGCTCTCCCCTTCTTCTCTCCTCTCTTCTCTTTCTTTTTCGCTCTCTGTACACGTCGATTCAATGTGATGATAAAAAGCGCGCTAGGCGAAAAATGAAAAGCTTTTCGCGACCGCTGGGCTCGGATGAGGCGCGCGAGCGAGACGGGACCTGTGTGCCGTGCCACATTGTTCCGAGCTTTGTCCCGAGATGCACCGGGCGTCCATCCTGCGCCCCGCTGTCGTTAAGTCGTCGTTAAAACCCGACGCTGTTAAGTGTATTAGATCCGAGACAGCCCCGGGGCAAGTAAAGCGAGAGCGGCGGCTTTTTCAAACGGGTATTTATTAAATTCGATAATATACTACTACGGGGCCGACGCGACGAGCCGCGTCGAGTCGCGAGGATTTACGGCCGACGACAATATAATCGCAGCGACGACGAGCGAACGCGAGTGGAGGGATTAAAAGAATAAGGGAATAAATAAGCCTGAGGGCGCGCGCGCCCCGCTCAACAGGTACAGAGCGACGGAGTTTTTGAATATTCATGAGCTGTCCATTAAACGGCGTGTAATTTGTTTTCTTTGTAGAACGGGCCCGCTCCGTGTATAGACGCCGGACGTGATCTATTTCGGATGCACGGCTTTCCGAATCGCCTTTCGAAATCGCGTGAAATTTCCATCGGTCCGAGAGCAACGGTGTCTCTACGGTGCACGCGCGAAAATTCCTATTTCTGATCGAGATCCGGCCGCGAAAAATTGCGCCCCGTGCTGCCAGCCATAAATCATGACGCGCAAAAAACGTCGACGCTCGAAAAAGTTCGATCTGGAATCGAGCTTTGTGATAAAATTGCAATTACGACGAATGAAAAATGATTTCGCCGCGACCAGATCGAGATATCGACGAAGCTCTGACGCAAATGCTAATGGACTTCGCGTGTATACATAAGCAGCCTGCGCCGAGGCTGAATTTTCATTGAATACGAGCTCTGAGGGATCGTACGTTCGCCCGACTCGAAGAATATTGTTTTATGAAGAGGTTCGTATGATACTTAAACAATTCTTAGTTTAGTGGATATGATTTTTTGCAATCATTGCATTGAGACTGGAAAATTTTCTATCTCCAAACTGCTGCAACTTCGTGTAAAATGTTCTTACGACATTGTAACTGTGCTTGTTTTAACGAGTATCTACTTGAGCACCTTTCCTTTAAAGTTTTTTGAAATGTCCTATTTCGTTGTTCGTCAATGGGAGAATCGAATGAGTGTGTTCTCTTCTGTTAGAATTTATTTAAGAAACAAATTGACAAAAATAAGATATGCTATTGCTTTACTTTCGAGCGCCTATTCAAATGATATATTGTATCTATGCTGTCCGCGTCATGGGACCCTCAACTCTCAATTGTTTCTTAGATTGTCTTCCGTTTTTTCCAGAGCGATCCTCACTCGTGTAGTATTTGTCGTAGAGTAAATACGTGACTCACAACGTGTCTTCAGTTATATTGAATAGAATAAATTCTATTTTATATTTTATATAGAGTCCGGTTTATTGTACCCATATTCCAATATCTTTCTTCTGAGAATTTTACGAATTACAATAATACCGTGACAAAAAATTGCAGAGCAAACTTTAATTTTGTGGAGCAGTGGATATACCAAATAAAAAAGCTTCTCTGGTTTCTAAGAGTGATACAGTACGCCAACCATCGAATTAATTATCTCGATTCATTCTTACTCTCAGCAGCGCGATTTAAATTGAGAGAATAACCATGATAGGAAACCGGATCGTGGATCGTCGACAGCCGAAGAATGGCATGGGATGCAAATGATTTTTCGTTCTGACCGCAATTAAGTGGATCAGATAAAGCGCCCTAACAGTTCCCCTGAATCAGCGAAGAATCCTCAATCTACCACCCCCGTGGTAATGGCTCTCCACCGAGCATCGTTCCAACTTAAGAAACGAGTCTCCAGACGCGGCATAATTTTCCCTCGAATCCGCCGATAGAGCTATGACGACGATAAGTTCCACGACGACGGCGTTCCGTTTCTCGTCGACGACGTGGGTAGATCTGTTTCCAGGTGGAACACTGTTCCGCGAGATAAATACCGGGGGATGACTGATGCGGTCTTCGAACGTGAGCGTCGATGGGTGGGCATGGTAACGCGAGTCGAGCATAAAATAACGGGTCTAATGACGTTCGCTAAACAAAAGCGCGTCGGAACCGCGGCGCGGCGACGCCGAAAAATCTGGCGGGAGCGTCGCGCCAGAAGCCGAGCCGGGGTTCGTTTCTCTAAACCGCAGGTAGTTGTATGCATGAAGTGAAGTGTCGTTCCGAAAATAGCTGGCTCTCTCTCAGCCGGGGAACGATGTTCCGCGGGGGCGTGTGAGAGCAGGTGTGTGCAGGTGTGTGCAGGTTTGTTTGTGCCTGTACGCGTCGCGTCAGTATCCGTGATAGAGGTACGTGGTGGTGACGATGGAAGCGTAAAAGTGACGCTCGCGTACAGGTCGACGTGTTCCTCCTCGTCTACGTGCGTCCTAGTTCGTCTATGCGTGTTTCTGTTCGTTTGTACGCGTTCCCGTGCGTTGGTGTCTGTCACGAGTCGACGTGGAAGTGCAAGGGAGTGGGCGCGCATCACGTATACCTATACATTATCTAGCAGCCATTTCGGTGGCATCATGGCGTAGCTGGCTGAGTTTACGGGCTGCTCCATCACGCGAGAGCTTAGCTTATCTCAATGCGACACAACATATCTGAGGCTTCCGTCTCCCGCCGGCCGAGAAACTACTGTCGGTAGCGACAGGTGGCAGCCGCTGTGCGATTCGCGGTCAAACCATACCCGACACCGGAGCGGGGCCACCCCACCGTTCGCAAAGTTTCGCCGAAGATTAACCCGACGATTTATTTTGCCACGCCGACGACGCGACGGGCCGCGAACGGCCAACCGATTCCCCGACAGCCGCGTTTCACGCTCCAGACATTCGGACAACGGTTAATCGCGCGATGCTCCGATAACGTTCGCCGGACTCTGAATAGATGCTTGATGGCACGACCCCCACCCTCTCTCGTCCACCCGCCACCGCCCACGCTTTCTGGCGACGTTACTTCCGAACCGATGGACTCCGCCACGCTGTTGCTTTCCGGGCAAGATTCTATTGGACTGCCGGGACTCGATAGATTTTGATTGGCTGCGACCCTGGTGTCGGGCGTTGCGAAATGGTTTGTGGGATACTTGTAGATTCTCTGCTGTGATGGATGAAAGCGCTGGTAGGTTCGTTTGGAAAATAGTAATGGGATTTCTGTTCGAATGTTTGAACATGCGTTTCATTTTTCTTTTAAATCATTTAAAATGATTTCTTAACTTTCTCAAGTCTCATACTTCCCTTGAAAATACTTGCACAGAAGGTCCTTAGCTACCCGAAGCTGTCCCTAGCCAAGCAGTAGAGTACTAGTAGAATAGAATAGAGTATTAGCAGAGTAAAGTACTAGTAGAGTCGTGTACTAATAGAGTAGAATAGAGTACAGTACTAATAAAGTAGAATACAGTAGAGTGCTACAGTATAATAGATTTCTAATGGCGTAGAATAGAGTTGAGTATTAGTACAGTAGAATAGACTAGAGGAGAATACAGTATAGTACTAGTAGAGTAAAATAGAGTAGAGTACTAGTAAAATAGAATAAAATAGAGTACACACTAGAGTATTTTATAAGAAAACCATTATCTCTGTATTTCTACGTACTCTGAATCATTGAAAATTTTGTTCGAGTATCGTCAATCCAGTGAAAATCGATAAGTGGCGGAACAGTGAAATTAACGGTCATTAATCAACGTTATTATTCGAAGAGTCTCCCATCGAAGTCAGTCCTCCGCTCTGGTATTCCTCGGTCGTCGATGGGGCGTTATTTTGTATCAATTGGTACTAAAAACACCGTCGTATCCAAGGTTCTAGTTTTAAATCCGGATGTTTTTCGGAACCGATTGTACGAAGCCGAGGGGGAAAAGAACTATCGGGGACCGAGTAGGGCAATAAAATTGATCACCTCGAAATCCGCATGATAGGAGGAAAAGAAGAGTATGAGTCTTCGGCAGGGTGGGGTGGCGACGCGGGGCGTTCGGGGGTGGCTGGGTAGCATTAAAGTGCTTTGCGCTCGGTCGAGCTACGAATTTCAATCTGGAGCCTCGAAACGATCGACCCTCCAGTCAGAATAGACCGGGATAAAAGAGAGATTATCGGTTCGTACCTTTTGAAAACTGGAGATACTGAACTTTTCATATCTCGAAAACGACCGGGCTAGTGACCCTGTTAAGTACCCGCGATCAGCCGGGTTCGAGACGAGCCCCGGTTCGCGCACTGCGATTGAAAAACGCGTTCGTTATTAAGTATTCCCGTTTGAGAAGGACGCTCTAAACTTTTCGAAAATGCTTTTGCGCTGGAGCGACGCGAGGAAGCGCGGTAAACAGATTTCCGGAAGGTGGGGGGAGAGGCATGTTTCCCCTAAGGAAAGCTGCCGGGGCGAGCTCTTTGTCGGGTCGAACGACTTCCCGAAGAAACCCCGAAGACACCACTCATAGCTTGTAACGATAAGACGCATCGCTTTTACTACCAGCCCACCGTAGCATCGCCTCGCCTCGCCTCGCCACCGCGGAACGTGCTATTTTTCCACTAAACGATAACATTACACCTCTGCCACCCCCGCAACCCCCGCTAGTCCGCCATCGTCCTAAGTCGCCAGCCATAAATGCACTCGGATCCTGCGGTATCTGTCACCGAATGGCGTGTATGATCCCTGACTCGGCTGCCGTGCTCTGAAACCTTCAGGGACGAGGAACGCTGTACAGACACTGGACGCCACTTACGACGCGCAAACATACCCTCCCCCTTCGACCCCACCCCTTGCTTCAACCAACCCCCTTTTTCTAGGCTGCTCTGCCGGTCTGTATAGCCGGAAGGCTCGCCGGTGAAGAGAAAGTGGGCATGTTAGGCAGCACGAAAGAAGAGAGAGCTCGATGTTTCAGTGGAAGGTTGCGAAGGTCCTCGGGGTTGGACTGTGTCCACAAGGGTGCCCGCGGGTGAGCCCGTGGTAAAGGGAGGGGGTGTTCTAGTGTACACATCACGTATAACCAACGAGCCATCGCTTTGAATGACCTGGCCACGTATAAAATGCATGGGATTTCGCTCTAATGCCGGCCAGGGAGTTTGCCAGGGAGCGTATTTAGTCCCCCGAAAGATGAATGTAACAGGTCTCTTTTGACCCGCCCACCCGAGAAAGGAAATGGGAACCGAAAGTATCCAAAGGATGTACATGTGGGCGTAGTCCTTGCTCTGCTCGGAATCGCAAATTGGTCTTTGGGGAGAGAGCAAGGGAGATAGAGAGAGAGAGAGAGAGAGAGGGGCGGGGGGAAAGAGCAGGGAAGAGAGGAGACTCTCCGATGTCGTGCGATGCTTAGCGATCCTTACAAGCCTTTAACGCTTTGACCTCGAGATTTGGCCTCGAGCGAATCTCGAGGAACGGGCACGCGCTTCTATATAGCAAACTCAGACCCTGACCAACCCCGATCTGTGATGCTTCAAAGAACCACAGCTAGACGTAATCATTTCAGACGAGCAGTTCATTATTCCGACGCTGGCATCGCCGCATTCATTCTTGATTCGCTCATTGAAAATACTGTTGAAGAGTCGAATAGTAATGTGGCTTTTAATACAATCCGTTGTTTTTTAATTTTATTTATCTGCAGCAAAAATAAACAGAAAAAGATGGGTAGGTTCTAGGCTAATTATTGAGGACTGTGTTACTCGACGAGTGCTGTGTTTACAAGATTAGTATGTCCAAATAATGAAAATATTAGTTCCTAAAAGAAGCCTAGGAGAAAGCCTATAAATCCTCAGACTGCGAAAAACGTCTCGATGCTTGCTTGCACTTAATAAATATAAAAAAATGAGCATCAATCTAATGCTTTGATAACAAAATCTAAAAGATTCCTAGTAGATAAAGTTAATCTCCTTTGGCCTACGACCACTTCGTACATAGTGCTTTTCTGCCGCTTGACAAATTCAGCAGCGGCACCTAGGTGTTCCAAACAGCCATCCCGCAAGTTTACTTCCAAAAACCTGCTCCCCGGGTCCCAGATGTCCCGGTATTGATTTATTATCGGAAAGTTGTTCTTCCCCGGGACCAAGTGCACGTGTGCGGTGTTCGGTTGTAGTTCCGCAGTGACGCCGGTCATAAAGCAATTGGACCAAGCAACAACTCGGCGATCGACTCCGGGGTCGTTTCTAAGAATCATCAATTTCACTGATCAGCGAATTGCGCTAATCAAGGGAACGCGGAACGGTGAATCGTCGGGACGGAAGGACATCGAGTTGCGTCACGGTGGATCACGGTTGAGGTTGATACACACCGGGAACGGCAACGACCAGTCGACTAGCCGGGGTATCTCTCACTCGGCTTGGGTAAAATAAAACGATTCCTCTGAAAGAAGGTACGCGGGTGGTTGCGAGGGCACACGGAGGTAGAGATGATACTAGACGAGGAGACGAACCGGGTGGGGTGTGAGCGTAGAGGAGCTGAACACCCTAGGGAGCCGGCAGCTCGTTACGCGAGACGTGGCACAGCTCTCTTTCTCCCTTCTATTCTCTCTCCCTGGGCTTTCCTTCACCTCTCTCTCTCTCTCTCCCTCTCTCTCTCTCTTTCCTGCCATTCTCCGTTTCACTCCAGCCCTCGGCCGTGACTCTCTCGAGCCTTGATCCTTTTGCACATCTATCTCCATCCTCGTTTCGTCCCCTGCACTCAGCGCCCCTCGTTCTCGAGGCAGCGGCGGTCTGAATAATGTCCTGCGTATACGGTTGTCTCTATACGCGCGTATCGCTACTCAGTAACAAGTGGATATTATGTTACCGGTGCTGATGCCATTGCTACTCTGGACCGCCGCGCCGTTCACCATGGCTAAGGGGATCCCCTAACATCGATGGCGATTACGATGCCGGCGCCACGCTACCACACCTACGCATTTTCTGCAGACTGCTGCCGTCAAAATTGCGAGAACGTCTTCAATCCTCTCCTAAAACTCTTCACCTAACGTTATTCTTGTTCTACGAACGGTCACTTGATGCTGAAGTGCGGTATTCGCTTAACATATTGTATTACCTATAGGTGATTACTTAGCTTTTTGCACTCCATCGGCGACTATCAGGTAACACTAATTTTGCACTCTGCATTTTTATCTTCCTCCAAAATCTGGGCTATTATACGAGATAATTTATAATATTGTCTATAGAGTCTACAAAACATGATTCTTAAGATATGATGACACAATAAGGTTCTTGTTTGAATTCCACTAAATGGACAATGAGAAAAGTGAATAAACCAGTTTGTATCTATAGAAAAGTGTCTGATAGAAAACATTAGACTGATTTATTCAAATTCCATAAATGTATCTGCATCTATGCCAATTGGACACAAAAAGCAAGGTTATAGACAGCATGTAATGCGTATTGAACGGTGTACAGAGCTTTTGTGCAGACTTTTTGCAGCTGTGTTTCTCTTTTGATTCCAGCAAGCATTCAAGCCCGATAGACAATGGATTGTAGCAGGAATATGAAGAAAACGTAACCGAATGGAAAGGGGAAGGTTGAGGCGTTTCGTAGAGAACTCGGTAATGACTGTCGCTACTTTTCCAGCATGTCGGAAGCGCATTGCGCCATTTCCGCTAGCCCGGAAGTGCGGTAACAAAGCGCTTCCGGCACGCGGTCTCGAGGAGGTTGTTACGACGGGGCCATGGCGTAGGGACACTCCGTGACATTTCAATGAACTTTGCGGCACAGTCATTTTCTCCCGAAAGTTCATCGGGTCTAACATGTGTTTTGGGGGTTGACGAACTTTCGACACCACATTTCTGGCTTCGCGGAGGGATTAAAGACGAGCGATATTACCGCGAAAGTTCAGGAACGCCCGCGAATTGGAACAGCCGCGTCACCGTGCACGTCGAAGTTCTGTTTTCAGTGCGGTGTTCGGCTTCTAATATTCAAACCCCTGTCACCTTAAAATTACAAGACTGCAGGCAAAACAATCGGGAATGCTCGAAAACTTTCCGACGTTGTAATAACGATAGATTGTCCACGTTCTGAAAAAATCTTTGTGGAACGCACGACAAACAAAGTTCGAAAAAAAATCAATACCTACGAGAAATGAAGGTGAACCATGTTGTCAGAACAGTGAGGAGAATTTACTAGAAAAGTATAATAAAAGAGTGATCAGCATTTCCAGCATATATTGATCAATCTACAAAATAATGTGGGCGAAAGTCTGTAAAAAAATGGATTATAGAAAATCAATTGGAATATGGTTACATATTGAGTGTTAATAAAGCATTTCATTATTTAAAAATGGTGATGATATTTTGAAGTTTGAGGTTTTAATTTTTAAACTTTTTTCACTTTCTATCTAGTAAAAAATTAGGAGAAATCAAGATTTATTGCGAATTTTAAGACGGATCTCTCATAGAACGTTTTGAAACGATTCCCTAAAAATTTGAAGTACTATCGGTCATCTAGATCTTGAGTGTGAAAAATAAATGTTCATGAAGAACACGTTTAAAATATTTCCTGTCACTTTCATAGGGATATGTACACCAATTAATTTACTTCTGGATGGCTATAGTTCATCAAAGAGGTATTTTAATATTTTCTTGCCCAATAATGGTCTCAGAAGGAATGAGCACACTACGTTTTTCGGGACGACCGTCTGTCCACGATCGAAATGGCCGTCGTAGTCGGCAAACTGACCAAGAGTTCCTCATCCGCGAGGCATAAACTTTTGAGAGGTATTAAATAACCGTCGGTGGCCAATGTACTAAAACACACGGGTGGGTATCCGAACTGGACAAGTCCGCCGCATGCGTTCCACGGGTTCTCGTTCGTCCCGAACGGGTATGCCACTCGACATCAAAATAAAAGGAATTTCCTTGAGAACGACTATACGATAACATCAACTATAGCGTGGAGTTATCGCGGTGCGGGTCGCGCCAAACGTGCCAGTATCGTATTGTGCGCGTTGCCGGGCGGAGTGTCTGGCACCGGTCCCGAATTCGAAACGGAACGCGTGCATTCCTATTACTTTTTCCGAACGAGCCTAGCGGCGGACGAAGAGGGACGGTCTGGGTGTATAAAAGAAGCGAAAGGGGGAGGCTCGAGGCCAGCGCAGCCACCGCCATTTTATGAAAATTGCACCGCCCGTTCCAGCTGCCCCGAGCGTTCAGGCGAAATATGTTACTTCCATCTCGCGATTAATGGTCGTTATTTTATTTCGAATAACGCGCGTCCCGCTCCATCCCGAACCCCGCGCCGAACGTTGCGCTGGTAACTGGCCGGGGCAACTTTTCATGCACCGCGTTCATTTTTTTTTCAGCCACCCACCCCTCCCGAAGAGGGATGATGACCCGGCTATTAAAAATCTTTCAGCCGCGACTATCTTCGATCACCGAATGGGCATTTTTATTTTTATTTTAGTTTTCACGTTCGGAAAGAGAACGTCTCGGACCACGTCCTAATTAAACGATACAGTGATATGAACATTGTAAATACCATGCTATTCCATTTATTTGAATGCAGTTCTTCTATATTAGTCTTGTTAACCAAGGTCGTCACATTCTATTTATTTGACTATGATCCTCATATTCTACTGGTCTGACCCCGACTCCTATATTGTAAGCTCTCTGATTGTGAATGTTTTATTCTACTTTGGGTGATCATGCTGGCCCCAGTAGAACACGTCGAACTTTCCAAAATGTAGTAATGTATGACTTATCTGATGATGACGATTCCAGCCTCTTTGTCTGACAATAATGACTCCAGTCTACTTGCCTGACCATTACGATTCTAGTCTACTCGTCTGACCATTACGATTCTCGTCTACTAGTCTGACCATTGCGATTCTAGTCTACTAGTCTGACCATTAAGATTCTAGTCTACTTGTGTGACCATAACGATTCTAGTCTACTTGTCTGACCATGGCAATTCAAGTCTCTTGCTTCACTATGGCTGTCGCGTGCTACTTGTCTGACTGCGGCTGTTATATTATTCTTGTTTTACCTGATCTCATGGTTTCAATAACAGCTCCAACATAAAATTGCCCTTAAAAACAGCACTTTATCCATATAACGAGCAATATCACGATGCCAAAGGGACAATGAATTATAGAACGTGTCAATCATTCAAGAGAATGATAATAATATGAGCGGCATAAATAAATGAGCACACGCTGGGAAATAGTATAAACGAGAGAAATTCGGAATGAGCAGTCTGTGATAAATTATTGAAAATGCCATCAAGTGTTGTCTAAATAATTCAAAGGTTCGATATTGCGCATCGAAATCAGAGGTTTCGTGTTTAATTACATCGACGTGCAGCGAACTATTTTTTTCGAAACCATTCATGGGTACATTTCTGTTCGCTCGCGTTCGACGAACACTATTACCGCGCACTAAATATCAATCAATTCCGAGTATAATGGGCACAATATCATTATTATTAGTCATCCGTTATCCGGTTACACGGTGCCGGGCAAATAGCTCTCATTCAGGTTGGCGGACAATTTCCCGTCAGACGCGGTGAAATTCCACGGCCGGTCGGGCCGTCCCTTATCGAATAATAGCGCAAATTGCCAGCCGGCCATGGAGGAGTCTTTCAAACCGAAATAACAAAATTTTCATCGCGGCAATCCGGCCACGATCGAACACCGGGACGCGAGCGAGCGCGCGCGGCGTGGCGCAGCGCGGTGCAGCGTTTGCCTCGTTAATACGCCTGATGCGTGATTATCGGCCGCGGCGGTGAATCGTGATTTCCGAGGTCCCGTCATAATTTATGTGCTTCCGGCTTTTGACGACGGGACGGAATAAAATTGTCGGCGGTCCAGCAGCGGCGGGCTTTGTAAAAGTGTAGAAATGTCGCGGCGGCGCGGAAACGGGCGCGCAGACGTCCGCGAACGCGCCGGAACGATGAAAAGGGCCGGTGGAAACGCTCGGATCGACGGAGCATCGAGTGGAGGGCAGAGTGAACGAGAGAGCGAGGCGGAAGAGAGGAGAGGAGAGCGATGCTTTGGATAGAGTCCGCGGAACGGGGAGGAAGGGAAAGGGTACAATTAAAATTAGCGCAATTCAGTCACTCGCCGGTAATTCGCGTGCCTGGCATTTATATTATTAAGCCGCGCAAATTTCTCTCGCCTCTCCCCTCCCGGCCCCCCGTTCTCCTGGCCCCGTGCAAATTCTCACACAGACAACCGTACGCGCGTGACCCCGCCGACCCTTCCACTCTTGCGCTCTCTACCCCTTTCGCTTTTGATACGCTCTCCCAGCCCCCCTCAGTACCATCCTCCCTCCACGGCTAGCAGTCTCGCGGCGAGAGTTTTGACCGTTAGTCACGGCCATGTAGACTGGGAAGAAAATAATTCCGGGTTTTGAAATGAATTACATCTAATTGCTCTTATTACAGGAACGAGAGGGCTTTATTATTCTCTCTTCAACCGCGCTGCTACGCTTACGCCCCTCGCTCGCTATCCTCTGCCCTTTGGCCACTTCCTGCCCTTAATCGTATTTGCTTTTTTCTTGCTTTTTGCCGCCTAATCCCTCGCGCCAATGTACGCTCCCTCGAAACGAATGTCGAATTGGGGATATTGATGAGGTGCTCTGAGCAGCATAGTCAATTCAGAGGGTCTCACTCACCTTTGGATGTGTTCTCCTAGGAAACGCTACCTTCGGGTCGATCTGTAACAAAGAGAAAGATCAAACTGTTAGCAATTTATCCAGAAAGCGTCTCTTTCAATATATCAATTCGTATTTGGTTCATAAGTAGCATCTATCAATGTTTAGTCAGACACTGGCTCAGTGTGGTATGCGTAGTTGGGACACGAGTGATGTAGTACAGTATGAAATCAGACACAAAGATATTATCCCTATGCGATCGATTATGCAACTTTATTTCAGAAGTCGAATATTTTCCGGTTTGTCCACATGAAATTAAATGAATTCAATTGTACCACCTTTGAACATTTAGCAATTTATTAAGGACGACGATATTTAGTAATGTAGGAATTGTTTTGAATTATATTGTAGTAGTTTTTAGTGGTGCCTTAGTGGAAACAGTCGAGCGAAAAGGGGTAAGAAAATAATATCTAAATATTGAACAAAGTCTTTATTGGAGACTTTATAAATCCAAAACTTTACTGTATGTCATTGAAATTGTTCTAGAACTATAGTACCTAATTCACTGTGCCTAATAAATTTGCCTTGCAATGGGCATACCAAATCTACAACACAGTAATAAAGGAAAGAAAGACAGAAAGTGACTACAAATTTTTATCGACACCTTTCTACATTTTCAATACATCAGCCGAACGAATGAACTAAGTTGAACGACATCTCACAACAGATGTTCCCGGCTTTAGTAGTCATAAAAGATAAAGTTCCAAGTTGTCGCATACGGTGATTGAAGGGGTAATCACCGAGTAATAAAATCAAGTTTCGCGAGAAGTACTCGGAGAAAGAGAATATCTATACCGTTCGGCTAACCAAACTCTCGGCGTGTTCTCCTCGAGCGAGTTCCGTGGGCTTGCCCGCAGGGACGAGGAACCAGGTCGGACGTAACCGCAGCTTACGCCCTACGTGGCTAAAAAGCAAAAACCCATCCCGCGGCGAAGAGGGGAGGGGGGCGGAACGCCGCGGCACCATGGAATTCCCAGTGCAGCCGCGACGTAAATTTTCGGCGCGAAATCGAGCCGCTCGAATGTTCGTTCCGGCTTCCCTCGTGACCTTACTTCGAACTTACGTGCGTGAAGCTACGCGGAAACGTACGTGACCGCAGGGGCGTCGTTCCGCCGAGCAGCCACCCATTCGAGAAGTTTCGACTTTGTCGCTGCTTTGCCGGGGAAATCTTCGTGAACTGTGTTGGGAGCCCCCCATTGGCCCGCGTCAGACCGACTTGCATATTTTCGGTGCGTGCGATATTTGAACTGCCATTGCTCGAAAACGTTTGGCATAGTAATTCCGACGAGCCGAGCATCGGCTTCGAGAAAGGTAAGAGCGCTATACAAGCTTTACAAACCAGGAAAATAGACATCGAAAGGAACAAGTGCATGCGAGATAGAAAATGGGAAATATAATACACATTTTCGAAATACATCAAATAATGAGATGCCGACTGTTTACGCAGATCTACGTACACCGATTTATATGATCGATTTATGAGAAGAAACAATCTTTGATCAGAAATTATTATGAAGAGTCTGATCATGATCGTTCTATTCCATTTATTTAAACGTAGTCGTCCTAATATTCTTGTTAGACCATAGACGTCCTACTTGTCTGACCGTGAATGTCGTATTCTACTTGTTTAGTTGAATCATGTTCTACTCCACCTGTTTAGTCAAAGTCAATGCATAGTTTAATTGTTCTGCCAAACGCTATTCCTACGAAGGTTGTCTGATCATTGTTGTCTCATTCTACTGTATGGTCGTGCGTCTGTAATTGCGTATTGATTTTTTTCTGCGGCAACAGGTGTCACAGGCAATGACTTAAAGAAAACGCTGCCGCAAGGTAGATTTTAATTAAGATATTATCAATTTCTGCTTGAGAGCACTACTAAATATGCAATCTGCGATCGTTTGTATTCATGGTTCTGGTAAGTTGTACTCGAAAGACTACATTATACGTTTAATTTCCGAACAATCGTCGGTGGCGCTGATTCGGCGACTTTTTATCGAGGCCGAGTTTCTCGACGCTTCTCTAAAGTGGGTCAGTTTTCTTGCTTTTATCGCCCGGCTCAAGGCGCGGAGCTCGGAGATTTTTTATCGCGGCAACTCCATCTGAAGTATTTTTCTCGATCACTGCCGGTCCTGGAAATATTTGTTTCATTTGGTCGTGTCTCCAAGTTCCAGCTGAAGATGTAATCAATTCTATCGTTTCGAAAGTTTCTCATTTTAACTTTATTCAATAACTAATGTCCCAGACCCAGCGGCCATAATCGACTGCCCCATTAATGTTCCTGAGAACTTAAAACACACGTATATCCTCTCCCTGATATTACCTGATATCATTTCTTCTTTATTACATTTAAAGTTTTCCATCTGGATCCTCCTTACTTCATTATTTCACTTATTATCTCCAGAATAATTGCTCGGGCATAGTGAACGCAGTAACGAATGATTTATGATCGTTGTTTGTGTCAATTTCTTCGTGCATGGATCACGGAGTCCCATTTCCGAAATTTATCGAGTCCATTTTGAAGGCGATTACTTTACTGTCAAATAAGCAGCGGTTTTCACTGGAGATCTTTTGAAACGTCTGTCATCGATTCGGTGCACCGTCGTAATTAAGAATAATGTCTTCGAGATAATCCGCGCCGTTAAAAGACGCTTCATCTTTCATGCCGAGCTTTTGATAAATGAAATGTGCAGGCACAGCTGCGAGCAACAGCGTCTCGTGTACAACTACAAGGAATACTTCTCCTCGCAAACACATCAAACGGCGCTTGCTATCAATATCCTTCCTTTGGGAGGATTTTTATGTCATACATAGTGATACGAGAAAATTCATTAAAACACGCAATTCAATCGACGTATACGTATTTCTCCTTCACGGAACTTAATCTTTCTGCTTGCTCGGTAGAATCAAGTGGTCGAAGCCGATGAATGCTCAGACTCAATGTTTTCGCTTGCACGGTAGTAATCAAGCGGTAGAAGTCGATGTCTGATCAGCCTTAATCATTCTGCTTGCACGGTAGAATCAAGTGGTGGAAATCGATGTGTGGCCAAGTCTTAGTCTTTCTGTTTGTGTGGTAGAAACGAGTGGTAAAAGTCGTTGTATGATCAGCCTTACAGTTTTCAGCTGGGTAGAATCAAGTGGTAGAAGTCGACGTATGGTCAGGCAACAGTTACCTATAAAGCACTTGTGTCGAACGATCATTACACGAGCTCCAATAATTATTATACAACATCAATGAACTCGATCTTATCACAGGGAACTCTGAATAAAATTGAACTGTTCGTTGTCAACATTGAAACATTAATACAGAAAGAAAGAAGGGACGAGAACGGAAAGAACTTCTTCGTAATAGGTGACGAAGAAACAGTCTAGAAACGGGGGTGCAAGAATCACGGTGTCGTTCAGGTTACACGATCAGAAACCACAGTTTTCCCGTCGCGAATCACGCAGCAAACCGGTGTTTACAAGAAACAAACCTTCAAAGACGATTCGCGCTGATAGGGAAGACGTGACGTTCCCGAACCCGAGCTTCTTCGGCTCGCGCTGGTTTCAGGCTAGGCAAGAGAAAACGTAGCTCGAGGGGGTAGAGCGGAAGCCACGAACGTGGTAATGACAAGCAAGAAAACCCGCCTCTATCCACCGCCGCCGTCGCCATCCGCACCAACGAGCGCCGGCGACGTTCCTCTCTCTCTCCTTCTCTCTCCCTCTTCGTTTCTCTCTGCTGTGTTTTCTCCCTTTCCTGCTCTCCGGCTACGCGAACCACCCCGTTTGCATAATCCCCTACGGCAAAGTTCACACCGGTCGCTCGCACGCCCCCGGACGCCCTGGAGCACGTCAAGCGACCCAACGTCGACAGCTACAACGACGAGGGTGGAGAGAAAGTCTTTCGGTTTTCGTCTTCCTGCGCCGACACCGTGATTCTTCCTCCGTTTCCACCTAACCCCCGACGCCACGTCGAAGAACCAGAGGAAGCGGAAGAGTCGTTGGATCCAGCCTAGCGCGACAACTTCGCTACTAGCCCCTCAGGAACAACGGGAACAACGGATCCCGCGGACAAGTTAGCAAGCACGCGGACGCGAGCTTCGGGGATGAGATTAACTGCCGTTTGACACGCGCTGCGAGCATAATTCCTGCGTAAGCATCGCACCATACACGTCCACCCCCACGGTGTAATTGTTCGGCCCTGCCTTTGTTGCGATGGATTACCGCGGTTGTTATTTCACCAACTTGTCCGACGATACGCTTGAGCTTGACGTGATGGATAGTTGCTCAAAGCGTTTCTTCGAAATTCTATCTATTATTAAAATTCCTTCGAGGATTTCACTTCAGTCGTGGCTAGATCAAAGTCTAGTTGTCGATCTTCTTGTTGAGTTTACATTGGAAGTATGTAATGATTTGAAGTAGATACCAGAGAATCAGAATTTGTAGATATTCAGTTCTTTTCGTAATAATTTTAAGGAGTTCGAAATAATACATTAGTATCTCTAAATTATTTAAATCTCATGTCTGTATTGTATTTGTAATTGATTCGACGTAGAACCACTACAAAAATTATGAACGAGTACTCATAGCTCACACTTTCCCGCTAAACAGTTATTGTATTTTAGGCTATTTTTCACGTGCACTGTATCCGCGACCCATTCCGCTAATGTCGGCGTTAACAGTGACGAGCGACTGGCAGACTATCAATCGTGGAAATAGATTATTATAACCCGTCGATACAAGGAACGCGATCACGGCTCCCAATCATTACGTACAATCGGCGAGAAAGATACGGTCCATGATCGACAGGAATTTGTCAGCGGCCAGTGAATCGTGCTCGACGAATCGATCAACGAGATTAGTTTCGACGGTCCGGTTATTCGATTCATTTCATTCGTTTCCGGGCCGGGAGTATCGCGCGGATGAAAGCATATAGAGAGCTAGAGAAACAGAGAAAAAGAGAAGACAAAGTCAGGGGATCGCGGGAGATAGAATTGGCGGGTGGAGGGCCGGCATTACCGAGAAAAATCGAGAGGCTCGAAGCCATTTTCGCAAACATAACCCAGTTACCCGATATCGCGCGAAATGATCGGCCGCCAAACCATCGTCGACGATGACTGCGGGCGAGAAAGAAGACGACGTAGACGACGAGGACGAGGACGACGTAGACGACGACGCCGTAGACGATAGAAATTCAATCTGGTTCGCACGCCTGGAAATTGGAAGAGTCACCTATCCCCGACCGACCGGCTGATTCGAGGAGTTGCCGCGAAGGAAAACCCCTGGCTCGTATCGGCAACATTTGGAAAAGTAATCCGGGACACTATTCTTCGCGCCTCCGATCTCTTTCTCGCTCTATCTTTCTGCACTCGCGAAACCAGCAAGTGGCTTCGACGCTCTCTATTCGCGTACGAGAAAATTCACGCAAGGATTCGCGGTAATTTCGACGGAATCCGAACGCTCCCTGTCGGAGATGGTTAAATTGTTGGCTGGAGTGCTCCCACTAGATTTTCCGGTACGTTCCTACATCCACAAGTGAATCCTAGTTTCTTTTTCGATAGAAACAATATCGTTTACGAGTGTCTGTACACTAGATGAAGAATAATCTTTATATAATTAACACTGTGTGAATGGGTTACAATTATATGTTGGACTGGTACCTTAAATGTTACATTTTAAGTAACACGCAATAGCGAAGCTGTAAATTTAATTCTTGTTGCAATTAAAAGGTCCTACTAAAAGAGTACGTTCGTCAGGTAAAAAGTCATACAAAATATAAAATGCTGGATTTACATCTCATTATGTTGCACTTTTATATAACTTATTTTACTTAACTTAACTGGCTGAACTAACTTGAAAACCATACAATTTTGCTGGAAAGATTTTGTGAGTACTATTCGTCTTCTTTTTGTATCTTATCAAAATTCATTTAGTACGTGATTCCTACTTCAAAATCATATTTTGACAGTTCGGTTAAGTCGTGCAAAATAAAATGGAACAGATCTGTGCATGAATCTGTTTCATGATTTGCAAAGATCCAGCCAGATCTTCCAAGGACATCAATGGTGTTTGGAACATCGAATACGTTCCAGCAAAGGAAACTGTTCCGGCCGAGTTGCACTGTTTTTCATTTCGTTTTACTTTCGAAGCCATCAGTGGTATACGCGGTAAAGTTTTAGGCGGCAAACATATTACGCCGTTCCATTTCCTTCGGGCTTAAACTTTCGTCTGGCAGAGTATATCAATTTATAATGGATGGATACGTGCAGGAGACACACGGAAGCAGACCCGAGGAGGATGTTATTAAACTTTAAATTATAAATGCAACGGGAAATGATTAAAAATGTCTGGGCGGTCGACGATCCCCTTGTGCGCTCGGCGATTCGAACGCGGCAATTAAAAATTATGTTGCGCGTTGATGCTGGGCATTATCAAACAGGATTTCTGTGAACCGGGGGTTGCTGGATAGGAAATGAATTTGTGAACTTTAGCGATAAATTCTCGGTGTTTGGATTGAGTTTACAGCTGATTAGAATGCAAATGGATTTGGGAAACTGGACTGGACATTATAACTAGACTGTAACGTTATTGATTACGGTTACCGGCGAGGCAACATTGCGGGTTTCTCCACTGCTTCTTACTCTCTGTATAACGATTACGAACACTGCTTCATGGTAGACGGGGTAAAAATATTCGTGAAATCCGACGGGCTCGCGGATTTGTCTTTTTTGGGGTTGGTTTCGTGACGACATTCTTTCGGCACTTCATGCTCGAAAGGGGTGGAAACCAGATGGATAGAGAGAACGGTTCGAGTGTCATTCAAGATTTAACTACAGTCTCAGCAAGATCGGAGTAAATATCAGCGAGCTACAAGTGGGAGATTTTCCCACTCTCGAACAATCCTCCAAGCCCCTCCCAGCCCTCTTCTCCCTTCGCGATTTTCACCCCGTTCCACCCTTTACCGCCGCCCTATCTAATTCTGTCTGTCCTGGGCACATGGCTCGCCAGTTCCGAAACTTCCGAGCTGCCTCGCCGTGTGCACAATGGGAGCTGAGAGGTTTTTAACAGCGACGAAACTTTTGATTGATGCACCTTCGAGACGCGCGCGGTTCGTTGTCTTTGAACCCGGACCGGATCTGCCGTGAGGAAATCGGTAACAAGATGAACTGCACCGGCGGAGATCGATCTTTTCGTAAATTAGAAATTAGAAACTAGATCAAAGTTTACCCTGTTCGTTCAAATCTTCTTCGTTCGAACAATGTTTCCTTTAGATGTGTTTCGCAGAGTCCACCGAAATAATGGAGTTGTAGCCGCGGGTGTTCTAGCGTGAACATACTGTATCGTGTATTCAGTTGAACATAGTAACATCTATCATATTCTTTATGTTTCAATCTATTTTTCTGTGTAGTTTCACTTTTCTAACTCAATTATCTATTGATTTATAGGACTTGGAATGAGAGATTTATGAGTTTGCTTTACTACAGAACTGTTAGATTGAGATTGTTTGTTTAAGGGAATAATATTTGTGCAATAATAATGTTTGAAGCTCTGTATTTATTTGATTTCGTTAGTTTCGTGAATTGATGCTTCGCAGTGTGAGTTGAAAATGCGTGAGATTTTTGCGTTGCTTGTACATTTTCCTTGATGCAGAAATTGATGGGAAAATTGCAGGTCTTTAAAGAGAGGACTGTTTGTCCTCGTTTCTTGAGACTTTGATGCGAAGGCGTAGGTTCGGAGCTACGAGGGAAAGATTGCGATACATCACGCGCGATGCATCGCTATCCACGAAGTAACGCGGGTCCCGCCCCCTCATCTCTGCTTTATCGTCCCGGGATTGTCCTATAAAGAAACTTTTTTACGCCGCTAATAATCTAAGGAAGTTGAAGGGACGTTTAGCCGTGTTTTTATTTCATTCGCGAGGCATAAACTACCCGTGCACGCCAGTTACCCGTCACAGGGGAGGCGCAATCTTTTCTGCAAGGAGCAGATGGCACGAATATAAAACGCGGCGCGGGCGCGGCGGCAGTCAAAGATTCCTCACGTATAACTTAATCCGTTTGTTCCACGGTATTTCGTTCTCTCTCTCTCTCTCTCTCTCTCTCCGCCACCGCCCTATTTCCCCAGGTTTATGTCAATGACGCACATTTCTCGGCTGCTGCAAACTCACTCGAGCCCGTCGCCCGCACGCACACTGAATTTTAATCGGGACTGGAAGACCTTCTCTTATTGGGGGGAATGCCAAAGTAATGAGTTCTACCCGCAGCACGACGTATCCATAAAGAAATGTAGGCTACGCCCGCGCTGAAGCCCTACAATTTTTATGTTCGCACCGGAGACCGCACAGGTAGCCGTATCACGTGACGAGTACGTCGACGACGAAGCTCTAATTTACCGTGAAACGTTTCATAGCCACTTAATAATCTTTCGTGCAGTTGTTACTACCGTACTGCGTCCGCTACTCTCGTTCAAACCATCGAGAATTGCTTATGCAATTCCATGTTTAGAAACACTAGGGATGGGCGGGTGCTCGGAAATTTCGGGTACCCGAGCCTCGGTTCGGTTTTTGATGAGTCGGGTCGGGTAGGGCCCCATTTTGCGGGTACCCGCTCACCCCTAAGAAACACATACAAAATGAAATTTCGGATTCTTTACTTTTTATGTTCTATTTTCAATTATTACTTTAATTTTTGCCTGTTTGATTATATAAAATCCATACGTTCGATACTTGCACGGACTCACTGTTTTGGGCCCGGGCTGATCATAGACTGATTTATTCCAGTTGGACAAGGAGCTGGAATGTTTATTCAGATTCTAGTATTTCATATTTCCTCTGGATATAAAATTTAACATTTTCAAGTATGTAAAACTTTACACTTGTAGTGTCATTTGTATGCAAATATTTCATAGATCGTTTCATAAACTCTTGACAACCTTCGAGTCATTTATTGCTACTGCACTACTGTCTGACCATGGATTAGTGAATTCCACTTGGACAGGCAATGAAAATACAATAAACCATCGTTTATTTACAAATGTTCGCCATGGATAAAAAAATTAATAAAAGAATTTTAAGTTCGGATGTAAGAAAATAAAATAGATTCGATGCGACTGTACGATTACATTGCTTTTTTGTGTCATGTCTGACTTCAGGCAGTTCAACTCTACTTCCCAGCGCAATAATGGTTGAATACGATTAGTTTTCGATAATCACTTTCGACAATCACTACTTAATTCAGCGAAATGATTATTTCAATTAAACGAGACAATTGGGGTTTTGCTAAAACTTCCAGGAAATTGCCGTCGATTTTAGAAATCGCGCGCGGAAAGACAGAATCCAACAATCACGGCCAGGTCGAACGCAAATACCGTCTAAATCCGTGGACCGCGTGAATCAGGTCTGGCAGCATTCGATATCGGTCCATGCAAAGCCATACGATTCCGAAATTCCCACCTATTTACTCGCCGCCCCCGCGTTTCTATTTCCTCTAGGCTGTCGCTCGTCAGCTATTTAAACATCGAGCGCGCTTATAATTTACTTCGATCAGCAGCCACTCTCCCGCGGTGGTCTCAAAAAGCAGAGGCAGAAATCGCGTCAAAGAAACCTGTGATAAAACGATCGGAAAACTAGAAGGAACGAGGAATAATTATTAAATCAAGGAACAAATAGATCTTGGCATATTTGACGAGCCGGTGGAGACAGACGGCGTCGCGATGAGAAATTATTATTAAAGTTTAGAGACCGACTCATCCGCTGGAACAACCGTGGTCACGTCAGCCTGGGCTCAAACAGTGAATTCCGCCTTGCAAATTAAAGACAAATAGGCTGAGCTGATTTTGCAGTAAGTTCCTCGGTGTCTTTCATCTTTGTCTCGCGCGCAGGGTGCCTTTGATCGACGGTGTGCGTCTTTGTGACTCGTTTCTTCCGTTTTTCCGACGGAACGCCGAGCCGCCGTCATCCCTTTGCTCCGCGTCGCTCTCGTTTCTCTCCGCGACTGTTCTCTTTAGCGGTGTTCGCGATTTTTTTTCCGCGCGAGCTTTCGCTCCGTTTACATGGCCGCGAAGCCGACGAATCCACGAGCCGACAGAAGCGTCGAAGAGGCGCGACAAAACCTCCGTCGGGAAGGGGAGTCGGCAAAAATGGCAGATCTCGTCTAGCAGCGATGAGCGAATCGGGGAAGCGAACCGTCTAAAAGGGAATCGGACATCGAGAAGGTCCACAAAGGGCGGAAAAGGGTGGCACAGAAAGATAGGGGGGAGAGGGGCGCAAAGTCGAACGGACAATACAGTCATCGCTTGAAAACTGGGCCAGAAACAATGCGACGAGATTCCGGATGGAGCGGTCGTTCTTCTTTTCGTTATCCTGATCTGCAGAGGAAATTCCAACCTTGGAGCATTCACCGAGAATCCGGTGGCCTTGAACTTCTTCGACAATATGCAATTTTTTTGGCAATTACCGGCGTGGCCTAGTTTTTGCCCTTACGTTCATTACGATTTTTCTGTCCATGTGCTCTTTCTAATAATACTGCATTTAAAACTGTGATTTTACGTAGCAGCTTCATTGTCATTAACTACTAGTGTTATTTTATTCAGCATCTAATGTTGGACGGTTTGATGAAATAAAAGAAATACATTTGATGAACGCACGCATTTACATTTTTTAGGCTTGTCTGATCATAGGATGGTCAATTCTACTTTCGAAAGAAAATGATTATGTACGATCAGTTGTCGACGATAGGTTGTACAGTAACAAGTTTTAAACATTGTCATTCATGTCTTCGCGAACCTTTCGATTTTGTTGTTTGAGTTGCTCATTATGGTTGGGTTCATTTTTGAATGTGTATTATGTGCAACATTTATTGCAAAATCTATGTAAAACAGTGACGATAATAAGTGGAATACAAAGCTGACTGAATCTTAATACATTTTCTGGTTGATTTTCACTCATCAAGTCTATTAGTGAACAGTATAATTTTTACTGCAATTTTTGGTATCTCAAGTTCGGCAACAAGCATACGGGTTCGCATGGAGTCCCAGTTTGTGATAATGCGAAAATTTTAGTCTTCCAGGGTAAATATTTCTTGGATCGGAAGCTAATATTTTAAAGTTTGGTGGAAAAACGTTTTGTTTGCATCGGTCGCGTTGATTAATGCCGAAGCGAATGCATTTAGGTTCCGCAAACGCCTCGGCAGCTTTTTGTCCAGCCCCCGGGCTCGCTTGCACATGCAAAAAGACGCTCCGGCGAAGTTTCTTCTGCTTCCCTCTCAATTCTTAGAACGGTTCCGCGTCCACGGACGCCAGGAAAACACGGATTCTTCGTGACAAACTTGAAAGTGTATAAACTTTGGTGTTTTTGCTGGGCCATAAAGTTTCCCCTCGGCATCCTCGAAACTGGCTGTAATGGTCGTCGCAACTGTCATTCCTAGGTAGCCGGAGATATCAGTGGAACACGGCGAAGTTAATGTAATGTAAGTTATTTGCCATAGCAGATTACTATCGGATAAGGCAAAAAGAATCGGAAAGTTGCGTTCCACGGTTGCTCGGTGGAACAACGGGCGAGATTGAGGAACAACATTTCTTCGACCAGACGCTGGAAAGTAGTTTCTTGTTTCTTTGCCTCGGTTAAGTATATGAAGAGAATGTGCTTTTGAGCGGATCTTGGACACTGAAGAGTTCTCTGGCTTCTGGTCCAATTAAAATCTGACCTATCATCGGGAAACTTGGTCGGATACGCAATGACAGACGTTCTTTCTTAGCTTTGCGGGTTTATTACAAATTATTAAATTCACAACTCTAATCCATGCTCTTGTCATAAATTATTCTAGAAATCTCCTTTTCTTGGACAATTATTTTTCGCAGGGCTTATAACTTTTCCTTGGGTCTACAATTTTTTTAAAAGCATATCAACTGTTTTATTGGCTGTACAATTGTTTTCTTGTTGTTTCATAGGGTTCACGTTGTTTTCGTAGATCGAACAACGTTGTTGAGAACTGTATAATTATTTCTTAGGTTCTGTGGTAACTTAAAGGCCTTAAAGTTTTCGAAAAGCTTTACAAGAGCTTTATAACGGTCTTTGACCCTTTTTGTAAGTTTATAATGTTTTTTTAGGACCCCTCAACACCTATGCACACAGATGCATATTTTATTATGTATTCTACAATTGATGTAGTGGTCCAACAATATTTGTATAGGCTCTACAATTTTTTGTGAGCTTCACAGATCATAGACACAGTTTGGACAATCTAGTACAAATATAATATTTCAGATTACTACGTAGATGCGACGTTTCAGAGCAGAATTTATTGAATTTAATAAAGGTATCTCCGTAGAATCTCGACGAATAATCGTCCCGTTGCTTCACCAACTGCCCGAATCACTAGGATCGACTAAATCATGTTTACGCGAGACTTTATCTCTCCTCCGATAAATGTTTATCGCTGCTTTAAAGTTGGCCGCGAGGAAAGTTTCTTTCGGTGAAACAGTATTACACAGCCATCCGAAACGACGTCGTACGTCAAGATCCGCGAAGATGCACTCGTTACGTCCAGCAACCGCGAACGACGCCGTAAATTAACTCGGAGACTGTGGATTTATTACTTCCCCTAACAGATGGGGATGGTCAGCTACTGTGCGGACTGAGCGATTGCTTTTAATATTCGACGCCAGCTGCGTACCCGGTTCAACTCGTCCCTCGTTCGCCTCTTGTCGTCGATCCTACTCGCTCCAAGATCTATAGGCGATAAAAATGGAGTTCTGGTCCCGCCGATTCAATGTACATTATTTCACACCCCCGGCGATTGTGTTTGCATTGACTGTCGAACAGTGGTATTGTTCCAGAAAGCGGTTATAAAAATAATTAAATCGATCCGTTTTCTCAATTTTCATCCAAAGAAAGCTCAACAAATCCTTCAATTTAACAAAGTATATGCACAAGCGTTAAAGAAAATAAACAGCGAAACAAACGGTGGTAGTGAACACGTTAAATTACCACTAGATTCACGGACACAAAACCAGAGAGGTAGTTATAAATTGAAGTGAAGTAACAACGAAATCATCTCTACAGCTCCAAGTATAGTATTCAAATTCCACAATGAAATGGTTCCCAAAATTTGGAATTCGCGCGAAAATCTGCAGTTCGCCCACACAAAAACGAACCTGTCATCCATTGGAGCCACTAAAAAAGGATTTCCTTCCTCGGAAAAATTGGGATTTCTTTCGGCTGAAAAGCGCGCCGCGATTTTGCAGTTGGAACTTCCACTCCATCGAATCGGCGCGAGGGAAAGCGCGCGCGAATTTTCCGCGAGGCTTCGCGGCCGAGGAGCCGGATTCCGTAATTTCTCGCGATTGAAAGGCTCCGGCGAATGAGAAAGGTAGGAGGGAAAGCATCGCGTAATCCGGTTTTATCATTTAGCGAGCGCGAGCTGAAATTCCAGTTGGAACTCGGCGCTCAGCTGCGTCGGTGGTGTAAAGTGCGCCCGGATATGCACCCCGTCTCCGCCTCGCCCCCGCCCCGCGCACCCCTTTTTTCCTCGGATCCGTCGCACGGCGGAATAAAAAATGGAAGTGATAAAATTTAGCGAGTCGCCCCGAGCCGGCTGCCTTGGAGAGAATCCGCGAATTGCCGGAATGTTGGACGGTAAATTGCATCTCGAAAACGCGACGCACCCGACGGTTTTTAATAAATACATCGGGGGCTTTTAATATTGTATACACATACACTGCGTCAATTAAATGTTAATCATTGCAATAGACGGGAGCTCTGTTACTCTGGGAAGTACGCAGCTCGTTGGAATTACGCTTCCATCAGGACGGAAATTTCGCATTTTGCAGACGTGCTAATTTCTGTCGAAGCACATTGGTACTGAAAGTTGCGATTCGTTGTGGGTGTAGCAATCTGAACGGAGTGAAAGGTTCATAAAGCAACTGAAAACTTGATGAGGAGTTAACATTGTGAAAGTAAAAAGACATTGAGTAGTGCACCACTTTCATATATGCTGTTTCAAAATGACTCTCTTCGAAACTTCCATAAAAACTATATTAAAATCTACTTTATTTATCAAGTTTCACATATGTAGACATACTTGAAATAACAATATCATTGCCATTAGCTACTGGTTTTATTTTGAAAGGGCTCAAACAATCGTCACTTTAACAAACAAAGGAGAGATATTAAATATATGCATGGATATAAATTTTTGTGGGTTGTCTGACCATAGATTGCTTAATTCCACTTGGACAGTTAATATCGAATTTTCAAAGTTTATGATACTTCATATATTCCCTCGGTTCAAAATTAAACTTTTGCAGTATATAATACCCTTTATCGACAAGAGATTTTAATGAATAAAAACAGAAATAAAATTGTTCTAAGCTTAAATATAAATAACTAAAATATATTCGATGCGACCGAGAGATTATATCATGACTGGCTACACTCTGGACAGTTCCACTTACACACTAGCGTTTCTGTCGATGAATCTGTGTCATCCACAAATATATTTACTACTGTTATACGATGATATCTTACTAAAAGACAAAGGGTCCTAGTAGAAATTTAGTTTACTATATTCATTTAAACTAAATTAATGAATAAAATAAAACCTGCATAGAGATAAATCTGAAAGATTTTCAGGATTCTCGATCTTTGGCTCCCAACAAAAATAAATAATTTTTCTTCCAATATTCATGTCTCCTGCAGCCACTCCGATCAAACCGAAAAAATGTTTAAAACCCAGCGTTAATATGCGGCAAGGGGGTGGTAAGCGTCGATGATAATCGCGCGGATTACAGCTCGGGATCGCGAAAAAATAAGTTGCGAGGCAGCTCGTTGTCCCAGGGGCGCGTATATCCCACTTTTAATATCTTTTTTATTGTGAAAATAGTTAATTAAAATTCGAGGATCCCGACTGGTCCGGCGAGAAGCGGTCTCCCAGCGTAATAATACTCATTCAGGCTAATCTCCGTTGAAATATCATTGGACTAATAAAGCTCGGTGTCGGCGATCCTTGCGTTGTGGCCTGGCATTTCCATGAGAAAAGGTCGAAACACATTAAATGAATCGGAAGAGGACCCGATAGTCGAGGGCTCGGCCGCCATTATTTCTTAATAAAGACGGATTAGACGTCGTCGACGGCGACGTCTGTCGTCGCGTCTGGGGAACGTTTCTCCCGGTATTTCTCGGTCGTTATCCGTTCGTTTTCCGGGCTGTCCCCGCGTTTCCCTTCCGTAAAAAGGAAGTTCATCGGTGTCGGCAGATGCCGGCTGCTAAAACGTTCAGAGCCGCGATATTGGCTGGCGCCGAATGCCGGTGACGTTGTCGAGAAGATTTCTGACAAGCGTTGTTATTAAAAATTCCCTGCCGCTGCCGCTGCCGCGCCGGCTGCAACGCCCGAAAAAAATCGAAACAGGCGAGGCGTATATCGCGGCCCGGCCCGCCGAATAAATCGAATCCGAGGCTCTATCGATATCGTATCAATCTCGCCGGTTACCCGGCTCTTTTTCTTTCGATTTTGCCCCACGGCCTTCCACGAGACGCGTTCGTTGACGAGACACGGAATAAATAGCATCGAGAACGCCGAGGACTTGTGACGCGATGGAAAATCCACGCACATCCGGAACTAGCGTCTAATCACGAATGTTTTGCTCTAATCAGAACGACCTCGTTACCCTTTAATTTGCGACGATGTAGGTCTGTGTACATTGGAAATTGACCGATGACCGCGGTTAACTCCACAGACGCCTTTGGCTTCGATTCTTAACTCGATACACGCTCCGATCTTTCTAAGCCGTTCTGTCGCACGATTTTTGTGGAAAAAATGATCCTTAGTGTTCAATTGTATTTTTTAAAATTAATCATCACTTTATTTCGTGAACCAGAATAATGTTGACATAGAGAATAATTTTTTCATGAAACTGTTACAAATTTAAAAACTTCTGCTTTTCATGGAAAAATTTTGTTTCATACCATAATAAATTCACTGTAACCGTGAATTAAAAATTTATAACTCATCCGCAACTAAAACGTGCTGCAAACGAACATAATTATCTACAGATTCGAAGTTCGCCAGACTAACAGCATGTTTTCTAATAAAATGTTGTTACAGATATGCCCCCTAAATTATTTAGCGAAACTGCGCACTTCGCTTCGGCGTTTCGTTAATCAATTATGTATCATGTACTGGAAGGAATTTTCTCGAGCATCGTGCGCGCCGTTTTACGGTAATCCACACGCGTGAAATCGTTTCGAGTGCGCGTTTCTGAAAAAATACGAGTTCCGTGGAATAATATTTATAATCCTGGCTGTTGAATGGAACGAGTAGCATGAGATTAAGTTGCCTCCGGACTACAAAATTTCTACGGTGTACATAAATATCGCACGCGTGATTGCACTTTTATGGACATTAAACACCACAGGCGGCTGCTAGATATAGCTCCTGGAAACCAGTAAGCGTTCACGGTCTACGATATCGGTTGCCATGGCACGGCGTTCCCTTCGTTTACTTCTCGTTGCGTGAAACGATTCACGAAAATGCACGTTTTATTCGAATGCACGGGCCATTGAACGCGTACGCTTTTTTGCAGGATTATTCCACACTTCAATATAATTCACTCAATTTATTCCTTCGAAATTTCAAATAATTACTTAAAGCGAATCTATTTTCATTATTTTGCACAGCTCCAAATACGGATTTTCTATTTGTTTAAAAAAATTACCTCAACGCGAGCACACAACGACGGGGAAATTATTCCAATTATTCTATAGTTACTTCAATATTATTCAGTGAAATTATTGCTCTGAATTTTCAATCGTCCCGATAAACTCATCATCTTGCACAGCTCCAAATATGGATTTTCTATTTGTTTAGAAAAATTACCTCAACGCGAGCACACAACGACGGGGAAATTGTTCCAATTATTCTACAGTTGCTTCAATATTATTCCGTGAAATTATTGCTCCGAATTTTCAATCGTCCCGATAAACTCGTCATCTTGCACAGCTCCAAATACGGATTTTCTATTTGTTTAGAAAAATTAGCGATATGCGAGCACATGACGACGGGGAAATTGCTTCAATTAATACCTGAATAATTATTTGATATCGGTGAACGTTAAACGAGGTCTCTTTGGATACGTTTAATACCAGCAAACATCGCGCGTGACTGCACACCATTCATGCTCTCTTGTTCCGAATTTTCCTCCTGCGGCTCTCGATTCTATTTTCCGCGGGTCGGAAGGACAGCCGGGGAAACGATTAATATCGAAATAACTTGGGAGGTAATGCGGATTTGTTTATGCGCGCAACTAATGGAATCGACACCGGTGAGAACGCGCGAAGAAGGGGGCGAAAACAAAGCGCAAAATCAAAAAATGGGTCGCGCGCAACGGGTGACAAATTATCGGGGCTTCGTTCCAAGCGTGTGATAACTCAAACACCCGGCGGACACGAAGGAATTTTTCAAATATAAACAAGTCACGGCTGCGACGGACAACGAAAGCAAAACGTCGGTCACTCGGGCGTCGACAGCGAAATGATCAACACCGATATTTCTTTCTCTGTTGACCGAAACTGATACTGCGACGGTAATCACTACAAAAGCTCGGACAACCCTGTATTTGCACGAATTAACCCCTTGTTATGTCGTATGACGAAGATTATAAACAGAATTCACTGAATACGAAATAAAATTGTGTTCTCCTCTCATCAAAATTTAAGCTTTAAAGTAAACATTGAATATAAATTCTCTTCTTTATCTGAGAATTATTTTATCATTGTAGGTGTGAAAAAAATCATACACCATTGAGTGGAAAAATAGAATTAAATCTATGCTCTTTTCGAATGGTTTTAGTATATTAGAAAAATTATTTATAAATCTACTCATAGCACACTGTCTGTATAAAAACAAATAAATGTGACCTACAATCTAGAATAGAAAATAAAGAAGAATTGATTAATTGCTAGACTGTGAATCTTTCTGCAAAGATCAAAAGCAAGATACAAGAGCTGAATAAAAATTCATTGTTTTGATTAATACTTTCAAGATGTTGAATATTAAATATCGCTGTTGTTAAATTCTCTTAGTCACCGGTTTGTTATAAATGACTAAAACTCGAAGTCAACGTCTATTCAAGCAATAGAAAATTACTTGCAGCTGTTTAAAGAGATAAATTCGCTTCAGTGAAGCATTGAATGATTTTTGTGGAATAAGTGATGGGCGTCTGGTTTGAAATTCTACTCCGCACAAAGGAACAATCCCCAGGCTAATGAAAGGCTAAATAATTGAGGGAGGCAGGAAGTAAAAGTCTGCCCGAAGAAATTAGGAGATATATATCTTCGCCGAGGAAACGTTCTTCTTCGGATTTCTCTTGAGTATTTGCAAGGAAACCGGTGGTTCTCTATCTTTCGGTGGATCCCCATTACCGTCTGCTCACATCGTCCTCCGGATAAAATTAAGGAAGCACGCGAGTTCTCGCTTTGAAGGTAAACACGGTAACCAAATACCGTGGTACTCAAATTATCCGTCAAAGTGGAATAATTATGCAGCTGATGAGACACATTTGAAACTCGATCGTTACAATGCGAGGCAGAAACAATCCGGTTGCTCAAGAGTTGCTCAAGAGTTGCTCTCTCGCCAGGTAAATTAAAGTTTGATCAAAGCGCCCAGCTCCGCAAGCTCTGCTGATTGATCCGCGTCGGTGTCCCGACTAATACAACGATCGTTTTCCAAGGAGTAATGTTGATCCCTGCCGGGAAGCATTCATAAACTTCAGCGTTCTCTTTACAGGATTTCGAAATCACCGAGATCCTCCTATTTCTTGGCTGGATCCACCCTTTATTCGGGACTCCGCGTCTTCTTAATGAAACCCCTAATATTCCCCTTCTACTGCCCCGCCTTCTGCCCTCCAAGACGGTCCAGGATGGTCCAGGGTGGTCTGGAATCGTTCAGGATCTAGCGCAAGCATCGGTAAATTGCGGTCGTTAAAAAGACCAGTAGCATTGCCAATTAATGCTGCCTGCGTTTCCTTAACGCGCATGGTTCTCATTCAATCTCTTCTGATTAATAAATACATTTTTTGTACTTCAAAACCATTGATACTGTTCAGAGAATTTACTTAAACTTTTCACAGAAAATATCGATAATGGTGTGCAGCATTTAATTGGTGCAAATGTACACTTGAGTCTACTATTGTTTAACTATTTCATACATTTGTCTTCGTTTTGCACTACGTAATTTGGTTGTACAGCTTCTAAGAAAATTAAGACACTTTCTGGAGGCGATGCAGAAGTTTGCAAAGCGATTTAAACCATCATTTTACGTTGTACATAATCAAAGAATTATTTTCAATTGACGATAATGTTCGGATTTCACGATTAATAGACGTGGCATGTTACAGGTTCAATTCACTGCCATATAATGTAGCTTATGGGGAAAGCCTGTGCTCGAAATATAAATTTTTCAGCCCCTCCCACCCGGCAGACGAAATTGCAACCCTTTGGCATTGTTTATTTATGCTTTGATAATTCGCACAGATATCCATATCGCCGTGCCGAGCGATTTAAAAAGGGCAGGGCGTCCAATTTTCCCGTGGTCCCTTCGACCTCGTTATTGAGGATCTCACGAACTCCAAAACTATCAGATCGATCGTAAATCAAGTCAGACGTACAGGTCCTCTAATTTCCTAAAAAACAACCCGTTACTTATGGGCGTGTCGAATAACGAGCCTCCGCGTAGCGTCCCGTATTTACGTCCCACGTAATAATAACTTTACTATGTAAATTCCCCCGGCAAACACATCGTTCATATTTACATTTACGTAAGAAACGCACACAGTAGAAAACTCGAGGCTACGGCTCGGCTGAGGGGTGTGCGCAACTATGTTGCGATCCGATTACCATACGCGTGCGTGTCAACCGTTCACTGCCGATTTATTCGATGATCGAGCTTAGCTGTTTGGGCCTGGCGGTGACGGTAACGTGATTTCCACCCTTTTCTCCGTCAACGAGGTAGAGAGAGAGAGAGAGAGAGAGAGAGAGAGAGAGAGGGCGCGCGAGAACGAAGGGCGCAGTCGTTATTTTCCGCCGGCAAGAAAACTAGACGAATCGGCCCATAAATATTTATGAACCGCGACGGAAGAATCTTCGGGATATTATTGAATTAACAACTCGTAACCACGACGCTTGAATTAACTGGGAAAATAAACGGGGAACAACGGGCCAGGCGACCGGCGCGGCGAGTTACATCGACGAGGAATCGGGATACCGGTAACTAGAATTTAACTCCGTCCACGGCGGAAGTTCCTCTTCTTTCGGGCGAAGACGTATTACAAGCTTACCCCGGGACTCTTTCAACATTCGTAACGCTTCATAAATATGCATCGCGGGAGTGGGCGCAGAAAAGAGAGAGAAAGAGAGAAGGAGGGAGAGAGGGAGAGAGAGAGAGAGAAAGCGAGGAGTAAAAGGAACGGCGGGGAGTATCGCGTCGAATTGATTTCCCCCGGCGTGTGAATAACTTAAGCAACAGTTATTCCTCCGCGGTCCGTCCGGCGAATCTCCGTAGGCAAACAATGGTGTCCCGGTATCGATTTTCCTACGTTAGAATCCCACGGATAACTTGTCAAGGGGTAAGCCAGTACTATTCCGGAAGCGATCCCGAGCATTCGTGGAACTCTACGACAGGACTGCCAGGACGTGTAGGAGGCAAGAACGGCTCGAATACAGGGGGTTCGGGAAAGAGGGGGAGGGATATACACGATGACAAGGAGGACAAGGGAACGACGGACGAGGAACGAAACAGGGAACGAAGGATAACGGGGGAGCGAGGGGGGAGGGGGAGGTGAACAGTGACAAAACAATTAAGCAACTCATAACTGCCTTGCACAAGCGCCCTCTGGACACCGTTCTCTCTGTCCGGAGTTGCGTCAAAGTGTCACGGACAACGAGGTCCACCAGACCGAACTGAAATTGCAGCTTGCGGGAGAGCGTACCAGGCATAATATCCCTTCGCCAACTCGCGGCACCACGTCGCGGAAGAAGGAGCGCAACCGGAATCGTGTGTACTTGTCGAATTGTTGCGACGGATCCGCGAGGGTGGTTCACGGGATCCTAGGCCTTGCTTCCCTAAATCTGATATTTTGGGTTCTCGGTGGCGTTTCCGGGGTGGTCCAACCCCTTGCAGGACTGCAGAGCTTTTTATTTAACACTAGTTTATGGCAAGCTGGGTGGGAAAATTACTCTATTGAATCTGTTTTGTTGTCAGTTGAGACGATGTTTACTTTTTTCTGATGTAGCAAATGGATCTTTTTATATGTACAGTAGAACCTCGATTATCTGTACATATTGAAATTATTTTTACAGTAAAATTTAATACCATTTTCTGTTTGACTTACTGCAGCTATAACAGCTCCTACCATTAATTAGATCAAATTTGTTTCATAACAAAATTGAATATTATTGAGAGGTGTACGTGAGTGCTCGGATAATAGAACAGTCACTTAGTTTCAGTGCTGCACTAAATCCTTACTGCGAGTCGCACTCTAAATCGTATTCTACAGAGATTATTTAAAATTGAACTATTTATTTGTGAAAAATATTAGGATACTCTAGAAGCGACCACATACATGTTGATTTTCTATGGACCATCTGAACGAGTTAGAACTTTCAAAACACCTCAAATGCTAGAACGTTTTAAAGAATTAAATTACTATATTTGAAGAAATATACTTATGGCTTGAAACTGTGTAGCTTCGAGAAGAACTTACCAGACATTACAAATTGCTTTTTTCATCGTGTTTGGGTTAGGTATTTTTTTAATGTACTCAACATGAAATTGCAAGATTAATCTGCAATGAATTGGATCATCCGGAATTAAATTATTTATAAAAATTAATGAAAAATTCCAGAAAATATTAATTAAAGTAAAGTACTAGAAATTCGCAGAACGTTCGGAGCACGATTGACAGTGACTCGGGCAGTTGACTCGTAGACAAAGCGTAACCGACTGTTTCATATTAGGGTCGCCGTTTATGTACTCTACGTGGCTGTGCAAGTCGAAGCAATCACGAAGCCAGAAAACAAATCAGAAGCAAGACGGGACGCAGCCGGTCGCACGAGAATCAATTTCGCGGCGCAACCCTCTTAAACAACGTTCCATTACGGGCAGAGCGCAATGATCGAAGCTGGAGGAATCGAACAGCATCGTACACTGTACACGTTCCCACGGAGTAAGTAGTTAGGGACTTTGGAATCAGCCGTGGTCCGCTGTGTCGCTTCTCCTTGCTTCGCCTTGCCTCGCCTTCGCCTCGCCTCGCCTAGCTGGGAACTCGAAAGGGTGTTGTCGATTATCGAAGTCGAAGCCTGCCAGGTAATTGCATAGTTCGTTTTCTTGTCCCTCGTGTTATTGGAAACACTTAAGCCGATAAGGCTGCGCGCGTCCCAGGAATATCCGGAAGATTTTCATAAATTAAACGCTGCCTTCCGGCAAAAACCCCCGGTGTCCATTGTCTACCGGTTCTGCTCGATGTTAACGTTGCTAACGAGGTGCCGATAGCCTACGCGGTAATCCGTAATCTTAATGATAGTTCGCACGTGACCAGCCTTGGGATATATTCCACGTATACTGTACATCGGAAGCTAAAAATGATTCCTACCGTGAACCGTTGTTTAATTTTGCAAAATGTGCCTAAAGATATTGGTGGATACAATTGTTGCCTTTGAGTAGAGGAAAAGATTAGTATAACCTCTTTATAGTACCAAAATTTTTTTTAATCTCTTTGATGTTGTATTTGTTATGCAGTACATTTGAAGGAAACAAGGTTTTTAATACCTTGACAATGCTTCTCTACTCGGTTATTTGTGTTTATTAATGTTACATTGGATTAATGTCGTTCCTAACACTGCTGGGTTAACGATTAATTAAAATTTCTGAAGTTTTATGATTTCTACTATTTTTGCCAATTTCACCACCCTTAGTTTTTGCTGTAAGCTTTACATGTCAGGTGTAAAAGTTACCTCTGAGGCACAAAACGATGAAAGAATGCTTCGAGGAACGCCACATTATACAATCTCGATTGGAGCAATTTATTGCCAGCCACGGGATTATCGGTCCTAATCACATAACGTCGACGGAATGGTTAAAGCACCGCCTCGGAAAGTTAGCATCGAACGGTCCAGCACCGGTCCCGAACACGTCGAACAATTTCTTGTCCCGCGGTAGGCGACGTGTTCACGCGTTGGACAGAGAAACAGAGAAAGAAAGGGCTGTTCGGAGGGAGAGGGAGAAAGGACATTGTTATTCTGACCGCTTAAATAATTCATAAGCAATATCGCACCGTTGCCGCGGTCACGTCTCGGCTTCCCTCCTGATTGGCTCGAATTTACGAGCCATTGTCGCCTGATTGGCCGCGCTTGTGCGACGGATGGTGGTTTCGTAAAGAAAAGCACTTTATCGGCTGAAAGTATTGACGTGCCAAGCCCGAGTACCGGTCCATGCGTGAAAAAGACGAAGGCAGGCAAAGGAAGGACGAAAGAAGAAGAGCTGGGTTGGTGGGAGAGACGAAGGGATGGTGAAACGCTTGCGGTAATTTCTCCGAAGGTTCTCTCCACCCTCCCTCTCCCTCTCTTTCTTTCTTTCTTTCTTTCTTTCTCTCTCCAACTTTCCTATCTATTCTCTGGGCCACCCGCTTTCACTTCGATTTAACTTTGTCAAATTCCTTCGTTCCGCTCCTTCGAGGATCCGGCAAGGTGCGAACAAAGTGGAGGCAAATTGAGTCGCGTTTCTTGCTACCGTCGTAGCCGCGATGCAATCGCGCGTGTGTGTACCCGGCATACCCATTCTTTTCTTAATTCACACGCACACCGTGTGCCATTTAATCGCTCCGAGTTCTACTTTGTTAACGCATTGACTGCCGCGTGAATTTTGCGTGTTCCGCACAAATCTTGTGTATAAACGATCAGAGTAATTAGGTAATAATTATTACTAGTTACTTGATAACGAAGTTTGTCCATTCTATAATTTAATTAATTTCGAATAAATTTATGTTCAGTGCCAGCAATTTTATGACAATCGTTTTTAAGCAAATCAGTAGCATTAATTAGTTCATATAAACAAGGTTTTACTATACTCCTCACGAAACGTTCAGAACATTCGATTTTTCATCTGAGATACTTGAATTCGTAAGTTTTACATAGCCCTTTATGACTGACTGTATAAATTACTGTATTTCGATTGCTCTTTCAACAGGTTGCCACTTCAACCAACTTGAGCGTTCGTAAACTAGTTATTTAAACAGAAATAGATCTTCGGACAATGCAAATATTCATACTGTGTCAAACGACCAAAAATCACCCTTAAAAACACGAAGAGGCTTGGGCGGGGCTGATTCAAAGCCCATAACAAAATTAAACAAACACAGACCGCACCATCGATTAATTTTTCCGTCAAATTCCCCTCGCGCCCAAAGTTTGCACACTCGAGTCTGTACAGGAGGTTTGTTCCTGGTGTCGATCTATATCTAGTCGTTCACGAAGGGCACCGGATGGACCCTCCCCGAAGACAAAGCAGCCCTTATCACCGGCCACGACGATACTTGATTTATTATGAAACGCTTGTGTGCCGCCCGCGAGTATCCCTTCGAAGGGAGACCGGTTTGTTCTATTCAAAAAAAAAAAAGAAAAATGAAAAAAGGAAGAGAGAGAGAGAGAGAGAGGATAGAAGCTCTTCCGGTGAAGTGACAGATTTACCTCAATGAGTTTTTGAACGAGCCCGCAGACGAAAACGCGCCTCTTTTTCTGAGGCTTCCCTCCCGCCCCTGGCACTCATGCGCAAAACGGGACAGATAAGACCCTGTGTATTCCCGGGGGTTGGGAACGTGGGTTGTGTGTTGTGGGGGTACAAGGGGGTCTGTCGAGGGGGCGGGAAAGAGCGAGAGACGGAAATAGTAGCCGGGCCGAGGGACAGAGGGAAACGGGCGTTTCTTGTGTGTACCGCACCAGAGTGGAGTTTTACGCGTGTTTAATCTGGAAATGGATCGCCCGAGAATGTGGCTCTATGAGCCGAGGCTGAAGGAACCGAGAGTTAGCGAAAGCACGGTCGACAGGGTGGGACCAAGCGTGGCGTGGCTCGACTCGACTCGGCTCGGCTCGACGTGGCCATGGCATGGCTCTGCTCTCTTCTCCTCTCCTCTCCTCTCCTCTCCTCTCCTCGGCTCTCCTCTGCTCTCCTCTGCTCGGCGCGGCTATCTGTCTCTCGCTCGTTATCCTTTTTTCCACTTGTATTGTAAAAACTGACCGGCGAGCGGCACCCGAGCTCCGTCTGCACTTTTCAACCGTATTTCCGGCAAACATGTGCCCGCCGAAAGGAGTCGAGCGATTTAATTATTCCCTTCCATTTCATCTCTGACACGGCCACCCCGGATTAGTTTTACGACGCTCGACCGACCTACAGCTGAAACCGCAATAAACCGATGTACCACGCCCGCCACGCCGCGCACCACCGCACGCCGCGCCGTTTCGTTTCGTTTTGTTTCGTTTCGTTTTCTACCGCCCTTCCGAAGCTGTAACTGACTCCGCAAATTATTATCTTGGCCGCGATTCAGAGCCCGAGTTACACGCATTATTACCGCGCTCTCTGGATTCGCGGATATCCGCACGAAACCTTACGGGAACAGATATTGATAGTGTTTTTGGGGATTGGGTGTTCGACTGGTTTCCCGGGAGATCGTCGTGCTGATTCATTGGTCATTTTTCTGTACGCTCGACCCTCGCATAACTAGACACCGGATCTTTATGCAAAATTAAAAGTTTGTGGATCAATTGCACAAGGAGTTAAATATAAATTTATATTTTTCACTGATAATTTTAATGTAGCGAAAATAATATATTAATACTCTTAAAATCTTTTAATCTCTTCATTGTTTGAAATTGCACCTACTCATTTTTGTTAAAAATGTATAAATCTACTCGTAACACAATACTTGTTTACCCTGGTTCTTCCATAAAAAACTTGAGAGGTGCTTTATTACTACAGTCAATAGAATGCGAGCGGACCACTATCACTTAGCCGCTTCGTTGGCGCTCGTAAACATAATTTCCGACGGTACGTGTAGTTGTCATGAAAGTGAAGAATCCTTGAATCACGTCACCTGGCAGTGTGATTTGTACGATGTGCAAAGGCGCAAACTCATGAAATCTTTCTGTAAAATGGGATACCAACTGCCCCTAAGTGTCGAAATGTTTATAGCGGAACCTAATGTCAAGGCATGTACTTATATCCATTCTTTTTTCAAAACTGTAAGTTATCCATTTAATTTATATCTCACCTGTACTTTATATTTGTAAAAAGGATAACATTTTTTTTTTTATTTGTAACTTGTAACACCAAATTGTAAAACGAAATGGACCCATTTAAGGGTCCGAGGAGCTTGAATAAAATTATAAAAAATACTTTGGAAATACGGTTTCCGTTTTCATAACGATTCATAAACTTCATGATTCATATTTTAAACTTGAAGATTTTCATAAGCTACGGATGCACACAATCTTCAAAATCAGCTTCTAGTAAAAAGCACTTGTGTCACCATTAACAAACAATTTTACCACACATTCGGCAATAGAAAATCGTCGTATCCTTAAACAATAAATGAGGTTTCAATGGATTCGTGTCACCGAACGCAATCTTGACGAACAATGGACAGAATGAGACCAGTAGCAGTTCTCCGCTGATTTTACCGTCGCTCACTGTCAACTTTCGGCTCTCTGGCAGCTCGGAACGCAGTCCGGCGAAATTATCTATTTTGGCAGTAATTTTCTCGGAGCGGGTGACATAAATCGCGGCTGGAAAAGCTAATTTAGCGGATAAAATGTGGCCGGTCTCGAAATAAAGCCGTGGGTCGCGTCGATATATCGCGCTCGGCACACCCGGCCGCAGGCGGCTTATATATCATACTAATTATTTATATTTCATGCACCGGTAGCGCAGGTACCTGCTGCCTACAACGTGTACGCGGTATTTTACACTCGTGATACGTCGTCCATATACCATGTGCAACGTGCAAACTCTATTCAACCGGTCCGGCGCGGCGCGGCGCGGCTCGGCTCGGCGCGGTGGCCCGCGTCACGAAAATATCGTCAAACTTCTTGTCACGCGGATCGGCCGCACATTACTCCGGCATCGGTACACACTTCTGCCAGCCGGTTGTTCGTTAATAATTGTCAAACGGCCCTGGTTAATCGGCGAATTTCATTCGAAACGCCGCGGTTTTCGTTCACCGCGCCAAAAATCTATTACTCGCAATATTCCTCGGTAAATCGGCTACTCAAAGTAATATTGCTGCGATATATTTAAATGTTATGTTTTTTTTTTAATTTAACCCTTAGCACTCGGATGGCGACTCTGAGGCACCACTGAAAATTGCTGTGCCATTCTTAAAAATATTGTTCACATTATTATTTTTGTTCGTATTTAATAAACTATTAGACATTTATTACATGAGATATTGTATCAGTTTCATATGCAAAAAATGAAAAAAAACATTGTATAGAATGGAAATATTCTAGAATGGACAAATCTTTCGTTTTTTAGTTAAAATAGCTCCGAGTGCAAAGGGTTAATACTGCTGTAGTTTGTTACATTCTGAACAGAAATCGGTCAACTAGTCATTACCGATACTTTCTTTCGTGATTATTATTAGATGTACGAATTAATTCGTGGCTTTCACAGTTAGTAATTTGACTTTCACTTCGAATCGTTCTACCGTCATATTAATTATTTGTATGGTCAAGTAAATGCGTAGCCACTGATGGTAATTGTTTTAGTATTTCAATTTAATAAATTCGCGAAGAAAGATCTCCGAATTAATTTGTACACGTAATATTTACAACTTGCTCGAACCCTAAACTACGAAGGTGATGTAATTGAATGTAAATCGACAGTTTGAAACGTGTCAGCGCGCTCCTTAATCTCAGGGAGCGCTATGGAAACACGAAACTTCTCGCGAGAGCGATACTTATCGATTTCCGTCACCTTTAGCTAAACAACCTTTCCAATCTGAGTCTATTTAAATTGCAGGCGACCCTTCCGCGGTATCCATTTCCCTATTTCTCAAATATCCGACCATCTGTCGCAGTCTATTTAAAAAAGCTCGTTTTTCCAATAACCGAAAGCTATCTCTACCAATGACCCCATAGATTGCCTTTGTCTCTCGGCCGAGTTTGATCTCGCGAAGTTTAGTAGAATAAAAGAAGGCGGATCTGCGAAAAGAAGCGGCAAGCTTTGCGAGAATATAGTTACCTAAATTAAATAATCCGAGGCGAAGTTTATTAAGTCGAACCGTTTAAGCGGCGGTGTTTGTTAAATTTTAAAAGAGAAGACCGTCTCTCGTTCGGGACGGTTCTCCCTGGATAATCCTCGCGCCGTTCCTTCGTATCCGGGGCGAAATGCATCTACCGCCGAAAGATAGTTCCATGGAAGGTAAAAGTTCCGTCGTAAAATATTTAAGTCCCCGTCTCCCGATGTGATTTATAACTAAAGGCAGCTCTCTCTCTCCCGGCGAGTTTCCCGTTTCGACTTACCCGACTGACAGTGACAGTTTACTCCTTGACGAGGAAAGGAATTGGTCGGGAAAGTTCCTGTTGATGTTACGCGCTATTAAGGGGATCGTGTTTCCCCGATGCCGGAAATCAGAGGGAATGGTATTAACGCCACGCCACGCCGCGCCGCCCAAGGGAAGGCTCGCCGTTTTATTTTACGTCAGTTACCAGATACCTTCGAAAATCTTCGTAACACCCACGACGGGACACACCTGCCCGGAAATTTCCTTGCTGGCCTTCGGTATCGAACGATTCTTCTTCAACCACTATACCTCTGACTTCGCGAAGTTGCGCTGGAACTTCGCTAAGACACGCTTTCTTTCCGTAATTCTCACTTTCTCGCAATTTTCCCCTGTTACTCGGCCATCCTGTCTTCGAAGTTCCTCGAACCATGGCGGTGACCTTTAATCTTCTCCCGAGAAACATTTTCACCGATTATTTTTTAGTAGGATGGTAAGACGCGTAGGAAAATATTAAACTGCATTTTTAATTCTCCGTAGCCAACCTGGGTCGTTCGTGTTCACGACTAATTTTTTTACTGTTCTAGGCTTTTGAAAATTCTGAAAAAATCCTGGAATATGTATTGAAGTTCCTATTTTAATATGTTCTAGTGAGGCCAGTGCGAAAGTTTGTGCCTGATTCCTTGTTATACTTTAATACGAAATCGGGAACGGACTTTTGCACCGACCTAATACCATCGTCGGAACGTCAAATGTTTAAGGGGGTCATCCCATGTGGCAGATCCAAAAAATCGAAAAAATTTTTTTCCACAAATTGCTTCTATAACATTCCTAGAATATGCAGGTAAAAGGATATTTCGATATTCGAAGTCGTTCGACTGTTATAAACGTAGAACAGAGTATCTGTGTGCATCATTACGATTAAAGTATTAATAAATAACCAGTGAAATATCAATCAGCTGGACATAAATTTGTGCAGGAAAAAAGTTTATTCGAATCAACGTGCACTTCGGAGCATTGAGCAAAGACAATTTCTCAACACATAGCAGATTAATGTTGAGTTTACATTTTCTTTCTGTCAATCGTACTTCAATCTTTAAACGCGTTTTTCTCAAAACTGTAGTTTTCATATTGGCGACCATGCTATCTCAAAAACTACTGAACGGATTTCGCTCAAATTTGTATGGTATAGTCAGCATATCTATAGTTCTCGCCGGTACCAAAATATTTCTGATATCTGCTATAGTTTTTTTTTTAAGCTGACAAAGAAGAAAAAAAATGACGAAACTTGGAACTTAACTTTTAAAACCGTGCCAAAAATTCAATTTTCGATATTTTTATATTATTTTGGTACCGGCGATAGCCGCAGGTCTACAAATTAAAATGCCGTTTAATTTTTTGATATCAGATGATCGAAACCTCCGGAATCATGGTCACCATCAACCTACTTTTTTTTACACATGAGTGTCTTCGGAACGGAGTACAGCCGATCCAACTCGTTATTTTAGTTTGAAAAAATTCTGAGAGACTGTTAAAATGTCAGTAAATGTGTGGTAAAAATTTCAAGATTGTATGTTTTAAGGGTCCTTCCAAAAAAATTCCTAAAAAAAGCAAGAAAAAGTAGCTCTTACTTGGGATGACCCCCTCAAAGCATTAACCTTTCGACAGGGGTGTTCCAGTCTATGTCGAACCAAAGTATCAAAATCGTCGTACAATTACTCAATTTCTAGCGATTAAATCGAACGAGATCTGTTCCATTAGAAATAGCAGTGCAGCTAATGGGTCTACAAATAAATAAATTTAGACGGTGGAATTAAAAAACGTTCAATTGAATTTGCGTTTAAAGTATGAACTTCAGAGAAGCAACACGTTTATTCAACACTTTCTTTCTATTATAGCACGCCAATCGCGTATTTTCATATGCCAATTGTCGGTTCGTACACAATATATTTTTAGTAAACTACGGTGGAATTGACTAGCAGTATATCACCGTGAGAACGGTGATTAAATACGTCGCATTACCGAAGAGAATTACGTCCGCGTATTAAATACCCGTGCACATATTCGAGCAGATCGTAAATAGTTGGGGACATTATCCGGCCGGCGATGCGCGGTGGCGCGATCCTAATTTTCCGCCGTTCATTACGACGAAAGAGAGAGAGAGCATAGTCGCGCGAACATCGGCGCAGTTTCGTGCCGTTGAAAAATCCCGCGGCCCGGCCGTGTCGCGTTCGATATCAGCAAATGGAATGATAAATCATCAGCGGAATTCGGTGCGGGAGCGTCGTCTCGAAAGATAACCGTGCAGCTTATAAACGGTCATAAAACGCGACGGTGCACCGTGGTGCTTGATTTAGTCGGGCGTCCTTGGTATGCATCTTCAGCGTGGAAAAGAAAATGTTGCAGCGTAATATATTCCCTTGCTGTATCACCGCAAGTTTCTTCCATAAAAATGCCGCGTACACAACGACGGGAAAGTCGGAGTAGCAGAGAGCACTGTGGAACAGAGACGGCGGAAAAAAGCAGAGCTTTCAAGCCCGATGTAAATGAGACTTCTCGAACTAAGGGACGGTTAACAATTAGAGTAAATCACCCGTGACCCCTCCCGGTAATCTGCGTTGCCCTAACTGCGCGTACGCGTGCCAATTTTTCCGTAATTTCGTTCCGCAACCGGCGGCGGCAATACCGGCCGTCCTAGTTTTGACTTGTTTTCGCTGTGATTAGCGCTCGTACAATGCTCGCGAAGGGAGAGAACGAATTAAACCGCTAGCAACAGATGCTACTGCTCCGGTTTGCAGTTTAATTCGCGGCCGTGATAAGCGGAAGTTCCTCGAAAGACCGGGGAATATATCTTTCGGATCCGTCGACGGGGATTAACGAGACGCTACGCTCAAGCGGATTCATCGTTCAACTATAATAATTCATTTGGCGACTTTCGCCGCGATTCGCATTCGCTCCGAATCGAATCCGCCCGACGTTTCCGCCGGATTCATAATCTACGGTCTTCTTTCGACGTCGAGTTCTATCCCGACTATGCGATGTACCTATTTAATGCTTCGCTCTTGTAGTCTCAACTATGATTCCTCGTTACCGTTCAGATGTGAGAAATTCTGCGTGATTTGAACTGCAGGTCACGAAAGCTCTTCGCTATCGGAGTTAGCAAAAAGGTAGAACAGTTAACGCGTCTTTGCACGGCAGCTTTAATTGTGTCAAACAGTAACATATACAGGGTGGTCCGTTTAAATGAGGCCACCTAAATATCTCTTCAGGTTATTGCGATGCAAAAAATATTTGCTACGTAATGTGCATGGTGTTAGTGGACGAAATATCTGATATTTTTTCCGAAGTTTGAATCGATGTTTTTTGATACATAACTTCATTTTTTTTTTATTACATCGTGTAACTGATGGAAAAATACATTCAGATATGTATAATAACATGACCTTGAAATGACCTTGATCTTCGAAAATTAAAGTTTTACCTTCTAAAATTCAATAAATTCAAACGTCTGTCAAAACTTCGAAAAATTTTTTTCTTGACCGAGACCACCGTAGATATAAAGATTGAAGCTTTCTCTTTATGACGACACCTTAAAAATTGAAATACGATTTTTTTTAGCCGTTCTATCGAGCTTTGAATGATAGGTGTACCGCCAACTTTAAAAGGCTTTACACAACGAAACTTGTTCTTCATTTTTGTTCCATAAAACAGGTAAAACTTTCAATAAAACTACCCTATATCGAAACTATCCAAATCAAATTACCATCTTCCTACTTCATTTTCACCGGTAAATTCCAGAGTGAAGTGTTCGAAAACTGCCCGGGCGGATCGAATTCGAGCGATACGAGAAATGGAGTCGTAACCAATTGGTTTCACCGAGTCAAATCGCGAACGAGGCCGTTGCGTCGGGAAACGCAGCCACGATTTTCCCGGAATTTCTTTTGCAGCAGTAATACGGATACTCGGAAGATTGGAGAAAGACATTGGAGACTAGTATAGTACCGAGTGAAAAAACAGAGTGTATATAGGGCGAGGGAGAGAGACGCATAAAGTCGGGTATCGGGAAGAAGAAAAAATGCAAGCGAGAAAGCCTTTTGGATAGGAGGTGCGCATGCACGATGACGTTGATAGGTTGCGGGGGTGGGCCGGGGCTAGCGAGGGGAGCGGGTGGTAAGGCAGACGGTTTGTATTTCAAATTTAAAAGCATTCGACAATGGACGCTTCTCGTATTGTTGACTCACTCGACGAAGGAGAGAGGAAAGAAGAAAGAAACGCACAGAAGTGTACGCTAGAAGAGAGAGAGACGAGGGCAAAGAAGAGCGCTCGCACGCGCGCGCGCGAGAGAGAGAGAGAGAGAGAGAGAGACAGAGAGAGAGATGGAGAGACGTAGGGGTTCCGAGAGGGAGGGAAGGAGAATCAGGGGTGGCTGCAGTTCTGTAAAGGACTGCAGACAATTTCCGCAGGGCTTAGTGGCTTCGGGCTCTTCAAATAAATTATTCCGCGGATGAGCGACGCTGCTTATTTTTCACCATTTTCCGTGCTACCGACGATGGGCGCCCCGAACTGCACGCGAGCCCGGCTAAATAGTATCGGTAACTAGGAACGATGCCCCTGTCGTTTCATTTATTCGATGGCTAAAACGTCTCCTCGTAACACGGTAATGAAATCCCGCTCAGACCTTGGACGATTTCCAAAATACGTAGATTCACTTCGCCGCGACTTCGAGTAGAACAAGCCATTAATTCGCACACTCTCGGTTTAGCGTGCCTTGCAGATTCTTGACTTCTTGACTTCTTGCTTTCACGCTATATAGTTCTAATAATCGGAGTCATATGATGTAGCAATTTCCAGAATAAAAGAGGGACAAATTCAGACTGCAAGGATTAATATAAAATTGATTGTAATATTATCGCATTGAATTGAACATTATCGTAATAGTATTATATTCTGAAAATGTAGCTGTAATTTTGGCAAACAGTCTTGATTGCGAGGAAGGGACGAAAAAGTTGGAGGTGCCATTTGACACGTGGAAGATGTAGAGCGCGAACGGGGTAGAATTTAAAGTATAGTTTCCGAAGGATCAGCGTAGAATGTCTCGGATTTTGCCCCATCGATCCCGCTTCTGTCATTCGAAGCGCTCCGTTACGTGAAAAGCGACTAAAACAAGCGGAACCATCATTCTTCTTGCCAGTAATGTCTCGAATAGAAAAAGGGGAAGTGAGAAAAGGGCACAGTGCGCGCTCTCTCTCTCTCTCTCTCTTTGTCTGCGTGTTTGTGTCGTCGTCGCGAGCGTCTCTGAAATACTGGGCATCGATTCAGAATATCTAGGAATGCGGGTCGTGCAGACATTCCCAAAGAGCTTTGACAATTTCACGAGTCTTTTCGCCCCATCCGGCCGCCATCAACCCTCTTCACCCTCGTAACCAGACATCTGCAACCTCGCGCGATGCGATCTCAATTGAATTTGTGAAAGATCTGATTCTTTCGGTCTCCTCCGGTGCATTTCTACAAGTTTCGCCACGATTTTCTATCAATTTTATATTCGGGAGCAGCACCGCGCGAATTTCCATCATTCAACATTACACAAAATAACGTTGCACACCAGAAAAATTAACAAATTAATCGCTTGTACACAGATTCGCGATGTCTTGTCAATTTTCTATTTCATCTATTAATTTTTGTCATAAATGCATAATCAAAATATACAATTTTTCCAAGAACCGTTCATTTCGAGCGCAAATTGCAACACCGACTAATCCTGCGCAGTGTGAGTGCGCGCTTGACACGAACGTTAAATAATAAGAAACGATCCAGCGTTAAGCGGAGGGTTGCGAAAATTTTGCGAGACGCAACGTGTTACATTTCGTACGCTGTAGTATCACGCGTTCCCACTTATCGGCAATTTTCCTCGAGCGATACTTTCTGCACAGTCGCCGCGACAATATAATGCAGTTAATAATCGCGTTCCGCGTCGGGTATCGCGAACACGAAAAGAACATGACACGTGACACGGTGAGCACGACACGACGCGACGCGACGAGAGGACAGGTTCATTCGTGACAAGTCGCACGCGCCGCCGCGCCGCGCCTCGCACACGCTTCTGCACGCTTCTGCACACTTCTGCTCGCTTCTGCTCGCTTCTACACGCCTGTACACACACATACACACCGGTCCGACGAGCGTTCCTTTCCTCGAAGCTCATTACAGACTTACAAATCTAATTGCACGCCACTCGTATCGTTATGTATATCACGGAACGCTCGCGCCACGAAGCAAACGGGAGGTACGTGCGGGAAATCGCGAAAGTACGGGAAACGCGACGACCATCGCCTCGCTGGAGACGATGTACAAGAAAGGGTAGGTTCGCGAGGAAATATCTTAATTCGCCAGGCTCTCTGGAATTTCCTTTGAGCAGATAAATCGGCAGAGACCGTATAGAAGGCAATATCATCTCGCGAGGATGTTCGTCGGATTAAATAATTATTTCGACGCGTGTTCACGGGATTGAAGTAACATTTTCCAACAAGTGAAATTGGTATTTGGTAGATTTATAATTTTCAACATTCTTTTATCGTTCATTCGTTAAGGGATTTAAGAATACTCTAAAATATATAATAGGATATTGCAGTTCAAAATTATTTTAGAGATTTAACACGTACGGTACCAACATTTGCTTTGCTGTTCACCCTCTGTGTTAAAATCCAACGTGCATCTTTCATGGAATGTCAAAACAATATTGAAATTAGACTAATTGCATGGCATTGCAGGAGAACAAGACTTTTTAGGTGGACCAGAATATTGTATCAATATGGAACCATTGATATTTCTAACCCATTGCGTAGAGGGTTGCTCGACATCAATTTTATTTTTAAATGCAACATTTTTAAATTGCTAGCATAAATATCTATTATATCTTACGAAACAATTATTCTTTTACTTGGTTAAGCAATATACACGTGCTACATATAGTTAGCCAAACTAATTGTTTAAAATTGGTGCCGATCAAGGAACTGTCTTTCGAAGTACATTTTGAAATAGAACTCTTAAAATGATCTGGAGTTGTTATGAACTAAAATTAATAAAAATCACAAGATGATCAACTTTTGAATAGTGTAGCTAAAATTAGACTAGCTGTATGTCCTTAAAACAGAAGAAGACACCAGACGGTATAGTATAACGTGTAAAAATGAAGGCAATGGTATTTTTTAGCATGTCGGAACAAAACACGTCGTTCCCACGAAAAATCCCGTGTTGCGTCGCGTCGCGTCGCGTCGCCCCGTGCACGTTCGCCGGAGTCCTCGAGATTTGTCCTTTGTTTCGTCTCTCTCCCTCGGCCAGCTTTTGTTCCCCGGCTTCGTTCTACACGTCTGTTCCCCCGAGGTGGCTCTATTCCGGACGCAAGACGCGAAAGTGGAAAGCGAAGGCGTGGGCGTGCGGGGGCGTGCAAGAAATGCAAGCCCGGCAAGAGTGCGCGCACGACTCGCTCCTCGTCCACTGACAAGCTTCGTCACATTAATTAGCGGATCGTTCGTCTCCGCTTGCGTTAATGAACGCTCTCGTGCAATTCTGGAGAGACCCTTCGACCGTGTTGTGCGCGAGAGAAAATAAACGAAACAAAAGGGGGAGTGGAAGAAGTAGTCCGGGCACGGACCGGAAGTCGCGACACCGACGACGGATCCTCTCTCTGTCTCGAAACGTATCGACGAGCTTTCTCTCTCTCTTTCTCTCTCTCTCTCTCTCTCTTATCTCTCTCTTTTCCTCTTGCCCTCTCCTCCTCGATGAAATTCGACGTAGCGTTCCAGAAGGGAGAAAAAGAAAGGTCTCGTTTATACACAGTCGAGTAGATCGTTCGCGGTTACCTGCTTCGTTCACTTTCATCCGTTTTATATTTCACTGGAGAACACTCTTCCGTTCGTTTTTTATTATCTACGTCGTGGCTGCACCCCCCAACCACCCCTTCATCTCCTCCTCTCTCTTCACTCCGCGCTACGGACTCTCTGAATTATGAAAACGATGAAGTGTCTGCGCACTCGACGACGATACAGAAAAGTACGTAATCAGGAGCAGCATTCTTCTTTCGGAATGAACCAGCCGGAATATCGCGAGCCGGCTGCCGAGAAATTCGGCGTGAAATGATAATGAAACGATGGTTTCGTCCTTTCGACTGTTTCACAGCCGGGGGAAACGGCGAGCATGGTTGTTCGGAATTTTACGCTCCTTTCGTGTATTAAACTCTTGGCTTTTATATTATGCGACAAAATTCGCGCTGGCCTGTACATAGTCTTTAAACTCAGCCCTGGAATAATTGGAGCCCTTTATAACTTCGGATATTGTAGCTACAGTATTAAATAGAAAAATTACGTAAGATAACACATATTTCTGCAGTTCATTATTCTTGAAAAATATGCAAGGACCATTCTCTCTTGCAGAATTTTAAGTCTTTTGCAAATACAATTAGCAGTTTCAGTATCAATAAATTAAAGTTATCGAAAATATCGTTTCCATTTGAAAAGTTCTAGCATATAAAACGTTATATTATAACGTTATTTATAACGTTTTTATATTTATATTATGACGTTATATTATGACGTTAAATGGCCTGAGGAATTTCGCCTTTTTTCTGAAATAAATGTTCATGTCATCTTTGTTTGAACAGTGCGTTAAATCGTTGTTTGCGGAACAATCGCGAATGATCAGAAGACTGCATAACGGACCATGACATTTTTGCAACGCGCAGCTGTCACCGACAAACAGCAAGAACGTTAATAATATCGAAAATCACCGCGAACGCGATGGAAGAGCGATTTCGCGAATCGATAGCCTCGCCGTTTCTCTCTATTTGCCCGGGACAATGATTTCGCAACCTGCCGCGTAAGCACACGCAGCGTGTGTCGCCTATGGTCGATCAGAATGGTCCTCAAATTGCGCTTAATCGGCCTGGGTGCTGATTAAAAAATACATGCGTCGCACGTGCCACGGCTCTACAGCCTCATTAGCTCTCTGTTTAATCGCGTCGCGCGCGCGCATGCACGAATCAGCAATAGTGAAATCAATCGCGTACACGTGACTATAGTTACCCGCTAATGAGACTTCTTAGAGCCTTCTGTCATTATAATTTCCCTAAATTACGTTCCACCGACAATAAGATCTATCCATGCATTCTATTCTATACATTTCTTTCCCGGTTTTGTTTGCCTCGTTAATCACTGTTATTAACTACTTCCAAAAATTGGAAGATGTGGTTATAGAATTATTTCAAAAATTTCGGCGTCCATGGTTTAACCTTTTGCACTCGCAGACTTTTCTCAGATCATCCACCGGGAACTCGAACACACTTATTCGTGAAAGTTGTGGGGAATAGTGTGTTTCATAAAAACAATAGCGTAGGGGTGGAAATTATTTGTTTCCAATTATCTCATGAAATTGTTCCTAACATATTCGTGTTGTTTTTCGAGAAATACTCGTTTAATTCTCGATAGAGTAGAACCACGATTCACCGGAACTAATCAACGAAACACCAGTATTTGCAGTGGCAGGATCAAATTATTGTAGACATTTGCATCAGTAGACGAGATTGCACTAAAATAAACAGTGTTTAACACGCTGAACAATCACCGCCAAAAATACCACAAATCAAAGTAATTTAATCACTATAATTAAAACTGTGAAGTTAAAGCTTGTCACAGTCATTACATCTTACACCCTTTCAAAATCCACAAGTCACCATTAAATGAAAGTCTAACTAAATTTTACAAATTGCATACGTCACGTGTAAAACCTTCAACTGCAACTCTAATCTAGTGCCTTCTCGCGCAATCAAATGCCAGGATCTTTAGCACAAGCATTCCAAAGCGCAACAACGAGTATTCGATCAATCACAACTGTTCTTCTAATTACAATTTTTGAAATTAATCACGGTAGCATTATCCGAATAAGAGATCACCGTCCGGCCATTCATCGGCCGCAAAATTCGTGTCAATACGTTCCCGTAGAACGCGACCGCCTCTCCACATATGAATGAACATTGAAACCGGTTTGTCTGGGCTGCAGCCCTCTCGCTGTACATTTCTCCACCCCCTCGCGAGTATCATCCGGGCAACTGGCAAACAGGGTGGGAGGGAGGATCGAGGGGCAAGGGGTTTGTGGGGTCTGGGGCTCGTCTCGCGGATACGTCGAACGCAAACAAACGAATTAAACGAATTCCACGGGGTCAGGGGGGAGGGGTGGTTCCGCATTAACGGCGTCCACTCCGCTCTGATCCTCTCTGGTCCGCTTTTGCGACAACGTTTTCGACGTCGAAACTTTTCGATCTGGCGCGGCAGGGTTTCCCCGGGACTGGTTTTACGCGCGCTTAGACAATTACGGGGCTACGTGGCCGAGCGGACACGCGTCGTTGCGTCCCCAGCCATCGGCGATGCTTTTGGCAGAGATTAATCGGCGAGACTGCGACGTGTCACAGTTTGGCAAATACGTTTCTGCCACGGGCCAGACAATACGCCGGGAATAATATCGTAAGGCGGGAATGGATAGTCGGCGGATAGGGCGGACAGAGAGAAATAGTTGCGGACATTAGCTGTCCACAGAGCCATAAGTACGACGACTGCGCGGTCGCTTCCGTAAGTACTCCGAATACGTATTAACCGGGGAGGACCGCCGCGCAGCGTTGCCACCGGTATATCCAGACTCACATAAATTTCGCGTAATTCGCTCGACTAATGCAAATTGCAGGACCGCCGCGCCGCGCAGCGCCTGCACGGCGTCTAACACCTCCTCGATAGTGCACGGGACTAGCGAGAGGACTATACCCCCCCCCCCCCACCCGCCGCTGCATCCTATTATGGTCGTTGTCGTCATCCCTGCATTCCTGATCCTTTTCTCCGAGAACCGTTCTCCTTCGTTTTTAACGCATCAGCCGTGATCCCGTTAATTTAGCTGACGAAGAAAGTTAGCATTGAAGCTTTCTGGCCGTTAGCCAAAGAAAGACAGTTGTATTCAACGCACTTTTCTTGTAAATGATGCATGGTTATTCCTGACTATTTTCTATGCGAATCATTAATTTTAACTGACGCGAGGTAACACGTTTTTTTTATTCAAGCTCTTCAGACCCTTAAATGGGTCAATTTCGTTTTACAATTTGGTGTTACAATGTTACAAAAAAAAAAATTTTTATCCTTTTTACAAATATAAAGTACAGGTGAGATATAAATCAAATTGATAACTTACAGTCTTTGAAAAAAGAATGGATATTGGTACATGCCTTGACATTAGGTTCCGCTATAAACATTTCGGCACTCAGGGGCAGTTGGTATCCCATTTTACAGAAAGATTTCATGAGTTTGCGCCTTTGCACATTATACAAATCACACTGCCAGGTGACGTGATTCAAGGATTCTTCACTTTCATGACATCTACACATAGTTGCTCGATGCTTCTGTATGTATTGAAATTCTAAAAATGCTATTGTGGATACGTAGTAGATAAACTTATTCATTAGAGAATACAAAGTAATTGCTGTTAGCGCTCGGTCTAGTGTTAATTTTTACACGTGTCCCAGAGGGGAGTTTAAGTTAGAAGGTTAACTAGATTGTAGTATAAGGTGAAAACTTCATTAGCAAGTAACCAACAATGGGACGGAAACCTCGAATAAAGGTGTACATTACGTGTATAACACATGCAACGTAGACCCTCCTTTTTCGTTTCCATTGTTATTCACTTGTCAAAACGACGGTCTCTAAAATTTTTAATATACGATTACTGAAATCGTAAAGATCCATGACGAATTATTCAACAAATTTCTTTCTTTCGTTAAATATTATTTTCAAAAAAGGCTAATAATTTGGATAGGCACATTCTTGTCATTTTCATTAATTAATGTAAATTAGACGGCCTTAGTGTTCCATAAACCTAGTGTTAACTTCCACGAATGAAATAGGCGAGCCTAGCGTGAAACGCACAAAATGAATTCAACGCGTTACGAAATAATACGCGTATGAAATAAATTTCATCCGAGAGTCCGACGCTAACCGAAGTAAAAAATGACGGAAGACGCTTGGCGTTGAGGTTGTCAAAGAATTCACGCAGGTAATCGCACGATCTGCAACACGCTCGGCGAGGAATCACAGTCAGCTGGCTGGACTAGTTTTTCACGGGTCGGGTGCCTCGTCGAGATACTTATCGGAAAGCAGGGAGAGGTTGTTAGGCCGCGGAAAACCGGGCGTGTCTTGGTAGCGGCGTTCTATTACGCACTAATTAGGGGATCGTTAGTTCGCCGTGGCTAACGACCACTTAAGGTCACCGATATCCATTCGGGGGAGGGAAAGATGGGGTGACGCGCTGTGAGACGCGTGGTGAAACAGTGACGGGACAGAAAAAGGGGTAATGAGGGACAGCCCGATAGACAGGGGTCGGAGAGAGTCCCTCTTCTATTAGGCGAACGAAGACGGACGACGACGTTATCGATTGTCCGTGGCGCAAGAAGACAGCCAGGGCTCTCGTATCGAGAAAAATCGGTTCGCACGAGCCGCAATCAAATGTGTGCCGCGAGACCAATTAACTTCCGCGGAGTACTCGATCGAGATAATTGATGTGCCATCGTCCCGGTTAATTGATCTCGCCGATAGATAAATATTGTTCGCGTCTGGATCCAGGCGGTTTCGATTTGTCGCTGGCAAGAAACTCGATGGGTCATTCGGACTGATCGACACAAAGGAATTTCCCTGTTGCGAAACGTTCCCGTTTCAATTGAACGCTTTTCCTGGGAAAACGCGACGCGAAAATTGAAACTGTCTCCCTAGAGCACGGCGATAAGCTTCATACATTCCTCGTAAATAGTTGCACTAAAGATCCTTTCATAGTTTTCATCCATTTTCATTTTACATTTCTATTTCATCTACTATATTTTACAATGTTCAAGTTAATCTAACACAATATGCTTTACTTTTAATTGCAATTTTTCTTGCTGACACGGTGCGGGAGCGCGTGAATACAATTAAAGAGACTTTACTGTCGCAACACGGGGCGAAGCAGTCGGTAATGTGATTTAAAATACAGACCACGCTCGACGAATAATACGCTGCTGTGCTCAGAGTACTTACTTTCTTGCCGTCCAACTCGTGGTTACCCTGTGCTAGCACTTTATCTACACTCGCGGGATCTGCGAACGTGATGAATCCGAAGCCCCTGCAACACACAATAATTACACGTTAGTTACATGCCCGTGAACTGACAGATTACAGATCGACTGCACGGTATACTTAAGCAATCTATAATAATAGCCCCGGAGGAAATTAATATTTCCTACCGACACTATTTAAAACAATGCACTTTGTACTTCATTCCTCATGTACAACTTCGAGATCATTACTGCACGAACCTTTATACCAGTTCGCATGTTTGTAGGTTGTTTTGTGATTGTTGGAATTGAAAAGTTGGAAGTGAAAAGTTTGATTTGTTTGCTAGAAAATTCATTATGGTTGATGTAGAATAAATATGATATTGTTTTTGCAATAGACAAGTTTTTATGGCAGTTTACATTTTTGCAGGTTTGTTATAAGAAAATTCTTTCTGGTCCAAATAGAATAAATTGCGCTGTCACTTTTGGTGTAGAAATGTGCACGTGTTGTATATGCATGAAAATCAATATTCTGGGTAATTGCCCATTTAAGGGAAAGCTTTAGCTTTGATAGGGAGATTCGAGTTTATATGAGGTTTATTATACAACTGTGATTTCATTGTTATGATTTCGACATGCCATTTCATGTTAACCCTCCCACAGTGGTGTATGCAGCTATTTTCACCCAGACTATAAAAATTGTCATTTAATTGTTACTTTAGGAACAACAAAACCGGGTCTGCAAGAAGTAACTTCAAAAACATGTTTCGACAAATTGATAGACAAAGCTGTCCACAGATGTATAGTTGTAACAAATCATCCTTGTTAATGTCTTATACGAAGAACAATAGCATAATCGATAAAACTTCTCCGAAGCATTCCTCACCAAACTTTCCCCATAAGCAAAAATGCCAGAAATCCAGGTGTTCCGCGTAGTGAACCGTTTCCGAAGAGTCACGATCGCAAATATTCGCGGGATGATTTCGTCCCGGGTGCGGGCTGTTTTTCCAGGAGGTGGTGCAAGTGGAACATATCGTTGTTCCGGGGTAGAAGTCTGGTGGGCGGAGGTCGAAGTCGCCGCTCAAGTGAAACAAATATCGGCCGGCGTCCGGTGCCATAAATTTCGCGCGGGACACCGTGTACATACAGATATATTAAAAGATAGTTTGGCGAGGTAGCTGGGCAAGGGTGGGTTGGTCTGGAGGAGGGGTTGAAGAGAGGGGTTGGAGCCCTGTCTGGATGTACACGTTACGATACCGTGGCCTGGCGGCGAGGACCGGACGCAAAGCGGTTTGCATTTTTCATGCTGGGACCGCCGCGGCAGTTATTGAAAATATTTACATGTTATTTATGGGGCACACATGCTTCAGGAACCAAAGCAGGCGCCAATTTCTCCGATGTAACTCCGTCGCGCCGTTCCTTTCCCTTGGCTGGTTCCTTTTTCTCTTCTGGTCCGCGTGAAATCTCACCTTTTCCGTTTTCCTTTCTCGCCAAGCCTGCCCCGGGAACACCGTATATGCATTCGTCATTCTCCATGCGTCGCATCGAGAATTCCACGAAACGTTTCGCGCTGGTTCCCCTCTCTCTCTCTCTCTCTCTCTCTCTCCCCCTCTCCCTCTCTCTCATTCTTTGTTTCTTTCTCTGTCGGCAAGACGCCTTTCGCCAGGACAAGAAACAACGAACGTACTCGTATGGATTGAATTTTTGATGGACCCAGCTACCTACCGAACGCCATGTCCTTTCTCGTTCCGCGACTCCCTAGACCTCCTCCACAACGGGCATTATCGAGCTACGCGACACGGTTCCGTCGGCTGTCTCCAGCACACGATACATACATGGATATTATTCGGGACGGGTCTCTCATTCTCTCGTTCTCTTTCTCTTGTAGGCACGACCCAAATACGTGCGGGACACGTCAGCCTTGTCGAGCCGGTGTCGCGTGAACTTCGGTCATTTTTGTATGTCGTTCGAGGAATTTACCGGTCCGGGACACAATATTGTGGACCAGCGAAATTGCCAGGTCCTCCGGCTTGTTTGCGAAATCAAATATCATGCTTAAGCGCCCCGCCGATGGGGTTTCTGCTGCGCAAACTGTTCAATAGCCGATTAGAGGTTGGTACTGGTCAAATGAATTTCTATTGGTTGGCTTTTGTATAAATTAAAAGGATACTTTCGTGAGGAACGATTCAATAAATCTCATCATCCAAGCACATATTGCACTAAAAAGTGAACAAGGTATAAATAAATTCTATCTTCTCATTTTTACAAGGTAACGTATCAGTAATTTTTAGTGTTCGGTAATAAAGTCAATGTAATTGTGACTATTACAGAATTTTGTGATTATTCTAAAGTATAAAACCCTCTTTATTTGTTGTCTATAATCAAGGTTTCCATCCTGAGTTTTTTCGAATTCTAGATTAAAGTGCTCATTATAGTTAGAGCAGTTTAGGAGTATAGTAGGTAGCTGTGTGTACATAAGCTTCTGTGCTACATTCAGAGCCTATTTAACACAATTTTCCACTTTCCATCAAGCAAACGAATTTAATTGCATGTACCAATAAAATACGGGAGATTAGCATGAATTGTTCGAAATTTTAAATTAGAATAATGTTGGATATAGTTAGAACAATTTACAATAGACAGTTTCAAATTATATATATTCGTGTGTCGTATTCGGAGCCTACTTACCATAATTTCCTATTTTCCATCGATCGAACGAATTTAATTGCACGTGCCGATGAAACGCGCGAGAGTAGCAGAAATAGTTCGAAATGTGAAATTAGAGTAATGTTCAGCACATTTAAAGCAATTTACAATAAATTGTTCTAAAGCATGCAAATTCGCTTCAGAGCCTATTTATCGCAATTTCTTATTGCGTCATCGAGCGAACGGAATTTGCGTTTAATCAATGAAATATTACGCAGAGTATATTGTTATTATTTGCGGAGTTTTAAACCACTTCCAATGTGGGTCACTCGACGGTTTATTAAAAGGCGCTCAGCCTCGGTGAGAAATTAGATTCCGCGAAGCACGTGAATCGCTTTGCATAATTTTCGTATTCCTGGGACTCGGTATAGCATTCCCGTACAGAGAAGCAATGCTCTCCAGAGGGGGGTAAATAGATCATTCTAGCGTGTTATTTGTTATACCGACGTGTATTGTGCGGAACTACGGAAGATTAACGTTTTAAGTCGGAATTCATCGTTGAAATTTGTTTAGTTACCAAAAGGGGGCTGTGTGCTCGTGGGAGTGTGTTCCTCCATCAAAATTCCGGTGCGTGTGCACCGCGTATACGAACTGCAACTACTGGCTTTCATATTCAAGCGTTTACTTAGACTTGTCCCCGGCATGCACACACGCACGCGCGAGCACACACGCATCCTCCACTATTCACCTGCTACATGACAGCTTCATAGCTCCCATAGATCCCTCTTTATAATAACAATACCCGGCCGTATACCTGTCCTTTATCAAACAATAAATCAACTGCTGGTAATAAACTGGAAGTGATTACCCCGAGAGAGCTTCCGGTCCGCTACTGTCAACGTCGCATGCGCGTTTTGTCAAACTGTACACCCTGCACTCTATCTTATTCAAACGACGAAACAAGCAGCAACAAAATCATAAAATAAAGAAGTTTGACAAGAACATTAGCAAACATTTTCCAGATATTAACTTTTGCATTAGACATATACTCTATATTAATTTCACTGATTTACATTACAGTCGTCAATAGCGTCACATATGGTATGTAACAGTAGTCAGCCTCCTTGAAAATAAATTGTTTAAAAATGACTACTAACAATGAGCACAACTATTCCTCACTTCGAGTGTGTAGTATCCCCTTATTATTATGTTGTGTCCTTTTGATGAGAGGATGGGTGATGGATTAATGAGATAAAGACTGATTACTAATCACTGGTGTATTTCACACACGTTCACGAACGCTCTCGTCTGCCTAGAGTGAGGCTCGCCGCTGCGTACCACTAGATGGCACTCTCACGCATGCTACAACCTATCCCAACAATTGTAAAACATAATATAAAATTGTATACTAATAGTAACAACGCTTAAGATGGCTGACCACAGGCTTTCAATGACTACTGCAACAATTACCCTATTCTATAGCTACTGCAAGTAGGTACTTACACAATTGCATTCTACGACGCGGTAGCAAATACAACACTTCTGTAAAAATAATTATTTTTGTTAGAAAATAAGGATGCATGTATGTACATGTATATTGTACGAACGAACGAACATATGAGTGTATTACCAGTTCCCCCACTTCTAAAGTGCGAGAGACAAGCGAGCACGGGAGATCGCATACGAACAAATATTTGTTATCGATTAAAACAATTCAGTTAGTTACACGAAGGACGCCATGAGGCGATGCACATATTCAATACGTGTTCTATTATAAAGAGTTTCTAATAATGTTAATAGTTAATTGTTCAGTCAAGCTCAGTTTATATTAGTTTTTCTTAACAATTTTCTCCGTGGAGAAATAAAATCACCCAGCAACATGCGTACAGCGTAGCACGTTTTTAGTTTCTACGGCAGAGCTTCGATGAAGTAGAACCAGGGGGTGTAGAATGAATTAAACGATCGCGAATAATGGAGACAAATTCGGCAAATTCAATGATCCACCGCCATTTTGTCACAGCGTGCCGGCCGGAAAAAAATCCCGGTGGAAAACAACGTGCGACCACTCGAAAGGAAATAAATCCGCGGGTGCTCACGATTTCGTAGTCAATTTATCCGGCGTATGGTCACGTTGCTTTCGTGGGGGGTGGTATGCGCGGCTCGAATTTTGAAAATTCTCGTTCGACCACGTTCGACGTCGAAACAACAATCGTTGCAAACGAACGTCGGCTGAATCGGCAGTCGTCCAATCAACATTAAAACACCAAACAGCGCGATACCGAATGCCGGGGAACTGCCCGGGAAAAAAACAGTGACCGCGCCGATGCGGTGCGGTGCGGTGCGGTGCGGTGCGGTGCGGTGCGGTGGTGTATCCCCGACGTCGCATTTACATGCGCTCGGCCAACTACCGTTTCTCCTCGCCGCGTTTTACGACTTCGTGTTTACGACGATTCACGGGGAACAGAATCACGGGCACGGTGCCCGTTGCGATATCGCACGAAACATTCATTGATCCCGTAATTTGATATGCGTCGCATCTGCTCCTCGTTGAATTCTGAAAGCGACAATACCCGAAGCACGGACTCCGACAACTACGCGTCCCGGCGAACGTTATTGTCGCCGTCGCGCGCGACAATCGATCCCGGATTCTTAAAACAATGACGATCGTCGACCACTGACATGCCACTTTCAATCGGTCCCTCGTCTCGTTTTTTCCTTTCTTTCGCTTTTTTTTTGCGACGTATAACGGCGCCGTTGTACTGTCACTGTTTTCTTTCAATTAGCACTGTTTCGTTTTAATCAATAGCTGTCCCAAAGAAAGTTCAGCGGCGACGTTATTTCAACCATGTTCGCCGTTGTTCCCTTCCAGTCCGGCAATACTGGGTTTTCTTGTTTGTAATGGAACCTCTGAATGATTAGCAGACGGATGCAATTAATGGCTGTCCGGTTTTTTCCTGGAATATGTTTTTAGTAGATCATGTTTCGAATAAAATCGATGATCGAGGGTGTTTGGGGCTGTTCTCTTTTGTTCATGAATATGGAGTTTCTTGTTTGGAACAGACAATGTACATATTTTATTAGGGCAGAGATATGTTTTATGGATTCAGTACTTCGTTTCAACTTCAGTGCTTTTTATGATTGTTTTAAAATCAGTAAATGTTTCAAATGAGAGAACGTTAAGCAAGTAGGGAAAAAGAAGTGATATACCGTTATTTTTGTTTGTATAGGTTTCTTGTTCTGTATATTTTGTTTTGTGCCTAAAGTTGTAATAAATCTCTTATGAGATTTCCTCAATAAAAAAAATGAGAGAACGTTGTTATATTGACGATATTTGGGGTTGTGAACCCTTTGCCGAACATGGTAGCGATCACTACACTGTCAGGTTCTGTAAGAAATTTTTGGTGATATTTTTATGAACTCCATCATAGATACAGATTTTTGTGTCAAACCTCTTGTTGACAGGTTATCAATTATTAGCAACTTCGTTGGGTAAATAATAGAACAGTCTACACTTTTGTAAGCGATCTAACAATATTTTCCACGTGGAAGAAGCCAACTCTTTTTGCGAATTTCTGCCAGATTCCCCACGAATTACCCAAAATCGTGGCTCGTCCCCACAGTTCCCAAAAACCCAGCCCGAACTACGAATGATTAACTCGATCATTCAGTCAGATCGTTCGCAACGCTGACAGCCAAGAGCGAGTCTGGTAAATTGATTGGTTCGTTATCCGGCCCTTTGTCAGTTCGAACCGCCTCCACGTTGCAAAAAAAGAAGATTGAGACTTGGCATGTGGGGTAAAGGTGGCTCGGAGGAGCAGAGAGAGAGAGAGAGAGGAAGAGCGGCATCGTTCGGGTGCGGCGCGGTGGCGGTGGCCCGCCACTTGTCACTCGACCATTGTACGTGAATAATCTATAAAAGGCTGAGTAGAAGGATGGCGGCTGACGTGTCCCTTGTCTACTTGAGCACGGCTTCTACGATCCTCCGGCTTTCATCCTCGTCTGGCGACCGGCCTCTTCGCCTTAACCACCCTCGGCTCCGTCTCTGTTCCCCCTTTCGCCGAGCCAGCCCAGGCCACGGAAGAAGTGTCACGCCGGGCTGACGCGGTGCATTTGTTTGCCACACCCTCTCCACCGCGTGGAAAAGAGCTCTTCCTGTATAGGGCCAGCCGAGGATGGATGGGGGACAGGCGAATCCGTTGTGAAATCGGGCGAAGCCGTGTTTATCCGAACACGCCGGCGCTGTGTCTTCTGGAGACGCTGCCGGAGAGAAAGAAACCCAGAGGATGACTGAGAGAGAGGAAGAAAGCGAGCAGGTGACAGAGAGAATGAAACTTAGAAGCTGACAGAGGGAGAGAGAGAGAGAGAGAGAGAGAGAGAGAAATAAAACGAATAGGTGATAGAGAGAAAGAAACAGAGAGATAGGGCAAAACCGAGTAGGTGACAGAGAGAAAGAGAGCCGCTGACAGAGAGAGGGTTGCTGAGGGAGCTCGGTGAAATAAAACGCGCGATCGCCGATCGTCGCATTACACGCCGGGCCACTCCTCCTGAATCGGTAACGAAGACGGCCCCAGGACTTGCTTTCAAGCTTAATAGAGATAATCTGTAAAGGATTTATGGATTATCCGACGGATAATCCTTTTATTACAGGGTTCATGGGAAAATCTTGACGGGCAAGCCAGATCTCGGCGATCTCCGGCGACATATTTTTTTACTGATTAGACGGAGGTCGGCTTTTTATTCCCGGAACAGTCGCCCGATTCGCTAGACGATTTCCTCCTTCGATGTAAATATGTGCTGTTGATGTTAACCGTGGCTGTTTCCAAATTCAATTTTCGGAATACACGAATTTAGGGGAATTTACGGAATGCGATTTGCACGATTTAGTTTCTCGACTGTTACAACGGTATACTGATTCAAGTCGCTCAAGACCAGAACGATTTATTTCACCACATTAAAGTAGAAAAGGAAGCGGATTTGTCGTAGCAATTACTTTTGTAACTTTCTTGAAACAGAGATCCTACGAAAGATTTACTTGCTTAATAGATTGTATAATATTAAACGGTGATTTTCGACATTGTTAAAGCGTCAGCTAATAGAACATAGAAAATAAATGGACAAATTAAGCGAGGCTGGCAACTGATTAAATTCAGAAAGTAGGGATTATAATGTAAGCACCTTTTCTTCTTGTTTTTTTTTTTGCTTTCTTATCTAGTACACGCTGCAACATTAATTATTATGTTCTGATACGGAGTTACCTGGTGCTCTTGATTAATTCCAGCTCTTAATTATTAATAAATAGTTTGAAACCCAGTTTTTTAACACGTATAAATTGTGCTTGACAATGACGTGTTCAGATAGTGGAGGAGAACGTCGCTTGATCGATGAACTTTTAATTTGATCGGTTTAAAGCGGACCGACGATGTTTCATTTCCTTTTTTCTTCTTATGCTCTCGCCGGAAAAAATTGCGAACGATAAGTATGGCGTGGCGCGATGGAGGGATAACGTCATAATAAATCTTCAGAGTAATCTTTATGCCGAGATAATGAGATTTTTTATCGCCTTTAGTCGAATGGAGTCTTTGTCAAAGATAACGAGCTCTGAAGCGACAGGAAAAATTATAGGCTAAGAAAAGGAATTTTACTTTAAGTTTACTAAATGTGAATGGAACGAGCCCGACGTCCCCTCAGAGAGGCACGGTTTCGTGGACACTTTTTAATCTTCATGTACTCGTCGACGAGTTTCGCGCGGACATTATTAAAAGAAAAAGCGTTCTGCTTTCTTCTACTCCCCCCTATTGTTCTCCGTAACTCGTGCTGCTATCGTGGATACAACAATGAAATTATAGATACCAAAATAGATTGTACTGCTGCCTAGTATGGTTAGAAAATTCTCTTCTCCTTTATTCGTGTACTCATTAATTTCATAGTTTACGTGTTCTATAAAAATTACAAGATTGAGTTTACGAAATTCTGTACATTTATGTTGCAATTTATCAAAACGATATCGTGATTTACCGTAATGAGTCTGCAGTAAATTATTCCGACCTTGGTTCTACCGTTAATATTACGGTCTACACTACACACAACAGATCTTTTGAGCGTGGTAGTCATTGTTGAAGTAGCCACTGCCGTGCGTCAAATAATTATGAAGTCACCCAATTATAATTAAATTCAACTGGACGGCCAACGCAATCAAGAGATTATCCTTGGCGCACTATGTTGCTGCTCCCACTACTGCGCCTTATTGTCTAATGTAACGTGAACGTAAGGCAGTGGTTGACGTGATTCAGAACACCGACAATAACTCCGGGGAGCTTATGGGAATTAATCTAGCCATAGTCAAACATAATAATCCTGCATAATACATACTAAATTAATTTAATCGCTTCAAGAGAAGGTCGTGACCTTTCCCCTTTTCTTGCAACAAGATACAATTACAATTATTTTCTTCCACAACTCCAACTTACGAAAACACCCGCTCGATAAATAACAAAATTTTGAAAAGACAACCTAGTGGTATTTGAGCTTCACTAATACAGTCAGACTATTATAAAATATTTCTTTACTAAAATTCCCTCGATTTACGAAAATTGCTATGACCCCTGATTAGTACTATTCATCGATTAAATAACAAAAATCCTTAAAAGGAAACCTGGTGGTACTCGTCTTCACTTGCAGTCGGATACAACTGTTGCTCAATTTCCTTTACCACAAGCCCGTCGATTGAATAATATTGCTACCACTCATCGACCAAATGAAAAATCCCTAAATCAAAAAAATCGGAAATCATCCATCACTCCAGTCGAGATCTTCTCAATTTATCTCGCAGTCAGATACAGCTGCTACAGAATATCCTGTCACTACAATTTCCCGATTTCCAAATCCCACGATCGCCTAAATAAAAAAAAAAATCCGAGAGAAAGGTGGGAACTGGTACTAGGAGCTCCGCATCGAACACTCCATTCATGGTTGCGCGAAGCCATTCACGCGGAATAAGAAGGCCGAATGGGCGGGCAACAATTAAGGCGGGCGTCATTACGCGACGGCTCTTATGCGACGCGTTGCTATCGCGAACGGAAGAAGTGAAAAGGGTGGTGAGGAGGAAGGGGCGAAAGAGTGAGAGAGAGAGAGAGAGAGAGAGAGAGAGAGAGAGAGAGAGAGCAAAAGGGAAAAAGAAGGTTGGACGGTGTAAGGGGCGAAGGATGAAAGTTGGAATGTAACTGCGCGACGGAAGCCGTGTACCGTCGTATCGTGGCAGAAGGCCGCGGCGGAACCCCGCCACCCGGGGAATTTACCGCAACGAAAGGGGGGTTCGAGGGGTGGTATATCCTGCATGTTGGAGGGTAGGTAGGGGTGGTAGAGAAAGGAGGCAAGTGTATTAGGTGTATTTATGTAGGCGGTCTCATTGCGCGCGAAGTTACTGTAAGTACCGGCAGTTACTTAACTCGACAGTTTCTGCTATTGCAGTAACCGTGGCAGTGGTAGCAGCAACGACGGCAGCAGCCATATACCTACTCGAGGAGAGCTGCCTTCCTTGCCTTGGAACTGAAGCTAGTTATGGACGTAGCCGTCGGTGCAGGGGGTGGAGACTCGTGTCGAGATAGACAGAGAGAGAGAGAGAGTGTGTGTGTGTGTGTGTGTGTGTATATGAGAAAGAGCGAGTGAGAGAGAGAGAGAGAGAGAGAGAGAGAGAGAGAGAGAGAGAGGGAGTGATAGGGAGAGTGATAAGGTGAGAAAGGAAGAGAGAAAGAGGATCGCGCGTACCTTCCTACCAGCACGATTCAAGAAACCATCTCCTTTTCCACCTTCCACCCCAGGAGCCACCCTTTCCCGCCTCGGCCCGTTGCTTCGTTGCTCAACTATATGGTAACTGCTCTTTAACCAACCGCCTTAATCCGCTTTTCTCTCTCCGAGGCGAAGACAATCACCCCGCCCGGCGAAACCCGTAGCAACCAGTCCTTCGATCTTCCGTCTTTCGTCGATCCTTGCGTTCTCAATCTCGCTCTCTCTCTCTCTCTCTTGTTCTCTCTTTGTCTCTCTTTGTCTCTCTTTTTCGCTACCCTCTTCCCTCGCGCTCTCGTTCCTACCCGCAACGCGCGCCGTCCCCGTGCCTCTTTTCGATTTACTCGTCGGATTTCCTCGCCTCGTGAACTCCTTACTACGATGTCTAGGGGATTTTCGGTACTTGATAAGTAGCCGCCGCGAGCACACTGTTGTTGAGTCGATACATCCTGTTCTTACGGATTGGGCCGGTCAGTGAAGGTTAAGTCGCACCATTACCGGGCATCGCACACGGTTTAATTCGTCCGGTTCTTTTTCGAATAGCTTTTCTGCAATTTTTATGATTACTTCTCTTGCAAGAATTCTGGCGAATACCTTAATGCGGCGATACGGAACAATAACTGTCCAAGTACTAAAAGTTAATACTATGTATTGCAAGGAGTTGGGCAAAATTTTCATCTAAATAAAAATGTCGAATAACGAATAAAAAATTAAAAAATTTTTATTCATTGTTCGATGGTTCGCGTTTGTTAGAGTTGGCAATAGTTATGAAAAAATTTATTCGAAGCCTTCGAATAAAAGATGAAAAAATTATTCGAAGTTGGAATAAATCCGCTTCGTACTAAAAAAAAATTATCTTTATTCGGCGGATAAATTCTCGTCGAATATAATTATTTATTCGATGCTCGTCCAATAAAGATACTTTTTATATTCGAACCATCGAATAATGAATACAAATTTTGTTATTTGTCATTCGTTATTCGAAATTTTTATTGAGTTAAAAAGTTTGCCCAACTCTGGTATTGCCTCATAAAACAGACACAATTGAATTTATTTAGATTTCATGAAATTTATGTTGCAACTCCTGTTTGACTAAAGAAATGTGTACATTCATTTCCAATAGCAGCGTCCCTGTAACAACAATAATTGCAAAATGAAAAATTTAAAATCGGTCACTCGACCAGCAGTGATAGGTTCAGTATCAGAAGTTCTAAAAATATTTTCTCACACATTTGTTTTATCAAGGATCCTCAAATATCCTCGCTAAAATTGATGTCCAATCTGAAAGTGCTTCCGACAGAGTAGAACTGCTTGCCATTATAATGACGCTGAACCGAAGAGCGCAACGTTCGAAAATCGCGATTAGGAATCCCCTATCGTCCACTTGACAGTTTCCAAGCGTGCTAATAAAACGCGCACGGTTTCCGAGAGCGAATAAGTGATCTAACGAAAAAAAGAAAGAAAGAGAAAGCAAAAAAAGTGAGTTCGCCGGAGGCGGTACAGTCGCTATTATCAGACCGGCATTTTGAATCGAATTACAAGGAACCGCGAGAGCGCATAATAACGCTCGACTCCCGCTCGTCGGGAGTTGCACGACTTTTATAGACCCTTTCTACTTTTCTCTCCCTTCTTCCTCCGGTTTCCACCCCCGCCGTCCCCCCGATTTCGTTGCTCGCGCCGCCTTAACCCTCTCTGTCTCGCTCGCCTTAACGACCGGCTGAATATTTATAAAGTCGACATCGTCTAGGTGGTCGGTAGCAAGGCCGTGAAAGCCACCGCGTCCCATGGAGTTTCATTGTAATTGCCCTGTTCTTCTTGACTTTTCCTTGAAACGGGATCCCGTTGAATTGCATTATGCAAATCGCCATCTCTCTAAGTCACCTCGTCCGTCAGCTGCAGGCGGCTGAGTCGCGTCTCGCCCCCGGGAAAAAAGGAAAACGGTCAGATCTCGGAGGCCTCTCTCCCGCACCGGGGAAAAACCAGCTGGGAAATCTGGGCTGGTGATCCGTTCGGCGATTCGCGCGACGCGATAACGACACCTCGAACCAGACGCGGATCCCGACGCTTCCAGCCGACGCTCTCTCTAACGACGAAATTATGGGCTGCATGCATAATTGGACCGGCCTCCCGCTCCCCCACTCCACCGCCCTGCCCGCCCACCGCCCCTCGCGCCTCGCTCGTGCCCGCGAGATCGCGATTCGCACGCGATTCCGCCGAGGCAATTAAACTCGCCGGAATCAGTTAAAACTAAGTTAGAACGGATCGCTTTTATTTTGTCTGCTATAAGGAACCGTTATTTAAAATCGAGCTGATTTCATTCCCAGCCGCGGAATCCCTTACACAGCCCTTCGCAAATTGCGGGATTAAACAAGGCATTTAACGATCTTCGAATGTGAGAGATAAAAGAAGTGAAATTCGAACATATTCTTGAGTAATTCCAAAGTTATCAATGAGTTTACAACTATTTCATTTATAATTATATTAATTGGATCTTCTTTGATTTTAATACCTTCCACATAGGAAAAGAGAATATAATATATATTTATTCTGAATCCACATTTAACTTAATGCTTGAACATTGTCCACAAAAGAATAGAATTTTAATTCGACTTGAAAGATAATAATAAGTAGGTTTTGCTTGAAGTTTTGATCAGAAGTCAATGAAAATTGAATCTTCAGTGTTGTAACTGCAACTATAATACGTCATGAATTTCAGTACGCAAATTAATTGCTTCGCAAACATAAAAATATCAGCTTTATATTATTCACAAAAGGTAGTAATAAAATGATTTCCGCAGAAGATAATCTTGATTTTAAAATATCTGTAAAATATCAGCAAACGAGTTTGAGCGACCTAGATTTATGCTCGCGCATTTATTCAACGATGTAATATTTTTGTAATTTATGATTCAATATTCGTTAATGATTCGACGTACAGTTCAGCAGATATTGGAAAATTCTTGTTGCTTTCGTTACGATTCTTCGCAGCTGTAGTGGAGACAAGAGGGCGGGACGAAGGCACGAAGGGGTAGGCAAAAAAGGTGGAAAGAAACGGAAACGAAAATTCGTAGCATTCGCTCGGAATGATGAGCGGACGTAATTTTCTAATTTTATTACATTTTTAACTCGCGACAACTTTTTCTTGCTACGAGCAGCGCGCTGGGCGAGAGACAGAGGAGAGCACGAGCAAGGATATGAATATTCATCGGGCATTTAGGCCGCGACGTAACTCAATTAGCGGCGGAATAATTGTCCGCTGTCCGACACAGAGTACAGAACGAGCTGCTACGAGGAGAATCCCAGTCCACTCTATCTGATTTGCCGACAAACTTCTTGAGCCGGGGATTCTGAAATATGATTTACGAAAAACTCCCTTGGAAAGTCGCTGGTCGAGCCGTGATTATCAAATATCGCTTCGGTAAAAGAACTTCTTACTGACGTAAATGCCACACTTTCAATTGTATCTGAATATTCTCCGGTAAAGAAACCTTGTTAGCAATGTACACAGACTGCCTCGCTTAAATATCACTAAAATTTTCAAGACTTCTCTCAAGTTTCACGGAAAAATTGTGTCGAGCAAAAATTGAACTGTACTTTAATTTTGAAAATATTCTTTAAACAAAGCTAATGCTTTACACTTTAACTAGATAACACTTTCGCAAGTTAAAGTGTTAAAGAGCTCTTTAATAGCTGTGCTGCATGCGAAAGACGTTAAATAATCTCTTTTGAAATGATAATCTCTACGGAACTTGTTGTACGTGAATCTCTTTTGGTATTCGAAAAAGATTCTAATCTAAAGAAAGTAAAAAGTTTTGCTTGAGGATTTTAATGTTTCTCGGATCTACAAACAATATAGCACAGTCTCCCAAAAATTCCTGAACAACTCCTATTCAATTCCACAGCGATAACGCCAACAAAATCGTGAATCTCTTTTGGTATTCGAAAAAGATGCTAATCTAAAGAAAGTAGGAAGTTTTGCACGAGGATTTTAATGTTTCTCGGATCTACAAACAATATAGCACGGTCTCCCAAAAATTCCTGAACAACTCCTATTCAATTCCACAGCGATAACGCCAACAAAATCGTGAATCTCTTTTGGTATTCGAAAAAGATGCTAATCTAAAGAAAGTAGGAAGTTTTGCACGAGGATTTTAATGTTTCTCAGATCTACAAACAATATAACACAGTCTCCCAAAAATTCCTGAACAACTCCTATTCAATTCCACAGCGATAACGCCAACAAAATCAACCTAATCTCGAAAGCACCAATTATTAAACGAAAATGCCAACAGCACCGAAACCACCCACGAATTTTCATTACGCCGTCGAACAAAAATATGTATATGAAAGCGCTCTCCAATTACCGGATTTAATTAGGCGTCTATTATTTTCGGCTCGCCCGCGTAGAAACACATAGAGAATCGGGCGTGCGCCATTCGCGAGCATGCAAACCAAAAAAAGAAGAAGGGTGCCGTCACCGGGTGCCTCCGTTGGAGAGCTGCCGACAAATAATTTATCGGCGTACGAAGCATTACGGCAATACGTCGCGGGAGTGGAAAATTAATTTCATTCCGGGATTGTCACGCACACAACCGGAGTCCAGTCGATCCCTTTCAAGTCTTGTCCGTCCCGGTACGCCGGAATTCGTTAATATTCATAGCTGTGGGGGATGGCGGGTTCGGATAACGCTTATCTCGACGCTGAAATAACTCGATAGTCGCGTAATTCTGACTCGGCGCTTTCTCGCATCCTCGCTTCAATATTTTTTTCCTTCGGGGTACGGGGGAAGGGAGAGAGAGAGAGAGAGAGAGAGAGAGAGAGAGAGAGGGGGAGAGAGAGAGAGAGAGAGAGAGAGGGGGGGGAGTAGGGCGAGGGAGCGAGAGAAAATTCGGGGGTGGCGGTGGGCAACGAGGAACGAGGGGATCAAACGTTCCGCATGTCCCTCTGTGGCAGCCGGCTCGCTGGAATTCTTTTCAGCGTTCGCGAATTTCCACCCTTTCGAGGGAGCCACTTTCTCTTCTCTCCCTCTTTCTCTCTGTATCAAAAATATCGCGTCGAAGTGGCGCGGAACGGGTAACGGCGCAGGATCGCCGAAAGCGGGAACAAAACGAGGCCAACATTCCAGCCCGGTCTGCGGATGATGCGGTCGGAGAGCTTGTAAGATTCGCAGAATCTAGCCGAATACCGAGAATACCGGCGAGACGGGGTGCACGGGGCGAAAAAACTGCCGGATGACCACCTGTTGATGCGCTTCTGAATATTCGCCGCGAGTCTTCGTCGAGTGATTATTGTAAATTTCTGTTACGTCCCGGCTAAACAGCTTACGCTTGCAAGCTTTCGCCGCTAACTTCCGGCGCCGTCGCTGCTGGGAATTGGCTTGGTCCACGTTGGGTGGGATCGCGAAAACTCCGGGGGCCGAGGGAAACTACGATGTCTCGGACCACGTGCCCCGCGCTACCAACCGGCGCGGCGAGGCGGTATCGCTTTCGCTTCTGCCGTGTCGCGGAGGATCGCAATTTGATCCCCGTACGCGAACGCTCGAGTGGAAACGAAGGATTGAGAACGTTCCCAGGAGTACGGTCGAGTGGACGGATCTTTCGTTCTATCCTCGAGCCCGTGCGTTTCTTTTCCACCGCTCTCGCTCTTCCTCCCGCTGACTCTTCTTCTGGCAGCGACGTCCTCTTCAAGTCTCGAGCAGACGCGAAGTAGCCACTCTTCCGATGCCAACCCCTCCCTCCCGCATCTCGGAGCCCGGGCTGGGCTCGCCACGCCGACACTTTGATCTCTGGCTCCTGCCGAGCGACGTGACGATCCTCTTTCGATCCTGCTCCTTGCCTCCTGGAACGCGCATCTTTCTCGACGCTTTATTAAGTAGCGAGCTACTGAACCCTTACAGCGCCAGACGGAGTGTATAAATAAGTGCGAAGCTCCCGGCATTTGAAATTTTTAGCTTGGAAACCTTGGTCGCCGGCGCCGAGTCTAGACGATGCTGAGTCAAACACAGTTTTCTAAGAGCCCAGACATTTTGTTGAGAAAAATTTAGTGTAGGGTACGTACCTGTTAATTGGAATGTATGTAGACGTTAGCTAACAGAATTGTACCTAAATCAATTTTATGCACGTTGTTACCTAAACCTGCACTCAACCTTCATACGAATAATCATAGGGTATGAATAATTTTCAAGGCTTTGAAGACATTTTCATGAACGCTGGCTATACTTAACTTTCATATAAACAATCATAATGTATGAATAAGATGAAAGTCTTAATATTTTCTCTAAATTTAATGCAATCGTTTAGTAATCATTGTTCACTAACGTACACTAGAATAAAATTGGAGATCTAACCGCTCTGAATAAAATAAGATGCCAAGACGTCTTTCCCGAACAACTACAAGAATCCGTTACGATACAATGCCCGAAGACGATTCTTTCTAAGAACACTTGGTGCCAGGCGGCAGTTAACATGGGGAGTTAACAATCGTGAATAATTCGTGAAGATCGGATTCCGCTTTCATCCGCGGGGCCGTTGTCGCCGGGTTCTTATTCAGTGTATCCAGCAAGGAACATCTCGATATTTCAGCGCGCTATTTTCCGATAGCAAAGGCATCGGAACAGAGAACTCTGAATGGACAGGGCGCGCTCCAGCCCCGAGATCGTCGACAATTTTCTACGCCTCGTCCGAAACTCTCGACCGTCCGGTTGGCAAAAAGAATTGATAATGGAGCCACCGGATCGAGGAGGGTACGAGCACAGGAGGATCTCGTGGCGACGCGCCGTTTGAGACTGCCAGAAGAGGGCCCCAAAGAGGAGAGGACCGAGGGACGTAGACACCGAGCTAAAGTAGAACAAAAAAAAGTAGAGAAGAGAACGAGAGAAGAAGACGAAGAAGAAGAGAAGGTGGGGAAGAGGTTGCAGGACGATGCAAGAGAATCACTTGACGCAAGAGAGCGAGACGTCGGGTGCTTGCATCCGGGAAAATGGAAGGGTAGGCTCTGGCTTCCGCCTGTCTGTTGCCATAGCGACCTCGGCCGCCCTTTGGCTGAGGCAAAAGGGCCACAGGCGGTAAATCTCTTGTACGTACAATAATCCTGCGTTGCTGCGGGTTGCCATTTTGCAATTCAACTTTGCATTCCGACGACCCAGCCGATACCGCGACACTTTCCAACCTCTGTTTTCCGCTTCTTCTTTGATCGCTTACGATTCGGTTGCACCGTGCTAGCTTAACTACAGAAATTGCCGTGGAAGCGTCTCCTGAAAGCTGACTTCGTCACGGCCATGCCACTATATTACTTGTAGAATCGAGTTCTTTACAAGTAAATTCAGAAAATCTCTGATGGTCAAGTGAAAATCTTTTGCTGTTGTTTTACAATTTTGATGCATCACGTAATACTTGTCAAGAATACTTCATTAATTCTAAGCAAAATATGTACTACACATGTATTTTTGCTGTACTTTCCACAATGATTGAATTACGTTTCGGAGGGTGCGGTTGAAGGTGGTTTGTGCATCGCCAAAAATTGTCTTTGTCGTTGAATAATGTTTCAAGAAACCCTTCAAACAACTGTCGGCAAGTAACATGTTACGGCGCGAACTAGAAAAAGGGGATGATCATCAAGGTGAACGTTAAACGAGCGATTCGATCGGCCATCTTAATTCATGGGGCCGTTTAGGCGGCCCCTCTCAGCGTCGGGTAAATTCGTTCGAGTTTCTGGGAGGGGGGAGGGAACAGAAACGATTCGGAAACGAAGCATCGGCACGAAGCCCCGGGTCCATAAACGGCAACCTAATTCCCAAGGCCGGCCCTAAACGCGGAGGAAGACCGCGGCGTGTCTCTTGAGCCTGGTGTGTTCGGTGTGCACTTATGCGACCGTAGAAAATCGCACGGGCGCTCGCCAGCCGGATACCAGGAATGCAATTTTCAGATTCTCGAACGCGCAAGTGCTCCGCGTCCGCTTAGCGGCACGGGGTACCCACCACCCGGTGCATAAATGCTCGCATAGATTCAGATAAGGACCGCGCATTCTGTCACCGGAAATGGGGGATGGCGGAACTGTAGCAAACTCCCGCGAGAGCTACGAGCTGCATTAGTGCATACTTGGGACACGGGACGCCTTCCTCCCCCGCATTCTGAGACGCCATCCTAACCCTCTCTCGCCTCCCCCGTCCCTTCCTAGCGTTTCTTCCTTCAAAAGACGATGAATAGCGGCAACAATTTCGAGCGTTTTATCTGACCGTTGCCAGCCTTTTACTCCCCCGCACGCGTTCCCCCCGCTTCTACGTGTTGCACCGTGCGCGATTTACGCCAGAAATAAAATGGGAAGCGATTCGTTTCTTTTTTTCTGTACCATCCCCAAGCGCATTTGTGGCCATTTTTGTGACGAAGTCGCTGAACTCTACACAGAATTATTGTAGAGGATTGTAACTTTTTTAAATTACTCCTGAAATGTTGGAGTATACGTGAAAAATGAGGGGAAAGAGTGGGGAATCAACTTTCACCTTAAAAATATTGATCGAAGTTGACCTTTGTTTGAAAAATGTCGATTTTTCCATTATAGTGTGAGATGTTATGTATTTCGTAAATTCCCATAGATTTTGATACATATGTTCAAGTATCATGTCCATTCAAAAGTTGTTCAAGGTTTTCGTTGACTAAAATAAATACTAATATTAGATCATGAGTAGGGGATGTAAATTAGAGTAATTTGTCAAAAATTTCAAAACTAGGATATAAAAACTAGGATAAGTTATATAAGAAAAAAATTCAATTACACATTACACTGGACAAACCGAAGCGTCCTTACCAAAGGTCACCTTCAATAAATACTTTCAAGGTCAAACCGTATTCGTCATTTTTCCCCGCTTATTTTTCTCATATTCTACAACTATTCAGCTTAGACTTTAAAAAAGTTGCATTGTCCTATCTTCATTCCGTCAAAAGTCCTACAATTTACACAAATAACGAACGCACACAATAATGAATCGCACTCGAAACGCTGAAAAATGAAGCTGTTGTTCGTGACAGTTTAACTTCATTTAAAGCTCGCCGTGCGTGCGATCGCAGTCGCAAGAAGGTATTTCATTGAAGGCATCGATTCGGTTAATTGCATTTAGTCGGGCTTTTGTTTCGAACGGTTATTGCAACGTTTCCAGCAAAAAAATCGCTATCGGTTCGCGTTATTTTTCGTTATTCTTTTGTCCTGCTCGGAACCGACAGAAAATATTCCGTCGGTACTTCTGTAATCTACATGCACCCGATGCAGTGAATCATTTAATGCCGCAGCTTTGCGTTGCAAATGTAACGCGCGATTGTTTTTTTATGCAGTGGAGTGGTAACGTTAATTAATCACACGAGGTTGTAAATGATCGCTGCTACACAATACTTTCGTTATTTCTTGTGCAGAAGTTTATCTTGGTTCGTAATTGTCAAATATAGACTTGATTGGCTGAAAATGTTCTACAACAAAAATTGCTAGATTATTAAAACAAACCCGGTATTTACCAACCTATTTTTAATTAGGTGCAAAAATTTGCTGTGCAACAGTTACTTGTACGTTCTCGTTACTTTTTACAATATTGTTCCTCTATTACACATTCTTTTAGACTCTAATGGAAAGTTTGAAATTTTATGTGCGATTCGGGTCACATAAATGTCCATAATCAAACATGTAAGTCACAGCACATAACATTGCACAGCTCCACTAGAATAATAAAGACGTAAATGGCGAACTAAAAGCATAGCAACACTAACGCAGCGTTGCAACATAAATGATAGTACCGTGAACGCATTTGTGAAGTTCCTGTGCGTCATAAGTGTGTACGGAAGTTGCGATCGATTTGAGAAAAATGAGATTTCCATTCCCCCCTAGCTACTGGACGATATTCATAAACTGGGGATAGCGGTCGTTACATATCCCACGGCCCCAACGGTTTAGGAAATGCGATAACGGCGTGTCGATGTGCAAAAAAATGTTATCATAAAACGGTGCCGCACGCAAGAAAGAGGAGCTAATGTTATTTCTTTTGGCTCGGTGACTCCTGGTTATTTCCTTATCGCGCAGCCAGTATCATTTCCTCGTAAAGCCTGCCTGGATATTTTTCGTCTCGGCTGTTGATACGCAACGATAAACGTAATAAGATTGCTTCCGTCTGTTGATATCCAGCCCTGGGAGGGTTTATTAAAATTCTTTTGTAAGCACGCTTCGAGAACGCTATTATAACACGACAGGATGTAGCCTTCTGAAGCTTAGTCATTCTCATCCTTGGTTTACGCGAAGCCTTTTGTGTCCAATACCTGTTCACAAGATGGTGACACGATTAGATCAACTTGCCACAGATTTGTTCTAAATAAAATGGAAGTGAAATAAAATTGTTTACTATGTAACAAAATTAAACACAGTTAAACGTCACACAAGTTACATTCAATCCACTCTGTGTTATCTGACAGAGGTTGCATAAATTGAATCATAAATTTAGTTCCATAATACAATTAAAATGTGTTGCTTCAACTTGTTAACTAACTTGGTAATCTATAGTATGATTGCTTTTGAATGTTAGAACATCGAAACTTGTGAAGTGTATGTTCAAAATGCTATTGAACATATCTTCAGCAGCACAGTGCCACTTTCTTCATCAAAATAGCTTCCTTCTATAATTTATTGTAGAAATGGTGTAAAGAAAGGTCACAGAAAATTTTTCCGCAGAAAATTCTTCCGGAACATCACGAAAAGAATTCTATAGCTTCGCTTGGCATCTTGAATCGCCCTGTAGACTCGTGAATTAGTTTTGTTGCATTCCAGACGGTCGGTTCTTTTTTCAAGAGTATCCTGAAGGAGTAGGTGGATTTAATAAAACAGGAGAAACATCAAGAGGGAGCCAGAAATAGGTTACCAAGAGCGTAGAACTTGATATTCCGCAGACTTTCATCGAAAATGGATCATGTAAAGGATCGAATGGAACCACGGCACGTTCATATATCGAAGGAAACTTTTTCCTGCCTCGGGCAGCCAGGATGCACTCCGTATTGAGAGTACACGCAGAATTCTTTTAAGAGGAAAACATTCGTGCGACACGTGACAATAACGTGACACGACTGTCAAACACACGTGCGCATTTCCATTCTGTTCGATCGGTGGATATCACCGGGATCAACGGGCTCCGGCCACGATTCAATGCGATTTCGTTAACGCGGACATCTTTTGCAAACTGCAACATCTTTCTGTACAATATGGACTCCTGATCGCACTAGTTCAATTTTTACAAGATATCTAAGTGGTTAGACCAGTACCTTAATGCATTTACAGCATATATATTATTAACATTCAATTAGAATATAAAGAGGCAAAGTAAAATTGCCAAAATGAAATTTGTATATTTAGTTAACTCTGTTGAAACTCCTTTATTCAAAAAATTAATTTCGATTCAACGGTAATCTTTTAAAGGAACGTCTCCGGTAACTTCAACATCTTTGTATGCAACAAATAGGCTTAATCTATCTATCTCTGATCTACTGATCATTGAGGGATTAATAAATTGTATTAGTTTATTTAAAAAATCCTTTTCCTAATGTACATGAGACACTTGACGTTTTTAGACAATATCACGATTGTTGAATGGTGTGATCATCTTTTTGCTTACACTTTTACCAATTCTTAGGCGGTGACGTATTGAATATTTGCTTACTGGGGCCTATAACGGATATTTAGATGAATAATTCATAGTTTTATTTGTTTTTATTTTCTTAAGAAACCATATTTAACAAACGTTCTAGGAAAACTTGTTGCCATAAATCGTTTCTTATAGAGATTTTAAAATATCTATTCCACCAGAATGCTTTTTATGACGTTCCTAAGGGTAACATTTCTTCCCAAATAAATTCCATAGGTTGCAGATATTTTCTTATACCAGAGACTTCGACCCGAATTATTATGAAAACGGAAATATCAATGCCTAAAATGTCAAATATCTCAACGTTCTCTCACGCTATGCAAAACATTTGAGTGTCTGAATCTTTCAATACAGTTCTCGACAAATGGCTTCATTAAAAATCATTCGACCGGACTGCAGGTTTGCATACCATTATATTTCCCGGGCGGCGTGGATTCTTATTATAGGGTTTGCCGGGATATTATTGCCGATCAACAAGAGTAAAGCGAGTCCGGTAATTGCTTAACCCGCTCGCAATCGTTGGTAAAAGCGAGGCTAGGCAAAGCAAGGCAAAGCAAGGCAAAGCGAGATAAGACGAAGCAAAAAGAAGAAGAAGAAGACGAAGAAGAAGAAGAAGAAGAGAGCGTCGTTCTCCGGTCGTGTTTCCAATTTACCGTCGGCGGAGTCATCTTCGGCATAAAACTGTTTACGATCGTTAAGTCGAGGAAGCAGCGGCGCGGCACTCGTCGCTTAATCCGCGGCAGGAAAAACCTAATTACGGGCGTGCGGGTCGCCCGGTAATAATTCACGTGGAAGTGAAACCGGCCGCATTTAATCAGCCTCGCGGCCTCGACCGGTAACGTATGAATAAGAACCGTTAGAACAGGGTCTGGCCATTGGTACACCGGTTCTCCTCGAGTGAACTGTAATCAAGGTTTGCTGGGCAAACGCGATAAGCTTTCGCCAACTTGATGGGCCGCTTTGAGTCATTTTTTAATTAAGATCCTTAAATGGTTTAATTCCTTTCTTCGTCCGTCCCTCGCTGCCCATTTCTACTTCTTCCTGGACTATTTGCCGTTCTCCCCGGCTCTGGTCGCGGCCACCACGCGGGCCAGCGAAATTGTACCGTTCCTCGTAGCTCGAGATTTGCTGAATAAAGGCCGCAATCCTCGGAGTTACGAGGCTCGTTGGATATTTCGGGTCATTTTTTAATTACGATCCCCGGAACGTTCTCCCAGATTTTTCTCTCTCTCTCTCTCTCTCTCTTCTTCTCGTTCTACCGCTACCGCCACTGTTACTCCCACGCTTGGAGGAGCTGAATTGCGCACGCGAGCGGAAGAGAAAGGTGCACCGGGAAATCACGAGAAGCCCGCCCCGCGCGATATCGCGGCATAAAGCGCTCTATTTGCATGTTATTGTTTAATATAAGTTTATGCTGGCTGCAGCCACCTCTCGCCCGCTCTGCAACAGACCACGGCCGCCACCGGTGTTCGAGCGGTATTCAAGCGATTCGTTTTCTATCCGCGCACGACTGTCTTTGTCCCGCAAGAGCCGCGTTATAATTTCGGCAAATAAGAACGGGGCGCCTCCGGCTACGCGAAACGCGTAACGCGCACGCCGTGCCGCTCTCTGTGTTTGCGTCGTTGTAACGCTCGGCGAGCCCCGTTGTAATTCTGATGAAATTTGCAAATATTGGCCAGCGAGAAACGCGCGGAACGAGGATTTATTTCGGCGAACTTGCGCGGTGGACGGCTGCAAAGTGACTTTTAAATATTTGGGAACGAAACACGCGCTCCGCTACGCTCGTAATAAAGAGCCTCAAATTTGTTGGCCGATTCTCTGTTTGGGCTTTTTATGATGCGCGATAATGCGCCGCCTGATTTCTTTTCCGTGACAACGATTTTGATGGATTAACGCGTTTATGCATACACTGTATTCATATTAACTTCTGTCGCCCTGCTTGTTGATTTAGAAGCGTTCTTTAATTGTCAAGAATGCGACAGGATTACAAAAAGTGTAGTTGCTGGTGTTGAATACGGACCATAGCTTTTATTGTTCGCAACGAGCGTTCTTTATTCGCATTCCCCTAATCGTCGCGTCCAATGATATTAATACGAGTTTCGAAAACAGCCCGTTCGTCACATGCCTTTCGGAACAACAGAAATTTCGACCCTCACCGATGCTGCAAACATTCTTCAACTTCCAACGACGAGGAATTCGCATTCCACGGGGTTGTTGAAAAAACATACCGTTCTAGCATCATAGCCTTTTGATCCTAGCTGTGTTTGAACACGTATTTTCATACCTTCCGAAATTTTTCGAAAAAATATAGTAATCATCTACCCCCGAGGAATGTGGAAAACGTTCGCATGATCGCGTCCACCCTCGATGGAAACGATAGAGAGCCAAAGAACAGATGCTCGTTTTTTCATAACGATGGACAGTTTATCACTTCTGTTTTGCGAGACGTATTGTATATACAAATTTTTCAAAGAAAGTACTGTTCGTACGCCACAAGAAGTCTCCTGGCAGGAATTCGACAACAAACCGTCCGATTGGGTCATTCCACACGATCTTTCGGTTCTAGCCGAATTATTGGCTAAAGTGTGTGACGTCAAAGATAACAATTGGCTGCGAGCGAGGACCCCCTTTGCCCCTCAGCCGTCTCGAGGGACTTCTTGTGGCGTACAGACAGTAGCGATCGTTGGATCTTTGTCCAAAATAAAAATATTCTGCGTATGATGCACAAAACAAGTCAGTTAAGAATTTCTTCGTTCCATTAATAATTTTAGTGAACTAAAAGCGATCTGCCCACACCCTTCGATTATTTAACATCTGCAGTGATCAGTCACTTCTGAAGAAGCTAAAAAACGTTTACATAATCGCGTCGACTCCCAACAAAAAATCAAAACGACGTTTATTCACAACGATGGACAATTTATTGTTTGCGCAAGACGAGCATACGAGATCGCGCACAGGAATAAGAGGACAATAATGATCCAGTCCCGGCTGATCATCCTAAAAAAAGGACACGATAATGTTACAATATAGACGTCCGTAGTGACGTTCTTTTCACAGTAAATTAAGCGGCAAAGGAAGGGTCTCGTCCTGTCGAATACACACGCGGTACCATGATCGTAGGACTGTGTACGTGTGCACGTATACTCGCGAAGGTGTGCGTCAGGGAAAAGGGAGAGAGAGCAGCCTGTTGTACGCGCCAGCTTCCTTAAGCGTTGTATAGGGGCACTTATGCGTCGCTTAAAGTGGGCATTACGGGGCACAATGGAACTAAAAACCAAGGCTGAACGGTCTATCGCTTCGCGCTACGTCGACCGTTCCATTCGATTCGCGATGAAAAATAGTATCTGTTGCTGTTGAGCCCGCGGAGAGAGACCGTGATCGATAACGGCACCGCTGCAATTTTTATCAAGCAACTTTATTTCATTTCGAACTGCAACGCCGCGACCAGACAAAATTTTCTTTTGATAGTTCCAGCGCGCTGACTAAATTTTGGGCTGACTGAACACACTGTTCGTAGCCAGTCTTCCGAAAATTCACCCCCATTTTGCAGTTTTGTATTTTTGCCGTCAGAAGTCGGCATTTTTTGGCTGAATCCTTTCGAAAATGCACAGTGAACATTTCATTCTGCTGGTTTTGACAAACAAAATGCCAAACAGAATCTACTAAATATGTGTATTATTATTAACCTTTGCACTCGGAGTTATTTTTACTTGAAACCAAATATATCTTCCGGGCAGAGTATTTCCATTTGATATGATTTTCTCATTGTATGCATACGGAACTGATCCAATTTACTGATACAATATTGAAATGTAATTTACGAAACACGAATGAATTTAATAATTTAAAAAATATTTTTAGCGGCGCCTTAGAATCGCCACTGGAATACAAAGGATTAATATAATGTGGACGGTAGTTACGAATTGCCCTTTAGAGAAAAATAAAATTCTATCTTCATCACATATTGGGCTCATTGGCAATGAGAAGGTAGACCTTCTTGCGAAAAAAGGGACAAACGAAAAGCCCACGTTGGATATTAAGATCCCATTTACCGATCTTCTCAGTGACTTTAAAATTCAAACACGAATATCTACTAACAACTTAGTCAAAGAGCAAGGAGTATACAAGGGAAAAGAGTACATCCGATATTTTCATAAGGATGATGGTAAGCCATGGTTTACTGAGCGTGGGCTTCCTAGAAACTTTGTAACCTTTGTTAATAGGTGCCGCTCTAATCACTACAATTTAAACGCTTCGTTAGCCAGAGTTAAATTTATTTTAGACAGTGCTTGTGAGTGTGGTGCTGAATCACAAGATCTAAATCATGTCATTTGAGCATGACACGCTTCTATCAGCGCTTTTCCAATACAAGTACTGTCTCCCGGTTTCTATTAATTCCTTACTATACGGCCCAGATATAAAAGGCCTGAAAATTATTTTCGATTTCATTAAGTTATGCACAATTAAAATTTAATTTCAATGAGGTAAGTTGAAACCTAACAGAATTACTGTACACTAAGTATAAGTTAGACACTAAGGCATATTGTAATAAAATCGTGTGTTGTATGATTTGTATTGTATGTACTGTATAATCCTTATATGGTTGAAAGCAATAAATAAATAATAATAATAAAATTCTATCTTCGTGTAATCAATGCTTAATCACTGCATAAAATATAGACACACGATGCTTGTCAATTTTCTGTTACCTCTGACCAATTACGAACAGCAAAATGATTCTAATCACAATACCTACGAAAGAATTTCTAGTAAAAGTAGCTAACACGTTCGCAACTGCCTTCCCTTTCAACAAACCAGTTCCGAGAAACGTTAAACAGCTCATCGACACTCCACCGAGGAAAATCTCTGCGCTCGAAAAATCGCAGTAAAAGAATCGAGCAGCGTGGAAAGTTACCAGTCGAATGGAAACTCTGATTCCTCGGGCGCGCGAAACTTTCGATTGTTCGACGATCCGGGATTACAAATAAATTTTTCGTCGAGTTCCTTAACGCCCGACAATTAAAGGGAATTGCGCTCGCTCGCTCGGCGCGGCACGCCAAAATCTCCGGAAGTTTCGGCGTTCGACGCGCATTATTCCGGCAGAGACGTAACCACTGACACAGTTTCCACGCTCTAATCATTGGAAGGAGAGAGAAAGAGCGAGAGAATGAGAAGGAACGGAGGGGCGGGGGTGTGTAGGTCCGTACGTACGTTTAAATGGGGGGATTAACGTCGGAAAAGGTCGACAGGAAACAGAGGGGCGGTTTTTGTTACGCGGGATGATCCGGTTGCACGCCAAACAGCGAATAGAGTTCTCCGGGTCGTTGCGCTCGTCCAAAATTGGTGGATTTACCTCGGCTCCTCCTATCTAAATCTGCCAATTTCCAATGGATGCGGAGCCGGCGGAATCTCGGATGTTTACTTGACGCCAACGGTGAAAAGCGGCGACGTCGAGAATACAGGAAAACAGGAGCGAGGAGAGGAACGAGAAGATGCATAAGGGCGCGACAGGATGGGAAGAGAGGAAGAGTGAAGGGGAAGGAAGAGTGAAGAGGAAGGAAGGGCGAAGAGGAAGGAAGCACGAAGAAGAAGAAGAAGAAGGGATAAGGAGAATAAAGGCGGAAAGAACCGACGGAAACGGAAGGAGGAAGAGAGGGCGTAGAAGGAGAAGAAAGCGGATTCGAATCTTTACCAACCACTCGGCGAGACACCTGCGGGAGAGGAATATCTCTTCCGCCTTTGGAAAGCGAGGGAGTGGAGAGGTTTATTGAGTCCTGGGACGCGTAGTCTCCCGAGGACATGCCGGAAAGTGCGAGTGAAACCTCTTCTTCACCCGTTCGTCCCACAACGCACCCTGCCGCACGACGTACAAGCGCCGGAGACGAACACCGCCGAGGAGGGAAAGTGTATTTACTGCTCTTTGCCGGGAAAGAGACACGGGCTGCTTCTATCTTCGCGATTCTAAGAAAATACGAACGCTCGTTTGCCCAGCGATTTCAAAATAGCAAGTGGAGACCGTCATGCGCCACCAGGACGTGGTAATTCCTTCGGAAAATGGGAGGGGGGGGCGGTTTTTAACGTCGAATGCACCCACGATTACGAGGAGGGGTGCGAGAAGAAAATTGAATGTTGTAGATTTGATGCAGTCGGTGCACGCAGAAGATGAGCTACTGCCGGTTTCTTGGGGCTGGATGCGATTAAAGTTGAGTGATTGTACAGGATGTTCTATATGAAGTTGCACACGCAATTATTGTCCAAAAATCATGGTACAAATCGAAAAAAAGGAATAACATTTTACTGTTCGATATCTCGTTTTCGTGTAAATCAAGTTCGAAATTCCAGCGTTATTAGATAGGTACTTACTGGTGCGTCTGATCATGGCCGACCTATTCTACTTACTCTGAATACATATCACATGTTCTTTAGCTGGAGGTGTAACCGAGATCTCAAGGTAACTTTTATATTTTTGTTCTATATAGTATAGCATGTTCTTATATTTTTATGTAGGTTGGTGTGTAGCTTGTTCCGTGAAAAGTTTGATCATCGATGGTGATCTTTCAAGGTCATTCAAGGTCATTCTAGATTCATTCCAGGGATAAAATAAACATTTATTGTAAGTCCTGACAGCTTTAATAATTTGAAAACACGATCATATTTTTAAGTTCTTCTAATATTCTTACTGTTTCGTATTTCACCCACACATTTTTTATATAAATGTATAAAATCCTCAGCCTAATGATTTACACAAAGTTTCTGAAGAACGAAGAAGGATCATTTCTGAAAGGCTGACAAGATTCCATCGAACCTGGACGCAAAGAATACGATACAAATCCGCCATTTCGCGTTGCAGTAATAAAAAAATATATATGACAATGCTCTCGAGACATTGCTTAACATTCCCCCATAAAAATCTTGCGTTTCACCAATTACCCGTGGCCGAAACGAAATATCATTCTCCCGTGGAATACGTAGCGCGTTAAACCGTGCGATAAAATCCTCCTACCAATTCAATATTACAGGATTCTCAGCTGTATAATTCTTTTACGACTCGTATACGCCGCGAATGCATAAAATTCTACTTACGAGAGATTCTCAGCCAACGAAATCTCTCCCTTTTCAAGCTACCCATATTTTCGTTCTACCATCCTCTTGAATTCCAGGCGAGTGACAATCGGTTCGGCAGTCGGTTAAGACGCGAAGACACGTAGAAAAATGAACAGGCCGGCAAATACGCGAACATACAAAGAGAGAGGGAGAGAGGGAGAGAGGGAGAGAGGGAGAGAGGGAGAGAGAGAGAGAGAGAGAGCGAGAGAGAGGGAAGAAAAAGTTCCTCGGAGGGGTAGCGTTGGCTGGCTGGCTCGCAGGGCCGTGGAAGCGTAATTGGATATAATTTTTGCGGGCCGACTAACCGAATTAGACGGCGGTGTGTTTGCGTTACTGGCGGCGCTGCTGGTGGTGCCGTCGCCGTGAAATGGGTAGCGCGACTGCGACGGGAATGGGTGGCAGAAGGATGGGGGGGGGGGGGGGGATGAAAAGCCCGCGGGGTAACAACCGCTGCGAATTATTAACAGAACCAGCGGCGCCTCCGCGTGCGCCCTTCGAGTCACGCCGCGCGGCAAAGTAAATCAGCCCTGGGCGATCGTGGCTAAAAGAGGGAAGGTTCGCACCTGACCCACCTTCTATTCCTCTTCCTCTTTCTCTTCATCGAATAAATCCGGATATCCTGCTGGATTATTCTTCGCGTTACGTGTTTACGTTCCGCGTGACGACCGGGTTCCCTAATCCGCTAAGCCCTCGACGATCGCTCGATGGCCCCCATTATTAGCTACCAAACTCCTCCAGCCTCTATTTTTATCAATCATAGAATTCCCATTGATTAACTCTTTTAAGCGTATTTTAGTAACTTTTATTGAGAAGCTGTGTTTTACGTTGTTCAATAACGTTTAAATCTTCTGTGAAGATTAACCGAGTCGATTCTCTGGTAACTGTTTCATTCCCCAGATATTGGAACTCTTTATTCGAATAGGAATTTGATGTTAGACATTTTTTGTACTATCTAAATCATTAATATTTTTTACAATCATTAGAATATACATAAATGCACATAGCGGCATCTTGAAGGAAGAAGGAGAATTCAATTCAGAATTAAACGAAGGGGAACATTTTGTCACCTGTGAGCATAATATGAAGGTGTGAAGAGCATTATTTTGAACCTCGGCGATGGCCCGGATAACAGAACGAAAAATAAATTGAGGGTTGATATTTCGCGATCTTACGAACAGTACAATTCTCGGTGTAGAATTTATACGGCTTCCGGTCGGAGAAGCCAAGAAGATTCAAAACTTTTCCGACGTTAAATACATTACTGCAGGAACTGCCAAGAGAAGAAATAATATGTGCACTCGTCGCAAGAGCAAAGCGAACTTTATTTCGAACGCGGCGGACGTAACCGTTGAAGTATAGCTTTTATGCACATTGCGGGATGTAAATTCCCTGATGCATTTTGTCTGCAATTCTTATGAAAATTATTTCCATCTGCGGGCTCTGTTAAATATATTTGTTTTGATTGTACAAGAGTTTTCCATCTGACAATTAATATCTGAAAAAATCTATATAAAATTTCTGTCTGTATCATATCGATTTTACGATTTTCCTTACAGACATCAACAAGTCACGTTTATTGTAATCGACGAAGATCGAATTCACCTGTTGACTGAGCGAATGACGGAGGCTGAATTTGAGAAGCGAGGCTTCCCCCAGAGGTTGACAGAGATTAAGGGCGGAGTTTGAAGTTGTTTGTTTCCTCGAACCGATTCGATTGATTGACTCCTTCGGCCATTTTTCATAGTCCCCTATCCTGAGGAGCAGCCAAACATGACGGTAATCGACCACCATATGCTTACCCTCGAAATGCAATCCTCCTCTGAATCCTCAAAATGTGAAAACAGTGTCAGAGTCATCAATCTGTCAACTGTAGGTTCCTCAGGCAAACATGCTGGAATAATTTTGTTTAGGGAATAAATATCCTGCTTCCTCCACTAGAGTGACTCCTCTCTTCAACGTGTACCATCGAGAACAAAATTTACACTGGATAAAATACTATTTTTAACAGTGGTTCGCGGCGACATCGGTTTAACCTCTGCAACCTTATTTTTAGCGACGTAGATTGCATATTGGGTCGTCTAAGTGGAATTTTCTTTTCAGCTTTTCTTGCTCTAAAACATCCCCAAAATATCGTGGATGTTCTTCTGTGTTTCTAGAAGATCATCCAATTGTTCTTATTGCTACATCTTTCATTAACAATAATATTTTGTAAGTTCAGTTTAGAAAAATATAAAGATTAAAACAATTTAAGGATATCAATGAATTAGTTTTAGCTCATTACAGTTATTAAAGAAACAGTGAAATATCTGGTTGGTTCCAGTTTCTTGCAATTCATGTGGACATTTTTTATTTTGTAGTCTATGCATTAAAAATTTATATTGAAGAAATAATTTATAATAAACTTTTTTCTGGAAGGAGGGCCGAAGTCTCTTTTCTTTGTGACGTTGAAGTAAGTACAAAACCGCGACTAGTATGCAAATGGAGGGTAAAGGATAAACGTGATTGTTGCCGACCACGAGTGTTATCGATGTCAACTAAGGTTCTTTTGTGTGGGCGAAAGGTGGGCGTGTCCACGGTAAGGATTCGGTGGTTTGAAGGGTTTTCGCGTTCGGTTTCAACGACCCTGAAGTTGCGGCTACCGACCTGTGTAACTCGAGGGTTGGTTCCACGATCCTGGCTCGACGCAATTAAGGTCCACATCCTTCGAGTGGCGCAATCGACTACCACTCGATGGTTGTCACAGTCAGATCCCATAACTACGAGATCGCCGCTGTCCTCCCCGTGATTTGTGTGCTACTGTCGTCTCAGGAAACTTGATTTTCCCTAACATCCTATTTCATCCTCAACCCTATTTCCTCAAAAATTGCTATTCTGCAAAAGAAGTTGACACTCCTCAAATTTCCACAGTTGAGAAAATTCACATCCTCGAAACTTAGATGACAGTCCAGTGAATCGATTAGCTCCTGATAATTTCATTCGATTGAAGATCTGTTTATTTTTAAAATTTAATAAGATGCATGTAATGTATTGACGTTTTTAAACGGAGCCGTGCGACGTTTTCTTTTAAGCTGTCTAGTGTATTCAATTTCACTTGTTCATTTTTGTCGTGAATGCATAAAATCCTCTACGAATCAATCATTGTATTCGTGATGAGATTGCCGAACTGTCGATTGAACAACGACGCAGACGGAATTCATAAAGTTTTAAACAGCTCACACGAAATAATCAGAGCGGCAGGTGCTACAGAAAAATTTCCGGATTTATTCTACCGACGCGACGGGGCGCGATTATTCCGCCGTTTATTTCGGCGAAGAAAGAGTTCTTGCTGTGTCGCAGACACGTTAGGCTGTTAATTTCACGCGTAAATTGCCCGGGCTTTGAGAAACGTCGCGAAAGCTCGACTCGGGACGTACCGGCCAGAGCCGAGGACGCGGAAAACAGAATAAAATATACCGTGAGAGTATTTCGGGAAGGGAAAAATTTGAGAGTGTGAGAGAGAGTATGAGAGCGAGAGAGTACGAGGGAGAGAGAAAAAAATAGAACACGGTGGCACGGACCGGTATTTACGCGAATGTAAAATGGAATCAGTTTATGGCGGGAATTAAACTCCCGTAAAACGAGATCGCCATCGCTGCGAAGTTATCAGCCGGGAGTTACTGCTGCAAATACAAACGACCAATGAGACGGCAAAAATTTATTACGTGTACTAAAGGAAATACTCCACGGGAATAAGACTTTCGACGGGGAGCGGCACGGCCGAATGATAAATGAAAGAGGAACATTGTGTGCGCGCGCGCTGTGTTTTTTCTTTACGACGGGTTTTATGCCACACGAGACGAGTCCGGATGCCCGAGCTGGAATTTAAGGACGACGCTCGCTCATTGCCCGGGGATGATTCGATGCGAAACGCCGAAAGGCGATCGAGAATTTAATATACAGGGTCAACGAACTGACAGCATAACGAGAAACAGGGTGTATGGGGAAAAAATTCGCCGAAGTTGTACACGATAACATTTTTCCATGCGGGGTTCGATTTCCCAATAAATCGGCATTGAAATGTATCTGATGCACGTGTTTTCCTGCTTACAACTAGTAGAAACTGTAAACAACGAGCAGACACGCCGGTCAAGCCCCATTCAATAGCTCGCTCCGAAATTGAAACTGAATTTGCTCGAATTCGATGCTGTGATGACATTTTATTCTGCATTTTCGATTTAGTTCCCCTGTCCGTGCTTCGGCTTGTGTTAGTTGCACTATTAGTTGGCTGACAGCTTTTTGCCGGGGATAATTTATTAGAAATTCTCGAATTGTTATGGCAATTCTATATATTTTTGACGCCGTGTATTTTTGTCTGTGAAATGTATTTTGTGGATGGAGAAGTGTTCTACTTTGAAGTATTTGTTTTCTCTTTTTGGAATGGAGGTTGAGTGGTTTGTCTGACCGGGTAATGGCTTCGTTATATTTGTCTGACTAAATACAGACTTTATTTCGCTCGTCTATCCAGATACTGTCCTCGTTCTCTTTGTCTGACTGACACACCCGTGCCCTTCGCCTGGCTAGATACTGCTCTCATTCCGCGTGTCTAATTAGCTGCTGCCGTCATTCCACTTGTCAGAGTAGACAGTGTGCCCTAATTTCACTTGATTAAGTACATTCTATGTTTGTTACTCTTGTTTGGCCAGACACTCTCATCGTCTCATTCTTCGTGTTAAATAAGGCTTCTACTCCTACCAGGCGGAAAGAACGAGCCCCAGTTTCTCTTCTATAGCAGGCTCCACCCAATTTACCTGAAACACCCTCAATTATTCACATCTTAAATGACAATTCCAACGGAGCCAACGGGATCTTGCTACACCTTTCCCAAGAATACAAAACATGTCATGTAATCGTCATTAAATGGCAAATATATTGGGTATCTCTTTTTATTTATTAATAAGGTACAGTATTATATTCAATCAATTTTGTAATTCCTGACTACATACGACTTCTTTTCAATCACAGTTTTGTACAATTAAAAGGAGTCATAATTAAATTGTTCAAATTATAACATATTTATAAAAACAAAACATTATTCGGTTGCATATGCATTTTATATCAGAATCCAATATAATTGAGCTCGGTTTATTCAACAACGAAAACATTTTACCTTACGAAGAAACAGGATACACGAGGTGAACAATTTTATTTGGTATTGAATTTATTAATTGAAACATTCGATGGGCAGTCTGATATCCCGTGAATTGAATGTCCTAATCGTCGTTTCTAAAAAATTATTATTACGATATATATATATATACCGGGTGGTTCACGAGAAACAGGCCACCTAAATAGCTCCGTTAGGATTAGAGATCGAAGAAAATGTTAGAGAGAAAAGTTGTACTGTTAAAGGGGGCAAATATGGTGATGTAAAAAAATGTTCCGATTGTAGTCGTTTTCAAGGTTTTTTGAAGGTCATCGATGATTTTTAAATTGCACCATATATTTTTAACTTCACAGTGTTGTAGCTGATGTCATGGCGAGTTCAATGATGTGGTACACTATGAAATTTAATTTCTTAAGCCATTCGGTCTCGTAACACAATATCGTAACATAATATTTATGCCGAGTCAGTTATGCTTATCGAATTATTGCGAGTGTATCAGTTTATTGATAACCGTTTAACGATGCGTTACTCAAACGAGCATAAGACCGATCTTATTTCCATTTATTACGAAAGTCGTCAATGTCTTCGAGAAGCTGTTCGTCTTTACAAAGACCGATTTCCTGATCGCAGGTGTCCATCTCGTTCTACCTATTCAAATTTAGTTAAGAAGTTCCGTGAGACAGGCAGTGTAGAAAATAAAAGACCTGTGAAAGTGAGAAGTGTAACAAATGAAGCAAATGCAGTCAATGTTCTTGGTGCAGTAAATGAAAATCCTTCCATCAGCACTAGACAACTCAGTAGAGAAAGTGGCGTTAGCCGAGCAAGTGTCATACGAATACTTCGATTACACAAATTCCACCCATATCACATATCGCTCCATCAAGAACTTCATGGAAGAGATTTCGAAAATCGCATAAACTTTTGTGAGTGGGGTTTGAGGCAAATTAGAAATGATAGCCGATTTTTTCGTAACGTATTATTTACTGATGAGGCTTCCTTCACAAATCATGGTCAAGTTAATTTAAGAAATATGCATTACTGGAGTAATACGAATCCACAATGGTTACGGCAAGTGGATAAACAACGACCCTGGACTATCAACGTTTGGTGCGGAATTCTGAATAATAAAATAATTGGACCCTATTTTATTCCCGGCACATTAAACACAACAAGATACCTTACGTTTTTAGAAGAAACATTGCCCATATTTTTAGAAGATATTCCTTTAGAAATTCGTCGAGTAATGTGGTATCAACACGACGGCTGTCCCGCTCATTCTTCACGTACTGTAAGAGAATTTCTGAACAATAAATTTCCAAATCGCTGAATAGGACGTAATGGACACATACAATGGCCAGCTCGTTCACCCGATCTAACTCCTCTTGATTTTTTTTTGTGGGGAACACTCTAACATGATGTATATCGTGATCAACCGACTACACCAGAGAACATGCAAGAAAGAATAATTAGATCTTGTAGATCAATTCCAACAGAAACAATTGAAAGTACAATTGATTGCCTCGTAAAACGTTTAAATATTTGTGTTACTGCTCAAGGTCATAATTTCGAACATTTATTTTAGTTCAAATAAAGTGATTTCACATTTTGAAGTTATTATTGCTTTATCATAAATTTTCTAGTTCAAGGTCATTTGAAGGTCATAGTGTAAAACATCATTGAACTCGCCTTGACATCAGCTACAACACTGTGAAGTTAAAAATATATGGTGCAATTTAAAAATCATCGATGACCTTCAAAAAACCTTGAAAACGACTACAATCGGAACATTTTTTTACATCACCATATTTGCCCCCTTTAACAGTACAACTTTTCTCTCTAACATTTTCTTCGATCTCTAATCCTAACGGAGCTATTTAGGTGGCCTGTTTCTCGTGAACCACCCGGTATATATTCACGGTTAGCTACAGTTTATAGAAGCGGGAGTATCAAGCGCAGTTCGTTGAGATTTAAAATGTGCCGAAAGTGCTCGACTGTCATATCGCAGCCAGTATTGTCGGAAAAAAGCCCAGAGAACTCAGCTACAAATACGGAAACGACGGGGGCCACGGCGAAAATGTTATCGTCCCGCTTTAGGCTTACGACTTAGCCGGTCATAAACGATTCCCCTCGACCCGGGGTGCAGCTGAATCAACCTTACAACATCTTCCGCAACCTGGATGGTCGGCGAGCAATAGGTAACGACTCGGGAATATCTAAAGTACGTTCTGTTCCATCCTGAAGTACACACATCGACTTGTAATGTCTTACTCGGGTTCGGCCCGCGGTTTTTCTTTAGGGCACTTTTCCCCGCGGAACGACCGTATACAAGCTCGTATCGCTGGCACAGAGTTATCTTTATCGGCCGCTGAGAGTGGCCGTAATGACGAAGAGGAGTTTGTTTTCGCGGATAAGGATGCCACCGACGGAAGCTGCCGCTTTAATAGTTGATGGCGCAATCAACGTCTCTTGAATGATCTACGAGGAGTCCGATATGACATTGGTGCCCGGATACGTTGCTTCAGAATACCAATGTTACTGGTTTAAGTCTCGTGTCGGTGACAGCCTGTGTTAACGCTACGTTGTTTCATAAGGTCCAATGAAAACGTAAGAAGAACCTCGTTAAAACAACTTAGTGTGGCAACCACATATTTATAATGTATCTAGATGGTCTAAAATTGTTGTTGGTTTAAGTCGTATATCAGTAACCGATTATATTAATGTAATATTGTTTCATTAGATTCTGCGGAGAACTCGGACAGGCTCTTTAAAACTATTTTATGTGGCTCATAAAATACAAAACTAAAAAGACATTGGCAGAATTTAAGAACATTGTTATACCATTTATGACATTTTGAAATAGTTGAAAGAGATAATTTTCAGTTTCTTAGAAATGACCAAAATTTTATTATTTTGCGTAAAGATCCACAGTATAATTATAATGTACCTGGATAGATTAAAAATTGTATGTACACGAAACAGCGCAATTTAATTGGAATTAGAAGAAATGTCTTTGAGAAAATGTTTCCAGTGAATATTTGGAGTATGAACGAAGCAAGGTGCTAATGAATATTAGAAATACTTGGGAGGAAGGATGGCCCGCAATGAAGGCATTTCCCAGTGTAGCTGATGCATCATCAGTTAGCTTTTCGGAGACATCCTTCGCGCAGAATCTCGATGGGCAATCTCGGTCAGCAGAAATTTAATTAAGAAGCACGCACATTGTAGGGCCGCACTCGGCGGGGTCGTTTCGCTCGTTTCGCTCGTTTCGTCCCTCTTTTTCATTCTCTTTTCATTTGTCAGAATGCCGACTCCTGAGGGTGCGATCCGTTGATTAGCACGACCGCAACCATCAGCGAACAGTTTGCGACCCTGGGTTACGGCCGCTCTCTCAGTCGGTTAAGGTGACAGTACCTTCGTTCAATTCCCAGCTTCGGGGAAGCCTAATCTCTCTGGTCGTCAATACCACTTAATTGTGTGGAAGTAATTAGCGCGGAAAGTGATTTCAAGAGTCCGACACTGATTTCGGGTTTATTTCAATCGGGACGAGCCCTTTCTGACACATTGTTTCAAAGTGAATTACCATTCACAGTCGAATAAAATTGAGATCGTATAGCTACTTAAATTTCTCTAATTTTAGTACCGGAACGAATATATAATTTTAGAAGAATATTTGAAAAGCATATTTTAAATTGTAAGAATATGTGGATATAAAGATCTACGCGATTAGAGAATTAAGAATTATCAAACAAGCAGGCTTGATATGTGTGTTGAAGACTCTACTGGCTGCACTCTGTTGTCTGACTAGTCGAGGACTCACTCCCCTTCCTCCACGCAGTGTCTCCATTCCACTTGTCTGCTCACGAACAGTCTCCATTCCCCTTCGCTGACTACATACCAACACAGTCCCATGTGTCTGACCAGGAATAGTCCCTATTGTCCTTGTACGATTAGTGCTTTCCCTGCTTCTGTCGCTGAACGCAATTGTACTCTCCTTGTCTGATCACGAGTGGTCCTCATTCCACTTATCAGTAGTTCTTCGATTTCTCCCCTGTGAACTATTACACTTCGACATTTTGGTCTTCCAAAAATCAATGACTAACAGCTGAACATTTCCTATTAACATAACATCATAACCTTTTTTGGAATTGTTATCAAAAGGAAAATTATTAAACTCCATCGATACATAGAAAAATCTTTTTGGTATGTGACTAAGTATCTTACAGGACTCTGTTAGATGTATTATCCTAAAATAATATTAACTTTGGTGTCCTTGCAGTGAAAGTAATCTATGATAAAATGATCTGTACTGTAAATAATATTGAACAAAATATAATTTTGCGGTTCATGGGCATTTCTAATATTGCTGTATTTGTATCGTGGTTAACTGATAGATTATGAGTGATATTTGCCTCTCGCAGACATCTGTCCACTTAATGTTGACCTGCGAACGTACATACACTTGTAATGTGGTCGACAGACACTATTAACAGTCCGATCGTGTAGCCGTTAGAGGATAGGATATCAAGAACGTAGCTAAGTGAATCCGGGACGGCCATTTGGGGTAATTAGCAAGGCGCCTAAATCACCGAAGTAGCATTGGCGGCTGGCAGATCGGGTATGCCGCCTGCGGGTACCAGGATGTTACTGGTGCTAGGAAGGGAGAGCTACCGGGCGGAGACGGCAGATCATGGATGGAAACGCGGGAGAGGAGCAACGAAGAACAGAGAGAATCTCCGTTTCTGCTTCTGCCTCTGCCACAGCTTCTACCTGGTGCTTCAATGTGCATTGACTAGACAATGCTCGGCATTCAACGTCGTGCCGCTACGCTGTTTCTACCCATTTACGTCTGCCTGCCTCGTTTTCTGCAGTTAGGTCCTCCTCTGTTCCTGGCATCGTTCATTTCACCCTACGAAATTATTTCGTTTGGATACATTAACCACGAGAATTTCGTTTCCGATTAAATGGACGGATTCGCAGCGGGCTGCGACGACTCCTCCGATTCCGCGAATGCTCTCCTAATTACCCGATTCATCTGCTAATGGGGATCTAAGATTCCTCCTCCAATTTTCTATTCCCCGATTTTAATAGCACCCGCAAGACAATTTGTGCATATTTTACAATACAATCTGTATTGTGTTTTTATACACAATTTCAAGCAAATTATAATTTCAATCATTCATGCATTTTTAGTCCTAGCAAATTTCTGAAACACAATATCTTAACCCCTGGCATTATATTGGGTTGTCGGGAATGTCGTGACGTATTTTTCGTACCTATCTGTTGCAAAAATGCGTCATGACTTTTCCGACAACCCAATAAGATCGCGTCAGACTCGTGACGAACATTTCGAACAGGATCTACTAAGTATGTATGTTATCAATTGCAAACCGAAATAAAATTCTATTTTGTGATTGTCGCTATATAGCCATTCGAGAATACATAGACATACAATAAATATAAATTTCTGTTCCTTTGAAGAAATTATTAAATATAAAGAAGTTCTAAGGGATTAAAAAGTAAAATTAAATGACACTGTCACTTCAATTCCAATAAATTTAACTGCCAGACCAAAAGAAGCAATTTCTAAAGACACAGACATTTGCAACGCACAATTTTTCAACAACAAATTCCACAGAATTGCTCGAATTTGAAGCGCGGCCAGGCAGCCTCTGAAGAAGCAGATGGTCCGTCTCGGGTGCTCGGAAACACCATAAAATCCTCTGTCAAGATTGCGGAGCACAAAGGTTGCCGGAAACAATGGGCGCGGGTCGGAAAAACTGCATCTGTCCGAAGATTTCAAACGTAATGCATCGTAGCGTAGCGGGGTTGGGGTGGGAGATCGTAGGAAACACTTTCCGGGTGGAAGGCGATGCATCGGGGGTCTGGGCTGCTCGGTAAAAGGTAAAGCCCTTCTGTGAATGGTGGTACGAGTGTACCTCTTGGTCGGCCGTTCATAGAAAACACCTATAAATCCGTGGGGTCGGTCGGCCGCGCCGGCCATCCGTGAGAGGGTGCATCTATCGCGGCGGCGATATATAAATCCGCATCGGCGGTATATCAGGTTTTATGGCCGCGGTAGTTATTTACGCAACGGATAAAAATGCACGTGGAAAACGCTCGTAAACGCGGCGCGCGGCGCCGTTCTCGCAGATAGGGTTGAAAGCGAATCGCCCGCGGCCAGCAGAAGAGAGACGCTCGAAAGAAAGCGTTCGCGAAACTATCGTTCCCTTCTGTGTTCGCAAGAAACGCGTGAGCGGGTCGACCGAAGGATGGGGTCGACAGAGAGAAGAAAAGAATAGCGAAATCGGTGGAAAAGTGGGGGTGGCAAGGGGATGAACGGCGAAGAAACGGAGGAAAGGATATCTATTCTTCATCCACTAGAAGAGGGCACAGAGAAACTTGTTGGTATCTTTATGCAAAACAAAAATTGTTTGGGTCAATTGCAAGAAGATACATTAAAATGTCTTTTTTTCTTTACTGATTTTAATAAATTGAAGGTATCGACGTTCTTAGATTATTTGAATTTCGTTATTCTTTTAACATGGATCAATTTGCTTTTGTCATAAATGCATAAAATGCGTAGTCAAGTTATAAGTATTTCTAATGAACCTATCGAGTGTGACAGACCTATAATCTCCACCATGTTAGCGTTAATGGAGTCTCGGAGATCCCCCGTTGTTCCCCTGTCAAATTTTGTGTCTCATTCTCGCGGATGCAGAATACTCTTTCCGGTCGCAAGACACGCGTAAGTGGACCGAAGGATGCGAAGCTGGTCGACAGGGAGGTGGAAAGAATGGCAAAGAGAAAACGGCGGAAAAGCGGGGTGGCAAGGGGATGAACAGCGGAGAAACGGAGGAGAGGCTACCCACGTACGTTTTCGTGGGTAACAAATTTATACGAGTTCGCCTGATTTATTGGCCGCAAGTTTAACAACGGCCGGACCATCCCCGGATCCACCCCTGAAAAAGGGGTGTGGTGAGAGACTGCCTGCCGATAGCGGAATTTATGACGCGCTACCCTCGATCCATGCATCTCCAAGTAACTCGACGATCTTCCACCGAGATACTTGATACAGAGCAGGCAATCATTGATTCACCCCGAATATATTTATATGGAGGTGGCCTTCCTGGAGCCGTGTGTCATACGCGTGCACGCGTGCCCGATGGATATTTATGCTTCTCGCGAACTAATGCGAATTTCTACCGGCGGATTAACATTCACGCTCTGGTATAAATACAGTCTGAATTATCTTTGGAAACGGTAATGTCTCTTAAAACATTTTTCTTAAATTGTTGACTAGTTTATCATTGCTACCAAATAAACAGTACAGATATTTTATTTCATATTTAGTGAAACCATCATTCTGATTTTATTGGGAGATTAGCACAGGCTTATTCTATTCGCCAGGCTAGTTAAAATTCCTAGTTCTTGTCTGATCAGTGACCTGCTTGTTCTACTTGTTGCTGTTCACTCTATTTGTCTATGCATCTCCGTGTCCTTTATCTTCGTGATTCAGTCTCACATCCGTAATAGAAGAAAGCAAACAACTAATGCACAACTGTTAATGACTTTATGACGACCAATTTCTGTTAAATTAAAAATGCTGCTCCGATTACAACGAAGAACGTGTTAAAGAATTTTAGGCGTGCTTCGGGATACAAATTGTTGGATAAACACGGTAGACAGTGGCAAGTCGCGGCAAGTAGCTTCCCGTCAAAAAACGATGGTTTTTAATTGCCCGGTTGCCGACAGTTCAGATCGCAATTAATTCCACTTCGATTTTTCTATCGCGACGCCGCGCCGGGACAATACGTGTCGGCCAGCCCGCAATTACCATCGAACAACGCATTGTTTCGGGGAAATCCGGATTTGATCGTCGCGCGAAATTCCAAAGTCGAGGGTGGCGGGAGAGGGTTGCGAACCGGTTCGCGGACGCTTGGCCTCGGTCGAATAAAACCGCTGTCGGCTTTATTAAATTGAAAACGTAAATTACTCATAATCTGTCCGCAACGGTGGCAAACAGTTTGGTGGCCGCGGATCGACGCTGTATGGCGATCGGTGGCTCGTGGTTCGAAACGAGCATGGTTGATCGATAGCGTGTCGGTGAATTCGTTAAGGAAGGGTCCAAGGGTAGGGGTCGGTGCGAGAGAAAAAGAGAGCAAGAGAGAGAGAGAGAAAGAGAGAGCGTCAGGTAATTTCGTTGGCCAGTCATTCACCCGTCTCGTCGACGTTTCCGTCTCTCGGAGTTTTTGAAAGAAACTTCCGACGTTTCTAGCCGAAGATTCGTACGGAACGAACGAACCGGAAAGGAGATGGCGGTGGAATTGGCTAAAAGCGGACGGTGGACTGTGGGAATGTAAGGGAGAAAGGAGGGTTGTTGGATTCTCGAACGGAAAAGAGCCGTACCACGTTCCCCTGGCCTCGGCTAAGTTAGACTCTTTCCCCGGCAAGTTCGGTATAAGTTCTAGATATAAGCTCTCCGCCTTATTTTGCTCCATTTCCTGACTCTTAATTACTTTGCTAATTCTTAACTAGGAACCTCGCCGTGGTCCCGGAGTCTGAAATAACAACTCGCATCCCTGCCCCTCCCCCTCTGCCCATCGTCCTCCCCTCTCACCTTCTTCCTCTCCTCCACCTCCTCCTCGTTGCCTTATCTACTTACCTCGCTACGGACTGTTTAAACCGAGGGCAATTCTTTTTTTCGTCTTCCGTTGCACAGCCTCGTTCTGTACCTACGCCAAGCCAACAACCAATTTCGTTCACCGTTAACATAGGATCGTTTGCTTGCAAAACTGATCCCGGTTCGAGGACGACGGAGAATTATTTGCCGCGATCTTACCCCCTCGAGCTCGTCCCGTTAACGTCGAGTTTCTTATTCGAGCCTGATTGTATTGTTAATGAGCTCCTGCATCGTTCCGAACTGTCTCTTTTGAAATGTGTCATTTGTAATGAATAACAACATTAAAATAATCTACTTGTCATCTTTGCGATGTAATATCGGGAAACTGTGCTTTCAAAGTGTTGTGCACTATTAATCGACACTGTTGTACATCAGCAAAAAGGAATATGTACTGTACAATTAAAACTGCAAATATACAACAACCAATCCACAGAGGTGAATATTATTAGGTCAAGTCGCGAATGATTCTGATCCAGTGCACGATCTTCGTTCGTCAATAATATCTTAGGCGATGATATATTTGTAATTTGGAGTGACTTGTTGCTCGAGTGTATATAACGATAAACGCATCATTGCAATTAGTTCCCGGAATGGAAAATTAGTTCTGGCTCATCTTAATGCGTTTCACAACGAGCCGAATTTTTGGCAAACGCGTGAACGTGTCCCATCTGCGAGGAGACCGTAAATCCGAATTCGCGGAGTGCGAATAATGTGACGGCACGAGGTTTTAATGATGAAATAGAGGGGAATAGTTCTCGGGATCGGGGGACAGCGGAGGTTTATTAAAAGTGGGTCGCGTCGGTGGCGAAACACGGGTGGCGAGAAACGTGGAGGCAAAGTGGACGATCGGAGGGTAAGTATAAAGGGATAATCGGAAGAGACATCGATGGCCAGTGGTGGGGCCGTCAGAGACATCTGGTGGCTTTGTCTCCGGGCCAAGACACGCCTCCTTTACGAGTTGGCTTAGCTCTATAAACGCTTTTCTTAGAGGCAATCGGGTTCCTTTTGCGATTTACCGTCCATCGAGGACGATCGTTGCGCCAGACAAGCAAAAGGACACCGAATCGTTGTGCGCCCTTCCGCCGCCAAGAATGTCGCGTGCTCGGAAGAAGAAACGACCGTGGAGGGCTATTGGATGCAGCTAAGCCGGGCGGACGTCGAGCGCCAAAAAGCGAAGGAAACGCGACGAAACGGATGCGATATAAAACGAGAGAAGGAGAAGTCCCCCCACCCCCCGCCATCTCCCTCCTCGCTCCTCCCATCATCGAGCTCGAAACTGAACGTGTATTTCCCGTCGCGTTACAACTGTTTGCTCGCCGCGCGACCTTAAGCAGTTTACGGTACACTCGGAGCATCGGCGTGTAAACTGGCTGACGAGACGTGGACAAACAGCTAGTCAACGAGGCCAGACATCCCTTTCATTGCCAAGGCAAACATAAAGGAGACGCGTATTCCGTTCTTAAGACCGAAACAGTGGCCCCGGCCGAGATGCGAGGCATATACGGCCAGTTATACGATGGATTTTACGAGCGGACCACGGCTTTTCGGGAGCCGTTTTCCAACGGGGATATCGGCGGATCGTTTTCATAATGCTATGACCGGTCTGAAGCGGACTGCTTCGGAAATTCGACGCAGGCACGATCCCAAAGTTTCATCGAAATTTGCGTATCAACGATCCGAGTGGAAAAATTGCCGTTGCCGGAGCGAGTGGATTTCTCGAATTCCTTCGTAGAGAACGAAACGAGCGAAGCTGAAGTCGAAGTTGAAGTCGAAGTAGAAGTCGAAGCCACGTCCTGGGAAGAGGGTGACCGGCAGACAGGGTCCCCGCTATTCAAGGAGGAAACGACTTTCGAGATTTGAAAACGAGCTGCTCAAAATTTCGATTACTCACGGGGGAGGCACGCGAAGGGTCCGAGGACGGAAATAAGGACGCGTCTTCTGATTGGTCCAGCCGAGAGGAAATCGCCTCGAGATTGGTTATTATTACCCCGTTAACGCAGTTACCGTTGCCACCAATCGCGCTTCCAATCATCTTCGTTATCGAACTCCTCGCGACGAAATCGCCCTCCGTCCCATTCTCTGGCTCTGTCTCTTTCTTTTGTCCGTCGACGTTCCTCTATCTTGCCCTGTACAACCCTCGCCCTTCGTCGTTTTCGTCAACCCGATTTCCTTTCTTGCCTCTCCGCTCGTTCTGTCAACTTTCCCATACGCGCGATCGAGGGGAGATTTTGCTTGATTACTTCTCCGCTGCGAAACCTACCCATCCTCCGACTCATCCATGTCGACAGTGGAACCTCAGAAACAAAGGATGACACGGCCGCTAACACCGGTTAAAAATATTAATAATGATGTTAAAGTATTCTGATATTATTTTGGCTAATTGTCTGATATACATTTACCTCTTTCTTTAATAATTTTAACACCTTGAAAATAGTATATCGCTGTTCTTCGATTGTTTTAAATTGTACAAACGATTGTAGATGTCGTATGAGACAATGACTCGTTCTACTAGCCTGATCAGAGGTTGAATTATTTTACTTATTTGTACCTATTCTATTTGCCCAAGTTGAGACTGCAGTCGTTATTCTTGGTTGACTAAGGCCTGTACCTATTCTACACGCCTGACTAGGCGCAGACTCATTCTACTTGCTTCAACAGGTATGTATGCTTTCTACTTTTCTGATTAGCGCATATTAATTGTACTCACCAGACCGGCTGTGAATTACTTGGTTTTGTCTTGTTAGTGTAAGCTGATTCTACTCGTTAGTCCATTCATGAATTCATTGTTTTAATCAGATTAGTGACCAGCTTACTCTACCTGTTTGTATCCATTCTATTTTCCTAATCTGCTTGTAACTTCTCCTATTATTCGATCAATAATCGTGCTTGCTCTACATGTTTGATTACAAATTGTGCTTGTTCCACTTGTTTGATTTAAAATCGTACCTGTTCTACTTGTCTTACTAAAAACCACGCATGCTCTACTTGTATAATGACCTGCAGTTTCATTCAACTTGTGCAACTAGGCATACATTCTATCTAAATGTAAGATTAGCAGAAGATTACTCTACCGATTTAACCACATATGTTATGTTTGTCTGTTCATATACGGAGTTATATTTGCCTGTGCCTATTTTACAAAGCAAAAACTATTCTTCTTATCTGGCTAATAACTATACCCGGCTTTGTGCCTAACAAGATACAGTCTCGTCCCACTTGGCTGGCGATGTGCATACTTATTCTACTTGCCCGACTATATGCAGGCCTATTCTACCTTTCCCGCTACCGCAAGCCCAATCTTCTCGTCTGACCCAATAACACCGACCACCAGTGAATCACGGATATAATAAAGACCTCTGCACTCGTCTGACTATACGCAGACCTTATTCCACTTATCAGTGCGCCGCAGCCGCATCAAATCGCCGCGGCCACCGATCGATTTTACATAATTCAACCGCAGGTCGTATTACCTCGTCCCGCTGTAACCGAAAAATGAGAAATGGATTCTCGAGTGTAAAACCGATGGTTGATTTCGCTGGACGCGAACCGAAAGATTCGATTGCCAACCGAGACGTCCGTTCTCGCTTCCGCCTCGGATCCTCGGTATCGACACAAACGACGTCCAAGGCCATGTATCATTCGAAGGAGCTGTTTTCCCCGCGGGATCGCCGATCGGAAAGAAAGACAAAAATAAGAAAAGTGTAGGAACGAGGGAGAGGTGGGTCTTGATGACTTCGTAGGAGGACCGGGCTCGTTACACTGTCGTCGACAATTTAAAACTCGCCACGTAGCCCATCCTCCATTAATATCGAAGGGAGCGCGCGCGGGCGCGTGAGCGTTCGCTTACGTTTCCCGTTGAGAGAGAGATTTATGCCCGGCTACGTGACAAAAGGCGACCAACTCCGGGCTCTAGTTTACAGCGCGGCGGTGTTACGACGGATATCTGAAATATTCAGGGGACGGCAAAAGGTATACGTGGGAATTCGAGTCTGTCTGCAGTGAGTAATAAATTGAAACGTGCATATCTCCGGAGGCAAACCGTCGTCGTGGTATACCAACACGAACCTGGTGAGCGCAGATAAGCAACGACGCGGTAATCCTCGGACACACTGTGTGTAAGTTAACGCCGGTAGACCTTGCGTATTACATTAACGTTCAAGCTCGTTCAACGGGGCCGGGGATAGAGAGCGAGATAACCGAACGGGGACACAAAAGGGCCAGAAAAAGAAGAGGCCTGGCAACGAAGACGCCTCGGTTAATTCACACCGGCTAGCAACTCTCTGCTATCCGGCTAAAACGCGGCCGCGCTGAAGCGGTTACGAGTAAACCAGCTGCATGGCTAAAACGCGGTCGAAAATCGAACTTTCCATCCACTTTAAAAATCCACTAAATCGTTCGATACATTGTTACGAGGATAAACTAAATTCTGGTGAGATTGTAAATTGCTGCCAGTTACCAAAATGTTTTTTGAGAGCTTCGAGAAACGGGTGCTCCAGTATAATCATATTTTATGCAAGTTGGCCCAACTACATTTTTATAATGACATATGTCAGCTTGATTCTCGCAATGCAGTGTTAAACAGCCTTTCTGTTGTACACAGGTAAAGAAAATGTGCAGTATTTATGCTCTTTTCCGTGACTATTATATTAAATGATTAATATCTATAATTTTCATTAGAAACGTTGTAGTTGACACTAAACCTACCACTGTCAAATTACCGGTTTTCTATTTCATAATTATTGAAATTATAAAAACGCTTTCATAGGAAATGACTGAATTGACTTTTTCATTTAAGCACAAAATATAATAAAAACCGTACAAAGTTTAAGTAAATTCAAAATTCTCACTGCTATAAGGTGTTTCACTTTTATATGTTTTGTGCTTGGTAGGTTCAGTGTTTAACTTCGTTTATATTCACTTTACTGTACACAAACATTCTTATAAATTGTAGCTAACCACAGGTTGGTATGCACTTCTAACTGTTAAAACTTGAGAAAATCAATCGTATGGCTGCTAATTTAAACATTTCCACCCGCTAATTGAAAACTAACAAATACACCTGTTTTATCGATGACCACCGAATTACAAAGGACCGAAACCGGTACTTAGCACAGTTCTGTCCAGGACTGTCGACGGTAATGACGTCGTCGGCCGCTAAATAGGCTGACGTGGAAAGAAAAGGACGTCGGTCGCGGAAGGATGTTCTCGTTAACATGAAACGGAATACTACAGAGCGCCACGCCGTTCCGCGCCGTCAGCGGATCGAAGCCGGAGGAGTGCGCCCGTGACTGATGGTAACGATATCCGTGCAACAAAAATGAAATTATAATTAGCTGACTGCCGGACGATGGGCGATGGGAGATGGGACAGGGGTCTTTTGTTCCATGTAACGAAGCGACGACGACGGTGCCCAGGCTAAAAAGAATTGTGATATCAATTGCGTTCGACGGGACGCGACGCGACGTCGACGTCGACTTCGAGCGCCGCCGCCCCCTCCCTCGTTTTTTAACGGTGAATAATAAAACCGGCGACGGGGAGACAAAAGCTTGAGCAAACGCGATATTCGTCGCATGAATTATTACATTACGAATTAAATAATCGTTAGGATCTTAAGGGGTCCGTTAATTACATGGCTCGCTGGTACAGAGCAACAACAAGCGGAATGATAGGGGAAGGGGGACACGGCGGCGACGGCCGTTACTGAAATACACGCGGGGTAATTGAAATGAAATTGCACCGTTAATTGGAATTCGATATCGAGTAAAAAAAATACGATATTACGCTCGTCATGGATGCTACAGTGTCTCGTAGATTTATTCGTACGAGGAGACTCAATACCTCGGCGTATACACAAATGCAGACGTCTCCCTTTTGTACAATGAATGCACGGGAATCGAGCATATTAGATTATGCAAAACACGGCGGCGAGTCGCATATGAAAAATCAACTCGTCGGCTCTGTTCGATTAAACACGTTCATTTACCAACAGAGACGGAAATTTAATCATGCTGGAATTAGACCGCGAATCCTTTGTGTCTTGGAAATCTCGCGAAATTAATCGAATAAATTATTCCACAGCATCTAACGCGGCTTCGTGTTGTATTTTCACTGAAATTATCGACGTCGGGAGTCCTGTGCTTAAAATTCAATTTTGTCATAACTACTTTACTCTGTGACTCTCGGACGGTAGGAAATCATCAGGTCGTTTAAATTATTGTGGATAGATAAAATCAGCAATTCATACGTAAGGATTTGAATAGATCTGGCTATGATTGCTACGAAATTTAAAGCTCTAGAAGTCTGAGGGTTAATTTAAAAGTGCCGAGCAATCAGCGAAGGGTATTGGCATCGCGTAAACTGTTCTTTCGAACTAAAACAAAGCGAATTACTTACAGATCGAAGTTCGAGGAAGCGGAACGATTACAGCGCGGAAGTTTCCGCGACGAGCGCCCTCTAAATTTGCAGAAAACGCGGCGAGTCACCGTGGAATCTCATTGAAACCGAATCATTACCGTCACGATTAACTTTTATTATTCGGCCGTTAAAGATTCCGTATCACCCGGCGGCGGTGGGCGTTCCAGTTTTACGTTTCCCCACCACCGAAGTGACCGCGGCGCGGCGGCCGGCGAACGTTTCCTTACCCCCGTAAAAAGGAAATTTATTTCCCCGTTAATGGCCCCGACGGTTCAGCATTTCGATAACAGGTTACAGAACACTTAGTTACCTTCGTTACACGCGATCCCGCGAGCGCGCCGGGGTTTGCATTTGCTCGACTTCTTTGCGTCATTCCCCGTAAAAATGGACCCGCGTGCGCCCAGAAGTCCGATGCTCGGCTTTCATGCGGCGTAATTTATTCCGAGTACGGCTATCGAAAAACATAACTAATGCCCCTCGTCATCCGCAGCGAATTTTCGTCGACCTCGGAACAGAAAAAAAAACGAAAACCGAAGGGAACGCGTTTTTCGGCTCGATACGTCGCTAGCTCGCTCGCTCGCTCGCTCGCGCTCCACGTCGACGACGAAGTCTCGAATCGATAGCCTGACGATGTCGTGCCTCTGCCGGGCTAGAAAGTCATCCTGAAGAAACGCCCGGCAGAAGGTCAATTAATCATAAAGACGCCGACGGAGACCTCGTGATAATAAATGCGAACGGCAACGTGTGCCGAGTGCGTGTGCCACACAGCCCCCGAACAGAAGGGGTAACCCGAAGAGAGGCGGGGGTTGGAGGCTCCACGGGGCCTGACATTTCCGGATAGGGTGACAATCAGAATGACGCCGCGTATCCTTTGTACCCCAGTAATTAGTTTCCTCTATCCTACGTGTCTGTCCTCTACCTAGTTACCTGCACGCGCGCGCGGGGGGACAACCGAGTGACACGAAACCGAGGAGAATCTGCATTGCCCACCGAAAAGCCAACATTTACTGACTTCGTGCCTGTTGGAGGATCTCCTAGTGTGTATGTGTGTATGTGTGTGCGTGTGTGCGTGCTCTGTCGCACAGACCACACCACGTTCCCCCTCTGCCTTCTGATATTTACGTTCAAAGGAAAATTCGAATTTCCAACTGGCGCGGCGTCGCGTCGCGTCGCGTCGCGGTCTCGCCTAATTGTGGATTTTCGCGTGCCGTCGCGTTCCCGGGCTCGAACCAAGCCCGTTGTTAATCGGCGACGCGATTCTGCGATGCTATTCGCCGACGTGATGGTCTAAGAAGCCCGTACACTGTGCGAAATAAATTCTACGGTTGCTTGATGCTGTTTTAATTGCTGCGGGTTGCTGGGTTGCTTCGTGCGTTGTGTTTGTGCTCGATTTCAAGTGAATAGTCTAAGCTTGCGAGCCGCGGAAACTGAATTCTGCTGGTTCTTGATGCTGTTTTAATTACTGGATCTTGCGTTGTTCGGTGTGTGGATTGATTTCGTGTTCAGCGTCAAGTCAATAGTCTAAGAAGATCGTAGGGAGAAACTATATATGATACTTTGTGATGCTCTTTTAATTGTGGAATCTTGCATCGCTTAGTGTGTTGATTAATTTTGTGTGCAATAAAGTCTAAGAAAGATGATTTTTGATCGGTAAATCTTGAATTGCTTAATGTGAAGATTTGTGTTCTTGTGAGCTGTTTTAATTGTTTAATATTGTGGTACTTTTCTGAATGTAGAGGTCATAGCAATATTATTAATGTTTGGAAACTAAACCCTAATTTAATATTAGTAGAATCGTCTGCTGTACCGGGAAGAAACAAGCTGCGAAGTCGAGAATTATCACAGTCATTCCCATTTAAATTGCCCTGCATCTGACTGGTTAAAAAAATTGAACTAACTCCAAATATTAGCGGAAAAATTAATTCCCCAGTCGTAATAAGTTCCAAGAAGTGTACGAATAGAATGGAAATTTTAATTTTAGCGATGGCGGGAATTATCAGCGGCGATTGATAGCCGAGAGAGGACCACGTGACGGAAGAGCGCCACAAATCATTCCCCGCGCATTTTTCCATAATATTAAATGGCACTTTAGGGTGACATTACACTTCGTAAACACGGAAAGCAGTAAAATCGGCGATTCCCCGTTGCAATCTAAATATGAGTGCAGATATAACCCTAATCGGCTTAGGCACACCCGCGGGAGACGCAATAATCGGGAACGGTCCCCGTACGACCATGAATTAATTCCGCGCGGATAATTCTCCATTATTCAAGCCGCGAAATCATATTTCGAATCTGTTTCAGGCTGGGCAATCGGAACCTTTGCGTTCTCGCTTTTCATCCGGCATACGGTAGAACAAAATGGTTCATAAATTTCTAATGCATATTAATACCGATGTTGTTTATTTATTCAGACTGGGCAGATATATCTCGAATTTGCCGATGCGTAAACAGTTACTTATCGATGGATACGCGGGATATCGAAGAACGTCGAGATTAAAATCCATTCGCTGAGTAAAAAAGTGGTACAAAAATCCTGATAATAGAAATCACACGTGTTCCCGGATTTTCCATAATATCGACAAAATGGTTTCTGTGCTGATTTCCACTACCGTTTTACAATATAATTGCAAATATGACGTTTCTTTATTTTCTTTCGAGTATATAATCATAAGTAACTTTTTTAACTGACTTTGACTAGCCAACTCAGCAACTACAAAAATTACATAAAATCAAAGCAATCTTATAACTAAAACAAAAACTGAAAAATCAAGTTCAATCCTTGCATTTCACAGGTTCACTTGATCCATTAATAGTCATCCAAATTGTTGATCCAAATAGTCATACCGAGTCACTGTTCCCTATCCAAAGGTATCCGTCACGCATCCGGAACCCGTTTAATATATCCGTAAATAATAATAAATAATAATAAATAATAATAATAATAATAATATTTAAAGCCCGTCGATACGGCTGTTGTCACGCAAAGTTCATTTTAATACTCGGCGTTTAATTATACCCGGTAAAACACGAAACAAGCTTCAGCCTTATAGAATGCAAGAGAGAGATAGTCCTGGTAACCGAGTCTCATAAACTGACGTCGGTATAATCCTCCACCGCAATGTGTCTTTTCCAAAAAGCGTCATTGCAATCAACAATCTCTGGAGCTGAATCCGGACTGGGTAATCGGGTGGCTGAACACGGTAGGGTTGATAGGTCTCCGCGGAGAGGGCGGGATAAATCTGAGAATTTAATATCCTTCGAGGAGGTATGTAATATCCTCTAAAAGCCTAGGCCCTCGCTCTCCTGATTCGATGGTGGACCGGTTCAGTGTGTTTTTTCCTCGCCTGAAAATCATCGAACGAACGAAGCTGTCTATCAAGCCCCTGACACTTACTTAGGTGCTTGGTGATAGCGTAACTCTTTACGCTTGTCCCTTAATAATTTATTAACGCGTTATCTACCGTTTAATAAATTTTGCATTAATCCTTTTAAACTAAATGAAATTGGCGTAATCTAAATGCTGTCGTCACCCGTTGGCACGTCGCTGTCTAGTTTTCTAAACGGCGCTCGACGGAACGCGGCTCGCCGGCCAAAGAACCAGGAAAGATTATTGATGGGTCCCGATAGCTAAGACGAAGGCAAGCGAATCACTGCCGGTGTAATTACGAAATGGCTGTTAGGACGGAACGCCGCCATTATTCCAGCACGAACCGATCCATCATCCACCGTCGCTACGAGGTGGCGGTGAGCTGTAAACCCCCCACCCCCCAGTCCGGCTGCTCTTTTTTCCACCCCCCGTGTTCCCGGCTGATTTCATTCGCGCTTTAACGCCTTCCAGATGATCGGGGGATCGCCGATGTAATTACCATGAAGTGGCTTTCACCGAGGTGCGCCCATTTCATGCTCTTAAGGTGAATTCATTGCTCAGGGGCCCGTCGCGTCGCCCCGGCTATATTGGGAATCGATCATAGATCACCAACGATGACATCATCGCGTCAAGGGGCTATCAGCCGTGGCGGCGGGTATTTTTACGACGAGCGAATCCTTTCCGGACGCCGACAGACCGTGGCAACGACGGAGGCTGTCTCGTTCGGTCAGTGAAGACTATTTTTGCATAGCTGGATGAATCAACGATAAATTAGATTGATTAATGCATAGATAGATGAATGAATATATAGAAGAATTAATAGCTAGATACTTAAAAGACGCCTCCACTCGGTATCTCACTTCAAATTCAACAATCTTGTACAGGGTGCATAAAAACTAATGGTCATCAATAATAGGGGTGAATCTACACCTCTGGATCGGTGGACGTTTGTAAAACAAACTTGCCGCAAAATTGTTTATACCAAAGGAGATTGTTGTTAAAGTTTGTTTTTACATCAACACCTTCTACTCGTCGAGAAGAGAAAAAGTTTGAAAGGAACCATATGTCGCAAACAAATTGTTATTGAGATATAAGCTGTTAAAGTTCTTGAAAAATTTGATTGTGTGGAATTATACGTATATACAAAAGCCTACTACTACATTCCACCTGACCGTGTCGATGAGAGAGGACATAATCGTGTCCGTGCCTCGAGCCAAACGAAATTTAAAGGGACATTCATAGCTAGGCACGTAGCAAGTCATTCTCTCCCTGCCCCCTCCCCATTCAGATAATAAAGAAGTCGCAAAATATGAAAGAAAACTTTATTTCCATTGTTATACGTAAGAATATTAATCCTACATTATACAATGCTAATGTATAGGTACTTAAAAATTTTTCAGGATCTTCTTCTTTAATAGTTTTAAACCTTAGGAAATCATTTCGTACAGAGGTTTTTAAATCTTCTACGTCCTGAATATGTCCAGCCGTACGTCCCTGGAACGTCCAAATAATGTCCCAGATATGTCTCAGATATGTCCCAGATTTGTCCCAGATACGTCCCACGTACGTCGTAGGGACGGCCCAAATAGGTCCGCACGGGACGTCCCATGTACATCCCACTTCGTAACTAGGACCTCTGTGGGACACTCCTGGGACGTATCTGGGACGTATCTAGGACATATCTCGGACATACCGACGTTATTTGGACGTCCCTGAGACGTACCGAAGGTCTGATACGGACGTCCGGGTGCTATCTGCAGTACCGGATTAAGCTAGCGCGGGGCCCGTAGCAAATATTATGACGGTGCCCAACGCTTACACAGACACAATGAATGACTTTTTTTTTTGTTATAGCAAAAAGTATCTGTGCTCCCTGGCATCGTCGAGCGCCCTTGCACGTTAATGTATTGGCGCCTCTTCGCTGAAGCGCCCGTGGGGCACAATCTACCCAAAAAACATCATTTCTAAAATGCTCGACTTTGAGATTCGTTTTTTCTAAAACTTTTTATTCAATTTCATTAATATTTGATTTATGAGATATATGGACATTTAGAAACAAGAATTCGTTCAGTAGAAGTCGATATCTAAAAGTTGATTTTTGGCCAAATGTTACAAAATTTTACAAGCTATACATTTTTTACTCAACGCGCGGGGGCCCGTAGCATTTGCTACTTCTGCTACGGGGTTTAATCTGGTCCTGGCTATCTGGGAAGTGTAGATTCACCCGTAGGACGGATGACCATTACTTTTTATACACCCTGTACATGAAAATCTTGTCGTTCCTTTAGAATAAACTGAGACGCAAAAGAAGTTGACGAACAAAGTCGTCGAGTGATTCCGGAGCAACAGGAACAGCATCGCTCCGGTACAATCCAATCTTGGGAGAGGGGGCTGTAAAATCAACAGCAACGATCTCGGGAAATCCCGATGATCCTTCGGTCCGAATTTTCAGCACTTGGAATTTAATTACGATCGGAGGATGTTTCTCCGTCGCCTGACCGCGTTCTCTCGTCAGGTTTCCACGTGGAACAAGAACAGCGTCACGATCCACCTCCACTCGTCAAACTTCGGCGTCGTCACCCATGGCGGCGCAAAGTAAACGGAGTAGCGAGTGACGTGTTATTTACCGCCTTGCTGTAATCTCAGTTCGTCGCCTGCGTTCCCGTCCTCTCGGCGTCGCATCCTCTCTCTTCCGGGGCTTTCTTTTACCGACGTGCTTCGCCACGTCGCGCCCCACGCCGCCGACGTCGACGTTGCCGTCGTCGACGACGTCGCCGCCTCTTTTTCCTTCGGGCTTCATCCACTTCCGCTCGTCGCACCGTTGACGGTTAAAAGTCGGCTTCTCGTCACTTGCCGCGGAGAGTTGTTCCTTATATCCACCGCGTATCGCCCCGACGATCTTGTCTCCCATCTTGTCCCCGTTCCCTCTCTCCTATGTCTCTTCTCTTTCTCGGTCGGCACTCTTCTTTGCTTTCGTTTTTACCATCTGAAACGCGAGCCGTCGCGTTTCCGCAAGAAGAAACGCACGGAAAAATCGACCGCGGCGAGCAAAACGCTCGAGGATAAAGCAGGATATCTTTAAACCCATGCAAAATGTTTCTGCATCCTGCAAGCACTTCGTTGTGATCTATGGGGTCTTCAAGTAATGGTGGGACCACCTCCAGGAAACATTTGTTAATAGCAATTTTATTTTGGTAATTCTCGACTGTCAGTTTATTCTATTTAATTTGTAAATTCTGTTCGATACTTTCTTTCATAACGTCGACGTAATTATTATACTGCTGTTGTTTATGCAAAATAATTTTATTTTGCTAATTCGTGAGTGTCAGGTTGTTCTACTGCATTTGTAAATTCTGTTCGACACATTTCTTTTATAACATTAATGTAATTATTAGACTGCGGATTTTTATGACTGGTAATGTTGTATAAGATATACACACAGTATACAGCAATCTACACCGCATGCATCTTTCAGCCAGCTGCATATGTCTCGTTCTGAAAAATTATTATACTTTACAGTCCACCGTCTAGCTTGACGAAGCACATTTTGTTTCCGTTGAACGAAATGAAGCATTTCTCACAAAAGTGTCCCCGCAGTAATTATAAAATAAGAGCCTCAAAATGGGACATTGAACCATTTAGGTTGGAGCGAGATAGGTCAAGAAACTTTTCTACCAGCCCGGCGCGTTCGCAAATAATTTTGCGTGGGAAAGAATGGCTTTTGTTTCTCGTCCGTAGCCGAGCTCCGCGAACCCGATACTCTTATCGCCACCCGTGCCACGCTCGTTTCGCTTTTCCCGGTTTTTCCGCAGGCGGAACGGACGCGTTAGCCGACAGAATGCTCGCCGGTGACGAGAGAAATTTTTTCGGCGCCGTTGTTCCCGTCGATACGATGCTTATTTTGAATTAAAAATTAATTTGTCGCCCGAGGCGCTGCTGGAAATATGGACAGTGTAATTAATGCGAGCGGCAAAACGAAAAAGAGATCCACTTTACAGCGATCGATGCGACCGGTTGTTCCGTAACATTTTCAGCTTGGTGTGCGTACAATCATATTTCTTGTCGGAAAGAATAAATTAATAAAATAACAGTTTAATGCTCGACGATGGTGTTCTTGTAACGCTGACGAAAATGAATGTGTAAAATAATTTGCAATAAACGCAGCAAAAATTGCACGCGATATTTGCACGAATTCAAATCGTGTTTGAGAATGTTGTAATTCTTTCCCAGAAAATATAAATGTGCAAGATGGACGTCTCATATTTCTTCCGAAGAAGAATATTGCTGTGCTTCTAACGTTGAATAAATACAATTTATTTAGTGAGAATGTATAAAATAATCTGTAACAAACAAAACGCAATGGCAGCAATAGAACCGTACGAAAGAATATGGCGATAGAGGATATTGCAATTCTTTCGGCGGAAATGTAAACGAGGAAAATGGATGTCTCCATTAAATAAGCATCCGGAAACGTCGCGGTCGAGTCAGGCTGAATATTCAATATATCGAAAACGTTTCTGGCTCTTAATTTATTACCCAGAAGCGCGGAGGAGCGCGCTCGGTTCGATCCAATACCGATAAAAAGGAACGACTAATGAAATTCAATTTCGGCGGTCTGCCGCGGCTCGATTTTTCATTAGGAAAAAATATTACGTCCGCGGCGGACATTCATCAGCCGGATGGTGATCGCGTACGCCGGGGCAGTGCATTCTCTGTTTCCGGTCTCGGTCAGTAGTTGCATCGCGCGTTACATCGCTGTCGTGTCGCGTTGGCGAGTTCTTTGTAGAAGTTTCAAATTCCAACAGTGGAGAATGGATTTACTAAAACTGTTTACCGTCGACGCGAATGCTTTCAAGTAAATAGCAGGCTACATGGAAATATACTCGGGGCCGGTTGCGAAGATTAAACGCCGCGGCTCCATTCCGATTTCAATAAATATTTTTAACTCTTCCAAAGTCTTGCTCCGCGGTTGGAGAACGTCGCATCGTGCGGTGCGAGTTTATTTGCGTAAGGAAGCGATTTTTTGTCCTCGGGAAGACGTCTTACTGTCTCTCCACTCTTCCTCTCTTTCTCTACTCTTCCTCTTTCTCTCTCTATCTATCTCTATCTCTCTCTGTGCTCCGCGATGGAGAATAAGAAGACACAAAAACACATCAAAGACAAACTTTCCTTTTAAAGAATAAAATGGAAGACGATGCTTGTCATTCTTGTAAGAAGATTCCATTTTTGCAAAGCGCTTAATGCATTTCTTCGCCGCGGCTACTGCCCGCCCTGCTTCCGGCTGCGTTCTCCCTTCTTTGCGACCGGGAATCTTCGCGCTACGGTTTTTCGAAGGAAAACAGATCCTTTCGTTTCCAAATCATTTTTCTGCTCACTTTTTTACCCGCGGGAACGCGGTCGCTGCAACTTGCACCTGAAATATTGGATTTGTCGGACAAACAGACTGAATTACGGAATCGTACGCTCTTTCCTGAAGTAAAAACAACTAGCAAATCTTGTGCTGACCGTAAAGATATTGCTAATAATCACTTGACATTTACGTGAGATGTCGAAATAAAGTTATTAATTTCTTAAAATGCGTTGCTTGGATATTTACACCAATGTCAAGTGCTTATTCGCGACATCTTCACAAATAATTACTATACTTTTGAATTACTGTGGTGAAATTAGATGTGCCAATATTTAGAACACGTAAGAAACGTATACACATAAAAATTCAATCAAATGGAACTCCCCTTAAATTAAACTCCCTAAGCCTAATTGAATCAGTCTTCTAATCTAGATTTAAGAGAAGAAAACACTTGTACATCTTGTACAACTTGATCCTACTCGTAATTAAAACAAAATAGCACTTTTTAAAATAAAATAAATTTTAAGTACCCTGTACCATTTTTAAGAAAGAAAAAAGCGACCGGAAGTGGAGTTGAAAGTAGGATAAAACAAAGACAGGTCAAAATGAAGTAGTTAAATGAGGTGAATATCGACTAAAAAATCGTAAGTAATCTAAAAAAAAGGTGTGGAAATAATGAAGTATAACAAATGCGCAATTGAAGTGGAAGCGTCTGACCCCAAGATTTTTAGCGAACGCCGCCTGCGAAATTGCGTGCAGTTTAGAGTCCGCTTTAATATCTCGGAGGTCCCTGGAACGAGGATTGCTCTCGAGATAAAATCTCTGTGGTAATAGTCGTCGAGATTAGAGCGGGCCCGCGGTGCTCACGAATTCCCCGTGACGTCGCCGATTATAAAGTATTAACTCGCGTTAATGTTTTAATGGTTAGCCGGCAGTTGTCCGAGGATCCGCTTCGGTCTCCGGCACGCGGGCGTCCGCTAAAAATTGCCCGATAAAAGCCCCCGTTATTGTTGCCCGGCCGAGCGTTAAAGTTCATCGGCCATACTGCAACAGTTTCGCTTCTAGAGGCGCACACCCATTTTCAACGGTTTGGAAAATGGATTCGTTGTTGCCAACCAATTTTCCCGCTCTATTCTGTGTGTACAGGTGCGCCAACCCCCCCCCCCCCACTCCTCTCCGTGTTTTTAACAAATTTTCGACACTCCGGGGCCACTGGACAGGAAAGATATTCTCCGATGGAAAACACGCGGATTCGCCGTCAATAGTTTATACCGATCAATTCCCTTTGATACGCAATCGCGCAAAGTAACTCGCCAATTCAATAAACACTTTTTCTATTACGGGTACACGGTAATGAAAAACATCCCGCTTCGAGAATTCTCGCGCGATCAATCAGCGACTGTCCGAAAGATGATGGTTCCAGAGTTTCGAGGGTGTAAAAATAGTTAAGCAATTTTTACTGGGCTTATAGTATTTTTCAGGATTTTTTCTGACCATTTTTACGAGTTTAGAGAACGTTTATAAGCATTGTTGGTTGTAAGATAGAATCGGATCATCTACTAAATGGGTTATTATTAGACAGCAAATGTTTATGCAAAATAAAAATTTAATGCATCAATTGCACAAACAGAAGCCAAATGGAATTTTCTTTTTCTATCATTTTAATACAATTCCAAATAAAGTATCGACGTTGTTAAATTCTTTTAATCTATAATAGTTATTATAAGACCATAGAATGTATTCCTATGCTTCAACCACATCGTTGAGAAGCAGCTGATTGTGATGAAAGAAAATAGTGAATATGATATTTCAGAGGAACGTACATGGAGAAGTCAGTTCCCACGCCAGTAATTTAACAATAAAGCGCGATAATTGTGGGGAGGCACGATGTATTTTGAAGCGTTCGCATGCTCGCAGTTTATTCCTGCGACTCCAGAACGATATAAAAGAGGAGCGTGTCATTTGCGTGTACACTGATTATTATCAGGGGCGACAAACGGTGTTTGGGTCGGTCTCGGTAATAGTCAATCGATTTCCTTCGGCGCGTTTCTCCGTCGGGGTCGGGAATTTATTTCGAAACCGGTGTTTCAAACAGTCCGATTTCCACAGTTAGTTTACGTCGGAATAAATTCACTGATACGAAACAACGGGGGTCGGAGCGTTCCCGTCGAACGCTCGCGTGAAATATCACAAATCAAAGTTGCACGGGCGCGGTGCGGCGCGGCGCGGCGGTGCCGTTAGGGGATGGAGAACGAGAAAGAGGAGAGGTGGAGGAGGGGATGTACGCGGCTCATCCAGTGCCGAAGTATGCCAATATTTTCAGCTCGGAAACTTTCGGTTAGCCAGATTCCGATTTCCAGCCGGGCGATTCGTCTATTTCTCGACGCCATCTCGTCCGAGCGATCTTTGCAGTGAACGACTCCTCCTCGCAGTAGATTAATCGCTGGCCAACCGGGTTCGAGAAAAGGAACATCGATAAAGCTCTCAAGGATACCAGTAGGCCAGCGGAGGAGGCAATTATCCTGGTATCGAGCGTAGTCCTTCCGCGGCTGATTGTACGCGGCCCTACCAAGATTTACAACGCTTAAATCACTGGCCGCGGAGAAAGTTGCTGCGAGAGAGAGAGAGAGAGAGAGAGAGAGAGAGAGAGAGAGAGAGAGAGCAAAAAGGGTAGCCCGAAGGCTCACCGCCAGACCTCGAGAGAGAAAGAGCAGCACCAACGAAAGAGAAAGAGAGGAGAACAGTCGGAGAAGATGCAGGCGTTCGCCTTTCGTTCCCAGCAATTTTCCGGCTGAGGTCGGGCGTTCCGAACGGTTCATAGGTGCCGTTTCCCGTCGACCGGATTCCCAGTTGCAAATATGAATTCCCGCTTTCGTCTACCCTCTTTTCCTCTACCGACAAACCCGGGGAAGTGCTCTGCCAGGGCATCGAACGTTTATCACCATCGCTTGTTCCGAGCGATACCGGCGCTGCCGCACATAAGTCAGGATGATTAACACGCGAGGCGTGCGTGACTGGCTCTGAGCGACTCGAATTTATTCACTGCCCCCTACCCCTCGCAGCCCCTCGGACTACCCACTTTCTGTTCCTCTTCCTGCTCTTGTTAATCCGCCATCTTCGAGCTGTCGGCCTCTTCTTCCTTCTTCGTCCCCTCCCCCCCCCCCCCTCCCGAGCCGCGCGCTTCTTCTACGCGGCTCCTGCTGCCACGCTTCTCCCACTTTTCTCTCCTATCCTCCTTTCTTTTACGACCTTCCACGCGCCGACACCGTCGAGCAGTTAAGGTCATGAAGTTTAAATTGCCACGTGCTCGCCGCCTCGCCGGCCAATTAAAGCCTTCAGAACCGGAGGAGGTTCATGGACGACGATCGTTTTCTTTGGAACTGTCCGAGGATTCCGATCAAGTGCGGACCCTGCTGAAATTGGATCGATCTCGGGATTTTAGTAAACTTTTGAAATGTCTGATCACGCTCCCAGTTGCATCGATCACGCGGTTGTTTATTGTAAAGAGGTACTGTGGAGAAAATTGGATCGATCTCGGGATTTTAGTAAACTTTTGAAATGTCTGATCACGCTCCCAGTTGCATCGATCACGCGGTTGTTTATTGTAAAGAGGTACTGTAGAGAAAATCACTGTGGCTCCGATACTATCAATTCTGATTCAGCGAGTGTGGTGCTGTTAAAATGGTACTGGGTGTTTTTAGACGATCATCTTCGATGTCTGTGTTAGGAAGACATTGAACGAGTTTGATAAATGAACCACCTCGATTAAATCGAAATTAAATTCTATTTTCCTGACAGGAATATTCGATCTTCAGCATGAGTGTACTTACTGAGCGTCCTTTCTATTGACCCGACTATTCCTACTGTATGTGTCTACCAAAATAAATGACAATGAACTACTTCTTGTATGATCGTTGCGAATGAAATTATTAAAGAAAGTTCCGGAAGAAGTTAGAAAGATTGAAACCATTAATAATATTCTGTTGAATAATATATCCAAAGAGTATTATAAAATTAAATAGATCAAGTTAACTTATCGATTAAGGATAATAGCTACCGTAGCACTTGAAAAATTGATTAAGAAGCCCACTGGATTTGATCATCCGTCTTCAAAAGGACATTAAATAACCATCAGCTTTCATATCTGAAATGTTAAGTCTGTAAAAAGAAGAAATATTTAACGATCTTCAATAGAACATTGTCTTCTAAAATGTAATAGTCGACAGCCCAGAAAATGCATCGATAAAATCGATAAAATTTCCAATAAAAGTGTTGTGGCATCACCAACGCAACGTCGTGAAAATTGTAATAATCACGATGTGATGTATGATTTGGATGTATGCGAGCTAGTTTCAGGTTCTCGTGCTATCTTGTAACGGCAATAATCACAACACTATTTAGTAACAATATATATATGTATTTGGTAAAAACAGGATAGTTACTGTACAATGCTATGAATGCAAGAGAGCGACATGGAAGGAGCGAGAGTTGGATATGATTTCTCTAAAACGAAAAAGAGAATCGGAAAAATGTTAAACTAAAAAAATTCCTTCCACGGATAGGTTTCGAATAGTGGGGAACCAATAAACCGCGGTTAGGGCAGTTTTCGGTACTATGCAACGCCCACGAGTTCGACACGATCTGTCTAATAGCGGAAAAGAGAATCGGAAAAATGTTAAACTAAAAAAATTCCCTCCACCGATAGGGTTCGAATAGTGGGGGACCAATAAACGCGTTTAGGGCAGTTTTCGGTATTATGCAACGCCCACGAGCCGGTAGGTTGTTTTGAGGGTAAACACTTGGCGGAGTTGATCCGAGGAAGACGACACCAAGTCCCTCGTACCTGGAAGCCGTCCCATAAATTACGGGGCCCTCGCACTATCAGTGGGCCTATACTACGTCACGTGTCATCGAGAGCGGTACGGTCGAGCTGATTTTTCCATGAAAATTCGCTGACACTTACCAGTCGTGACCTGGTCGTAAACCAATAAATTTGCTAAAGAGGCAATAGGAAACTTTCTCAAAAATTACCTCAGCTAATGCGACTTTAGCGTAAATCCGGATTGAAATTGGAGATGGCGATGCAACAAAAAGTTTGTATTTTTTTTTTGAAGGAGAGTAATATTTTTCTTTCTAACAAGCACAACAATCGAACAATCTAACGAGGCATCCAGTTTCCGATGTGGTAACAAACATTCATCCACAGAACGCATTTAACCGCCAGGATTAGTGTCCCCGATAATTTCAAACGATTCCGAAGCGAAACGGGCGCAGGCCGACGGTTGCCAAGACAAATCCGTGTCATCAAAAAATTGTTCCCCGAATTCGCGACAAAGGAGGACCGCGCAGGGGTGGTTGAGGGGTGGGTAGAAAATGGTTTAATCGAGCGACGCGCGAGCACAGAAGAGGATTCTAATTCCCGCACAAAGCAACGGACGAATCGGTCGGCTTGAATTCCCAGGAATAAATCGGTTCGCCTCTCTAAGCCCACGTATTGGCGGTGTTTTCTCGGGAAATGAAATCTCGTTCATAAAGCCGATTCCTCGGCCACGGAGAGCAGCCCACTCGCCGCTGCACTGGATATGGAATTTTTTTTCGACGTCCATTTCGATAACCGTTAATGGCGCGAGCCGCTTCGTGCGCACTATTCCCCGTTTTCATGGCGTTCCGGATGCACGGGTGCACGGACACGATAATTTCTTGAGGAAACTCTCGTTGTCCGACGGCACGATCGCCCGCGTGTATGTTTGTGGCCGTTCGAATGGCGTTCTTCTTCCGTTTCGAAACCGTTTTGGGAGTTTGCGATGGCAGGGTTTTTATCGCTAATAAAAAATTGTAGCGTCGTCAGAAAACCTCGGGAGTTTCCGGAGAGTGTGAAAGGAAAGCGTTAATCGTTTGGAGCGTCGCACGAAAGTATACGATGGCTGGTGATAGCCACAACTTCAGAGAAAATAGATGATAGCAGAATTTTACGGTCATTAATTCGATAAAAATTCGAACAGGCAGTCTTATATTTATCAGTAGAAAAGCAAGAATTTATAACAAAATATTTCTCGACGGTAGAATCAGTACCTGCCTGACTAAAACCTGTTCTCTTCTACTTTTCCTGTCCCAAAGAATAACCCAGTCAGCCCGCCTAACCAAAGAAAGTTACATTCTACTTGTCTCACCGCAATACATCTCAATTTAGATGCTCGATCATCGACTGTCCTATTCTACTTTGTCTTGTCCGCTCGATCGGCTCTATTATCCCAGGCTCCTGTAAAATCTACAGTACCGCGAACGTATACAGGCATTTACATTTCACAGGAGCGAAGCAGGAACGAAAATGTTGATACATTAAACAGAAGTGGTTATTTTTGGTGGAATTTCATTTTATAAAATCGCGACGACGTTAATACGTGTCGTTCTGCTTGCTTCGAGGAGAACATACATCGTCCATTTCTACACCGGGTCGTAACTCAACGAAAGTTGCGCACTCCTCGAGGAAAACGCCTGCATAGCAGCAGCAGCAGCGACGTCGGCGGCAGCAGTAGCAGCTTTCCAAAAAGAAAGGAGCGTGCAATAAAGTTTTGATGAAGTTCGCGCGGCAAGCTCGTCGCTTTATCATCGCGAACGGCCCGGGCGGCTTTATCGTTCCCGTTACAATGCAGAAAATCCTTGCCCCGCGGCGTACACGCATAAATGTCGCGTAAAGGGCCCATAAATGCACGTTGCGGACACGTGCGCGGAAAGGCATCACACGTGTGTCCGCGATTCGCGTATTCGTCGCGGTTCGTTCGTCCGCCACAAAAAAAAAAAAAAATAATATGTCTCGCTGATCACCGAACGGATCGTCCGTTTTCCATTTTTCCCTTTTCTTGTTTTTTATTTTTCGTTATTTTCATCGCCCGCCACGATGTTACCACATTTATTATGCTCGTTATTTTCGCCCTAATTGAATCGAGATTCGAAGCCATTGAAATTCAATGGCCGGCAGTTGGAACGCGTGTATACGCGCCCACCGAGCCGGATGATCGCTCGACATCGTGAAAATGCGACTCATAGAGGCCCGATTATTAAACGGCAGTATTCAGGCACGTAAACTGTCTTTGTGCGCCATTAATTAGAAGGTTTCCGCGCGGACGCACGCTCTGACTTGAACCAGTCGACGAGAACGCGGAAAACAAGCGTTTCCGTCTGTCAGGTTGCATTTCTGTAAGCTGGAACGATGAATTAAGACCTTGCAATGTAATAATCGAGCATACTTTTTTTTTGAAAATCGACAGCTAAATGTAATAGACTGCGGATTTCTTGCATTTATGACAAAAATGAGTAAATGAAATTTAAGATAGTAAAAGTAATGAAGGAATTTGAGCATATCGATGTACTATTTTTATCTTGTAGAAATTATTAAAGAAGGAATGATCATTTTATTTGGCGCCTGTTTCTTACTTTCTTATTTTGTATAAAGATCCGCAGTCTAGAAATAGTAAACTTTCTATTGCTGTATCAAATTGTTTACTGCTCAGAACGCTCAAGCAGTACAATATACAGGGTGTCCGCGATAATTTGTACCAGCGTTGTTTTCGTAAACGGTAAACAGTAGAAAAAAAACCGAACAGGAGGAACTTGTAGTAAGATTACGTGTCTATGCCATCCAGCGCCGAGGCCGCGCTCGGATGGGTCCGTGTGTTTCGTTAATAACTCCTTAACGAAGCTGATGCGAATATTTTTGCAAAAAAAAATGTAACATCAAATGACCTCAGGAACCTTGCAAGGAACTCGAACATTTTTGGGACACCCTGTATATTTTTCCTGATCATATGCGGAGCAGCTCTACTTCGTTTACCACCTGTTGTCCTATTTTATATTTTGCTTCGCCGTGTGCTGTCCTATTCTACCGTGCATACCTAAAGGTTGCATTCCTTTATTTTTTCTCGGTATAAACTGCAGTATTCTACTTTACCGAGCTATACACTCTATCAGTTTACTTTATCCGATCAGGACCTACTCTATTTGTCTTTGTCCACTCACAAACTGCTCTACTTTACTTTGTCTGTTCATAAACTGCTGTATTCTACTATGTATGCTTCGATGATGCACTCTTCTACTTCGCCTGGTTACGGACTAACTTGTCTACATCGACTACATTATTCTACTTTATATGGTTATCGATTGCACTGTCTTATTTTGTCTGATTTTTGGCGGCTCTATTCTACTTCGTCTGATTATAGACTACACTATTCTACTTCTTCTACTTCGTCTGGCTATAAGCAGCAATATTTTATTTTTGTGTGGACACCGAACTATTCAATATTGTCAGACCATAGACTGACGAACATTTGACTGATAAACATTTTCATACGTGTGATTACTGGCTACCATATTCTACTTTGTCTAACTTCAACATATACTATTTTATTATTTGAACAAAAGGAATATTCTATTCTATTTTAACCACGATTGTCTATCATCAAAAGAGTTTCGTAAAAGAATAGATAATATTAACCTTCAGTTATTCGCACTCCACTTTCTACATTGGTTACATGGAACTTTATATGACTCTAACATAAATAAAGTTTCATTCAATAAAATAACTACTTTAATGCAAAATAAATATTTGCTAGTGTAGTCAACCCTTTTGTTTATACTTTAAATATTAAGTTATGAGATTCTATGTACAACATGCAAGTAATTAAAAGTTAAATCGTGTGATCAAACCGACGCGCGACGTCGCCCGAACGCTATTCATTTTCCGGATAAACTGTGGTAGCGGATCCACGCATCCGCCGCCGGTAGCGTCTTTCAATGGAAAGTCAAAGGTAGCTGGGACGAGCACGCGTCATAATCGCAATCGAATTCCGCGGTTATCTACGACAGGCACGTACGATCTGATCGGGTCGTCCTACCGCGGAATATCTGCCTGGTATTTGCTTAATGCATAAGCAATTTCCGTGTCGGAGGCGGCACAGACAGCTTCCTATAATAACCCACTTACCGAGGCGAGGATGAACTATTGTCAGTTCTCGACCAACTCGATTTCGAGTCGTCTCGGCGGCTCGTCGCGATCGCGAACCACTCACCGGGACGTTTCGCCGCGTAAAAACCGAAGCGAGACGGGAAAACGAGGAAACTCGTCCGCGGAAATTCACGTGACAGAGCTCGTCGCTGTAGCCTCCGGGGAATCACGTTGGACAATATATTCCCGGGCACCTTTGAAGGTGCACGCCGGAAGTGGGAGATATTAGGCCGCATACCGCGGCTGCGGATTTACAATGAAGTTTGATTGGCATTTGACTGTAGTTCGATTCATAATGGCCCAGCTCCCCATATTATCAGATTTCTAAAGCGACGAACACAATCCGGCCTCGAAGACGGCTTATCTACGCGGTTTGCGTGGGAATCCACCGACGATGGGAGCACCGAAGACTCGCTTTAATGAGATTTGTATCGACAATTTGCTGGAACACCGCTTTCTGATCGGTTACGCGCTCGTGCCCCTCCGCGCAGTCATTTTAACCTATTAACTCGAGAAAATTAGGTGCTCCGTTATTACGATCCCTCCGCGAACCTCTGCGGAAAAATAACGAAAATCTATTCTCCGCCAACTTGCTTCTCATTTGCAAAATAAAACCGAATGATTCGCGTGTTTAAAAATGGATTGGCGGAACGCAAAAATATGTCGATATTACGAGTATTTAAAAATATTATTGCATTACTCATTTTATTTCTGTTTCTCACGATCGACCGCCGCTAATAAATTGTTTATTTTATGGAATATTTAGTACGTATTTGTCATACCGTTCGTGAATCGCACCACGGACTGCGACTCTATTTTTCAGCAGAGCCCCGATGACCAAGGGTAAATGTAGGTTGACGAGTACCAAGAGTATTACTCGAAATTATAAATTAAATTATGAAATATGGAGCAGCGATTTATAATTTATGGGCGCTGATTAAACAGAGGATGGTCGGTATTTTTGTTAGAAATACTCCATTGTTCGATAATACGAGTATTCCATGCAAGCGAAAATGGAGCGTGGGGAAACGCCGACATTTCTCCAGCCGATTGTTTTTTCGCTTCTCGGGGCCCGAAATACTGCAATATTCGAACGCAATTCTCTATAATTGCTTGGAATTATTTACGGCGGAAACCCTGAATGCCCAGAAGAACTTGCAGATTTTTCGCTCGGACAAAATTATTCGACGATTTGTTATCGCCACACCCACACGCATTGCCCACCTCGCCGTCAAATTCTTCCATTTATCCGAAGCATTTCGCTCTGAAAACATTCCAAATTATTTAACTCATTTAATTGACAGACAACTTCTGCCGGCGCTCTCGGACCTACTATTTTCGACAGTAATTCAGCTTTTCAATTAATAAATGCTGAGACAGCAGCTGCACGGCAAATATATGCATATATGTGTGTGTGTACGTGTGCATATATAACTTCAAAACTTTTCGCATTTCCGATATGAACGTTCCTCGCGAAAACCGGACACAGACCACGAGAATGTGCATTCCGTGCTGCATTTTGCTCGCTTTGATGTTTTCTGCATAAGAGATAAACACACGACCCCGTTGGAAATGCTACTCTTACATTTACATTATTACTGTAAGTGTTGTAAATTAAATATCGGATATAATACTCCGCAGTCAATCTCCTAATCACTGTAACGAAATTAATTTGCGGATTGCAGACTCGAGTCGAGGAGTATCAACGAATTTAATGAAATAATTTATGACAGACCATTTTAAAAAGTAATTACATTTTTATGAAATTCTCTTTCCAATTCTAATTAAAATCTTCAATGTATATTAATTCATTGTGTACAGGTGTCACTCGCAAGCCAGTAAAACACAACAGCTTAATTTTATTTCATTTAAATTTATCTCATAAGAGCATAATCTTGTTTCATAAAAAATCATCTTAACAAATCCATCGGAAAATGATTAAACTGCTCGTAATAAACAATCGGTAAATGTTAACCCTCGAATTATAGAACTTGGGTCCATTTTAATCCAGAGTTACAAGCAGCTTATCTAAAATTTAATAGTGTAGTAGCCAATTTTAATCGTGTGTTTGCAGTAAGTCTAGTAAGAAGAACGACCTCGCCGATTTTGAGGACCTTGAAATATGTTGTCAAGGTCACTATTCTGAACAACTTTTCCCTATACATGTTACCGTCGCTCGGCCTTACTTTTCGAGACATACGTAAAAAACTTTGGTTATTCTTATGTTTATAACAGTACAGTGTATTCTGGGAAAAATGGTCACTAAATGGTGATTGGAAGAGTAATTGGAGTTGAGGTTATATTTTCTGGCGGGGAGGGGGTTTGGGTTAGGTCTGGGTTAGGTCTGGTTTCACATCACCATCTTACATCATTTCAAGTAGAATCTCGTCTGTTATATTGGGGGAATCCAGGGAACCCAGACCTAACCCAGACCTAAAACAGAGTTAAAAATTCATAAGATTTCATTCTGAGTGAAAAGAACTCGAAAAGAACATTATGCCGGATACCTTGCCGAATTTTTATTTCGCCGACAACATGACTTCGATAACCGAATAACAGCATGTTTTGATATTATGGCAGATGTATTTCCAATTACATAATTATTAATAAAGCAGTGTAAATATATAGTGTAATTTATTTTTACATATATCTCGGAAACTAAGGCCGAGCGGCGGTAACAAGTATAGGGAGAAGTTGTTCAGAATAGTGACCTTGACAACATATTTCAAGGTCATCGAAAACGGCGAGGTCGTCAATCATCTACATAATTACCAAAAGTAAGTTAAAAAATGTGTAAAAAAGAATTGGTGCTTAGAGACTTGAATGGATCTGTTCGCGGCAACCATGAAAATATTATGTAGTAATTATTTGCAGTTTAGTCCTATGGTCTAATCTAAATAGCCGTGCTTACAGTGTTGAAACGCGAATTGAAATGGCGGGAAGCGTTCTTCGACGCAGGCGGCGCGGCATGGCATCACCTCCGCAAGCAAACGAGCTCGCAATAACGCTTGGCGATTAGAGTCACGGTGGCCCCCTAATGTATGGATCGTCAATTACACGTAAATCTGGATTAGCGATTCAGCAAAACAACCGTGCCGTCCGCAATACCGTGGCCGGCAATAAATAACGCGACAGCGGGAAGTCCGGTCGGACATCATCAGCAACACCTGAACACGCAACGTCCGATCGGTTCTGTCCAGCTTGCATTACCGAGGCGCATCGCGGGGCTCGCGCCATTCCGCTCCGCTCCGCGCCATTCCGCTCAGCTCCGCTCCCGGTCGCGATCCAATGAATACGGATTATTCCGCGAATACGAGAGCGAGACGGAATGAGACAGAGAGAGAGAGAGGGTGCGGATTCTTCCGGAGCGTAGAGGAGGCACGGTGTATCTCATCAAGGATCGCTTTCACGGGTCGTTGCGTTTCATAAATTGGCCGTCGGTTTCATTGGCTTCGAAACCGTGACGATCCGCGGACTGTGTTGCGCTGGCCCACGGGACAGACCGATCCGTTTCGCCCGTTTCCTGGCGAACAGAGACGATAAAAGTCCGGTGACGGTGAAAGAAGAGCAACGCAGGTGCAACAGAGATAGCCGGAGTAGATGGAAAAGAGAACGGCTGTGGGATAGAGCGAATAAGAAGCATAATGTCACGATGAGCCGTCGTAATCATCGGCACTCTTTACATATGAAACCCGAGCGACTATCTATCCCTACGGGTGTTCATAACGCATGGGTAGCTCATCAGGTAAATGCACGATCGATATTGCGCGGCGAGCGCGGGGAATTGCAACTGCTATCTAATAACCCTGCAAATATCGTATCTTAACCTCCCATCCTACCGAACCGTGCGCACCTTCTCTCTCTCTCTCTCTCTCTCTCTCTCTCTCTCTCTCTCTCTCTCTCTCTCTCTCTCTCTCTCTCGCTCTCTCGCTCTCTCGCTCTCTCTCTCTTTCTCTCTCTCTCTTTCCATCGCGTTCTCCTGCTCTCTCGTCGTGTGCACAACCAAACGAACGCGACCATCGTGTTTGTTCGATCGACGTGACTCGTGCATAAAGCCTCCCATAGTTCGGGCACCGATACCAAATCGATAATCAATGAATCGACAGCCGGAATGACATCGTCGATGTTATATTCCGTTCTCGATCCCTCCGACGTCCTGGTGTTGAACGGCGTAAATTGATAGCGCACCGGCTATCCGCGGACCGTGTAGATTACTTTCATCTCGGTCTAGAGCCACGCTAATCATTTTTCGAGCTCGACGGATTTTCTTTATGAATCCGCGTAATTGTCTCCGGTTCCAGCTGGTTCTTCCTTCAACAGCTTCGAACAGTGTGTTATGCCGCGAAGGCAGATTTTTTACTAATTTTGTCCTAGTGTGTACAACAGTGCGACACGTGCCTCAAGCATGTGCGCACACAGAGGTGAGCTGTATGTGTAGCACACCACTGCAGGTGGTTAGTGTACAGCAGCTAACCCAGTGAAGCTACGAATCACCAGTCGAAGCCAAACCGTGCTAATAAACACAAGTCTAAAGCAGTTCTCAATGTCATTAATATATACACTCTTCCTGCCCCTTACCCAGTCTAGATAAGACATAACAAATTGTATATGAGGGATGTTTATGGCACGGCCGACTGAGTTCCTCTATTCTAGAGCAGGTTTTACCAGCTGTAATTTCGGCAGTCCTTGGATTAGTTTCGGAGTCAGGCCCCCGGCCAACTTTTATTAGGGTATGTTTGTAGAAAAACGTGCTTTTGCAGGGTTTCCGGCTCCTCGCTTAACGGCGATTGACGGTCATAAACATCCACGTGCGAATCAACTGTTGGTGACTCCGAACGCGAGGGGACCCATGGGCCCAGTATGTTTTTATGGTATTACCTCTTCGGGTCATCGCCGACCCCACCAGAGGTATCTGGTCGGGAAAGCAACCGCCCACTCATTTTCTAGGACTTAAGCCAGTGATGGACACGGTAGGGGCCCCTGAGTTGCCTGCTTCTCCCACCAACCTCGTCGGCTATGGAGGGACGTATGAGGGGAAAACGAAGGCACTGGAAGGCACTGGGCACCGCTGCGCAGCGAAGGTGCGCGCTGCACGAAAGAGTGGTTGGTGGGGGATGCTCCGCGATCCTTCTTGACTACGGCAGTCAAAAATGCCCATCACTAAGGGTCCTCGGATATAAATAGGCGAAGGACATTGCAATCGCTGCTGTTTAAAATAGAACACAGTAAGAATCACGGAGACAGTCCTTGTTATTATCGTGTATTGAAGTTTTTAAACCAGATTCCGTTTTTCCTCAGTTTTGTTTATTAAATTTATTAAAGTTGCAAGTGTTTTTTTCTCCTATTTTACTGTCAAATATTTATCCCTTGTCGGGGCGCGTATACGAAACACAGTGAATTGCGCTAATCTGATCTTTAGGCAGCTAAATCTTCGCGATTGGTTGCGAGACGTTTCTCTACGGATCTGCGTAATTATCCTTAGCTCGTGCTTCCCACAACAGCTCGGAAAAGTGAACTGCTCTGATCTATTGTTCGGATAGTTGAATCTTTGTGATTGGATATGGATCGTCTGGTTCTAACTCGTTCTTCCTCCAACAGCTCTGGAAAGTAGATTTTTCTAATCGGAGCTGATGATTGCTAAGTCTTCGTGATTCCTTTAGAAGTTTCATGTCAGCTTGATTTCGTAGCTCATTGTCGTGCTAATTAGTTTTTCTCGAAGAATTCCAGGAATAAAGGATCCGATGTCAAGATAGTTAAATCTTAGTAGAGCGGAATATTGTGCAGAGATTCGTTATTAAAATTTAACACAGTTCCAACCCCATCGCTTATTGTCGCACACCAGTTGCACTGGACTTCTTGGATTTGCATTTCAATGCATGCCACTTTATGCAGATTCGATTCAGTTGATATACGCTCTCTTCCAGCGGAGGACGATGAAGAAGCGCCGCGCGATAAGTGTGTTAAAAAGTTAATGAGACAAGATCGTGGAAGATGGTTAATGGAACTCTCTGATCTTACCGCGCTGCCGTCAACAGGGTTTCGTATGTTTAGAAGGAAAAACATTTAAGAACATCAATGTTGCAGCTTATTAAAATCATTAAAGGAAGAAAGAAACTGCTTGGCTCCTATTTCTTACAATACGGACAAACGGTTTTGAATTTCCAAAGAGTTCCGCAGCGATGAACAATTTTATCAGAGATTTTTACAGAGACCTTTGAAGTTGTAAGTTTGGAGAGTACGAAATTAATATGAAATAACTTTCATCATAATTACAGGAATACTTTTTTGAAATGCTTCTTTGTAAGTGATGTAGACATTTTTAGAAAAGATTGACGAGAAATAAAGGATTCTAAAGAATCCATGAAAATCGTTTGTTATTGCAGCTAGCAGCGTCAAAATTGGAACAGCAGAAAATCCGAAGTAGAACCTCTCAGTCGCGTGTCCTCGATGGATCCGATTTAATTGAAAAAATGAGTACTCGTCCCGCAGCGATCTACAATATCAACGTCACCCAGTTTTATCGAATCGAACTTCCACTCGATATGATGAAAAGAAAGAAAGAAGAGAGAGAACGAGTGAGGGAGAGGGGAGAGGGGAAAGAGAGGTCCGCTTGGCTAACGACACCGCGCATTACCGCCATTACCGAGACGTATCGAATGCCAGCTAACGAAGAAACGTTAATTAATGCGAACAAAGTTCGTCGGGCCGCGAAACATTACGTTCGATGGCCACTGATTCGTTAATTTTAATTGTAATTGTAATTGTAATTGTAATTGTAATTTTAATTGTACTAGTAATTGTAATTGTAATTTAATAACTGCGACGCTCGATGGTTCCTCGTCGATTATTCCTATCGAAGTGAAACACTGGCGTGTTCAGAAGCGAGAGAACGAACAGGAACGAGCGAGAAGTAAACAAATATCCTGTCCATTTGCGCCACGTGTTTTTCCCGCGGACCTACCACGGAGAAACGAAGGTTGTAATTTCCCATCGACGAATGGTGTACCCGCGGCCTCTGATACGCGGCAACCGGAAACGTAATCAATGAATGGATAAGTTTCGAATGGGCGACAGCCGAGCCGGCCAACGCTCGCCTCTCTCTCTTTCCCCCTTCCCTCTCGATCTCTCACTCACTCTCTCTCTCTCTCTCGCTCTCCTCGCAATAACAATCGCTGTCATCGTGTTATCTGCGCCCGGGCATTATCCCGCGGTAATCACAGTCACGACTATAGCATAATTTCATGCCACGGGGTAAACCACTCTGCTGCGATGTGCATTACCGGCGTTGCTTCGCCGATGATAATTTTACAAATGGAACTTTTCCACGGTAATATGCTAATAACATTTCAAACGCTGTTCCGGAAGTTGTTCTTTTCATTTTCATAATCCACCGAGCCTCCTGGTTTAGAGAATGCTTAATGAGCTTTCGACGTTGATCAGCCCTTTCGAGAGTTCTTTGATATTGATTGCATGTGTAGCGGCCATCGGCACGTACAATAAAACAGTTGGCGTGCAAATGGTCGTGCCGGTTTATGAGGCGAGCGACAGCGAAGCTATTATTGAGAAAGCCGTTTTCAGTGCGTGCAATTAGAATGTTTTAGACAATGCATGCCTCGTCCTTTAGAACTTTTCGTTTCCGGCATCAATAGCAAATACTGGTATCATAAACCCCCGAGTTTCCGAAGGGTCGCGCAGACTGAGGTTCGAGGGCCCATAGCAGACCGCGGTATGCGTCTGTAGGTAACACCTAGCATTTCCGAAAAAGTGCGCCTCGAGCGCAAGGAATGATAGGGGTAATCAGGCCCAAGAGAGCAACCCAATTGCGGATTTTTCCATCAAGGACCCGCCCTGCGGAGTTTTCCTTAATGTTCGCGGAAAACGCAGAAGGCAGAAGCTCCTGAGACGCGTTCAAAAATAGTTCTCTCTTCAGCAATAAAGAATTGAATCCAAGGGACTTGTGACAATTCATTCATTTAGAACACGCTGATACCTAAGTTCCTTCACATGGAATAGTAAAGTCTCTACAGCATTGCCTTCGTTTTATTAATTATTATTCGTTTTTACTAAGTATTAATTTTACTTCCATTTTATCAAGTACTAAATCATTCCCTTACTTATGTTGGTTTCAAAGACCATATTTAAAACCAGAAGGAATTTTCGGACTTAAAAATTGACGATTAATTTGAATGAAGAATTCGCGTGATTTTAATATTACAGGATTAAATAAAATACAGTGTCTCGGAGTTTATAGCGGTAGTCGGTAGAATCCATGGTGGTAGTTTCGACCAACGGTTTACGACGGTGGGAAGTTCATTATGGCGGCCGATGAAACCGCTTCACATATGCTGGAACGTCAGAGTCTGGTCCCGGGAGGGGCTCGCAGGACGAGAGCCTGATGTCCACCTAGCCAACGATTGCCGTGGCCAACACATTTCCCGGTACGCACGTTATGATATCGCTATATTATGCTAATTACGCGGTGCCGACTCACGGTCAATGGTGCATACTAATGGCCATAGTCGCGCAACGAGGTGCCGTTACGATTGATCAAAGCTGCTTTGGTTATGCTAATTCCGCTCAAGCTGGCAAACGCGCACCCGTAAGGAGATAGAGGTGGAGAGGGACACGAAAGCAGGGAGAACGAGGGAAGGACGATACGGGGGTGGAAAGATAAGGGAAACATCAAAGAACCGTGGAAACTTTTCCTTGTGAACGGTCGGAGGTCGTTCTTTCGCGTTGACAGTCGCTGATACGGGTCAAGACTGAGTTGTGGGGCCCATGAACGTTGACTATGGATCTGGAGACTGGTTCTAAATCACTGCTTGTTCTGGGATGTTTAATACTGGACCTACCACGATCATAGGATTGATTTTCTGTTCTACGGTTATTTAAATTATTAAGACACTTCAGGAGGAACAGTTCTAATTAATGATTGGATTCATCATTTCCTTAACACTAACTCTACCAAGCACTAAAAGCGATTAAAATGTTTTAGTTTATAAAAATGACAAGGCTCTGTTTATTTAGATTTTCTGCAATTTTTATCTCAATATGTGCGTGGATAAAAAAATGTATCCAATCAATTTCCATGTAAGCAACGTTATAATTTCAATAGTTCTAAAATGAAAAATATAAAACCGGTCATTTGACCGGCAGTGGTAGGTTTAGTATTAAGACACTGAACATGTACTTCGTCGCCTAAGGGTGAAAAACTAGTCGACAATTGTTAGTGAAAAATATTATCCACGTTTCGAAGTTAACACTTTATATATGTCTTTTATTTTTATAATCTAAGTCTTACAAAATCTTAACTACAATCTTAGTAAATACAATTGAAAAATTGCAGAGATAATAATGGAATTTTGACATGAAAAACATGGCTAACGATTTGCTGTTAAAATTAGCTTGTTCAGACTTCTTTGAAGATTTTCTCGATGACTTAGATAATCAAGAATAACATTAACAGTTCCCCAAACAAACAATTTAGCAATTCTCACACAATAAACCGGTAAATCCACAAAGTTCCTGTCACAAAAAAGCACCAAACATTCTAACAGAATAAAATGAATCAACGTTTGCCTAAAAGAGAGCACAATCCCATCGCGCACCGGCAAAGGAGGCTTCATCAATACCGAAAGGAAGATGTCCCGAACGAGGCTCCATTGAGGCCGAGCATCGTCGGCTTTGTCGTCGCAGCATGAATTTTTAATTAGCGTAATACACGTCGGCAGCTTAATAATTAATAAGTCGTGTAGGTCGGTAGGGTAGTGCCGGGTGCTCAATGAGCGCGGCATCACCCGGAGTCATTACCGGCTAATTGAAAATGACGATGACAGCGAAGCGAAGCCACTCAAGTCGAAACAATGCGGCGCGGGCGTTTCGTTCGGCGGCTTCCCCCGTTCGCGTGGCACGCGTTGGCGTCGCGTCGCGACGCGCGGCGACCCTTCTCCCCGATGCTCGGCGTCGCTCGTGCCGTATTCTTTTTCGATTCTTTTTGCGAGACGAAGGAGAGGAGAGCGGAACGAAGGAGAGCAGAGGGGTGGGGAGGGGAGCGGAGCTAGTCGGACGCAAAAGCGGCGCGGAGCGGCGGGGACGAGGATATCGCGGCGCCTATCGTCCCGGAGGACAAAAAAGCGGGGGCCAACAATGCGCGTTGTCGTCCGTGATGCGAGAGGCCCGACTAAACTGAACGAGAACCCCGTCGTCGTCGGTCTGAACCCCGTCCACGACGGGGGAGGGACACGATGATGGAAGAAAACGCGTTCACGATTCGACGCGTGGCCCCTTTTCCTTTCACGCTACGGCACAAAAGTGCACGCGGCGCACACGCCGGAGATCACCGGAGAGCAGCCTCCATTAAACGTTTCCATGATGAGGCCGGGAACGAGGCGCGCCTCCGAACGGGAACGGGGGCGTTATATGAATAAATTTCGAGTGGGGCAGGCTGGATTAGAGGCAGATTGGCCTCCGGGACATTCCCGGCTGATCCTGCGATTCCGTAATTTGAGAAAATTCACGGGACAACCCCCTGTATGCCCGCGACTCTGCTCCAGCTCTGCTCCGATCCGCTTCGCTCTGCTCGGCTACGCTCGGATCGATGGCTGCTCTTACCAGGGATTTCTCCTAGCCGGGATAGCTATCGTATACCCAACGGTCGGACGTAATCGCGTTTACGGTCGAGGCTGGAGTTCGCGGAATCGGGCGGTAAATATTTGAAACGACCCGTCATTAGGCATTAGCTAAACTCCGCCGGGCCGAGCCGCTCTTAAGCTTCCGGTTTTCGGCCGGAGGAAATCCCAGCCTTGCGAACCTGAACGAACGCCGTACATCCTGTTGGTAGGGGCGCACGTGCGCCCAAGTGGTCAACGATACTAATGTTACCCGGGCCCATTTAAGGGGAGTTACACGTCGAGAAGTCAATATCCCGTCCGTCGCTCGAATAACTTCGGGCAAAATTGCTGGGCCCTCTTAACGGGATGAGTTTAAAAGCCGCCCACCGTGTTTACAGATTTATCCCGCCCTGCGAGCGAGCCCTATCCCATAACGCTTCTACGCTCTTAGCCACGGAATTCGCGTAAACGGAAATTACTTCTACCGAGTGACGATCTGGGATCACTGGTCTTGAAGGTAAGTGTCGGTTCTGCTTATTATCTCGTTTATATCTGGCATTAATCATTTATTTAGTTTAGATGCACTTTCTTTCATGAGCACAATACGACTTGGTGATCATACAATGCGTATCAGAAGTTTTGAAGCACCCAATTATTTCAACAAACACGTACCCTCTGATGAGTCTTTGATTGATTTTTTTTACAGTATGTTTAGAATACTCTGAAAAATTATAATTACTACTAAAACTATTCATAGATGGCACTACAGGGAAGAATTTTTAGCCAAACTATGAAAAAGTTCCGTATCAGAAGTTTGCACGCACTTGCTTTTCTTGTTGTTTGCAACTTCATATCGTACACCAGTGGCTAAATTCATTATAAGAGTATTAAGATACTCAGCATGAAGATAACCGCAGAATTGGTTGCTTGAGAACGAAAACGGAAGAGAATTAAACGGAATACGATCAATCAGAAAAAAGTTATAGATTGACGTGTGTAATTGTGTTTCTTATTATTTACTGTTATTGTTAGTGTATTGTTATAATTATTTGTACTGTTATTGTTATTACTATTATTTACGAGTGTTATTATTGTTACAGTACACTGTTAGTTGGTACCGCGACAATGGTAAAGTCAAATAAGTTGATTTTGAAAAAAGCCAAATAATGGCGCTTTTCTCAGCAGGAAAAAGTAAAAGGGAAATAGCCAGGACCTTACACGATCGAGAGTTTTATTACTCAAAATTTTATGGCGAATCCAGAAATATATGGCAAGATAAAGGTGTCAGGACGACCACCTAAACTGTCTCCACGCTAAAGGTGATCGATTATTAAAGAGGCTTCAAATTCTACAATAAACATACAAACCGTAAAGACAATAGGAGAATTGTTACAGTCTCTTCAACTCATAAAAATTATTGAAAGAGGAAATACATTTGTATTTGATTTCTGTTCCTTACAATTAATGCAAACAATTTTTGCAGTCTACATATAAACTAATTTCATATTCTTGTGTGTCAAATGTCAAACAAAATGTAAGTAAGATAACTAGGGACATCAGCCAGGTAAATTGTAGCTATACAGACAATCTGTCATTTTTCTTGCACCAATATATATAGGCAAATTAATTTAACATGACCAGTTTGTGAACTAGAAGCTAGATTTCTATCAGAATCGAATATCATCTGTGCTCTAGTTTAATTTTCAAAATGTCCCAATTTCCAGAGCCATGGATAACGATTAAGATAAATATCAATCATATTTTCGTCCGTGATTCTCCAAAACTGCAGTTCTACGGTGGTAGACGAATGCATTTCGGTAGACAACGGATCGCGTGCGCGTTCCTACCACGGGATCACGTTCCCTTATCTCGTCATTCCTCATACAGACGAGGAAGAAGAATGCGATCGACGAAACAGAAGTACAGAAGGATGGTCTAAAAGACGAGCACGAGGAGACAAAGAGAGAGACAGAGACAGAGAGAGAGAGAGAGAGAGAGAGAGAGAGAGAGAGAGAGAGACGTAAGAGCGAGAAAATAGCCAAGAGGAGAAAGAAGGGAGACGGAGAAAGGGAGGGCGAGGGTTAGACAGTTCTTGCACTGTCAATAACACTCCCCTGGGGCGTGATAGATTGGCCCACCCTTACTATCCAGTCACCATTTATCTACTTTTTGTCCCACACTTTCGTTTCGTGGCCACCGTAGCTATCGGCCGGGAGTGTTTACCGTCGTGGAAAAGAGAGAACCTACTCGTACAGTGCGCCTCTCTCCCCCGTCCGATTCTTCTTATTTCCTCGACGTCCACGAAATCTCTGAGCTGATCCGCCTTAGTCCACCAAAAGGATCAACGAGACTCCATTTAGGTGGAACCGTGACCATCCTCTGATTATACGACGATTCCGACAAATTTTTGTGATTGCACGATCGCGCGCCTCGGACGAGAACTTTGCATTAGCTGAATAATATTATGATAAAAATGTTCAATGCATGATTTGGAAACTGGAAGAAACGCTGCTCTTGATGGCATCTGCTCTGCGAATTTAATTGTGTGTAGAAGAGGAGATCTTCAAACAATTCTTTAAATTATTCTTTAGAGGATTATTGTAAGAAAATTTTCGTCTGATTCTGACTGACAGAACTGGAAAAATTGTGAAATGCGCACGTTCTTAAAATTGGATATAGTTCCATTTTATGTTTGATTCAATGCAATGACCAGGGTATACAATGAACACTTTACTCGGCCTGTTCTTTCTCTGAACTGTGCACTAAAAATAATGAATTTTGTGAATGTTGCGAAAACAGAAGTGCAAATAGCCGGTTCATTGGTCCGATTCAATTATGTCAATTGGAAGACGGTCCTGTTGATGGCACGTGTTATGCACTTAAAATAGACGCAACCAAGTAAAATACAGAATACACAAACTTTAACAATTGTCGCATACAAATGCACATCAGTTTGGCTTGTAATCGAAGTTTGCCTAATGCAAGGATCGAGGAATGGGGTTTGAAAGTTCGCATAAACGTCCGCAATGGAGCGTCCCCGTTGGTCCGTGACTGAAACGGCGACACGTGGTCGGCGCCGGGCCGAAAGTAGTTCACCAAAAAATTTGATTCGGCTGACGCCCGCACAATGCCTCTATCGAGCTGTTTTTAAGGGACCTATAGAATGATGGAAATAGTTGGCGAATACTTCATATTCCTTCCAACGCCATCGATGCCTCTGAATCGGGGAAAGGTCGCCGATTGAAAAAGTTTCCAAGACCTCCTTCAAAGTCGGAGCTTTCCGGCGTGGTGGAGGAAAAGGAGGATGAGGATAAGAAAGAGGAGGAGGAGGAGGAGCAGAGAGAGAGAGAGAGGTGGAGGTGAAGCGAGGCAGCGAGATAGATATCGTGGAAGCATCGAAGGCCATCGGCTTGCGAAAGAAAAAGAAAAGGTTCTGGCGTAACTTTCGCGAAAGCTACCTCGAGATGGGTCCCGTTTCGAAAGGAAATCGAACCATATCGAGACCCTATCGACCTGACCTCCGCAATTATATTTAATTAAGAATGACTGGTTCGGATCAATCCGAGTATCGGCTTCCATCCCTCCTTATTTCCCTTCTTTCACTCTCTTCCCTCCCTCTCTCTCTCTCTCTCTCTCTCTCTCTTCTCCTCTTCTTCGTCGTCAGCCACGTCGCCATCCTCGGAGACTTTCCGTATTCGAACTTTTCCTCCGCACTTGTATTTTGCATCGGATTAATAAAACTTAACGAGCCGACCCGCCGAGGTATTCCTAGCCAATTACATTATTTTCTCCGAACGCGACCACTTCTCCCTCCTTGCCCTCTGCTTCTCCAGCCGCCGCGCTGCACCGAGGCTCTCACACATGGTCCCCTTGCAGTCGTTTTTCTTGTTACCGCGCTCCTCGACGAAAATTACGAGTCCTCCGAGCGCTTACGCGCGTTCCAATGCATTCTGACGATCGTCCCCGGCTCATTTTCGATAATTCATTGGCACGTGTTTCAGCGAATTTCCTGAGAACCATGGAACACCGCTTGAGAAACGCCTGGGAGTCGCGGGTGCAGAAGATCGAGAAAATCAAAGTGTTTCGAACGAAGTTCTTCAAAATATACTTTCAATTATAAAAGGTAGACTGACACCTAATATAATATATTCAGCCCTTTCACCCTTAAAAAGCTAACAGTCTTGGTGATATTACAAATTAGTTTCTTGATATTTTTATTTCATCTTCGCAAACAGTCTCGAATTTATATTCATTATTAGGAGTTAAGTAGCCAGATGTTGCTTTCCAATAAACTATAAATTCAACACAGATGTAAGTATATTCCACCTAAAACTGCATGATCACTTTCCAAGTATAAATGATCGGTGGTGGTAATACAAGCTAGAGAAACCGAATTGTAGCTAATATGTTCTAGAAACTGAACTGTCTCCTCACTTTAATCATTTATTTCTAGTTTGAAGTTTCAGTCACGTGTCTTACTCACTACGATAAGACAACAGCAAAGTACCACTGGACATTTTGTTATTATTACCGATACACAGCCATGCATGTCAAACACACAGTACTATATTCCTTATCGTAACCGTCAAACGGCAGATTCCCTCCGATCAGATAGAAGAATAATTCGCGATTACGACGCGGAATCGTCCAGAATCATACATGTAATATGATGGCCCCGCTATTAAAGCAGCTGTTTATACACAAGATTCCTCCGAGCGATAACAGCTCCAGCTTAAAAATTCTTGCCGCGGACCGTTCGACCCCGCTCGAGTTAGGAACTCGCAGACCACGATGCACCAGCCAACGATAATCTCGAAGATAATGGAAAGCCTGAGACCGTATTGTGTACGTTTTAGCCAGTTCGCCATTGAGAACAATGGGGCTGGGTACGGTTAATGACCAATCCTTAGAAACCGGGCGAAATTTCGATAGTCGGCATGGAGATAGAGCCGGAGAAGTCGAGGCGCATTTCAATCGCGAAGGATTCGCAATACCTCGGCTCCTTTGGTCGCACATGCGGGAATACTCTTGTGCAGGATTAGTGGGGAGGTCGTTGACACTGTTTCTTGCCAAATTTTCGCCTGAGAAACGCTCCTCTTGTATCCCAGGCTGGGTACAAACTCTTAGAAGACAGTCTTACGAAGGAGAAGCAGATTTAATGTTAGGTTAGAGGGAATGGTACTGGCTGTGCCAAAAGTTATTTTATACTGTCTCGGAATCCATGTAGACCCCCAATGATCCGTTAGAAATTCGAAATATGTAAATGTGCGAATTTAACTAATGCAATTTCAACCTGAAATAAATGTCTGTTCCAGCTCACACTGTTGCAATAGACAATGTTTGTTTCGCATAGCGATTCACCATCTAATGATAAGAATGCGGCAGGTATCTCATAGTATGAAGACTAAATGTCATTGCTACTTCATTGCTAAGAAATAATTAAAAGAAAACGATCACTGTTCCCATGATAACATACTAATCTTTCAAGTACGAGTATACTTGTTCTACAAACGCGAATAAATATTTGTAGTTTGAGAACAAAAACAACGAGTAAGCTTATACACGTGAAACTATTTAATCTATAGATTCATAATCAATATTTACTGTTTACCACGTCTGTTGGGACGCATCGTAATGTGAGACCCACGAAAGTGTCTTTAAAATGAATTTGACACCAAATCCCAAGACTTCCCGACCACCCGACTAGAAGAAATAAATCAGTCGAAGAGTCGAAGGCTCTTGAGCCTGAAGCGACGAAACTCGTCCGATTTTTTGTACAACTTTCCGGCGCCATAATATTTACGATTTAAGACAGCGTCTGGACCATTTTCTACAGCTCACTCCCAATTTTTCCCACTCTGCTTTACCACCTCCACCACAAATTTCACATCCCTTAAAACAAGTATCTTTGCGTTCTAGTCTTCAGCCAGCTCTCACATAAGCTACAACTTTGTACAGTCGTCTTAGCTCAAATACAAGTTATCGTTATTAACACGTTATCCAATCGCTGTTTCGTCAAAACACCTCATCCTTTATTAAATACCTAGCACGGTTTTAACCCCCATCCGTCCCTCGTGTCGATTTGACACAGTTTTTACCACGTTTTTATTATCACAAAATAAGTTATACTGTCCTCTTATTTGTAGGTAAAGCTCGAAACTTCGTGACTCTTATTTTTTTAATGCGAAACTCATAACCGAAAAACCTTAGATGTAAATGTAAACTCATCAATTTTAATAAAAAAAACATCGAAAAATAACTGTTTACCTTGTTATTTTATCGATCTTTTACCTTGCGTCAATTTGGCACAGAGGAACAGATCTAGTTCGTGAAATGAGGGACAGATGTGGGTTAAGTAACCAAGCCAGGAGTGACAGATGTGAGAAAAGTCAGTGTACCGATGTTTCCATTTACGTTGTGTTAGATAAATTTGATTCACGACAGATAGAATCCACAGCGAAGATTGAAAATTGCATTAAAGTCGAAGATGGTGTTTTAATTCGAGAAGTTTCAGTCAAATCAACTGGACGAAGAAAGTGGATGTTACGGCGACGTTGGATTCACCAAGGTCGATCCCGATGAAGTATATTGTTCGACCGAGCGTATGTAGAGTTCGCATCGTCTCCCCGTTCATTGCGCCGCGCCGCCCCGTGGCATGACAAGGATTCAGGGGTTTCTTGGCCAAAAGAGATAGCGGTCGTGTAATTAAGCGTTTAATCTAGAAAGTTCTTGGTGCGAGCTGAGACCAGTCGGAGAGAGCCGGGCGAAGCATTTGGACCAATTACGGCGAGGTTATCGTCGCGGAGCTTCGGCAGAAGGATCCATGAGTCAGGAACTCTCCGCGTCCTTCGTGTCGAACGGATCTTCCGGATAGGAATGGTCCATTGTGTGGAAACTTCTGAAATGAAACTGGACAGTGGTTGAGCCTTAGGGTAGGGATTTAATTGAAGTACCAGACGTCGACCTAATTTTCTACCGGGTGCCCCACCAAATCCGCACTCCACTCAAGGAGTGGTTAGCGTTTATAGACCATACCATTTACCCTTAATGCTTCGCGGCCTGGGCGCTCAAGAAACTCATGAAAACGCGATTTACATTGCCAACTTTGAATCAACTCAAGGCGACCGGGAACGAAATGTCCTCTTTCCTTTCAACTTCTGTGACAATGCTTCCTTGGACGTCTCCGTCCCCTAAATTGTTTACGCAATCGATTCATCTCACGATGAGAACTACATATTTAATAGTGTTGATTGATATTTAAAAGTGTTCCTTTCTAATCAAAAGACAGCCTAGTGAAATAAGTCCCTTTCAAACAACTTAAACTTTATTAAAAACAGGAATAGAAACTAAACCAGGTATGTCCTTCCTATACCGACTCTTCCGTCGAACTGAACATAGAGGCGACGTACAATTCACGTCTTACCCACTCGCGTCTCATGCCGATCGTCATTTTTGGATACATTGTATCAGCAGATACAACACCGCAACAATTCTTGGATCCTGAGTTTTTTCTCAGAAATGTTTTACTTTAACAAATAGTACCAACTTCGGAAAGGGATGGGAATTGTTAGTACGATTTTCTATTCTTTTGGGGCACATCTAGTTGTAAGAACCAAACTTTTCAATCTCTCAGCAATTGATCCAAACAACAAAATGGTAGAATTTCAAGTCTCAACGACTCTACTAACTGGATGATCCCAATAAAAATAAATTTCTATTATTATTGTTCTATGGTATACCAACTTCTCATAGAGCTTAAATTTCTATGATTGTATAACGAAGCAAACTTACTAGAGTTAGCGTTGAATTGTTCTCTAAAAACAAGATTAATCAAGGGACTAAATGGGGCTGTCGGTGGCTGTCAGCAGTAACTACTCTCACATGGACAAGTATCGTTGAACTTGAATTTGAGGGAGCCCGTAGAGTAGAGGAATCAGTGATGGAGCAAGAGGAGGTGGGGTTTGGAGATCTAACGAGAGTTTAATCCGGCGATTGCTCTAAAAATAAGATGAGGGGACGCCGCGCCGCGAGCGGGCGAAAGGAAACGAAAACGATCCCCGGACGATTGCCGAAATCGCGTTCTCATTGGTTCATCAGAATCACTGAGCGGCCGAGCGTATTCGCCGCGTGGGATCGCGTGTTGTAACGTCGATTCCGAAGGGATGGAAGCGGGTCTCGGTGCCAGCCGGTGTTCCTAGAACGGTTCGGAGTTCCTCCCGGGCCATTGGGTATTCATGAAGCCCCCGGTCGAAATTGAGAGACACAACGAAGCGTTACCGGGATAGGCGACCTATCGATTGTCTGGCAGTTACTTCAGCGAATGCGCTCGTTTACTCGTTTCCTTTCCCCACGGCCGGGACGGGCCGGGCCGGGCCGGGCCGGGCGATTCTACCGAACCACGACTCGGAATCGAACCACGAGCCCGACTCGGAAGAACCGAAGAAAAATATTGTCTCCCGGAGTTTCGACGACAGATCGTGTAACAGGGACCGTCGTCGCGTGGAAACGTTCGCGAATCAGATATTTCCCATAAAAAGGTGTAACAGCCGGGTTACCGTGCAAGACATAATATCGCCGGGGACCGTTTCGCATGGTCGCGTGCGCCTGTCACGTGCACGGCCACGAAAAACCGGCAGGGGTCATTATTGAATAAATAAATTTCTGCCCCGTGCACGAATACAGGATCTCGTTCGACATCCATTGCGCCCTCGCGATATTCGCCGGCGTCTAAGTTGTAATTTCCAGATTTTATTAATTCTCGTGTCTCACGCGATTAAATGCACAGCTGCCGCCGCCGCCGCGCTGGGTAAAAGGTCGGCCCCTGCCCTCTGACCAACAACCGCTGCTTTGTAAGTCGCTTGCACATTGTTACATTCGCCGCAAAATTATGTGGCGAACCGTCGTTTGTCGTTAATCCACTGGAGAACCGATCCTGTGCGATAAAATTTACACCGAATCTGATTCATAGCTTTTATACGACCTGTTAGAGTTTTTCAGAAAACGACGTCGAGAACGTATTGGATTTTCTACGGGATTTCCAATTTCCAAGTAGAAATTGTCGGTGGTGGTCAGACACGCTACGAAAAATTGCATTGTGGTTAACATGTTGTAGCTTCGCATGGAAAATAATATGTCAACATTTACATTACATTATTTTAATCTTTCTACTGTTATATTGTTGTCGTCAATGTATAAAATGCTGCGGCTAATTATAGGAAACAGCATGTAAGCATATAAATAAAATCTTTTCTTTTCGGTCTGGAAAATTAATAGAAATATAAGCAACAGCCATTAGCGAAAGAAATCACAAAGCAAGATTGCACAGATTACGACGCGTTAAACTTTATTGTATCAACCGCAGGCTTAGCAGCGTTTTGACTACCGTTTCAAGTAATTTCCGAGAGAACTGAAACTTTCTGTGGAATGTAATATTTCCGTCTCTGCCGGCCTTCCAGGGGAATATCAATGTCTCGGACTTACGAGCGTCAGCAAGCAATGCGAGCGACGTTCATGCTCCGCGGAGTGAGCGACTAAGTGATTGCAGGCAGCAGGAGCTTTCCCACAGGAGAGCGTTCTTATTCTGCAATCCGGATGTGACATTTACTATCAATTTACGACGTCGCGGGCTGTTAACCACGATCCGTACCACCATGTGGTATATATATGTATATACATACGTGTATATGTATATATACATACATACATAACGGTGTCCGCGTGTACATACGGAAAAGGTTACACTGCAAAGCGACGTTTCGATGTTTCGCCTGTGTTAGTTTTATCTACGGCGAAATAATGTGTCTGACGGGATATATTTTGCGGAGATAACGAGTGTTGTTTTTTCCGACACACTGTGTATGTATGCTGTGAGACGTTTGACTTGTCCGACCATGCGTCGACCATTTCTACTTGATGCTGGACTGGTCTTGATACTTTCTGTTATTTCGCAATTTCAATTTATATTACACCTTGACTCATTCTGACTTTTGAGAATTCTTATTTGTGAAATGCCTAATAGTTTCGTTAGGCAATTGTAGAAACTGGAATCTTGGTTCGATTTTAACGAACAAGATATTTCTTACCAGTATATGTTGATAGTAGAGGGTAGAGATTGATTCATTGTACGTGGGTTCGTTTACATACCTGCAACAAAAAGAATAATGGACACTGTTAGATTGAACAAAAATAATTTTCGTAGTACTAGTATCACTTTAGCATATTTACAATGTCTATCTTCGCGAAATTCAAGAGAATAAAAAATGACTGAAATAACGTTTCTTTAATATGAATATAAACTCTTTGCCAGTGTAGTAGATTGAGTAATTCATTCCTCTGAAAAGCAATAAAAATGTTTGAGGTGCAGAATGAATGTCAAACGTTAGAGAGGTCTAGATGTCAGTATGTTCCCATTTTCAGTTAGTCAGACGGATATATTCATCGCCGATGAGCAGTTGGCGATAAATATTCACATTGCGTCGCTGCCAGCGAATTTAGATCGAACAAGTTCGCGAAGAACTTAGCATAATTCTGTAGCGGAGCTTACAGGTTGTAACAGAAATATACTCCAGGTTACAACACGAAACTCGGTTTCCAACCGGGAGCAGTCGTCAGAACAATCTATTCGGGCCGTAACTCGTGACAAAATTTCTATGGAAATATGATTCTCGGCCGCGGTCTCAATAGACTGTTACATCACTGACACTCTATTACCTAAATTATCTCTGACCGAGTAGCCGAGGACTGTGCGTACTGGCGGCATTTTAACGAATCGCTTGATTAACGCTACAGTCCGACCGGCACGGCGCTATGTAAATGAGGACATTATTGCGATTAATAATTTTTCGAAATTAATTATCGCCCGGGTTCGGCCGCCACGCGCGATTCTGTGCGTAACTGGCGGCAGTGATTGATGGAGCTCCATTATGAATCGCGCTGTGAAATTAATCGCTTCCCCCTTCCACCGCCCTCTCCACCACCCTGTTTCCACCCTCTATTTCTCTCTCTCTCTTTCTCTATCTCTCTATGTGTTTCTCTCTCTGCTCTACCGCTCGTCATATCTCACCCCTTCCTTGACCACACAACGGGTTACGAATGGACCGACGATGAATACGTGATTTCCAGGTTCGCGCGTGAGTCACCGTGCGGTGTTGTTGACACGCACCTAACCTCCGGCATGGGCGCCGGTTTTACGTCCTTAATTAAACGTTCATTATACCTCCTCGAACTGTGCCAGCTAGCGAGGCGACACGTCCGTCCGTTCATTTTTAATCGGGCAAAGTCTAGGTACAGTACCGAGAACACTCTGCAAGCTGTCTCTCTTCCATCAATCGTAATTTTAAAAATCTCCAAGTGCAAACAATTATTTACTGACATGACAAGCGATTCAATTTACACTCATACGGACCCTAAAAATAATAGCACAAAAGATCTATAATGTTTGGCTTTGTTATTTACACATTTTAATGTTTGGTTTTTAAGTCACACTTTAATGTTCTACAACATGTAAGTACATCGAAGAAGTATATTGGGCTTCAAACATACAATTAATTATTTGCGACAAGAATGGGCCCGGACAAGAAATCTTTGGCAAGATCAAACATGCAAAAGAGTTCCTAACGGGACAGGAGTCGAAGAACGAACCTCGAAGATCTTCGACAGCGAGATGTCCTTACTCCAGGCAACTCGGCAAGTTTGTCCAACATCGTACGTTTCCTATACATCAATTTTGTATTCAGGAGTCGAACACGAGTTACGAAGCAACGTCCAAGGGCTCCAACTTGGACCAAGAAACTAGTATAACATATGCAGCGGGTCTGCTCGCGCCTGCTTCAATCTTTGAAAAATCGAAATATTAAATCCTCTGTCCCATCGCCTTCCCTACACCCCTACAACCCACCGCAGTACTTACCGGTGACTATTTAATAGACTTTGGTTCATCATTTTCAACAGACAAATTTTTACTTTCACAGACTCGAGAAGAATTCCAACTAAAAACAATCAATAATTCCTCAAAAGGTTACAATGTCTCAAATAGACACCTCTCTCTATAACCCTTCCCAGAGAATAACGTGAAACCAATGAACAAGCTTCGCACAAAATGAAATTTCCATCTCGTACAAGACAAACAGTCCAGACTACGCAACCCCCCAGAGACGGCCGTACAAAAATAAAAAAAATAGGTCCAAAAAATACGAAATAAATTTACAGCGTACAAGTATCAGCACCTATACACCGTACCGGGGCAACTTTTTATCAAATTTTTTATAGCCGTCGCGTCGGTTCGTCGCTGCTAACGATAACCCTATCCGTGGTGGAAGGTTTCGTTTTTGGGACGGCTCGATCGCGATACATCCACCGGTATTCTAGCCGGACATTTGCAGGACATCGAAGCCCCTGGAGGGTGGCTGTCCATCGTGTCACGGCATGGAGCGAATAGGCGGCAGCGAATTTCGAAGAGGAGTAGGTGGGACACACACGGGGGAAAAAGTGGTGGCAGCAAAGGGGTGGCGGACACCGAGGGGTTGCGGGACTTTGGGGGACGCGAGAGCATTTAAGCGTAAATGGTTTTTGTAACTGGGAGAGCGTAAAATTGCCTAACCACCCCGTGCACCTCCTGGCGCTTTTGGACGAACTCATCCGCCGCATCCCTGTGCCCCTGCCCCCCTTTTGTCCCCCCGAATCCGCCCACACACACCCACCCCTTCAACTGTCCACCCACCGGGCCGGTTACCCCCCTCCCCGCGACCCCCCTATAACCGACTCCCCTATCGCCGATTTCTACCGAACTATTTTGCCGCTGTGGTTGCAGGGTGGACAGATTGGCCGGTATTTTGTCGCCCGTAAAAGCGGTAACCCCCTTCCCCTCATATCCCCGTTGCAACCCCTACCCAGCCTCTTTATCATCCTTCCACCCCCCGGACGATAAATGAAATTCGAGAAAGAGCAATGAGACCGCGTGACTCCGAGCATCGGACCGTGATCCAGAGATCTGATGTTTACTTATCCTGTAGAGGGCCGTCCCAGGAGGATTCAGGGTTGAATGAAGTAGGGAAGGTGTGTTTGTTGATTAAGTTTAGGGACTTTTGGACGTTTACGTGCGAATTTTCTGTGTGGGAGAATGTGGGTGAGATAATGTGGATTGGTCCTTTACTTTATTTTTGTTGGTGTATTTTGTACTTTTTCTTGTTGATCTTTTTCATATTTTTAACTACAGTGTTTACCGTATTTATATTTGTATTATTTCATATTCATATTGACGCTCTGATTTTACCGAACAGGGTTGGTAATATGTTTGTTTTATTTTTATTATTGTATTTTTTTTGCCCTCTTTCATTCAATTGATTCTGTATCATATTTCTGACTGTAATTTTTACTGTATTTATATTTTTATTACTACCTTTTTATATTAGCTCTTTATAATACCCTTCAGTGCGTCTTATTTGTGCTGCAGATTTTATGCATTCATAACAAAACAAAAATTAGGTGAAATAAGTTCCTATTTTCACATGTACTTCAAAATGTTTCCATTTGGAGGAAAGAATGGAATCACGTCCCGTTACGATCCCCTGTCAAAGGCCAGTAAAATACCAAGCTAGAACCTAATCACCCCTAAACTTTTATCAAGCGATCAACTCTCCACTTTATGCAGATTCTACTCGCCGCTCAGTTCTCACATGTCAAGCAGTAATTGCAAAAAGCATCAAGTCCCCGTCGTCCGCCATATTAAACCGAACCATATGATCATCCCAGGTATTCGGGCACGTGGTAGGGTTCTGGCCCCACTCGATACCATATACTTAAGAAACAATTTCCTCACGCTAGTCCAACATCAGAGCCAAACTCGAGGTTAATGCCATATCATTACGGGTCGCATTTAACTGAATAAATGAGCGGCACCGAACCCGGGCTATAACTAATATTCTACAATCGAGTATCTCATTAACGATCGAGTACACGTTCTACGGCTTAATAGATAGCATCATCCTCCCTGAACCGTAAGCACCATCCGAGAACGAGCGCACACTCGCGGTTAGGTGTGTGTAGGCATGTAGAATACGGGCGGTATGGTGATCCTCGCACATGCTGGGCGGAAACAATTTCCAGGACATAAGCCGAATAAAAATTCCAACCCTCGGCGAAGCTAAAGCGGCGTATTAGATAAATTCCAATCCGTAGAGGCCGGGGGTACTACGGACCCGTTGTACGGGATTACGAAAGACGCTATTTCGCGAGCCAATAGGGAACATGACCGAGCATTACGGATTGCGTCCTCGTCCCCGTTTCTCGTTCTCGCTCGGTTCCGTCTTGCCGGCCCGTCTCCGGTCTCCCTTTCTCTCGCCGGATAATCCGACCGATTACGTTATGCTTAAATATTTATCGGGCTGCATTAGGGAAACATGAGCCCTCTCTATGCATGGGAGCGCAGCACGTGGGATCGCCATCCCTTTCGCACACTCCGCCTCGACATCGCCCCGGTACACCGTCGGGCTTCCTCTCCTCTGCCCTCTTCTCTGACCCACACACACGACCACGCACACAAACATCCTCAAACATCCACACATACTGAAACACACACGCACACTCTCGCACAGTCAAACATACACACACGGAAACATACACGGGGATCCGCAGCTGCCTCCCCCGCAAGCCTCCACCCCCGTGATCCAGACCACGGTCACCGCCGCTGGTATCACCACACCGACTATCCACCATCGGCGACGACGTGCACACGGATAGCTGCACACCAGCCCGACGCCCACCGCGAACCGGAAACTAAATTCTCGGCAACGAGCCCGCCGAGCATGCTCCCAATTACGCGGTGCTCGCGGTACGAAATTGAACGACCGCGGCGTTTTTCGACTCCTGCGGTGACGCCGCCCTCCAACGGCCTAGCGATGAGAAAAAAGTAGCCGCCGGAAACCGGCAGCCTGGGGAAAAGTGGAAACCAGCCTCCGGAGTCCACCCGAGTCCACCTCCTCCTACGCTCGCTCGGACCAGCCATTTTTCTGCCGACAGATGGATTATTCCGAGTGTCCTCCGCGGTCGCAGACGATACAGCGCGCGGACGCTTTGCGGTTCCGTCATGTGACGCCCCGGTGCCTTGGCCTCTTTCGCCGTTTTAGGGCGTCAGCCCAAGGGGATGGGGCTCTTGCACAACTGCCGAGTGTGTGGTAATGCTATTTGGGATACTGTACTCTGGGTTACGTAATGATAGCTCCTCGATTTTAAACGTTACGAAGAAATACGTCCAAGGAAACCATCAAATCCTAACTGTAAAAAATAGCAACACGGCTCAAGAGAAGCAATTTGCTAATTATCGGTATGAACCATAAAATCGTCAAAATGTCCATATTTGTCTTGAAAGGGTTAACAAAATTATACAAAAACTTGTTCTGTACAAATATACAAGAGCTTTTACTCGAGTACGTACGTACTAATGATTAAGCACCATAATTTTATAATTTTGATCATGCTGTTTCATTTTTCGGTACGTTCGTGCCGACCACAAACATCGCCTCGGCAGAACGCGAACACAAACTAATTAAACTCGTTGCAGAATCAAATTAATACAACACGTCAGAATCGTGCAGAGCATTCGCCTGGCAGCGGCTCGGCCAATAAAAAGCGTGCATAATTTAGCACGCGTGCGTTACGAGCCTCAAGTGCCATTCTCGTAGAAGCAGAGCTCGGTAGTTCGATACGAACACGCGCGCGGAATACGCTTGCAATAAATTCCCAAGGAAACAGGTTACCGCACAGTGGTTCATTAAGCATACCATGGAACGCGTCGGAATTAGATCCGCAGCGGTTCTGTCGTATAATACGAGGATAATTCGAGGGAAACCTTGTGGAGCGTGGATAAGGTTGCGCAGGAAGGCGAAGCGGCCGCTGTCATCGTCAGCGATGGTTCTGGAGCTTATGGGGGTTGCTATGGTTCAAGTTCTGGAAAGTCTGCCTGTCCAAGGTACCCCATGGTCGACCTTGTAGCTCGTGTGTGATTAGAATTTCGGTCTAGCGTGTGCAAAATTTATTTAGAAACGAGTATTACGTATTCACTGTCTAATTAAAATAGAATAAAAATAGTTTGTATATATATATTATTAAAAATAATTTTAAGAAACTAATACATTTATATAATTAAATGCTTCTAATCTGTGTACCAAAATACATCAAATCAACAGGCTACATATTATTTCTACTCTTGGTTATTTTACTGCGAATTGCGCACTTTTTGTCCAAATTGCAATAACACCGTGAAAAAAATTCGTAGATCGACTTTCGAAAGGTCATTGCACAGGGGAGACTCTCCTTGAAAAAATTCTTTGAACTTGGTAGAAGCGTTTGAAGTTGTACATTTCGAGATGAACAATTCTCGATTCCATTTCAAATATTTTTTTAAAAATGAAACTTCGAAGGAAGCTGAGTTCAGAAAATAATAAACTGAGTAAAAGTAGACAATTCACTCTTTGAAATGAGTCCCGACAGAATATTTGGACATTTTTTTGCACAAAGGAGTTCAAAGGGACAGATAATTGTTGTTTTCCTCGTTTTTCGGAGCAGTGTACATCATTATCACTGACTAAACCGTAAATTTTATGCTTTTATGACAAACACGAGATGATAAAAAGAGTAGAATTTAAAAGATTAAGAAGATGAAAAGTGGAATGTCTATTTAGTCCTGTTCGTCCCAAATACGTAGAAAATGTTTATTTCGGGTGAGATCCGGAGTCTATCAATAACTGTTGCTCTGTCCACGACCGCGAGACCTAAAGGGGGTTCGGTCGGGCAGAAGGGCAGCGCAGGAAGACGACAGAAAAGGAAAGGTCAGTGTACCGAAGAGTAGCAGTGGGAACGGTCTAGGCAGAGCGAGAGGGAACGAGGAGCTTCTGACTTATCGCCCCTCGTAAAGGAACACGGAGAACGGCGCGGCACAAATTCGGGACACAAAGCGGCGCCATTTCTCGAGGGCCTTTCTTGCTGTCGCTGGTGCAGCGATGCCTCCTAGCCGTGCGGGGTGGGTCGAGGGTAGAGGGTTGGGAACAGGGGGTGGTTCACAGAGAGAGGGTTCTCATAGGCGCGACAGGGTTGGCCGTGGCGGGGGAGGATGGCTGTGCAACGATGTACCTTACGGTACAGAGAGCGTAGGCGACCGGGAAGCCGAAAAGGAGGACGGAGACAGCGGGAAAAGGTAAAAGGTAAAGGGAGGAAAGACAGGGACACGCCTGGAGAGAGAGAAAGAGACAGAGAGAGAGAGAGAGAGAGAGAGAGAACGCGCGCGAGAGGGAGAGAGAGAGAGAGAGAGAGAGAGAGAGAGAGAGAGAGAGAGAGAGAGAGAGAGAGAGAGAGAGAGAGAGAGAGAGAGAGAGAGAGAGAGAGTGAAGAGAGACAAGAGAGACACACAGAGATAAAGAGGGATGTGCTTTGACCGTAGGTATTCATGAACGTAGCCCGCCTGGTGGATTAGCATGTGAAAGAACGCTTTGCTCGTCGCTTTCCACCCCGTGCTTCCTCCTCCCTCTCTTTTCCGTTCAGCCCTCTCATGTATCGCCTCATATTTTTCACGGGGACCGAGGTCGGAGGGGCCCCGTATATTCGGCCGCGACGAATAACAGTCGCTATGGAAGGGGGCGGGGGGTGCGTTTCAACGTAACGGACTCCTACTCCCGGACCCCCTTCGACAGCCCAGAACAGAGAACGGAAGATTGAAAGAACGTAATATGGGACGCTGCGAAATTCCTGACTTTGATTATCCGGTTATATCTCATGGATATTGATCAGCCGCCGCCGACGCGATTCTTTCCGCCTCGCAGTCGAACCCTGGATAATGGCTGTTGGGAAAGGAGATCGATCGCGAACACACGGATGATTCAAACGTTCACGCTTTGCCGAACAGGTGCGCATTGTGCGCCTGACTCCGGGAATTTATGCGTACCCCCGGTAATTGGAGGAGCGGGATCGTCGGATCGACCTGGAAATTTTGTAATCTTCTCTGGTTGCTCCAGGAAGTGCATACTCATACGTTTTGTTGGCTGCGCTGTTGGGTATGATCATTAACTGTAGCCGATTGACATGAAGAAATTGTGGTTGATTATATTCGAATCGGAATATCTGAAAACTTGTGGAACTAGGTTCGCGATAGTTTGGCCGCGTTTGAATGTGCTCGCCATGCAGACAATAATTGTAATTGTATCAGGTTGATGAAAAATGAAATCCTATGCGTCGGTCGGAGTTTTAGTGGCTCAAACCAGCTTCGACAAAAGGTTTGACCACGTTTGAATGCGCCCGACCTGCAGATAGTTATTGCAACTGTTCAGGTCGAAGATAAATGAAATCCCATACACCGATGGGAGTTGTAGTGACTTCAACTTCCTTCGACGCGAAATTTGACCGCGTTTGAATGCGCCCGACAGCGAGAACGAAATCCCACGCACTGATCAAAGTCATAATGGCTCAAACTGGGTTCATCGCGATTGTAAGTGTACTAGGTTGAACAAAAATGAAATGCCATGTTTCGGTCAAAGTCGTAGTGGCTCAAACTAGCTTCGACAAAAATGAAATCCCATGTTTCGGTCGGACTCGTAGTAGTGGCTCAAACTAGCTTCGACAAGAGGTTCGACCGTGCTTGAATGCACCCAATGTGTAGATAATAATTACAACAGTTTTCGATTGTAGAAAAATGAAATCCCATGCATCAGTCAGAGCCGTAGTGGCTGAAACTAGCTGCGACACGAATCCCAGATAGTTTCTGACGTGTTTGAGCTGTCGGTTGAAGCAAAATCAGTTGACACCACAGATTCGAGGGGAAATGCCCGTGTCGGTGCACCGCGGACACTCGAGGAACGAGCTCGGAATGTAGATGAGGCGAAAGAAGTCCTCTGTACGGCTTCAGCTCGGCTTCCGCTCGGCTCGTCGCGAGTCGCAGCCGTGGGTGTTCCCGCGGGCAGATCCTCTTGACATCGACACCTACTCGCATCATCGGAGTTTTAATCAAATTACTCGGCTTCAAGGGGCGAGCGTGCAACTAAGCTTTTGCTTCGACCTAATCGAATGAGAGAGGTCCCGCGCGCCTACCCTCTCTCTTCTCTCTCCCTCTCTCTGCGCGCGCGTCACCGTGACGCGCAACAGCGCGTCGCGAGGCGTCGCGACGCCGACTTACGGATCTCGAAGGCGCGCGCGAATACAGATGGCAGAGCGGAGCCACCAGGAGAGGGGAGAGCGTGTCCTTTGAGGATATTCATGAGAGGATTACCATGTGAAACGCCAAGCCGGAGCTTCTTCTCTTTTCGCCAGTTCCCTTGCATACCCCGCGCCCGCAGTCTTCCTGGTCCTAGCCACCTTTTACTTTCTCGCGTGAAATCGTTCTTTCTAGTCCGGGGTGCTCTGGGAATTTAACTTGCTCGGTTACCGAGACAATTTACAGCTACCCGTGAGTCTGGCCGACTCCGCTTGTCTTTTAACGGCCGGCTGAAAGCTCTCCACGATCGACTCGATAAATCGCTGGACATTTATCTCCAGGAAGCACCGAAATGACGGTCACAGCCAGATAGCTGTGCTAGCATCTGTGGAAATGACGACGACAAATGAAAACGCGAATGTAACTGAACCCTTTCCATGTAAGAACGAAAATATATTACCCCGCGAATTGATTGCGAATTTTGTATGTTCTTGTCAAAAATAGGCAAGTGAAGTACGAAAGAGGAAAATTGAATATTCTTAATTGATTATGACTGGTAAGAACGAAAGTACGTTCTTATTTAGCTCATGCTTTTCGTAGTCGATGCAGAACATTTTTATTTTAATTGGAACCTTCGACGAATCATCTGATCATCACAAGATTCAAATGTTCCTATTGTCATGTTTATGAAGAATTAATTACCCAGGAACACCTGAGACGGATGATAAGAAACCGAACAACGCGTGCATTAACCAGTGGAGTAAAATCGCAGTAGAAAGAGTAGTCGAAAGTCAGACTACTGTGGAGAGGAAAACGCAAGTCCCGATTAAACGACCAAATCTGCCAGATGTTAGTAGAGCATATAAATACGTTCAGTTGCATGCACCTTCCTTTAAGGTGACATAAACGACCCATAAAACGGCATAATAAATTGCTTTATAAAATGATCTTGGCTATGTGTTCGCAGGACGTTAATGGCTTCGCCCAGATTCATTACGAAACAGCTCTGTAAAAGCATCATTCCAGGAGCCATTCAGCCGTTGACAGCTAATTCAAGGTGTCGGCAACCTATCACAGACAAATCCATAGTAGCCGTAAGAATCACGCGACGCGTAGAACTGAACATCCTCCTTTTTTTCCGGCGAAATCGTAAATAAGCTTTTATTCGTAGCGGCGTGCGCTGTTCTCTCTTCTCTATGCTAATACCGTACGCTCATTCCTGCACGCAAAATTGCCGCAGTAGCCCATTTTAATCTCGCAATGTCAGTCGTAATTCCACGACGCTATAAAAGCACCCACGATATCCTCCACCTAATATCATACGGGTGTTTATGCGCGACCGTTAATTTACCGCCGCGAATGCGATTACACCTATTGTCCCGTCTCAGTAGACGATGCCCGGCCCCATGAAGCTACGACGTGTTACTTATGGCTACTTTCTGGTACTTTTGACCTTTCTCTGGGAGCCATGTAGGAAGGCCAGAAAAAAGGGCCTCCTGTACCCAAAACCTTTGATAATTTGTTATGCCTGATCATTAACTTGTTTTAAGAGTGCGATTGAAGAAATATTTAAGAAATCATTTTTTCTACGAAAGGGCTATCCTGACCCAAACCACCAAACTACCCCCACCCATTTTTCATCGTGCTTTCTCAAGTCATTTTTTCTTAACCCTCGATCTGTAACTTTATTTTTATCGATGCCGACTGTATACTGGATCGTTTATCTTCACGACTACCTTTTATACAAAAATCTAAAAAATTTAGGGAATACGTATTGAAGTCCCTATTTTAATATATGATCGAAAGAAATAAATTCAAGAGTGAAATTTCGCTCCGGACATAGACAACCCAGGTTGGCCACGGAGGGTTAAGCCTGTATACTGTGTGTTTCATTCAGAAATGTTGTGTAGAGTTCTAGAAATTGAAGGTAAGGCGGCACACGTACAATCATTTTGTGCAAGAGTGTAACAGACGCGAAGCAGATCGGAGCGGATCGGGGCGTAGAAGCGTGGCCCGTCACCGACGCCTTCCTTTTTCGTCAATCACGCCCCCCCCCCCCCCCAGGTTGATGAGGACGAGGAGAACCGACGAGAGACCGACCGTTCACTAGATTCGACTATGATGAACGACGAGTTTTCGCTCCACCCTTATCAATATGCATTAGAGGAGCCTGGCCGACTTACCTACTCCTCGTCGACCGCTTTTCGAGCCACTCGAGCCGAGTCACTGTTCCCCTTCTTCCCTTTTTTTCTGACGAGAATCTCGCCGAGGGATTTTCCTCGCCTAATGAACGTACCAAGTAACCGTGCCGCGAGAGGGGATACCCGTAACGCGTCGCCTCCCACGCTGAATTTCATTTAAAAATTTTGCTAGAGAGCCTCTTGATCCGCGTCTTGATTGGCCAGACACGAGTGCTCGCATTCCCGATTTTTCACCAGTTCAATTCGATTTGGAAATTTCACAAGAGTGTACGCTTTGTGTCCTGATTGATCGGGTTTGCTTTAAGTATTTTCACCTTTATTTTATTTTTCTGTGACTAACAGTGGCACAGTGTTGAACCCAACTCGAAAACTTTTGCACGAGTGCTTTGAAGCTCGAAACATTGATTGACTAGATCGAAATGTTTGTATGTCCGTGTCGCCGTTTCGTTCCGGGGTACAGTGTGCACTTTGTTGCGGTCTGAAATGCAGCTGTTGCTTTGTGTTGCACATTTTTTGAAGTATGACGCAATTTGGGCCACATCCAATGTAGCAGTAACTCGTAGACTGTGGTCTTGTTTCGGGAAAATTTGGAAGCCCTTTGCAACAATAAATTCCACTTAATTCGCTCTAATTGTGAATGGCAATGTTATAAATTTTTGCATACTTTTCAAGCGCTATAGAATTTTGTGCGACAAACAAAATGTACCGCTAACTCGGGGGTTGTGGTCTTGTTGCGGAAATATTTAGAAGCCCTCTGCAACAATGAATTTTGTTTAATTGGGTCTGCTTGTAGGCACGAACGTTGTAAAGTTTGTGTTGCATAATTAAAGGATCGCATACAAGATTTTGGTTAACAACCCCATTCATCGTCATCTCGGAACTCAGCAACTAGCAGATTTTCACGCAATTAACAGAAGGTTTACAATGTTGCGATCGCGGTGAGCCGTTCTAACAACTAAGTCCACAGTGTAGACATTACCTGGGGCCGTTAGAAAGCACTGATAACTCAATTTGCGAGTTCGTTGACAAGATTTGTTTTTGTTACGTGCCTGCTAATTGCGTAGTATTAACACTAATGGTGTTTAGAGTCGCATGCGCATAATACGGCAAATGGAAACCGCTGTAGGTACATATCTGTTAGCATGCAACGGTGTAATTGACCGTATAGACGGTGGCTCGCGTGTATGTGTGCACGACCGAGCGGTTACTATAGGTTCGAGCGAGATGAAAGCCGGCCGCGATATAAACGCCAAAAAATGGATCTCTTGGGGCTGTTGCGCGCGGAGTGTCGATCGACTCGTATTTTCGAGAAATATTTGCCACAGAAATTGGAGTATCTTACTCGCGACAGTGGTTTCGTTGTGCACGGTAGATCGGCGGAACAGTCAATATTTCGAGAACCGTATCGGAGATTGAACAATAAATTCAACGATTACAAAAACATGGCGCGTCGGATATACGGACACTGATAGCAGATCCCTACTCCTAAAACCCGGCCCCATACTCCATGGATATAGTATCTCATACAGCGGAATACTCGCTGGGAACTTGTAAAATATTTCCCAAGTATTTATTGATGGCCAATCAAACTTTTATCCAACGTCCAGCGAAATAGTATTTGTCGCTATGCAATGCACAATATGATTCGAATCCTGTACAATGTTGAATACATAACAGGTTGTAGAAGTTACTATCTGGTTCAGAAATGTCAATTATTTTTTAAGCAAACCAGATTTATGAAGTAAACAATGTCTGTCGCTCATAATACATAAAGTGTAAATACGCTCGAGTAAGTCACAATAATGTCCTTGAAATGACCTTCTAACGACAGTGGAAATAAATAATATGAAGAAGGTACTAGAATAATATTCGAACTTAACACTTGTACTATTAAATGTTCAACGAATAAGAAAATGCCCGAATAAAAATTAGTTTCAGATTATTCGTTTCTTGACGCTATTAAAATTGCGCTACAAACCATACCATAAAGACGAAGTATATGTGGCTCGCTTTAGCTGGCACATGTATAATAAGTAGATTTTTCCTGAGACTGGGGAATACGTAGGAACGACTGGCTTCTACGGTGGCTTCTGAAAAATGTATTAGCGTAATTCAATAGAATTTAATCCCGCGGAAAGTCATGGAATTAATTATACCGGCGAGTACGTTTCCCCTGCGGCGGGAACGGTTTGAATAAAAGAACGAAGTTGATCGCGCGGAATTATGGCCGTCACAGCGGTATCAGATGAAGAAGAAAGTGGTAACAATTCCTTAGGAAAGGCGAGCGGAACGAACGAGCAGCGCTCTGGAATTGAAGCCCGAGTGTTGCGGACGTTCGGGCCCTTATTAATATGCATTAGACAACTCGGCTCGATTTACCCTCTCATTGTCCGCACGCTTTACCGTTCGATCGGTCTCTTTGAGAGTTCGATTTCGCTCTTATCACTCTGGCCCTGCTCCTTTCCTGACGGCCACCCCTCTCTCCCCAGGCCCCTCTCTGTCTCTCTTTTCTCTCTCTCTCTCCCTCTCTCTCTCTTTCTCTCTCTCTCTCTCTCTCTCTCTCTCTCTCTCTCTCTCTCTCTCTCTCTCTCTCTCTCTCTCTCTCTCTCTCTCTCTCTCTCTCTCTCTCTCTCGCCTATCAACCTGTATTATTTTTCAGTGAAAGAACTTGAACGCTCTCGCTGCGGAAATTTGCGAGGTAAAGGGCCCTGACCATTTTATTGAACGTTATAAAGTCAAATGCGAGAAAACTTGCTCGAACTAATTTCATGGAACTCTTTGCCCCTTTTAGAACTTTTCTCCCCCTTGCCGGCGATTTTTCACGGGAGTAATTTCACTCGGGGAAACGCGTGGAAGGTTTTAACGATTTCATTCCCCGACGAATTATCTTTATCGCCGGTCGCCATTATTGAATAATTTCCGGCCCCCGGGACCCGGCGAACACCGCCAAATTCAATCCTGCGTGCGCTAAATGTCTTTCCCGCTTTCAACAGATCCGATAAGTTGCTTTAACATATTACTTCATTAGATGACATAATTCTTAGCTCAGATATGACAATTGCAAAACAACCCTTGTAGCACATCCGATAAAGAAACATTCGGTGAATCGGTTAGATCCATAAAAAGAAGAGAGAATTGATAACATTGGAGACACTCGAGTTGAAAACTTCTTCAAATTTTTGTCGTTTAGTGGTATCAACACTGAAACTTGTTTTAAATGTAAAAAGCCAAGCATCGAGTGCTCTGACAGTAAAATATAAAACAAGTCGGAAGGTGGCAAAATTATTACATGATCGAGTCACCAAGCGTTTAGTATAATGGAAGCACGAGAAGAATGGCGTCGTCGAAGATTCAGTAACACGCGTTCCCGTTTTGAAGCGGCGCGGCGCGCGGAGCCACGGCGAGAGCATAGTTGGACACGAAAACGAGAACGATCATCGGAAATTCCAAGAGCGAGGGAAGAGATTATCTCGAGGCTAGAGGGAAGCATCTTGTGGTGGTAAGCTGGAACTCTGGAAGCCGAGCGTACATCGTACGTTCGCTCGGTGGCCGGGTAACAGTTTCATTCCGAGCGGCGAGCTAACGATCGAATTCCTTTTGTTGGTTGTGGAGCGAGAGCACGGCGTAACCGCATTCCATCGCTTTATCCGGACGACAATTCAAGTAAAAAGATCATCCCATCCTCGGGGCAGCAGTTTTCACTAACGAATTCCTTTTCCGACCGCTTTCTCTCGCCCCCGTCCCCTTCGGCCCCCTCCCCCGCACACCCCAACGGCCCACACCCACTATTGTCGTCCTTACTCGCCGGACCTCGAACGTACTTCTGCAACCCGTTACCCTCTCCCTCTTCATCATCGGCCCGCTCTTGTTCGCCCAGCTTCCACTCGAATCGTTCCCGTGTCCCTCTGCCTGGCTGCCCGAAAAAAACCGAGCAGATTAAACCATCGGGAGCTGCTGCGACAGCTACCCCAACTGTCTTCGCGTTCGCTGCCAACCCCTGCAGCTCCGAAATCGGAGCGAACACGATGTTAGTCGGTACGAATCTGAATAGATGGTTTCGAATATTTCACGAGAAATTCGAAAAACGAAGCTGTACCTTCAAGTACCTCCAAATCTGAACTAAATTGGTTCGAACACTGTGCCAATACTTTGAACGAAAACATAAACTACCCCCAACTGTATTCCTGGAGAAATAGATTCGATCCATTCATGAGCACTCGCATCAGGAATTCTTAAATTCTGTAAAACCGTGTTTAGTAAAAATTAAGCACAAGTATACAGGGTGTCCCAAAATTCCTTCAACTCCCTGAAATGAAGGATCCCTGATGAATGGCGCGCCGGACCATCTTTGCCAACACGTGTCTAGGTCGCGCTTTGATTGGTCCGTGTTTTTCGTTAATAACTCCTAAACAAAGCCACGGCGGACATTTTAGAAAAGGAAAATGTTGCTTCAAATGTCCTTAGGAACCTCCCATTTCTGGGAGTTGAAGGAATTTTGGGACACCTTGTATAGTTACACAACTATATAATTCTAATTGTTTCAAAATAATAAAATGATGTATCGAGATTGTTCTCGCTATTTACAAAAATAATAAAATGATGTACAGAGTACACTGCTTTCCAGGAAGTAAGGAGAAATGCAGCAGATTGTCGCAAAGAGCGAATTAGAAGAAAAGATTTGTTTAAATATTAAGTGAAATAGCACTTCAGGAAAAGTCAACGATATTCATAAAAATCCTAACAGAAAATCTTAAGAAGCTAATTGCAAAATTGAGTGACACAAAAGCGTTGGACACGTTCGAAAGAGTCAGACACGTTTTGCAATCGATTCAGGCTGATTGAAACATTGTATTCTCCACGAATGAAAGAAAGAGGAAACGTTCGACGGAATGCATCTCCGACGTCTTCGACGGAATCGGAACAGGGTAGAATAGTGAAACCCATAGGGGTTTACCGTGAACGGCGAGGAAGATTTTCAAATGGCCACGTCGGACATCGGTCAATCGACTCCCGAGCTCTCCTACATCTGCGTCGAGCAATCGGTGTGGCGCAATATGGCCGAAGGCTGCTACTGTGGTACGGATATAACCGTAGACGCACGGACAAGGGGGTGATAAGTCTGCAATTGGAGAACCAATTCACGGTTTTACGGTATTCATGGAATATTCGATGCAACCGGTATAATCCCGGGTATATGCTCCGTTTTCTCGTGGTTTTCTTTTCATACGCGCCCGGCTTCATTGTTCCTGTTTCCCTTTATGTAATCCGTGGACCGGGGAATTCCTCGTGCTGGCCTCGTTTTTTACACTTTTAAACGGATTGCTGGAACCGTAAGAGTAACGTCTAGCGTGCACCATTAATTTGTGCCATGGATCTTTATGCATTTATTTTCTCTCTTTGGTAAACTATAGGGAAATGTATAAATTTTTACACATTGCGATCATCGTATTTCTCTAACCCAATTTTTTCGAAATACGAGCTGAAGTAAACATAATTCCTACACACCGAATCTTATGCAAAATAAAAATTGTTTGCATTAATTGCAAGATATAGGAGCTACATAGACGTGAGTTGAAAATGATACAATAGCATATTTGAATTCTTTAAATGCCTTCACTGTTTTGCATTTCATCTATTCATGTTTGCCAGAAATGCACGAAATCCGCAATCTAGTGATAATAGATCTGTTAGTAAATGACGACGCACCATAAATTTGACGATGTATAAACAGAAATCGTTGCCACGGAGCAAACATGCAGCGGCACCATGCATCATAGCAATGCACTTAATCCTGGTTTCCAAATACAGTTGCTACCAAGATCGAAGATAGCAATTCAGGTAATTGAGGTAAACAGACACTGTTGACCAACGTGCTGCACCTCTCGCTGAAGGCTCCGAGCGACAATAAGCCAGAGACATTGAAAATGTCACTGTCGGGAAGTTCAGGGTCCAGCGTAAGATCTTAGGATCATCGTGGACACTCTTGCGTGTACTTGGCGAACAGACGAATTATTCCGGAATTTCTCGGGCCGGGCATCCGGCAGAATCCCAAGCAATCCGTGAGAGAAAGGTGGCCTAAGAAGTACTTGCAGCGTGCAGCGGGTAAAATCCCAGATATTTATGTGTACCGGTAAACGTTCTTCGCACATGGATGCTTGCACACCGTTGCATGTATACCGTGATACGTGGGACATGTATACAAGCCCGTTGCGAACAGTCCCAGGGATATAGGGCGGCACGTAAGGTCAATCCTACCGAATGGTTCCAGCAATTTTCACTTTGCTCTGGTTATGCCCACGTACGTTTGCCCCGGCTCCCTTCTTCACCTTCTTTCCTCCTTTTCTCTCTCTCTCTCTCCCTTTCTTGTATACTAGCAGCGTTCTTGTCTCTTGATTCCACCGTCTCTGTTGCCCTATTCGAGGAAGGTATACATCCTCGAGCCGGGTCCAAACGAAAGAGATCAGCAACGTTCTCCGGAGAAGGACAGAGAAAATTTACTGACTTCAAGAATCGCCCTGATTTTCCACCCCTGTGAAATTGCCTCGGCTGCGCACCTTCTCGACGATTGACAGGCACTCTTTCCCTCCTTCTACCAGCCTGCTACCCTCCCACACGCCCCCGCACCCTCTCCTTCCCGCTCCAATCTTGCTCCTTACGCTCCTCTCGTTTGCTCTGAGTACGCTCTCTCCTCGCCTCGTTTCTTCAAAATTGGACGGTCCTGCGAAATTCGTAGTTCGCCACTTCGAACCGTCCGCACCCTTCTCTCCCTTTCCATATCTCTTTCTTTCTCTTTCTCTCGTTCTCTCTTTCCGCCTGTATGCGAATACATATATATATATATATATCTCTTTCTCTCGCTCTCACCACCGAGGCCATCAGGCCGTTTGAAGAGAGCTCCCGGCCGAAGACGAAATTTAAACCACGCGTAAAGGAACGACAATATCGTTTCTGGACGTATCTGGAAGCTCGTTGGGAATATCTTATGAAGGCCGTCTTCCGGAGTATAAAACGTTTATTAAGTTCCGATGAAATGAACTCCGACAGACGGCCCATGCCGCTAGCAAACACCATGCATATAGGAGCAGCACCAGCTGGCTGTCAGACGATCCTCAAACTCTACCAGGCCCCTCTAGCCCCCTTCTAACCCCCTTCTAGCCCCCTCCTAGCCACCTCCCTACCTCTCTGAAAGTTCTCGGACGACGGTGGCGTGACCGGGATAAAAGTTATCGGGCAATTTACCTGCTACGAAGAACTGCTCTCGGAACGGCACCGGCGAAAAGAATAAGGGCCGTGAATCTCGCGAGCTCGCGTATTTTCGCACTCGATTGCCAGAGACGTTTGTTAAAATTTTATATTTTTACCCTTGCCTGTCGCCTGATTTATTCCTCTGGATCTTAATGTCGAGACGAGCATGATCTCTTAGCGAATGTTGATGCGTTCATCAGTTGCGGAAGAGAATTGTTAAAATTTTATATTTTTTAAGGGGTGGATCTTAAATTTCAAATGAAAGTGAACTGTTCGAGCAGATGTTGGCTTTAATACTGTTTAATTGAGATCCCCGACGTGATTTCTGTCTCTGCCATGGGACGTTAAAAACAGTATTGCTCGAGCTACAATATTTTGATGAGGGAAGACTTTATGTTCCAAATAAGTGTCCTTTGAAAAAGGAAAAAGTAAAATATGGTTTTTTAAAAAATATTCCGGGTATTATAACTCTGTATTTGGTATTTTGTTAACTATCAACCATAGTAACATAATGTTATGTAAGTAATGTAACATAATCACTTTTAGTGCTCCGTAAACCTACTGTTTAAAATTCCAAAATTGCTATAGAACCTGACCGAGCAGTCCAACTAGAGATAGTTCTTTACATCCCTTATTATAACACTTGTTAATCATGCTTATCATTGATGCATAATTGTGGTCAATGTACTAACTCTTGGGTAGTTCGAAGGAACACGAACTTTCCGCAAAGAGGAACCGTGGAAAATCTGGTAGGCGTCTTACGGTCCCCGGTCCCGTTCAGCCTTAATAAAACGCGGAACAGTGCGCAAATATTGAGCGTTTTCGTTTACCTTCGTTTTGTTTATGTCTGCGGTGAAGAAACTACCCGTCGTCCCCGCAAATCCCCCGACGGATTCGAGGTATGAAATGAAAAACTAGCGGAACTTTCCCGGACAGTCTTCGTCCGCGGAAATTTCACTATCTTATTAATGAAAGCTTTTCGGGACCCGCAACTTCGAGCGACCAGGGAAAGGCAAGCTGAAACTCCGCTCCAAGGAATCGTAAAGAAAGATTCAAGCCCAGATAGACGCCGCGGAATTACGAATAAACTGAACCAGCTAATTCGAAATTCTGAAAACTTTTTCCGACTTCGCCCCCCGTGCAGACGTCTGAAGTGTCTAGAGGAAGAGGTATTAATGAAACAGGTGATCTATATCTGCTTCATTGTTAACATTCTGGCATTCAGAAAATCGTTTGCACATTAAAATATTATACTCCTCCAAGTATACTCCTCCTTTCAAATAATTTACATACGTTGATAAGAAATATACTATTATTAAGTGTCTAACTGGAATTGTGGCATGATGACAGAATCAAATTTTGAGCAGTTACTTTCAATGTTGGGAAAATGTAATACATCAAACAAGATTTCATTCTAAAGGGTAGATATTGCTGGTACTGTTGTTCATTATCTTAAATCTACACGTCCCAGATCAATAGGACTCTAGGATTCTAGGTTAAAAGAATTTAGTTTATTTATTCTGATGGAGGCATTAGAAGAATTCAAGAATATTCTTCCACTATTTGCAACTGACAAGGAATGATCCCAAAGCTAAAAATTCAGAAAATTGGTAAGCTTTGGGAACATGTAGTGCATACATTCACTGTAAGGGGGTGACATCAACCCTTGAAAATTCGGCTATTTTCCGATTCCAATTATATTTTTATAATTACATAAGTAATTGACAAATCTTTTACCAGGCGATTTGAGCAGCAAAAACTTCATACAATACATATTCCCGAAATCCTATAATTTTATGAATTTCCGGGTTGGAGATCATTCTTTGTTAGTATAATTATTGAACAAAGTGATGCGTTTTCGTTTAACTTGTCTTGGGTTCGAGTTCGGAAATTACGGTTCTGAATGAAGATTCGGAATCTGAATGATCTGATTGAGGTATTATGGTGAATCTAAAATTTGCCAGGAAGTAGTTAAACATTTCCTGCGAGTTCCCCACCAGCCACAGCTGCTAAATCAACTTCTAATCCAGCCGGATGCAATTCCGTTGGCTGGATGGTCGGAGCGCATCATCGTCCACGTGCTCGGGAACCAAAATTCCGTGGGAACGACGTTGGAGTTGGTCGATCGGCGGGGTACTTTGCATGGGAAAAAGATTTCGTTGTCCAGGGCCGGTTTCCGGGAGTGTGGTGGATGTGTGTAGGTGGTAGTGTCCGATAGATAGATAGAGAGCGGGAGAGAGAGAGAGAGAGAGAGAGAGAGAGAGAGAGAGAGAAAGAGAGGTGGTCGTCAAGTTTTCCATACGATTCGCAGCAGCTTGGCCTTAAAGGCGAATTTTCCCGGGGATCGAAAGATATAAGGTGGTGGGACGGGCCTGGTGGAGCGTGTTCAAGAAAAGGACGGGGGCAGGGTGGTAGGGTCAGGGACGCGAGCAAAAGCATCCTAACGATGCCAGTCTGGGAACGGGCAAAGCGGAGGTACGAGCGAAGGAGTCGCAGAATGTTCGCAGGAATGGTGGGTTGGAAAGGTTGTAGGAGAGGAAGCGTATTACCAAATGGACGCCGGCGACCCGGCGTGTCCCTCGGGACCCAGGCACGGCCAGGAATACGGGAAGGTAATGGTGTCGGTTGTGCGCGCGTCGGACGCGCCAAGAGTCTGGCACCGTGCCCGGACATACAGGGCCCTTCCTTCGTGACGAGCTTGTTAAATTTATCGAAAGCGTCAAATTAGGAGAGAACCAGACTACTGGCCGTCCTCTCCTCACCTCCTTCGACCAATCCCACCTTCTTCCGCCCCGGCCGCTCCGCCTACAGTGCCCGTGGACACCAACGTCCTCCGACGACGATCTAACCGTGGCTCGCACTCCTACCTACCTTTCGGATCGACAAACGGAACAGAAACGCTCGATCACGGTGAATCGTCGTCCTAGGTCCACCTGATCCACTCCCTGGCCCCGCCCGCTCCGATGGGAATTCCAGTTTAAGATCAGGGAATGCTGAAAGTGAACGCGCCACGGACTTTCCGCCGCGATAGCAGCTTCGAGAGCTTACCAGGCTGCAACTGCTGCCAGACCGTTTCCTCTGCAAACCCTGCCCCAACGGAAAATCATTCCAAACTCTCCCCGAGCACCCGGACTTCTTGTTGATGCGGCACTGATTTGCCTCCTCGATTTTTTCGAAGACTTCTTTGGATACCGATAGGTGTTCAGCGGCTCTGTTATTTTTAAAGTACGCGTGTGATATCAATTCAGCCCTCTATTTGTTGTTAGTACTATTATCAGACTGATTTATAAAAAACATTTCTTCACCAATTGCAACAGGACCCAGATACAAGTTCTTTTCGTTCTTTATCCCTTATGTCCTTATGACAATACCTAGGATTTTTCTATAGCATTCAATAATATTTTTGATATAGAACTTTTATGCCTCAAAGGTACATCAATTTATTTTTCGATTTTTCGCTATTATCGTATTAACGCAATGGGTATTAATTGTAGTGGGTCGAAAAATATATACGGAGTGTTTCTGATCTGGTGATACAATTAGAAAAGAAGCGAATGTGAATGTAAAAATAAATGAAAAGTTTGATTCGGTTAAGAAATTCAGTAGGAGATGGCTGCTGTGTCTGATAATGACCTACCAATTCTACTTCCTGTAGACACTATAACACGAGAACCGAGCGATTCCTTAAAGTATATTTTCTAGACAACGAAGTCTCGTTTGAAAAAAATTAAATTCCACATTTCTGACTTACTTATTTCCCAATGAATCCGGAAGTATGTAATTAAGCTGAGTATACATTGGTCAAACGAGAACCGCACGTATTTACCGAGATCGGGTAACATTAATCTTGAAATGATTAGGAACGAGAGCCGCAAGCTCGCGTAAACGTTTTCCCTTTTACACCGTCGTCCGGTTACGGCTCGTTCAAGTATGACACGTCTAGTTTAATGCCTTCATTCGCACAAGTCATTAAATTACACCGACGCGGTGCGGCAGAGGGGTGTGGGGGTTGAAAAAGCCCAGAGGAAGAGACGGAGGAAGCATAAAATGCAGCTGATGTTTCGTTTTACGGTTCGCTAACGAACTCTGACCGTGCCACATTTTCCCGTGATTTATGAACACCGGCCAAGTATCGCGATTTTATTAATTAGTTCCGCGTTTTTAGATCGGCCCGGGGACTATCGTTCGCAGCGTTTTCCCCGTCGCGCGTTGCGATTCGATCACGCGAGATATTAATGTCGGTGTACGCGCACCAACCTCCCCCCTTCTCGGATCCTGCGTGTGTCCTTCCGCACTCGTTATTTTATAAATTATAAAATGTCACGAGCGAATAGGACAATGCAACTTGCCGGCACCGGAGCCGGTGGCCGGACCGGTCGCGATGATTTATAATAATAATTACACAGCTACCGCTCGTCCATCAATTTTGGCGTTGCTGTGTATTTTTAATGTGGATGGCCCCGTTCCAGGTAGCTGCACGAGCTCGTATATCACCGACAGTTTTGTGCAAGCTGTTACGAAGCGGCGCCCGCGAAATAAAATTTTCCCTCCACGGAATCGCAGTGTCGTAGAACGGCGCGCCCCGGCACGTGCATTGTTCTTTTTGCAAGCCCCGTCGGACACGTTGCATATTTAAATTCTGCCGAGTAATAACTTTATCGCAAAATCAAGGACTCCGGCCGCTGCCACACGGGAGAATCGTGTTCGCACTCGAAATTATCGCGAGACCGTTCAGTCTTTCCCCACTCGTTGCCGTCTTCGAACAGTTTTCCCTTTTGTTACGAACCCGCGCAATTAACGCACAGATTCCAAATTATCGGAACGCGAACATCTCGCGGCTCGCGACCAAGTGCAATTCCTGCCAAGTTCCCTGGAATATAATTCCGCTCGTCTGAAGACCCCGTTAAAATTATGAAACTCGGTGATGTCGGGTGTCGGGTCGGCCTCTATTTTCGAAACAAGTTTATGTTCATTTTCACGGAAACCAATTCGTCGAGGCCACGTCGCTCACCTGACCAACAGCAATTTGTTTAATCTTGTTTTTTTTCAGACGTTTTTCAATTTGCGTTTCTGGATTATAACTTTGTGTTGATTTTTATTGGATTTCGGCAGTTTTCTATCGGCGAAACCATAGAAGAAAAATAACAAACGCCAACCAATCAGCTTTCGTAAACGGATATAGCGTTACGAAAATTAATTCGGTTTAACTATGTAAAATATTTGAAAACGATGAAGTACAATTTACAAGGTTGCACAAAAGTTAACGGTGAAACCACGATTTAATTCAACATTTATTTTGTAATTTTTCATACTACTTGTTGATCATGGTCCAAAAGCAGCGAAATGTTTAGCAACCAGTAGTTACCATGATATAAATAAAAGTACCCTAACAGGATCGATATTAGCGATCAGAAAATCCTATCAGCATTCGCAGTGCTTTCCCAACACAATTAAACCGTAAAAGAGTATTAGGGTGATAGCTATAATCATGATATGCAAGTCGTTCCACCGCGATTAAGAGTCCACCGAACAGCAATAAAAACACTTTCGCCGGCGATTTCGCGCGTGTTTTCGCAAAAGCAGCGCAATTATCGCCGACAGGCATTCATTGCCTCGTTGAGACCGTCGAGGTGTCTTGCCGATGCGATGGTGCGACTCGTTAAACTGCGCCGGAGGATACATCCATGATTCTGGACGACCGTATACTTAAGCTTAGCGTTATCGCTCAATCGCGTGATCGTGGAATCCAAACCGAAGACACCAGAGTCAACGATCGACACGCGAGATCGGATCACCGGTTGCCCGGACGTTAACCCCCACGACGAATGAGTTTATTTATCACGCGTGCTATGAATCTGGGTAATCTAGTCGAAAGTGGTTTGGTCATCCAGAAAATCGGACTGAATTGATAGCCTTAAGAACTGAAACTCCAGGAATCCACCTCGCTTCCCTTTGATTCTGGATGGCAAAAATAATTTTTCTAACTGTTTGTGCACTCTTTCTATGTTAGCTATTTCTAAGATGTGAAGGAAGAAACAGAGTTCAAATTTGAGGCTTCAAATTACGCCACTTTTTAAGATAAGCTACTCGAAGATCAAAATAGTATAAGTTACTCTTTCCTTGATTCTTGTGTTACGAGCCGAGGATTGTTCGATTTTTAATGGTGACTCGTAACTTATAGAAATTAACTAGATACACCTCGAGCGGCAAATGTGTATCGCCGTAGAATACCAACTACTGGAACTTCGAAGAGGATGTCAATAATAAAGATAGACCCTAATGTATTAACATAGAATGATATATTCTGGATTAAACTCTGGGAAATACAATTGGTCCGTGTAGAGTTTGTCGCGGTATGTAAAACTACTTGAAAAGGGCTTTGATTACCCGATCGTGCTCGAACTGACTCGCGACGTGATACGATTTGTACTGCGTTAAGTTCATTTGAAACACCCGATTAGTAGGAGGATCCCTTATATAGGACCAAAATCGGCCTAAACGAAAGTGGGGGCCATGTACTACTTTCAATTAGATTTGGATTCTTGGAATTTATGCAACTCGCTGGTTGTTTTGTTTAAGCAAACAATTTTGTTTAAGCCCTTTGTTCCAATGAATAGGCCTTCTGTTCCGGCACATATCTCCGGAAGGGTCAAGAGTCACAAACGCTCACATTTGTAGTGCAGATCGTTTTTGGAGACAGATTTAGTACATGTAATCTGGCCTTGTTGGCGATCGTTCATGACAAAGGGGTGAAAACAACCCTTAAGGACCTGTACACGTAACACTTGAAAACAACGATATTTTTGGAACCTGTGTGAAAGGCAGTTTCGAAGACGCGTCGAAGACATCCCATACACGAGTGAAGACGACAACGTATACGTCAAGATGCAGAAGAACCAGGTTCCAAAATCGAAGTTCCCCTCTTCCAGTGAAGCAGAGGGTAGGTATCGTCAGCGGCGGGCGCTAGAGCCCCGATCAGCTTCGCAAGAACGGACACAAAGGTAGCGGCTGGGGTTCAGCCGTTGTGTCAGGCATTCCAGATTAATTATTCGCGATGATCGAGCAACGGGACGATCCAGGAGCGTACCACGGGGGCCCAGGTCGGCGATCAGCGCATACCAGAGACCGGCGAATAGTCGCCGGCTGGCAATCTCCGTCCGGTGATCTTAATGAAATTCACGGTATCGTGGACGCGTCGATAAATGACCGGGGCGCGACAACGGTTGAATTGTCTAATAAGCGTTATTCGTGACAAATTACCGGGCCGTGATACGCCGGTATGCGGAGGTCGCCCGCGGGCCAACAACGTTGGGAACAACGGTCGAGAAGAGGTTGAGAGGGTCGAGGTTGGCTTCGGTAACGGATTGTCGTGTAACTGGCGCAGAGTAACACACAACACGAAACCAGCCATCAGGATCCAGCGACTACAGCCTGGAATGACAATAATTGATCCTCCCACCCCGGCAGCTTTCGTCCCCGTTTGCCTCCGTTCTTCGCGTTCTCGACGCTTCGCTTGTCTTTCCCTCTTCGTCCTGTACACCGGGGCCAGGTTCAACCCCCGTCTCACCCCCACTGTGTCCCCGTTCATCGACGTTCAACCTCCCCACTTCTACCCCCTCCCCACCTCTCCCCCGCAGACACACCGGGCGTTCCGCGACGCTCTTGTACCGCTCTCGCTGGTAATTTCATGCTCGAACTGACAGGGTCGATGGAAACCACCAGTCAGAAGGATCTCCAGCCAAGGTGACGGCGCGTCATCTTTCATCATCTTGGCTGGCGAGCAACACCTGCCGCCATCGTTTCCGGCACCGAGGCCCTGATTTCGGAACCGTTCCGTCGGGCAGAAAATTTCACCGACCAAGTCTCTCCTTCCCTTCTCTTCTCTTCTCTCTCTCTCACTCTCTCCCTCTCTTTTTGCCTCGCTCTTGCTCTTGTCTAGCTTGAGTTTCGTGAACGCGAAACGGCAACATGCTGGACGAACTTTGGAGACAATGGAGGCTCGGGCAAAGTGGAATACTTTGTTGTGATTTGTCTGTCAGTATCCTCGACAATTCAAACTCTAGATGCTACGTGCTCCGAACTGATGATACGGGCTGTAGAGACAGGCTGTTGCGGTGGATGGAACTGTTTAACGTGTTATCGAACGTAAGAATTCCGTGAAATTGGGTAGTTTGGTTATGAGGGGATGTACTGAACTCGGACGTAATGATTTTGGTGAAATTAGTAGTGCAGATCGTATTTGGAGACAGATTTAATACATATACGTTGTCTTGTTGGCGATCGTTCATGACAGAGGGGTGAAAACAACCCTTAAGGATCTTTTTTAAGTATCTTGAGAACCAGAGGCTGTAGAATGAAAAACTTTTTTGTAAAATACATAGTTTGCATTCACAAATCCAATCATGTAAAAACACTTTTGAAAAAATTTACATAAATTATATTGCTGCAAAAAATTCTTACTTCAATGCGAGCACAAATCAACACGGTCATTTGTTCATCGATGTTGTGTCATTTCCAAAACTATCACTGCTTGAATCACGCCATATCAGTGACAGAATGTATTAATAAATTGTGTTTATGTCTGATAATGATCATCAGTTGCTAGATTATACATCTGCATCTGATAGAAATGAAGAAGAGCAAGGACTAATGCAAGATCGTTCAATATGAACGAAAACTAAAATTCAGACATTGCGTTCCAAGAAACTATGAGTCTCTAAGGAATACGATCACAAATCGTATTAAGATCGACAAGAAACAAGCTTGCCAAGCATAGTACTTTCAGAGTATTCTATGCTGCGGGTAATCTTGTTGAGGGTGGTGTATTTGTGCTCGCAAGATCAGATTTTTGCCCGTCGATGCCCGACGGACAGCTGTAACGAAATTTTGTAACTTTACCGCGTTAATTGCTGGGGCTAATCGAGTTAAGTGGCGGGGAATCGCCGGCGTGTATTTCCCGATCAACTGTGTTGTGTAATTCCCGAAGATTCGATAACGATTGAAGGTCCCGGCGACTTAGGGACGAGGCCCCCGGGGGGAAACGCCGCCGTTAGTTTCCGAGAGAAGCATCGGCTTCGCTCTGTCTGCCGACGATACACCTCGTTACGCGGATAATCGCATTGTCAATTTTTTTGCGAACGGCAACCTGCTGGGACGCAATCACGTGGCCAGAGACCGAGCGGGACGCACCGAAGATCAAAGATCAAGGAAACGGGGAGGAAGTAACGCGAGCTCCCCGGAACACGATCGATCAACTGCAACTGTGCGCTGCTGTGCTGGCCCCCGGGTTTTATGAAAAGCAAGAGAAGCGGCTGCGCTCTCTCTCTCTCTCTCTCTCTCTCTCTCGATACTATCGGAAAAGCCGACACCCGAGAGACGTAAATTTCGAAATCTCTCCCGACGATAAGAAACACAGCGTGGCCCCGGATAATTTAAGTTAATTGAACGCGCCACAAATTGGCCTCGTAAAAATCCTACGAACTGCTATGAATAGACCAGCGATCTTTATGCAAATCCTCGGTTGTCCGTGCCATTTTATAGAGAGGGGAATTGCGATGGGTTTCGGACGCTCGAAATAAACGAAACATTTTGTCAGAGGTTTGATGGAGGACTACCAACGTTTTGAAAATAAACATTAGAAACGTATTAATCATTTGTGGACGAGGTTTTTTTAAAATACTAAAAATATTCCTCTCGGACAACTAAGTAGTAGGAGAAATGAACAATATATACCGATCTATTCACATCATGTAGTAAACTAATTGATCTAACTTCTCACAAAAGTTCAAATCGTGTGGTCGAATATCAAAAAAGTTATCGTTTTTTTAAGAGCGTTGAGTATTAGTGGAAGTCACTGTATATGTTTAGAACTCCTGAAATTACATTTAAATGTGTCGACATATAAAAATAAAGATTAAATCATTGCTTCCCTTGTTTTGAGGATTCAAATAAAATTGTAGTTCGTTAATGAAAATGTATAAAATGTAACTATTCCTCGCTTTAATAGAAATGCATAAAATCCGCAGTCTAGCAAGTGTAACCATGCGACACCAGAAACATAATCGGTACCACCCACGATACGTCGATAAGAATAGGTAACCGATAGACAATACACTTGAGACATAATCGGTACCCCCCACGATGCGCCGATAAGAACAGGTATGCGGGGCCCGATGAGAAACTGTAATTAAGCAAATAAAATCAGTCTACCATTGTCTTTAGCCACGAACACTTCTTCATTCGCTCCACCTCGTCTCATTCTCTTTACCTCTTAGTATAAGAGCCATAAGACATAGCTCCTCTTGAGTTATCTTCTGTTTTACTTATTTCGCGCCAAAGTACGAGTGTGAACATCTTTATAGTATATATTAGTTTTCTTCTCCTAGATTCTGCAGCGTGAAACAAGCAGCGAACAAAATCAACGAACCAACATCTTGTTCATCAGAACAACATTATGCCTCTAATTTAGCTGTCTTTAATGTTTCTAAATAGTTGAAGGAACATTGCCAGGTCGAATTCATGCATGTTGATCGGTGGAGGTTTCGAAGGTCAGCAGTTCCCGAAATTCAAGGAAAACAGGTCGGATAAAAAACAATTTATCGGGCCGGTGATAAGTTTACGCGTCAAACTCGGCTAATGCCGGTCCACAGAAACTACACCGGGTAGCAAATAAATCAACAGTGAGCCGGGAATTCGCTAAAAGGCCAAAACAGTGAGACGTATTGAGACTGAACAACCCCTGAGTCCAGAGCGTGCGCGTTTCTCGCGTTACAGATCGCTGGAAGAAACAATTCCTGCTGTTGAGAAAATGAATGCCTGTCGATGAGCCTTGTGATCTTGCAGGAAGACGAAGCGATTTGAAAATACTTGAGGATGTCACGAATCAGTTATTCCTGCTGTTGTGTCGATGATTAGGAAATTTGGGCTGTGACTAGGGTGGAGGATGTCGGAAATGTCTTTAAATGGGTACGTTATTTTGTAAACTACAATTTACGCACTACAATACTACAATTTATTACTATTATAAAGATGCTAGTGTCTAAATAACGACACAGTGTTTCCGCGTATCCTGTATATAACTAGTAGGTCTCACATGGGATGACCCCCTTAAACCTACGATAGACCCTTATACCTAAGACGCTATGGTATCGTTGTATTCCAACAGAGGATACAGTCATAAATAGTTCGAAAATATTTGTACAGTATTTTGTATATGATGCAATTTTGTTTCAAGTTCTGGAAGATTGTTCACGATTTGATTTGAGAATTTTGCGATGATTGGTGACAAGAAGCGATCAGAAACGGTATGAGGATGGCATCACCGCATCGGAACGGGCTTCCATCGGCCGGCGATTTCTAACGACCCGGTCGATAAGGTCAGAAGCGTTTCTCGAGGTAAGTAGCGTCACGGATTTGCCACGGAACTTCCATTTTACGCCTATAATACGTCAGGGTGTTCGTGAACGTGGTTTGCCGCGGTCTCCTCCGCTCGGCTCGCTTCCCATTGGGGGCCAATACCTTAAAAGCATACCTCTTCACCCCGCTTAACCCCGCGCCGACCTTTGAAAACACCCTCCGGAACAGTCACTATCAGATTCGAAGCCCCGACGCAAAATAATCCTTCTCTTACATCTGCCTCGAACCTCTCCCTCCCTCTCTCACCCTCGAGCCCTCCGTCTCTCTTTTCCTACCATACTCGGAGACCGTAACCTAGTCTCTTCTTTCTCGTCGTCCCTTCTAACCTTACCGTTGAGTGTGAATCGACGGTTTTCGCTATCAACCTCGGCTTATTCGCAGTAGGTGGATCCAACCCTCCCGCAGACACGTATCACACAATTTTTCTACTCGCCGAACCAGCTTCACGGACGATCGGTTCACGATGTCTACTCCACGCTTCTTTTTCTATCCCCGCCTGTCTGACCGTTTCCTTCTCCCTTCTTTTTTCACCCCGTTGTACCCCATTCTCTCCACGGCCGCTACTAGTCTCTCTCTCTCTCTCTCTCTCTCTCTCTCTCTCTCTCTCTCTCTCTCTCTCTCTCTCTCTCTCTCTCTCTCTCTCTCTTTCTCTTACGTTCGTTCTCCTTTACTTGTTTGATCCTACCGCCGCAAATTACGACCCTCCCGAGACGTCCGCCGCATGACCGGCTGCTATTGAGCAACCATTCGCAACTTTTTATTTCATTGAATACGTTAGACAAAGGGGAACCCGGCTCCTTTCGATCGCTCCTCCTAGGTCCGCTCGATTCGTCGACTGCAATTAGACCAAATGCTTGGCCGACAGGCTTGGGGATTCTGTGTTGTGTGAAATTGAACGGTTCCTGATGTACTTCACCCCTTCAGAATTAATTGACAGTACCTCGACTGCCTCCTAATTTGTTCTAGTAGATGTAGAAATGGGAGTTGTGTTGGTAGAATGTGTTTCTTATACAGTAGAACCTTGGATGTCCGAATTAATCACAAAGACGTTAGATTAGATCCTTACTGATTGGCATAGGATATCGTGTTATACACGGAGCACTTTAGACTGAATTGTTTTAGTTGGAATGCAGTGCTCTAACCAGAATGTAACGCGATATAAATGTATTTCTAATTGGATAAAGTAAAGTTCAAGTGTTCGAAATGTAATTTATAAAATTATCTATAATAAATTGGACAATTTATTAACTTCATTATTGGCGTCATTTGGCTCGGTAAATGTTTTCTAGGTATCGTCCATCGGAATTGACAAGAAGATTTTCATGGACTATTATTGCTAAAAGGGTGAGAACTAATTAAAGAACTGGTCTTCGATAAATACTGTGTGTCCGAGTGTTGGTGTCCAAAGCGAAACCTTCAACGAGCTCGAACAAAAACGCTGAAGTGCAGAGAGAGCACCAGCGTCGACTGGTCAGAAAGAAATTTCCATTAATTGTAACCAATTCCATCACGGGTGGTCAACTCACCGCATAAAAGCGATTTCCAACGCAACCAGGGTTATCGGCTGAATTACTCACCTGAAACAAAGGAAACAGAAGGATAACGATGAGTGATCGAATTACAGGAATCGGATCAAATAAAATACGCCCCGCGTGATGCGTATCATCCATTATTCTATCGATACGTATCGAATAGTACGGAATCAATAAATTCCGAAATTTCTACGAACTCGCAAAATTCACCCCTTTTATTTGTAGGCTTTATGAAGTTCTCAACATCGACTAAACACTTCATATTGCAATTTTCCATTCAGTATTTACTTTAACACCAGAAATTCTAATGGTATCGGAACGACCAATACAAAGTCATACAGACCATAAAAATGTCGCTGTTATAAATTATAACAGACATACTGTAATAAAAATCGAAAAAGATCTGAATGAACACGCTCATTCAACTGCTTTTAAGAGAGAAAACCACCCCGATGGACACCACCCTGCTAGTTAAAATTCACCTAAGTTTCGAGTGTAAAATGTCAATTATTACGCCTCCTATTTTGTTCATATTCGGAGAAAATATTCTACATACACATTATCGTAAAATGTAGTACACGAGATTTTTGAAATCACTGTTGCCTGAATTTTTACAACCCCTTCCATTTCAAACTGCTGTCATTTCCGTAACAATCGAAAATTCCGAAAATTCACGTTCTACATTTTAGATAATATATTTCCGTCGACAAATCAACCGGAATTTTTCACTTCACGTGTTCGAGTACGTCGCAATAATCGCGGCCAGCAATCGACGTTTCAGGAAGTGACGTATGAAAATAAGCGAATAACTCCGTAATATTCCAACATTTTCACTTCAAAAAATAGAAGCATAAAACCGTTAACTACATTTTCACGTCACAGGAAAATTGCAATTTTTCATTTCGTAATTACCTCTGAAACAATTTCGTGCGCGGCCAACCTCTTTTAATTCTTGATACTGCTGAAGTCATGCATTACAATCTCCCAAGATCTTCCTAGGACTGAAACTGGAAGCCCGACGGGTTTCAAGTACTCAAACCCGAGTTGCCTAGTGGGGTGAGCGTTTCCACAGCTATTAGAAGCTGCGATTCCCATTAGAACTGCGGCTCCCAAAAAAGAGGGCGCCGGGAAATATACGCGGTTTAGTGACGGGGCAGAATTTCGCCGACTACAAATTCAACTTCCCCCTAGAACATCGCGGGGACATTTGCTCCACCCAGCGAGCCCCCGTTGGCCCTGCAACCCCGCGAGAAACTCGAAGCTATTTTTACCGAAGGAACGGGGCGAGTGTCGCGGACGATAAATCATTCGAAGGTTCCACCTACCGCATCCACCCTTCTCGGGAGGGGACGGCTTGGTTTTCGCGGCGTGGTGCTCGGTAACGAGTACCTTTCATTGCCCGCCAAGCAGGACGTTGCCGGGGAAAAGTTAAGAACGATTTTTCACCGTTAGCAGCGCCGCGCTGCCGGTAAATGAATACGAATTGATTCAAAGCCGCGCCGCGTCCCGAATCGGCCGAGGCCGCGAGAGATCGTTTGTGCCGTCTCCTCTTTATGTCCGCGGGAAGACCTACATTCTACCATCCCCCGGCTACGTTTCACCGGCCGCTGAATGTACTCGGAAATTTGGAACGCGATCCGCAATCTCGCTATATTAAAATTTCATACCGGGTGCGTGAGAGGCCCGGAATTAGAGAAAACCTACGGCCAGGGACCATTCAGCCGGTACGAGCGCGGATGAATCAGAGAAGGGGGTGCGAGAGACGTCTTCGGGCAACCCTGAATTAGAGGAAGTGGTAATGGCGAGGTGTTACACGCAGGAAATGATTAGCGGAATGCTAGAAGGGTTTGTGGATTTTTTTTATGAGCAGGAATTTGTATCTGTATGCCATTTTGTGTATAGCAGCTTTTAGGCAGCTCGTATTAGGGCAAGTAGTTACAGCCCTAGCACTATATGACACGAATATTGACGAAAAGGATCGGAGGATTTATGCATTGTCCCAATTTTTATGAGTTTATGTCTTAGCAAAAACTAGTTTCAAAGTTTAAGGGTTGTAAATACTGTATACCTCATTTCAGCTATGTGTAGATACAGATGTGATAAAAATAATCCACATTATCCAATTTTTTTACAATTCTCGAAGTTTTATCACAAATTTTAAGGGTTGAAATTTGCCTACATAAATTGCCCTAGAAACAAACTTAAAAATTCAAACCCTCGACTTAAATTCTGTCTGACAGAAGGAAAAAGCCTTCATAAAAGTGTCCATTTCATCACGTTTTGTACACGAATTTATTTCAGAAGTGGATCAAGCCAGCAGTTAAATATGGTCCCTATTTTCCTTGGAAATTCGACACGTTTCTCGTTCCCTATGACAGCGGGCCGTGTACTTTCATCGAGTAGATTGTTTTATTAGAAATACCCACGGATGGAAACGTTTAGTCAGCGTTCCCCAGTCATCTCACGTCTGTCCCACTTGCAAGTCACCCGGTAGGAAATCAGGAAGGGATTGTCGGTTGTCGTAAAATAACCAATAGGGTTCCTAGTGTGTCCTCGGGTTCTAAGCGATTCAAGTAGGTTCAATTACCGGGGGAAACTTTCAAAAGCTTTGGGAGAGAAAAATACTCCGGTTACGTTCGATGTAAATGGAACGCCTATCTTCATGGGCAGGGGTCCAAAGAATTCTTGTGACTCTATGTAGATCGTTTTTTTTTTTAATGCTAATATCAGGCACAATTTATTTGATCTTCCGTAAAAGCAACTAGAACAAAGAGCCATTCATTTTTTATTCCCTCATTAACAGTACATGTCCAAATGAAATCGTGGTCAAACGAAGAAGATATTATTTTGCATTCAAAAATTGCATGGGTTTATCTCTTAAAAATTACAGAAAATATTATCGGGGACTATATTTTCTCCGGCCAAAGTTGCAGCGGCTAAAAAATATAATAACCTTGCATGGTATTTCACTAGAACACAATCCACGATTCCAGCAGCAACGGAATAAAAATCCATGGTCCAATTAAGTAAACAATTTCGCAAAAGGTAACCGACGAGTGTCGAATATCAAAAAATCCAATGAACCTGGGAAACGCTGCGATTCATCGGACCGCGGACGGGGTAACAAATGATTGCAACAGCTCCTTCACGCAGGATGACATATTTCGTCGGCTAAACGAGGGCCGGGGAAAAATGTAATTCTCAGTGGCAATGAGACACGCGTGGGAGGGATTAACGATTCGGCCGGGGCCTCGGGAGATTCATGGGACGCAGAAGTTTCGGTACGCGGGAACGATCGTCGTTATTCACTATGGGGGCGCGGGCGAACTGGGCTGTGGGGTGGTGGGAATTTTTTTTAATGCGTGCCGCGGAATAATTAAAATGCAACTGGTATGCGCGTGACGGCCGAGACTTAATAAATCACCGGCATGTTGCGCACCGCTGTAAAATCCGGCGCGGCCGCGTTATTTCGCGCGCGTGCCACCATCGCGCACCGTGTCCCTCTAATGAAATTGTTTCCATGTGATCTTGCGGTTCGGACCTAGCTCCCGGGTCCAACGACCGTTTCTCCTGCGAAACCCGATAGCCACCCGGGCCAGAGGGAGTGAGCCGCGGGTTAAAAATACATCGTAATCTGTTTCCACGTTAGTTAACCGCACCGCGTCGCGCCGCGCCGCGTAACGCGTTGCAACCGCGTTAATTGTCAGGTTCGGACGAGCAACGAAAGTATCATAGCCGTTCTGCGTCGAGAGCCCGCGCTGCCGTGGAAACGCTCCTGCCGGTTAGTTTGACGTTAAATAAACCGACGCCCTTTGACGTTCCATGGTTACGTTAAACCATCGGGTAACGAGGACGGCGTATAACTGCGCGTTACACCCGGGGATCGGCCGCTAACGAGCCGCTTCTTATTTTTCCTGCGCTTTTGCCGCTCTACATTGATGACCAATTCGCCCCGGGAATTGGATGACGACGATTAGGTCGGCTATGACACCTATTATCGCCGCTATTAGGGCAGTGGAGACGGCAAGGGCCCTTCCATCACATGATCCTGTACGATGAAGTTGAAAATCGAGAATAACGAAGTTGCGTCCAGTTTAAAAATGGTTACATGGTACATCGTAACTTCGAGTTAAGCGACTGTGCTTCGCTTGATACGCTTTTGATGGTTTCTTTGCGGTCATGGCTATCCGTTAAACGCAGTCCTTCGAGATGGACGTTAATCCTGTCGTTGAACTTGATAGAAGTAGCTAATTGTTTCAACCAGCTACTAAAGATTATAATTTATAAATTTTATTTTCAACCAGCTACTAAAGATTATAATTTATAAATTTTATTTTCTATGAGTTTGGGAACAAATAAAACGTCACTACAGAAAAATCGCTGATGTTTTTGCACCTATCCAATACTTTAAAAATGAAGAATTGAAATGGACAGTACAGAAGAAATTGCAGAGAGGTTACCAAAACGCAATGGAATTCTATGTTCGAAATTCTGGGTTGGTTTGAAGCTTGCCTGGCAAATGCGCATGACGGTATTACGGAGGATACACGGGAACATCGCTCACAATATCGGGCGATCTGGCCATAGAGAGTTCTGCCAATCTGTCCGTAGCAGCGTAGAGAAGCGGTTTCTTCTGGCAGGCGAGTGTCCGGCACCGGTAACGCGATATCCATTAACGAGGTATGTTTTGTCAGTCATCGAGCTGCGAATCCGCGTCATTAGCGTCTCCGTGCCGATCTCCATCAGTCATCCTTACCCCTGGATGGCAAACCGAATTCGCAATGCGCCATTTCAGATTGATGGATCTATCCGTTCCTCGGTACATCCTTTGCCCGGTTCCCCGAGCGAAAATTCTCTCGGTATTCTCGGTCTGCCGGTTCACGCAGATCGCGCGCCCGCACCAGCAATCCAACGGCCATTAGTTATCAAATTATTTCGTTTACCGGGCTCGGACGTTAGGAAACGTTTATGCGCGTGTCACGATGATTTATGGGGTACCGCAAGGCTCTGCATGGTAGCGAGCCTTAGGCACATCCCCGACCGACGCCGCGCCGTCCCTCAGAAATAATCGATGATGGTGAAATTATGTGGGTTGTGACTCATCGAGCAGCTCTTCCGGTGATTTTCTTCGTTACAACCTGCGAGGAATCATCGCGGACGAAGGCTCTTCAGGATTTATCGAGCGTGAAACCTTGCCTTTTCGAAAAGGAACACCTCCCGTGGGAAGAACATTTCTTAAGAAAACCGTCGTATGTAACGTGAATCTAAACCTATCAACCATGGTTGACTGTCGCGTATTACTTTGTAAGAATGACAAGATTGAGTTTACCTGGATTTTTCATTCTAATAAGAGTCTGTATAATTTCCAGGAGTGGGCCGGCATCCGAGCCTTGGATTCGGTTTTTGATGAATCGGGTCGGGTTGGGACCCGAACCTGAAATTGTCGGATACTCGCCCGCTCCTGATAACGTCAACAATTTTAACTCATTTAAACTGATCAGTAATCTATAATATCTAGACGTATTTGTTACCGAGTGAATTTTGAATTACGCAGACGCAACAAAAGACAAGTAAAATCGAAATGTTGGTTTTGGGAAGCAAAGGTAACTTTGAAATAAAAAAGGCAGATATCTTTTAAACGGAATTTATAAGATGTTCTCTCTACTAAAGCTATGCTTCAACTGACTGAGCTCGGTAGTTCGTCGAAACATTTGAAACCGAGTCGCTCATGTCGGCATACGGACTCAAAGGGCCGCGGCTCTATCTTTGATTCCATAGAAAAAGGTACCGCGAAATACAATGAAACGGTCCCGCAGATACGGGATCTGGAACGTATACACAGTTCTCGGAACAATATTAATTTATGTATCATACATATATCAATACGAAATCACAAAAATTTTACTATACCGAACGGAAATACAATATAACTTAGACGAATAGGGATAGTATGACGCAATGAAGCGATAGAGTAACATTCGTTAAATTAAGAATTAACTCGTAATCTCCCTGAGGTTAAGAATTCGTTTCAGATCAAAAAAATTCGACGCAGAAATCTTTCCGCGTTTTGTTACTTAGACAGCATTTTAATATTTCCCTCGGATTTTCGATATTAGAAATAAAGCGATTTCCCCCCAGTAAATCTCTATCGCGAGTCTTTTCAAATTTCCCAACGATGAAGGCTGAACGCGCGCGGAGATTTTCCAATGCTAGCTCCTGTACGCCTCGCCAATCTGTTATTTTTCCACAGGCGTATGAATATTCCCGAGTAACAGCGCGGAGAACCGTTTCGATGGTAAAAAGAAGCTTGAGCGTACAGTAAATAACGCTTCACTCGTGTAAGACGCGCAAAGAGGAAATAACCTCTGACGGTGTGTTTTTCGAAAAAATATTTAAAATTCCGCGTCTAAGGAGCTTATCAAAACGCGATCATTTTAACCGTGTCGGAGAGAATCGCCCGACGAGGCGACTCGTCTCCGATACGAATCAGTCAATTTCACGATTCCATTCTCTCTATTTCAATTGAAAAGATATTCTTGGAGGTCGGGAAATAATTTGCTCTGCTGCAAGAGACGCTAGTGTTGCTTTCCGATCAAGAATCCGAATTCAAGAGTGTCGAAAAATTGTAGAACGAGAAATTGAGTCAGCTGTTGCAAGAGAATCGTGGTGAAGTATAAAACTGGCTGGTAATTATTTACAAAGAGGTACTCCTCTCTCCGATTTTGATGAAATTTAAATATGTTGTAGATTTCAACATTTTGAACTACATTTTCCTTTTCGTATATGAGGGACCTCTTTTGGTTTACGAGATACTCGCAAATAACTTTTGCAACTACTAGATTGAATTTTCCGTATGTGTTCACGCTTCGTTGCAACGTTTGCGTCAGCCTGGTCCCGGTATCTCTTTACTGTTTTTGTAAATACGTTGCGGGAAGCGGAAAGAAAACACAGGGTCTGAGTTTGGTGCTTCGTAGACCGGCGTAATAAAGCACGGAACTAGTTATTCAATTGTTCTTCTGGTGTAAAATATGCATATAACACAGATCTAACCCAAACCTGACTCAAACCTTCCTCAGAATTAATCTATGTTTATAACGTTGAAAGCATTTTAAAACCCGTTCTTCAAAATCTATACATTTGCAATAATTCAAATGAATGGGGCTTAGATTTAGGTTAAACTTTATATGAATCTAGGTCTGGTTGGTTCTGGGTTAGATTTGGGTTAGATCTGGAGTAGGTTGGGTGGATCTTTTAAGCAACCAAATTAATGATAACTGAGTAGGTGTAGTTTCAAAACTTCTATTTCATTATTGGTTCCAAAAGATAGTTTCTTCTCCGATCCCCGGCTTACGCAAACGTTACCACGGAGCGTGCACGGACACGGAAAATTCAATACCGCAGTAGTAACAGTTTTTCGCGAATATCTCGAAAACTAAATGAGAGCCCCTCATATAGGAAAAAGTTGTTCAAAATGTGTAGGTGCATAACATATTTAAATTTCAACAAAATCGGAGTGGAGAACCTCTTTGTAAATAATTACCAACTGGCTTATTATATCACTTGATATCATACCCAGGAAGTAATTTGTAATCGACGTCCTGTTCTACGTTGGGCGTTAGCGATTGTCGATCCAGGAATAGTGTCGGTACTCGATATACGTGACATTTCACAATTTTGGGAAGATGATTACCGAGGAAGGCCATGAAGTTAGTAGTTGGCAGGGGCGGAACTTAAGTCGTGATCACGATAACACGATAATAAGAATCTGATAATACATAGGCCGACAGGGAACTAAGCGGAATACTCCATTAGGAGAGAGAATTTCGATGCAGGATGATCGTTCAAACGAAGCTCCCAGGTAAGACAAACTTAGCCTGACAGCGGTCGATCAAAGTCGAGCCGGAGAGAGCCCAGCCAAAACCACCATTGTTTCCTGATAACGCGAACAGGCTTGGGGCCTGGTGGGGCCGTTAGGAGTTGTTTCCCTCTATCGGTTGGACCAGCAGCGTTGCTACCCCGAGGTCTCCGGGCTACCCGGAGCCAGCTCGGAATCTAGAGAAACCTGGGACCAGCTACTTTACACATTCATGAAGCGGTATCAAAGGCCGTCAAGATCACTGTCTCCGCGGAGCCCCGACGGGAATTGAAGCGGAGCGTGTCCCGTGTGTTTGCGGTAACCCTAAAACGATCGATCACCGCCAGCCTCACGAGGTGCCGACCCAAGAATCGATGTCGTTCACGACGATACCGCCGCAGCTACGTACTTCTACACGTGTATCGCTGCCGGCAGTCGTACCTACCGGAGTCACCCGGCTACCGAGCCTTTTGATTAATCGTCCCTCTATCAACAAGCCGCTCTCACACCGACCGGACCACACCAACGACAACCGGTGACCCAATATTTTCGCACGATGATAAACAGCTGGGATAATGTCCAAGGATCGTGCTTCTTGTCCAATCTTAAGGAGAATTAAGACTTTCCACTTTTCACGTTCGTGCGTCATAAGAAGTCTCGATTGTTCTTTCGCTCCTACCCCCGTTATTGACGCTTACGTAGTCTCAATGTTTTGGCTTTGAGGTTACGCGGAGCGTTGTCGCAAAATTCCTTCTGTGGTAATAGATGACGTCACGTACCCAGAACTGCCGGGGATGGCTCTTTTGCGCACAGACGATTGCGCACAGCGGTATAGCACACGGTTCTGGGTTAGGTCTGGGTTAGTAATAATTGGTATAGTATAGTATAGTAATAATTAGGTCTGAGTTAGGTCTGGGCTAATAATACCGTCTCCAAAAGGACCGTGTGCCATAACATTGTGCGCAATCGTCTGTGCGCAAAAGAAGGGTCTCACCAACGTACTAATAGAGGAGCAACCAGTGACGTCACGATCCGTACCGTAGGACCCCACCCTCGGCACAAATCGCGACGTCACTATCTGGGTTAGACTACACAATAGCTTCGTGACGTCATTCTGGTTCTGATTGTAGCATTTTTGCCCACTATTTTTTCTTCAATTTCCTCAATCTGGTAATGCTGGTCACACGCTATATACATAGTTGTACACGTATGGCCACTTTAGCCAATATTTCGTTAGAGCCGAAAATGCGTGTGAAACGAGGCGTGCCCATTCTGATCAATCGGCCGCGCATTCCTTTCACGGGACTTGTTGCGAGGCACGCAGAGTACGTCCCGAATGATCTCCAGCCACAATGAAACAGTGAAACGGTAGTGACAAGTCGCATGTTCATTTGCGACTAGTGTTCATTTTTATTGTTCAATTTCGATTCGAGAACAAGTGAATTTAATACAATCACTGAAAAAGTATAAATACTTTGGTTTTCGTCTTTTACAATTTATTGTGGATATAATTCATGATGTCGATCTCATCCTTAAATTTTATTGAATACCACGATTATTTCATAATTTTTTGAAGTGCGTGGTTCATGGCTAAGGGTTTTTCTTTCAACGGCAATAGCAATTTCACTCGCGAATCAGCAGGTCGCTTACAGTAACGTAATCTAATAATTTCGTTTTGGATTATTAAGTAAAAACACATTCTTACGCTTCCTTTTGCTACAGCACAAATATTGAAAATTTTATTAACATGCTTCCGGTAGATAAAGTGTTAACAAACGTAACGTATAAGTCTTGTTAGTTTTATGACCATCGCACTGTACAGCTTTAACTACAGCACCGCATATAAAATTGATTTGGCCTTCCTCGGGTGAAATATGAAACGACGATTGTCACATAAATAAAAAGTACTGAATTTTTACCGACACCGAGCCAAGTGCCAACGGAAGAAGCTGTAGAAACCGTCCAATCAACATCTAAACCAAGCTGGCCACTAAAGATTAATGCCGACGATGATCCGAATAAATGAACTCTTGCTAGGAACGTTTCCGCTCATTGTCAGAGCGCTCACAATTAGCTATCGGCAGGTGCGGGACGTCTTAAATAATAGAACGGCAAGCTCGCGGCTGCGACAAGATAAATAGAAGCGGGGGCGTCGACGCGACGGGGACAAGAGATAGAGAGCGGTAATCGAGCAAAGCTTATCGATCGGGGAGCGTTCATTGCGCGGGAATGAGAAATGTGTCCGACGCGATTAGTTTCGAGAGAAGACGTAAAAACGTCCCCGGCCGTCTCGCGAGCACATTGCGCGGGCGGTATTCCTGGTGCGATGAGATAATTTATTACCAATATTTTTCACCGGTGTGTTTTCCCGTCGTCATTTGTTTCGCCCGTGCTAGACGACCAAAGTGGAGGACGTTTATTTCGAGCGAGGACTCGCCCGGTTTCTTACGTCCTTAACCATCGTCTCCGCGCGGCCTCTTTGTCGTCGCTCGTCGACGAAGGCGAGGGTGGCAGAGCGGGGGTCAACGGGGGTTGTTTCGTTCCGAAGAAGGGAGGAAGAAGTATTCCCGGTATGCGGTAGCCGGTTTGCTTTGTCCAAATTTTTGTGCCCATTTATCTACACGTTCGTTCTGCAATCCCGTCGTGGTTCCGTCGCAGGGGCCAGCGCCAACACCACCGCCACCCCTTGTCACCGGGCTTTCATTTCTAAAGCCAGCAAGCGCGTCTGACGAGCCTCGTTCCGTCCCTTCTACCCCTTCAAGCCCGAAATGCCTTTGTTTTTGCTGACTGCCTCGCGATAGTGTCCTAAGCGCGATTGCAATTTCCACTGGGTGGGTGGAATTTTTCTTTCTTCTACTTTTTTCTCTTTCCCTCTACTTCTCTCTCTCTCTCACACACACACACATACCCCTCCCCTCCCCTTCCCACTGTCTCTCTCTTTTTCACTTTTTTTGCAACCTCCCCGCGACTCTTACCGTCACCCACTTCCATCGAATATCCTCCGCCGTCGGACCGACGAATTTTTTGCGTTAATGCTTCCGGAAAGAAAGTTCGGCTCGGCCTATCTCTGTCCTTTGTAACTTTTTCGCCCGTCCGCCTCCACGGCCCGTGGAATTTTCGATGAGAAATTCCTGACGCTAGTGCGACGGAGAAAAAAAATGTGATTGCGGACGCTAGTTGCGATTCCCGTTGACGGAGGACCCGTCTATCCTCTGGAGGATTACTTTTTCAGTCTTTTAACAGTAACGCGGATGGTTCTCGATTTTTTTTAGAATAATCTGGAAATATATTTTAGTCCCGCAGCTTTTAAGGTGTAAGTAGATTGCTGGTGAGTATTGTGGTAGATAGTGGGATAGATTCTTGGATCAGAGAGGTGGTTTCTAGTTTTCCATGGTACTAGCGTGCAAGAGTACCTAGAAGATAAGTAAATGCTAGGAGCGGTCGACTAGGTGCGGCTTTCAAAAGATTACTGATTAGTTGGTTCGAGAGATTTGACGTCGCGCTATTGCAAATGCCAATTTAGGGTTCGCGATCGCTGTCAGAATTTCTGGGATTTCGTAGATCATTTATTCGATGTGGTTTCGCGAGGTTATAATTATTATGAGATCATTGTCCCGATTTCTACAAGGAATTTAAAAATGTTTCCATCTCTAATAACAATTTCCCTGAAATTATTGAATAATTTACTCCCCAATAAAATTTCAACACAAATATGAACCAACTTTTAATTGCCTAGAATTTGACGAAAATTAAAAGGTAAATTTTCAAATTTTGAGGATAGCCACAACCGATTTCGAGATGACAATCGATATACAGATACGATTCGCGCCGTGATAAATCAGCCCCGTTTTTCGTTAGTTGTAATTCAGGCGAAAACGACGGCACGTGACTCGCATATTCGCGATCGTCGAATAAAGCTTGGAGACAGCCCGTAATCGATGGTGGAAAGGTGCACACGCGTGCCTCCGCGAGTCGACGGTATCAGCTCGGAGCGCATAAAACAATTTCTCGGAACAGATCGCATAAAGTCTCACCCAACTGCCATAAATTTCTTTTCTCGGTGCGCTACGATGCTCTTCCAACTTTCAACCGTTTCCACTAAAACCTTCGAGCACCCTCGAGTACCGTGAGCTCCTTCGCGGTGTTCCCTCCGAGGATCGATCCTTGGAAGCATTCAAACAAAAATTATTTTCTACGGAACTCTTGTAATCGTCGACGAGGCGAGCAATTCCGGCGATATTTCAGAAGCTCCGCTCGCCGACGCGTAGAACCTTCGCTCGGTTTCACGGAGAAAACGAAGGAAATCTTTCCCCGAGAAGAAAACACCACGCTCACGTCGATAGAATGATTATTGTATCTTGGCGACGCGAGAGTTGATATTGCGACCCTTTGCGCGTTCCCAGAAATCGCTGATCTACAAGAAAACGTTTACAGACATCACCATTTAACTTTTATTTTCAAGGAGTCTTTCCTTTATCGAAAGCAGTCTCGATTTTAACGAAATCCTTCGCAACAATTAGAATTCGCTTACAAACTCGTAGTCTAATAATTAATTTGATTTATTTAACCCAGTGTAACAAACAGCGGGTTCTAAAATTCTAATTTTCTAGTGGCCAGTTTAAATCGTTAAACATTTATGCTAAGTAATATGTCGAGATTAACATTAATCTCGACACTAAGGTATTTAGATAACCATTCTGTGAAACCTTCGAAAGTATCTAGCTGTGTCTTAATGCAGCTCTATCATAAAATGTAGAACCGACTCCTATGTTTCATTCGCACTAATTTTCTTGATAACTTCCTCGATGTTCCACAAAATACTTTTCAGAATTAAGGAACGAAGAATGCATGCAGGAATAATTTAGAAATACCATAGAACGTTAAAAAAGTTGAAGAGGTGCAATTCGGTCCACACCGTGGATAAATATCTTAAACATCAGACAAGCATCAACGAATATACGGTTATTGGAGAGGCATTACGTACGAAGGAGAGAGAGAGAGAGAGAGAGAGAGAGAGCGAGAGAGCAGTTCCATTGTGGAGTTCTCTCCGGCGAGTTTCGAAGACGGTTTCCGAATGTAAATTGGGTTTTCACGCGGAACTTTCACGGTAAACACATTCGTATGGGGATCGTTTAGTAGTCGCGTTACCGTTCTCTAAACCAAACAACTGCGATTAAAGCGCAGCCAATTCTTTCACGGTCGAATGATAACGATGAGAGATCGTCCGATCCGGGTTCTTCGCCGAGCGAGGGAAACTTGAAAATTGCGATTCTTCGCGACCGAACAATATAGAAACGTTTTGAGCGCGTTAACACAATGCTCGGAACTTTCGCTATAAACCATTACCAACGATCATTCGGGGAGCAGGGGGGCTGCTCTCGGCTTTCGGTATCTTTCAAAACCTCTATGTATCTGCTAATAGCCGAAGTTTCCCGCCGACATATTACCGTTTGACGTCAAATACGGGGATTGCCGCTATAAGAAGCTTTACCGAACGCGTTAGACGCTCGGTGAATCGAAAAATAAAGTGAAAATCGATAACAACTTACGACGGAAATTTCATCGTCGCTCTTATACCTGATCTTATTAGAATACCAGGCAGATTTTCAATACTTCCACGGTAAATGGGGAGTAAGTCACCGGAAACGATAACTGCCCCTCGAGAGAAATTTTTAAGCTTCCAGGAAAATCGGGATCGCAAATTTTCTCTCTCTAATAACACTTATTTCACCGTTAACCAATCTAATCTAGAACGCTCCGAGGAATTTCGAATGGTTAATAAAAAGAATATTAAGTGAAACGTTTCTTCGGCATTATTCCTGCGACTCGAGGTCTTAAAAATATTTCATCGGTAGACGGCGGATTTTATGCATTTATTATGGAACTCGGAACAGAAGAATTAAGAACTTTTACTGCATTCAATTTATTAGAATTATTAACGCATCTATCACTGGTATTTTTACTTTGTAAGTACATGCTCCTGTTCTTGTATTTTATAATTATCATTTCATCTTTCGTTGGCGTTCATGGATTGTTTCAGTTAATTTCGATTTGAAGAAGTTAGAGACATTTATTACATGCCAGACGAAAATGTGTAATGCGATTTCAGTATCAGTCATTTTATCGTTAGTGACCGACGATGAAATAACTGATTTTGTTGTTGGTCATGCGATGGGGTATCTGTTAAGAGAAGAGATGGGTCTACGACGAAGATTCATAGTGTCCTCTTAAGGACCCCTCTAGAATACCCTAGAAATCTGGGCAAAACATGAGTTTGCTCGGTCCGGGTTTTCGTCCTTATATGAGCATATTTTTCGCTGGACAAGAGCTCATTCGAAAGAGGAAGGTTCGATGAAGGGGGCTCAGCCCACGATAGCATCCAGAAAACTCATCCAATGGCATAAAAATGGCTTGGATTACAAGGCTGAACATCATCAATTTTGGCTTACTTCTAACACATATATTACAAAATATATGCATAATTTCATATAACAAAGGGTGTGAGCCCCCTTCATTGAACCTTCCTCTTTCGAATGAGCCCTTGTCCAGCGAAAAATATGCTCATATAAGGACGAAAACCCGTACCGCACAAACCCATGTCTCGCCCATATTTCTAGGGTATTCTAGGGTATTCTAGAGAAGTCCTACTCCCTGAAGGAAGCAAACGGTGTATGTAACTAGGAGAAGCTTAGGAAATAATGAAGCCAGCGAACGGAATGATCGCTGTTTCTTCGGAACCGTTCAAGGGAACAGGGCAATGAAGTTGTCGAACAGCATATCAGCAGGAAGTAGTAGACGAAACACGATAAATCTCGTGCGGAACGGCGAGAGCGTTTGTTCATCCCCAACCCTCCATATTCTCCTTGACATTATTAGAGCAGGAAGTCGAAGCCACTATCTCGCGGAACGTCCTGGAGGAAATCTCGTGTCCCCGGCAAAGAAATATTTACATAGCTGAAAGCATAGAAGGAAACTCTTACGGGCGGTTCGCGTTCGCGACGAATTGCAAATCAATGCAAATTCCGTCGCGGCCGCGTTCGTGAAAGCACACTCTTCAGCGTTCCGCGCGCCTCGCCGCTACGGCTCACGTAAAACACTCGGTCGTTCGTGGTCGAGCGTTTAGTTAAAAAATCAATTAAACCACGCCTCGGCATTCATCTTCGTTCCTTCCGGCGCGGCGGTGGCGGCGGCGGCGCTATCTCCGCCGCCTGGGCGTCTCGCAAGTCAAGCAATCTTCCTGATAACCGTCAATATCTGCTATCTGGATTATTAATTTCATAAAGTGCCGCGTTTCGCTTCCAACCCCGGGTAAATTTATATTCCATTAAATGTAGCTTTCATGTTGCTTTCCAGGCGTTCCATGATTACACTGCCTCTCTCCCTGCATCCGCTCTCCTCTTTCCATCCTATTATTTCTTTACCACTTTAACTGCTTTGTTTCTTCCAGCCACCCAACCCCCCCCCCCCTCTATTTCATTTCCAAGTTATCTAGCGATCCTTCTCCTCCCTTATAACAATCTTTCTCTATCAGTCATTCCCGTTCATCCCTGGCCAGGTGGGATGAAAGGGACGCAGGTACACGGCACGTAGGATAAGGAGACGAAATCCACGGCGAAAGAGCGCGATGACGTGGTTCGAGTGGAACGGGGATGGTAGAAGGCTTGGAGATAGCGCGTCGTTTGCGCTATCAGTGCACTTAAGATCTTGCGGCTGGAGAGCGACGAGAGAGCCGGGGCAGAGAGAAAGGGAGAGGGAGAGAGAGCACCGAGAAACCTCGAGGTCGTAGCAAGTGCGCGGCGACCGTGGAAACGAGCAGGACTATGGCTCGTAGTTGCGAGCTTCGTCGTCGTCCTCGTCCTCGTCCTCGTCGTCGTCGACGTCGTGGTCGTCGTAGCCGTCGTTCGGGACGATGGTGTGGTGATAGGAAACGGTGGAGATGGCGGCGGTGCCGATGGTGGTGCAGCAGGGTTGAATATTCATTCGCGTTACATATGGATCAGCCCTGAACGGCATGGCTGGAACGAGCTAAGAGGAAAAGAGTGTGGCTAAGCGTCGGGGAGGGTGCGCCTCGCCCACGGATTCGAGTTAAGGGCCTGAATATTGCGTCCTTCGTCCTCCTTGTCCTCGAACGATCGGTCGGCCAGGTGCTGCTGCGCCTCGTCCACGAAAAAGGAGAATGATCACGGCCACCCCTTGGCCGAAGTATGCAAAGGTGTCTTTGATAAGAACGCCACCCCTCTAGCCACCTCTTCTTCTTCTTCTTCATCGCTTCTTCTTTCCTTCTTCTTTTCTCTCGCCATCCAATCGCGACAACACCTGCCAACGCCCCCCCTCCACCCTCCCTACCCGGGTCGGCTTCGCAGGAACGATTAACATATTCCGCAGGAATTAGTTAATGTTTAGTTGGTTTTTGGCAGCGACGCCTCAAGGAGTCGTTAAGCTACTTGTTGGGGAATAATGGCGGGATAAATTAGATGGAAACCCCGCTGCTCGCCAGACAATGGGGACCCGGGCTGTTTTGTATTCTATGAGATTGTGGTTTTAGAGTCCCGACGGACCAACTGTGTAATTTTTGTTCCGCGGAAACTGAATATTCAGGACGACCGTGCGAATGCCGGATCCCCGGCCCCCCTTCCTCGACGTCTGGGACTTGTCTTGCCCCGTGGACACAGGTGTTATTTATTCGGCGGCCAGGATTTACCAGAGGTTCCTTACGACTTTCCGATGTATCTGGGGAAGCACGTTACAACTCGCTAAAATCAAATTACGAGCCCCACGAATTAGTACTATGTATTCATTTGTAATTATTAATAAACTGAAACTGATACATTGATATTTTCATATCCCTTTTGTCTGTTCAGTGTTTTAAATTGCACCTGCAAGATTCACCGAAGATGAATTGTCCTGAAGATTCGCAGTCTACTATTTATAAATATATATTTGCTCTGTTAGCCCACCAGAGGTCTATGGACAAAATTCTCCTGAGACTTAAAATATTATTGACACTATTAAATTTGTTTGTATTTAATAAATTACTGAACATTTAAGTAAGAGGTATTATGTTATTTTCATATCCCTAAAATAAAAATATATGCAATGGAAATATTCTCGGTCGTCAGAAATGTGTGGTATTGCAATTAAAATAGCTCCGAGTTCAAAGGGTTAATCAGGCTAGCTGAAAGATAATGTAGCGGTCTGGTACTGTTCCACTAATTTAATTGCACATACAAAGAATGAACATTCAAAGGATTCAGAGATTTCTTCAGAGAGAAATATGAAAAATGGTTAAAGAAGATATAATAAAGTTGCTCGTGTCTTCGATATTACTATTTAAAAATAGTTTCTACCTCGGTTAACTGGTATAATTTTTTTATAATCAACTCTGACAGAACATTGATAAGTCGCCACTGACTAGGCCGATAAAAATGGCTCTCGACAACGGCAATTACTAGAATAAAGTTTGCAAAGTTCGTCGATAATTAAATCGAAATTTTGAAAGGCAGCGTTGTCCGCGGTTATTAATTCGTCGTGCTACATTGTCGCAGCAGGTCCCGGTCCGATCATCAACGAAAAAGCACTCGAGTTTTCTTTTCAGAATCAAATTGGAATCGAAGGGCGATAATTACAGAGACTTAATGGCCGCTTTAAATACGGACCATCGTCGATCCTTTCTGTTCTCCCGTTTGGTGGTACAGCGAGTAATGTAAACTGACTGACAGACGAAGGAGAGACCGAAAAGGGGTTGGGACACACAATGGCTTTCGATGCCTGGAAGGTAGACGGCAGAAGGAGCCCCGGGAGCCAGTAAATGGATCTCCTCCGCATCCCGGGACCGGAAATGAACGAAATGGCCGCTAAGCGAAAAGGGTTCCCTTCTTTGAGGCTTCGGAGCGGTTCAGAGATGGACGCAATGACTCCCTGATAACTGTTGCGGTGTGAAAACAGAATTTTATTCGAACGCTGCACCCTCTCTCCCGTGGTTCACCCATCGATTATCTGACGTTTAATAGACTTTTTCCCAAGCGCGTTCATCGATGCTCCCATCCTCGAGGACGCTCCCGCCTGGCCGTTGAATTTGCAATTTCACAGCGGCAAATAATTCTTCTTCGCAATGCTCCGTCATATTCAGGAATTATTTCGTGCATTAGGTCGTAAACTAAATCCTTGCGTTTACGATTCCCAGGGAAACCAAGGCATACTCCAGGATTTTTTATGCGGTCATTCGCTTTTTGCTGGTACCGGCGCGGCGGGCAGTTCGAAAGTATAATTTCGTCGGAATTTTAAAGTTCGCGTTAGCGAAATTCATTTGAATGTATCAAACTGAATGAGGGTGGAATTCATAAAACGAGAGACTAGGTTTACGGCGAAACAAGATAACTTTAATCACTTATTTGCTACTTAATTTTTTCGTCCAATTTGAGACATGGTTCGAACCGTAAAAGAATAAAGTTATTTCACCAGGAATTGGAAGGAAGTGTAAAATGATGTAAAAGAGTGATGAAAGGACGGTACCATCTTATCAAAAGCTTGTACTAATAATCGCACAACACACAATTAATCATGTTTGCCACAACACATCGATTTTCCAGCTGCTTTCCCCAAAGAGCCCTTTTACCGATAATACTATTAATCATTTCGAACGGCAATAAAATTTTTGAACCGGCAAAGATTAGGGTATCCCTTTTCACGAGGCGCCGGGAAAAATAGATGACAGTCATGTTTCAAATCAAGCTCCAGGCTGGTCCCGCGATCACTTTTAAGATTAGACTGTTCGTTTTTCATTCGCCGCGAGCACGACCAGTCGTTTTATACACAAGAGGGGGAGTAATGACTACAATAAGGCCTGAAGATGATATGGCATTAGTGTCGAGTACGATGGCTCGCGTATTTGTCAATAGGTGGCTGTTAATGACAGGGCGCCGTCCCCCGTCTCGTAATCCTCCCCGGATTCGCCCCTGTTCTGATTCACCCTCCTCTTTGCTGCCCTCTCTCTTTCTCGCCACGTTGCTCCGTCCCTATCCACGGTAACCCCACCGAACTAACTACTTATCCGTCCGCTTATAATCCTTCTAGGTTTCAACTTATTAATTATGCCAATTTGAGGGACAGCTGTCGAAGCAATTCACGCAGTCACCACTCCCTGCGGAACAAGTACGTCACTTTAGCTAATGACCACAAAGATCGCTCGGCCCGCGTCTAATACGTTTCGAATAAGTTGTCCGACAGATTCCAGGACACTGTGCATCTCCGCATTGTCACCTCCTCTCATTACGCAGTCGTGAATCACTTTAACACTAAACCTACCACGGTCAAATGACCGGTTTTATATTTTCCAATTGTTGGAATTATAAAAATCCATTTATGGAAAATAATGGAATTTGTCCAAGTATCTATTAATCTACTATATTGAAAATTACAGACAATCTCAATTTTAGCGTTACCATTTTTATATGGAAATATTTACTAGATACTCTTTTAATGCTTGGTACGTTTAGTGTTAAATAATACAGAGACACAGAGAATATTAATCTACTATTATACAGTAATTAACTCGTAAGTTGTAATTCCTCGTAGAAGAAAACCGGAACATTTCTGATCGATCTGTAAGAGTCGTAATCCCAGGAACTTACATGGCCACTTACAATAAATGTTTGCGAAGACAGTCTTTCGTTTCAGGATGACATTTTCAAGATTTACAACGGTCAGCATCAAAATTTTTAGACAGCCGTATGAATCACACGATGTTTAGCTTTCTCGGTCGTAATTCCCCGACGAACAAAATCAGGCCACGTAAAATCGATGAGTTAATGCCATACTCCCCCGAAACTTCCCCATCAACCTAACGTTTGCAACTAAACTCACACATTTCATCGAGAAAATCTTCCTGACTTACACAGCTTATCGTCAAAATTTTCAGACGATTCTATAAATCTTACGATTCCCAACTTTCTCATCTACCTTCCAGACTCGTAATTCCGCTACAGAGAAAATCAGGACATTTAGAATCGATGAGTTAGTGTCATAAACCTGGGGACTTGCTTAGCAACTTCGCGTTTGCGAGCGGAGTCTCGCGTTTCGGCGTCGGATTTTCCGGTTTTCCCGTGTACGGGGATGCCGAGGAAACGTAGGGGAGTGGCGTAAAGCAAAGTGTTACAAGATACAAGGCGCGGGTGGCGATAAAAATCAGAGATGCGATTGAACGCGAGGCAATAAAGCGTGTTCGCGCGAGTCTCGGGCGCGCGCGCGCGCCGCGCCGCGCCGTCACGCAAATTCACCATGACAGAAATTCCTCGGTATAAAACTAAATTGGCAGTGTTCAAAGGCGGATGCCGGGACGGTTCTGTAACGAAGGTAACCGATGAAGACGACAGGATGAAGACAGGGGGCTGGTGCGCTGGTAAGCAATAAAGTTACGCCTCGCGGCGCACCGGGGTATCATGCCGCAGAGGGCTCTAAACATTCTGCGCCGTCTATAAGGCGTTAAGCGCAGCAGCTTTATTGCCTTTCGGCCAACCAGGATCGAAACGAGAGGTGCTTTTATGAGCGTGAAGCTTAGGCCCTCTGTCCTGATACCGGTTAACTTTCGCGATCGTTATCGGGGCTGCACCCGCGGCCGTCATTGTCTCTGCTAACGACAGAACAGATGCACCAAGAAGGTTTCCACCTAAACGAATCTCCCTTTAGTCGCATTCCACTAAAACGAATTTATGGGAGGTCGCGTTTAACGCGTATCCCGCACGGAAATTCCAAGGGACCGCCGATTACTTGTTGCTACACCGCATTCTGCCGATCCGCTCCGCCATTTTACAAGCAAGCTTGATTTCCGATGCCACGTTGTTGCGTATACGAGAATTTCTGACGTTAGGTAGCATCGCTTGTTCCAGTTCTTCGGCTATGCTGGGTATCCCGATGAAATTCGAGAACCCAAGCTACCCTTTCACGCTAAAACCAGAGAACACTCCTGCTTACTTTTAAGAATGTACATGCAGAGAAAACATGCTACATAATCTACGGTTACGAAATTATTCGTCTCTTGTTTGTTAAAGTTTCCGTTAGAATGAGTTGAAATTAAACACTCTTCATGTTGTGTTACAGGGAATATGCATTTTCCAAGGGGTTGAAGAGTGTAGGGACCAGTGGCGGAAAGTCCAAGTCCTAAGTGTGCGAAACAACTGAACACGATTTATGGTGTAGGTGACTAGACAAAGCTATTTTTGAGAGAGCTGTTTAGTTTCAGAGCCTAGCATGATTTTAGTTTTCGTTAGTCACAGTCTCAATAGCGGCATACGGGTACCATAAATCGTGGAGTGCCGAAGAAACATCGACGAGAGGGCAGCGTTCGTCCGCGACCGGAAGAGCCCCATGTTGTAATGTCTGAAGGAAGCCAGCGTAATTTGGAAGGGATTTTTCTCCCCTCCATTAGAAAGACAAGGACAGAGAACTTCGAATAAGAAGAGAGTCATTCGAGTTCAGTCAAGATAATTTCTGTACGCCAGTTAAACCAGGAAATAAAATCCTTAAACAATAAATATTGTGTATTAAAGTAAAAAAGATCTCCATAAAGAGTAAGGGTTGTTTCTACTTATACATATGTACATTACAATAAAGGACACCACTCAAATGAGTCGAAGTTAAGAGATTCGTGAAGACTGTGCTCCGCTGCTAAGGATTTTTTAATAATCTGGTAATAAATTTATAATAATTTCGTTCAGGATTATAATGTACAAAAAGACTTTTAAGCCTACGAGAAATTGTTGGTTCTCAAGATTTTCGCTTTCCAATTTGGAGTTGCTGATGGGATCAAAAAAATGCTCGGAGTGGTTAAATAAAAGATGCAGTTAATCATCGATTCTCGAAGGGCCATTAAACATACACCGGTGTACAGATCGTTAAAATTGCAAATGTAGGTAACAGCGAGGGGGGTTCGAAGTATTGCGCGTTGTCGCCGTTGTCATCGAGGGCTCCCCACATTTTCCTTAGGTTAAACCGAGCGATAATCTAACTGCGTAAGGGTGGTGAGAGTCGGTATCGTTTCGAGCAAAGCACCGGCTGTAAATTCCCACGTAATCTTTTCATCGCGGCCGATAACACTGGCCCGTGGTCTTTCCGCATCGGTGTCAGATTAACGCGTTACATCCAAGGGAGCCACCACCCCTGCTCACCCCCCGAGGGCTAGCATTTGATCAACGCCGTTTGTATACTTATCGCCATCTACCGCCCCCCTCTATCCGCGGGGGCTAATGGAAATTAGAGTACGTTATAAAATTTTCATTTCACACCTCGGGGAGATAAAGGGGACGGACGGACAGACAGCGTCACACAGCGGCCGATTGTAAATTAAACAAGTGAAACGTTTACTGTCCACCGACCGGCCCGCCGCGCCGCGCCGTGCCACGCCGTAAATTAAAATGAAAGGGAGCCATCGTAATTGCAGCATTACGACTGGTTAAAAATGAAATTAACGGCGTCCTCCTCCCTCCTCACCCCCAATTAAATACAGGACGAAGATTGCAGAGCGTACCAGCCGTGTCCCGTTAATTGAAAATGACAGGAGGGAATACAATTTTCGTCTTTTTTCTCTTTCTCCCTTCCTCCTCCTCCTCCTCCTCCTTTTCAGGGGTTGCGTCGAATAATTCTGAAATCGAATCAACAAACAAGAACGATAGAAAGTTTGATTCGCGACTCTGCTTCTGTGCCCCGAGTTCAAATAACGGCGGGGAAACAGATCCTTGAATCTCAAAGAGAAAGTAAATTCGCGATATCGAAAGTATCAGGGAAGTTTATTAATTCCCCGGTCGAATAATTAATTCAGGTCTCGCGAAAAATTCTTCGGCATAATCGCGAAGTCCGGCGAAGCAACTTTATCAACAGAATCAACGCAGTTATCGAATCAGTTTCCAGCAACAATTACTACGCCCCCTCCCTCCTGTGTGCAAAGTTATCAATTAAACTACCGTTCGCTTTTTTACAACGAAGGGTAAAGTTTATATTGCAGATGTTAGAGGAACTTTAACGACACAGCCATCTCGAAGCAGAATGAATAGCAAGCTTGTCTATAAAACGAGCGGGAGCGTCAAGATGACTGCGCGTAAAATATTCCGGCAGGTAGAACATCTGATCCGAAAGGGCGCATAATTCTCCGCGAGACCTAATTACTCTTAAGAGATGAAACGGAAGCAAAGGCCCGTCGTTCTTTACCACCTCGGATTACCGTGCAAGCCGTCGGATGGCAGCAGCAGCAACAGCACCAGCAGCAGCAGCGTAAAAGACTATTTTATTTATCCTCCACTCAAGCCAACGGATTGCGGGTCTTGTTTTTATTTGAACCCGGGTTCGCCCGGTTTTCGCATTCGGTAGAACTCGCTCGGTTCTGGATCATTCTTTATTTCCGACTTTTGTCTACAGGAGATCGTGCATGCACTCGTTCCCGCGTTCCCTTGGTTCATCCCACCGCGGCTTTCTACGATCCTCGCCGCTATCCGCCTCCTGGCAAACTTTTCGCGAAACTGTTCAACTTCCCGGTAGATTCGAACAGTCTTTTTGGTTCTTTCGTGTTCGTCCGTCTCGGTTATACGAGCAAAGAGAGAGAGAGAGAGAGAGAGAGAGAGAGAGAGAGAGAGAGAGAGAGAGCGCGCGCAAGGGGGTAGAACGGCTCGAAAAATGGGGTCTGGATGGACCATTTCAAGGGTGGTAATGCGCTATTTAAATGTTTTTGCGCGCACGAGAACGAACGTGTACTCCCGACGCCGAAACAACGCGGCGTCGGCGTCGGAGTCGGAGTCGGCGTCGGCGTCGGCGTCGCGACGAAAGCAAGAAACGGAAAGACTCGAGAGTTGCCATCTCGTGTTTCGCGTCTCTTCTTTTTCCGCTGGCGTTCGGTCTGCGGAGAAAGACAGAGCGAGAAACGCGCGACGACCGTTGTCACGGTGACGCGGCAATTTTCTCGTCGCTCATTTGGACACGCGAAATTGCTCGACGAAGTTATTCAATTTGTTTTTATATTAGCTTAAACATACACATGAGACGGGCCCGCTCTCTCTCTCCCCCTCTCTCTCTCTCTCTCTCTCTCACTCTCGCCCAGCAAACGAGCTACACGGTAGAGCGCTGCACGAAACGCACCGTTGGAATTTCCGACTGCTCTTCCTTTTCCGTTTTTCATTATCGTTCTCCATTTAATTTTTTTCTCCCTCGCCCCTTCACGCCCGCTTATTTTCGAGTCATCGCGTTTCCGCACCTTTGCAGAAACGAATTCAACGCTTCCGCCCGCGTCGATTGATTGTCCTTGTTGCTTGTTCCAGCAGGGAACAGAAGCGATTTTGACTTTTACTGGAGGAATACAGAAAGAAGGAAAATGGCGTGTGAGCATTTTAATTCGGCGATTAATGTTGTCTAGAAGAGTCTAGACATGGAGTCTGGGTCCGTGCTGCGATCGAGTGCAACACTGTCATTTTTGAGTTGTTTATTGGCATGCTTGACCTTTAGAATTAGTTACGGACTTGGGTACGGCTGAAAGTTAAGTTTCTTGTTTTGAATCGGGAAAACGGTCCAGTCGTACTCCACTCAATGACGATTTACGTATCGCAGACCCAAACTCAGCGGAAAGGCGACACCAGTTTCGGGGAAGGGTACTTGAACAAAGGATCTTTGTGCAGCGTCTTACGAAACTTTCGTGAGAAAATGTAATCTCGGAGTCAGTAGGCGTTGCACAATTTTAGGATTACACCCCGAACTGGCGATTCGTCCCCTGTTTAGCCCTACCAGGGAAATGATCTCTTTCCTAGCCATGGTAGGGTTTTTCAGGAAAACGAGGACCAGTACTCTTAGAACATTCGGACGTATAACAACTCAATATCCTTGAACTTCAGTACTATCAGAACATTCGGACGTATAACAACTCAATATCCTTGAACTTCAGTACTATCAGAACATTCGGATGTATAACAACTCAATATCCTTGAACTTCAGTACTATAACAACATTCGGACGTATAACATCTTAAGAATCTTGAATGAGTACTATTTGAACACTCGAACTTGTAACATCTTAAGAACCTTGGACTAGTACGGTCAGAACATTGACTTTTTAATAAAACGAAGTAGAGCGTTAATTGCCCTTGAACCAGTGGCAATCGTAATTTGGACAACGCTCGAAAATGTAGGGAAGTAGGGAGATCTTAAGGAAGGTGGATGGTTATAGAGAAGCTGATCCTAGGAGATCCTAAGGAAGGTACTGGATTCTGGGGAAGATGGGGGATCCTCGGGAAGTGTCGGGGATCCAAAGAAGGTGGAGGGAACCAAGGAAAGGTAGGGGATCTTAGAGAAGCTAGAGCATCCTAGGGGGGGAGTGGTCGGAACGTCTAGAGAAAGTGAAAAGATCCACGGCAGGTGGAGGTACCAACGATTGGTCCATTTTTAAATTTCACCACTGATTTTATAAAGATCATACTGATCCAACCTATACACGCGAGTTGTTAATCTGGATGTAAAATTGTGTCACCTATTATCACAAGGCTCTCTTTTACCCGAACAAAGCATGATATTCGATTAGAATTTTTCTTCGATTCAGAGAACCTAACATTGTCTGTAGAAATATGAATTCGCATGAAAAGCGGAATAATCAGAATTCTTTTGCTCCGTGCGCCGCCGTTCCGTTTCAAAATTTATCCAACGTACGTTTCTCGCGGATTATGTGCATTTATGAAACGGTGGAGGGTAGCGTGGGAAAAAGAAAAAGAGCGAGCCAGAAAGCGGCGGGAAAAGGGAGAGATCCGAGTAGCTTTCAGGACGAAGTCCTTGTAACGGCTGGCCGAGCAGCATATTTTCTCACAATTCGAGGATCTTCTGGAGACGAAATGGGATGCCTGTATTTTATTACCGTTCCGACTGTACGTTTTGCGAAAATGGCCGAATATCCTGCCCTTTCGAAAACGTAACTAACGTCGCCTCATTTTCTAATTTTATTCGGACTGTACTGAAAAGTGAAAAACTGAGACATAAACATTCACAAATAAAAGTGTTTCAGATAAATGTAGTGTTTTTAAAAAATGGCGGACGTTGACAGTTCTACGCTGTCAGAAAATGGGTGAAATATTCAGCAGTATTATTTTGCGCCTGGCGCAATGTTAACTCGTAAACAGATAAAGAATTAATTTCGTGCCACGGTACAAAGTACGACTCGAAAGTAAGCCTGTCGAGACGAGTTTCTGGCCGTTTTTCTGGAAAAACTCTGTGGACGTAATAATACCGCACTCTTTGCTACTACCACGCGTGGCCTTTGCTATTATTCAAAAAGTACTTAAGCCGATTTCGCGGTTGTGTTACCGGGAGAAGGGTAATACCAAAGAGATACTCGTTGACCACATCGCAGTAACTTTCGTCGCAGTTCGCCTCTCTGTTTTCGACCTTCTCCTTTTGATCCCTTAAATTGCCGTACAACAAAACCGGCCGAGATCAAGGAAGGCTTTCAGCGGATTTTCAAAGCGTACTTCGTTTTTAATTAACATTTTTTCCAAAACAATCAAAGCTTCGAGTTACGCTCTGCCCAAATAATTGTTCAATTACTGCGATTTTTTCACTTCCTTTCTCGTTTGAACACTTTTGTACCAGCAGTTCGCTAAATGCACGCATTGTTCCAAGAATGGACAATCGAAATATTTAGACAACCTACTTTCAAAATCATATTGCAATGCACGTATTATTGTCAGAGTCGGATTGTAATTTAAATTGAAGGAGGAATAAGTTTCCTTCTGAAGAAATCTGCCAGAATGCTAAATGTCTTTTTCTGGGACTTTGACAGTGTAATACGTGCCAAGTCTGCTGCACGAGGCCTGTTATGCAAACCATAAGCATTTGAACAGCGTGTCGAGAGTAACGGAGTTTTGAGCAGGGACTGGGGTGCGACTATGGATCCCATGATGAGGCAACAGGGACTAGAACTCATGCTGCAGACTTAGTGCATAGTTACTTCCACTATTTCACACTTCTACGTTCGGTCAGTTCTCTAAGTTTTCTATCTATTCAACGTCTCAATGATCAAACAAACTTTACAAATTTTCGAAGAAAATTTTTATTATATTTTCTTAGCTGGTCCATGTTTAAACATCAGGTATAGACTGAGTCCATCTTAGAACTGTGAGATTGAAATTAACATCTCTATTTTATACTTGCTTAGTTTAATTAATTTTAGAAGGCGCGAGAACCAAATCCCAACATTACTGATACCTTGCAAGTACTTCCGCAGTCCGGTTAGCTTCCGAGGCAAATAGAATCAACGATTTTATGCAGGAGGCAAAATAAATAGATTCTAGAGTTGATGCGAGCATCACTGGAAGTTTGAAAACCCCATTCGGCTAGAGCTGTTGGAACTTTGAAAATAGTCGGAGTTCTATTTGCCATAGTGCACTGTTGAAATTTTCTAAGTCCCATCAACTCTAGCATCTCGCCTCAACTTCTAGCATCGTATTCGAATAAAACTCCCCAGCTACTTACCATTTTATTCCCCTCGCGATATAATACAACTTCTCCCAATTTTTACAATTCGATATTGGACTGCATATTCGTTTTGACTCCATTCAGAGACGATCGGAGAAACGATTCGCATAACGCTTCTATGCATCAGCTGGCTGATTAGCGGGAATTTCGGAAATATTTTAAAGATTCTTCGAATCTGGCACCTACCTGAAATTTCGCCGAGTCCCATCTTTCTCACGTCTCAGGGATACTCGAAATTCCGTACACTATAAAGTAAAGCAGCGAGAGTTCCGGGAATTTAGAGTATCTACGAGGCAGGTAGAAGGGACTTTGAAATTTTATCGAAAATTACGGGAGACACATAAGATTCGGATATATGGGACGAGGGGGTGGTACGGCTTAGAATATTTTAAATTCATGTAAGACTATATTTGGAAATGCGTTTAACTCCGTTGCCGAGTCATTTTCCGAGTTTCGGGCTCTCGCGAGACATCTAAAATTTCCTCGAGAGCAATTTTTACTGTAACAATCAGCTGTCAAATTTCGCATTCCATCCATAAACAAATTTTCGCTGCGAGATACTGGCTGGGAACGAGACCCGTCGAAAGAATTTCGCGGCACACAATCAATTCTGCAACAGCCACAGCTATTTCCGTTTTCAGACCGTGCAGATACGCGCAATATTATCTTGCCGGCGCGTGTAGCCGCCGCTTTTGCACCGCAATAAGTGTATGTTCCACCAATACGGCCCGATCTAACACAACCGTGTCCCTTTTCACAGTTGACCCAGATCAGGCCGACGGATATGTATTTTTACGGAGCGGCGCGAAATTGAAGGAAATAGGACCGGCGGTGTAACGATTCCGTTAAATACGAATTTGCATATAATGCGCACGTAGCGCGGGCTGGAAATTTTTCGACCGGGCCCTGCTCTCGCCAGAGACACCGATACCAATCTACATAAATATTTCGAAATATCGCGTTACCGTATCGAGCGCGCAACAAGCTACGTAGACTGTAGACCGAGGCACGCGATACTTCGACTTCTGTTTACGAGCCCAAGAATCGGCGAACTTTCAATGGTAAACTCGCATTCGAATCGATCGAATATATTTCTTCCCAATTAAAAAATTACTTTGCTGGTGCACCAGGCCACCGAAAGTTAGCTACGAGCAATTCACTTTTCATGATAGACCCACCACTGCTGGTCAAGTTACCTTAAAATTGTTTCTTTGCGATTGTTGAGATTATACAGCTACTTCAATTGGAAATCATTAAAAATATTTCTTTATTCAAGGACAAAATTGTGATGAAAATTGCACAAAATCGAATTTAATCTCAATCGTGCCATTATTATAAGACAACTAACTGAACTACATGAACTTATATTATTTTATGAGAATAGAGATGCTCATTACAATACTCGAATACTCGCATATAATGTATTAACTAGATTGTGAATTTGATACATTTCTGCAAAAAACGAGCAGCTAATGAAACAAAGTAAAGGCTCTTCCTAGAATCAGCGCAGAAAAATGGCCACTTTGTCCCGAGATCCACAAGCCACGAACAACATCGACTGAGAACGATTAGTTCAAAGACGTACTGCACCGAATGTCACGAAATGCAGCAAAGGCAAGAAGATGGGACACTCTAGAATCACCAAGAGTGCCGAACTATCTGTCTTCTGGAACCGTCTATCTGTCTTTTCGATAAAAAGCCGGTCGCGGACAAAGAAGGCCATTCCACGCCACACAACTTCAATTAGTCGGTTACATAATTTTGCACGTGTCACGCAAATACTCCGCGGCCATTAATCTCTCGCCGGTGTCCGGCAAATAATCCAGCCGCGTTTCTTCGGCCGGCTGTTCGCGGCCGGGCCAAAACGCGTCGCGTCGCGTCGCGTCGCGTCGCGTCGCGTCGGGGCCAGCAAGCTTGTTACGTTCTCGCCCTTCGTTTTTTCGGCGAGAATTATTTCCGCGCCGCTTCCAGCTCGCGTGGACAAAAAAATATTTACCCGACACGCAGAACCGGGCAAGACGGCCCATATGCATTTTAATTATTTCAACGTCGCGACGCTTTCTGCCGGCCACACGGCCAAATGTTACTCTCTCTCTCTCAATTTCCACGAGCACCGGTACTGTGAACGCGAGTTGCTGAAAAGTTATTCAGATCAACACTTTAAGCAAGATTCTCTTGCGAATTGACCCTTATGCTTGGAAAATTAAATGTTAAGAGACCTGTACAATTACAGTGTGTGTGACTCCCACTAATATTCGGAAACTCTTAAAAAGACGATAACTTTGTTAATATTCGACCATACAACTTGGATTTTTTGAGAATTTATAACAATCGGTTTTGTTACGTAACGTGAAAAGAATTTTTTTAAAAATTGCAATTGGTCGGAATTGCAGAGAACATACTAAAAGTTATGTTTTACAACTTTTTCATGTGGGCTCATATTGAAAATGTAGAAAACACAGAATTGCAATTTTTTAAAAAATTTCTTTTCACATCATGTAGTAACTTAATTGCTAACTTCTTAAAAAAGTTCAAATCGTATGGTGCAATATCAAAAAAGTTCTCGTTTCTTTAAGAGCGTTCGAATATTAGTGGGAGTCACTGTTATTAACGTATATATTTAATTGTACTTTTTGCCGTTTACAAGTAATCTGTTCTTTCCATGCAGTCTGTTTCATTCATTTTACGGAATACATTATTTATGTATTTAAATGTTGCCGTACTACGAGGAACGATCTCATTGAATTTTATTTATTGTTATTGTACCGAGTTACATATTGAAAATCCGATGAAATGGTACCTCTCTTTATAGTATTTGATGACAATATATTATATTGATAAAAATATGAATGTGGCTCTGACACTCAAAACAAGAAGTACAATAAAGAATTCTTTTTTTCAGACTTTATCCATACTAATATTATAAACAGTTTATCTCAGAAAATAGAAGAAAAAATCGGTGAAATGAATCGATTCACCGGAAATCCTCATTCATTTTATTGTGATACGCAAGAAATATTTTTGACGAGTCTGGCACTTTTTGAGGACACAGCGCCGCAAGTGCTAAGTCCGGTGGATATTTCGGTCGTGTCGATAAATAAAACCTCGTCCTATCGATTCTCTGTTCGACATTTAACCGGCTTTGACGAGGGGTCCCCAGCTTACGGAATCTTCAAAGCGCGGATCGTCTACAAAGGCCGCTTGAATTTCCCCTTTCTGGCGAGATCCGTCGAAAGAAACCGGAACTACCGGTTGTGCCTGTCTCGCCTTTGTGACGCAAGAGACGTAAATCCGTACTTCCCGAACGTCCGTTATATGGTCCGTGGAATACGATTGTTTCCAGCGGAGCGGGGCTTTACGCGATCGTTTTCGCTAACGCCGGAACATTTTTCTTCCTCCCCCTCCTCCGACTCCTTCGCCCATCCACCCACTCTAAACATCCTTTGTAAGCTTCTCAAAAGAATTGTTGTTGCGCGAGAGCTTCATACAGTGAAATAATTGCGTCGATACCGGCCGATGGAAACAGACCGATCGAGATTTTCTTACTTAGGTTTCATCCTGGACGATTCTTCCGGACAATCGTTCGAGACGATCATCCAAAGACAATTTTTACTGAAAGAAAAATTTCTGTGAATTGATATTTCAAAGTGCAGGAAGTCTCTACCTTTTAAATTATCGAGGCGATTTATTGTTGTACCGATATTGAGAAAATTTACAAAGTAGCTTCAGAAGATCTGTGTAGTGTGATCCTCACACTATCACTTTTATGTGTACACTATTTATTTCTGATATTCTTACGTATCATTAGGCTTTATTTGAGACAATCGTCCAAAAACAATTTTTCCTGAAAGAAAAATTTCTGTAATTTGAAGTTTGATACTGACAAAGGTTTCTTGATCTTTTACACTGTCGAACCACTTTATAATGTTACATAGGGGGACGGTAGAAATTTAAGAAGTAGCTTAAGATGATCTGTGCTATTTTATTTTCATTTTCGGTAAAATGACTTTCGGTTTGCGATTTATTCCTGGCAGAATATGTAACGCGAGTTGTTACGGCAGATAAATGGTAATGCATGGAATGTTTGAAACATTTTCGGGTGTAAGATTTCACGCAAGATCGGCCGGGAGCACGGTTCCCGTGTTTACGAAAGTCTCGAAACAAGCGGAACGAATCTCCCGATTCGACGAATATTATGATTTATTCAAACTTCCGGGGAAGTTCTGGCCGCTCGCAGACAACGGGAGCTGAATTCACGGGATCACAAAGGAGGGTCTGAACTCGCAACGAAAATCCATGTTAAAGCGAAAGATCCGATTACCGGAGTTCTTTCTAATTAATTTTGAACTCCGGCTGAAACTCCCGGGCTCTCCGAGTTAAATGGAGTTTGATCTATTTTTGTGGAAATTTCAGCAACGCGGCGGAAAAAGAAATTCCCAGCGCGTTTTTCATGGGACAATCTGGATGGCTGGATCTCGTCGAAAATTCGCGGCGACGCGAAGATGATCCACTTAGGCGATTACGAGAAAGGGACCCACGGAAACTGTGGGGAAAGTCATAAGTGCGAGGAAGTGCGATGAAGCCGCCGCGCAGGGGAATCATTAAAAAGTGGCAACCGGTTAGCGAAACGACTTCGAAAAGAGGTTCGAGCCGACTTCGCACCTAGAGCCTATAAATCATCCGTGGTTTTACGAGTTCAGGTTCGAGGCTGTAAACAAACAGTTCACAGGATACGACTGAAGTTCGACGGAAGGAAGCACCGGCGAAGCACGTACCGTTACGCGTACGAGGAGTTAGACAAGTTTCCGGGTCTACGTGCGCATCTCGGAATGCAACGCGGAGTAATCCCTGAAATAATCGGCCGATCTGCCGCTGGTAGATTTATTCAGTTGATTACAAGCACGAAGAAGATCCGCAAGAACTGTGGGTTCGAGAAGTCACTTGGTCCCTTATACGCGCGCGAGTTGAACAGATGAAATTAGTTTGCAGGTTGAGTTTCGTTACTGCTGGAAATCAATCCTGCAAACCAGGAGTCGGAAATGTTATGAAACTTTCTGCGTAAACCATAGAAATTCTTGAAAGAAGAGTTCTTGAAAGTGGATGCTCCAGTTTGAATAGAAGTTACAAAATATAAAGAGAAAAATCTGTCTGTGACAGCATCGGATGTTTCTTTTTATCGATGTTGCAGAAACTCGCCGTTGCAACAAATACTGTTCACAATGCACGGAACTACAATAATGTTAAAGAAGTATTAAAATTAACGTTTGCAAGCAATCGTCCTAAGAGATGTCTTAAAACATTTTATATACAGTTACTAAAATATCTGTTCCATGAGAATACTTTTCAAAATACGGAACACATACGATTGAATAGATTATCTTCAAACATGAAAAATACTTGCATAAGCAAGTTCGATCCCTGGTGAAAACTCTAGATAAAGATTTCCAGACACGTCTGACCATAATCGACCGTTTCTAGTAACTGAACACACAGACGACACGGTGATGTAGATACCATAATAATGTACTATTTCACTGTATTCTATCCATCAGTCAGTGAAACTAGCAAGCGACCATGGAAAATAGAATGTTTTAAGAATAAATTTACAGAAACTGGACACAATTGTACAGATACAATTTGCACAGGGAACTTTAACAGCAGTCAGTAAAAAGGTTGTAAACCGAAGTAAAGAGACAATAAAAGGCGAGAATGGTAGTGATAGGAGAAGCCGCGAGTTTTGAATAAAAGGTAGAAACGACAGAACGGCGTAGACGGGGCTTGGACGGCGCGCAACGTAGTGCATTCATGCGACCATAAATAATGTCAAACTGAAACGACGTGACGCATCGCGGAACACGTGTGATGCTCTGTATATTAGATGACGTGTACTATTCAATTCGCTCTGAACTCGGCCCGGGCCAATGGCAGGCACCTGAAACGACTCGGCTGTTATGCTATTCTCACGTACCACCTATGTACTCGCCATGGACCACCATGCACTATTCATGACCGGTTTGGCCAAGGTTCACCAGAACGAACAGCCGTTTGCGAGACAGGGTGAGGGGCAGAACGGCTATGGGGAAAGTGGTTATAGCTGGCTTCATGGCTTCCGGCATGCATATTATGGTGCGTTGAAATGATGCATTGTTGAAACGGCGATAAACACATTATCTTAGCTAATGAAACGCCGTGGTATAATTTGTCGTTAACGGGTCTTTCTGGTTCATGGATTGTGCTTTGAAGTTAATTCGGAAACGGCGGGACAAGATGTAATTCCCCAATGGATTTTATGGCGTTAGAAAGGAGAAGGATTTATACGGCATAAAATTTCAATTTACAGTAGCACGCAGCAGAAATTGTTGTTACGTCCAAAATATATTCGCTATTCATTCTATCATATACAGTGCATTTAGAAAATTTAAGGAACGAAGCAACATTAATCTTTTGACATATGAAGTAAATAAAATTCGACGATTCCAAAAGTACCATTTAAGGTACCATCTCTAAGACCTGTGAAGGAGATCAAAATATAAATTTTCAAAAATCGCGTGAACCAAGAAATATAATCTGTTGGTACTAGTCTGGTGAGCCACGAGAGGCGCACGGGACTCCATTTCCGGGGGTCTGAAAAGCGCGCAGGACTTATTTCGCAGACACCGTCGGAGCCGCGGGTACAACAACGGCCGCGATACATTTTTCATTTACATCGCGGCTTCGAGAGCCGTTGAATATGAAACGGCAATAGAGATGCGGTCTACAGAGCCGGGGCACGAGCTGAAATCCTTTAAGAAGGTCGGGACACGCATCGTGGGACGGGCAACTTCAGAAGAACGACCGACGAGTCGCGTTTTCACGCTGAATCGCGGTTGTTTAAATTTCTCGGGATCGCGGGGAAACTTTCCCATTTATGCGTTGTTCGGGAAGCATTATCAAAAAAAAAAGGTGAAAGAAAAGAAACAGCGAGAGGTGTGGGAGAGGAGCGTCGCAGCGTCGTCTCTATTTTAAAGAAATTCAAATCCTATCTGATATGAAAGTTCGTAGAACAGAATCAGCCGCGCGGTGGGCGGTTGTCGGTCGCATGGCAGAAATGGTAGGGGGCAACAAGGGGGTGGGTGGGGGGCACGACGCATCGGGGAAAAGAAGCTGACACGGCTGAATTGCAGAGCCAATCGGATAAGTGCATTCCTATAGAGCCGAGACGCCCAGTCCAATCAGATATACCGGAGTCTTTGACGTTTCTCATGTCGTATCGCGCGATCTTCCGCGGCCTCCGACGAGCCGCCCCCTCGTCGCCCTCGACTTTCCACCCCCTGTTCACCCTCTCGCCGCTCTCTTTTTCTTTCTATCGCCCCCGGGCACTCCGTCGGGGAATCCTGACCGCCGCGCCGCGCCGCGCCTCGCCGCGGCGCGGCGCCCGACATCAATCCGCGGGGGCTCTGTGTAAAATGAGGAGAAAAGCCACGGGAAATGAATCAAACGTCTCCGACGTTTCAATTATTTCCTACGGGCGCTGGCTGCCTGTATCTGCCGCCTTTTCGTCGCCCTCCCTCTCTCCCTTTCGAGCACACTCTCTCTTTCTCTCTCTCTCTCTCACTCTCTTTCTCTCTTCTACTCCCACATCGGCTCTGGGGAAACGGCTGACTTAACTGGGAAAATAAAAGGCAATTTAACGTAACAGCCGTCTCGTTGTCTGAACAAATGCGTGACTTTCCCTCGGAACACTGTAGGCTGCGTTTCGAGGAGCCGACGAGCTCGTATTTATTCGATCGACGCAGATTTGCAGTTAATTCTGCCCGTTTGATGACGGCACGAAGAAATCTCTTCGATTTTTGGCTGAAATCTGAATTTGATCAACAGTAAGTTTACGGAGCACTGAAAGTGACTATTTTACATTACTTCGTACAAATAATGAGAACGTGTCTGTCTAAATTTATAGCCATTTTTGAAAAATATATACCCATCAAGATAAAGTTGTTGAATAATTCCGTGTAGATGCATCTTTGCAATCTGAATAATCGTAAATTAATAATCTTGGAACGCGTCATTTAAACGCAACATCCAAATTTAACGAGCGTTCTCAGACTTTTGTTGCTGACTGTGATCAGTGCACTTTTTGCAACATCAACGACTCAATCGCGACCAATTTCGATCTTCAAAAATGATTCGACCCGCAACATAAAGCCACCCTTACGTCAGGATCCCTCGAGTAGAACTTCGAAAAGCATGAAGCCGACGTTCCGGGGCGGGTTATCGAAAATAATGGGAAGCACTTGAACGAGGGATTGAAATGATAGGAAAACACGCCGGTGTTTCGTGTCGGGAAGCGGGAAGCATTCCGGACTTTCTGATAGAAGATCAACTCTCTTCGGTATCGTAACATTCCGTGGAACCAAAGCACCGGACAAGTAACATCGATCGAACGATTAGATCGAGCTTCGGCAACGAGCTTGCGGGTGGAAGAGGCGATTGCGGGGGCGGCGCGGCGGGAGGAACAAATCGAAAGATACCTGGGGGCAGAGAGCGTGGATGGCAACGAGCGTGTGCACCGAAGAGGGAAAGCGGACAGGAGAGAGTAGACAGTGCGCGGATGGCAACGTGGACGGTGCGGCGCGGCGTGGCGTGGCGCTCCGTAGGTAGAATAATCGGATAATTAAGTTCCGCGAAATGGAAGGCTAGCGCCTGGGAACCGAACATCGGGCACCGAAAGCTCTCGACAGCGCAACGCATCATCGCTATTCTCTAATTAACGTCGCTAATCAGAATCGCTAGGATAACGCGATTATACCCGGCCAGACTGCCGGCTACGAATCTGACGTAGCCCGCTCGACTGATTGACCAAACCTGCGAAACCGGTGACGTCATCGAACGGATGTAACTAGCCTGATTCGTAGGATGCCTACCCCGTACGCGCAACCGTTAATGCGAACGATACCTAATCGCATCTACCTGCCCCTCTCCCCCGCACACCCCCACCAATTTTCGCTGAGCGGCTGTCCGCCGATTCTATCTCGGATTTACCTGGCGTCCTGTCAGAACCCATTAAAACGGAAAAGTACACCTTACGCATTCTACTTGAGGGCTTTGAAACCGATTATGCACCGATTTCCGCTGGTTCAATTTAACCACGGCGAACGGTTCGTTCATTACTACCATTGTTGTGTCGCCATTATGCTGTTTTGATGAGCTGAAAATTGTAGTGCACTGATTTGTTTCGCTCATTCCGTTCCTGGAAGACTGTGTCAAAATTATAAACAAGCTACCTAAGTCTGGCGATTTACGTTTATGTTAAAACGTAGTTATGTTAAGACATTCGATGAGTTTAATGATTAATTGAAAGTAGATCAGACAGTATTTATTAAAATTCATACATGCGTATTTATTAAAATTCAGAATGCGTATGCTAAATTACAGGGAGGTTTGAATGTGGCAGTACTGCCAAAAAGTAGATGATTCTACAGAAGGAAGTGTGACCAAATGGTAGAAAATGTTTTGAAACAATCCTATCTTTTCGAAAAAATGGGCTTTGAAAATGTCAAGTCACTCACGCGTCCGTTTTTCCAATCAGTAGAATAGGATGGTAATGGTCAGACACACCACCTAATTTTGTGTACAAGACTATGAAACACACAAATGTTACAAATACTATATACACGTATTACAGGTGATTTCAGGAAAATTGCTATAGGTTTCTACTTTCTTGGGAACATAAAAATAGGTTGACATACAGGGCTTAAGTGTTGAAATGATTAGCGACTGCGATTTTTTTATGTTATACGAATTTTCTTTCCGTCAGCAACGACGTAAATCCCATTATTGCAATCATTATAAAAGAGCTCGTAGGGCAAAATTTCGTGCAACAGCGACGTAAATATTGAATATGTTAAATGAAAAGTTGTAAAGTCGGGAAAATTTGTGCCCGAAGAGAAAAAGGAGCGCACGACAATCAATTTCGCGAGGCCGAGCAACATTTGTTTGGCGCGCGCGTCGTTCGGCGTTCGCAAAAATTTGAAACCGTTCGCAGCCAACGAAGTGAGCGTTCAATATGAAGGCAGGGGAAACAGAGTATAAGCGAAATCCAACAACCAGTTTAGCTTGACGTACGAAGTTCGATAGGAAAAAAAGACGGGTGGGGGTAACACAAGCCGTGACGCAATGTTTGCGAATGAATGAGTCTATAGTTCAATAAATCGTCGGATTACCGCTGCGAAATTCTCGAATAACCGGGGGAACCATCTCGTAGGCCGACGTGAAAACGACTGTAATAAAAAAGGCGCTCGATGACCGCATCCTGTCGATCTCGTAATTGCCGATACTAACAAGCTCGTCGTTTCCTCGCTTTATCACATCGGGAGCACGGAGCAGCGTATAAACTCTCCGGGCCGATTGTCAGAAGGGTTTCTGTGCGCGTCGCGAATTTTTCAAACGTCGTTTAACAGTCTCGTCCCGTAAATTCGCGGCTCGAGACTGCACAGGCCGACTCTCGACGAGAGGGTAGATTGACAAAAAAAAACACACACACACACTAACAGACAGACACAGCGACAGGCACGGATACAGACGTAGGCGGATACATATACGGTAAAAGAGAGAAGAGGAAGTATATAAAAAAAAATAGGGAGAGGGGCGGAAAAACTAGGAAAAATAGAGGCGCGAGAACTGAAACCAATGCGCATCCGCCACGTTTGCTCAGTTCGGTTTGTCTACCCTTCGTTGACACAGAGTCGCTCGCACACGAGCGAGCGAGAGCGAGAGCCTAGCACGAGCGTGCGCGCGCGTGTACAGACTCCTCGTTTGGTCGCCGCTGCTCTGCACTGGCGGGGAAAAAAAAGGAATTTATTTTTCCGTACAGTTTGCACTGCCACGTTTAATTTATCCGTTTCAATTTCTCGCGTGTTTAAAATACATTTCGGTCCGCTAGTTTTTCATACGCGTCGCACCACGGAAACGCGCGAGCACATTTGTTAATTGAGACCACTGTTCGCAGTAACGCGCCGCACAAACACGACCGGCAGACTTTCGGCTTTTACGAATGCAATGATGGCGGAAGAGATACGCGGGCTCGGTCAATAAAGATCCAGACTATTAGCCATCGCCGAATATAAACCACTGTGACATGCATCCGCTACCTTCGAGCCTGCAAACGCGCAGTTCCACACTCCTGGTGATTAATTGGACGTCTCTTTACACAGTCTTTCTTTGTTCTCTTTTGGATCCTGTCATTGTGTTTGTGCCTGTACATGGTCCATTATTAACCCTTTGTGGAAGAGAACTTTTTGGGGAACTTGTTTTACCGCTGCGTTAAATGTAACTATTAAACGAATGAAGAAAAGGTTTGATTAATATAAATTTGTTTGATATTGTTTGAGTATGATCATGTATCATTCGTGTTCTTAATCAGTCAGTATATTCGGGCCTACATGACATGATGCACTATTAACCCCTTGCCCTAAGATTTATTTTACGGTTTCAGTGATTAGAACTTTTTTGTAGTTCGTAATTTCCTAAAAGAAAAGAGAAAATGTATACCTATTGTATGCCTAGACATGATCTCCAATAACTGTACATTAACAAAACCAATATAGAATTTGGTCTCGATTTAAAGGAAATTAATAACATACATATTTATTAGACTCTGTGATAGAGAATTATTTATCCTTTTGTGATAGAGAATTATTTCTAGAGTTCATTTGTACCTAGTAATATGAAAGTATTTGTACTTAACATTTTATATAAAATTGCTTCTTAAAACCACTATACATATATATTGAACAAATCAAAATCATTAACGCGTTGAAACAAAAATGATTGGATATTCGTGCCTAGACAGCGGATTTTCATGCAAAATAAAAATTGTCTGCACTTATTGCAAGACACAGGAACTATGTAAGCATTTATCGATCATTTCAATAAGTCGAAAATAATAAAAGAGTATTTCTAAATTCTTGGAATGTTTTCACTGTTTTGAATTTGATCTACTCATTTTTGCGATAAATGCATAAAATCCGTAATCTATTCATGACAATGAACTTTGTGCCTCCAATATTAGGATACAATATGGTATTTATGAATTCTGATTAATTGAACAAATTATTGCTCGATGAATACAGGAGCAATAAAAATAAAGAATTTCGAGTAGCTCACATGTTGCCCGGATTGTGAAGACTGCGTATGATTGATGCAGCAATCGTAGCAAGAAATCGGATTTGCCCGGGGATTCGCATTATCCCGGTAACAATCGAACGTTAGGTGACTTATGGACGGCAGAGCAAACAGTGTCACGCATACGCGTCCGTCTGTCACGGTAGTGAACAAGGAGCCGCCGCGTTGACCGTAGCCAACACAAATTTCCTACTTCCCTGTCATGTGGTCCAACAGTTTCCAAGCGCATCGGGCGAACGCTCGTGTCGGGGTTAAGTAAAGGATCAGTGGTTGGTCGTGAGGGGTGGCTGGGCAAGGATGTTATGACGTATTAGGCTGTGTCGTTGCTACGAAAACAATGTGATTAGTTACTGTAATTGTGCGCAGGTAACCAACCCCGTCGGCCCACCCTTTATTCTCCCTTCTCCGGGAATCTCTCTCTCTCTCTCTCCCTGCCTCCCGTTCTCTCTTTCTGTCTCTATCTCTTCGCTTTCCTGCGCCAGAACCACCCCCGTTGAACCCTCGTGACGCGCGTTCCTCCGTCCACCACCGCGTATAATGGAACGCTCATCCATTTTCGCGATACCTTTGTCCTTCCCGGGGCACGCGAGGCGCGACTCGCTTTAAATACTCCACGACGAAAATTTTTATTACGTCCCGCCGCGCCGGTCTAATTAATGAGACGATTTTGCGGATTCCCCGCCAATTTACCGCGTAACTCGATTAAAACTTCAGCTTCTTCCTCTACTCGCGGCTTCGGATATTGTTCCACAACGGTTTCGAATCGCTGTACATTGATGGTCACCTGTGATAATCTGTAGACTATCTTTATGCAAAACGATAATTTTCTATATCGAGCATTTGCAATGAAGTAACAATTTATTTCTTCGTTTGGACAATGAAACGAGAACAATGAAATGTTACGATAATTTTGAACGATGGAATAAACAAGTATAGACTTGACTGATACTTTCAACATTTGCACGTTCCTCAGGTGAGGATTCGCCCATTCTCTGTTTCAGATACAGTATCATTTTTTATTATTCTGTGATCGTGTTGTAATTTAATATGCATGTTTTCAAATGTGTATAACCTTTTTTGTAGAGCTTTGTATGAGCTTCATTTTTTGTTTGAAACTTTTTTTCTCTAAAATAAATATTTTCGAAAATATTTAGTAAGAACTGTCAAAACTTTGAAGGCGGTTGGGGGGCAAACAAGGCTTTGTCGCCAAAAATCCTTTTAGGGACTTTCTTCCCTAACCAAGTATAAGCTTTGGCAAAAATTTCAGCAAAATCGGAGGGTTGTCGCTTTCGGGAATACACCCCTTGTTTAACCCGTAATACTCGAACTGCACAAGTGGGTCATTCATGTCTGATGCAGTTTTCAGTGAGTTATAGTTCTTTACAAAATGGTTAAGAGTTAAAATATGAGATCGTGTGTAAGACACAGTTGGTAGAATGAAAATGAAAAACACAAAGTAATAATGAGAATCATTGTCGCAAGTATTCTTGATGAGCGTACGCGGACTTGATTATTTATTTCCTCTAGCAAAACTATCGCGAATACGACCATCCCCCGGCTATAGTTGGCATTCGGCCGCGTTCGAGACGTCTCGCAATCCTATACAAGTTCCCGGGGACAATGAAAATTAGCCGCGACAGTTCGGCTTAACATTTTAATTGCGATCGACCTGGAAACCATCGCGCGTCAGCAATGGCGTCGTGGAGAGAGGTCGCCGGTTAACCGGTCGCCCGGTCGAGTTCCACGCCGCTACGTGCGCCAGCGAACCACTGTCCAGAAACTATCTTCCATCCAGGTATTTGCAAACTAACTCAGCCACCGGACTGCGCTCGCTGCACACGCCCCGTGTTTATGCACGTCCGTCTCTGTCCATGCTGACCGCGCGTGCATCGGCCCGCTGCGCGTTGGCCAGCTAGCTCGCTGCCTGGCTGGCTTGTATGCGGGATAGATTGCCGCTGACCCGCTGTTAAGTTAGTTCGCCATGTTTCGTGCCGCTGTCCGGGGAGTAATTCTACTAATTAAATCAGCGGCCTGCTGGACGGTTAGAGCGCCGCGAAGGGACAGCGAAAAATTGCCAGCCGTCCGTCGTATATCGGCGACCGCTCGCCTAGCAACGCTGACATCGATGCCCGGGATTATCGCAAATTTTCTGGATCATTACTATACCGCTTGCGGTAGGAGAATCTGTAAGTAAATGTAAGAACAAAATTCTTGAAGCGCCCCGAATATCGCAAATCCGTGTACCGAACTTCATGGGGTTGTAAATTCCGTTTCGCTTGCTCGCGACGATATTAGATTTGAGGTTACAGAATAACAACGCCTATTTTATAGTAGACTCGACTCTTTGAAATCAACACTTAAATATATTTTCAAACTTAACAGTATGTATATACAACGTTTTGCGTTCCATGGTTACTAGTTAGTAGCTGAGTTTCTGTATCCTGTCGAGTATTATGCCGGCTCAGATCTTTTCCTAGTGGTCGGCTGTAAAACTGTATGGGGTGACCAAATGATTTCTAATTGGTGGGTGGATGGTTCGTTTTGGTCGTCGGAGTAGGAGTGTGTTTTGGTAATCTATGTTTTGGTTAAGATAAATTAGGTGAGGCCGATATAGGAAACTATAAGTGTTGTTTGGTTTAGATCGCCCTGTCAATGGGGTACGCTCATGTAGGTCTCGAAGTGGTGTCCGATGAAAACCCAAAGAATTCTGGGACCGTCGTGCGTCGCGTCGAGTGTCTCGAGCTACTGCATGCTAGAATGTGAAGAAACTACGGAAACTATTAAAAATCATCAAGAAATTATTGTAACATCTGTAACAGCACATAACGTCGACCGTACAGCAGCAAATTGACAACCCATCGTCGCGTCATCCCCGAAGGGTTAAGGTATATTCATGCTACAGTTTTGTCTGTAAGACAAAATCCGGATTACACTGGTTTTGTATCTTACATTCATGCTGCGCTTGTCTTTTGATTCCTTCGTTTCGTGTATTTCGGGCCATATATCTGGAACCAAATACACGAAACGAAATATGCCAAGGAACCAAAAGACATAAGACGCAGCATAAATGTAAGATACAAAACCAGTGTAACCCGGATTTTGTCTGACAGACAAAACTGTAGCATGAATATACCTTTAAACGTTATAGATATTAAGTACCATACTGTGCAAGTGATTCAGACTTTTTGACATTTTTCACAGCAGTCTCCAAATTCTAGAAATTGAGCAGTAATGGATGAAAATGTATCGTATTTAATCATCTTGGAATACTAAACAGAGTCGGTACTGTGTGCACAGACGTCGTCCCTGAAGGGTTAAATTGAAAAAATTCTAACGAAATTCAATGCACGTAACTAAATTACAACAAAACTTAATTTTCCAACCAGCGAATTGTGTTATCCAGGTATGACCAACGCGAGAGTCCACGTGTTGATTCGCAACAATCACATCATGATGGTTAAGTGTTTACAACTTTAACTTTTCAATCCCATCAATTAGAAAATATTGCAAATATAATATCTCTACTAAATACCTGGATGGAAGACAGTTCTGGACAGTGTCTAGCCGCGTCGCGCCGCGCCGGTGCTCTCCGCCACTGCTGACGCGCGAGGGTTTCCAGATCGATCGTAATTAAAATGTTAAGCCGAACTGTCGCGGCTAATTTTCATTGTCCCCGGGAACTTATATAGGATTGCGGAGCTCTCGAACGCGGCCGAATGCCACGGTGTTCCAACTATAGCCGGGGGATGGTCGTATTCGCGATAGTTTTTGCTGGAGGAGGTGGAGGAGGCGACCGATAAATTGCGGAACAGCTCGTTCCAGCTATCGCGGATTTAATTACGTGACAAAGTACGGTGTGTCACGAATTCTTGCCGGTCCACTCCCCCTTCCCCCCGCCCCTCGTGACTCGTTCCCCAACCCATCCCGTTCGCTCTCTTAGGCAGGCGATCGATCGATTGCGAAATTTTCGGACACGACCAGAACCTGGAACGCCGTAAAGACACGAGCCGAGTACGTGGCGCGCGGAGCTCCGGCCTGTTAAAGTTACCGAACTTGCCGACTATCTTGCTCCCGAATATGTTCCCGTACGCTAGCACAATGTTCTTGTTACACTTGGTCAGAAATAACGACAGGAGTCGTTAGAAGTTGTACGTACAATTTCCGGACTAACTTAGCCGCCGCCCGACGCCGAGCCGCGCAAAGTCATAACGCCACGGGGTCACCCCCGCAGACCACCAGCCTTTCGACCATGAATAAATTACGACGAGTGGTTCTTAATACTGTCCGAGAATTAGCAATTAAATTTAGAAGCCGACGGTTAGGGGAAACGGTCTTTAAAAGATTACCCGCCGCCGCGAAATTGAGAAAGTTCGCAACCCCGCGTTCTTGGCGGGATCGGTTCATGAACAGGGACTACGGAGGGCTTCGTTGTTACCAGATGTTCTGTGGCTCGCATGTGGGTCCCGAGGACTTGGAATAAATGTTCGTGAGTTGTACATAATTTAGAGACAGTCTATTTGTACGCAAAATTGACTTGGAAATCATTGAAATGAAGTAGAAAAATAAAGGGTTATTCCTACTTTGGCTTAAAAGCTATCTAAGTGTTATTGCTTATAGAAACAGTATTTGGAGCTTCTATCATTGTTCTTTTAAGGGGGTAGGACCCCCTCTAGAATACCCTAGAATACCTTAGAAATCTGGGCGAAACATGGGTTTGCCCGGTACGGGTTTTCGTCCTTATACGAGCATATTTTTCGCTGGACAAGGGCTCATTCGTAAAAGGAAGGTTCAATGAAGGGGGCTCAGCCCACGATAGCATCCAGAAATCTCATCCAATGGCATAAAAATGGCTTGGATCACATGGCTGAACATCATCAATTTTGGCTTACTTCTAACACTTATATTACAAAATATATGCATAATTTCATATAACAAAGGGAACCCCCTTAAGACACTCTGGCTAGAGAAGAAATGCGGAAGTTATAGTTTTTACTCGTACCAATTTTTTATACGAACTTTTATTTTGTCATTTTGCCTATTAGTGTGTAAGTGTAAACATCATTTTCATCAGATATTTGCTATCACTCGATGAAGAATATATACCTGTACTAAAGATAAAAGTATTAATATCACTAGTGTACTTCGGAAAATTTTATATTGATTTATAGCGACTATAAAACTATAAAAATGTGCTATGACAATTAGGCGCATCTACGAGGACGATAAGCTAATGGAAGACTGTGCAAAAAGTATGATTACCGACAAGAGAGTTAAAAGAACACAATCACTGATAGCCTGACGTATGGGGTTCTGCAAGCGCGAGTCTCTGCAATTCGAATTCCGGGTGGGGTCATTAACGAGAATTTATTCAAACAAATAACTCTCCGGTCGAAAAGAAAGGAGATCAGCCCTCGAACAGCTAATTCATGCGGTCCCTCTATGAATCTTGGAAAAATAACGAATAACGGCGGTCCATAAATCGCGGGAACGCCGTCGCCCGGTGCGCAAAAAGTAAAATCGTATAATTTATCGCGTTCGCGGGGCAACGTACCTGGGCGGAAGTACCGGCTGCGGGGACCTGGGTAACGTTGGGCAGGGAAAGAGAAAACAAGAAACCGCTGTCTGGCGTGCTCGATGGAGCGAATACCCATTAAATTTCCGACAGACCCGGGGCCCCGCGTGATTTGCTTAATGACGTGGCGGGTTCTCATGCGCGCGTGCACACACACACACACTTACGCGCGCCAATGGAGAGGCCAGAAACGCCGCCTAACGATACGCGTTAGGATCGCGGCACCCAGGCGAATTTCCACGGAAACAGAATTCGCAAGTGTTCTGCCAGGTGTTGCACGATCGCGCCAAGGCGCGCCGATTTTTGCAGACGCCCGCGTTTCCCGCTCGATTTCCAGCAGCCTGGCCTCCTGTCTGCTCGTCCGTCTGGCTAGCTCCTTCACTTTCGCACCGTTCCTATTAGTTTCTTTGCTTTTCGGAGAGTCTCTTTTAACGCCGACACGCCAGACGCCGCTTATTAATATCGCGCTTATGAATACGGAGCCGCGACGCAACTGAAACAGGAACGCGGTCACAGGTGCAGCACGCGTCGGTGCATTCCACTTGGGATGCTCCACGGATTGATTAAGAGTATACTGTTTTTATGTAGACAGTATTCGATTACAACGTACGCAATTAGAGTATTGCAATTAATGGTTACTTTTCAGGTACGTTGTACGAAACGGGACCGAAAACAATCATAGTGATTATGTCGATCTTCTTTCTTTCTGCGTAGCCACCACAATCCCCACGAAATCCCCATCTACAAAACCTAGAACACCTCGAGATGATCCTACTAGAGACCACTTCGATATAGTTTAGTGAGCATATTGACACGTTACTTTATGGTAACTATTTAATAGAACTGAGAATTTCTTAAAAATTTATGAAACGGCAATGGTAATTCTGAAAATCTGATTGTTTAGATATATATAGGCTTTCATTTGAGAACAGGAAACCATTGTTTAGTCGCGCGCCTGGTCTATGTCACGCCATCGATGGTCGTCTCGTCGTCGACCCGGAGCACAGTGGGCCAGATCGACACGCTAGCTGTTCATGAGCTAAAAAATCAGTCCTCGTATCGATTTTTAACGAATGTACGTCGAAAACGATAATATTAGTTAAAGTTATTAAAAACTCTCGTTACAATAAGCGTTACAAAGATCAAACTTTTTCAGATATCGTTTTTCACCGAAAAAATTCCTTTTTTTCGTAACGATGTCCTGGAAAACGTAGTGAACATTATGAGCCCATGTTTTTATATAGATAGTATACGCGTCTATATTTACGACGCACTTGGAATTAAAAATTTTTGTGAATAACTTTAAAAAAAAAAATACTCTGCGAACTGAAGAGATCCGTCAAAGTTTTTCACCTTTGACAAGGGATAAGTTGAAAAGTGCACAAAAGTGTAAGCTCTAACAAAGTGGAACATTTTCAGCAACATCTTCTCTAAAAGATCCTGCAAAATTCACGTCCCAACTCGAACCAACTTTGAAATTATGATAGTTTAAAGCGTCGCGTGAATCGCAATTCCGTAGCGAGTCGCGGCGCACGAGACGCATTGACGACCACTCAGCGGCACTTAAGAGTGGAAAGACCTAACCCAGATCTATCTTACGAATTTTTTAATATTATACAACTATTGATAAACAATCGAACTTCTTGCTAGCTCAGTTGAATCATTTGTATTTGAGAGAACATAGCATCACAGCAGTTTTCCCATATTGGAAACTTATGATTGGAATTATTGTATAGATTCAAATCCGTATGATTAATTGATTATAGTCGGTAACTGTCTAAAATATAATACTTATTTTTGTTTAAATATTTGTAATTTTTTAAATAAGACAGTAATAACACGTTTCTGTTATTTCATTAATTGTAATAAAATTCCTCGATTCAAAAATTATGGATTACTCTTGTTTGAAAGCCTGAACAGCCAGTTTTTAATTATTATTCATTATTCACACGATTTTTCAGAGATTTCCGGTGGTGTGATAAAAAAATGTTTCGTACAAAAAGTAATCAGAGTCAGTCTTCTACAAATTTCAATATAAAAAATTTAAAGAATTTTTTTTTAAATAAAAAATTGAGGTTACCTTGATTATTTAATTATTACTTTATATTTTTTATTTAATAACATTGTAGCCGACGCCAAAACGAAATAATGCTAAAATAGGCGTGAACAGCAAAATCGTCATTCTGGCCCACTGTACGGCGCCGAAATCCGACCCCTGTTTATTTTCCGGGGTCCACTCATGGGCCAGCTCTTAGGGTGACCAGCTCATCGTTTGACTCTCCCCTTTTTCCAGTGACACCCCCACCCGTTAAAATTGTAAAGAGAGGGATGAGACCCTCTTTTCCTGAACTTGGTCCTGCGTGTGCAGAAACAGAATCTTTCCGACTGTCGAATTGACAACATCGTGCTATACTTAGATTGTACCTGAAGTCGAGATCCTCGCTATAGCTATAGCATAAGCAATAAAGTACTTTTGAAAATCTTGTACTCTTTGTTCTTCCCATGAAGGGAAGTGGCCCTTCGAGTGAAACCATAGTTAGTCGGCACATGACGTGCAAATTTACGAGAAACTCGAACGATCGCATGATCGACCACGAGTATATCTTAACAGTGATCAAAAGGACAGATTTGGCAGAAAATCCTTGAATTTTAAATTCGATCATTCCGATACGAGATTTCTCTGTTTGATAGCTCGGGGCTTGGCAATCGCAACTAGTAATCCGAATGATTAGGGGTGGTACCTCGCCATAGTAAAACAGGAATTCTTCGGCAAGTTGCTGCGGGAAGTTCGAGCAGTCTTATATTACCCGGCGTAACACGCTCCCTGACACGACACTTCCCTTACTAAATTACCTCGGCAAGTACAGACAAACTTTTCTTGGCATTTCCCGCGAATATCACCGTGCAGTAGACACGACGCAAAGGAAGTTTATGGAAACCCCGTACATCGTTTCAGAGCTATCGACTGTTTAACAGCGCGGTTTTACGGTCGGGCCTCCGTTGCAATACTGACGTTAGATGGTGGCGGCAACCGCGTGGGATACGCTGCAACACCGTAAACCCTTATGCTCGCCTGTTGTCCTGTCTTTTCGTAGCGTCAGAACAGTGACTATTTGTTCGGCGAACGACAAGTTTTGAGCACCGGCGCGATGACGACTCGTCGCGCTCTCTGTTTCCCTTCGTTTCTTTATAGGGTGCGTCAAGTTATAACTTTTCACGATGGTATTTGAGTCGAACGGGAAATGGAAAATTCTGCGGTGCCCGCTGATCTCTGTGTCTCCGCTTTTTTCTTCTCCTTTACGTGCTCGTCGACTGCGTAAACATTTTGTGGCGAAGGTGCTGGCATAAATGAGTGTACTGACATGACGGCGTCTAATAGCCGACGCAGTTTTCCCGTCGAACAGTTCTTTATAAGCTTTGTACCGAATAATTTACCGTCTCGTAATACCGTGGACGTCGTGATGAAAATCGTGAGTGGACTATGCGCTTTTATGTCAGACTGGATTGTTCATAACTTGCTGGAATCAGCAGATTGATGGCATCTTTATTTTATTATGCTGTATTTAGATTTCTTTGAAATACGATGGGACTTATCCGAACTACCATCGTTGGAAATTTTAATAATATCCCTAATTTAACCTATAATTAAGCCCAATTTAGTGACTCATAGCTGAGCTCCCATTATTCGAACTGACACCTCCGCTAAATTGAGTTCCCCTGTAACTAGAATTTCTATGTTGAATAATGCGTCGACACCGGAAAAATATTTAAATTTCGCGTATAAAACTAGAAAATAGAATCATGCACATCGTTGCTTGCCACGTTCCATGCATAACATTTTTAATATTCGACCATACAACTTGGATTTTGTTGAGAAGTTGGAACAATCGCTTTTGTTACGTAACGTGAAAAGAATTTTTGAAAAAATTGCAATTGGTCGGAATTGTAGAGAAAATACTAAAAGTTATGCTTTACAACTTTTTTATGTGTGCTCATATTGAAAATGTAGAAAACACGTTTCGCAGATCTGTATCAATTAAACATATTCTGAAAATTTCATTAAAATTGGTCAACGTTGAAATCGTTGAAATCGTATGGTGCAATATAAAAAAAGTTATCGTTTCTTTAAGAACGTCCGAATATTAATGGTAGTCACTGTATGTAAATCGTGTGGAACATTCCGATGAACCATTTCGCGCGATTTATTTCTGCGGAATCGCGACTTCAGTCGATTTGAAACGTGATTATGCGAGCCAATGGAATCGATTCGATAGAATAATAGGTCAGTATCGCTTAAACAAGCAAGTCCACGGCAGTTGTTGCCTACAGTCCAATGCTACACTAATTAAGCAGAATTAGAGTGCAGTTACCTGCGAAGTAATTCCATTGGTTATTTTCAACGGGGGAATCTGGAACGGAGCCGGTCAACCTCAATACCCGACATCTCGGCAAGGAGGAAAATGCCGCAAATCCAATTATAAATTAAGGATCTCTGGAATAGAACTCTGGCGAAAGACTCTCCGCTACTCCTTCCGAATAGCCGAACTTTGGCCTCCTTCTCTTTTTAATAGACTTTCCCATCGGACAGAGGAACGAACTCCTTTCGTCGAACAAAATAAAAAACACCACCGGCGGACGGGCCGAATATTCATTCGCTGTTCACATGACGAATAATCTTGTCCACAGCGTATACATACCCTTCGTCGTGTGATCGATACTATTCGAATTCCATACAAAATGGAAATTTTAAAAGATGAATGTGTAGCAAGAAACATCAGTCTCTTAAATAAATATTGTTTCATAAATTGTAGAAAATGCAGAACTATGTACATGTTTCACTTAAAAATGTAAAAGGAAGTTCACAGTCTACCTCGAACTGTATAAAAATCCAAGGATCCATTTGTTCGTTTCCAGCTAAAAAAAATGAGAAATATTTATCTATGAAACGACTCGTCCAATATTTTGTGAGCCGCAGCCCTTAATCGATTCAGACAGAAACCGTGCAACAGAAAATCGGATAGGATAATTTTTGCACTCGCTTCGCTTTTGTAAAAGACCGATCGATTCGCGAAAACAGAAACATGAAACGGTTCAAAGGCAATTTAAAAGTATTTAAACGATCGGCAGCAGAGTGAAATTGTCTGACACAGACGTGCGCGGCAATAAAAGAGCCGGGGTATCAGCCATTTACCGCAAAAAACTAAGCATAGCAGTTCTATCCGTCCACTTTTGCGCCTTTGTTCAAACATTCATGTTCATCTGGAATTCCCACAGCGACTGTCACTGTCAATGCGAGAGCGTTGCGAGAGAAGAGAGGAAAGCGGAGAGAGGGAGCGAGAGAGAGAGAGAGAGAGGGAGAGAGAGAGAGAGAGCGGGAGAGAGGGGGTGAGCGAGGAGGAGGAGGAGAAAGAGGTTGAAGCTTTCCCGCGAATTATTCAAACCGTCGGCCGTGTACGCCGTCACGGAATAATACAAGAATCCGTGCTGGAAATCGCGTGTCCGTGGGCGTTGCCGATTAACCGTGGTAAACTCTTAATTTCCGTAGGGCTAAATTCAACGGTCGATGCGTGCACGCGTTATTAAACGGCCGGGCACATCTGCACGGCCTCGAGAGACTATGCTCGACTAGGCGAAGAATAAATGAGGGTGGATAGATGCCCGTACGTACATACATACCGGTCAGTCGAGGTCGAGATAGCAGAAGGGTAGCTCGATGTGTTGCACGTCCCTGGCATCGCAGAAAACCAACGGGGTTGGAATGGAGAGGGACTTGAAGGGTGGCTGGCAAGGTGGAGAGAACGCGGAGCTCGGTTAATGCGAGTCCGAGAGCGAGGACACCCGCCGAGCTCTGCGGGAGTTAACGCGGGAATCGCGTGTTTTCGCCGTGAAACACGGAACACCATCGAACGCGACCCGAGAAGGAGGTCGGGCAAGGCCCTTTCGAAGAAGACCGAGAGGCGGTACCCTGTTCACGGATATTCGTGACTTCCGGTCTTCATACGAGCTCCGAGACTATACACAATTTTTTCTTTCGGCGAGGAGACTTCGGACGAAGTTCGATGAACACAATTCACAAAGGTTTACCCCTTGCGAAGATTAACCCCTGTGTAACTGGGATTTGGAGTTGTTTGACTGATCGAGGATGATCAAACTACCCCAAGACACGTTCCAAGAAAATTAGATACGGTTGCTACATTTTTCAATATAGATACTAGTCTCACTTGTTATAAATGAAAAGAAATATAAATCTATCTATACTTTACCTAACAGCGACAGCACAATAGTCCTTCAAAAGATGAAAAATTTAGAACTTTTATGAAAAAAGTATCTTTTATTTTATGTAACTGTTCAGGTAGCTGAACAGTCAAAAGATGATAGGAAAAATCGAATAGAAACCTAAATAGGGGATGTTCGGCCAGATCCAGCGCACTCGAATGACGCACCGACATTTTTCAGTGATTGAAGATCGTATTGTTCAAGGCAAACTAATTGCGGCAATTCAGATCTAATCGACGCAGATCCGTTTTTCCACAGTCGGAATAGCCAAGCGTGGAATAGTCGCGTTTATGCGACTCACGCTTCGCTAGCAATCAGAAGTAACGAACTAGTTTGCGGCGGGGCACCCTGTCAGCACCAGCAGCAGCAGTGGTGGTAGGGTGCTATAGCGAAAGTTCAAGCCGAGCAAACGTGTACGCGAAATCAGTTGTCCTCGAGCCCCTGGTGTTAGGTTCACGAATAACAGATACCAGATTTATGACGTTCCCGTAGCGGTCGCGATGAATTTAAGAGGATTATCGTTGCGTTGGGGGTTATGAACACCCTTGGGAACCCCCGCTGGTCAAGATAAGACTTTCACGCTACCTACACGCCGAGATCCACGCGTTTACCGACGGGAACTCGTACCACCGCCACCCACGCCTTTCAGGCACCCTGATAAATTACTCAACACCTTTCCCATCCATCGCTCCCGCGGTAGTTTCGACCACGCGCTCGCCTATCACCGGAAAACCTTATAACCAGCGGGTAAGCTTGACCGAGCTCCCTTCAACCGCGTTCTCATTGCGGGAAACACGGAAGTTCGAAGATATGCCTCGGATACGACGGCCGACCGGGGTTAACATTGTTCGCGTTACTGCGAATAGTAAAACGTTCCTTATTGTTAACGACTCGTTCGTTAACTTTACCGCAGTTCCAGCTCGATTTGCTGCGACCGCGAATGCATTATCCGTTTAATCATTGAACCGCCAAGTTTTCGAAACAGAGAACATTCTATGATGTTTTTGCGAATGTACCGATGGTACTGTACGTACAAGTTCGTTATGGTAATTGATTTTTCGTGAACAAACGACTTGAGACGTTGCCAATTGTATTCAGATGGATGGGATCGACAAACAGCAGAGACTATGTAATAATTTATAAAAGGAACTTTGAATGTCTGTGAACAGATGGGGAAAAGCAATAATATTCTTTAGTGTGCTTGAATCCTTCATATTACAAAGGTCACATTCTATTCTAGTCTGTTCACAACAATCATTTTATTTTAGTAATTGATTTTTCGTGGAGAGACTGTTTGAAACGTTCCCAATAATATTAAAAGGTTCCAAACTCTGTCAATAAATAAGTAACAACGTTATTTAGCATGTTTGGTTTTTCGTGGACAGACTGTTTGAAACGTTCCCAATAATATTAAAAGGTTGCATCCTCTGTCAATAAATAAGTAACAACGTTATTTAGCATGTTTGAACATAATTAGATTTCAGTACATCCTGTGACCTGAATAGTTAAACCAGCGACAGAATTGTTTAACGTATTTAAAAGCAGCCTGGTTCCCTATTATTGGATGATCTTTGTAGGTGTTCCTTGGACCATCGATTCCATTATCTCCCAGTTGCCAAGTGCCCGCGAGAGAATTACAGCAAGCTGGTTATATCGGTTAGCTCGTGAAAAGCAATCTATACGAAACTATATTTCTTCTGATTTATGACAAAATCCTACATAGTAAGTGGTCTAAGGGCTCCCGCATGCACCCTCCGCTAACTTCCCTCGAAACTCATCTCGCCCCAGTTGTACATCACCCGTGATTTATACCACGACACATTTTTGAGCATCGTCTGGATTCGACCATTTACTCCGGTAGATTCACACTATTTCACGTATGCCAATCTCCACATCCTCGATACTTCAACACCGAACAAATCATAGCAAAACAGGCGAATATGAGAATCCTGCAAGAGTCCGGAGAAAGAGAAGCAATGTCTGCAGTTTTTACGAATCAATTTCCCCAGGGTGGATATAGATTTCCCGAGAAAATACCGGAGATAGGAAAACAACGAATTCAAAAAGAAGAAGAAAGATGATCACTGGCAAAACAGGCGAATAGTAGAATCCAACGAAAGTCCAGGGAAAGAGGAACAATGCCCCTAGTTTTTACAAATCAGTTTGCCAAGGAGGATATAGATATCACCAGAGAAGAAAGGGGTTAGGGAAAGTAACGCATTCAAAAAGAAAGAGAAAGATCCAGCGCCATGAAGATAGAAGACCGGAAGTGCTCGACGGCGACGTTTTCATCGGCGATTGGCGAATGGCAAGGGGCACGGCGCAGGAACGGAAGATCTACGGTCCTGGGAGGACCTTAATAATCCCGATTCATAAAGCCTAGTATCCCGGCCTCGATACGCTGGTGTCGACCACGAGTGGGCTGATAAAGAATGACGATCGTAAGGGAAGAAAGTTGCAGGGCGCTTATCGCCCAATAAATTCTACTTCAGCCACCGTCTCTCCTTCACCCCCGTTCGCCTAACCTCCTCTCTCGCCGGTTTTCTCCGTTCTATTCCGTCTCGTTTCGTTTTCGAGGCAGCCGCTGCAAAACCTGTGTAATTATCGCCTGGTAAGTTCCAGCTAAATTTTCCGCTAACGACGATTTACGATCGAATTAACAGATTGCCCGGCGGCTACACAGCTCCCGTGTTCTTCCCGCTTTGACGTCCTTCCGGTTTCTTTCCCTTCTCCAGCGTTTCGCGGCTGTTCTTCCTCGAAATGCAACTACGAAATTTCGGGGGGGGGGGGACTTTCGGGGGCGTAAACTTTGCTCCCTAATAAAGGGAACGGGCCACGCAAATTAAGTTTGATTCTGCCCGGCGACGAATCTCGTCATCCGGCACACTCTTTCATTGCAGCGCGAGAGCATCGAGTCGGGCCCGGGGGGTAATGGGATTTTCTGCCGGTAAGATGAACGAGCCAGTGATTGAAGTAATCGGAGAAACTATCGGCGATTCGCGATTTTAAAATTGCTTTCTTGCTGACTGCCGTCGGACGTCCCTCGATTGCGCAGAAAATTCATGGTTATCCGGTTTGAATGGGGAGCGAATTGATTGGAGAATGCCTCGCCGAGAACAGAGACAGACAGAGAGAGAGAGAGAGAAAAGGTAAAGACACAGAGAGAGAGGCTGATGGTGGCTACAGATGAATTTTGATTACGTGTCTCGAGAGCGGGTACGCGAAAAGTTGGATTCCATATTAATGTATCAAACGCTTGGTTCGAGAAAATTGTTCCTATTCACGGGGGCTGAAGAGATTCACTCCACGCTCCAGTTTCTACCTTGTCCCGGACGTTCGACAATGGCCATTCAATTTCTGCCGCCACCGAAATTTTTGTCGGGGGCCGATTAATTCTCTCCGCGAAAGGAACGATATCTTGCGCGGTGCGCCGCGACGCGGCGCGGCGCGGCGGTGTGTCGTCGATTTCGAAGGGAAAAAACGAAAAAAAAAGAGAAGAGGAGGACGTATCCAGGTTACCTGGCAACCGGAGACGAGGGAAAGAGCCGGAGGAGAGAAAAAAAAAGAGAACCTCCCGAACGGTTCTAATAAACCAAACGGTATAGACAACGGACACCTCTCTCTCCGTGGCGGCGATGGAGAACGGGCAGAAAAAAGGTGGAAAGAAGAAGAGAGGAGCCGAAATGGGAGCCAGCCACCACGTAACGGATACATCGCGCTGAAATTGAGATTGGTTATCGAAGACTTCCAACCTTCTCCGGGGCTGATGGGAGGAGAGAGGGAGAGAGTGAGAGAGGGAGCGTGGTGCCGGCACCGTAGCGCGATGCGGTTGGCAGGGCTGCAGGAGCTCAAATCGGATAGTTTGTTCATTAGAGATATTTTCCGATCGCTAGAGTGGCTGGAAGAACGGGAGAGCGTGTTCACCGTGTATTTGTCTTGATAAGTTCGAAGCAGGAAATGAGGCTGTCGATACGAGAACGCTTCGTTCCCCCTCTAGACGCCACTCATTCTATTCTCTATCTCGCGACCGCCTTTCTTTCGCTTCTGGATCGCGGTGGGACGCCGAAACACCAGAAATGAGGATTTCGATTCATTCCAGCTTGGAATAACGATCGCTTCTCGATACTTTCTGAGGGCCGTTGTGTCGCCGGACATCGCCCAGAAGCGTTTGTTGCACGATGTTCGGCGCGATGCCGTAATTCTATCGTATGCATGGGTCCATCAGGGAAATCGATGCAGCGAGATCAAATGGATGGTGAATTGTGGGATTATGGTTTAATAAATGTCTGTGGTGAGTGAAGTAGTTAGCTACAAATTATACTACGAAACAGTTTATAATTTTTATGGGAACTGTCTTGGTTTCTACTCTGTTAGAATGTTATTATTTAATGTCTTAAGATTATACGCTGTTGGCATCGAAACTGTACGAACTAGACCACGAAATGATAAAACTTCACCAGCAATATGGTTTGCAACGGGTCTTCTACTCTGAAGTCTGATTTTATATTGTTTTAGAATTTTGAAAGATCCGAAAAAATTCTGATGTACCTATTATAGTGTCTAATTTAATGTACAGTTGATACTTTAGTGAAATAACTAAATCAATGAACATGGAAATTCGATGGAAGGCCAGAACTCGGCGATTCATTTTACACAAATGGATAAAAAGTAGAGCAGTTACAATTACAGAATAATTACAATTGTATCCAGACAGTGATCGCACCATAATACCGCAACCCACGATTCATTAAATCCCGCGTATTCCTCAAACCAGCTCAAAGCACCAGACAGGCGAAGCAAGGCAAAAGCGTCGAACTAGAGGAGAGTACGCGAAGCGTAGGAGTTTCCGCGTGGACTAGGTTTCCAGGACTTCGGTTCCCGGAGTTAACTGCTTCGGAATACCGAGCTGATCGTTCCCAGGATCAGTTCGCGGCCGTGGCGCCCGCTCGAATAAATCGTAAAGGAGGGTCTCGATCGAGCGTCGCTTTTGCATTTCAAAGACGCGGATGCCTGGAGCTCAGCTCGCGTAGCCTCGTCGAACATCCACGGCGCCGATTCCCGAGACAGATAGCGCGTTTAAACGCGCCAAAAAATCTGGCCGATCGCCTGCGATCGTCCGCCGATCTGCCCTTCTCATACACACAAAAGGGTATCGATTTCTCGAGCCGATCGAGGAAAGAGAGAAATTTTCGCTGGTACAAGGATACCTCTGAGCTCGTATGAGCGGGCAAGACCCGTTTGACCTGGCACACACGCCGTCCATAGATCAAGCAGAACCCTTAGGACGAACCCCCCCGTGCCACGGGCTAACCATTAATTTACAACCCGCAGAGTAACCCCACCGCCCCACCCTGCCCTCCTCCTCTGGCATACAGGTTCCACGTCCCTTTGCGGCAGATATGAGCTACGACGTGGCGCTGAGGGATTCAACCACCCTTGTTCCCGAACCCTATAGAACCCACGGTTCCTCTATCTCACCCGGGCTGTCGTCCTCGTTCACCCTCTTCCTCTCCGTGGCTACGTCTCTAAGCGGCTTCCACCTGCCAGACAAATTTCCCAGATCTCCGACGAAGAAATTTAAATCTATCGGGGCCACGTCCCGGTTAATATCGCGGAACCGGTTACCAGACGCGGGCTCGCCTCCACCCGAGTAATTGAACCACTTACCCCGAGTATCTTTCGCCGGTTTTATTCACGCCCGAGCCCCTCCACTCGCTACGCCATTCGCTAATCGGTTGCGATCTGCCCGTCAAAATTCGCGAGATGTCGAACGGAATTGTTCCGCCTTCGCGCGTACGCTGACTGCAATGTTCGCAGTTGTTGAAATAAAATAATCCAGTGCCGGTATCGCAGGTACAACCTAAATTGTATTTCTGAAATTATACTTCCAAAGAATCATAGAATTTTAAGGACCACTCTTATCGCATCCCTCGCAACAAGACTGCGCATCTTTATTCAAAATAAATGTTTTCTACTGGAATAGCAACAAACTGGAGTCAAGTAATTTTCATTTTTTTTTTATATGTTTAATAGATTGAAAATAGCACATTTCTATCGTAAATGCATAAATCCACTGTCCACTTTTAAGTATGATTCAAAAGTTCTTTATTAATAATGCAGTCTATCCAACCCCTATTGTTCAGGACATTAAGCCAGTTTTGTCTTGAGGATTAAATTGAATCAGAGTTAAAAATCAATTCTCGACACAATATCTAGCTCTTAGCTATCCGTTAATGTTCAATTCACATTTCAGCAAAGAACAATTACAAGGAGAAGTTTGATTTCAGGACAAAGTGGCCTGAGCAATGCACACCGGTGGAATTTAATTTATCTTGCTATACACCGTAGGAAAATCGTCACAGTCGTTTATGAACTATAAACATTTAGACTAATGAATATTGAATACCATATAATTTTGCTGACGCGAATGCAGCTCGCCAGAGTAAACATTTCCGGGGCTGAAGAGGCACCTACTCGGCGCTGAGTTCTCAGGAGCCAGCCGATAACGTGTTCACGAGTGAAATCCTATTAGACCGGCCGAAAAGGGGAGCTCCTAATTGCCATTGGACTTCGGGCTACTTTCACTTGCACTTTGATTCCACGGGCTTTATTTCTGCATAATAAGCGGGTGTGAATAGGCTCGACTGTTGCTTCTGCTTTATAACTCGGCGCAAGTAAGTTGTCCCGTGTTTCGTTTTGTTGTCCGGCTGCTTCGACCTTGCCTGCCTCCCTATTCTCTCATCTCTTCCTCTCCCTTTCTTCTCTCTTTCTCTGCCGTTCTCGCGGGAATGAAAGGAACGGATAATTAGAAAGAGAGAGAGAGGGGAGGGGAGAGATGGGTCGGACGGCCTGAAAGTTTCTGGCCAATTAATTAAACGAAGAAAAGCTAGACAGTAGAGCGTAAGAGACGTTAGAGCGAGCGGGACACGATAATTTAAAGAGTTACGCGACAATTTAACTGCGATTATCGCTGTACAATCCCTTTAACAACACGCCGTTATAGAAACGCGCCAATTAGTAGCATAGTCTGGCGTTAATGGATTCCAGATACCCTAGAAGGCAATAGAGCTCTGGAATAAACGACAGGGGGAAACAATTTACCATTCGCTCGTCGGGAATGCCGTCAGCTCCCGAGAAAACAATCTTAGCCTTGAATGTTCTTCAGTAAACGATATTGTCCCTTAACGTTGAAATTTCGCCTCTTCAATCAACTTTTTATCACTTTCCCAGACTAATTACACTTACTCTGCTATCACTTCTACCTCCACTTTTCTATAAAATTCGTACACAATAAAAAACCCCCACCTCCGCCCTTGTAGTATGTGGTATTATTTACGAACATATTCTCCATAAACATGATACCTTCTTGCACTATCTCTACCATCCTCGGGAAATTTATTCTAGCGATAAGCGGACACTGACGCTACGTGTAGAATTATTTACAAACTTAATAGAAGAACTACAACATCCTGGAAAACTTTTTGCTGGCGTCCTTCTTCTCTTATTGCGAGTCTTAAAAATTTGAAGATGCGCCCAAAGATCCATCGACGAAGACAAGAGTCAGTTAAAAAAAGCAAACCGGGCACAATAGAGACGAAGAAGAGGAGATTGGGAAGCCTGACAGAGGCTCGCAAACGTCATCAAATCATAGCAAACGACGTAGCCCCCGTGCATCGCTGCGACTTGCCCTTCTTATTCCCTGTTCAGTGTCAAGTCATATGTCAAAGTGTCCCCAGACTTAACTCCCCGGCTGCACGATGCGAACCACAGGATGGGCTGCCGACCACGATGGGCCCTCGCTGTGTGTCGAACATTCCTGTCGCTTGCATGTTTATACCTTGCTTTGATCACGAGCCATTCGAGGATACATCAAAAGGAGGACTAGCTTGCCTTCTATTCACACTGGAGCACCGTAAATCATGAAAGCACGCCACTTCGTGACACGCATTAACGTAAGTACGCCATGACGAATGTAATGAATAATCGAGGCCACAGTGTCATCTTGGCATCCACGGTACCCGGGAAATGTCTGCGCAACTGCGAGACACTGAGAGATGAATGAAGAGCCACCAGCGATAGCTTATGCAGGTGAATGTCCCGCGAACGAGCGGTTTCTCGGTTCTTTATTATTAAGTCGATACGTAATATCATATTCAGGGAACTCCGATTCGATAAATTACACCGAACGATACCTCCCTTGGTGTACTACCCTCTCCATACAGAGTTACAGAGATTTAAAAACAGTAGGACGCTGGCAATATTAATGATACTAAGAAGTTGTAAGCTAAATTGCTCGGTACTCCGTTAGAAGCTTAGAATCATGAATTTATGGGACGGTCTGATCACTGTCGCAATTAATAATAATTTATAATTTTATATCTTAATTTTCTTCTTTTGAATTCATCACTGAGGTATCCAAAATTTTTGGATTTTTGCTACGGAAATGATGCTCGGACGAAAAATTAAGTTATTTGTAATTATTGTAGCTAATATGAATGGTGATATATTTCTGCTCCCCGAAATTGTCTTCTGTCGATACAAACACCTACTCACTTTGAATGAACTCATTATTATGAATATTATATAGTTGCTAGCACAAGATTGTGCGATACTCTAACACATCGATCAGCATCCCCGTTTATCTTGGTCGCGAAGAAAAAGCGAAAGCACCGGGCAAAGTGACCACGGCTGCAATTCTTCGGCCGGCAGGTTGCGAAATGAATTTATTCGAGAATGTTTGGTGGGATATTACTGTGAATTTTCCCCGGGGAGCATGGTGGTATTCAGAAAGCAATTCGCTGTAGTACACGGGCCATTCCCTTCTTTTCACGATCGCCCGGCCACCTGTATTGCCGTGGCGCACCCCGTTCGCCGATGTCGTCCCTTCTTTCGACCCTCGTCCGACGTCACGGTCGTTGTCGTCCCCTCGCTTCCTCCACTTAAAACCCGGTAATTACTCTGATGCCAGCATTTAACGTTTGTACTGCTGCGGGGATTTTCTGTTTGCCGGCGGCACCTCGCCGCTCTTCTGTTGCTCCGATCTCTTTCTCGCTCCCTCTCTCTCTCTCACTCTCTGTCTCTCTCTCTCTCTCTCTCTCTCTCTCTCTCTCTCTCTCTCTCTCTCTCTCTCTCTCTCTCTCTCTCTCTCTCTCTCTCTCTCTCTCCCTCTCTCTTCCGTGCCCTGCACCGTTACGCGAAAACACCTATTTTTGTTGGACCGAGAGCGACGCCGAAACGAGCCCGGCTACGGTCGCAAGGTTACCAAGTCACGACACAACAATTACGGGCCCTGGGTAACTTAACTCGAACTTTGGACAATTTGCATCAGCTGCTAAGATACAATAAAGGGAAACTGTGCGAATTGCACGCCGACCGGAATTAATAGAAACCAACTATCTCGGTTCTTGTAATCGGCCCAGCGAGATCTTTTCGATAATTATTTCGGGACTCTAAATTGTGGTACGATTTACACTTTCACTGTATTTCACTCTACTTAAGTAGGAAACGAATTTTTACGTAAGGCGATCGAGCACACGATTCGACACAGAATCCTAAAGGCATCATCTAGCCTTTCAGCTTCTACTAATTAATTTCTATCGTTGCTTGTTTAATACACCACAAATAAGATCAATGAATCTAGACGAAGTACCTCCAAAAATACATCTAAGAATATTAATAAACATCAGCCTACGTGAAGCTAAGCATTGAGAGGAAGATGAAGAACAACACAAAGTAAAACACACAGTCAAGACACCTTTGCACTCTGTGCTATTTGTACTAAAAAAACGAAAGACTTTTCCATTCTATACAATTTTTTTTTCATTTTTTGCATACGAAACTGATATAATATCTCATGTAACATGTAAATGTCTAGTAGTTTATTAAATACGAACAAAAATAATAATGTGAACAATATTTTTAAGAATGGCATAGCAATTTTCAGTGGTGCCTCAGAGTCGCCATCCGAGTGGTAAGGGTTAACCCGTAAATGACAGTGCGTGAAGGTCTTCTGCGTTGTGGATTCCCTATTGCGTCCGTTCAATTCGCGAGGAATTTTATCGATGAAATGAATTTGTCAATGACGCACATCAGGAGATTCCTCCGTTATCGTAGGTGGGATATATGTAGGTTAGAACTGAAATGAAAAATAGGTAGGAACGACGAGACACACGAGCTGGCCGAGAGAAATCGAATACGGAACACGGGGCGCGCGTTTCACGAGTCGCGTCACGCAACACACGTAATGAACACATTAATCGGACAATAAACGGCGGGGAAGTACTGTAATTTCAGATGAAGTTTGTAACTGTTACAAACGGAAACACTCGTGAAAGTCGAAAACACTTGGAGGTGGCGATCGTGATAGCGCGTCTTACGTGTTTCTGGAATCGAAAATCTATTGAATCCTTGAATCAAATACTAGAAAATCTCAAACCCATTCCAAAAATGTGAATTTAACACTCGCAAAAAAGCATGTTTTCTTATCTAATCCATTAAACGTTATTTCATTTTTTGTCAGTGCAGTACGTTTTTTAAATAACGTGAATAATACACACATTGGACAATGTTCGAAGCAGGGAACTACTGACAAAATGCATCAGCTATTGTACACATTTTCATGCTTGCAGATTTTGTTCTATAGAATAGCATGAAGCGGTAAACGACGACCCAAAAAGAATCTCAAGTGAAAAGAGCGAGATGCTTGCAAAATTAATGAATCACGCGCAGTGAGAACCACGTCGTGTTTCGAGTATATGACGGTGTCGATACGTATCCTTTCCGGAAAAATTATTTATTTATAGACCCGCCAGTCAGTTTTACCTTTTCGCGTTTCCCAACGATACGTGAGAACTGATCCGAATTTCTCTGCGAGCCCACGTGGCAGCGACGTCATCGATATCAGCGAGAGAACGCCGGAGATTATTTTAGTTTTCGGTGGAAAGTCGGTGCCGTAATATTCGGACGGAAACAGAACGGACGAGGAACACGCTAGAGCCATCGATAAATTCGTGCCCGGCCATATACGCTATTAACTCTTTCGCAGCCAGTGGTCGCGTTCTAACAGTGCGCTCTCTATCTATAAATTCTCGCCATTCCGCCGACTGTCGAGCAGCTTTACGCTTCCCACCTAATCCCTTCAAACGTCTTTATTCGACGTGGACATAAAAGCAAATCGCGGCTGATGTTTTTACGAGCAGTTTGCGATATTTACAGTCCCGGGTAAATACGAATTCAACGATATCGAAATTTGGCGCACTTGAGACGGAGGGAAATGCGAGCCACTGGTTCTGCGGGGAAACTATGTTTCTTCTGCCGAGGCACAATGATAGAAAAAGATTCAATCCCTGCTTTAATGGGCAGACGATTATTTGTGCTTTAATGCGTTGTAGGAGTTAACTTAACTATTGTAGTCTCTTGCACTAAATTGCTGCATCGATGTCCGAACAATACGGATGATATGGATCTAATGCCTGATATTAATGTGGAGACAACTGTTTTACTTGTGTTTTAATTCGATGCAGGAAACGTTACAAATTTAAATTATTCTAGCAGACCGAAGACAAATTCAATGTGCCATTTCTATTAAAATGTTCCATTGGTACCATAATCACGTCGATAACATAGATTTAATCCCTGATATTAATATAGAAACAACTTCTTCGTACATTTTTTAATTAAACACAGCAAAAGTGACGAATCCGAATACCACATTTAGCCAGACTGAATTTAAATACATTTTTAAACGCACTTTGAGGTATCAGGGGTAAAAATCGCAACAAAAATAAGAATGGCGGTTTACATCATTCTCTTCAATCTAGTTATAGGCAGAGATTTTAATAGGCTAGAGAAAATGTAGAAAAGCTTCGAACCCGGGATGGAGGTTTGTCAGTATCGTGGGCGATACATAACGTAAGTAATGACGCGTGCATTTATAGTGATCCAGCACGCGCAACGTATTTGAAGATGGTAGGCCCAGATGCACTGGCCAAGAATAGACTTATCAGCCAGATAAATGTGACAACGAATGCGAGCTAGCTTTACCTGCGCGCCACGAAGCGATCCCAAGCGCCCATTATTTCCTTTCGCTATCTACCGCAGATGCATCGCACTTACCAACTCGCCGCTTGCTGCAGCAGATAGTCCGCTCGCATCTGTGCACGCGGATTTCGTGCCTGCTATCCCTCCGTATCGCGGGACATTATCATAAACAGGCCGAACGACTCGAAAATAGGTTATCAGCCTGCTTGGAAATTCGATTAGCTATTCGCCAAGATATTCTCGATAGCCAGGCAACTGCTTCTCGCGTGATATCGACGATCATTCGCCAATTTCTTACCGGGACAGTGCAAAAAGGTTCTAATTAGAACAAGCAGTCTTCGTTTAAAACTAAACCTACCAAGCACTAAACATATAAAAGTGAAACACCTTATAGCAGTGAGAAGTTTGAATATACTTAAACTTTGTACGGTTTTTATTACATTTTATGCTTAAATGAAGAAGTCAATTCAGTAATTTCGTATGAAAGCGTTTTTATAATTTCAATAATTATGAAATAGAAAACCGGTGATTTGACCGTGGTAGGTTTAGTGTTGAAATTGTATGAAACTGTTCGATAGCTTTTTCTCCTAGTTGAATAAGCATAGGCGAAGTTACAAGAAGTTTGCCAATGATTTTGTGATATAAAAATTGATCTATTACTGCTGTAAGAGTATAAACTATTTGTAAGTGCTGGTAAGAGAAACAGTTTTTAAGAACTATTTCTTTATTAAATTTATAGTAGCTAGTCATCGAACTCGAAATTTGAATATTTTATTTTTAATTTCAGTCGTATGTAAGAAGTGAATATATTTATTGATTTATTTGCACACTCCATTTCTTGTTAACATTATCTACAGGCCGCTTACATCGGGGATGTGAAGATATACTATGAAACGCGTTCTAGTTCACGCGAGGTGACTATAGAGCGCACTAGACACGACTATGCGAGGACCTCATTGGTCGACGGGCCATCCCCACCTCACCAACGATCCTACCTGGGCGTGGCGAACAAATAAGACGCCCGCCAACGTCAAATAAGAAGGTAGGGATGACGATGGCACTGTAGAGAGGTCAACTAAGAACGTTTTGAAAGTTTAAACATACTTTAAGAACCAAAATTGCTGATTCATTGCTTCCGATGCATCTATTTACATTACATGATGAAGAATCGCGATCAATCTTCATTTTTCGACATTTTTATCGCGACAAATGGCTAAACGATCGGATCGATGGACAGAGTAATTTGGTAGGAGTTTAACTTAAGATACGGTTAGCATAATGCGCAAGAGTATAACGCAGCTTGCATGTCTCTGCGAGCACGCGAACGCAGAATGCGGCGGCGCGGCTAATAAGGGGTCTAGGAATCTTTGGTCGACCGTCAAACGTTCCCATAACTCAGGATCAAAAGGGAACAGCGTCCCATAAAAGCGCGGGGCGATAAGCGAATACTCGCGCCGATTAAAGGTCCTTTTGTACATGTTTGTCCGGCTTTCGGGCCCGTTTTCCCGCATTTACACATATCCGAAGGCGACTTGAAGGGGTTCGAGATGCTCGGAACAAAGACACAGCATGTCGTCTGCTACCAGAAACCCAGGGATTCCCAGAACCGATTACTCCCCCCTACACCCCTGGAGATGCCTTTTCTAGAGCCTGCCAGGTTCCTGGCAAATATTCTGGACAAGTATATTCTGTCCGGCAACTGGCGTGGCGGCAGGAAGGCAGAATAACATGCTGTATTATTTAAAAAGCTATTAACTAGAACTTTTCAGAGTTCGTCGTGGTAATAGATGGGGAATACGTTGTTAAGGAATTTAAACGTTATAACAAACGAAATAACAATTTATTACTATGCTAGCAAAAAAAGAATATCATCTGACAATCTGTGAATGGTATGCGTCAATACAATTCCACCACTTGTATACTGTGTCTTTGAAGAATTCACAGCGATAGGTAGCTTTTTTTACATCATGTTATCATAGTCAATATCGCGACCTCCAGCGCCAGTTGCTGAAAATCGGCTTGTTACACGCATATATTTTCCTCGACGGTATTTTGTAAACATGAGTTCATTCACAGAATTTATTCAACTTGGCCGGGTGTGCGTAAAGGCATTCTCCTCCTCAGAGACAAAAAAAAATAAAAATAAAGCAATGTCTGGGATAGGTCTAGCGTTCTCACTGTATTGACGCATACATTTTCTCGAGTATGCACGCACAGACAATATTCAATGTATGGTACCGGCAGTTTTTCGCCATTTTTTCGGTAATTTCTCGGAAACTAAAGCCGACCAACGCGAGTATGCAAAGGAAAAAGTTCGTCAAAATGTTGAGTTCAATGACATATCCGGAAAATCATTAAAATCGGTGAGGTCGTCGCACATCGAAGAGTTCACCAAAAAACGGAATTTCAAAGAGGAAGAATCGTAGAATACGACCATATTTTAAAAAATTTTTTCACACTTGAACCAATGGTGAAATTTACCGAACAAAGATATTTCTAACATATTTTCATTAAGAAATTACATTTGCGTATAAAATGATAAATTATTTATGAATAATTATATGTACAATTTACGTATAATATAAGGATTTGTAATGCTGAGTTTCACCAAGAGGCACGAACGTTTCCAAACACGATGTTGGAGAGGATAGATACCGATAGTTTAGCTAAGGAGCTGTGGAGTTCCCAAAAAAATTTTTTTTTGTGCCATGCACAGCAGGGATCTGTCAACGGGCTCTCGAAAGGCCATGTGGAAATGCTCAGACGTTCGGAGCTAGATGGTCTGACAGTACCGAAAAGAAATATCGGAACGAAGCCTGGCAGGGTTGACCGATTGTAGATGCTAGATACAAATCCGGGGTAACCATATTCTGCCCGAAGGCCTGAACAGATGAGTATACGTTGAGCTTAAAACTCAGGATGCCTCTGGCGGATGCTATCGCAATCCATGAAACTAATCGATGGAAAGATTCTTAAGCGTTGAATTGAATACGCGTCACGCGTTTCTTAAGGAGCCATTCTGGTTTTCCATTTTCAAAAAATTAATTCTTTTGCAGTTTCTTCGAGCATAAGTATTGTAGAATATGTGTACAAACGGATTCGTTCGAGTTCATAAAATTAACGTATAGTTGTAGACGTTTGTATTATAGCAGCAGTCAACATGTGCTTTTTTGAAGCATGATTCAAAAATCTATAACTAACCTAATTTTGATAATTTCTACTTAAAAAGATAACTCGAGTACTCCAAATACACGTATTTGCGTATACAATTACGTGTACATTTCTTGTAAAAAAATTCCTGAAATTTCGAAAACCAAAACACCCCATAAAGTGAAAACCATAGTGTACGACTCACCTTGATCGTCGCGTGGTGGGATCTTTCATGACCATGATTTCTGTGATGTCCCCGTACTTGGTGAAGTACTCCCTGAGGCTCTCTGTAACAATGGGAAATAATGGTTTAATCAGAGTTGCTTTCTAGAGCTGAAAACAGCGAACACCGTGTATCGCGCACGTATTATGCGCGTACGAGTCAAGTGTCAAAACAGCTGTTTCAGTGAAGTAATTAGGTTTTTCAATTTCGTTTTGCGCTCCGCGACTATGTCTGTTTGATAACTGTTGTCGGGGAGCAGTCCATAAAAGTCAGAATTTGCATAGCTATTCAGGACCTCGCTACGGGATGATGGAATTAAAATCGAGGGAACGTGTTTGCCCGGATATTCTTGCCTCGAATATGAATTTTAGATGAATCGCTAACACGATGCTTTAATTTCTGCGAGCCGTGCGTCTGAGAAAACTTCGGGGACCGAGGTATGTATAATGTTGCTCGACGTTTAATTTAATATTGATTCTCAATTCCATCGAGCCTGCCGCTAACGCGCACGCAATAATCCGTACGAAACAGAAATATTTTATGCAATTTCGCGCTATCGGCGCCGGCTATCTTTATGCCGTGTTTTACGAGGGTTCGCAAAAAGGGGGTCATTATAATAGGACATGCGGCGGCGTTACTAAAAATTCGATCGATCGGATATTATTATTAGGGCCGTTTCGGGGGGAGGGGAGGGTAAAAGGGTGATAATGGCGGCTTCTTCGATGAACTCTTCGTTAAAGATGATTTATTATCGGTCGTTATCTTGGCGAAAAGAGGGTCCATTTTCAGAACGCAGCCCCGGCCGAGTCACCAATTACAGAGAACATAATGAAACTACCAGACCATTTCGTGAATCATATGATACGAGGGAAAATTTACGAGTAGCCGTTTCCTGTCGGTTATCGGCAACACCGCGCTCGTTACTTCCAACCTAAAGAATAATTTTAGCAAATCAGTCGCTATGGAGAGTTTTCGCTGAACCCCCGGAGCCCCCCTCCCCCGTCCGCAGGCCACGTGGAATTGCTGAACGCGAGGAACTGAATTTCAACGGTGAATAATCGCGAGGGTCTTATCTCCCTCTTCCTCGTTCAGAATCATAGCCGCTCTCGAACCAGACCAGACCAGACCAGACCAGACCAGACCAGACCTTTTGTGAACCAAACTAGAAACGCCGAGGCACGCGAACCGTTTCGGGTTCTACGGCAACGGGCCTGGGAATAGACAGCTGAATCCTTAGCAATGTCTCGAAATTACCATAGACTTTTAAACGTCATCATAGAACACCGCAATAAGCACTATCGAAAATACTGGTCCGCTTTCGCACTTAGTTTCACGAGGTCAATCCCAGTCGCAGCTCGTTCAGTCTTCGAAAACCGAGAATGAATATGCATCGAATTCTCTGTGCTATTTTCCAACAGAAAATTCTTGAAAAGAAAATTTCATTGTGACTCTTCTACTACCACTTGACTTCGGGGCTCATAAAAAGCCGAGGTAACATTAACACATAGTAACCTGTTCATGAAATATTAAAATGTAAGAGATTTCATCAACTTCCTCAGCCTCCTACGCTACGATTAACATCTTTAAACCCTACGCCTAATAAAATCGACGCAGACCCATGACGGGGACGTTACATTCGAGTACAAACGTTATTATGTACACAGCAATTAAGGGAACAGACTGTTTAAGCTTCACGGTAAATTAATCCGTACAATTGATATTCGTGGTAGGAGATTGCTGAAGCAAGGACGCCAGTCATGAAATAGTACTATCTAATATAATGCCGTGTAATAATTATTGTACATGGCTATATTCAATTTTTTAAAGGGAATTTCTATAACCATACTGTCCTGACAAATGGAAAGAATAAAATTAATGAAAATCCTACTTATTTAATGTTAGAACAACATTCATAATAATTTGTAATGTTAAAAATATAAAACTGCTCTTAAATGAGGCACAAATACATGATCGTATATCTGTAAGAATCTTCTATTTGATAGGATTGAATTATAAATAGTATGTGGATCTTAATGTAAAATAAAAATTGTCACATCAATTGTAAGCAACAGGATCGAAATGAAATTGTCATTGCTTCCCTAATAATTTCAGTAACATGTAAGTGATCCATTGGTATTCTCAAATTCTTTTAATGCTTTTCCTGTTTCAAATTTCATGCATTCATGTCTGTCATAAATGCATACAATCCACAGTCTAATTATAAGACATTCCTCTATTAATTTTCGACCACAGTTCGAATGGAGTCATAAGCAAAGGGGTTCAGCAGGTTCTCGCAAAATACAGAATGCAGGTCATCGCAAGAGCACGTGACGCAGTTAGGAAACGCGTTGATTGCTCGTCGCGTTTGAACAAATTCCGGCTGCGTTCCAAGGATTGCCAGTGTAAACTCCTCGGGATTCGAGTTCTCGATGTCAGTGGTGTGGGGGAGACATATCGGCCCGGGTGCGCGACGAGGAAGTTCGTTAACGCTAATTAGAATTATTAGATAACAATGTAAGTCGACGGTACCGAGCGTAATCCCCGTCATTTATGAACACGCTGCGTGCGTTCGGCTGAGAGCTTCGGCTTAGCTTAACACCGTAGAAAATTAATTGCGCACACTTGACAAGTTAAGCCGCGGCGTGTAATTAAGAAATATCTGATGTCAAACTTTCGCCTGGAAATTCATAGCCGACGCCGCCGCCACCGCCGCGTCGCTACACAGTCATTCGATATCTTATCGACTAGCATAAAAGATTCGTCGGATAGAAGAATGATTTAGCTCTAGGGGGCCGGCTAATGAAACAGTGGATAGACGGAGAGAGAGAGAGAAAAAACGGAAACAGAGAACAAATGACGTACAATTGTTTACCAGACGTTTAATGGTCTTGCCCTCCTGCATCGTTCGTTGTGTAAAATACACTTCCTGGTTAAAAATTTATCGCCATTTCCGCGTCATTTATTACACAGCGCGCTGTGTCCACCGTATGAAATATTTCATTCGCCGTTGAGAAAACATATCGTATTAGTCAACGGCCGCCGCGAGAGTAAAGGGGAACAAATTTTTTCCCTTAAGTTCTTTCTTAGGCGGTTATACTCATGTCAAACATACATTCCCAGATTTACTGTAATCCGCGGCCGCGAATGTGTGTGTATAAGTGCACAAGGGACGTTATATGCGAGGGTTACGCCAGTTTAAAAGGGAAATCGGGTGAAGCAGGTTCGGGCGAAATATATTATCCGTGGGAAAATGTATGGCCCACTGAGTTACTGTGTTTCGATAGTGTGCGAGCGAAATTGAATGGGAAACGAGAATAGAATGCCCGACACCGATGTCTGCGGCTTCAGAGTTCAAAAGAAGCTGTGGATCCACAGAAAAAATTAGATGTTTTTGAGCAAGTCGATCGAATGGTCAAAAGGTCGATCCCTGAGGTCATTTGAAGTGTCCTCTCGTGTGCTGTTTATTGTCTGACCACCCCGTCGTTTGACATGCATAATGCCCTCCCTAAACTCTTCAGAAAAATCTTGCGTAAAATCAGTGTTGTTCGAACCGCGGTAGAGAGAACACCTCTAAAGACGTGGCAATTTAAAACTCACGGTTGTTATCTACCATCAGCTGTGCAGTTCCGTCTTCAAATGACCCAGTGACACAAATTTTGAAGCAGCAAGTGGATTTACGGCTGAATAAGTGAGTTTTAATTATGTAAATCAATTCTGCTCTTTCTCTTGTTCACTGCTTCATCGCGGCGCGATACCAACGCTACGCTCAGTAGATCCTGCCGCCGAGCCGGACTCTGCTTGCCATCGCGCGCCGAGGCCGCGCTCCGATTAGTCCGTGTTTTTCGTTATTAACTCCTTAACAAAGCCAAGGTGAACATTTTTGCAAATGAAAATGTCGCTTCAAATGTCCTCAGGAACCCTTTCCAACAACTCGAACATTTTCGGAACACCTTGTATATGGTGAACAATATCATTTCATTTTACAACCAGCTGGTCAAACATTGTTTCGAGACAATCGTCTTTAAATTTTGAAGTTGCAATTGAAAATACTGAGCCACATAAGTTTTAATAGTCAATAACTTCAAAAATATGTATTTTAGCTTAAGATCTTACAGAGAGATTTCTAAAGAGGCACGTTATAAGCTACCGCTGAAAGAAATCGGTTTCTTTTCACCGAAGAAGGGGATTGGCTCTTTGATAATCAAAGAATGGCATGAGATTTGATATTGCGGAAAAATTTCTGACAGGCTTCAGCAATTTGTAGCGGTGCAAACTGTTCCCGAGTGCGTCGGTGCTATATCCCTCTGACGAGAGGGCACCCTCTTGACCTCCTTTATAGGTATATATCAAAAGGGTGAGCTCTGGCCGCAGGCCAACATGGACACGCTCCAAATATATCTTACACCCTATCTAATTATACGCTATTTTATCCAGATCGCTCTGAAGACCTCGTCATGCGCGGTAGTTACTTGCCTATTCGGTCGCGAGCGGTATTCGGCTTCGATAAATTGCAGATGCGCCGTCGCGATACCCTGTCAGGGACATTATCGTGCACATGGTTACCATGCATTTTATTATCTTCTGCTCGGTTCTACCATCCGTGTGATTACCGTCAACCAAAATATATTTCTTCGGAAAAATCCAAGATTAACTCCACCAATCTCTGTTAGTTACATTCTTCTCGAATCTCCTAGCAGGATATCATAAACACATTTCTTTCGTTCTTGTTTCTCATAAGTGATGTAGACAATTTTTATTTTTCCTTAAAAATTCGGAGTATAGGATCATATTTGTATAAACTTGGAGTCAATACTTCAGACTGAGTTCGTTAAAAAGATGCCATAGAAGATTGAAATCCTTATCTTTTAATTATCTTCTTCTCATTGCATTGTCATAAGGACTAACTAACGGAGTATCAAAAATCCTGATTTATAATTGTAAGAAACTTTTAGAAAAATTGTTAAGCTTAATGTTTCATCAGGAAATTAATATAATTGCTTCTTCAGTCTTCCAGCTAAGGCATAACATAATTTGCTAGAGTTTCCATTTCTGATTTGTTGAGTACCAGAACAAAGAATGATTTAGTCGCACTTTCCGTAACATTTTTGCGCAAAACCGTCGGCTAAAAAGTGTTCGATTTTATTATTCATCGAAAACACCGACTCGGACGTTCAACCATTTGATCAGCGATTATCACAAGTGTCTGTGGCAAGTGGATTCGGTCGGATAACGTTGCTATCCTCTTCACAAACTCGGTTTCCCGTCGGTGTTGGTCCGGCAGCCGCGACGAACGAAAGAATCGTTCGGAAGAAGTTCGGGAAACGAACGGGATCGGTTCCCCGCTCAAATAATTGGACGGAACGTATCAATTAAATCAATCTGGAGGCTGAATATAAATCGGAGTTCCTTTTTTCCCTTTCTTTTCCCTCGGCACGGGAAGCGTCTCGATCGAAAGATACACCCTGGACACAATTAAGAAGTAATGAGACCTCTTATTAAGTTAATCCTTTTTAGCGGCGCCCTGGGAAAGTATTAAATTTCTTTTCTGGATCGTTTCAGCGTGCTAGCCGCGAAGAGCTGTAATGAATTATCGCGGTGTATTATTAAATTTGATTGTTATATTCTAATGGGAAAAGAGTGGAAGGGGGGCCACGGCGCGCGGCAGTGAGACGACAAAGTGGAGCGCTTATTGTTTATTCAGTAGATGGCGTTAATCAATGAATTATTGGTGTTCCCAGGTCATTAGCCGTTGAATACCACCTGTTTGGTAACGAGCTGTTCGCATAAATTACATCATCCTACGGAATTAATTAGTGATACTTAATTAGTATTCTCGGGAAATTTAGGCGGCCCTTCTTTGCCGGTAACTAACGGCGAGCAATTTGAATGTTACAGTTATTTGCGCGGCGCTAATGATGCCCGGAGTGTATCTGGAGTGCGTCGGCGAACCTAATTTTTCGCAAGCCCAACGGAATTAATTTCCTCTTTGCCGCCGATGATTATTTAGTTTAGCTCCAACGCTCCTGTTTACTCGATCTGCTTTTGCAACAAAAAGCTACCGGTTTAATTTGAAAAAGAAAATTGCAAATTCTAGAAAATCTGAAAATGACAGATACAAAAACTATAGCTAACCCTTTACGAACCAGAATTATTTCTAATTATATTCTATAATCATCTTCTATCATCTTTTAACCATATTAATTCTAATGTTGCGTTTGATGAAAATCTGTTTAATATGATTTGGGAATACTATTAATTAATTTACCAGTTTAGAAATTAATGAAAGAAAATAATGTTTGATCGCAACAGGGTGTAACAAAAGCGAATTTTTGCAGTATGTCAAAGAATCGATTAGTATCGATAAAGGGCGTAGTATTTTCCCCGATGAACCGGTCATTTTCCAGATTCCGGTCCTTGTCCCTTTTATTGGAGCCCTTAACTGCCAGCTTCCCTTATTCTTGGACCATGAAATCGTCGTTAAATCCAAGAGGCCGTGCCGCATTCACTGATACTCTTTTAATTTGTCTCGCCGCGGATTGATGGAAGCAATTACGTCGTTCACAAGGAGACACCCTTAAAACGTCCCCCCGGCCTGTGAAAATTTACGGACATCATTTATTTAATCGTTCCTCGATTGAAGTTATACTTCACGTGGGGATTCGCCGCCGATGCATTCTCTCTTACTTGATCCTATTCGATGATATGAATCTCGGAAGTAGACAGTCCGAAGCGCTTCTTACGATCGTGGGCTGACAATATTTTCTACCGACACTGGGAACTATCTCTTCCAGGAGCCAGTGTTTTACATTTACCTCTTTGACTATAGCTGTGTGCGATACGACATTTGCGTTGACTCATTGGAGGAAGAAGTTGACAACAACATTTTCTTTTTGTGTATAATTCATGTAATTTATATTGTAATGTTTCTAGAGAAGGGTAGATACAATTTTCTCGTTTTCAATCATTTATTTTTGCCCTAACTTGGACAATTTATTGTGCTTTATTTATTTAATTAGAAGCATGAGATTATGGTTATTCAAGGTGAATGAGTTAATTATAAAATTCAGGATATTCTGATGATTGAGATACAATTCAGAACGAGACGATTTGTTTTTACGAAAGTCAATTTTTTAAAGAAATTTGGGGAAAATATGGATTGGATTCGATTCTTTACGATCCAGTTCATTATTCCCTGTACAAATTCGAGGTATATTAATCTAGTGGCGGTGCGACAGTAATAACTATTTCCGTGGCTACACAATAATATTAAATGCAGTGCATTAAACGCTGTTGAATCCGTGTTCCCAACGAATTTCGCTAACACGTAGCGGCAATAAATCATTCGTGGCAACTGCATTATTACTTTACATTGCGTAACGTCACGGTGTAATTAACATCACGGGCAATTAGCATACACCGAAATAGCTAAAAATCTGACCACTCGAACCGTTTCAAGCGGAATGGTAGAATGCGGAACAATGTAATTACAAAGTAAGTGGGTAATGGGCGAAATAAGGGGGAAATGGGTGCTTTTATAATCGTGCAGTGTGTTTCTAAACGATTGATGGAACTCTAACGATGAAATACAAGAAAATTACAAAGTACAGTAATACATAATCAACTTCAAACCATCATAAATTACAAGGTAAAACATAAATCACTGTATTACCTGATTGTACAATATGAAAACCAAAGGGAACTACATTAATTATATTACACATTAAAAATACATTTTTGTAACGATTGCTATTAACCCAGGTTAACTAAACTATAAATAGTAAAAACGAAGATTGAAGAATTTGAATCCTGTCATATTAAATGATATTCTCACACAATGGATTAAATATCGTTCAATAAATTCTAGTAATAAATTCAGAACCCAATATGATTATATAATTTCATTTATTCTGTTTCTTTATGGTTTGACGAACATACTAATATTTTTTGTAGCCAAATGTGGACACACATGAGAGTGTATTGAAGGAGAAATTTGTCAGAATATGAAAAATTGTTAAAGTTTTAAAACAGTGCATATAGTCCTGCATAGTTTCAGAAAATGTACACGGAGGGCTAAAGTCACGTTCAGTCTAGTAACTTTCGTAACTGTTCGAATATTTTAATGAAACTTTTTGCGAAATATTCACGAGAAATGTGGCTTTGAATATCAGTAATAACAAAGCCATCGATTGTTCAAATTCCACAAGCCCTGCATCCCCTAATAGCCCCTGTACGATCAAACCTAAGAAAAACCGTATAGAACCAAGTGCTTACAATGCAACCGAGTACTCCATCTCACTCGATCACCCTCATTGTTCTTGTCCGAGTGCTTCCAAAAAATCGGTTGCCTGGTAAGCCGATCAGGTCCGCGCCGCGTTCCAGACTGGTTAAACAATTCTATTTCTGCGGATCCGGCGATTAGCATTGAGCGAATCTCAGAAAACCAGAGAGAGAGAGAGAGAGAGAGAGAGAGAGAGAAACAGGGAAAGAGAGAAAGAGAGAATCATCAGTGGCTGTGTTCGGCGACCGGGTCACCCAACGATCTCCTTCCCGAAGAGCAATGAGCCGATGCACTCGGCTCGGTCGTCAGGGCCAGAAGATGAAAGGAGAACGCAAGTGTTCGCGACAAGCGACACGATCGCACTTTCCCGGGCTGACACACTCGGCCCGAAGAAACGATTTGGAACCGTTAATCTCCGGCGCATTAGCGGAACAGAAGAAGCTCCGCGCGCGCAGTTAAGGGAGCGAGCCGCGCGCGGCACACTTGGCCTGCATAAATAACCGTCGTGGAAAAGGGAGAAATATTTTATTAGGCGAGCGAGAGAAAGAGAGAGAGAAGGAGAGATAGTGGGGAGTTCTCTAGGTGGGGCGAACGCGACGACAGAGCGATAACGACGAGCAAAAGGGAACGAGGACCCCCAGAGAAAAGAGGGAGAGCGCTTTTCCACTTGTACGCGATTACCGAAGATAAAGTCAATCGCATTACGGCGAGGAGCACCTGGCGCGTTCAGCCGCGGGCTATGTTAGCCCGAGACCGGCGTATTCGTCAACATTTATCAGGCCTATCTTGTCTTCCGGAATGGGATCCCAGAGATCGTGGCTGGGTCTGGGTGAGCAAGCGCGAGCGTCCGCTCGAGAGCACGAGCGCGCAACCCGCAGAAACGCCACTGAAATCGTAAATTCGCGGCGGCCAGGCCCGACTTGACGAGCCAAACGCTGCCAATTTACTCAAACGGCGGAATTATGCGACACGATGCGCGCCGCTCGAATATTTTAAGCTTCACACCGCACCGACGCGCGACGCCTAACGTATCTAGCTAATTTTGGAGTGGCTACAGTATCGGGACGTCTTCGGGACACTAGACTTTGTCGTTGTTTGGGAGTTCTCGCGCGACGAACGCTTTTCATGACTTTATTCCAGTCATTGAATTATTCGAATCCTTTCTCTTGAAAATTCTTTAACACGTCCTTAAACCAACTCTTTTGAGACCAACATTAACCCCTTGCACTATAATACCGAGTCGGACTAGTGACGAAGATTTCGAAGAGAGTATACTAAATATTCATGCTATTAATTTCCTTCAAAGTTTAAATTGAAACAAAATTATATTTTTTTGTTGTTGAACTATTGGAGACTGCATAGGTATAAATTACATACAAACTTCCTTTTTTCTAAGAAATTAGAAACTACAAATAAGTTCTAATCACTGGAACCGTAAAATATATCATAGTGCAAGGGGTTAATCATTTCATTCAAGGAGTTACCCTCCGATTTAATCTTTCGGACTTATTTATATAGCTAATGCTTTGAACTAGCTTAGATGAAGGATTATAATTTAGATGGAATGTTTATACCTTTGACTAGATTTTCTCTTACTAGTTATGGCAATTTAAAATTCCTTTTATTTGTTCTAGATCTTGAGGAACGAAGTAATAAATAATTCATTGTAATGTTAGGAAGTATCCTTATACTTGAGTTTCTTAAATATGAAAAAATAAAGGGCTCCATCTCCCCATGTGACTAGATTTTTGCTTATATAATAATTTAGGTTTTGCGATCGGAGTCTTGAGATCTGCGGATCTTTATGGAAAATAAAAATTTTCTTCATTTGTCATAAAATTTAAACGTTCTTCTTTCTTTAATAATGTGACTAGGTCGAAAGTAATATATTGATGTTATCCAATTATTTCAATCTTTACACTGCGTCAAATTGCAGCTACTCATTCTTGTCATAAATGCGTGAAATCCGCAGTCTAATTATTATCCAAATGATGAAGTATATATTCTCGTTTCTTTTCAGATTGAACATTCAACTGTAGTGCAACTGATATAGTATATGTTCTAGTGTCAAGTATATTGAATTATGAATTTCATTCCCTTATGAAGATCGTATTGTTGCTGGATATGACAGTTTGTGATTCATCGCGTTCCGTAGACATTGGAAAATTTGGTCCATTATTGTGGAGCTAGTTAAATTGAAGTGTTCCCAAGTTCGTAATATTATGGAAATATTCAATGCATCGTTATCCGTGTGCGTCAGTAGTTTCTAATTCCGACTCGAGAAAGGACGGGGCTCCACGTTGTCACCGTCTAACACCACCATCTGGAAGGTGCAGCGCAGCGTTGCGTCAGTGTCTTCTAATTTTACGATCCTCAACAACGTATGCAAAATTTATAGGCTACAGGACTTCCCTCGATCGTAAAATGCACTGAACCTACTCGCCTGCGGTATTACGATCCACGTATGACCGAGAATTTAGAACTTATACAGTGTAATCTATGGAATACGAATAGCTACATTGAATTACTTGATTGCCACTCGGAGATGACAACGACGTAAAACGTCGAACCCGTATAAATGTTTAATCGACTGGTGCCGAAAACCGACATTAAAAATCACGGAATAAAGACGATAATTCAACCCGATGTAAAACATGAATATAATTCAACGTTTTTCGTTGATCAACAAATATAATTTATTTTATAAAGGAACAGGATCAATGGAATGACGAAGTTACATTTGGTATTGAAATTTTAAAACAAATGTAAACCACGAGGTAGGTGGATCATATCCGATTATACTTGAACAAGATTTAAATATTGTGATCGCCACTTTTATGAAAGGTTAATTTAGCACGAAAGAGAATAAAATGACGAATAAACAATGCTTTACTTTTAGCATTTCGATCCCTTGACAAACAAAGGCGTCGCGGATTGCGTTTCGTACATCATTGTACTCCGTGACGTAAAATATTATTTAATTAATAACATCGTTATAATACTATTATTATTCGAATGTTTAATACAAAATGTCAGCCTCGCATAGATGATATATTACTAAACGACTGGTATTCTTGGTGATATCGAATTTTATTTAATTCTTCTATCAAGAAATTGTTGTGCCAGAAGACCGACAGAACATTTAAGGGAATAAAATAGCCGGGAGCCTTTTAGCGAGCGAAAACAATAATGCAGCGCAGGAAAACAATACAAATCTGGCGATCTATTCATTCGAGACACGAAACGGAAGTTCGGATGACAGGGTTGCCTTCGATTTCGTCTCGGTAACACCGTTCCGCTAAAACGTTCGCGTGTCAGGCGTTCATTTCTCCGTGGTCTTTCTCTCTCCGTGATCTCCCCTCGTCCCTCTGTCCCCGGGCCCTTCTGTTAATGCTTTTTTTCCTGCTCGTTGCACGATACGGAACGAATTACTTTGGCCCGGGAGTACCTTTTCCGATCTCTGATTCTCGGCGTGCTCATAGTCCCAGCGAAATAATTCAGCGTGCTGCCCGGGCGACCCCCTCTTCCACGAGCTTGCGAATTCCGCTCTCGCAGACGCTCTTTTCGCGGGGAAACTCGCGCAAAAGGTTGCGCGGCACCCTGAAATATTCAAATCCTACGAGCTGCCGTGTCTCCCGGCCGCAGGAAATAACGCCACCCGTTAGCGAGACCCCGACGGGAATACGATCTTCCCCACAATGGATTCGCCGCGGCTTTGTTCACCCCCTTCTGCCACCACCCACGCCAAACATTTTTCTCTTATTAAAAAGGCGGACGCCGCAATTTGCCCGGCGAACGGCCGCAGCTTAAGAAAATTACGCGGGCACGGATTCGGATAAGAGTGTTTTAATATTTCACGGCACCGGCTACAAGGCGTTCGCTCTCGCGCTCGCGCCCACGCGCTCTCGAATACCTTCATTTTGTGAGTGCTCGCTATTTGCCGGTGAAACATCGCCGACGAAAGCGCGGCGATAAATTTCGGCGGTAGACCATCCGGAAGAATTTTGCGAGACGTTCCCCCTAGAAACGGAAAAATAGCGAAGCACGCCCGCGTTGCAATTTTCAAGCGAAGCCCGTTTTTGGAATCTCGAGACTCGGCTACGGTTGGCGCGCCGCGCCGGGCCTGTCGGAAACGTTACGGAAATTGTTACTCGTCCGTTCTACTTCACTTTCGTTATTCCTCAACGCACCGAATTGTGGTCCGGCTAGTGTAAAATTGTTACAAAGTAGTTTATTTGAGGGTACGACAACTGGGAGTTTAAAATTGAGTACCGATCGATTAGGATACTGGAGGTTCTACTTTATTGTAATATGATCCAAAATGTGTCGTGTTTGGTTTCGTTTCAATCAAGAAAGTGTCACTGATATGTTGGTAAAAGTTTCGTCAAAAAAATTATTAAAACATGGAAGATTGAATACAATTATCCTTTTCTACGTTCGTCACTGGCGACTATATTAATCAATTTTGTATTTCGAAAAGAAAGTATCCAGCAAATTTAATGTACCGAAGCATCAATTTTATTTATACACTTTCAGACGTAGTTTAAAGTGTTGTTTAAAAATTAGCATGAATTGAATTGCTATGAACGTAAGAAATGAATGTAACTGATTTCAGTATTAGTTGGGCTACATTTTTCATGGGTGAGAATTTAGGACAGTATAAAATAACGTTTTATCGAGTAGACGTATATGGTAGTAACGAGGGTTTCCTACGGATGAGGGGGTGGGACATAGTTTTCGCTGGAAGCTATCGCGACCCGTTAATACAATCGGCCGCTCGCCACTCTTTATCCGTCCATTGATCTATCCACCTATCCTCTCTGCCGGCGGCGCTAACGCGGCTCGTAACACCGAGCAGTAACTCCGCGTTTATTCAAATGATACTTTAGGTTGAGCCTTGAGCGTCCTCCGGCGAAGGATAAGTAATCCTGGAGGATTCGTGGCAACGGAACAGTGGCGAAAGAAGAAAAGTAGAACCGGGGAGAAGGAAAAAGAGAGGTCGTGCCGGGTGAACGGAGGCGTTCGAGGATCACCGAAAGACAGAGAGAAAGAGAGAGGCTACCGTAAGATAGAAGGAGATGAGAACAGAAAGCGACGAAGAGTGTGTAGAGAAAGAGCGAAATAGAAACGTGAAATTTGCGGAGGCAGGGAGCGCGAGAAAGAGAGAGAGAGAGAGTGAGACAGTGACTAAAGGAGGAAGAGAGGAAGGTAGATAAGGCCATTCGTTTCAATGAACGGCACTGTGGTATGAGAGTGCCATCCCCTTTTACCTCTTCCTTCGTCTCCTATCCCTACTCTCTTAGGGTATCCACGTTTTTGCTATACATAGAATGGAATAGAACTTGGTATATGGAACTTTATGCGAGTCCTTTCTGAATAGAAAAACACTCGAGAAGACCAACGCTTGCGATCTCGCTTTTTTCCCCTCCTGCTGCACAGCCTTCCTCCCCTCTCTCTCTCTCTCTCTCTCTCTCTCTCTCTCTGTCTCTCTCTCCTCTCTCCTCTCCCTTCTGTGTTCTCGCAGTCTCCTTAGCTTCGAAGCCTGCGTCTATGCTATTGCCCTCTCGTGTAACCCTCGCCGCCTCCATCCACCCTCGTTTCTCTAGGTTGGAGATCTCATTTGAATGAAACCCACCGTCCCGGCATCCCTTTTTCTCCTATTCACTATCGCCCCGGCAGTCAAGGCTGCAGCTCCTCGACAGTACCAACCAATATGTTCTGAGGACTCGATTTCACGTAGCGAGAGCTCTATAATGCGGGACGGAAGATCTTTCGAGAGGAAAGCAGCCAGAAAAGGAGGAAGGAAGGAAGGAAGGAAGGAAGGAAGGAAGGAAGGACGGAAGGAAGGAAGGAAGGAAGGAAGAATGGGAGGATTGTACCAACATTCTCAGACTGAATGGTAATCCTGAATTTGCTCCACTGGGCAATCTTTTTCGGTATCCTCGAATTGATAACTGCGCTCAAGTGTGGAAGCGACGTGAAATACCACGGGCGCCGCTCTTTTTGAGAACTGTTGTAGCTCGACGCCAAAGGCTGCCATATTTTCCAGGACGCACTGAATATTTCTTAAAAATTATACTGAAAGCATTTATTTATGTTTGAAGCTGTCTGCTTTTTGCTTTGATCGATGCAAGCTTTTTACTCTATGGTCTTTTGACATTCCTTGAGATGAAAGTTGGATCGATATTTAACAACATCATAAACACAATTTTTATAAATAGCTCTGTAGACGAATCAGGTTACCGCCACAATAGAACTGTGAGCTTCTACATATAATTATATTTTTACAGAAAGATCAAAGTAAGCAGAAATCGCGCAAAATTTTACTTTTTTTGTTGCTGGTCTTAGTGAATTACAAACCCTTTCACTAAAGCTTGTAGATACTACTATAAATTCATGGAAACTCAGAATTTCCTTCAGAATCTGAATATTATATCCTGAAATCGTGTACCGAAACGATTCAAGATCGACTCGGTTCGGTAATTATTGCGAAAGGGTGGTCATACTCCGATTTTGACGAAATTTAAATATGTTATGCAGCAACACATTTTGAACAACTTTTTCCTCTTCCAATATAGGGGGGTCGCTTTTAGTTTTCGAGATATTTGCAAAAAACTATCGCTAGTACTAAATTGAATTTTTCGTATTCGTGCACGCTCCGTGACAACGTAAGCCTGCTCCGACGTAGCGTCAGTTTACTGTTTTTGTAAACACGTTGTGAAGATGACAGAGCAAACAGGGTCTCACTCTATATAGGGTGATATATATAGGGTAAGCTTTCAATTTTGAAAGACTACTCCTGGTATTTCGTATGCGTGGTCGAACCGGCCTAACGGCTGGGTCTCTACGCCCTCTCCGCGACCTAACCCAGACCTCACTCTGTTCGCATTATTTTCCCAGTACTATTTCCAATTCTGGATGATAACTATAATGCAAAGATCATGCGAACAGAGTGAGGTCTGGGTTAGGTCGTGGAGGGGGCGGAGAGACCACGCAGACGAAATTGTGAATATCTCGAAAACTAAAAGCGAGCCTCCTATATTGGAAAAGGAAAAAGTTGTTAAAAATGTCGAAATCTATAACATATTTAAATTTCATCAAAATCGGAGTATGACCACCCGTTCGCAATAATTACCCTCGGTTCTCACCGAATCGATTCGCGCAAAGTATCCCTTATGGATTTCAAGTAACGAGTTGCATCGATCGAAATCGGCTCGATTCGCAATCTTCGTGGCCCAACAAACCCCGGTAGCCTGATAGACAGGCACGCAGAGTTTCATCGAGTTGTCGGTGGTGGACGACAGCAATTACCCGACGACGCCCGGGTGTCGTGTACACCGAATAAACAAATAAACATTGCCCCGTTGGACAGACTAGGAACGCACGCAGTCATTCTGGCACCCTATCTGTTCACCTCCGGGCTATATTGCAACGGGATGAGGCAGAGAGAAGTGGGGGAAGAAAACCGAACTGAGGGGTTACGGTTTGCGAAAGGGGAAAGGGTTGAGAGGGGTCAGCCCGGTCTCACATTGCTCTCCTTCGCGTGCCGGTCTATTTTCGCGAATACACAGCATCCCAAAAAGACCGCGCTACGTACTCGCGCCGTCTTGCTGTTACGGCGCACCATTAACGGCTCTGCGAGTACCGCGCCGAGAACATAGAACGATTGGGTCACTAGCGAGGAATCCGCAGGACTCACGGTGATTCATTGTTCGACGACGAATGGATTTACTCGAGCCACTTGCAAAATTCTTGCTTGATAAAAGCCATTTTCAAGAGAGAATGATTCCGAAGATGCTGGACGACTCGTCTGCGCTGCCGATAATGTATTCTTCAGTCAGTTAAACCAGTATCTCCGATTTGAAGGAAGAATTGTAGATTTATTAGTATGCGTTTATGATATAAATGGCTGGCTGCAATTTGAAACAGTGAAATGATCAAAAGAATTTGAGTCAATCGATATATTGCTTGTAACTCATTGAAACTATTAAAGAGAGAAATAAATTCTTATTTGGTTTCCGTGTGCTGAAATTGTTAAGAACAATTTGGGAATCCAGTGAAACCTTCAAATTGTTGGTGATTTACGAAAAGGGGCGAATAAAGCTTACATTTAGAAGCTGTAAGTACTATAGAATGTAGGTAGAACGAATTCGATAGGCTGTTCGGATCCAATAAATCTCGACAGAGGGTCAACGATGGCGGATTAAAATATACGGAATCTGAAAATGTTACTACCGGCTGTCACGAACGCATTCATCTTCAGATCCTGTGGAAGGGACCAACCGGACCGGAAGCGGGCATTGGTAGCGAACAGGAAAATTAAAGTCGGATCGATGGAATTTAAAATAAAAAGGCTGGGGGGTTGGTGGGTCCGCTAATATCGGTAATGGCGGAGAATTACGAGCGACCGCGAAGAGATAAAAGCATTCGCGTGTGCTTTATACACCGCAGGGTTTGGTGAACCACCGCCGCGCCGGGAGGAAGACATATTAGTTAGTCATTTTCCTCGAAGGCCGATCTGCATAGCAGGGGGGTCAAGGGACGTCGGGGGATCGAGTGGAAAGGGAAAAGGGGGGCTTGGTTGATTTCGTAGGCGCATATAGGCCGAAACGTAGTAACGAAGGAAGGGATGACAGAACCTGGAGCTTACCTGGCCGCGAGCCAACCCCACTCCCAGAAGTTCGTGATAGTGCATAGTCGGTGTATAGTCGGGAGTGCATAGTCGGTGTGCACAGTGGGTACCCGGTGCTCTGCCCCTCCACTCGATCGCATGGGTGCCCGCATTGCAGCTATGGCCCACCATCCTAATGATGGCAACCACGCAGGTACAAATCTACCCACCCCCTTGGCGCCCTCTCGTTTCTACCATACTGTTCCAGCCGAACAAGAGGGCGCCCTCCCTGCGCAGTTGCTCGCGCGATTTTCTGCTGACACTTTGCCCTGATACCGCTCTTTGGCGCCCGTGACACTTCCGTTTTCCCTGAACGTGCCCTCCCCACTCCCCTCCCGCCTCCCACACACCCTCTATCGGCCTCTTGCGCTTTCTCTTTTGCTCCTGCAGCCCTTCTCTTCGTCCCTCCTTTCTCTCTCTCTCTCTCTTTTTCCTCTTTCGAACCCGCTCACCCTCTCGCTCCAGCTCGCGCATTCTCTTCTTCCCCATCTACCCAGCCACGGTCTCTCTATCTCCGCATCCATCTATTTGTCTATTCGCATCTGTTTCGCGGTTAACCCACTTTCGACCCATTTCGCTCCTCGCGCGCCGGCAAAGCGATGATGAATACCTATGGTCGAGGAAACCTGGCAGCCTCGATTGGAAAGCGGTGAAACTTAAACGAAGCCAACGGTTATTCAGTATTCCTTCCAGCCGCCGCGCTGCACCGCCGCCGAGGCGAGCGAGCTTCGACGGGTTTCGACGGGCCGATGCCCCCTGGCTGACGCAATTATTCAAACATTTTTGTAATTTTGTTCAGATTTGCGCTGGGTGCTGAATGGAAGCGTATACAATTGATGATCTTTGAAATTGTTGGAAGTACAACGAGGTTCACGAGAACGTGCTGAATATTAAGGTAGGCAGTGGTAATGTTAGTATGTTTAATGCAAAAGATTGTAATTTATGAAATAAAGTCATAGTCATTCGAACAGATTCCTTTTTATACGATCGAAACCATTGATAGAATTAAAACTATATTTTTCTCTCGAAATCGAAGGTACTGTACAATAAAAATGTAAAACATAAATTTCCACTGTAGGAGATACAATAATAAATCGTAACTTTCCTGTTGTTGTTCCGATAAATAAATTACTTTTAGTTTAAAGAATTTCTATGGCTGCTGGACGCGCAGTTGACGCGTTAAATTATTGCAAAATTAAATGGGTTGACCGGCGTTGCTGCCCATTGTTGATTGACACACGATCGACTATTATTAAATATCTGTCGGTGGAAGCTTAATATTCGGAGCGTGTTATTATGAGACCACGAATATTTATACCAGTTCGATTTTCTATGGATTTACGTGCAGGTGGATGGCAATTTATTCCTATTAATATCCGTTATACCTTGAACCCAGATATTCCTTCTAAATTTTATAATCGTTAAATTTGTATTTCTCGCTGCATCTACAATAATTTTACATATAACAAAACAGCAGTTTTTAAACTGTAGTGGAAAAAACGAATAAAATTTGTTCGTTTGAGACTTTGTTTTCCAGAAAAATGAGTTTACAAATCTGTCAGGCTGAGTGCCCTAGTATTTACGATAAGTAGAATAGAACCACCATAATCGGACGTGCAAGACTCACACTTCATAGCACGCGTATCCTTAAAATTTTGTTGTACATACATGGATGCCATCATCCTTTGATTAGACTAAAAAATTAATTATCATTGGTGTCTTCTTGATTGAACCAAAATTTCATTAGAATTTGAATGACGAATAAGAACTAAGTCAAATCTACAAAGCCGAAATTTCTGAAAGTTCCTCCAATTTTTTTAGTAATTTCTCAGCAGTCAATTTATCAATAGAGTTCTTTAATTTACAAACTAAACTTGCTACTGTAATAATTCATATACCCTAAAATAAGCAGTTGACACAAAGAACTCTCCAGCCGCACCAAAGCAAAAACATAAAAATCCGGCCCCCTTATGCAAGGGCTCGGAACCCTTAAAAGTTCAGAACCGTCGTCGGAAAATATTCCAATGCATTCAGCTTTCTGGTTCATCAGAATCCGGCAATAGTAATCCCCAGCAACCTTCGGAAGTATCCGCGGGAAAAGGATTGGCGAGACCCGGAAGACAAGAAGTCTCGGATGAGAAATGGCGACCGATACACGCAGCTTATCCATCGGAATGGAATTCCCGTTATCATAGATTCCTGTCTCCGGCGAAATCCCACGAACGCGGGAGTACCCGGGGTTAATCTTATTCGTAATGAGACGGGTAAGTATCGCGGTGATTCCACGGACGGAGAGAAAAGCGGCGGAGACTAAGAAGACGGTAGGGAAGTGCCGCGCCGATCTATGGAAGAAAGGAGAGAGGGATACAGAGGGAGAACTGGGATCCGGGAAGCGAGACGGGGCGAAGATTTCATTCTTGTTACTCCTGGCGACATCTTTAATTCATCGAATACGGATTGCAGGCTGAATCCTTGATGAGCTTTATTCCACATCCGCGCGCTCAAACTATTGGATCCGATGAGAGATTCTCATACGATAATACTCCACGCTAAGCCACTGTTCCACGTCTCACTTATACGTCCTCCGTCTCCTTTCTCGTCTCCGTTCTTCTTCTTCGCCCATCCCCCTCGGTTTCTTGCTGCGCTAGCTCTCACCGGCGTTCGACTTCAGAAGCTCTAACCGAGCTTTTTCGACTTCTATCCCAACCCACCTTCTCTTCCTCCCTTCCTTCTCCGTCTATCTTCTTTGTCGACCCCCCCTCTCTCTTTCTCGCTTTCTCTATCTGGCCAACGCCGAAGAACGTTCACTTTCCGGCCGAGCGCGGGCGTTTCGCTCCAATCTCGGACCCTCAATCCTTTCTCGTTTTCTCGCGGGAAATCGCGCGGAAAACTAACCAGTAAGGATCCTCTCCGCCGCGTTTCCGTCGAGCTCTCCCGTTCGTCTCGGTTCCAGCTCGTCTATCCCGCGTCGCCGGACACTATTAAGGGACCGCGTCTAGTTTCAGACGGAAACTCCGACACGCTTTATCTTCTCTTCGCTGAATAATAGCGTTTTCTGGGACCGTTCGCGCCCGGATCGCTTTTCCACCGACGCGACGCGACGCGACGCGACGGTTCGTCCGTTTCCACGCCGACGATTCCCGGTCGCACCGATCGCTGACCGAACGCTCCACGGAAACCGATCGCACAACGCTGGATTTTCGACGGAAAATCTTTTTGTCAGCAGTCTGTAAGGCTGCGCGCTGTGTTTCAACGCGGGATTGTTAGTTCCGGTTGAATCGGGGCGGCTTTCGAGGCGTTTCGAAGTTGAAAAGCGTGGCGATTTGGGAAGGGTGAGAACGTTTCGAAAGCTGTTAGATTTGAGCTTCGAATTTGTAATTCTCCTGTGAAATTAGTTCCTCATCTGTTTAGTAAGTAGTTCATTAAGTGATACGAATTTTGTTGTGTTTCCTTGGAATGTTATACAAGTATACAATTCGAGATCACCTGAATGCGGATTGTATGCAATTACCATGATAGCAGACAGACTAAGAGTATTTTATAATGAATAATATATTTGAAAATAATAATATTTTACTAATATAATGAAACTTGTGTTCATAACGTGAAGCCATCTATAAATCTCTCGCTTCTCGTTGTACCTCTATGGAATACTACCTGTTGCGAAACTACCATGCTTATTACTTCATGTTAACTCCGTTTTACATAAAATGAAACATTAATTTTTTTAAAACGAATAAACAATGGAGATGCACTCCTTTGCAAACCATTCATTTGTTTTTTAGGTATCATTTTATAGGTTGTCGAAAACAAGAGAAAATGCAGGGTGCTTCAGGCTGGTTGTAAAAATAAATTGGAACGTGGAATAAAATTTCATTGTTCGAGATTTCATTTTCTAGAAAATTAAATTTGGAGATTCGGCAAGAGCTATTGAATAGGAATTGGTTGGTGCGTCTGATCATGACCAACCAATTCTACTTCTTATAAATAATGATGCATGAGAACCTGGCGAATTTTCAAAACTGATTTTCTCAAATATGAAATTTTTTATTGTAAGTTGTACACTTACACCTTTTTGGCTGAACAGGAAAATGAAAAACATCCTGTGTATAAAAGATTAATTTTGATCAAGTTCATATACTTTACTTTTTAAAAATAGAGCGTGTACAATAGAATATCATTTGTATTCGTATCTTCCTGTAACACGTACAAAAAACGATAACTTTTTTAATATTGCACCATACGATATGAACTTTTTTGAGAAGTTAGAGCAATTAATTTACTACATGATGTGAAACGAAATTTTTTCAAAAATTGCAATTGGCTGGAGTTGTAGAGAAAAAACTAAAAGTTGCATTTTACAACTTTTTTATGTGGGTCTATATTGAAAATTTAAAAAATATGTTTTGTAAATCTGTGTCAATTAGTAGAGGCCGAAAATCGTGAAAAATTGCATTTTCTACCATCTTTAAACGTTTATTGCTCATTGCAACGTCGACCGATTTTAATGTAATTTTCAGAATATGTTTAATTCATACAGATCTACGAAACGTGTTTTCTACATTTTCAATATTAGCCCACATAAAAAAGTTGTAAAACATATCTTTTAGTATTTTCTCTGCAATTCCGACCAATTGCAATTTTTTCAAAAATTCTTTTCACGTTACGTAACAAAACCGATTGTTTTAACTTCTAAAAAAAAATCCAAGTTGTATGGTCGAATATTAAAAAAGTTATCGTCTTTTTAAGAGTGTCCGAATATTAGTGGGAGTCACAGTGGATTGTGGAGCAGTCCGAGTCGACAGAACGATTCTAACTGACAATCAACAAATTGCAGGTGGCGCGATTGGTATCGATCGGGTCGAAAAACGGCTGGTAATCAGATGCGCCGACGATTTACCATTTTCACGTGGCCGATTATGGATTTAAGCCGGACTTCCGCAAACAATCGGGGGATCGGGCTGAATCGTCCGGCAGAAGCGCAACAAAGAGCAATTTTTCCGTTCCGGTACAATACTTCTCGATTTATTCGATTTCGGCAGCGGTGGCGGCCGCTGTAACCCTGGCTCTCGCGGACAAAAGAATTATTACAAACAATATAGTGGCTGTCCGACCAGTGAATCACTGGTTTCGAAAATACGCGGAAACACAATGCTACCGGCAGCACACACCGGGCTCTCGGACCCCGTGTGCCGGTCTCGCGTATTATATCGGGACACGCATTAAACGCTTCATCGTCGACGAATCCCATTCCGCTTTTAAAATGTTCGCTCCGCTCGGGAGCACGCCGATACATCGCGGCTGAAGAACAAAGCAAACGAGGCGCGATTAAATCCGATAGACCAAACGGCAGCTGATCCGCCGGCCAAAAAGCACAACAAACCCGTGGCCCGCGAGCCGGCTATAAATTCGTCGGTGCTCAATTAGTCCCGGAGAAGGGACGTACACAGAAAAAAGCGAGCAAACGAGATCGAAAGAGAACGGAGAAAGAGAGACAGAGAGAGAGAGAGAGAGAGAGAGAGAGAGAGAGAGAGAGAGAGGGAGTGACTAAAAATAGAACGACCGATCCGATTACGATTTATGAGATATAAACGCCGGATAACCAAAAGGAATAACCGATTTCTGCCGATACACCGGGCAGCCCACGGTTCTCCGGATCCTCGCTGTCGGGCAGGACGAAAGTGGAAGGAGGATGAAATACGGAACGGAGGACTTCCGTAGGATATCTCCACGGCCGATATTACGCTGCAGCCTGCAGTGGAATATCTCCGGCCACGAGAGCGTCAAGCGTTTTTCGATTTCCAGCGGCCGTGAATGAACCCGGATAGACCTAACCCCCTGGCGAAGGTGAAGGGATGAGATTCGACGCCGCGCCCTCGTTCCGATGGCCGGGAGAGTGTCTCTCGGTGAAATTCAGAGCGCAATCCAGATTCCCGTTTCTCCCCCCCCCCCCCCCCCCACCCCCCTCTCTCTTTCCCTGGTGGTTTCATTTTCAATGGTACGATACAATATTAGCCGCGTAACCGGCTAGGAAAAGCGGGGGTGTGCGGACCGGTCTCTCCCTCTCTTCTCTCTCTCTCTCTCTCTCTCTCTCTCTCTCTCTCTCTCTCTCTCTCTCTCTCTCTCTGCCGGCAGCGACAGTGGGACGGGGGAACGATTGTTCGAGGGTGGAGACGCGAGACGGGGAAAACGCGTGGGCGGCAGCCGCGATTGCAAAGAAAGTCTCCGCGCCAAGGCCGGCTTAATAATTCAAATCTCTCAGTACTCGAAAAATTGAATTTAATAATTCAATTCAATAGGAAAGCCTCCGGCCTGTTACGAGCCGCGGAGACCACTCGACCGGCAGAACCCGATCAAAAATGCAATATCCAGCTCGATTTCTTAATCCGATTGCCGCTTCGTTTTTATTCGCGGTGCACCCCCTCCCTCCCTCTCGCTCCCTTTTTTATCTATCTTTCTCTCTCGCCATTCGCCAGCTGTTTCCCTTTCTGTCCCGATACTCGACTTGGCCCGACCCGGCACCCACGTTTCACGTTCATCTATTCATCAAACACTCGGCTGCTCGTCGCTGATGCGCGCGTAATTAGGCCATACATATGCGATACGGGCCGCGCCGAGTGCACCAAGATACAAAATTCAACGGTAATATCTGTTACGCTCACTCGGGAACGTTTGCTATGTACGTTAGCCGGTCGTTTGCGAAATGAACGACGCGGAAAATACGCAGAGTCTTGCGTGTAACGTAATGCCGGTCTAGTTGATCGGAGAGATGCGTTCGGAGCATTGGAATACCCTGGGGAGATAGTACAGATGGAATACAGCAATACATGCAACAGTATGCGTAACGTGCGTCGGTTGTTGCGCTGTCGAACGAAAGTGGTGGTACAGTTGTTATTACGAGAAGTGCTGAGCATGACGTGCTGCTAATGTAATTTGCTCCATGATAGTGACAAGATCGCATTTGCTCAGATTGTGTACAATTTTTATTATATGTACTCCAATGAAGAATTGCATTCGAAAAGTTGTAAAGAAAACACTTTTAATTTCAATAATCGTGCACGAAGCAACCAGAAGCAAGTTCGGTTGTTCTATTGTTAAACTAGCTTTTAATTACATGTTTGTATATTAATGTATTTATTGATTCAATTTTTATTCGATCGTGATTGATAGTGAAAGCTTAATTTTCGTGCGATTTGTTTTCAAGAGACCGGAATTGGAGCCTGTTCTAATAATAATGTTAATAAGACGGGTGAACATTGGACGATGGAGTAGACGCGAGGAACAGACTATGGTTAACGTTTCTATTACGGGAATTGAATAATTAGATCCACGATTGTTGAGACCGTAATCGGAGCAACAGAAATACAATGTGATAAATTGGGTTTTGTATTGAGTAAATTAGAACTTTTACTGTACTTTCGAGTGGTTTGTGATGTACTAAAGTTCTAAACATATTTTTTTGAAACATGATAGGAAATTTAGTGTATAGAAGATTGACAATCGTCTCACTTAGCCCTAGTTAGGGTCGAAAAGTTTGCCAATAAAACGAAAGTACTGATTCAATAAAAAGATCACCGTTCAGAAGATTCAAAGACATAAAATAAAATTACTATGTAATGATTCGAACGAATCTCCAAACCACGACTGCCACGAGGGTCCACATTTATCTCAAAGAAGTAGGTTCAAAAATGAAATAAAATCGCTGAATAAACATTCGAACGAATTTCCCAACCACGACCGCCATGAAATCGTCAAAAGCATTCTCCTCGCGAGAATTAATACAAAAATATTTCCTCATCCAATTAGAAGATCCACATTTGTCTCAGAGAAGTAGGTTCAAAAATGAAATAAAATCGCTGAATAAACATTCGAATGAATCTACCAACCAGGGCTGCCATGAAATCGTTAAAAGCACACGCCTGGCGAGGGTTACTAGAAAAAGCAGTCCAATATGCGTGCAAAGAGACGCGCAATCCAGCATCGACGTTATTTTCCGAAGCGTAATGATAATTCCGCCGTGACCAGGCTCGAACGATAAGAACGAAATTCCCGTCGGCGTAGCATCGTTCCAGGATTACGATGCGAGCAACCCAAATACATGATGCAACAGATCCCGATTCCGCTGCTGGCGTGTGCACGACATCCCGATATCGATGGTTAAGAGAGGAGGAGTGCACAGTGACAAGGGACAGAGAGACAGAGAAAGAGTGAGTGAGTGAGTGTGTGTGTGTGTGAGAGAGAGAGAGAGAGAGAGAGAGAGAGAGAGAGAGAAGCGTACGGAGGAAGAGAAAAAAGATCGCAAGCCCCGGAGAGCCCGTGCGTAGATGTTCGAGTTAACCTCCGTTAACCTCGACCGTCCGGTCTCGTTGAATTCAATGTATCGGTGACGTCAAAACGTCGCTTTAATTCGAGCGTATCGGTACGAACGTCCGACCATTAATCGCCGGCACACGGTAAAACCGCGGGCTATTTCGAGGAATATCGCGGGACGAAGATGCGCGCCGGAAAAAACGGATCTATTAATCGGACCGTCGCGTCGCGTCGTGCCGCGCCGCGTCGGCGAAGCGTTTGACGTGGTAATCGGCCAAATATCGTGCACCGAGCACCGTAAAATCGACTGCGATTGCTGTTCGAACCGCCCACCCCCGGAGCCTCACAGATATTTGTCGACTTAATTAAAATCGAAATTCCCATCGATTTTTCACGACCGCTAGCAGAACTCTGTCGCCTTCGCAATCGTTTGCTCTCTATTAGGTTATTGCAAAAGCTTCATTTCAAAATAAAATACATACATCCTGAAATAACAGAATTGTTAATCAATTATTGATCTACGCTTTCTACTATTGTCTCACAATGTTGAACAAGCTGGTGGTTTTCTTTTTCGTACAAACTGCGTGGTGATTTTCAATGATCATTAGGTATCTGAAAATCAGTCACAAGCTCAGTAACTTTTGCTGTGTTCGAGACAATTAGTGTAGAGGTAGGACAATGAATACGATCACGAGGACGGAATTTTGTGTGTATCTCACAAGTTTCATCTATTTGATTTGTAGAAATGCTGGTTTCACTTTACACTATAATCTAGTTAATTTCAGTACTAATCAATTGATATTCAGCGTCATTAATTATATGAGGATTGTTTTGACGTGATTCAATGGATCAATGTTAACAGTAAGGAAGTAGAAATAAAGAATCACAATTGCGATTATAATTATAATAAATTGATTTTTTATACATATAACTCGTACACAAGCGTTTCTGTAAAGTGAAGTATAAAATCTACAGAGAAGACTCAGCGGAGCAGGAAATAAATTTCTAGACAATTCCTCGGTCCGCCTCCGCGCTATTCTTAGGCTATTATCAAGAAAGAGTTCAGCAATCGTGGAGCATTCAAAGCACGAAAGCAATTCCGCGTGTTTAATCAAGCGATACCTTTGTTAAACGGCCGGCTGATGTAATGCGGAACAATTTCCTGCGGGCAGAACGGCCATTTTAATAGATGAATTATAGAGAAGCCGCCCGCCACAAAAATTCCCGGAGCCGCGGAGGCAAGAACGGGAACGGGAACAGGAACAGGAACGGGAACGGCTGAATAATTTCGAGCCAAAATTCTTTCCCCTATTTCCATTCGGCGGCATGAAATTTTCAAGTCAAATTTGCCGCCGGTAATCGCGCGAAGACAGTTCGCGTTTTCCCAGCCTCTCCCCTAACCCTCCCTGTCGAGGACGACGACCTGGCCAATTTCGCGGGGGAATAGGCAATCGTGAATCGGCTCGCGGACCAAAATAAATTTCCATTCACGATTATCCTGGCAAACGGGACGCGCGGCCGCGGATTCAATGAATTCATTGCCGGACGATATATGTAGTCGGTCCCGTCGCGTCAGTTCCTGTCGCATCGCGCGCACGTTCAATGAGAAAGAAACGAAAACGGTACTGTCAATGCCAGAAAGTATCGGTCCCGCTAGCCAAACATAGATCTCGTATAATTAGAAACGAAGGGGCGGCCGAACTCTCCCGACACGTTACGAGCAAAGAGAGTGGGAGAGCAAGAGAGAGAGAGAGAGAGAGAGAGAGAGAAATAGAGAGAAGAGAAGACCCATCACGCACGTATACCGGCAAACTATGCCAAGCACACTTGTGCAACGAGAGACCCGCGGCCCGTTAATATCCATCCAAGAAGAATGACCGAGCGATCATGACGAAGCACGCGGCTCCATTGACGACACAAGATCTCCCCCTCGTGTGCCCGTCGACGACGATTTTATTTCTGTAATCGGGATCAGCGGAATTTTCTGCCCACCGCTCGAATTACCCACACAATAATCTTCTATGAGCGATACCCGGTATAGGTCGCTCTAACAGGAATTACGTAATAACAGTTAACGGTTGGTTAAATGTAGAACAAATCGAGGGGAGAGGAATTCGAACTATTTTCGCCTGTTGGTTCGCACGCGGAAGAATAGCGGAAAGGATCGGAGAATTTCTATTTGCGAAGAATGCGGATCTGGGTAAATTTTGCCAGAAAAACTGTAGGTTTATTAAAACGAAACTGCCGATGCAAATTATTCGGAGAAAACGGGCTAGTACTTTTTTGAAAACGTCAGTATACTGTCAATGTACTGACAGAAAATAAATATATTCTTAAAAATAAATATCAAAATAATCATAAACTTTTTTGCAAGAAGAAGAAATTGCATCCAATGCATAAAGCTATTTAAGTTCTATCCACGTGAAATTACCAGTCTTAACATATGGTTCAAATAATCAAGCATCGTGGCTCAATCTAAATTTTAAGAACGTTTTATTGCAATTGTAGGTTGTGATTCTTTTAACTAGAGATTTTCTTTCTACAATCTCTTCAATAGATGTTGAAATTATAGCAATTTCTCAATAGCATATTGTGGACTGAATTAATTTTATCTAGCAAAATTAATCAAAATTCTCAATTGAAATAAAACAAGAATTTATAAGCACCGTTCATTATAGTACCACAAAAAATGTACCCAGAATTGCTCCAATAATAGAAATAGATCACGTTATGTCGAGAATTGTTCAGTTTGCTTTTAGTCAAACGACATCCACTAGATTGGTAATTTGAAAAGTTAAATGAAGAATCCCTCCAAGTAATATACCCGAAGATTAAGTTTATATTTAGACGTTGAAAGTTGCGAATTTTCAATTGCAGAAGCGAGTTGACAAAAGCAATTCTACTTCTTGAGCGTCTACACCGTAGAATCTGCAGTCACGCATCACACAGGATTGCGAACTGTTCGAATCGCGATGGATTCGTAGGTCTTTGAGGGTGGTAAACTTTTCTGCGAATAATCCGCAGAGGTTTCAAGTGATTTGGCAGCGGTCGAATTACAGGCTTTATATATAGGGGCCGGGATTCGTTGATTAAGAATCGCGATTAGTATTTATTTCGGTCGTGTTTGGGCTGGATTCCACGCTGCTAAACTTGGCGTGGCTTGGTAGCCTGCTGCAACCTACTCTATTAGCCCCGATAACCCTAGCGCGGTGTGATGGTAAAAGGTTATAGGCATTGCTCGAATTTGATGTTAGGTTGTTGGGTCACCGGGCTAGAGCCAATTCTGGGGATCAAAGTCGCATCGGCTCGTTGCGAGGATAGAGACTCCAATTGTCGCATGATCGACCACACTCTTTGACCGTTTTTCTCCGTGAGAAGAACTACACTGATTCCAGCTCTTTGTCTTTTAATTTTGTTGAGATTGTGGTTGGTACCGACGTTCAGTAACTGCGAGGACTTTTGGCAGAGACAATAGGAAATTGCACAAAGGTACTCGGTGATCGCTTAAAATTTTACATCATCAATTCACACTTCGTGGTGCAAGACACTTGAAGATAATAGTTCATAGCACTATACCCAGACCTGTCTTACAATGTCAAGTTTCATTTCGTAAATGTGCCTGCAATAAAATTGAAAAAAAAGAAGTGCAGTGATTCAAGCTTTTCGGCTGCCTTTTTATTTTGTTGTTGGGTTTGTATTTGGCACTGACGTTTAGCGACTGCGAGGGATTGCGGCAGAGAAGCAGATTGAATCTCTTCGAAATTTTTGGAACAACGAGTTCGCCGAAACGCAGGGTGAGGGATTATATGAAATTTATTGGTCGGTAACAAGCTCCTCCAAATAACCTTTCGAAAATCGTTGCCCGTGATAGGCCAGCGGGAAAAAAGTGATCGAAAACCAGCGACGCATTGCACCAGTGCTAGAATACAAAATGTTCCGGATCATGGATCCCAAATTCGCTGAGCAATTATCGTTGTGGAAAACGAAACGCCGACTTCCAATTAACGTATCGCATTTGCCGGCTCGTTCGTTTTTTTCTTCGATTTACGAACGCAGCAGTTGCGTCATGGACTTAGGAAAATATTTCTGTCGATCATACGTGAACCGATATTGCATGTAAAACGATTTTAATAGAGGCCGAATGAAAGTGTATGGAAATCTTTGAGCTCGTATGAACAATGATTTCAAAAGTCGTATAAATCTTTGATAAAAGTTATATCCGTTCGTGCATGGTACAATGGATGATTCAATTTGGTTTTCTGGTAGGTGAACTGGAACATTTTCAAACTGCTCGGCCGCTAGGCGGATGAATAGAATTTCAATCACGGGAAAGGCTGCTAAACTATTCGTGTAGACTGAGAGCAATTGAATTCGAGAGTAATGAAGGCAATAAGAATTCACGAATTCGAATGTACGACGAACATAAATTTTATCCCTAAGCTAGGCTCTGCACAATTAACTGTTTCACTCGGTGCGATTGCATTTCGGATGTCTCAATAGAGCCATTAACGGGGAGGCGCGCCAAAGGTCGATTCATCGAAGAACATTGCGACACTTTTTCACGAGCTTGCACGCCCCCGCCTTCGTGTCGACCTGTTTGCCTGAATTCGGAACCATTTGTCGCAAATTTAGCCTCGATTCAGACCCTCGGTACTTCTAGATCCACAAAAAACACAATTGTTTTTGCATAAACACTACTGCACACGAATAGGCAAATCCTTGATTGTTTAAACAATGAGAACAATTTTTGCTTTCATGGGTAAATTGAGAATGTTTAAAGAATTTATAACATTTCTTCAATGCGCGTGGAATTTGGATCAATAGAAAAATGTATACAGTTGAAGAATCTCGGTATACCTGAAGAGGGAATGATGCAGAAGATTTTTATGCCACACGAAGATCGCAGGCTAGATATGATAGTGCTGTCACGAAACTTCTCAGTCGCAGATTCAAGCACGAAGTCATTTAAATAGATGATCCCTTAATGAATCTCGTAGACGCGGATTCAAAGGTCATAAATCACAAAAGGAAATGATCTTGCTTCGAAAGGAATACGCCGCAAAACATCTTCTTTAACCAAGATAAATAATCTTCCCGGTGAGAACGCAAAAGAAAAATGCCGCCGCATCGTAGGTGAGAGAAATATACGAAGCAAAGTTCGCTACTTTCTCACGTAATTTTTCTCTGATCATTCCACCATTCATCATTCGTTTTTCATTTAGATTAATCACCTGTCGTTGTGTCTCCTGTAGAGAAAGAGAAAAGAAAAACGAACGATACGGGAGGAAAGAAAAGGACACGAAGGAGATGAATCGCTAAGTGCGTCTCGATAACCACTTCCAGATTGTACCGGGCGTGGCGTAAAGATATATATGTGCGACTAAACCGACACGAGCGCGAGTGCTCTTCATGGTGTGACTATTTTGAGTCGTGGCTGGGTGTCCGTTCGAAAACATCCGTTGGCCACGCGTCAGAACGCCGTTCATCATTATTCCGAAGAAATTACACTATTTTCGAGCGGGCCGCCTGAAACCTCAATTCTCGACCGCTGAAGAGCAATTCTGCATTCCTCAGAATTGCAAAAATTGAAAAAAATACCCATCGAGCAAAAAGTCATTTCACAAATATGGGTAAGTTAAAAGTTAAGTCTCTTTCTGGAGTTAACACACCTTTTTCAGAGAATTTACTGAATTTTGTTATTTTTGTTTTATAGGCCCTCCTGTACTCTATTGGTGAAAATCATAGTTGCGAACTTTATGCACTTAAGATAAACATGAGAAGTTAAATAAAAAGTTAGGTAGACATTAGAAGAATATTTCACGACATTCTTATATTATTTTGTACTTATTACAATTATTAAACCAGGAAATACATTTTCATTTAACTTTTGTTTCTTACAATTGGCTCAAATAAATGAGGATTTTTAAAGTATCAAAAATATTTTTCTTAGAAAACTAGATTCTGTATTGAAGTCTTAAATAATGGAAAAATGAAGTTTCAGTTCAGAAATCAGATTGCATAATTCGTACGGTAAAAGACTTGCAGAAACAGTTCATGGGATTAATCATCTGCCTCAGACTTGAACGTTACATTTCGTAAATGTGCCTTCAATAAAATTAAAAAAGATAGGGGTACTTGCAGCAGATTTCTCTTCACTGGTTCAAAAGGCTCAATATTGTCTAGTTAAATTGCATAATCGATTGGTTTTTTACATCCCCGTATTCCCGCGGTCTCATTAGGCGATCAGAGAGCCCGGGAAGCGCAGTATCGCAGAAGAAACGAGTTCCTCGGTCAGGAGCCTTCGCAGGAAACGATTAACAGGGACGAATGTACTGTCGCGCATCCTCTGGGTTCCCGTTCCACGAAGAAATCGTCGCGGAAAAAGGGAAGAGGAAACGACGCCGGGCCGGAGCGTTTGCGTACAAGCAGCCTTAATTTCCAACGTATATTTAAACTCCTTAAGCCGGCTGTTTTTCAGCGAGCACCACCTCTCTCTCTCTCTCTCTCTCTCTCTCTCTCTCTCTTCCTCTCTTTTAACCGTCCTCCCCATCTACGGCCATTTTCCTTTTTCTCCTCTTTCCCCAGGGCCGGTGTTTGCCCACTTTGGCCCGCGGCGAACAAGAGACAAACTCCTCCATACGGAAAAGGAAACTTCCGTCCTGTCGGCGGAAATGAAACGTCGAGGCTCGGCAACCTCCTAGCGTAAACGCCGTTCTCTCTCTTTCTCTGTCCCCGTTCAACCATCCCCTTCATCCCCGTCGGGTTCCAACCCCCGGAATTCTGGATGCTCATCGAGGAACGACCGCCCCCTTTTCCCCGCGTTTCGATTCACCCGCGGCGCAGCGGTCTATTAAACCGTGGGAGGGCCGAATACGGCGAATAAATTGCGGGGGAGTATTAGTATTCGTTCGAGGATGTTTCGAATAAAGTTCGGACGTCGAATTTCGGTCTCGGCGCGACCCCGCCTAGTTCCGCACTGCCCTCGACCAAGGAATTTACCGATCTTTCCGCTAATGCTGACTCGATTCTGCGCTTCAGAAACGCACAGCTCCCTAAGCGACGATCCAGCAAATTGTAAATCTTTTTGAGAGCGTCAGCTGCTCCATTACTATCTTAACCATTAAAAAAGTGACTTAACGTGTCGGAAAATAATAGAGAATGAATATTGTGGATCAATATTAACGTGGAATTTAAGAAGGAGAGAATGTGTCGAAATATTGTATTGTCGATGAATATTAAGTCTATTAAATGAACATGAATATTATTAATTTCCTCTAGATCGAAACAAAATTCTATTTTTCTTCTCTGAATATTTAAGCGTTACAGAAAATCTAGAGTTAGAATGAATATCAAATTTTAGAATTTAATTTGTACGACAAGGGGGAAGTAAAAATATGTTCACTTCAAATGTTGAAATTAATTAGAAATGTTTCTACCCTGTTAAATATTCGATGAAGTGTTTAAATGAAAATAATCGCAATTTTTGGTATTACATATATGGATAGAATCGAACAGAAGTTCGTTCCAAGAAAGGATCAGCGACCTCGATAGCCATTGAAGAACTGTAAGAGAGCATAAAACGCAAATTGAACGGATAACGATACAAGTCTCCAAGATAAGGGTCCAGAGAGCATCGTTTCCGAGAAAAAGAATTTTTGGTGGTCAGGGCTTCCCACGATTTTCCCTCGGCGTGGAAGCTCGGTATTAAGAAAGAAAAAGGAATTTGGAGCACTAGGAGGGGACGAGCGAGAGGGACGAACAGGAAAAGGCCAAGAAGCTGCGAAGCCAGAACAGGAGCAGCGACTAAAAGCCAGTCCCAAGCACCATGTATTCAAGAGGTTAATTCTTTCGTGGTGGTTTCGCAGTGGAACGAGGTCGTCGCAGGCTAGACACCGCAAGTTCGAAAGCTGCGGCCCTCGAATAATGCAACAATCGTGTTCCGGGAACCTGAATCCAGTGTCGGCGGCCTAACCGCCAGCTCCCGTTCCATGCTATAGATATTGTGGAAACATGTGGATGCAGTCAGGACCAGCGCGGCCTAATGTAACCACCTTTGAAGGCAGCTTTGAAACGAGGAAGGATCGGCTCCTATCTCGGCGAACCTTCTGCACCGCTTTTTCTTCGTTCCACTTCCGAAAACCTTTGACCGTGCGGCTTGATGCCGGCTTGATATCGTTCTGTTTGTGCCAGTTTCTTCTCGGTCTCGTGTTTGCTCGGATCCAGCTTCCTCCGGCAGCAGACGTCGCTATTTTTCTTCGCGCAGTTTCTTATTTGTATTTCAGTCGTCCTCCCCCTTCCCACCCTCTGCCCCCATACGCCCCCGCAGTAAATCAGCCTGGACCAGGCTGCTGATGCGGCTCGTGCATCCAGGACCCAAGTTGATCTGACCGGCCTCGAAACTCACCGAACTGGGTTGGACCACGTCAAATACGAACAGCTGGTCTACGTCCAGCCGCAGGCGACCACTGTCATTCGAAAGTCTTTTTGAAGCTACTCTGTGTGCTTCTATCGCCGCATGGAGAAAATCCCCTGGCCTTGTCTCTCTATTTCTAGCATCCTCGATGGATCAGATTTGCTCCCGATTCGAGGTAGCTGGGGTCTCGTCGCGAAACACTACAGTTCTCATTCAACGCTTCTCCGGGAGCTTTTCTCATTTGTAATGATTTTTTAATGCTTCACTTTGTGCAGATGCGGTGCTAGCAGACATAGGGAAATTCAAGTTTAATGGAAATTGGATATTTTAGGCCGGAGACTTATGACGCAAAAGGAGAATTTATTTAGGAAAACATGTGATTTAAAAAGTGAACATATCGCTCACATTATAGCATCTGTACGTAACTGTGAACATATTTGATTAGCACATTCAACATTGCTTGTAGAAAGCAATTTAAAAAAATCGTTTTCTAAACTGCCATACAAGACATCTAAGAAAGATCAATCAAGACATACTCGAAAAGTGGAACTACTGCGCAACATAATATGACAAGTTGGCGTTTCTTCTAATGGAACCTTATGTAATTGCATTACAATTCCACCAGCATGCTGTTCGTTTCTATTAGAACGATTCTATCAGACCACAGACGCCCGACCAACAAAGGAGAAGATTCTACAACAATCCCTCGGAGTCAACATCCGAGATCCTGAAGAAGCCAAAGAGCCCGATAGTGTTCCGATCGGTAGAAGGTCTTTCAGAATCGATACAGACTAGTGACAAAAGATCCTCGAGGAGCCATTCGCGTGAGGACGGCGGGCTGTTGGAATCGCAGCGATAGAAATTCTGATTTCCCAGAGGCGTAAGTCGCGTTCGTCGACGGATTCTCTTGGCGTGTAGGCGGGCGAGTGGGTGGTTCGATTTTTCCGTGTGCATACATAGTTCCTCGTCTTCGTAGAGCGCCGCAGGATCGCAGGATCGTGTAGCTTCGTCGTGGATCCTAGTGTTTGACCTCCGTGGGCAGCGGGAGTTCGCGAAACACGCGAAATGTTTCCTCGCGACCCGGCCCTCAGACTGCTACCTTTCAGCCCCCTCCGTGCCCCTTTTCAGGGGCGAGACCGTCCCCCCGCGTGCCCCGGACCTCTCGATCCGCCCGCAGTTTTTACCGGCCACGAAACCTCAAACGTACAAAGGCGGTAGTCGAGCAGGAGGATCCGAAAGCGGAGTGCGCGGCTTTGACTCCGCTATGCGGGCCGCAATTCCACGGCCAGGCTGTGCCTCTCCTCTTCAGGGTTGGCCATCCCCCTTCATCCCTTTTCAGGGAACGGGAACACGAGCCGGCCCCGGAACTCTCTCTCTCTCTCTCTCTTTCTCCTGCACCAGCGATTCCGGATAGTCCGCATTTGGCCCACGGTCGGAAAGTTTTTCCTGGAACTTTTGTGCCCGTCCACGATCCTCACCCTCGCCGCCAATGCGGAAAAACACCGTGAGAGAGCCCCGCTCGACCAGAACCCTCGAACCACTAGACAACCGGCGGACGGCGAATCAGCGAAAATGTATTTTCGAAACTCCACAGCATCCGGCGCCTTTATTTTGCAGACGGACGGCCGACTTTCTACCCCCCGCGATCGAAGATTTATTCGCCAGAGAGTTATCGGTGTCCAACCTCCAGAGATCACGTGCATGTCGCGTGTACTAAGTGATAATAGCGATCTATGTGGTCTGAGGGTTGGTTTGAAGGTTCTCCGTTATTACTGGTAAGAGATTTGCCACTGGGCGAGGGTTGGATGCAGTTTTATCGAATACTGTGGGGTTTTGATTGGTTAATGGTGTATAATTTTAATATACGGCTACGTTTTTGGAGATTATTTATTCAAATCTGGGGGAAGGTACGTTATGTTGACTAGGTTCTAGTTACTGGAAATTAAAGAAAAATGCTATTCATTTTTAATATTATGTTTTCTTGTATTTTGTGAGGTCGTACGCGTTACATACAGGGTGTCCCAAAATGCTTTCAACTCCCTGAAATGGACGGTTCCTGAGGTTATTTTAAGCAAAATTTTCCTTTTCCAAAATATCCGCTGCGGGTTTGTTTAGGAGTTATTAACGAAAAACACGGACCAATCAGAGCGCGACCTAGAGCCTGAGAAAGATGCCAAGCTGGCGGAGCCAGGCCCGAAAGGAGAAAAAAAAATGCTTGTTGGCAAAGATAGTCCGACGAGCGAGCAGTCGTCTGGGTCTGTAAGTCCTTGATACGAGGACTTTCGTCATCGCAGATACGCGGAAACCGTCCGTGTTGAACCACACATCGTGACGTATCAGTCATAAAAAATACTAGCGTAAACAGTACAGTAATTTTCGATATACCGCGATGGGTCGGGACGGCTTTCGTCGTATTTCGGCTTCGCTGGCGCGCCGGACCATCTTTGCCTACACGCGTGTAGGTCGCGCTCTGATTGATCCGTGTTTTTCGTTAATAACTCCTAATCAAAGCCGCGGCGGACATTTTCGAAAAGGAAAATGTCGCTTCGAATGATCTCAGGAACCGCTCATTTCAGGGAGTTGATGGAATTTTGGGACACCCTGTATATACTTGCAGTACCTACTTGATGCTGTTAAAAATTTGCTTAAGTAAATTCTTCCATTTTAGGAATTTTATAGAACAATGTGAAGGGAGCAATTTTATTTTATCGGTTCAAAGAGGTTATTGCAACTTAAATAAAGATAATCTTTCTTGAACACATGCTTTACCGTGTCCCAGCCATTAACATATGCGTGCACAAGATCCAGGAGTTAGTACAGCGAGATAATGATATTTATTACACACAGAACTCGCAGTCATTCATAAATCGCGCTTGTCCAGTGTGCATGAACAGTTTGGCCCGTTAGAATTGTAACGAAACATGCACAAAAGCGTTAAAAATGCAGTCGACGAACATATAAAGGCAGCGTTAATTCTCGCAATCAGCGTTTACTACAATATTCTACAAATATCTTTACACCTGGCAGATACAGTTATTATCTGAAACGAATAATCTCTGGAGATTGTCATTGGCGTGTGTAATCTGCTAATTACTCGATGAACGAACCACAAATTGTTCCACAAAATTTATTATTCATGACATGCGGTAAGAAACGATAAAGCTCTAATGATGTCATTTACACCGTCGCGTCGGCCCTTACATCGAAACGCATTACGTTATCTCCGGTAGTATATAACTTTTCCAGCCGCGATCTCGGCTCGCCTATTTTTTATTTCGCTTGTTATCTGTGGGTTTGCAGTCACTGAAATCGTAAATGACGTTTGTGTGACTTAATGCGTGTACCCACCGCACCGGTCGGGTCGGCTGAGGCATTCTCGTCGAGGCATGCGATCTCTTCAAGTACCTTGTTAATGTTGCACGCATGTTCGTTGGTTAACGTCACGTGCGTGCACCTATATTTGTTCCCGGTGTGTATCAATGTGTGGACGTAACAATATTTGCGTGGCGTAGTTGCGTGAGTTACACGGAGAGTTAATTACGAACGTAAGATACCAGTGTTTACTGTGACACTGATTTCCTTTGCGCCGCGTCGCTCTGCGGTTTTTCGACTGCGGTCGCTTTCATCCTCGACTCCCATTTATTTGTTTTGTATTTTTCACTGTAAACAACCGGCTCGGAATCACGGCTTCCAACGTTCGCTCGCCGATCCGTGGAAATTAATCAATCCGGGGTCCCGGTCATGCGATTTCACTCCTCGTTTGAACTCGGGAAGCTGCGGCGAGTTACCTATTAAGGTATGGGACGATGACTAGACTCTGGATTATTAAGAAAATTTAAAATTTTAATGTTGTATATTGCAAAATTGGGGTGAAGGATAATTTAGTTTTCTGCATTAGCAGTGTTAGGAGGTTAAAGATAATACAAGCACAGCTATCACACTTTCTATTACTTTCTGAAGCCTTTTTATAAATTATAAATATATAAGATTCACAGTTTACCTGAATCACTTCTTACTTAACTATATCATTCAGTTCTTCAAGACAGAATTAATTGATCAATCCAAAAGCTGTTCCTGTGATTTAATTTTATATTTAAACTAGGGATGCTATATCTTTAATTCACGCTCGATAATGTCAGTATATAACAGGATTCTGAATTTTTGTACCTATACATTTAAATTAAGATTTCCAAGGATCGCGAAATTGGGTTAAAACAGAATTTCCTCTTCTGCATTCGCAGTTTTAGTAAGTTAAAGTTAATACCAGCATGTCTATTAAACTTCCTAATATTTTCTTAAGATCAGTTATAAATACACGAGATTCACAGTGAAAATCATGACTATCTACAGAACTAAAAAATTCCATTTAATTCTTGAAAACGCTTCCGAAAGAAGGATTGATAGGAATTTCTTGATCCGTGTGATGAGAGGTGAGCTCCTCGCGTAAAAGTGCGATCGACCCTTCGCCCTTCGCTTTCTTCCAGTCCTCGCGAGAATCTCCGTTTCCTTTTTCCCGGGGTTCCGTCATTTACATTGTGCGCATCCGTCGTTTACGGTTCGACGTCGCTCGACAATGGTCGCAACAATGCTCAAACGTGCAGCGCGAGGTGACGTTTAAACGACAGCCTGGTTCTGGATCGAGACAGAAAAGGGGTGAGGCGTGGGTGTAGCAGAGAACCAGGTGGCGAGCAAAGATGGATACAGACCGTGAAACGGAGAAAGACGGGGAAATAATAGAGTTTGCAACGGGAACGGAACGAAAGAGGGGTGAAGAATCGAGCGAGGAAAGAGTTGCGAGCGAAGAGAGACAGAGAGGGTGAGAGAAAGGGGTTGTGACTCTGTGTGTGCGATTGTCAGCGTGCAAACCAAACCCTAGCTGTCGCAAATATTCGACTTTTGTTCTCCGGCCGAGGTCGAAGGGCGGCGCAGGGCTGCTCGGGGGTGGAAAAGAAGGGTCGGTTGATCCGATTAAATGGCATTTGATAAATTCGCGCGCGCATAGAACGGGTTACATCGACCGCCACCGCGATAATTAAAACGTTGCGACCACTCCCACGGACATAACTCTTATTATTCCCTCCGGCGGCACACGGCTCGGCCGATTTTTATCGAACTTTCTGCTGGAAGGTGTAAATGAATGCGCCCGGATCCGAATCGCTCGCAGGGGCATTCTATCGGAATGGTTACGATACTTTCTGATAGATGAATGCATTAAAGTTTGACGCACGGTGCGCGGCGCAACTCGACTTGAACAGGTAATTTCATTGAACCGGATTAGTATCATTTTTTACTGGTGACGGGCGCAGCGAGATTAAAAGCGCCGCGATTTTCCAGCGATTGCTCTCTAGGTAATTGTTTAACCCTTCCAGGATGACGCCTGATTCTTCGTTCGTTTTTATGAGACTGTGCGTTATAATGGATGTTACCTCAATCTATTGATTAATCAGACTTTCTTCGTATGTTTCATAGATATTTTAATACGTTAAAAGCAAGGGCAAGTAGATCGTTTTGTATTATTTCATAATTTTAAAGAGGCTTTGAAGTTAATTTTATTTACAGAGCTTGTTGGCTTAAAAGATGTACGATGTATTCAGTTTGCATTCTAAACGATTGTGACCCATATACGGGACATGAGTTATAGAATTATTAAAATTGTAAGAAGTAAATAATAATAAATAACCACTTTTGATAAATTTTTAATCCTTGAAATGGTGCTGGACACATTGATTATCGTAAAAGTGATAAAAATAGGTGGAGAAACATGTTCTCAGTTTTTCAAATTCATATTAAGACTCGAAAGTACGTCAAGACGAGCATAAAATGGAACGGGAACAATGAATCTGCGCTTATCGGCGACGTCAAAAAGAATTCACTTCGCGTAATTTCTTCAGCTTCCGATAATCAATCTACCGGATGGAACGAACCGCTCTCTGAGACAATAGTCAAGATTAAGTTGCCTAATGATTATTATTCCTCCGTCGCTAGGATATTGATTCTCTTTTCACCGGTAACTAAATAGAGCGGTTTCAAATATTCCGGATCCTGCGAGTGAAATTGACTGTCTCCTGTTCAAAGGAAGATGTCAGGGAAATTATACTGACTTCGCCGCTTAACATTCTATCCAAGTACATCACACTCTGTGCGAAATGTGACTCGACCTTACACGTTGGAAGAGCTTTTATTGCAATCTGAAAATATTTTTCTTATAATACTTGTGTATGGATAACAACGTCGACCGAAAAATATTGCTAATATGTCGTGGAAAATGCTGAAGAACGGTATCAAAGGGGATAGTTGATCAATGATGGCCGACCAGACGACCAACATGGCTCGGAAAACTAAACACAGGGTTTGTCGATGAAAACCGTGATGTCCGCTAATCGCATGTAAATGCGGAACGATCCGCAGCGACCGCAGAGCAACCATTACAAACCCCCGTCGATCAGCAAACTTTCCGCGAGCGTTGCGGCTTTCTTTAAATAGTCCTCGCCGCGAGACTATTTATACAGCGGCGACGCGTCCGATAATCATTGCGTCGAAACGATTGATTTCATGGATTCGAATCTCCCGGCGACAAGGAAGAGGCCGGGCCCCAGATTGCCATCGCCTTTCCTCTCGAGTCGCTTGAATCCGGGCACAGGAATAATTCCAGGTGGGCAATTTGTCCGGAGGGAATGATTTACGAGTTCGTCGCCGCTCGGACGCGCAAATGGGAAATTACAGTCGATTCCATCGATACGGATCGCTGGGCATTGTTCCAGGTGAAATGGAAAATGCGGATGTCGATAAACATCGCGTTAAGAAACGCGAGATCGTTTGGATAGCGTTAACGACGTCCGCGAGACACGCGGCGTGAACTGCGAAATGCCCCGTTGCTCGTTAAAGGAGACACGAAGGAGCGAAGAAGCGCTAAATCGACGAACATTAGAGGTGGAAATCTTTCCTTGTTACCGAGCCCTGTCCACGGGACCCCGACGAGCTTATAACGAGGTGGTTGCGCGCCTGCTGGCCTGTCGTACGTTCGAATCGACGCAAAAATATATTGTTGACGTCCCACAGGTAAGTTTCTGGTACAAAGCATCAGTGAGCTTTAAATTAACTTCGTCCAACTTATCTGCCATTGCAATTACAATTTGGAATCTGCGGTCTTGGAATCTGTTGGTTTGGGAAGCAAAGGTAACTATGAAATAAAAAATGCTAATATCTTTTTAACGGAATTTATAACATGTTCTCTCTACTAAAGCTATACTTGAACTGAACGAGCTCGGTAGTTTTATCGAAATAGTTGAAACCGAGTCGCTCATGTCGGCATGCGGATACAAAGGGCCGCGGCTCTATCTTTGATTCCATAGAAAAAGGTACCGCGAAATACAATGAAACGGTCCCGTATCTGCGGGACCGTCAACGTATATACAGTTCTCGGAACAATATTAATGTATGTATCATAGATTAATTATCATATATTAATAGAATCAAATTCTATCTGTTCCTGCTTATTCTTAGGCCTAGCTCGAGTCTATCGTACGTTTGCTTCTTCATACGACTTTTACAATCTCTATCAGATAGAGCCAATCGTTAAAACTCAAGTGTACTGCCCTGCTCAAATTGTCAATAAACTGCACCTGCATCGAAATTGATCACAATTTTCCGAAATCCTACCGGCAACGCCTAAAATGTACTTGCTGTCCGTTTCTTCCACCATAAATAGGAAGTAAGCTATCAAGCGGCCAGTTCCCGGTGATCGATAAATCCACAGTGGTTCATTACGAATCAGGCGGGTCCTCATTTATCCGTCGAATAGATCAGAGTCAAGTTCCTCCGAAAAAAGGGGGGAATTGTCGTTGCCGTCGCAGCCGGGGAAAAGGACGTCGGAGGACAATCCGGAAGACAGATTGGCCGGGAACAATCGCGGCCGGGGGCTCTCTGGCTGGTCTTCTCGGTCCCCCTTTTCCTTCGTTCTTAACGACGCGTTCTTCGACTTAACGTATCGGCGTAACGAGTCTAATCCGTCGGGTCGACGTTCCCCGTGAATCGGCCGGACGGACGACACCCTATCGGTCGACCGCAAGAAAATGAAAGAGGGAGACCATGGCTGGTCCCCGGTGTACGCTCTGAATTCATCAGGCAACCTCTAATCTCGATATCATTGATAACAATGTCATCCGCGGACAATAGATAGAGAGGAAGAGAAGGAGAGAGAACGACGGATAGTCAACGGATCGATCCATCAGAGCGTGCTTCGATGGGAAAGATCGGTCGATTCGACTTTGCTGGAACCCGACACTCCTGGCGTAATTAATTAACATTTTGTTGGGTAGTTATGGTATTAATACATCGTGGATAAGAGACACCACTGGACGTATTCTGTTTTCCAAGCGCTGACACAAATATAACCACATTAGTATAATTTAGTAGGCCACTGGTGTAGCAGTCTGGATCTAAACACTATCGTTCGGATAAGATCAGGTAGTCCTGTTGTCCGAGTGTACCGATACCTATTAATGTATTTTAAATTATCTATTTCTCATATTGCTGTGCTGTAGCACCTCTACTACAAATTTTAGAATTTTAGGGAACTACTGTAGCAGGTTGCGTCTGAAGACTATCGTTGGGATCGAACTGAGTCAGGGAAGAGTCGTCCTAGGGCAGAGGGCCGCTTTCACCTAGGGTCCTCTGGAGTGGCGATTGTCTGGTTGCCACCCTTGAAAAAAGCCCAGTCGAGGGCCGGGCCGGGACACGGCGAGCACCATGGAGGCCAGGGTGCTTTCCGGCGAGGAGCCCGGTAGCCCAGGGAGCAACAGCACGTGCCGAGAATACTTGAGGAGGTGGATGTGCCCCTTTCTCGCGGGGCGCGCCGGCCCAGGATGAGTTCAAGAGAAATTTATAAAGGCCTACGTGCTCTCCAGGCGACTCTGCCTGTGATACTTTATGGCAGTGTTTTGTTTCCACGGGAGGGGCGCGGGCTGATGGGGCCCTAAAGCGTCGCTCGCAGTCGGTTTACAGGGTTCATAAGACGCGACGTGAATTCGCCCGTGGCTCCCGAACCAAGCACCCACGTCCCCGTGTCTCTCTCTCTCTCTCTCTTTCGCTCTCCCACCCCGAGCAGAGAGTTTATTGCACGTGCAAGATTCTTCGGGCTCCGGGGGATGCTCGTTTACGTCCCCCGTGAAAAACAGTGCGTTGCATTCCTACCGGGGTGCGCCGGTAAATTAGTACGTTTCTTTTTTCTCTCTCAAACCCCCTGCTCACACTGCCATCACGCCCACTCGTCGGCTTCTCTTTCGGAGCTCGTGTAAACACGCGGGAAACATAATTACGCCGAAATAAGCGTCCCCGGTAATACGGCAGCGAGTTATGCGAGACGCCCCGCTTGATCTACTCGCCTCGTTAGAAACTAGGATTACACGCGCGACCGTGTTCGCGGGATTTTGAATAAATAAAGCTCTTTCGGAGGACTTTTATCGCTCGAGTAGAATAACGAGACTCTTCGCTCGTGATCCTCTTCGCTGGGGAAATTAATTGCGGAATAAATAAAGCATTAACGAACAACGCGTCCATCCTGCATCATCGGCGCCTTGCGTAGATTGCTCCCATGAAAACGAAGTGGCTCCAAAAATTGTTTCGACGCTGAAATTTTAGAGTAGTATAAGAGAGACTTTGAGGTAGTTACTTTATCAGCCAGAAATGTTCCCATTTTTGTTCTATAAAACAACCAAAAAAAAAATCGTGTACCAAATTTTAAGGAATTGTTTGAAGGTTCAATCATTAAAATACTCGATACAGTCACGAATAAATTTTCCAATGTTTCTAGAGATAGAAACATCTTGGAAGAAACGGAACGATAAATTATAAAAGTAGAGGCCCCAAGTTTTGAAACCACTTCTGATTTATTATTGTATGCATTGCTTAACTTTGGATGAAGCTATTTTCCACTAGCCAAAAGTCGCGAACCCTTTTTGTTTCGGCCGAAACGTGCCTGCACGAGTAATTATCTCGCGATAGGGAGATTCTTCGAAGAAACTTTATTACTGTTTGATCGTGGACGTTCGTTCAATTATTATCCAAAGGTGCCGAATGGTAGAATCGAGTCTCGTATGCCCCCGCGACGTATTTTTAACGTCGCCGGCATTAATTACGCGGGACGGAGGAGCAGCGCAATTAATTAAAGCATTTAAAATCCATTCGCCGGCGATTGATGCGAGCCGCGCGAACAATGCGCTAATTATACTGGATAAATAAATGAAACAGATGAAGGCGAGGACACGCGGACGTTGCGCTGGCTCACGCGCGCTCGCTCGCTTGCTCGCTCTCCTCTCCCGGGAATCGAATGAAGCTGTGCCCGGTATCTGTCTGTTCCCGTTGGAAACGCGACCGCATTCTTCGGTCGGTCCGTAGTAACTTTAATACGGGTTATAAATCGCCGGCTCTTTCTCATGTAAATACGGACCTAACCAAGATTCAGCCTCGGCCCCGGCGCGTCTCTTTTCCCGCTTCATCCCCTTCTTGTCCCTTGCCAGAGAGCGGAATCACCGAGTCCGGAGATCGTCCTCTCCCGCCCCCCCCCCCTCCTCTCTCTCTCTCTCTTTCTCTCTCTCTGTCTCGTTTCCCTTGCTCGCACGACCGCCACTCACAATTACGCAATTTAACCAAGCATTAAAATGATCCTCAATTCCCCAATCTACTTAACTTCGTTCGTCCACCGCTATCAGAGACGGGTGTCCTACCTCGCAGACCCGTTTTCCCTCCTTTTCCCAGCGAGACTGCGAAATTCGCCCCTTCGTATTTCGACGAATCGCGTTCGGGACAGAGAAAACCAGGACCGAGAGACCTAAAGCGAGAGAGAAAGAGAGAGAGAGAGAGAGCGAGACAGCTGGGGAAAAGGATGGGTCGGCTAGAACGAAGGGAAAACGACTCCGGCCGCAAAATGAATCTCTTTGATGCAATCTTGGCGTCATTGATTATAACGATGCGATCCCGTACAAAAGAGAAGAAGTCAGAGGACGATCGACCCCTCCGAGCGGTGATAACACCGGTCTTATCGGGAAAACTTGAAGCTCGGCACGTTTGCCAGACACTTTATTTCGCGGCGACTTTGATTTCTGATTGGAAAGCGTGATAAATCGAAGTAAAAACTGACGGGCACTTCGCTGCCTTCGCACGGTCTGTTTTCATTAACTGGGGATCTACTGATCGACGAGTAAACGTGTTGCAGCAACTTTTTATTCTTGTTTCTACCCCCTTGGACGATAGACTATTTATTTAACCCCTTTGCTATGTACCTAGTGATTTACTAGGGTGTTACTGACAATTAGATTTTGGATACAATGCTTTGAACATTTCAGGAAAGACGGAATCCTTGAAAACTTCGTTGGTTTGTTTAATCTTTAATTTGTCGAATGTTTTACATCAGTAATGTCAAAACGCTAACATACACATATGGTTTTTGAACCTTTGACAACACTGGATTTCTTAAAATTTAAATTATAAATACATACGTGTGTTAGATAGATCGATCTATTTACAGTCTGATTTTCGAGAGTTGAGACTTGATGTGCATAGTGGCTTATGGGCAATAGGTCTCAACTCTCGAAAATCAAACTACAGTTATTCGTATGTATAATTAATTGACTGCAATGTTAATAAAGAAAATGTGTTTCTTCTGTATTTCGAGTCTTTTTTTTTATTGCGGCCCCCGAATTAATTTATAATACTTAAAGAGGACCTTGGTGGTAAACGAGTTTGACATGTCTGGATTACATAATTTTATATTTAGTGTAACAAGAGTAAATAAAATTTTATTCGTAGTCTTTAGTGTTTCCCGTATGTTCTTATTGATAAATATGAAGATCATTTCAGATTTGTATCTGGTTGGACAACTATAAATTAATTTCCATTTGCAGCATGAAAATATGCCATGTAACTGCAAAGTTCAACGAGCACAATGCTATTGAACGTTGCAGGATCAGTGACGCCCTATGCGACCATTTGATGGTTAATTTAGAATTTGGAGCAGTACTCGACACATTTAGGGCAGTTCACGAGCGCTCCACATTTATATGGCAATTGGAGAGGTTACAAACTAGAGGGGTGGGCTCGGAGAGCAGATACAAATGCGTGAACGTCGTGTTTTCTATGCTAATTCTATTTAATACCATTTACTATCTTCAGCCAAGCTGCGTGACAATTGTGCCTCTATCGTCCTATAAACCTCGCCCAAAACTAAACGTATACCTACTACAAACTAGTCTAATTTTCATTGAATATTTCGTAAGAAGTGGAACCCACACATGTGTTCTATTTATTCTTGTTTCAACGTTATAGTCACTCTTGAGATTCAATATGATTGAGTACCAATCGTAGCAGCTTCTACGAGGACAGGCTATCACAGCTTATTGATACATTCATCACAAATGTTATATCCCCTGTCCATTTTGGATTTTCATAATTGGTCAACGAGTGTTCCTATTTTCATATAATTGCCAACTCAAAATATGCCGTATTTTTAGCTGTGTCACTTAGGCAACGAGAGTGAGATATTAGGAAATAGCCTGCAGAGAACAGTCAGAGCAAGAACACAGCGAGTTCGCCGAATTCTGCGTCGGGAGCATATCGAAGGCTCTGTTTTTTGGTTTTTGTCTTTGGGAGGCGTAACATTTCCCGCTCGCGTGTCTCGCGTTTCCTCGGGGCGGAACAGACCCATAAATATACACGGTTCGAACCGGAGATCTTTCGTCGCATTCCTCGCGATTCCGTTCGGACCGGTCCCGACCATTATCCGTCATCCGGGCGAACGCCCATGGGCCGAGCCTCTGTCCAAAACCAAGCGAGAGAGAAAGAGGGACAATGATTTTGCGGGGTACCTGGATGCCATCTAGAAGAACCAGGAAACCCGTCCGTCTCCGACTAAGAGTGATGGTACCGAGAATTCGAGGGTAATGAGCCAAGTGTGCCTCCGACCGGACCGCTTAATTAGAAATCGCCTAGGCCTTACAATGTCCGCGGTGGATTTTAACGATTCGTTTAACCGGCCCACAGGCCCCACAGGGAACGACTTCACGCGCGAAGAATCCGCCGCTACGCCGTGCGCCGCCGATCCACATAAATCCCGGGGGGCCGACGTCGTCATTAAAATACCACGTGTTTCGCGTGCTTAGCGTAATTAATCCTGGATTTGTACCGCGCGTGCGGCCCGCCCGAATAAGCCCACCGGCGAGCCCCGATCGCTAACGACACACGACTTTTCACGTCGCCCGTGAAACGAACCCGCTGGACCGGCGCGGCGCGGCGCGGCGCGACGTCTGGAACCTGTTTCCACAACGGAAACCGGTTGCGAACTTCCGGAGGACTCGCGAGATCAAAGAACAGCACCTGTGATGATTCGCGATGAATGGTGCCGCTGTGTCTTTAACGTTGGATCTTGTTTAAGATGGTACTCTGGTTTTTGCACGAATTTTTAGAAATTCTTTCCAGGAAAACTATTGAACCTTTTGCATTGGAATTTTATCCATGTATTTACAAAATTACATTCGTTATATACTTTTAGTGCAGAGTATGTTTTGAAGAGCATGATTAGAAATCACCTTTTCAAGGAAAACGACAGATGTAGAATGTATGAACTGTGGTGAGGATTCATGAAAAAAACCCTATATTTTATAAATGATTTTGATGTAAACTTTTCGAAAGTAGTGTGCTCTATTATATGTTACAAAATAAATGAATTAAATAACCATTTTTACGTAGATAGCAGTGCATGTAGAAATGGTTGTTTTTAAAAGTCCCTCTGATGGCTACCCATGTAGCATTTTTACCGACAACCGTCCGAGTGTTAATCGTTATGAATGTGGTTATAGTTCGAACGAGAAGAGATTATTTACAAAATGGCACAAAAACTAGAATGTTGTCCCCTACCATTTTTCTGGAACAAGTCCTATCATTTTTGGTTATGCCGCAAAGAGGTGGGTGTCCTTTGCGGATGCGTATAACAGCCGTGTCTGAGCATATTACTGAAGACGGAGATGGTTCAGGGGTGAGCTATCATTATGTCGCGGGACGATAACTCAGGACGGTTGGCAGTCGCATCGTCCAGGGTTAAGAACGTGGTCAACAAGTAGCCGCGGATGCGTGGACACGCTCCGCGAAGCGCAGAGACTGCGGGTCCGCAAAAACCATTATTACGTTACCTGGATACCTTGTTAAGCATGGTGCTGTTAGTGTCCCTGATCGCGTACCTCGGACGCGGCTGGGATATCTCTCGCCTGGGGACGTTAAAGCCGTGTTCCTTCTCCGTTTCCTCGAGTTTTTCAACGGACCAGAAGACCAATCTTCCTAGCTGCAGAGCCGCTCGAGCAAAACGAGACTCTAGCTGCGTTTCGCTGTAAATGGGTAATGAACAAGCTCTGGCTCCCGCGCGTTCATGTACGAACTGTTTAAATTATGGCAGGCCCAAAGCAAAAACGCGCCGAGTTCCGTGCGCTCGCTGTGCTTTATGAACAGAAAAATAAATATACGCTGGCCGACGGGACGGAAACGATTGGATTGCGTCGTCGTGCTCGAAAGCTTCAGATTTTCTTGGATGCGTTACGACACTGCTGCTGTTCGTAGCTTGAATTCTTTCGGTACAATTTGCATAGGCCTTTCAATTATTTCTTTGATTTATGGTACTGGAGACTTGGGGACTCTGACGTTGATCAGAATTGTTATTCTAATGTTTGCAAATAGGAAATGGGTGGAGCTGGGAGGAACTGAAACTAGGAAATGAACGATTCTAAAGAAACTCGAGACGCTAAGAAAAGAGGAATTCACGGCTCGCAGTCGCAAATCATCCGCAATTATGGCACCTCGCGGCTGCGTCAGAGTCCCTTCGAGATCGCAGCGTGAACAGCCGGTGATCATGCTGCGCGTAGAACAGGTCTCGTTCCTTTTGCCAGCAGCGATCGCTTTGTGCTCGGTGTGACAGGCCTCTATCCATCGACGCGATCATAATCACGAGACGGCCGTGGTGACACGATGTTGTCCGGCGAGCCACGCTGTTTAGATGACAGGGAAGAAATCGAAGAATGGATGAGAGGCGGGAATTGAGACATTAAACGAGCTGAATAGCGTCGAGTCATGAATATCGCTCTCTCTCTCTCTCTCTCTTGCTCTCTCATTCCCCGGTACGTTGCGTTGTTGAATTTTATGCGCGTTTGTATTAGGGATAGCTTTGATTTCACTATACCGGCCGGTTTCACGCGGCAAAGTCAAACTAATTCGCAGTGAATTATTGTTGAGTGCCAGCGAGATTTATCGCCGGGTTTCAACAAGCTTTCCTTCTATGTATAGCGATTGCGTGGACCTCTATGAATAAGTCGCTTTGGGATTCAACGAAGTGATCGCTCTGTGCGAGAACGGATATTTTTCTCTGGAAATTTTCCTGCTATAATGGATTACACGATTGCAGAAGCTCATGACCTATTTGAAAATAAAACACAAGTGAATCTGAAGTTGCATGTTGAAGTAATCGGTTCTATTAATCGATTATGTAGTCACTACTATTTTTTAGGACTGTTCCCCAACGATTTGCAAATAGGTGGATTCAGTTTTTGTAAAAACTGCAGTGCTTATATTCAAAGGTTTTGAGGTCTTTTAAAATCTGGCACGAACTTTCGCAATTATACAATTCAATCTAAAAATTGGAAGGATCATTTTTGGTTGGATATCTTCTGATCTGGATTTTTCATTTTTGTGACCTGAAGTCTGATCAAGCGGAGGTTATTTTGGTCAAGTTAAAGTGTACATTAATCTTTGCGTAATAAAGGTTAGGTCATGTTCACTCGATTGTGGGTATGTGACACGTAGAATCTTCGTATAATGGAAATTCTACTCAGAGTTAAAATAACCTTACATTCATTCATCATCCGAAGATTAATGATAAGGGATAAAGTGTTCATTTTATATTTAACCCCTGGTGTAGTGACCTCGAGGTCTGTGGTGGGTCTACATAGACCCACATATATGTACTCTATTTTTTTAATCACTTGAAGTAAAAATTGTTTCTTTACAAAAGTGTGAGTAAATTGAAAGTACAAGTTATATAAACAGGATTTATTTCGTATATACTATAATGTACTATAATGTAGAACATTATTTTAGGATGTGCTTTAAATATTTATAGCAATAGTCACATTTGAACTGATATGTGATATTATTATTTTCACCGCGAACCAAAGTTCCCGACGAAACTCTTGAAAATGCGGTTCTAAATAGATCCAGCATGGGTCTCTCAGTTAATTTGATAAATTCTCTAACAGATGAACTCAACTTTGTTGCACTAACTTCTATAAATATCTACCCCCTACTTACAAGAATCCCCAGAACTAATCTTAACCTCGTCTGTCCCTCATCTGCTAATCTTAACTTGTCCACGGTCTCTAATTAAAAAATCAGTCTGCTGTAAGATAAATAGCTCGATTTACAAACGTCAATCCTAAATAGAACAGTAATCCCATAGTTCCATATTCAATAAAAAATTAATCTGCTGTAGAGACAAACAGCTGAATTTACAAACATTTTTCTAAATAGACGAATAATTCAATAGTGTCGTATTAAACAATTAATTCGATGTTGAGATAAATAGCTTGATTTGGTTTGATTTTCGATTAAGATTAAGATTTGATTATTTGATTACTTAATTACTATCACCGAGTTCTTTCTAAATTCCATTTTTCCATATTGTTGAGTATTTTACCATTGCGTCAATTTGACAGCAAAGAACAAGTTAAGCAGACAATAATTAGGAACAAATGAGGATTCAAAAAGCTCTTGTCACGTACTAAAATTCAAGCAACTCCAAAAAACAAGTCGCACAATTCAAACCAATATTTCATACAAGATCTCCAATTTGATCCCGAGGAAAAGTTAATAGAATGGGCTGCAGTGTTCGTGCGACCGATTCGCGATCGTTCGAGGTAACCAAACGTGGAGCGTCAGGATATTTCGCTCGCGCGCGGGGGTGGTTTTGTTCGAGCGATTGCATGCATTAACGTCAAGTCGCGTCGGTCGCGAAATAACTCGCGCAGCTCTCTATTCATCCGGCCGTAATTCCGTCATCAATTCCGGGAGTTGTTCGGTGGTTTATCCGGCGTCGGATCACTGCCGGGGAAGGCGAAGGCGGCCAGTCGTTAGAACGTTTCTTATCGGGTCGGACCAGTCGGCTCGGTATCAGCGCCGGAGCGCCCGAGGCATAATAAAACCAATTAGGCGTGCGCCGCCGCGCCGCGCCGCGCCGGGGAAGAACGAAAGGCGAGCGTAGCTGTAAGAAAATCGCGGCTATTGGCGTGACTCCAAATCAATTTAAAAAGTTCGCGGCCGTATAAATCTGCGAACGGTCTGCGAGGTTTCGAGCTACTCGAAGTCTTGCGCGCTCGTTTTCGTTTCGCGAACCCCATGGCATGGTGGCATGGTGGCGCGGCGTGGCGCGGCGCGGCGTTCTCGCCACGGGGGTGAGTCATTATCGCGAATCGACCGGTTCTAATGACAAGTGGAAAAGAGCCGGTGCCAGAAGCGATAGGACCGGTGTCGGCCCGGAACAATTAAACTCGCTTCATAATTCCCTGAGCGGGAAGGGCGGGAGGGGGTAGAGAGGGGGACTTAATGAGAAATGCGCGTTCAGCCTGATGGATCGATCTCTCTGTCGAGGCCTCTCTCTCCGTTAACGTTCGCGTGCGAAACGAAAGAGAAAGGAGGATCGGAGTCGAACCGTCCGTCGAGACTTTTGCCACCCGGAAAGACAAGGTTACGCGATCCCCTGTCAGAAGCCCCGAAGGTTATGCGCGCACGTTCCACGGGTGTCGAAAAGTTCCATGGAGAAACAATTTCGTTTCGCCAGATTTAATGGGAATACGTCCGACGGATAAACACGATGACTTTGACAAGCGATTTCAGTGTTCTGTGTGCATTCCGGATACGAAGTTATGCACACTGATTTGTTCTACCGCACCGGTTTGTGCAACGAGTTCGGATTCGCGAAGACGCGAGCTTATCTGCGGGCATTATCTTGCTACGGCGTTAATCAACTGGTGGAGTGGAGATGACAGCCAAGAACGGATGGAAGTCTTCTATGCAAATGCGCGACGATAATGCGCGTAACATGTGCGAAGATGCACGATAATGAAGACTGGGAATATGCGCAATAAAGTAGCGATAAAATGGTAAGTTAGAGGACCAATTAATCGTTGGATAAGTCTCGGGTCTTGGAATTGATTTACTCCGAAGAATTGCAAACGAGATAGTCGAGGAAAATTTTTCGAGTCTTGCACCGAGACGTATATTACCTGCACATAATAGAAAATCTGTGGATAGTATCGCAGCTGAACAAAGTGATCAAAATAAATTCCAGTCTCTACAATCTATTTTTATTAAGTCTGAACAAAATGTATGTAACATGAGAAAATTTCTAAAAACTAGCAGAAAGAAATTAGCAGTAAACTGCCAAATCCAACACGTGACTGATCTAGATTCATTTATAACAACACCAGTATTCAATTTATTCAGATTTCATATAATTTTTATGGCAATACGTACTTGGATAAAGAAGTATCGTAAAAAGAATTTCAAGAAAACATTTCTATAGCTTAAATGTCTGTAAGAGAACAAATCTGAAATCTGTTATTTTTGCAGGCTCGGTAGTTCTATTGTTAAAAAAATAATAGATCCAGACACTAGTGCATTGCACCAGTACTGAAATTGGCAAACCAAGTATTGCAAGTGAAAATTGAAGATAGAGCTTCAAGTGCCCCAGCAAGAAGCAGCCCGCATCACCGATCAGTATAACCTCCCGCTAACATCACAAACAGAAATACCCGAAGAAATCGGAAGAAACTCGTCGGAGCCAAACACCACGCTTCAAAATTACTTGCAACCATCCGCACTTCCTCGCGCTGTTTACACAAAACTTAATACGAGTTTCGCAAGCATACAAATCTTCTGCACACATTGATTCCAGCATCTAGAAGATGCAGTCGCGTGCTTCGCTTCTTCTCCGAACTCGTATACATCCGTTCCGTTAATGAGTGCAGTAAAAGGCTCTGTACACCGACCAGGCGTGCGTCGTAACAGTTAATAACGCTTTAACGATCGCGATGCAAGTTCAATCGCGCGACCTCTTTCCGCGGAAGTTGGAACAGTGGCTGGGTCGTCGACGATCGTCGCAAATATTTAAGACAGTTCTCGGACAAGTTCTCCGGAATGCTGAAGAGAGGAGGAGGAGAAGAGTGAGATGAGAGGGCGCAGCTTTTGTTGGCCGCCCCCTCGGGTTCACCCTTTTCTTCAACTTTCCCGTGTCGCTGTTCAAAATTTCTCATCGTCGATCGGCGTGGAGCACAGCAGGGAACTTTCTGCCGCCCCCGCGGCCCGTTCTTCAAGTTTTAAGTAGCTACAGCGAGCGCGTCGACCGCTATCGTCGTCTCGGGCTTCAAGGCTGCGCCATTGAAGAAAAAGGAATCGCCGGCCGATGGGGGGGGCGGGGGGCAGAGGGGGCATTGTTCTTCGAGGGTAATTTACATGGACATTTTTTTCTCCTACGCAGCTACCGGTGCACAATGGTGCCAGAGGCTTGGTCAACGAGCAAGGGAGAGAAAGAGAGAAGCAGGGAAGAGAGGATATCGCAGGTGAAACGGAGCACAGCCCCGAAGAGAGAGAGAGAAAGAGAGAGAGAGAGGAGAAACGGTGGACCAGCGCGGCGAAACGAGAAGAGGTTGTTGAAGGGAGCAGAGTTGAAACAACAAAACCACCGCGAGCAGCGAACCGACAAACCAGCCAGCCAGCCAGCCAGCCAGCCAGCCAGCCAGCGAGCCAACCAGCCAGCCAACCAGACAGCTACCTCTCTAGCCAGCCGATCGCTAACTGTGGACCCATGCCGCCTCGCACGAGGCTAAGTTTACTTTACAAAACTTTTGCGTGTTACACGGAGCTTGCCCACACGCCGATTCCCTCGGCAATGACGCTTATACTTGACGCGGAACATTGCCGTCGACAAAGCGGGTACGCGCGGGTATTTTCTGACCGGTACCACTCGCGCGCTCGTGCCTCCTCGCCACGCACCGAAATGAATTTTTGGCAAATGTTGCGCGAACGGATCGCCACTCGTGCGTGTCGCGCGAGAGGTGTGACAAATGTCGGGAAACGAATTTCACGGTGATACCTGATATTGGACTCGGGCGAGACATTTAGTAAGATCGTCTGCAACAATGTTATTTAAGGCGGACCCAGTGAGGAACTTCATGGAATCAATCTTGGCGTTTCAAAAGGATTTTGAACCAGTTTCTGGAAGAATACTTCACTGTCTCTTCACTTTTAGAATAGGTATTTTCTACAATCTACAATTGATGTGGAACATGGTCCACCACATTTATTTGATTTGGTCCAGTTTTTAAAAAGATTTTAGAAATAATTTAGGCGACACTTTTCCTCAAAATCCACAACGATTGAGGAAAGTGGAATACTATTTTCAAACAAAATCTAATGAATATGAATGTAACTCTCTGGTTTCAACAGTTTATCTACTGGAAACATAGGGTTAGTTATAAATGTGTTTTCATACAACAATCTTTAATGAAATTATTGAGTCACGTTACTGTGACCAATTTGATGATTCACTATTAAAGTGGTTACTGCTATTAAAGAATTTGTTAGAAAATTAAATAAAATGCTATTTCTACGGTATTAATGTTCAAGCATTAAAATAAATGTAGATCCAGAATGTATATAAATTCCCTTTTTTCTTCTATGAGATTATAATATTTAATCTAACAATTATTTAATACATGTAAATGTATTAAAATTGTAACGTTTTCAGCATTACAAAGAAAAATTGCTATTACTTTATTCTTCAGAAAGAGTCACCATTCGATAAATTACATGAACATTCACACTTCGAAAGTTCACTTTAGTGACCCAGCGAAGGGTTAAACCGAATAAACTTCGCCCTTTCGTTCTCCGCCGTTTGTGGGTCACCGCCACCGGTGGAATATCATCGAACCGTTGCAGAATAGCGATTTTTCACGTAAATGTAAATACAGACTGCGCAGTCGGCATGCATCAGGTAGCGAGCCTGAGACCGCTGAAAAGTCGTTGCGTGTTTCAGATTGAATATTCCTCTGGGCGAGTTTATCATTTACCGTTTCCACTTCGGTTACAGTTTTCGGAAGGTCGACAGTTATTTATTTCCCCAGACTCTATATTATTTCAGCAAACCCTGCGGCGACAATATATAAACACGTAGTTCGTATTTATAAACTCGCCGAGCGGCTTGTACAGCAAATACATACACGAGAAAATTCTCTATCGAACACGAACCCTACGAAAAACTTCGAGCAACACCGAGAAATCGACTAAATAAATCTTTTATTTAACGAATCAAATGGGAAACGGAATCGCTGTAAATTCTCCGGGAACTTTGAACCGTAGAGTACAAGTTCCCGAAGATTCGCATAAAGATCCGCAGTCCACAAATAACTTTTAATTACTTGCGGATCCGCATCGCGCGACGCAGTAGGATTCACGATGTCTGCTGCAATTATTCCGCGGGCCAGGAGTTCGTTACAAGAGCCAAGGAAATAGCTGTTGCATTGAAAAGTCTCTGCCGATACGTGATCTCTATCTATCAGCCCGTTATTTCTAATAGCACATCGTAGCGGCAGGGATGCATCGCGAACAAATGCATCTGGGCGCGGTGTCAATGGAGATCACGCGGCTCCGGTCGGCTCTGCTTCGACCTGCTTCGACCTGCACCGCTCAGCTCGGTTCGGCTCGACTTCAATGCAAATTCAGAACCGGGATTCCCATTTTCATCGATGCAGCACCGCCGGGAGCATCGGCGGCAGAGGCGCGCACGGTTTCTATGAGTCCCGGCTAGGTTTTCCGGTGTGCACACCAGCGCACGGCTGTGCAAACTCGCGGATACGTGACGGCGGTGGTGAACTTCACGAGAAATGGATCCACAGCTCGGTACGCAAGCAACACGGCAATAAACTTTATTGCGGGAATGCATTAGATCGAATACGTTACACACCTCCCAGCCACCCTGTAACGCGGTGAACCCCGGGGGTTGTAGGAGGCGAGCGGGGATGGAGAGTATTCAGGGCTCAATAAACCCGACTGAGTACACTCGGAAGTTAATGTAACCCCTGCTCGTTTTTGAGTGCTGGCAAGGCACGTCAAGCCGCGTGTCTTGCGGCAATCCTACTTTCCCTTGTCCCTATACACCCCACTTTTTTTGTCCCCCGAACGCTTGTAGCTTCTCTAACCCCTTCGAATCGCCGCAGTATCCTGCGGGGCATCGCGTTATCTCAAACTGGTGCTGACGGTCTCCTTTTCTATGAGAAAACCATCCCCTTGCGCCCAGAAGTGAAACAGAGGTGACGCCCCCGGGGGTATGAAATTTGCTCGTTGACAAGGATTTTTAGTTAGGAATCTAGGGTAATTGTTCCAGTAATCAACCATTTGACCCTTCAGGGATGAGGATGGTCAGTTTGCTTCTGTATGTTTGACGTTATACGATTTAGATTTTTTGATAGTTTTCTTAGCTACTTTCAAATTCGAGAAAGTGAACAATACAGCATAATTATACTGCGGATCTTTAGGCAATATAAGAAATGGTTGTATCGATTGCAAGACACAGGAGCCAAATAAAAGGCCCCTTCTTTGTCACCGAAGCTTATAGCTTCTGTAGCCCTTTCTAACTTCTTTAACTACTTCGCAGTATCCTGAAGTTGCATTATCCCAAACTAGTGTTGACGGTGTCTCTGTTTCGTTTTCTCTTGATCTGGAAATCACGTATTCGCCCATGCACTCCCATGGACTGAAACAAGGGGCGGAGTCTTCCCGATGATTACCTGCCCCTTCCCTCGCCAGAGGATTCGCGATTTCTTTTTTTCTGCGCCCGTTCCGATGCCCTTTTCTATCCTTTCTGCTACTCCGTTCGTGCGCGACAGGACGCGCCGATACGTCAGCCGGGTAACGTGTTTTATACGATTCCATAAAATCGAAGTGGTATCTCATCGGAAACGATTTCCCCTTGTAGGAGGTAACTACGTCTGTAAATTCCTCTCTTGTAAGGCGAACCGTCTCATATTGGATATCGATTCCGCGGAATTTTATTTTAGCCTCGGATTTCCGGCCAGCCGGCTAAGTGACCTTGGTAATACTGCTCTGGGGGTGAGAATATGAAATTCGCTCGTCGATGCCGGTGGGAATCGCTCGTTGGATTGTGGCTGAAATGGTTCGGAAAGTTGAAAATGTTTATAATGTTCTGAAAACGTTTTTTACTTAGGAATCGATAAAGAGGAGCGTACTTCTATATTTTAGTCTTTTCGTGTTTAATTAGGGATTGAGAAAAGAAGAATGTCTTCTTTAGCATTACCCTTTTAATGTGAAAGAAGATTGATGGTTTTGTGAGAATGACTATCTTAATACTTTGCGGATGAGGATTTTATACAATACTAGAAACAAAGAAGTAGATTATTTATGAATGCCTTATACGGACATATAGAAGTCACTCTTTAAAATGAGCACGGGCAGAAGATATTAATATTTTTTTACCGGATGTTACAGTATAATCCAGTGGTGTTTTGATTTTGTGAAGCAATGCATAAAAATTCAGACATACTCGACACATAATTTTTGCAGACCAAGATCGAATACACAGATAAATTAATGAATATGTATTACAAGTACCTTATCTAACATTTCCGTTTCCATGTTGTACAGTCACTTTGGACACGATACTTATGGCTGGACTTTACGATGGAAATTTAAATAATATCTTTGATCTTACAAAGCTGCGATATGAAGACTCGGGGATTACAGTATTTAATAGGTTTACCGGTCAAAATTATTACGTTCAGATTGTGCATTAAAATATTCCAACACATACTGGTCCAAAACAGTCCAAGTAGAAAATTTGTATTTTGCATAAAGATCCGCTGTCTACCCAACATAAACAAAAAAATTGCGATTTCATCACAAGTTAAATGAATTCAGCCGTCTTATTTTCTGAAGATTAAAAATTAACTGGTCACTTCTAGTGCTAAGTATGTCTGCAAACATGATGTATGCAAGCAACATTATTGCGTCTATCCCTTGTACAACCCTAAAGCCCAATTTCTTCGCATCGGCGGTATTAATCGAATCGATTATCTTTGCGACTAATATTTTTACTATTCTAGGAATACGTATTGAAGTCCCAATTTCAATATATAATCGTTGGATCGTCAAATGTTTGAAGCATTAATGGGAAGAAATAAATATGAAGAAGAAGGAAATTCAAGAGTGATATTTCGCTCCGGACATAAACAACCGTGGTTGCTCGCCCAGGGTTGAAACCCGGCAACATTTCGATACTCGCTCGCGTAGCCGCGAATTAGGCTCGTCAGCGACGACTTATGAATCGTTCTCATCGACGAGGCTCTCCGTCGGATCTCGGGTCGGCGTCAGCTCGACGAGAACGGCTCACCTTCCGCAAATACAAAACCGTACGTCGACAGAGCCTCAATGCGCTACCGTAGATACCTAGCCGCGGATCAAGAAACGGAACGGAACGGAACGGAACGGTACGGTACGGAACGGGGAGATATCGAGTGGAACTTTATCGTCGAGTGAGAGATGGAATTCGGCGATGTAGGAGGTAGAGGTAGGGCAAAGCAAACGGGAATAAAAGAATGAGGTGGAGATGGAAAGCTATGGTAGGGTGTTCTCGGGTACGCCGGGGTAGGTGTAGGTAGGTACTATGTCGGGGCATAATAGAATAGATAGCGGATAGGCGGGAAACCAGGCCCGCCGGTGCTTCGGGAATACTTTACCGAGCGTATAAACGCTATTTATGGCTGCATAAACCAGCGATAGAGGATATATAATACAGTCACACACCTATGGGGGGAGAGGGCTCTCTCTGGCTGGTTCGTTCTCTCCAGGTCGCGCTGTATCTACGTGTATCTGCGGAGAACGATCGACAACACGCTCTCCTCCAACCCATCTACCCCCGCTTCTAGCCCGGCACCTCTACTCTGCATTGATTTGCATGAGATTTCAAGCAGGGCTCCTTCTTATAAATCTACCTTCTCCAACCCTCATCGACCGCGGCGAAAGGAAACGAATCGACTTGCTTCTTCTTTCTCTTTCTCGCCGTCTTTTTCCGTGTCTCCCTCTCCAGGCACCTCTTCTTTCTTGATCCTCTCTCCTTCTCTTCTCTCTTGATCCTATACTCTTTCCCTCCCTCCTCTATCTCTTCCTCTCGTTCTATCTCTCTCTTTCTCCCTTGGTTCTCCTTTATTCCGCGAACGATCCGATGCACTTCCCTTCGTCGGAGAGCCAGTCTCGATGTCTCGAACGTACCCGGGGAAGAATTCGGGGTAAATCGCTCGGTTTAATTTTTCAACCGTCTCTCGGCTGACTCAGAACCCGCAGTCGAAGCTCGATCCTCCGTATAATCGTCCCGCATGACTGACCGATCTCAATCAGTGCGTCTCCTTCTTCGTACGTTCCGCCAAGAGGATCCTGGATTCAGGGGGGAGCGTCGTTATCCTTTATTCGGCGCCGAGGAGGACCTCGCTCTGCGACAAAGGACCGAGCAACGGCGTCGCGGTAATGAAGACGGGCCCGGCCGCCGATTTTATTTCACCCTGCGCCTCGAGCCGACGATATTTCGGTCTGTTTTTATCCCGGCGAGCGACTCCGATCGTTAGGGAGCAGCGTCTACTATTTTTCGAATGAAGGAATAGTCGTGGATGAAGATTGAATGCAAAACACGAGGAAAAAGCTTCAATCTTTACGAGCTTCTGCAATTACTTATCCTTACGTCGATGCCCGAAACTTTCTACGATATTGAATAAATTTATAGTCGGCAGACTTTGCACTTTCAGCATGGTTTCAGGCTTTTCCAATCGTTTATGCATAATGATTTACAATTATAATGGCTACAATCTTTTCTTCCCTTTTGCGCAATTATTTGTGTGTCTTCGATGTGTCTAAATAATCAACTGCATTATTATATACTGGGTAGAAATTATAAAGCGTTATAGACGAATATCTCCTAAAATACTGATTATACGCAAAAATGTTTCACATGAAAGTTGTTCAGTACCGGGGGGACATCATTTGGTGGGACTTTTATTTTTCCCAGTGCATACTCCAAGGTTAGGTTAAGGTCAACTTTCTTTTTTTAAATGGAATAATGTTTTTTTATCTGACCTTGAATGACCTTGAGTCATAGGTCATTGAACTATAAATTTGAAATCATTGAACTTAAATCGCAATATTTGAAGGTGGATAAAAAAACATATCATTCCATTTATAAAAAGTAAGTTGACCTTCAGCTCACCTTGGAGTGTCCACCCTGAAAAAAAACCACATGATGTCCCCTTCGGTACTGAACAACTTTCATGTGAAACATTTTTGCGTATAATCAATATTTTTGGAGATATTTGTTTGTGACGCTTTATAATTTCCACCCTGTATAAAAGACAATTGAACGAAAAACTAATACTTCTGCATATACCTCATACTACAGATAGGAATTTAATTTATAATCATCGAAGATAGGAGAATTGATGTATTTATCAACGAGAACGTAAAATGATTCTACAAACAAATTCAAAATAGATACTTGCTCGGGTACCCAACTAGAAAATGAATATTTATTACAGTCTTTCTCATAGTCATGAATATTTTTACCATGTACAAAGACATTGTATAACATCGTTAGCTAATATCGGTAAATATCATACACCGATAAAATGTATACACCACTACACCGCGGATTTTAAGCATGTGTAACAAGAATGGACGAATGAAAATTTGTGGAGACATTGAAGAATATTGTTACATTGTATCCAACTTATTAAAATCATTGAGAGAAGAACATCAAAATCCCCAGTCTACTAATCACTCGAATAAACAACATCGAGTCCAACAAGCAGGAGTTCGAGTAAAAATTGTTTCCTCTAACTCTAAATGAATCACGTACAGACGTTCCCAAAAGACATGATCGAGTGTGACTCGTCTAATGACTAGATAGTCGATTGTGTCTGAAAATTCGTCATTGGGCCAACGATCACGGTTAGAAAATGAAAGCTAGCTAGCGTACCTCGGCTAGAAGTTTCATCCCGAATGGGTCGTTCCGCGCCGGCAAAAGCGAGGCGGAAAGGAACGAGGGAGTTTAAGTTCGGCACGCGAATGTAGCTCTCATCAATCTATCTTTCCGAGCCGGCGTCTGACAGTCGTTTCGAATGCATTTAACCCCCTTAACCCCCCTCGTTCTCCTCGGTGCCCAGGCCGCCACCGCGAGAGTTCTAGCCTCTATATATCCGAGAACGTTACTCGGCTCAATCCTCCTTACATGACGAAGTGAACTCGCTCGAGGAAATTACTCCGCCTTCCTGCTACCCAGAGACAGACGGCTGCTGGATGATTTGACGAAAAATTTTTCCAACGTCCTTGCATCCCCCACGAAATTGAGTTGGATTTATTAAAACGGAATTACGGGCAGCTGTCCACCTTGACCCTTTTCCAACATCTGCTCATTTGCTTCACGCTAATGTCAAATTTATACCTCCGGGTTTAATTGTCTGCAGTGGTACGCGATGATAAGATGCTGGGCTAATGTGTAATATGTGATAAACTAATTGTAGATGAGTTGCTAACATATTGAATAAGTAGATTTTTGCTGGAAAGCAGAAGCAAATGGCTTCATTCGAATAAATATTTATCCCTTTTCTTAATAGCTCGAACCAATTGCAAGTAATATAAAGTTGTTTTAAAATCCTCTTTCTTAATGTTTTTATTATTTTTTACTTGTCGATTTTTCTTATGAAATCCTGAATATACACATGACGTATCTGAGACGTCTTTGTCCATCAAGTGGTTAAACTTCAAGTCCAAGACAATCTTACGCGCAATGAACGAGAGGCCATGAATCTCCTAATCGTATTCGGAGATAGTTATCGACCTCCCAACTCGAAATGTCGAATAAAGATGCCGACCGCAGGAAACCCTCCGCGTTCGATCGCGGCTTTCTTTCGTCGTCGCCGGTGCATTTTTGTAATTGCTCGGAATCCCGCGGATCGTATCGATTCCAGGAACCAGGTCAATTCGATGTAAAACTTCGGGGCCGTCTCGGTTCTGTTACGCCGATTAAAATCTCGCCTTTAATTATTTCTGACGCGGGGATTATACGGTGCTTCGACTCGAGAAACGATTCGACGATGTTGCCGGGTGCGAGCCGCGCGTGTGAAAGCTCACGACTCAATATACCGATGCGACGCCATTATAATACCTAATTAGGCATTCGCGAGACTCCGAGCATTAGTCGATGATTCCGGGGACTAGTTTCGTCCCGGCGACGAACTTCCACCGGCGAAGGAGAGAGCCCGGGTCGTTGGCGAATTAATTATTTCGCGTCATGCCTCGCGCTGCCACGATGTTTATAGACACTTAGATATCGCCTTAGGAACCCGTCCCGTCCATGATGCACCACTTCCAGTTTATTCCCTATTCCCCGGGTCCTCGGATCCTCCACAGCTCTCTCCTCTGTACGGGTTAATTTTATTTCGTGCCCGTTTATAGGGAACCCGATCCTCAGGGATGCATTCGCTCCTCGGAAAATATTTCATCAAAACGCATTTTATTCTGCATGCAATCTGTGTTCATTGTGGCGACATGACGCGTGGAAAGAACTGCCGTATCGGGATCACTTTAAGTTTGCCCTACTCGCTAATGGTTACTTAATGAAGGGGTTGAAACGTTTCGAAGGAAATCCGAATGACTTCGGATCGTAAGAAATCGTTAAGTTTCTGTAATTGTTTGCTATCTCCCCTTCATAGTTGACGATGTGATTTCTACTGGTGTATTGTGTATAGGATGAACCTTTTTCTTGGAGGAATTAAAAATTAGTGGATTTTAAAAATGGGTAGATTTCAAAAATTCGAACCTTTGAAACTACTTGTTAATCATATTACTTCTTCTTGACTTACATACGTGCATAAACGAGTGTCTTTATTCCAACATGTTCCTCTAAGATTGCTCACCTGGAACATAAAGAAAATTCATTATTTATCACTTGCATCACTTGTAATGATTTGCATTGATATACAAGAGCATTAAACTGAGACTAAAAACCAGTCAAAAATTACAATTCCAAATACAAGAATCCCTCTTATCATGGATAATGTTAAATTATTAAAGTAAAACATTTTAGTACTAAATTTTCTCTGAACAATCGAGTTCTACATTTGTGCAATGATGTTCATCGGTGCGCATTGTATTTGGGGTAATAACTTTTGGTCGGTTTTCAGTGTGAGTTTGCAGAAATTCGCGAAAGTATTCGCGCGGAAGGATGCTTTAATCTCAGCCCGGCCGCTTAAAAACTCCCCGGCGTAGATCGCACTGCTATCTCGACGTGTAGATCGGCGGATTCTAGAAGCGGAATAAAACTTCTATGAAATTTAATAAGTTCCTTTGTGGGGGTCGTAAGTTTACCCGAGCGACGGAAACAAGCGCGGTCTTAGCGCGCGGGGTGACTCGCTAAATTTAGGGAGGACCCTTTGCATCTGCGCTAGAGTCCAATTTATCTAGTTTACAGAACCTATTAAATCGTGAATATTGTTAGTACACGAGCCTGTGCTCTATAAAACCGTCCCTGGCGCCGGGCAAAATATCCTCTTAATAAAACGTTCAACGAAACAATTTCTCTAAACGCGAACCAGTTGAAATTGTATCCTGTAGCTCATGCGACCCAGAAAAATTAATTTAAAAAATCGTTCATGCATTTCTACATTTTAAAGCTCATTTCATAGCTCGTGCAATGTGATAAATTTAATTTCGAGGATGCTTTTATCCACTTCTACATTTTAGAGCTGACAAAAAGCATCTTCTGTTCACAAAAGGTGAAAAGTAATTTTTCCTAAACGTGTCTGAACGAGTGTAAAAATATTTAAAAAATCGTGCATCGGTAACCGAAACAAAAATATAGTAGTCAATTTTTCGTTCAAGTTACCGATTTCGTAAAATATTAGGTTGAAATATGAACGAGTGATTCCACTTAGGAACTATACAGGTTATTTAATTCTACATTTTATTAATAAAAATGAGAGACACCTAACCGAACGTATTTACGTTACGATCCAACGCGAGAAAATTTTAAAAACGTAACTATGAGTAATATTACATTGTGAAAATAATTTAAATTACTTCAGGTATCACACTGGAAGTATAAAACTCGTGATACTCCAAACATTTTGTCGTCGGTCCACACGGTAATTGTAAAATTAGTAATTTCGCTAGTTCGAGATAAGGAAAAGAAATGAAAAAGATTCTCCAGGAAAGACGGATCCTTTCCCAGACATAAAAAGTGTTCCCCGTCTCTTGAGCAACCACGAACAAACAAGCGTAACTGCGGAACAAATTCGTGGACAAGCATAAAGCGTCCCGCGGACGTGCTAATGGAAAAAGGTTGCGAGTATTAGGAAACTTGCCGCGCGTGAAGTTCGTGTTGGCACGTTTTAGTACTCCAACGAATACCTTAGTGAAGGATGTGCCGAAGTTTAAGCACATCTGATGCAAGAAGCTCCCGGAAACCGCAAACGTGGCGGAAGCAGTTAACCAAGAATTAAGATAGTTCCTCGAGAGCCCTTGTTTTTAATAATAAATTTCTTGAGCACGCGCCGAACTACTCTAGAGTCGAGTGGCTTATCTTTTCTCCGGGATCTCGGTGGCATGTTATACTGCGTCTTTCAAGTTTCAGGAAACGCCAACTGGTTCGGAGTTTGCATCGCACTGCTTTTTTTCGACAAACCTCCATTCAACTATTCTTCATATTCGTCACTTTATTCTTTTCTCGAGGCAATTTTTAGTTTCCGATCACAGGAAATTGAAATTTTCTTTCCGACTTTCTTAGAATTGAAATTAAAACTTTTATGGAGTATACGGTGATCCAAAAGTTACTAGATCATGTTAAAATGGAATACCTCGTTTACTTCTTAAACATTCACATTTATTCTTTTATAAACAAATTCTAACTTTTACATGTACCTTGTTCCTTTGAGAAAAGGAGGTACAACTTCTTTAAATTGTATCTCTTGTTTAAATCTTGTGCACTGTTCCTTAAACTGGAAATTTATACTTCTTGAGTTAAATTGAATCGTAATTCACATTTATTTTTCCATTAGCAACATTTCTTAACCCTCGTCCTTCCCCTATTTCTATAGTTTAATCAACCCTTTGATGTCAAATTGGTACAATGGTAAAAATGAATACGATGGAAGCATATGTTACTTAATTTTGTAAATTCTTTCTTGAAGAGTGAACATCTAAGGTACTCTCGTAGTTCACAACTATTACAATGATGTGCTTAATGCATTGTTTAACCAGTACATCCATGAAGGGGTCGATGAGGGTTGTGGGTACATTTAAATTGGGGCTGTGGCAGACGCTACAAAAATTGATCATTGTTCAAGAATGATCAAAACTTTTTTTTTAAATACAATATATTTAGATCTCAGGACCTGCATACTAAGATGCAGCAAATAAAGTTATTTTTCCAAAAGGGGCAGAAATAAAATGAAAAGAAGTGAGCAAGATAAAGTGGTCAGCTCATTTCCGCAGGTAATAATCATGCAGCTCGTGCGCGCGGTTCCTTGAGCAATATAAAGGGCTTCGGCGAACGAGTAAGGACTCGCTTATCGCCGGTCTCGCCTTATCTATCTAATTGATTCCAATAAAGGGTCCGTGGAGCGGAATAGAGGGCTCGAGAGTGCTCGGTTAGAACTCGGTCGCAGGACCGAACATCGGCGGAATTCGGTACAGCAGCCGTGGCAAAGTAATCGCGCGGTGTAAACTCCGTCGCAAGGTAATATGTGGCTGGCCATCTCGCGGAAACAGAACCTAATCCCGCGGACGCACGTGACCGGAATCGCAGGCGATCCTTTCGGGCGGTTTCTCTCCGCGACGAGTCGTGCGTCGCCTCGCCGGCTGATTTTTCCCCCTTGTCTCCTTTCTCTCTTAACCGTTTCGAACACCCCTCGCTTACAACCGCCGAAAGTGCTTCGTCCCTCGTCCGATTACCAACCACCCTTTGCCACGATTTCACCCCGAACCTGTTCCAATCGGCAGGAAACGACCTGGTGACTTCTCATCGTTATTAATCGTTCGACGCGATTACACTCGACGACATTTGTATCTTGGGGACACGATAAAGACGGCAACAGAGGGGTGGTTTCATCCCTTTCTGACTTACAGGGACTTAACTTGAGGTTAGATGAATTGTTCGTACCAATTGTGAGTTACCCACCGCTATTGTTTTCAAGTGCAAGGAATTCTTTAAAACATTTTCTTATTATAGACACCTAACCCAGACTTAATCTAGACACATTCAATTCACATAAACTTATTGATAGTTCGTCAGAAAAATAATATACTAACGATTGTTATTTTTACTCTCCGGGTTCTACAAGGTAATCTATCTACCTTAAAATAATCTTCCTAATGCTTGATACAAAAGAAAATTTATTAGAAAAATGATCTGTAATAGTATCTAATAAAATTGTAAGTAACAGAACCTGTACAATTTCAAAAGTGGTGAGAAAGGAACTGAAAATATTCTTGAAAATAAATTCGCTTAACGAACAAGCATTCCAAACATTATTTTTTAAAAGCTATAGGTGTCAGAAGAATGCCAGCAACGAATTTAACATTATAGTCTCGAGAAGCGTTGCGTTTGTGACATTCCGAACATTTCATCCCCATTTGTATCCCGGGTGGAGTGAGAGAAGGTCGAACGTCGAACACGATAAAGACGGAAAACAGAGGGGTGGTTTCTCCACCCTCTTCGCTGTCTTCCCTAGCTTTTGCTCGCTGATTTCACGATAGACGATTACTACGGAACCTTAACGTCGCGCCTTTAATTCTCGCGACACCCTCGAGCCGCAGAAACAAGGGTGCAGGTGCGCGTCTTGATCATTTGAATCGCGCGGCCGCCTTCCGAGGGTTGCAATCATAGTGCTCGCTCGAGAAATTGGGAATTCTTGACCTGGTTTTGTTTCCCGTTTTACCGGGCGCCGAGATTAAATGTTTACCGAACAAGTGGATGAAATTACGGTTATTACACGGGATGCTCCCGGGAATAGAAATGCATTATGCTCGTGCGGAAATAACGGATCGCGTCGAACAGCTTTTTTCCTGTTAGAGGTGCAATTAGTAACCAAACGCTGCAGAATCGCCAAGTCACAATATGAATTTTATGGTTATTATCAGACTGCGGATTTTATAAATTTATAACAGAAATGGGTAACTGTAATTTGACACAGCAGGAAGATAGAATGAATTGAAGAGTACCAATGCATTGCTTTCGACCTATGTAAATTACAAAGAGATGAAAGATATTCCTAAGTAGTTCTTGTATCACTCAACAGATACAGACAATTTTTATTTTATTTTATTTTCTATAAAAATTATATGAAGTTCATTGTACTCTTATTTGTAATGAATTACATAACAACTGTAAAATGCCTTCGCGAAGCTCCGTAAAATGATTTTGAAGGGAAGGTAGTAGGTGGTGCACTGTAATTAATTCCACGAAACGAAACGAAACGAAACGAAACGAAATGCGTCAAAAAAATTCGTATATTTTTAAAGTAATTAAGCCGGAGGGACATCAACTAAACGGACGAACACTTTAAATAATTCTGCGTTTTTTGCAGGAAGGTATGCGAGCAGAGAGGGTGCAATCCCTGCAAAGAGAAATCTCTTGTAGTATTGTATTTTCTTGTCTGAAGTGTGTTTTCCCAGAGCCGAACATTTTATTCCGGCTGAACAACCGGCTAAACAGTAATTAGCGGGTAACGTTATTAAAGCGAAAGTTACGAGCGCGCGCGCTGCTGCGATAGGTTGCAACGAAGCGAAGGGTGGAGACGCAGGTTCGCAGACGTTGAACGTAGGTTTTGCGCGAGGGAAATTGCGTTACTGGCGGAAAGGGGAGAGCCAGAAAGCAAACCGGACACCGGGGATCCGCTATTCGCGGCACGATCCCGAAAATATAGCATACGGCTCTAGAAATAAGATCAAAAGGCGCGGTCAGAAAATTTCTAACGTGTCCAGACATCAAATTTTCTTCGTTTTCGTCTGGATATACATCGAGATACCCGGTGGGGTCGCCCGTTTCTTGGCTCTGGACCAATCGTCACGTCGACCCATCCGAATCGCGATAAGGTTTCTGGCGATGAGCGCGTTCCGGGCCTCTAAATGTCCTGCGAAGTTATTCTGGACGTCACTCGTCACTTCCGGGTGATGCTCGGCAGACAAGTTACACCTGTCAGACAGTAATCGCCTGTTCTTTGTTAAACTGGAAATCCGGCGACAAAGTATTCCCTCACAGAGTACAATTTTAGCGAGCCCCACCGCCGCTGCTGGCGTTAATTGTTATCTGATTCGACCGATGACGCCGAGGGATTATTCCTGAACAACCACCAAATGACGCCGACAGCCGCGTTTTTCGTTGCTCGCTAAGTTGTTGCACGTGTGATGGCCGATATTATTAACACACGTTACGTGAAACCTGAAGTTCATTTCCTCGGTTACGTTTCTATACTATTTTCGAAGACACAAATACTTGTCCTCGGGGATTCTGAACCTGCCACCGCTCTTCAAATAACCAGTTCCAGAATTTTTATTTTACTTCCAGTGTAAATAATTATACAATAAACGCTTGATTCTTGTCCGGAGCGAGGGCACGATTCTTGTCCAGTGCCTACCCACTCCACTGCCTGTCAACGCCGAGTCGCTCCTCAGGGCGGCGACGATTGATGTCGGCTCGGGTATTTATTTATTTATTTATTTAATGCTTTAAACCAATTGGTTTATATAGCAAATACAGTATTATTACATTAGGCTTACATTAAATAAGTTTACATTGTTTCTAAATTCTAACGGAACATTGTTTGAGGAAATTATAAATTATTTTCAGACCATTTATATCAGGTTTACATAGGAAGGAATCAATGCAAAGTGGAAAACAGTACTTGCCTTTGAGGAGCTTTGCTTCTAATGTACTACGTTCATTTTCATAGTCTGGGCATTGCCATATAACATGATTTAGGTCTTGGAGTTCTGCTCCACATTGGCAAGCGCTGTTAGCTATAAAGTTAACCCTTGCCAATGAACTGTTTAAATTATAGTGATTGGCTCGACATCTATTAACAAAAACTAGAAAGTCTCTGGGGAGCACCAGTCCAGTGTACCATGGTTTGCCTTTGTCCTGGTGGTAAAATCTAACAAAGTTCGAACCTTTGACCAGACCTTCCTTTCTTATTAGGGCGTTAGTGGACAGTCTTGCTTGAATCTTGAGTTCTCTGGATAGGTCAGCAATTGAAGCCTTGAAATCGGGCGATGGACATTCTTTGGTCGCTTCTTTCGCAAGTGAGTCTACCTCCTCGTTACCGGTAATTCCTACATGTGCTGGTATCCAGATAAACCTAATAAAATTCTGGTCTTTGTTGTTTAACATAAACATAGAGTACTTCGTTTTAATTTCAATAATTTGGTTATTGATACTATATTTGAAGGTTGGCTTCTGTAAAGATTTGATTGTACTTTGTGAGTCGGTGAAGATAAGAAAGTTTGTAGCATTACTATAGTATAAGTTGGCAATATCCAGTGCTCGGCTAATGGCGAAGCACTCTGCTGTGAAAATTGAAGCGTGCTTGTCTAAACTAAATTTTTGGGAGATATTTAATTGTGGGCAGTATATTGCGGCACCTACCGATTCGGAGTTTTCTGTTACACTGCCATCGGTATAGATTGTCACCGTATTCGAAGGGTTGGATTCAATAAAATCTCGTAACGGAACATTAGGGTCGGGCGAATCTTGTAATGATTGACCAAAATATACATCACAAGGTGGAATATTAAATAGGATGCTATAGTCTGTGGTAAAAATAGGATGTTTTTCAGCAATCTCTAAGTCAGGTCTTGATTCCAACAGATTAAGGAGGTTTTCAACTAACAAAGAGTGTTTCGTTCGACTATTGGGAGAGATAGCAATCAAGTCTGTGTTGTTATTAAACAGTATATTGTTTGCAGTTGAGGATGTAAAAGAGAAACATTTGAATAAATATTTTCTAGCTAGAAAATTGACTCTGTCCCGAAGAGAAATGACTTTAGCCTCGCTAAGCAAAACATTTGTGGGCGTGCTAATTCTGTACCCCAATGCCTGTCTAATTGCAGCAAACTGAATTCGATCCAGTTTAAGCATTAGGTTTTTGTTTTTCGGATAATATATGAAACAATTGTATTCAATAATTGGTCTTATGAGACTACTATATATTAACATCAAAGTCTCGGGTGAAGCACCCCATGAAACGCCAGAAAGAAATTTTATAATATTTAGAAGCCTAAAACATTTTTTCCTCACATTATTTATATGAACTTTAAAGTTCATGTCAAAGTCAAAATTGATTCCTAGAAATTTAACTGTTTCGCTTGATTTGATGACATGGTTGTCTATTATAATTTCGGTTTTACCAGGAAAAATGCGTCTGCTATTAAAGTGAACAAACACGGTTTTTTGAGGAGATAGGTCAAGGCCAACAGATTTGAGATTAGCATTGATAGTAATAATCGACTGTTCTAGTAACCTTTTGCTTTCGCTAATGGTAGAGGAGCTGCAGTAGACAGCAATGTCATCTGCAAATTGCGATATTTGAACATTATCTGGAATGTTCTTACTAACTTCAGCTACATAAAAGTTATATAATAATGGACTTAGAACGCTTCCCTGCTGCAAACCTTTCCAAGTTGTTCTTGTGACAGTGTTTGTGGTTCCATCTATAGCGGTAATTATCCTGCCAAACGTTATATGCCTAATAAATCTTATGACTTCGAGAGAGCAGCCTACCTCGATTAGTTTCTGAGTGAGCAAACTACAATTAACATTGTCAAAAGCAGCCTGAACATCTAGGAAAGCTCCTAGGGTGTCTTTACCTAGGTTTTTTGCGATGTCGATGCTGGTTACCAAAGAAACCAAATTGTCTGAACATGATCTTCCCTTACGAAATCCTGCTTGAGACGTGGGTAGAATATTTTGATTTTCAAGCCACCATTCAAGCCTGTTCTTAATCATGGTTTCAAAAAGTTTACATACACTTGAAGCCAAGGAAATAGGTCTGACACCCGATTTGTTGGGTTTATCGATGAAGAACATTTGAACAGACTGCCACTCGAGAGGATATCGTTTTACAAGGTACATTTCGTTGAATATGTCTAACAAAACCAATTTAATGTTGCAGGGCAAAAGTTTTAGCGCGAGATAGTCTATGCCGTCTTTTCCGGGTGCAGATTTTTCCTTTTTAAAATCTAACGCAAAATTAAATTCGGTGAAATCAAACGGTTTGTCAAAGAATTGATTATGAAGCGCCTGTGGCAAATCATCTGGGTTACAGGCAGCCCAAGGGGGAGCAATTTTATCTAAGCATTCATGTATTTTTTCTAGGCGTTGATCAGCAGACATTGTTTTGTTCCCGATAAATGTCCATTTATTTTTTAGTTTTTTGCAGGTATTCCAGAAGTATTTACTGCCTCTTTTAGTGTCGAATTCTAAAATAAATTTGTGAAAGTACTCTCTTTTTTTTGATTTAAATGTTTTCTTTGCGGTTGCGACAAGTTTCTTATAGTTAACTAGGTCCGACATTTCATAAGTATGTTGCCATTTTTTGTAGGCCGCTCTCCTCAACCTCTTGACTCGTTCACAATCTTTGTCCCACCACGGTACTGGATTTCGATATATATTATCGTTGACCGTCACCTTCGAGGGTGTGTTCTTAATAATAGTTTCTCTCAGGTGATCAATAAAAAAGTTATATTTTTCCACACAGTCTAGTATACTGAATTCGCGTGAAAGAAACAATTGGAAACTTTGCGCCATTAACTCTTGATAATTATCCCAATCCGTTCTTGTTGAAGACAATCTATTTGTTACTTTTCTGTAAATATATCTAGTTTTCTCACAGCTAATTTCTATACTGATGGGAAAATGGTCAGATCCATGAGTATCATCCAAAATGTTTATTCGAGTTTTCTCAGCTAAATCCGGAGTCGTAAAAATCAAGTCAATGTTAGACTTACTATTATTGTTACTGAAATCAACATGTGTTAAAGTATCAGGATTGTGCAAAAAGATGTTGAAACTTAATAAACTATTAAATAGTCTGTCCCCGTTACAGTCATTGCTAGAACAATTCCATGCTACATTATGAGCATTGAAATCACCTATGAAAAGACAAGGTTGCAAGTCTGAAACTGCTTGCATGATCCAATCCCATTTGTTTTGACTTAAAGAGGGACCCTGTGGTCTATAGAGAGCTACTATGTTAATAGGAGGGACAGTGTTCACTAATCTAACGCTACATGTTTCTATGAGATTATTAAAAGATCTAATATTTGGTAATATACAATAGCTAATGGCTCTTTTGATAAAGATAGCGATACCACCACCTCTTCTGCCAATTCTGTCTTTGCGGACCGTGTTAAAGCCTTTGAATGCTATTCTCATCTCCGGTTTAAGCCATGTTTCGACACAAATGAAAATGTCAATATCTTGGAGTATTTGTTCCAACTCTTCTTTGCGCTGTGCGATGCTCCTGGCGTTCCAATATATGATGCGTAGCGCTGAGAAATTACTATTACCGAAGGTGCGTTGTCCCATTTTTGAGGATATTGCTAAGCTGAGCTTAAAGCGATGTCCTGGTCTGCTTTATCTTCTTTTAATTTCTTTATAATTCTGGTTATCCGACTTTTGATGCTTCGGTGTGTTAAGCTTGGGTAGATGTCATACAGCATAATGCTTAAAGCTTTGGTGTCATCTGTATACTTTTTAGCTGTCTCAAGATGATCGGTGTTGCCAATAGTTTCTCTCAAAAAGCTGTTTAAAGTGGTATAGTCTAAAACATAGGTGTTCGGATGCTCCGTGAGAATTCCTTTAATCGGTAGAGTCATTGCCTCAATGTCGGTTTCTTGGTCGCTACTACACGATTCTGCTCGCATTTTCTTTACTGTCTTCTTTCCTTTTGTCCGTTTATTTTTGTGACTTTGTTCCTGGCTGGTCTTGTTGTCGGTGTCATCTGATGACAAATTATCAATGATTGCGATTCCCCTGGCGGTAGAACCTGACTCGGTAGTGGATAACGGTCTTTTGATATTCCTCTCATAGTTGTTGGTCTCAGATTCAATTACTTTAGAGTTGTCACTTGTAACCTTGGCTTCTTCAGATGTATTACCTCTTGCCTGGTTGTAAGTCGGTTTTTCAGGCACTAACATCTGCATGGTGTTGCCGACACTTGGACATTGTTTGGCCAAGTGGTCGTCTTTCTTGCAGATAAAACATCTTGGACTGTCCGATGAGATATAAATCCAGTAGGGGGCGTTCTGATATTCAATCTGAATACTGTCGGGGAGTTTGGCAACATCACTGGGTTCGATGTAAATTTGACGCCGAAAACTTAAAATGTGTGAGAACCCCTGCTCGTGCGCGCCAATCCTAATGAATGTAAGGTGTGACGCGCACCTGATTCCCATGTCAGTTAATTTTTTTTTCGATTGTGTCGTGCGGGATTATCGGCCACACGTTAGACAGTATTATCCTCTTAGCCCTGGCCACGAGCGGACGAATTCGCAATGTGTGAGCACCGACGGTTATGTTTACATCGGTGTCGGTCAGTTTTTCTACGAGTTGTTGGTTGGCGAGGTACATACAGATCCTGCCGTTCGAGATTCTAGAGGCAAATCTGATATTAACTGGTGAAATAACTTTAGCTACTGCTACTATGAATTCTTTGATGGACACTCCATCGATTGCATCCATGATAATCGCTTGTTCTTTAGTCGGGAATATAATACTTTGTGTGGCGGCTGCATATGTCAAAGGTACACTTTCTGTTGCTACTTTTGTTGGGCACGTTGACTGGGTAGCATGAACGTTACTGTACTCAGAGACGTTCATGCTTCTTAAATTGTTGTCACATGGTGCCCCCTGTTTGTCAGGGGGCATCGTCACTGCACTTGACGTCGACAATTCGGTTGTATATAGTTAATTATTACTCAAACACTCGCAATACTGAACTGAACACTTCACATACAGAGACGATGTCGCGCTCTGTTTGGAAACACGTCTGACTCGTACGACGGTTCGAGCCGAACTCTCGTCGGCTCGGGTATATCGGTGTGAACACCACACATTGACTCGAGGAATCGATTTCACAAAATTTGTTTATGGGACTTTCACTACCTTATTTCTGGCATTTTTCTGATTAAAATGACACCAAACACGATATAATTTGAACTTTATTTAGTGGTTTCATTGACGGTATGGAGTACTGTAGGACATAGAAGAGGATAGCGAGTGAAAAAGAAAGAAAAAGTGTATTGTTTACCAATGCGATGCTAACACTTTTATTGACTACTTTCTTGTGATTATTTTTCTGATTATGTAAAATGAGTCGTTTAAAAATTTGTTACTGTAAGAAATAACTATACATAACGAGCTAGGAAAAAAAGTATCACTGATGCGGGGGTTGAAAGAAAACCAGTATTGACGGTGAAGCCGTCCGCCAACGAGTACGATTTATTGAAAAACCAATAAAGGTTACATTGCGAGCGTCATTGGAAGAGTGACCGCTCAGGTAAAGTTCTAGCCGTCATTTAACTAGCCGCTTCACTAAAGTCTAATTAAATCGAAAATGAATTAATAAAAATTGAAGAATTAGCCGTCGCGCGTCGTCTTGCTTTAAGGGAGACTTCTTGAACGAAGAGGCCAAATTCATATCAAAAGTATCGTTATGCGGCATATGTGCAGGTCGCGCTATATGTAGCATATGTTAAATGTATGATAAATTATATCGTGTTTGGCCTTGTTCTAATCAGAAAAATGCCAGAAACAAGCCAGTGAAAGTCCTATAAAAAAATAATGAAAAATAAAGCATTTTTAACTGGCATACTACATTGTGAGAACACGCGGGCCTTTAAACTGTGCCGTCGACGGCGACACGCTTCGGTCATGCGAACCGTACTTCATTCTGTCCTTCTCTATGTTCGGCTTTCTATTGAATTCTCGCTCGGCGCGGTCGGCGCGATATCTGGACGCAGTCATAAAGCAAAAAGCACTTCTTGGGTACGATTCTTGTTCATGAAAAACACGGCTGTTGGACAAGAATCAAGCGTTTACTGTATACATTTCCTTATGGAAGCACACATTACAATAACAAAAATCTAATTAAAGTTGTGCCGTTTTTATAGCACAGCATATGCCAGTCACTTATAGTGCTCTGAAGGTTTAGTGTTCAATTATGATGATTTCTTTGAGAGACAAATTATAAAATCATTTTCTAAAGGTCCTAATCCATTTAAGTATATAAATACCAGAAAGGCGACATTAATAAACGCTACAAACTTATATTAATGCATAATTTGTGTGCCCCCATATTAACAATTGAATAGAAACCACGAGTAATTATGAGTGGACAGCGAATCTTTATGCAACATAAAAAATATTCTACATTACTTGCGAGAAACAGGAACCATGTAAAAATGTCTAACTTTCTTTAATAACTTTAATAAACTGAGAGCATCGATATTCTTAAATTCTTTTAGTCTATCTATTCATTCAAACTGTGCGTACTCATTTATGTTGCGCACGCATAAAATCCATAATCTAATTACGAGGCACTCGATGGATGAACCAGTGTCTAAATAATCCTCGAGAAACGAGGTTTGTCTCCGGGACGGTGCGGTGGTCTGATCTCAAATCGAATTGATCAATAATCAAACGAGTAATTAAGGTCAGTTACCCTCAATTTGCGAGCACCACGGCTCGAAATATCTCTCGTTACGGAGTAATACGTTCTAATGCCCCAGCTTCTCTCGTCGGATTTCCGTTGGATCTTTTACGTAATGGCTCTTCATTAAAAACAGGACTGTTCCATGAAAATTCTAAGGTCTTTTATTCCTGTCTTGCGCTCCCGCGTTCTAATAAGTGCGCGATCTAATTGCAGGGTCCCCGCCGCGCCGTTGTAACGCACGGACTCGGCTTCACTTAATATACGAATTCCAGGTTGATTTATCGATGGCCTCTGCCACGGGTATTCTAAGAGCCCCGGCTGCTAGAGGTAGTACCTACTTTATTACGCGACGAGTGAGACCACTATTTAAGACAGCCGAATGTAAGAAGAGTTCGTAAATCTTTTGCTCAAATGGCCCCGGGATTGTCGGATGGATATTAAAAGTTCTGCCTGCGAGATTCGATGGAGTTTCGAGGGGCAATAACACTGGTCTACTTTCTGCAAATTGTTAACGAAATCGCCGACTTTCGTTCTACGTGTTAACTTTCCGTTCGGCGAACCAATCTCGGTTGAAGTCGACCTCGAAGCTCACGTAAAAATGTGCATTCATTCAATTAAATCCCAACAGTGGCAGCAATAATGATATGGAGATCTAAAAAATTGAGAGATGCATGATATTAAGAGAAAGTAATACATATCGTAGTCTATTTCAATTTCTATCAGCAATGAAACTCCTTGAACCTCGATAAATGAACCGATGCGTAGGAATGACGACGGCAATTAAAAACAGGAATATAATTGCGATTAACAAAAAATTGTATTTCGCTACCAAAATATTTTACCTTATAAATGAACAGGGTAAACGAAATGCGTGACTTGTTGTTGGTATTAAATGTACTAATTGAAACATTTAGCGCCGAATGTCACAACATTAGAATGTTTCGATCGTCATTTTTACGGAAGCTACCTAGGGTTACAATTGTCAAAAAAGAGAAAGATTTTAGAAGTATCAAAATTGAGTCTGTGCGACTTGAACAAATTCAGAGAATTTATTATATTTCTTGTGACAAGTGCTATTTATATTTCTCTTTTCCGCGCTTGACTTCAGAAATTTTTGGGAAACGCAACCGGCAAGAGTCGACCGGTCTCGCAAACGGTAGGAATTGGGCAACGTTTCCCGGTAAATTCGCGTCTGCGCCGCGGCAAATTGCGAACGGAAATGAAATTGAATTTATTGTGTCTTGCCGTGGGTAATATTTCAGTCGGGCCGGGAACGCGCACAGGTGTAACCGAGCGGGAAGCATTAGGGTTGGTAATGGAAATATTTAGTTCGCATTAGCGCGGATGCTTAGCGGGGTGGCGTGGAAATGTAAATTAGGTTTAGTTTATGGGCCGGTGGCTGTAAAAAAGCCCGTAAAGTGAAGTGACCGCGTCGGTGAAACGGCTTGCGCCCGGATCGAAGAAATTACGGCGACGATACGTGTAATGATCTCGTGACAGGGAGAGCACGGTTACGAGCACGCTAATGGCTCCCCTTAAACGAAAATTACGTATCGGTTATGGCGACGAAAAAGTCCGGACTAAATTGATCATTAACGGCCGTCGTCAGTTTCGGTGAACGACGCTCGATTTTTACGCACCTGCCACAAAAATCTTCAATACCCTTACTTACCGAACCACTGACATCATTTCCGCAAGTGAATATTGTAGGAGATCGGGTTAATTATTTATGGAGTACACTAATTGGTTCACACTGGTTTAGTAATAAAGAGTTAATGGTACATAAATACAGCACTATATAGATACACGTTATTCTGGATCTCACATAATACCAAAATCAGCACTACCAACTCTTACACGCCATATTCATCATACGCTCCGTTCAAACTCATTCATACCAACTCCACCGATACAAACATCCCAATAAATATTATTCTTTTATGCATGTGACTACAGAATTTCTTCGATAAGAAACTTCCGATGTGAGTCGAAGGTATGAACTACTTTCTAATAAAATTTTATTAGATTTGCGTGTACTGTGTTTCGATTGTGGTGATACGTTTTAGCAATCTTTACGACACCTGTGTTAGGTTCTTCTAGATATTGGATTTGTTCAAGTTTAAGCCGCAATTTTTTATCTAAAATTTTTAAATAAAAGATAATTTTCGGTTATCTTTTATTTGTACTTATTTTTCTGAAATACATATTCAATATAGTTTATCTGTAAGATACTCTTCAGAAATTTCATTCTTCATCTGTAGTTTATCGAAGTTCGAAGTAACGCGTATTCAACGCCTCTAGCGGCGGTAAGTTAATCGAGAGGCAATATCCGTGAGATACAGCTGATTTGAGAGTCGAAGGCAACGCCACCATGTATCTTACGGTGTATCCGTCAGATTTTCGCTACGGAAGTTTATCTATGAGATTCCAAATGGTACGATTTCATCTTAATCTTAAGATTTATTCGAAACTCGATCGAGCAAAATGATTTATTCCATTGTTTTATTCGTGAAGATTATTTCAAAGAGATAAAAATCACATGTCTCTTTATTTGTTATTTTTATTTGACTTCAAATACCTGACATCTACATATATCCGACGCGACGTTGTCCGGTTATATGTACAAATGAACGGATAACATCCAGCAAGTACCGATGGTGAAACCAAGTGACATTTCCATTTATTGTAAAGATTTTTACTCATTGGAAAACGTGACGAAAATTGTTTAAACAATAAAAATTGATTTGTTTAAATAATCGTGTAAGTAATAAAAATTGATTTGTTTAAAAACATCGTGTAAGTAATAAAAATTTATTTGTTTAAACAATTGTTGAAATGATATAAAATTATTTGTTTAAACAATTGTTGAAATAACAAAAAATTATTTGTTTAAACAATTGTTGAAATAACAAAAAATTATTTGTTTAAATAATTGTTGAAATAACAAAAAATTATTTGTTTAAACAATTTTTCAAATAATAAAAAATTATTTGTTTAAAAAATCGTGTAAGTAATAACAATTTATTGGTTTAAACGTCCGTTTAAATAATAAAAGTTATTTGTTTAAACAATTGCTTAAATAATAAAAATAGATTTGTTTAAACAATTCCTTAAATAATAACAATTTATTTGTTTAAACAATCGTTTAATCAAAGATGTTTGATTTATGCAGTTCTTCATTCAACTCTTCTAGATTAAACTAATTGTTCTAATTGTTCATAAAAGTTCAAGTCGTATATTCAATATTACAAAAGTTTAAAACGTGGCAACTTCGAATCAAGATCTCAGTTATTTGAAGTCAAATAAAAATAACGAATAAAGATACATGTGATTTTTATCTCTTCGAAATTCTCGTCGCAAATAAAAGAGTCGAATAAATGATCAGTCTAAATAGAGCTTAAAATAGCGGATAAAGATAATAGACAAATCTCGCGCGACATCTGGATTCAAATAACATACAAGGTTACGAATCTATTTCTTCCAATAAAATCTGACGGATACTCTGCGACCAAGTAACGACACTTAGACCATATATATGGTCTAAGTAACGACAGATACAACCGTCATGGCGCTGTATTCGATCGTCAAATAAAAGTTGAAGGTAACTAGAAAATTCTCGGAGAGACAAGATACAAGATACAGATAAATTCTCGCGCTTCATCTGACTTCGAATAAAAAACAAAAGATACAGTATATTTTCTCTAGAACTAATTCGAATCATTTTTTATTTAGATAATGCGCAACTCTGCCGCACAGTGTGAATTATAGGTTAGAATACAATTTTTAGTCAAGCAAATAGTGCGGTTCAATTGGAGAACTATTAAGACACAATAGAACATAACCAACAAATAATGACGATGTGTCTGCAAGCTCATATTGCTTCAAGTGCATACATTATGAACAGAACTTTCGGACCAACCTTCATATACACTTTATCAGACAGTACGTCGACCAACCAGAATTTTAATCAATCCTTGATTGACCATAATGTGAAAACACAGACTCTTTTTAATACTTTCAGTGCACAAGCAAACGGATTCATAAGCAAGTGGATTCTCTAGTTATGGCTGTCACGAAATGTTCGGAGGCGTCTACTAGTCAAGAATTAATTCTTCTTAATTAGGCCTCATTTGTAAGTACTTCATATTAAATTCCCTAATAAATAATAATTTCAAGTATTCAAAGAAAGAACGTAGAACAGGGTACGTAGAGCGTTAAGGAACACACCGACTTAATTGGTAATTTCAATAACTCACTGGCGCATCTTCAATCGAAGATACCGTGTCGCTAGCCTGTAACATTCAGCGTGAGCAGATCATATCGAGGAAGGACTCTCCGCGGCCGGAGTTTTCCCATCGAGACGAGAGAATTTTCCGAATATCTCCGATAACAATGGTCGATCCGAGAGGTTCGGTAGGCGGCGGAATAATGCCGGCCTTATCAGCGCTATCCACTTCTAGTCGCGGCGCTTTCTTAACGGGATCTTTTGGTCGGGTTCTTTCGAATTGAGGCGAGCTCGGCCGGGCCGCCTAGCCTCCGAGGATGGTTAAGACGGGCCACGGGTTTCAATTAACGAAAGACAGTGCCCGGCGTTAATCCGGGAACAATCGCTCCTTGGGGCGGCGATTAGGGGGTGGCGGCCGTGAGATGGGCTGGCCGCGAACTTTGAATTAATTAAATTCCCGTAATTTCGTATCTGGTTTCCGCACACGTGCCCCCGATTCGGCTGCGGAAGTTCGATCGTGGAAAATCGCGGAATGAAACCCCCCGTCGCGTCGCGTCGCGTCGCGTCGGTTTCGCCAGAGATTCAGGCGGGAGCCCGCGGAAGGGGTTCACCGAAAATACAATCGGATGCAGCGAATGTGCAACGCCTTCGACCATGCAGACGGGCCCGGACCAGCGGAATGAAACCTGCCGCGTGATCCCGAAATTTCGTCGACCGAATTGAAATCCCCGACAATTAAGCGGAAATCGAGATTTGAATAATTTCACGTCGATCGCCGGGATTAAAGAATGGTCGTCGATAGGGAATCGAAACTGAACGGGGTGGCACGGCGTGGCATTGCGTAGCCCGGCGGCGCGGCGCGCGGTGTGGCGTGACCGTGCTCGCTCGTCCCGTAATATTCGATTTACAGACTGTCCGTGGATACGTTTTTCATCGGTCACTCGCGACCCACCCAGGCTCCTGACATTCGTCATTTCCCCCGATCCCTCCCGACACTCTTCTCTTGCCCTTTTGCCCGTAGGTTCTCTTGAAATTCCCGCAATGATATCGATCGATTTCCGGGGAAATTGATTCCGCCGTAGTGTCGTTCCGTTGCCTTTTTATTGCGAACCACTACCGGGAAACGTAATCACTCTTCGAACCGTTGCAACCCGCTGATCGAAACTGCATTAGGCCGTTGCTACGACCCTTGCATTTATTCGCCCTAGATATGATTGTTTTTACCTCAAATTACTGTTTCTCTTATTCTATGCACATCTGTCGCGTTTAGGATACATTCCTATGTATACAAGAACGTAACTGGAATATAAAAGTTAATCTTCCATAAATGTGATTAAGATTTAAAGCCAATTCGAGATGCAATTCAACCTCAATGTTCGATCATCCCAAGTTCCTCATTGAAAAGTATCGTTATGGAACAAATTTGTCCAAATCCACTATGTGTCGTCCATCAACCAGCACAGTTTCTTTCACCTGTTATCGCCCCCGTCGAAAGCTCCTCGACTCGAAACAGCCGGGCGCGAACTTCCAGCGCAAAAAGAGCCCCACTTTGCGAGAAATAAAATATGTTTCGCGTGACGGGCCTCTTACCATGAGAACGTAAATAGGAAACGGGGAGTGCTCATTGTTCTAAAAGCAATCGCGCCGAACGTTCCGCGCGATGTATTCATGCCTCGCGTGTCTCGCTCAGCCAGACATGCCGCGGGCATTTTTCGTCGCGGCTGCCGAAAATTCTGCGAATTTGTTATACTCCTTTCTAAGGGACGTTCCCGGAATGCAGGTGCACTTGGCTGGGCTACTTGGAGAGAGTGTGGAAAAATCACTGGGTCGCGCAGAGGAAAAACCGAATGCCCCGTCGGAACTTTGTTATTCGCTATTTTCAATCTTCCTTGGCCAAAAACTTTCGCGAATTTGTCTGTGGCGGTAGCTTTAGCGTGACATTATTTTTCCGAGCCACGGAAAAAGCGTACTTCATTGCAGTTTCTTTGGCGTTAATTTCTTTCTTAAATTTCGAAAAATTAAGTGCTGTTCGCAGCGTCGAGATGGTGAAGAAGAAGAATTATTTATCGCCGCTTGGCATTACCACAAAAAATTTAGCGATTCTGTTAATTGTCTTTGGTGATATTTGCTTTATAATTTTGTTCCAGATTTTCAGATTATATTTAGATTCGGTATGCTTTATACTACTTTATTTTATGCGACGATTTAAGTAGATATCGATGAAAGATAAAATGATTAATATTGCTCTAAAATCAATGTAGAATGGTTAGATTGCTATTATATATGTTTGTTTATAATGGGCAGTTAAATTATGGAATTTATCTGACCAGAAGGATTAACTTAAGGATTAACGATTGCATGTAATTCTCATCTTCCATACAATTAATGCTGTTTCCTCGTCTAATTCTGTAGGAAATGGATTAATATGTGAGCGTGACAATTAAAAAATGGCGGTCTCCAGGATAGAAAATGCTCGGAGCCGGCGTCAAACAGAAAAATTCAATCACGAGCCAGCGCGACTGCAGCAACCCCTTAAGTGCAACAGGGGTTAAGACCCCGACGAAGAATTTCCTCGGAAAGTCGGTGGAAATTCTTTGGAAAGAATCGCAGGCGGAATAACGGTCTGGGCTCTCGAATAAGGTGTGCAGCTGACGCCTTGTAAACATTCCGTCGAACCTGGTCGCATCGTGGAGGCCGTAATTCCGTCAACGGGAACGCGACTGGGCACGGGGTCAATCCTCGGGCTCGAAGCCGGCTAGGCGAACAGAAATGTTGCTGTTTCTCGCTCGAACGCGCCATTCTTGAGTTATAAATACGCTCGGCGAGCGACGAGGCACCAGAGAGAGCGAACCGGAGGCACCGCGTAGAAACGCCGCGCCGCGCCGCGCTGCTCCGGATCGAAACGCGAAACGCTCGCTGCGAAACCCGTCCGAAAACAGGTGAAAGAAGATGGAAAGAGAAAGGAGAGGCGACAGAATGGACGAGCCCGGTCGGGGGCCACCTGACCGCGTCGCTCATCTCATTGAGATCCTTATAACAGCTGCATCGGTCAATGGGGAGATCGTCCTGCGGATTGACCAATTGTGGCCCCGGCTTAAATTAGCCGGGCCAATGGCGACCGGCACCGCGTTAACGTGGAATCACCCCGGGCCAACCATGCTCGACGAAATTGTTACGGAAACCAGGCACCGGTGTTCCTTTCGCCCGAACGTTTACCTACCCGTGCCGCGGAAAATTCATTGGGATGGAGACCCGGGTCCAACTATAGACCGAACTTGCCTAATGATGGCCGATCCGGTTCACCGCTTCGGATAGAACGCTTTTGCCTGGTAAGCACGCCACCGCTATTCCAGCCAAGTTTTATGATGGTCAGCTCCGTGCCGAGGTCGCCTAACAAATGAATGAACGCTACCTACTCTTTGCTGCCGTGTTCCATCGATCATTTCGTTTCTATAATTGTCTTTCCTAATTTTTGAGAGACGTAAAAGAACAGACTTTAGAAAAAAAGGTACATGAAGCTAGTCACAATAATATATTATACATTATTATTTGTATTATTAATATTACTGTAACATATTTACCATACCAACTTTATGTATAGACTCCGTATAAATTATGCAGATTCAAAATTGCTAGAGGATGAATAGCCACAAACTTCTTCATTCCACAAAATTAAAGCACAAATCACTAAATTCTATAACTGATATATTTGAACTCCTGTAACTTCGTATAGAAAATCTTACAATATTCTGCCTGTGCTCATTTTGAATGGTAAAGTCTCTACTCTACTGTCGAACCCTTGGATTCATTTTTTATCAGGGACCATTCTCTGTTATAAAACGATGCGAGAAGCTGATGACGCATTTTTTCTCCTGACAATTTTGAAAAAATTTTTTTTCGAATTTGTTTGTTTGCGATCTTATAAAGGGAAGTCTCCCCTTTGTAATGACACCTCAACAATCTAGCTGCGAGTTCCTTCTGCGGTTTTATTGTATTTTAAGTGAGAAGACCCAAGGAATTCCATGGTTAGATAATACTTAGTGTGGGTGTTTAATATGTGTGTACGCGAAAAAATGAGTTTTGAAACGCGTTCAAGGGTGTAAAAATAGACACTTCGCCCTTTAAAATGTGCTCAGGCAGAATGTTGATTTTCGTATGCAAAGTTAGAGGAGTTTGAAGATCGACGATTTTTTGGTTGGCTTGTCTGATCATGGCGCTCCGTTTCTACTTCGTACAAACATAAAAAATCAGGCATCGGATAAGTGAACTCTACGGAAAGTTTACTAATTTTTGCAATTGAAATATAAATTTTAAAGATGTTTGTATATTGTAAATCATTATTAGACTGCATATCATCATGCAAAACAACAATTTTTATAAATACTTTTATAAAAATCGGAACGATAGAAAAATTTGTTTTACTTACGAGGAGATTGTTTTCTGACGAATGTAAAAGAAAAATAGAATTTAATTTCGTTAACAATAGAAGTTTCTCGCATTCTACGAATTTACAGATGTTACAAACGCATAAAGATTCGTTCAGAAAATATCTTTATATCGTATTTGGAAAATAGAAAAAGTGTGGATATCAGAAGTGGAGAATTGCGTGAAATAAACGACGTGCACGTGCGAAAAAGAAAATTGGAATTTTGATGTACGACGTGTCGACATCGCAAAGAGGAATTGCGATTGGATACAGCGAGTATTAGAGGGGTTTAAAGAGAAATTTAATAAATCGCGAAGCAGGTGAACAAATGTCGTATTATATCGCGTACAGGTAAAAGCATTTTTCCGAAGAGGAAAATACATTTAGAAAAAAAGAAAGGAAAAAAAAAAGGAGAAATGTGCAGAGCCATTTCGGTTTGCGTCCACGGTCAATGGCAGGTTCGGAACGACATGGAGCGCTAAAAAGTTTCGAAAACGAATCCTGTTTCCGGAAAAAGTGATTGATTCGTTCCGCTGACGTTAACCGATTGATCTTTGCCAGGGACTGTGAATCTACCAGGAAATGATGGTCTCTGTCCGTAGTCAAAAGGATCCGGCGTTCGAAAAAACATTTTTCAATAGAAAAAGTCCATGGTTTCACGGTTAACGGTCGACGGGCGCGATTCAAACGCGGGTTTCCTTTTGAATTTGAAATTTTGTTGCGAATATCGCTGCCTATAATAATAAAAGCCCCGTTAATATTCGAGCCTCCTCAGTGGACAAAAAAACGTGCCTGCCGAAACTGGTCGCTATTTTTCGAACTCGATAACGACCGCAGCACGGAGAAATGGAAAAAGACGAATATCGTTCGTTTAATTCGAAAATCCTATTACCGTAAGAGGTGAAACCTGAAAACGCGTTTGCCCCGGGTACAAAATCGACGCGACTCGTTTCGAGATTTACATTACCGCCTCGATGAATGAGCGTTTCGCGGAACACACCGGGGTCGATTCGAGCCTCCGGAAAATAGAGGAACTGCGGAAAAGCGGGGGGATTAACGGGAGAAAAAAAGTTAGAAATGTTGCTCGCAAATGAGCTCCGAGCTGAAAGCGACGGACAACGGCATCTCGAAAATCTCTGTACGTCGGATACGTAGCGACAATTACCGCCGCCGCTCTTCGAGGACAGCGCGGAACGAGGCGGAATGGTACGCAACGGAACGCGACGGAAGCGTAACGAATGGCGCAACGGGGCACAGTGTTGTATAAATGCAGCGTTGCTAATGTTAAATCGCCAGCCCGGTAATTACATGCAAATAGCGGCGGCCACTGTTTAAACAGTGCCGCGCCTCCAGCCCACCGTCAATCCACGTTTTCGTTCCGACCGACCGCCGGAACGCGTTGTTCCGTGCTTTTTAAAAACGCTCCAACCCTTGCTCCCCCTAACAACCCCCTCATTTTTACCGGAAAACGCGCACCCATTAGGGACATGCGCTATCGTGCTCGCGACGCGCGAATAAATTAATCTGTTCGATGCTAGACACTTCAATCAACCGGTTAATTCGCCGAGAGGACGGTGTGCTTTACGGGTTAATTTGGTACGTGGCTGGAACGTTTGTAATTTACACAAAATTCGGAAAGGCACACACGAGCTTCAGAAATGTCACGTATGAAAACATCAACGTATTTAAAAAGAATTCGTTCAACGTATTTTTAAGAAAGGTCAGGATTAATTCGTTTAATCGAGCCGGATTCTCCCCGTAGCCGCGATTGGTCCGTGTTTTTCGCTGATAACTCCATAACAAAGCCGAGGAGGACATTTGTTCAAAGGAAAATGTCACTTCAACTTTTGCCGCCATCCCTTTCACGATTGTACGACATTTTTGGGGCACCCTGTATATTCTCTGAATCCAATGAAAAGTGCACAGGAATCCTTGATTCTATAATTTTATTAATTTAACACCAGACAGTTATAAAAACACTCCAGAACTGAAATTCGAAATAGCGAACGCTTCGGAAGGAGGAATAATGTTAATATAGGCGAGCGAGATTGTCGCGAAACGCGGGTTCCGCGAATCGCGTTAAAGCGAACGGCTTTAGGAATTTTACAAAACGAGTCCTGTAATATTTGCATCTGCACACGCATTGTGTCCGGCGTGCGCACACAATGCAGCGATATTAAAGTTTAACGGAGAAGTTCGCTGGCGCGGGGCCGTTAAATTGAAACAAAAATTTTTATTCCGTCGGCCGTGCGCAGTTAAACCGGAATTCGAAACAGCGTCAGCGATCCCCGAGTGATTATTCAACGACACGGGCCGCCGACGAATACCTAAAAACTAATTATACCGAACTTAACGATCACGCTTCTGCGAACGAGCGCGCGGGTGCTTCTACTGCATTGTGCTTTGGTCGCGTATGAAAGTAAACACCGGTAGAATTGGACGCGTTGGTCGCCACTCTCTGTCGGTGTAAGCGCGCGCGTGTGCGCAGCGCAAACCTATTACCAATAAACAAGAAATTTGCTCGAACGTTTATCCGTTGTTTGTTAGCCGAATAAAAGTCCACTCAGCCACGGCCATTTCAACTAACGAAACGTTTCGATGAATATCGGCGTCCGTGCGTGACGAAGGAACTCGAAACATTAATTTCGCAATGCCCGGCTGCAGGGAACCGGCATAAAAGCGATTTATTAACTTCTGTGAAATTGTTTCGATCCTATAGCGGATGCTCCGGCTGGTAATATTTCTTCTACTGCATTCTTTAGCGAGCAATCTCTTCTGCCTTTACCGTATTGGATTTATTATCGTTTCGTTCGATGTAACGCATCCTGTTAGCTTCTTTAACCCTTTATTACCGTAAATTCCGTTCTTTCTAACTTTCACTGCGATCTGTGTTTTAAATCTGTGACATCGTCAGAGAGAAATATTTCACTGGACATTTTTATCGAAAATGGTGATTTGACACAAGGTTGAATAATGAGAAATGCGGTGACGGTTTGATTGTAATTCTGAAATTTGTAAAGTGTTCATAATATTTGTTCTTTCATAATCTCTCACTGAAATAAAAGTTATTTATGAAACTCAGCGTGCAGAACACATTCCGTCGCAATTAGAGACGGCGAATAAAATGTGACGGTTTTTAATATTTAAATTCGAATCACGTCAGTTTGCAGAGGCAATCGAAACGCTACAAACGTGGAACACATGGTATCGAATGAGCACTGACCTAATTGATCTGTCAGAGCTGGTGCGGCGATAAATTTTATTACGGTATCAGATCCATCGATATCCATAATGTGAATTTAAAAAGGTAAAAGAGAAAATACGTGTACAATTATAAATAAAATACAGATTAATTAACCGGCATTAAGAAGATGGACAAACTAACCAATCTCGTAGAACGGAAAATGGCGGGCGCCAGAATTTCGACAGAGCTTCCCGTTCGCCAGAAAATCGAAGCGGTTATTTCTCGAAATCGACTGATCACGATTGGTCGCACCTGTTTTGCCGAACCGTTTCGAAACCGACCGGTCTATAATTACGTCTGCGTGCTGTTTTCCCGCGATGAAATACGGCGCGAAGTCCGCCCCGGCATTTTTTCCGGCGAGAACGTTTTCATAAAACTTTCGCGAATAAACATCCGCGGCGTGACACGGGAGCGGCGCGGGGTCCGCTCGCGGCCGCACGACAGCCAATTAAATTTGTTCAGAATTATGCCAGGCCGGAGAATTATGCATCGGGCCGGCGCTGCGGAGTATTCGTCTCTTTATCCGAACTGTTGGCCAACAAAGCGACACGGTAAAACGAATCGCGGCATGTAATAACGCGCCATAAATCTAACTCGGCCTCGACGGCTTTGGACAATGGTGGAACAGAGAGAAAAATGCGGAAGACACAAAGAACGCGAAAATACAATGGCTAAACAGACCGAGGAAACGAACGTGGAGGGAAAACCGACCGGCGCGGCGCGGCGCGGCGCGGCGTGGCGTGGGTGGGAGGAACAACGAGACGCTCGTAAAAGGAACGAAAACCGCAATCACCGCGTTCGTTTCTCCTGGAATTGGTGTCCTTCCGCGACGCGTACGGCTTTTCCGCAGCCCGCTTAATAAACAGCCGCCTGCGATTTTCTATTCACCTGCCCGGAGGCTTGCGGGATTCTTTAATACCACCTCTGATTACGTTTAGTCGAATTTTGTCTCGTGTTCGCTCGCAACATTCAAATTATGTTGCATTAGGCAGATCGTAAATTTTTTTCTTACTTATTTGAAGAATTTCAAAGACGAGCTTCATTCTAATCAATTTTTTTCTGTTCTTCAGATTTATAATCGAATCTGCGTTGCAGAGAGCTAGGAAGGCTTTCTAGCTACTTCATTATACGTACTTGAAATAAATGTAGTTCTTCATTTTCATGTATCTTTGTGAAGTTAATCGATTCCTGTGACTTATATATTTATTATGTCTGTACGCATGTTTAACATTCATTATTTTTCTCGACAGGGGAAAATCGTTGATAAAATATTGAATAAAATAGATTTTGTTTAAAGACAGAGTATATTTTATCAGAAAAAAGCGGTTCACGATTGGAGTGATTATGGTAAAATGAAAAGAACCGTCGCTTACAAATAAGCAATTATCATGCTGTACAAGTATCACTAATCATAACAACACTAAAAATATTAGAACTACACTGTGGATTTTATGCATTCGTTGCGAAATTGAACAGGTAAAATTTGAAAGGGTAGAAACATAAAAAGAATGCAACAAATTAAAATAATTGAGGTATGAATAACATTTTTATTCGACTCTTGTTTCTCGCAATCGATTCAGAATGTTCCCACCTTCAGCTAAAAAACCAGCAAACAGCCATTGTTCAGTCGCTCGATGCAGTCTCAAATTCCCCGAATAAAACCAAATTGAAGTAACAGAATACCATCCACTCACCCGAAGTTCCCCGTCTACGCACTTATACTGGCCAAACACGGGCCAGTGTTCGAAATCCAGCGTGTTCAGTGCACGACAGCTGGAACCAGCTACACGAGTGTTTTGCTCGCTGCGTGTCGAGTCGACACAACCAATTGCGTTCGACACCAGAACGCGGAGGAACGAGAAAAAAAAACCGATCGAACTCATTGATCACTGTGTTTTGATTGTACGGTGTCGTTTATATTACTGACGACGCGACGTGCCGCGCCGTATATCTACGCTGGCGCGCCGCGGCATACCGTTTCGAAAAATGTGTAGGAAAATGATATAAAATAAAAGTAACGCGTGTGCATTAGTTACGCGAAAACGCTGTGAAAAATGCTGTGTATGGCATGCAGTTGATGAAATGATCTTCGGGCTATGGGATGGTGAAGACATGTATTATTAATTGTTTACTGCAAACTTGTCGTTTACGCTTTGTAAGCTTGTTTTTCTATCTTTTTGTAGTGGTTTCTGCGCTGTATTGCGGAGTTACGTGACTGTAAAGGTAAAGTTGTTTTTGCATCACTTCTTTGTCACAGTAACTGTTCTCTTTTGTTAAATATTACTGGTTTCCTCTTCATTTTACTTTATACAATGGCTTTCAAAATGACACTACTTTTATTCTGTAGTATCAAGTGGGTCATGTGGTGAAGATTTCAAACACTATCTACTAAATGTCGACATTATGTTATACATTTCAGTTAAACTGGAATAAAATTCGACTTGTATGTTATCGATATTTAATCATTAGAGAAAATATAGGAATACAAAGAATATCAATTTTCTTAATCTTCGTATGAATGACAAAAATGAGTACATAAGTTTGGAATTATAATATTCAACATCGTTCACACAAATTGCTGATTTAAAGATGCAACGTAATAGCATTTACCCGATAATTCCAATTGTGTATTTTGAACCGTTTCATTTATGTAAGAGAAGGAAAATTGTTGAAAAAAATCTGGGAACAGTTACTCGGATACAAGTTGGCAGAAGGAGCGTCGAGGTTCCATTGCAAAGTGATTACCGTGAAGTGTACGAGCGAAATCGTAGCGGTTTGAGAGATATGCTCTAAAATATTCGTCGAAGAATGGCGAGAGCTTGGCAAGGAGCAGTCATCGTTTCAAAATAGAGCCATCCACGGGCCGGTAAACACCAGGAATTTATAGGAGCGTTATAGCGCCGCGGCGGGTAAACGCGATATTGGCAGCGAGTCGGTGGGCTGCGTTGCGGTGGGCTACGGTAAATAAATGGACAATATCATCGTTGTCGTAAAAATAATTGCTGGCTGCGTGCTCGGCCGCGGACGATTATTGCCGGTTGCGGCAATTAGTCGTCGCGAGTTGATGCGCCGCGTAACACTTTATTGCCGCTTACCGCGGATTTTTCCCCTGAATCCGCCATTGCAACCCTCTGTCGCGCATTTCAGCGTTAAACTCTATGTTTCTTTGAGTTCATGGCGGAGTAACGGTCATTCCGACGACAGGCAAGAGATTATGCAAAGGAGCGTTTGTTGCAAAGACTGTTCCTCTTGCAACACCTTCGAGTATTTCGATGTTTGGCCCGACAAAAGTTGGCCCGTCCGATAAATCGTCCAGGCGATTTATACTCGTTACCGGGAAACGCAAATAACCAGTTTTAATCACCGGCCGCGCGTTTTCCATTAATCGTCCCCAGGCTGTGTTTAATTTCACTCCGCGCGGTGCGGCGCGGCGGTAAGTCCGAAACGCGTCGTTATTGGTAATCGCGTATCGGTATTAGCAGTTTCTGGGAAAATTACGTTTGATCTCATTCGGGACCCGCCGCGCCGATAGGAAAAATGAGACCGGCCACGAGATTCTCGGGTTAATTGACTTTAATGCTCCCTGGACGGTGATTCTGGCGGGTTCGCGCGTTGCCGGTCGAACAAGGACCGAAAAGTTAATAAAATAAGCGGCCAAATTAATGCACGTTGCCTGCTCGATGGTGTGCTTGTCACTAGAATACGCTTGTCACTAATACTCGCAGCTGACGATCTAGCTCGGTAAAGATTCAAGATAATTATGATCGACCCTAAATCAACAAGTCACTCTAACCAGCTAATCCGATAATTGTTCTTTTCAAATTTATTCTTGCATGTTGGAATGCACACGGTGTTTCTATTCATCAGTGTTGACATGTAATAAATAATACTGTAACATATTACCATCTGATAGCCAATTAAATAACATTTTGGAATTGCTATTTAATCGGCTCAAAGATGATCATTCATTAAAATTTGCATTATTATATGAGCACTGATAAATACATTGCCCATTCCATTATCATAGCGAGAATTTAATCAAAACATAAACAGCCAATAGCCAAGCATGATCTAACACAAGAATTCTATGCACGATATTTGCATCCAATTACTAGCAAATCATATTTCTGTGATTTTTGCGACTGATTAATACAGAGTTGGTGTACAGTAATGTTACATACGTTACATTATCGTCTATAATAATTGTCTAATCTACTCTAAGTTTATAAAGCTGGTACAATCAAAATGAAGTACACGGTTGGAGTATTTTAGGACTTTCTACTTGACAAACACACTGCAATATCGATTCCCACAGGCAATATTGCACAACATTGAACTCGAGCGAAAACCATTCGATTCTCAGTCGAGCAAGGACAACTACGATTGGTGACAATGGCAGCAAACTTTATCAGAGTCTCAGAAAGTAACTTCCGCGTTTTCAGGTGGCCCGGGAGAAGTCTGTTCCAGTAATGAACCTGCTTAGATGGGACAAGTTACATGGCAGTCGAATCGAATGGTGTTCCAGAGTTATTAGGAGCGTCGCGCGATGACCATTCGAGCGTATCGCGATAGGTACCTGAACTGGACGACGACGTGGACGTGAACGCACCGACGGAACAAAGGACACAGGATAATGGACAATGGTCTCCCATAGTTTACTCCAGGTGAATTAAACTCGTGCCGAGCGTGCCGAGTCTCGCTGCAATTCGCCTTCGGTCGTCGCGAAGTCAAGTGGAATTGAACGCGTGGACCATGTTGCACGGGCTTCTATAAACCGACACGATCGCTCACACAAAGATGCCTGAGGTCTGACCAACGCATTGTCGTTCCCCCTTGCTAAATGGCGTTCGGTTAAATATAAACTATTCCGTAGAATGGCCACCCGGTGAAATCGGGGACACTCATCTTATGCTCTCGTGACCTGTTCGACGAAGAACCATAATCGATCGGGTCCGCGATTCAATTTCAAACACATGGATAATGGAATGGAAGCGTAAGCTTCTGGAAAGTGGATGAAGTAATGATTATCTGAAACTGGCTAGTTTTTACGTGTAGTCGGTGTGTCAAAAATGTCAAGCTCGTGGACATGGTGGGTCCCGGGTCCATATTGACCCAGTATCCTAAAGGTATCGTCTAGCTATTCAGGTCATGAGGAATTTCAATTGAAAGTCGTGCAATTGGGTACAATAAAAGGCCAATGGATCTAGATAAAATTCCATTAAAAGTATATTTAAAATAACTGATGAACAGCTGTCTAAATAGAATCAAAGATTCTGTACTGTAATCAAAACCATCCGCCTTCTGAGTACCGATACGTTGATAGTATTGTGGTATGCAGCAACACACAGTCCATTACTTCTACTAATAATACAGTAAATATTGCTCTTCCGAAACAAACATAGCTGAACCAGATCGTAAGCAAACTTCATAGTTAATTAATACCACTAATAACGTTGCAAATATTGTTCTTTCCCCATGTGCATGTGTATGATCAAGACACTGGTCCAAATATGGCCACTCTTCGATAAATTAGACTGTGATGTAAAAGATGCTTTAGAATCTGGTATTAGTAAAATTTCTACGAAAGAATGTTAACTACATTAATCTTGACGAATATGTTCCTTCTTTTTCGTTGAACAGTTGTTCTTCGTTTTTTCTTTATTTCTTTATTTTATAGAATTCTTCGAAGTAACGCTACACTTTGTGATGATCAAAGAGACGAGAAGGACTATAAACCAATAAAACCATAGCAGATTCGTGTCAAACGATAGGTTGAAGTCTCAGAACACTGTACTTACTTCCTACAGTGTCCTACAGTTTTTCGTTGAATCTTTTTACGAATGACTCAGACTTGTCCCAAGTTGAAAATTTCAATATTTAAAATCTTTTACATAAATTCCTAATTCTGAAATATAGTCATTGAATACGTTTTCTTATGAACAAACAAAATACAGAAAGATTTAAGCACCTTTGCTCGCAAACAATATTTCAATTCACCACACTCGAGAGCTTCAACAATTCCAGAGCATCAGTGACGTTTCCCATGAACCCAGCTAACTCCCACAATTCATGGTGCACCGACGGGATTCGCAAAAGTCGGGGCGAAGAGCTGGCATCACCAGAACAGAAAGTATGTCAATGGTGTATGGAAGGAGTAGCGTCGCCGGGGTGATATTAATCGAAAATCGACCGCGTTGTCCGATACACGGTGCCGCCGTCGGATTTATCGTAATAGCGTAACTTCTGCGGAAACTTCACGCGAGAAGACTTTTCCGGCGAGCGCCATGAAGAAGATACAGGTAGTCGTAATTCGAGTTGAACTGGGAATCGCATGCGCATAAGTCGAGTCAGCGATTCCCTTGTGAAAGATTACAACGTAAGGGAAATAACGACGCAGATAGTATGGATACTGGAGAGTATGGAGGGAAACGGGATAGGTGAGCAAGAGGAAAGAGAAAGAGAGAGAGAGAGAGAGAGAGAGGGTAGTCACGGGGTCGGAGAGAGGAGAGATATAATGGGTTAAGTTTCATCGTCGTGCTTCGACGAATTTCCGGGTCGAGCTCGCGCTAACGCGGTGCTTCCAAGGGAGTACCACAGGCTCTTCTTGGGTAACCAAGTTAAGTTGTTAATTTCCGCGCGCATGCTTCACGCTTGGCTTGAATTTCTTATGCGGGCCTGATGCACGACCTCGTCCCCGAGCCCTGAAAAGAAACTATTCTTACGGTTTTACGCACCCGTGTGCTCCTTTCGCGGCTTAGGCGAAAGCTCCAGAGGCTGCGAAATGCTTCACGAATCCTCTCGTGCGAGACCTCCCACCCAAAACCAACCAGAATTATTGCTATTGCTTAGAAACTCCACCGAGAGCTTCCACGGAAATAATAGAGCCCTCAAAGATGCCTCAATTTTTATTTTTGAGGTCAGGCCTGGTCACGGTTGGTAAAATTACAATTAACCCTTGAACGGTGGACTTGTTTTGTCATAATTTCCTTGGTTACAATGGCCGAGTTTCCGTAGATCTTTATTTACTAATTATTCTTTTAACCTTTCTACTTGTTAGACTTAATTGCAATTTTACTGTGAAGTGGACTTGCCTATCGAGATCTTGTTAGCTACTAATAAAACTTAGAATCATTTCTAAATGCAAATTTCCAACAGCTACCTGACAGAAAAACCTACTCGATAAATTAGAAAGATTCAAGCCCAAAAAATGTTGATCACTATCTAAGTAAAGAGAATCTAGTTTAAAATTGAAGCACATTTTTTAACATTTCAGAAGCTCGAACCGAAGATCCTCACCGTGAAGAATCCTCATCCATCATCTCTCAAGGCAGCCCAGATAAATCGATCCTTAACAAAAGCAAAAAGAAGAACACACACGTTGCACCACAAAGAGGGGTCTCTTCACCGCCATCTAGGCCCACCGGAAGCACTTCAAAAAGTAAGTCAGTGGGCCCAAGAAGTTCAGAATAAAAGGACCGACTGGGTTAGGTCTCGCCCAATCCCCAAGCAGATTTTAGGCGGTCGAATCTGGCTGGCCCATCTCCGGTGTCCTTTAATCGCTCAGGTAGTATACTATCAAGAAACGATCCTCAGGAGTCGAGCATGAATGGTGGAACAGGTTCCCCGTTTCCTCTTTATCCTCCTCTCTCCTCCGGCACGCACACGCACACGCGTACCCTTTCTCTCTTTCTTTTCGTCTTCGGCGTTTTTTCCAGTCGGCTTCTTCTTCTTCGGTCTCCGCCTCGTTTTATCACGGGGCCCGGCCCGCGCGGTTGTCAGCACGGTGGGCGGCTGTAATGTCGGGGTTATGGCCAATATTTGTCACGCGTTATCGGCGGCACGCATCTTAAGCACGGAAAATTAAACGTGTAATCGCCTGGTTATTATCTTGTTAACGGCGGACGCGAGTCCGCCGCCTTCAGAGCGAACCGATTCCGAACGATCCTCGAGATACGGGTTAAACGAGCACTTACTGGGGGCCCTGTTCGGGACCGGTCCCCGTCTGTATTTAGCAAAATCGGAGCCCGGACAAATTGCTCGTGCACGTCGGGGATCTGGAGGAATCCTTCAGCCGAAAGCGGAATCGGCGATCAGCGCCGCGTGACGAAGCGGTATTGTTTAAACCGCCGTAACTCCGGCGAATTTATCGGGCCCCTTGAACCGTGATAGCGTTATCGGGCATACTTTCGTATAGCGTTCGAGGCAAGGCCGCATGAAATAATAGCGATAGAATAGATATACATACTTACTTTGGTTGCTCGTTTCAGACCGGCGGATTTTATGCATATGGCGCAGAAACAGATAAGAACACTTTGCGCGGATTTATTCGAGACGCTCATTTTCTGATAACGCCCGTTTAAAATGTAATGCCCCGAATCACGTGGCTAATCTTCGCCACGAAGCTTTCTTATTTTCCCGGCTCGCTGCTTGAGTTATTTCGTCCGACGGGAACGCGCCGCCGAGTGGCCAATAAAATTGCAATATTCTTCGGGGATATAGCGGCGCAGATGTCTTGATAAATTGCCAGCGTGGTTGCTAAATTGAATTGTTTTGAGATAACCTTTAAGGAGTTCTACGCGGGATGCGGTGTGCTTTGGGATAGTCGGAGTGGTGATCTTGATGCAGCTGTGCTATGTTTGTATGCATGAAATGCAAGGAACTGCTTGCAGAAAGAAAAATGAATGTTTCGCTTATCTTCTGTGTACTGTGAAATCAGCCACGATTTTTTCTTTATATTAAGATTGATCAGATTTCTTGAAATAGAAGCAGAAATTTGCATGAAGACGTAAGATATAGTGATAATCATACTGCAGATCTCTGTGCAAAATGAAAATTGTGTGTATTCTTTGCAGAGACAGTAGCCAAATAGAAATGTCTTTCTTTTCTAAATAATTTTAATTCACTTATAAATAATATACTCCATACAAGAAAATATTCGGTGTAGTGCTGTCGAGTGCTATTTGAACATCGATTTTAATCCTAAATTCGCCAATCTGTTCGAGTAACTATAACAATCTGATCGGTAACTGTAATAAAACAAGCTGTAGAACATACTCCTCGGCTAATACCATAAAAAAATATGTCTGATTGTCGAAGGGATGGCCGAAGGTTAAAGAATCACCGAAAACCGTGGGACATCAATGGAAGGACTAAACTCGAAACAAAAATACGCGAATTCGTCGTTGCGAAGGATTACGTCCGGCCGGTCGGTCGCCATTCACGAATCCGCGTTCGCAGTCTAAATACGTGCGTGGATCAAAGGGGGCGCAAAGTTTCCGGGTCTGACTGCGAATAGAATCATTCTACTGGCGCGTTACGCACGCATTAGCGGGTAGAAAATATCATGTTAGCCCGTAAACAGATTTAGCGACGTTCTACCGGGTCTGAATGGTAACGGCGACACGGTTCTCTCTCTCCCCGGCTCGAAAATGTCGCGGGATCCGTTAATACCGAGGATCGAGAGTCCGCCCCTCCTTCGAAGGAAGACAACATGATCCGCTGGCAGCACGGTAATTGGAAGGCAGAAAAACGGAGAAAATTAATTTGTCGAGCTCGACTCCGTGGAAACTGTGCAGACAGGTCATGGCGGTAGAGAGAGGGAGAGAGAGAGGGAGAAAAAGAGAGAAGAAGAGGGAGAGAGCGAGAAGGGTAGAGGAAGAGAGCAGGAAAGAAAGAGAGAACGGACAGCTTCCATTGATTATGAGGCAAGGCGAGCGTCGTTAATGGCTGACGGCGACATTTATCGCGTCAATGGACGTCGGGCGTCTATTCCCACGTGACGACCTCCGTTACTCGCTATAAATATACGTTTCGCGCTTGTATTCTCCCGTTCTCTACGCCTCCACCAGCCGCCACTCGCAGCCGCGGCTAAACATTTTCAGAAGCATGTCATAGCGATCGCCGCTCTCGCACGGTCCCCGCCATAATTATGTTAATGATGCCCCGCCCCGGCTGCCGCGTGATAGAAAATAATTGAACGGATGCGGAAGGATCTCGCGAAAACGCGCGAATCAGCTTGTTCGATTGTTCGCATCCGTTTGATCGCGAGACTCTCCTTGATTTAATTGAACGGACGCCGCGCTGCGCCGCGCCGCGACGGCACACTGGAAAAGGATTTCATCGGCAACAATTTTTTCGCAACACCTGCCATCCGCCGTGGCGGAATTATAACAGGTCTGTGAGCACAAAGAACGATCGGCCATTTGTTTCGCAGACGGCATAATGGTCGGAACACACAAAACCCAGAAACTCTTTCATCGTTGTATTCGCGGTTATTTCGGCGGCGGGATCGTTCCGTTTGTTGGAAAAATAGAGCAGGGTGCTTAAAAACGTGAAAATACATTCGATCGATCCGCACAGCTTTTCTTTTATGCAAATATAATTGTCCCGCGACGCTTTTGGCTTTTCGACGCGCGGGGTGGGTATCAAACAATTTGATACCGTTGAATCGATGGTTATTCTATTGTAAACTGCAGATAATGGAAGAACAATATTTCATATTTATTCGGAACCTCCCCCCCCCCCCGGAGTTCTACGTTCGTTGTGTCGGAATTACCGGGGAATTGTACCCCCGGTGATTCAATGATTTCTCTGTGTCGTATGTTCGAAGTCCTTGTTAACGTTTTTCGCCGGAACGTCGCCGAAACAGCTGCGGAATTCAACGTTGCGCACTTGGTACCGACGAGGGTGTGATTTATGTTGGAAACATCGACGGGTTAAATTTCAGTTAATTGATCACCGTCGACCGAATTGGTTTCTTGTTTTACGTTAACAACGGATATTAGACGGGGATGTGTGGGTGCGCAATACTAGTCAGGTGATGGTCCGTTGCACTGATTAGTGACAGCCACACTGGCGAACGAGAACAACCGAAGCTCTAGGTGGCTGGTGACATCGTAAACCAGTCCCTGCGCAATCTGCAACTGCGTTACGTTGCAGTCAGTCGCGGAACAGTGTGTTTGTGCGACTGTCCGTGTACACGGTAACAATGTTGCGTCGCTGGCATTGTGGTAAATACGACATTATATCATCAAACATTGCGTACCGTAGTGTATCCACTGCTGCCTGTTAATTGTTTCAATAAATTGCCGCGTGAAATACGAAAATTGCTACGCGCACCCACGGGCTGTCCTTTTTGCGAAATACTCGCCGAATATGCTCAATTATATTGCCGAAAGATCTATTGTTTGAAGCAAAAATATTTACATTTTAATCTGTTTTATTTGACAAGATTATTATACCTTTGCACTTGGAAACTTTTTTCAATTCAGCTGTTAGCAACTAGAACTCATTCATTTATCTATTGTTTACAAAAATCACAATATTTCTAAAGTACTGCTAAAAGATACATTGTTATTTAAAGCAGGAATTTGTACACTTTAACCTGTTTTATGTGGCAGGATCACTGTAATAGGAAATTTAGTCACGTATTTAATCTTTACAGAAATAATTACTTTATATGATATTTGGCTAGTAATACAGATTTCATGAAACAATAATTTTAGATCTCATAAACACCATAACTGCCAGCAATGTTCTCATGCTCTTTCAAAAGGGATAGTACTGCTTACTCAATGCACAATGCTCTTTAGAGGCTCATAATAAAATCTTGCGAAATTAGTGAGGCGTGAGTAGACACTCTTAGTGGATTCAGACAGCCATAGGTCAGACCGAGACTACTTAACACTTTGTCCTGTAATGTCGAGACAATTACTCCACTTCAAACAAAATATATACACTATTCATTTTTGTTACACTGGAATGAAATTATATTTGACTGTGTGTGTGTGTGTGTGTGTCATTCATATTTAACCATTAATATAGAAATACATACAAACGATACAAAGTAGCTACAAAGCACATCGGAGTGCAAGGGGTTAAAATTACCCTAATCACTCAGCCAACCCCTTTTCGCACATAGAAAGAGTAAATTAATTATTTAGGGGTTGATTCGATCCCCAAAACAATAGATTCAAAGATCAATTTAAGCAAAGAGTATTTTCTACACTGATACGATTAAATGTGATTTAAATTTCTGTACATTAATTCAACGAGGGTAATAATTTCTCTGAGAAATTTACAAGACATGTATTTGTAGATAAAACACATAAATTAATTATTCAGAGATTGTAAAACAGAATTTCCTGCACTGGTATAATTAAAGGTTCAAAATTTCCAAGTAAAAATTGAATGGGGGTTGTAATTTGCGAAGAAAGTCGGAAGAACGAAAGAAAACCGAACGACAGGGTAGTTTAGCAAGTATTCGAGGCCTCGGAGGTAGAAATTGAATTCTGCGGTTCACAACAAACTTTAATTCAAGCCCGCGCGTGTTTCACGGAGCGCGAGGAGAGTCTGAAGGGGTGGACCGGAAAATGTTCGTCACCTAATTTCTTTCTGGAGCGTTCATCATCTTACGTTATTCCGGGGACGCGTTACGGTACGAGCGGACAGTCCCAGCTGCCGCCAGAATTTTTCTAGCTCGGTCTTACCGAGGCGGGCGATGCGTAACGATGCTACAGTAATTAAAACCAACCCCCTCTCGCTACCCCGGCGCGCTATCCACCCCGCTTTCTGCCCGTCGCCGGAGCTCGTTGGACGGTACGCGCCGACGGTTTTTAATTGAAAAAATTTCCAAGCCAACTTTTTTACAGACGGCAACGGTGCCCGGTGCTGCTGCTGCTGCTGCTACTGGTGGTGCTAGTGGTAGTGGTGGTGTCGGTGTTGGTGGTGCCGCCTTTCACGCGGACCAGGAGACTTTCCCAGGGAATGCGCGAGCGTACGGCCTTCAATTAAAAAACAATAACTGTCGGGCACGAACGTGCCGCCGAATATTGTCCGATTCTGTTGGCGTTCGCTGAACTCCGGACCGAAAGCGAAATAAACAATCCCGGCGAAATTCTAAGGCCAAGACGACGAACGTGTTCGGATCCCGACATGGTTTGTGCTTGTTCCTGAGCAGCAACGATCACAAAATTGCAAGCTTTGTTTATGTACGTAGCTAGAAAAATTTTACTCTGATATAATTATTTGGAAATTAAAATTGTCTCCGTGAAATGTTTCTTCGAAACATACACAGCTCTGGAATATTTAAATTAGATCTGGGATATGACGATTTACTTTTTCCTGTTATCACCCACTAGAAAGTTTCTAAAATTGCAAAGTGATCAGACAACAAATTCATCGGTCAAAAAATTATTAAAACTGCAGAACATGTTCAAGGCGACAGCAAAATTAATTTTTATCGTGACATATTTGAATAAACGAAAATCCAGAACGGTTAAAGCAACATCCACCGTGATAAACTGTACCTGCTACCTAACCTAAACTGTAACTGTACCCTGCTAGTTTTGGTTCCATTGACGAAGCTACTATTTTGGGGATTGATATTCGACACTTGATGTGTTAATTTTTTCGCGGTGCTTCGCGGCGTGCGTGGCAGGAGATCGTCCGAGGATGGTGGAGGGGGTAAATTTCAGAATGCAAAACACGGACGCGAAAAAGTCGTTCAGTGGATTAAAGTTAACTGGCGTGAATCGTATCGATCGCATGGCTTCGTTCGACTGTAATCCGGTTTCTGCTGAACAACGCGGCACACCCGGTGACTCGTATTTCAAGAGAGAAACGAACCGCGTTCCGAGCACGACGACCGTGATAAAATCGGCCGTAACGACGGAGCCCCCTATTCCCCCATATCAATCCCATGAGCGAACAAGAGCCGGCAACGCGGTGGTGCTTCGTAAAACACCCGATGACAATCAACGCCGGCACCCGTGGACTTGGCTTTAATGGTTCCGCGTTGCGGCGTCTACCGCGGACGACATAACGACTGGCCTGAAAAATCGATCGAGACTACCCTACTATCTACCCTCCTTCTTTCCAGATTTCATAAAACGACCGTTGAGTTTAGGTCCGCGGGCGAAACGATCGCTGGTCCAATCGATATGCGAGACACCAGTCATTGTTCGACGGAGGATTCAGACCGATACCTTGTCCTGGACCAGGGGAACGAAATTTAAAGTATTTTCTCTCTTTCGTAGATTGTTGATCAGATTACCCGAGGATACAGTGCAAGAGACAACACGAAGCTTAGAGGTTCAGCACAGGATTCTGACTGATATCTTGTATTGGACCAAGGTAGCAAAGTATTTTCACCCATTCGAAGATTGTTGATCAGATTAGGTGAGGATGTAGTGCAAAGGATGACACGAAACACGAGTTTAAAGAAGGATTCAGATCAATATCGTGTCTTGGACCAAGGAAACAAACGTCAAAGTATTTTCACTCCTTGATTCATTCAATGAGGGTGCAATGCAAGAGACAACACGAAGAAGACGTCACTGTTCAGCGGAGGACTTAGACTGACACCTCCTTCTGATCCAAGGAAATAAAACATAAAATATCTTCGGCCTTCCTTAGATTGTTGATTAGATTGTGTGAGGATGTAGCGCAAGAGACAACATCAAATGCAGGTCATGGTTCAGAAAAGGACTCAAAACCGATACCTTGTTCTGGGCCAAAGAAACAAAGCCTAACATCTTTCCGCTCTTCCAGAAATTGTTCAATAGATAACGCGAGGGAGCCACGTAAAGGACAATAGAATATCAAAACGAGATCTTCTAGAATCCACCGGAGGTGTCCTCTTAAGGCACCCCGAGTAGCCATCGAAAGCAACTCAAAAAGATCCCAACAGAAAATAGTGAAACGTGACCACAGACCTCCAATGAAAATCATTCAAGCAGATTGGAGGATCACAACTTACAAGATCAATGCAGAATCCCTTGAAGGCCCACAAAGACAGCTTTTCAAACAACCTCGAACGTCTTAGGAAACCTCAAAGGGCCCCACAAACCTCTGGGAAGAAGTCGTCTTTCAAGAACTCCGCTGACAGACAACCAGCAGCAGAGATACAAGCAATCAGTCGGTCAAGAGATTTCAGAGAGGAAAATCTTTGCAAAATTTCCTTCTAATGTAACGCGATGGGAAACTTGTTGGATTTCAGCTGCGATTGCTGGCAACGTGAATGATGGAGCCCCTGTCTGCCGTTGGGTAAAAATTCTGTTAAAAATCTATTAAGCAGTCTGCGCGCGAGTTAGCATTATTTGCAGTGTACCGAAGCCATTACCAGGGGAAATGAGCTTTAATCTCGACTCGCAAGGAGAGGTCACAGTGGTTGGGTCGTCGATTTTAATTTAATTTTTCTGATCTGAAATCATTCTATTATCAGATCTATTTTTTCAGAATAGTAAACAGTAAAACAGCAAAGTATCTATGCAATTCATTAGCATTCATAAAATGTTCATACTACCGAAAATATTTATGTTTATATATACCTGTTCTTTTATACCACTCCACGTACTGTCCATTTCCTACACAAAATATATAACTAGTTGCACTAATGACAACTGCACCAATAAATAAACAGCAAGATTAGAAAGAAAGAAAATAGAAAACATCTTGAAATGAGAAACAAAGCTTAAAACTCTAAATAAAAATAAAAAATTAAAAGTAAACACGTAACCTGGGGTTACGAGTTCGGTACTCTTCCACCTTGGCTAGTATATCTAGATATTTTCTGGATATTATAAAATTAAATGTTAATTATCTTTATAAATAATGAGTATTGTCAAAAACGCTCGGACATGGGTCTTCTTATTTTTGCTCTAGATTCAGCAGATAAAGTTTAATCAAAATCGACGACCCAACCACTGTGAGCTCTCATTGTCAGATTTGCAGCGCGCTGCAACAAGAATGGAAATTTGCGTAAAAGTCCGCAGTCCAATTACGAGTTTGCGTTCCGTCGCGCAAAAGGGCCGGTGATCTTTCCGGCGGAGCCTGATTCAGACATCGAAACGGTGAGTCGTGTTTCCCGAAGATAAGGTTTTAAGGACTTAATCCAGCGAGGCGAAAGGGAACGGTGGACAAGGGAAACGGAGGACAATCGGAATAGATTCTTCGGTAATTTACGTTACGGCCGGCGATCGTGCGGCACGGATTAATTCGGAGAGAGAGAGACAGAGAGACAAGGGTGAGAGAGAAAGAGAGAGGTATAGACTGGGGCCGAGCTACGGGATACGAAACGAAGCGGAAAAACGAAACCGAAAGGTCACGGGGCCAGTAAACGCGACACAAACGCCCGGCAAGCCAGAATTTATTCCCCGCGGCGAGTGATTTAGGATCAGCCACGACTCGTCGCATCGATGAATTATGATGTGGTACCCGCCACGACGAGATCGTTCTGTTATTAAGTGACAGGATACAAGTATGCGCTCTTAGGAAATTTATCGACGTGACTGTGGACGTGGAAACTGCCCCGGTGCGATGAAAAACGTTTACCTACTGTGACTCTGCTTAATTCTAGGACGAGGAGGAAAGTTTAATGGTGTCCAGTCTGAGACGAATTTATTTGCACGCCCGGTTTTAAAACCGTGACCAGTGCTATTCTCGGACGACATTGCGCTGCTTTTCCACTAAAACTGAAATAATTTAAACCATCCTCAATTGTGCAAAATTAGCCATGTTCTCTAAACCATTCATTTGCTTCGAGTTGCAGCAGCAATATTCAGTATCAAAGAAAAAAAAGAATCAGCAAAAATATATTTGCTCGTAGATCTTCCTTCAGTATTTCCAAAGATAAAATTTATTCGTTACGTTTCAATGTGTTCAATAAAATTCTAGTGTTCGATTTTTTCTACATCCCGATTTTTATTTAAAAAATGTTCGATGCGGTATGAAACGTCCCCAGCCAAATATTGAATCAATAATCTAATCGGTTGGTTGATCCACTACTAGGCAAAGCACTTGATTCCCCTAAATCGCCATCGGGTAACGTGCCAGACATAATGATACAAGCCTTCCGAAAAACCGGGCGACAATTGATGCTCGTATTAGCCGGTGCTCCGACCAGAGGATTTTCCTGTCGGGTCTTTTATTTTTCTCGTTGGCACACCGGGTCGCGCGGGATGATCCGACGTGCGAAGATCGATGATGGCGGCGCGTGGCGAATGATCTCGCGCGTCAATTGACCGGTGGCATCGCAGCGAATTTATCGCGTTTACACGGGGGCCCATCCCCCGCAGCTTTTCATCGAAGCCGGGAAGTGTGCCAGGGCAAAAAGCTGTCCTAAGCCGCGGAGCCGTCCCCTTCGTTCATCGGCGAAAATTGTAATTCGCGAGGTACCGAGCGGTGTCCGCTCGACGGGTGACAAATACCAGGACGCTCCGGCTAAATGAAATATTTATACAGCCCGCGTTTACGGGTCGGGTCGAATATTGTTTAATTTACGACGCGGATCTACGGCCAGCCGAGGTCAGAGTACACCGTCTATTCGCGGCGGGAATATTTGGGTCAGAATGCGCGGTTATTATTTCTTCGCGACAAATAGACGCGATGCCGCACGGTTTATTTCGGCGGGGATGCTTAACCAGTTATGCCACTGACAAACCACCCTCTCAAATCTTTTCTTAACGCGTTAGGCCACTGTAAAATCTCGAAGAGATTGCCAATTTTCGAATTTAGGAACTCATCATCGTAATCGTCGTCAAGGTGTAATAAAATCATGATCTGTATTATAAACAATCGAGCAATACACCTGGTAATTTTATTTTGGATTGTCCGACTCCAGAACAACATTTTTCTAGCAATTATACTTCGATGTCCGTAGTAGTTTCATAGTAGTTTCATTCATCGATATCAGTAGTTTCTTCTATTCTCCTATTAAACTTTCAAATAATTCTGTCTCATTCCAATGTTTGGTTATTCGACAGTAACAAGCAAAAAGATCAATTTGTTTGGAATTTTGAAGTAGACCACTTTCATAATCACCACACAATTGAGCGCTAGAATAAAAGGGGGAATTATAAGGAGACAAAATTCTTAATGAATAACTATAAATAATGAATGTATAGCAGAATTGGTATTTGGTGATACTTGAAAAGGTAGACGAGAAGAAGAAGCGTCAAGAGAATCAGTCGTCCACGTGCAGACAATTCAGTGCAAGAATAAAAAGAGGACTTCAAGAAGAATCAGTCGTCCATGTGCAGACCGCGACAATAAAAAAGAACTCGAAGAAGAAAAATTATAAAATTCTCAATCAATGTATAATAAGAGATTACAGTTTAAGGAAACGGTACCCCATTTTAGAGTTAAACACCGATCGACCGTAGGTGTCTTCGGTTCGAGGGCCCGGCAGAGGGGTGTCGGAGTAGGGAAGGACAGGTGGGCGTAGATCGAACGAGTAAATCCTCGGCGACGAGGCGACAACGTGTTCACGTGGAAAGTAAAGGAAAGTGGTTCGCTCCGCGGCGGTTGTACGAGCCACGGGAAACGACTCCGGCTGCATCTTCCCGCGTAGTCAGTCCCTTAACCCGCCGGCTTAGCGCAAGAGTTCCGCAGGATAGATTGCTTTAATTTAAGTGGAGTTAGGCTAGTGCATCTCCGTTACACACTCTGCGAGTTAGGTTATGGGCCGAACGAACCCGCGTCTGGGTTCGGCTTAATTCGACCCTCCCAGGAACCCCCCGACCAACCCCCGTCACGCTTTCTCTCCCTTTCTCGGGCTTTTCTCTTGCCCCCCCCCCCTCTACGTCCCTGTCTTTCCCCCCTCCTGTTGCCACTATCTCTGTCCCGCGACTCCCAGGCTTAACCCCAGATTAGTCGTACACTTGCGCAAGCCGGGTAGAAGTGGAAGTTCCTGGATCACCGCGTATCTACTCCTGCCGTCGAGGCAGAATCGAATCCTGGCCGACTGCAGTATCCGCATCCACTCGACCCCCACTTTGGAATCCGGCAGCTATCGCGGTTATGTCCTCCCCTCTCCCTTCGGTCTATCCGGGCACGGCCGTTTCCGCTTCTTGTTTGCCTCCTCGTTCTGACGCCGGTCGTCAGCGGCCACTTGGATAACTCGACGCCAATTTGCGGAACGGGTTTGCGGAGATGGATACGCTCCGGATAGCTTGAAAATAATCTTCGTGCGCGCTACCCGAAGGGTAGACTCTCTCTACCCATCTCGCCTCTCCTCGCTTCCCCTCGCCACCCCTCGCCCCGTCTAGCAGCCTCGGGGATGCGATTACAAGACATTGATTCATTTAGCGGTTGCCCGGCTGGAATTGGGAGATCCTACGTTTCGAGTTTCCACGATCGGACCCGCCCGTTTACCCGCCGAAATCGCGGCTGCTACACGCGTCCGCGCGATCAAATTGGCGGGTGCGGTAATGCCTCAATACGTGGGAAATTAATTTACGCGATATTTTCTAAGAATTTGTCCTCGCTACCCTTTGAAGGGCCTGGCACCGTTTAAGACAAATTAAATCATGAAACTTTTTTACTTGTAATTGTTTGCTTATGAAGATTTCACTAATATATTCGTGACATTTTCCACATTCAAATGATACCAAACATGACGCGATTAGAAGCACATTTGCTTCTTCAATTCAAAATTTAGTAGAACATCGATAATCTGAAACGATGATATTTCGATTGCGTTTAAAATCTGGAAAATTGCTGATATTTATGCTATTATAACTTCGCGAGAAAGAATCGTACAATAATTTACCAAGGATCCTGTACCTTAACGAGGAGAAAAAGGAACGTTTCTTTCTTATGAAAATTTTGTGCATGATGCCACCACAGATTCAAAAATTGAACCTTTCCCTCCAAAATGCCGTCTGAAAAGTCGCTCTACGATTTTTCCTAGCCATTCTACTGAAGTTAGAAGAGTATCATGATAATGAAAATCCTGCGTCACGGGAAACGTCGTAACACATTCGTCAAATTACGCGGAATACTCTGCCGAGAACAAACAACGGAAAAGTAGTACAAACATTGCCGGCTCGTTAGGACCATTTTACAATGGGTTGTAAGGTGTTCGCAGATGGCAGTGCTAATTGTTTCTAGCTGGTTAGCGCTTCCGTTTCGCGTAGGCGAAGCAGCTCGTAGACGCGCCAGTCCCAGCGCGTGTAAACTCTAAAACCAAAATGAAGAAGTATTCGAGCTGAATTTCTACTTTTGCATGTGAAATTTGCGGGGGCCGTCGCGCGTCGCGAGGATTCGTACGTGTCAGCCCCGGCGCTAGGGACGCGTTACGCGGGGCCGATTAAATCGCGGGCAAATGCCGATCTGAAATTACAGCCGGTGCACCGGCATTACTGGATCGCGTCGTGTCGTGTTACGGCTGCATTTCTATCTTACTTGTCTTACCTGCGACACGGACGCAATACCGGGAACAGGACACCAAGATGAAGGAGGATAGAGCGACGGTGAAAGAGAACCAGAACGAGAACGGGGCTCCGTGTCCTTTTCTTTTCTGTTTTGTTAGGCATCGAGCCCTTGGGACGACACTACGAGGGCCAGGACACACGGTGTTTGTTACAGTACAAGCTAACCGACCCAAAACTCAAAATTGAACTCGCAAAAGAATGTGTTCAATGGTCTTTCATCATAAGTATACGTACCGAAAGAATTCTCTGTGCAATTAATTATTTAACAAGTCAGTTGACAAATTATGTTGGCGCTGATAACACATACTGTTGATTTTTGGTCATGAAAATATTGACTCTCATATTGAATGGATCATTCTCTAACAGAATATGCAAGAGAAACACACACGATGCATTTTTGTTCAATAAAACGACCGAAAAAAATTGTATGTCAAGTTTCTCGAAATCGTTGTGAAGGAAAACTTTTAATCTTCAAATGTATGGTAAATACAGCATTGAAAAAATCTTTTGATGTCATTGCAGAGATGTTTTAATTCGTAGCATTTTCTACTTGCACTGTAGAGAAAATGTATCTACAATTTGTCGTTGCTTTGTCATGTAAAAAATTCGCAGAAGACAGTGAAACAAGACAATGAACTGAACCTTTTGTTAACGGAGTCCAAATTTATTATCCTACGATTTTTTTCTTAAGAAATAATAACAGTTTATATACCATTTTCGTATCGTAGAATTACTCAAAATTGCTTAAAGAAAAATGAATTCCCGTCGCAATAAATATCGACTACATTAAAAGAACGCATGCCAATTCGTTGTAACGCAGTTTACAGTCAAAAAACGTAAAAGTACAGTTCTGTCCAGCCAGTTCCCTCTCTGGAAGCACTGTGGAACGGATCGACGCGCAAAGAGGACGACGAGGAACGAGTCGAAGGGGGGAAAAAGTTGATTCGCAGGTAAATGGAAAGCGGCGGAATCTAAATGAAGAACTTAGCCTGTCCTAACTGCGGTTGAATTACCGGCGGCTGCTTAACGCGTCCCGAGCCACGTTAATTACGTTAATCCGCCGGCAGGAATTAATTTCTCCGCGAGACGGAGCTTTATCTTGCGGCGTGGACGAGAACTGTCGCGATAAAGTGAACGTCAAGGGCGGCCACCCTCTCTCGCTGAGCGCTACAAAATTGTTTGATTCGCGTTGCGTTGAATAAGCGAAGATCAAGGGCGAGCTACCTGCTGGAAAGATCGTGGAGAAGGGACCATTGAACACGGAAAGTGTTGGAATAGGTGTGCTAACCCTTTTGTACCGAAATTGAACCTAACGCTATAATTACGAGGGTTCGAAACGTTGCTTCACTCTTCAATGGAATTTCCAAGTGGGTTTTGGGAAGACATGCACTTCATTCGTTCATTCAACGTTGATACTTAGCGAATTGGTGGATAAAAATCAAGCAAACTTTAAAGAAAAATATGATGCAATAAAATTAGTTATTCAGTTCAAGTAGCTTAAATTTGAGTCTTTTAATTCAAGTTTCGAATAATTATAAATCTATTATAATACATTATGATATAATTATAAAATCTCTCTCTGAAGATTGTATTCTTCACAGTATGAAGAAACGTGTAAAAATAATCGATTTTTTTCAATCCTCTAACAAAGAATACAAATAAAATCACGATCTCCAGCTGACAGATCACCGAAGAAAGCAATCTCGGCTATAATCAGTCAAGGCAAAAATGCAATTTGCTTGGAACAACGATTAAGGGCAGTTTCCGCAAAAAAGTTGCATAAAAGGTTCCTAAAGGGAAGGTTATAGAATTAATTATAATTGATTAAAGTCCGGGGTAATATGTAACAATTGATCGCAAGCTTCCTTGGGAAAATACGCTCAAAGGGATCGAGATACTTTCTCCGTGGAGAAAATAAAGGGAAGTAAGCGCTTTAAAAACATGCTTTGTTCGGGAGTCGATACCTTAATTAGTTCCCTAGATATAAGACTTCAAAGTGTAAAAATGGTTCAATGGCGGCTGAAACTCCCGCGACCCATATTTTTTGTCTTGAATATGCGTACGAGTAATAGGAGTGGTAGCAGCAAAAAGAGAAGAAAAGGAAACGCTGACGCTGCATCCGTCACTGACCGTAATGCAGGTTGAGGCAGGTCAGCGAAGATGTGCAAGCGAGAAATCCGACTGCAGTCGAGAAAACGAGATGGACGCCTATTAAAAATCCTGGTTTGCTTCGTTCCGTGATATCTCGGTAACCGGATGCTGGGATTGAGAGCAGCGCCATTTTTAAAGGGGAAGATTTTATGCCTCTCGAAAGCTCGCAAGCTACACTCTAAAATAATCAAATTAAACGATATCCGAATTCGAAGTTATGGCAAAATATACTCTAAATAACTGCTTATCTCGCGACGATGACTTTTCCGTTGTCGAAAGATTAATATTTAGTATAATTATCTTAAAATTATGTATACCGGTACAATGGTACTTGCAAATTCATTGAAATTAATAGGATCCTGCAGCTGGCGACTTGGTAAAGTGGAATATTCGGTAATGAAATAATCTAAATCTAGATTAATAATCTCATTAATGCGATAGCTATGTTACGGGCGCACTGGTAAATAAATGTTAATATTAATGATTATCGTGGAACACGTTAATGTGGCTGACAGTACCGCGATCAATTCAATTGCTGATCCGGTTTGCAACAATGTGCGCCCACGGCATTCGCCATTTTCTTTTTCCGCGTGACATAATCTAAATACCCTTATTACTTCTCGATGTTGTATCGTGAAATTGTAGCAATCATTTTTAACGTGTCAATTGCCAGCATACGCAGTTGTCAGAAATACTTGTTTCAATTGATCCACACAAACTTTGTGTGCTAATCGATATAGACAATTTTTATTTTCCATAAAAATCCATATTCTAAAAATTACTTTGAAATTGTTCTGTGTAATGATTGAGGAATCTATGTGTTAATCAAATTTGTTAAAAATCTGTGAATGTTCAGACGTATTTTTGGGCACTGACTGAATACTGAATTTCTAGGTTCGGAACTTATTTATTCTTAGAGGTAAAACGAGAGCCGCGTTCTACGATCACTCGAAGGGAATTCAAACGCGCGTTTTAATGGAACAACGGGGTTGGTGGGGATGGGCGCACACGGGGGTGAGCCCAGAATTCCAGTAAACCGTGGATTCAGGATTTATTCTTACGGTTGTATGCCAAGAAAATATGCTCGTACATCAGCGCCGGCGAAATCGAATTTCACGCAAGAAATCAAATTAGAGTCACGACGGAGACAATTCGTTTTCAAAAATCGTCTTAGGTGCCCGATAGCTATTTCCATATAGATAACAAATGTAACTTCGTTGGAATCGAGTTATGTTTATCGATCGGAGGGTTCGATTTAAGTTACCGTCTACGCGAAACACGCCCGGCGTTTACTAAATCTATATTTAACCCTACTACTTGCATCGAAAAATATTTTTCCAAACAGAAAAGACGTATATTATAAAATACGATCCAACTGCATTTTATGAAATTCGCAAAATATTTTATGTATTCTCCGATGGGGAAGTTTCATCATTTATAATTTGTAAAATACGAAACAACTGCATTTTATGAAGCACGAGAAATTTTTTAAATTGTGTCTTATACGTATGGCAACATTTACATTTCATTTATTGTGCTACAAATATATTTCATAATTAAAAATTTGTGAAATACGATCCAGCTGTATTGTATGGAGCTCGCAAAATTTTTTAAATGGTCTGTTGTTTGTACAATTACATTTATGTTTTATATTTCGCGCTATAAATAAGCTTTGCAATTTAGACTGTACTGTTTTAATTACAATGGGCGTGAGTATTTGGGACTGTGTGTGGTCGGGAGGAATTTTTGAAAAGATGTGTTCGCAGCTTTATCCGGGAAATAGGAGTATGGAAAAAATATGGAACAATTCACCTGGAACCAATAAGTAGTGACAGCTTCGGCGCAATCAATCATGCAAATCGGGCTGGTTGTAATATCTCGCAATTCCGTGAACGATTCCATATGGTAATACCGTTAATATCCGACTTGTATATCGATATCCACAAACACGTATATTCTATACGTTGTCCGGCTCCATAGTTAAAACAAAGGACGCGCTGCAATCTGGCCGGCTGCAGCCGTGCGCCATTCATTATTTATTAACGATTAGTTCGCTGGTATTGATCTTTGCTTTCGCATCATTGCAGCTCCGGGTTATCCCGGCGTCATTACCAACGGCATAAAAAAATCATCAGGCCGGTTCCGGGGCCACACAATAGTCCATGTATCAAATAAAATATCGATGTGTCCGATCGTTACGAATTTATTCGGTAATGACACAGAGACCGATTTAGAAACCGCGGAAATAGATCCTACTGAAAGAACTATTTTATGCACAAATACCGACAAATCACGAAGATTGTAAAAATCGATCAATAGAACATGAACGCTTCGATAATGGCAGCAGATTCTGTGAATTAATAGCAAAAATGAACACAGGAAATTTAAATTTAATTTTATCGATATATTATCATCTTATCAAAATTATTGAAGGAAGAATAAAGTTTTATTTCGCTACTGCTTTTAGACTTGATGCAGACAATTTGTATTTTGCATGAAATTCCACAATTTAGAAACCACGAGAACAGAACTTCCAAAATAACTGTACCGAACAAATGTCATCAAATTGTTTAATATGCAGCGTTTATCGTACCTGCGCAGATGCATTCAATATACAGTCATCGTGTAATAGTTACAGTGCAACGTCGATGAAAATGATGGCATAACAGAATTCGCGTAGAGTGATTATCGAAACAGGATAACTCTTAATTATCGAAATTAATTACCGAGTGCTGTTAATTATCGAATTCGGTCAATAAAACGGTACGCGAAAAGTTGGGAATTCACGAGAGAGAGAAAGACGGCCGCGGATAAAAAGGGAACAAAGGCGGATCGAAAGTGTAAATGCCTATGGGCGGAACTCTGAATTTCCGTAATCACGCGTAGTGTGAAATATAGGGGTAAATAAATTACTGCTGGATGCTGTTACAAATTAAAAAGTATGAATGATCATGGTGGCGCGAGGTTGGAACTTCAAAAGTCAAAGGACGCAATGAATTTGCCTCGCTACGAAAACTAATATGCCTTTTGCGCGATATAAAAGAAATTTGAAAATTCCATAAAGTATTTGAACCATACTGAAACATGAAAAAACTGCCAATATAATAGTTTTTTAATCATTTGATTAAGTTTTGAAGGAAAGGTTCACCGCCAACTTTACAATATTATAATTTACACCATGGCCTTCGATTATATTGAATAAAATAGCCAAAAAAATTGTACATCGATTTTTAAAGAAACATTTCAATTAGTAACATGTTTTAGGAGAAACATGTCATGAATTTTCGCTTCCACTATAATATGCAAAACCATTCCAGGAAAAATTAAGGATATACTGCGAAAGTAGAAGCTTGGAGGATAAAAATGAATGCAAGTTCATTACTATACATTCATTACTATAGCAGATGAAATATCGGCAATTTTTCGAAAATCTGAAATTTCCCTCGAATGCTTTTGACAGCCGTCGTGATTATTTTCGCAGTTCAGTGGGCAAATACCTTTTTGTCCAAAAAATTCCCGACGACGATTTTTCCCTCATCAAATATCATTTCGCGCAGAAATTCCCGTGTTTCCGTGTCACGGGAATTATCATCGAAGGAGGGACGAGAAGCGATTCGTTAAACGTAATCGGCGACCTAATTGCCGCGCATTGTTCGCCACGGTCCGTGCGCGATTTCGTTATACAATTGTCCCCGATGTCAGCGGCTGCAAATTTTCGACGGCCCGGAGTTTTCATGCGGCGTCACGCGCTAGACAAAAAGACCAGAGAAAAATACCGAATCCACCTCGTCGAAACTGTATCGAACCCGATGGTTGTGTAGCCAGAAAAAAGCTATTTTCATTGAGATTAGCTAACCACTGTGAACGTTGGGTAATAACTCGTGGCTTCGACGAAAATCGGAAATAATTGCTTGTTCGAGACAATGCATGTTGCCAGTCTACTAAATTCTATTTTCCCATTAAACGAAACAATGTTCCTCCTGAATAAAAAAGGCATTAACGCTTTAGTGTATGTTTGGAAGAACCTTGATCATTTTCTTTTCAAATAGCAATCTTAAAAGTAGTATACATTATTCAAGATTGCTTGTTCATTTATGTAAATTCATTCGAAATTGTTAATCTTTGGATTTTAAAGGACTCGGATAATTGCAAGCAAGGAAAAATGTTAAATGCTAATAGTTTTAACAGATTCTTCTTTTTATTGTAAAGATTTTCAGTCGTGAATGGTCGTGAGTGGAATCAGTCGTTCGTGAACAAACAATTGGACGCTAAAGTAAAATGAGACTTTAAGGAGAACCAGTCGTTCAAGTGCAGACAATAGATCACTACGATAAAATAATTTTCTCAGGGAAATAAGTCGCCCATAGCGAGCCACCTGGCCTCTAAAATAAAATAACGCTTTAAGGAGAATCAGTCGTTCATGTGCAGACAATTGAGCGCCGGAATGAAAAAGAACTTCATGGAGACTAAGTCGTTCAAAGAATAGATCATTAAAATAAAAGTAAACTTGAAGGAAGAGGCATTGAAGACAAAATTCTCAATTAATGTACAACAACGTGCAATCCAGATTATAAATAATTAATGTATAGTTAAATTACTATTTGCTTATACCCGAAAAAGGGAGATGAGAAGAAGCCGTGTCTCTCAGACTCTTTTCGGCTGGCAGCATCGCGCGACGCTTCTCAATCTTTTCGAATTCAAAGGCAATGCGTTGTGCAAGGGCTGGGCACTCAGTGCAGCCAAGGGACACCGATTGTGGGAGCAATTGCAGAGGGAAAAAGTGTTGAAGTAGCTTTCAAATCCGAAAAGCGTACGCTACTGCCATCTACGCGCTGACGTGGAAAACTAGAATCCACCGAGAACCAGGAATTCTCGGCTTCGCGTGTATATACGCGTCGCGATAGGCCGGATTTCCCTCGAGTCATCCCTTTGTACTAAAAAAGAGAGAGAGAGAGTGAGAGAGAGAGAGAGAGAGAGAGAGAGAGAGAGAGAGAGAGAAAGAGAGGAAGGAGAGAAGCAAACCCCGAGATGCGAGTCGTGAAATCGTCGGAACGGCGCGGCGTCTAGGCTGTCGGCTTTAGAACTGGTACGCGGAACTTTGACGCAAGCTCGCGCGCCGTTTCGCGCAGTCGATCCGAAAGCATCATCGCGGTGTTATGACGGATCGCTTGATTGAATGACACCGACTCTAATTAGGATTCATCGTGACCGAATCGTATAATCGTATCTACCACTGGAGGGTCCTGATTGACTCACCGATTCGATTACGCTCGTTATATTTGGACGCCCTTACCTGGAACAACAGAAAATGGACATTAGACACTGTTCCACCACAATCAAATTCATGCTTTGTGTGAATAATAATAATACTCATAGTTTCACCCTCGGATGATAGAACTTACGTTCATATTTAGCCAGATTTACGAACGTTTCATTTAAAACAATTCTCCTAGTAGGTTCATAAATATATAAAAGAAAATTGATACATAAGAATTCGAATGTATCTAGCAATGGCCACCATGAGAAAGTCAGAAGCATCCCATTTATGAGGATTGATCATTATCGAAATTCGGGTACTCTTATACAAGCAACGTTAAAGACGGAGGTTCTGGGGAATATTAAATCATAAACATCATGATTTCGAAGACTTCATCTACTAGTAACCTATTAACACTCATTCGAATGGTTGTATGTCGAGAAAACGGACCTTTGAAGTCTTGTTTTAAATAAGAACCGCAAAATAAATGGTTAAGTCATATTCTGGAAGAGATGCGTCAGTTCACGATTGAAAGGATCGTCGCTGCTGAAAAATTCACTAAGACATTTTGTGCATTAAAGTATAAACTACCTCTGAGGAAAATCAGCTCAACCTAGAACGTATTAAAATGCTGTCGATTTTTATTGTGAAACTTGAGACAATCACCTCTCGACTAGTGCGACCAATAACTAAAACATAGAGACACGGAGGTAGATAGCATTAGATCTAACGCGTGTAGCACAATAAAGCACGCGTTGTGACATATCACATATCTTTCCCCATTTCTCATTTCTCTAGAGACGAATGGATGGATCCGCGACTGAATGCGGCGAGGTTCCGGTTACATTCGTCAGGGTAAAATGCTGTCTACAATAATATTAAGTTATTATTCGTGATGGAAACACGACAGACGGTACAATTAAACGGAGATACTGCGTCCATTCTAGCGGACAGCTCGTACAGGCCAATTATAGAAAGCAAAATATGTGCGCGCGGGCGCGGGAGTCCACCGAAATAACGGTCTCTCACAATACATAGAGAAGCGAGGGCACCGAGCAAGAAGTCGGCACGCGGAACGTTTTCATGGGTTTCGCAAACAATCGCTGTACACGGTGTCGAGATTCGCAGCTGACAGCCGCTTCGCATCGCGGGAATTACGCCGGGCATCTGGTCTCGTAAGTATGCCAAGAGAAAACATAGTTTCTGCGCACGGTCAGAAATTTATTAGCCTCCGTGAATGCAAATGGGAATTACATCCGACTGTAACTCAACCCTTGATAATCCTTTTAACGTTGTTTGCATTAAAATTAACTGGGGCGGGGTCTATAGAAAGCCGGCCCCCTTCCAGAGTCTTCGAATTATTCCGAGTTGCATGCATTAACATGAGACTCTGTCGGATTTGAAACATTTTGTCCTCCGAATCAGACTCGTCGCGACTATTTAAACAGAATCTATTAAACGTGAATGTTATTCATTTCTTTCAAACTGAAACAAATTATATACTTCTGTTAACAATATTAAAGCGTTACAGTAAATGTAGACACACAGAAAATATAAAGTATAGTAGTTTTAATAATTTTACAGTGGATGTGCAAATTATTTAGAACCACAAAATATGTCCCAGACTATTGTTAAACATACATTTTGAAATTACTAACAACTTGCAAATATCAACACTACAAAACGAAAGCAAATGATCGAGTCAGCTAAGCGTTCATTTAAAAATTAATTCTTTAAATTTCAATTGAAAGGTTGTTTCAGTCATAATTTGATCGTCGTTTTCAATTGTAAAACAAATCAAGCAAACATTCTCAATCAAGATGTGAGAAATTTTTGAGAGTTTAGTAGAAATTAATAATTATTTCTTTTCCACCGTTATTTTCTCGTTATCTCTTGATGATTCTACGAACATCCAGTCGTTGCTTTTGGATTGCTACAGCCGGCGAAATAGATACTTCGAAACGAAATTTCAATTTGGTTTATCTGGGCAACTTATCTCCATTGAATGCAGTGCCATTGCGTACCTCCATTAATTACAGCGAAGAAAGACCAAGTTAAGCGAATTGTTGCGACTCAGTGCAGATAATCGATGGTCGCCGCGAACATCGCTCTCTGCAGGATCGTTAGTATGGCTTCAAGATATTATAAAACGAGGTTCTCGGACAAACAGGCATTGTGAGCGACAGAATTATGTTTTCTTTCGTTCTCTTACGTTTCGTCTTTAGGAACAATATTCTACGCAATTTCAACGTTTTAACCATTCATTGTCAATACTCGTGTGACCCGGTACCTATTTCCAATTTATTTTAAAAACTCTGTTAATCTTCCGATTGACAAGTGGCAAAATTTCTATAGATTTCTACGTTCTTGTATAATTTTAAATTGATTTCCATTTAAGGCATATGCGTCCAAGCTGTGAAATAAAATGTTAATGAACGGCGCATAAAATTTTTAGTATTGGAGAGCCTACCGAAGACTTAAAAATGAATGTTAATTTGATAATTCGTCGCCGAGAATCATTCTCAGACCAACATATTAGTCCACAGGTTTCCCTTTCACCAGCACATGCAAGCAGAGTCGCCAGATTGAGACTTGTGTCCCCACTCTACCTTCGACTTCTCCTTCTGTCGTGCATGTGTCACAATCTCACATGACTAGTCCGGTACTGGCAAAGAGAGGGGTGAATTTTTCCCCTCAATTCGAGTCAGTTCCCCTAATCGCACGCCTCTGCCTCCAAACCTCACGAAACAGTTGTAACACCTAGACATCGCGTTTGTCAGAACTATTAAAGTTTCCGGCAGCTATATTGGCGGTAACTCACGGCAGATCACACCTATCCCCTCACAGCTATCACCTCGACGACGGCAATAATTTAGCAACGAGATCGAGGAGATCTATCGAGCGATCTCGATCGCGGCTCGCCAACAGGAATAACCGCGAGTCCCAGTTCCCTTGTCGATCCCCGTCGAAGAGGAGTCACGAGTCCCTCCTCCACGATTTCGTAATTCACCTGTATCGAAATCGTCTCGAAACAAGACCGATCGCTATCCCAGGCCTCGTCGTAAATCACCGGCCGATCGGATCGCACCGAAAAGCCTCGCATCATCCGTCTCTGACAAAGTGTAGACCTGCCAAGAGATCTGGCCCGCTGTTCCCGAACTTCCGGTCGTTATTTACGATCGAGATCGGTAGAACTTCGGCCGAGTTTCGGCGCGAGAACGAGAGCCCGAAATCGCAAATTGATCTCGACTCGTTCCCCGGGACCCGTCGCCCTTTTATCGTGCCGACGCGCCACCCCCCCGTTACCGATACACCACCGCTCTCTCATTTCTTTCGGCAGAAAGTAATTTTCTTGAGCCGATAGCGCGGAACTGCGGTGACAAGCTATCATCAGAAAATTAGTGACGAGCTGCGCAACGAATTTATTCAGTGCGCTCACCCTCGGGTTCTTTATTTTACAATTAGTGGACCGTATCTTCGCTACCTTCTTTCCATTTATTAACGCGCTGATTTCCTCGTCGGTCGTATGTGGGTGACACAATTTCTTGCACACCCTTAAAAATCAATTGTCCTCGTCATATACTTGATTAAATCAAAGTTCATTAGGATGTGTACGATCTGAAAGAATTTCTGGAGCACTCGCTGTGCTAAGTAGACTGCAGATTTTGATGCAAATTCTAAAGTTGAATTAATCAACAAGAAAATTCCTTATTGTAAGCATAGAAATGTGATTAATGTTTGCGTTAAAAATGGGTACATGCTATTAATGCATAAAGATCCGCAGTCCAGTGATAAGCTTTAACTCTGCAGTTTTCATTAGAACGACTAGATTACTTCAATTTTACGAGATTTCTGTGCGGTGATTGCTCGGCAGTCAACGTGTTAACAGAGTAGAGAATTACAATCTTGACAAGAGACAAGTCTTGGGTCTCGGATCACACAATAATCCGTTCTCCGGCGAGCGTATTGAAACGCCGCGCATAAAATCCGTATCATGCCGCGACCGGCGTAAAAACGACTCGTGCGAGAGAAAGAGAGGGTAAAAAAATCATAAATACGAGGGTGGGTGGTACCGTGTAATACCATTAGCCGGCCGTATCTCTGCAATCACGGCGGCCCTTAAAAAAGATTTCAATAAAGCCGCGACCGGCGTCCAGGAGGTGGACGTAATTCAGCCGTTCTTATCCGATTGCCGGGTCGATCGATTTTCCCATAAGGCAGCGCCGCGCGCCGTATCGTCTTCGTAAGAAACTCCCAGCGAGCATAAAAGTTTCATTGGATCGAGCGGCCGCTCGTATGTGAGCTCGCTGGTCAGCTACGCCTCGGACGCCGAGAGTGTATAATTCGCGATGAGCAACGGTTTTCGCGAACATGTTGTCTAGTTGATAACGAATCGAGACGGTGAAATGTTATTGCATTTTCTTACTCGTTATATAGATTTCTGTTGCGATACTGGAAAATTGAACGGCGGGAGGTTATAAGTCTTGCATTACGGTAACAAACAAATTGTGCTTGGTATTTGATCGAGTCACAAAGAATTTCCGTGTCGCTAGCACTTCGATAGGGACGAAGTTACACACGTCTCTTGTGTAACATTACACGAGGATTACGATGGTTCGAATAAAAATTAGCTGCCGCTGCCAGGAGAAGAGTTACACGCGATTATAGGACCCAACGGATCAACATCCACGTTGCCATCGTGTGCTATTTGTGCACCTATCTCTAAAAACAATTTTTATTGAAGCATTCATCGTTGTAACAGCTTATCATAAATGATAACATTCGGATAACAGCTGGTATGTAATTGATTAAGACATAGTTGAAGACGTTGGTGCACAAACTGGGTAAATCGAGGTTAGAAAAATTGTTTAATTCTTATTTCAGACAATCAGCTATATGTAGAACTTCGAAAGCTATAATTCTACTGAAACATGGGCTTGCTCGGTGCTTGCATTAAGGTCTTCAATTATTGACACATCGGTAACGTTTTTTTACGATAAGTCTTTACCTATTTGGTGCTAGGAATAGACATTTATAACACAATATTTGCTAAATAAGGTTTAGATAAAGTTTCGTTCCTATAGAGTCAAGCACCTTCTATAAGGGTAGTTTAATAAGGATTGTTTTCTATTCGACAATTTCTAATATCGGCCTATCTGTAATGAATAAAGTACAACTCCCGAAGAAGTGGACTTAGGTTTCTGTTCAAATCAATCACTGTATGTCGATGTAGCCACCCTAATGATACCGGAGCGCTTTCGACCAAGCGAAAGAAACTATGTCAACCAGGAAAATGCTCGAGAGGAAAAACCGTGTACAGACTAAAATTTTCAGCTGATTATTAATCGCGCATCGACGGCAAGAACCGCAACAGGGTCTCACGGTTCGGACGATGCCGTAGAGCGTTGTAGAGCATTGCCGAGCACCGGTGTGTAGGTCAGACATGAATTCTTGATATCCGGGGCTTCGACTTAACCGCAGACATCGGGTCTCCGGTGCTTGCTGCACTGATACCGACCGCGGCCGCCTCCCTGACAATCCCGTGGCATGTTAACGTCACGTCCACGGTCTGTAACCGGATCTCCGCTGCGCCGTGGAAACGTTCAGCAACGTTCTGCAACGCGCTGCAACGCTCTGCAACGTAGAACCGCGTCCCGCATCGCATCGGCCAGAACCCCAGGAAAACGCGTCGAATGCAACGTGCGACCTCTGCCCGCCTCCTCGCGCTAGAATGTATAGCCTGCATCTTTGATAGCCGGGCACCGCGCCGGACAACATCGCGGATCCCAGGCGTGCATCCTCCGCACACCCTGGCCAGCGGTTTACGCGACACGGCCTTCCGTGTCCACGACGCAATCCTAATTAACCCCTCGACCGCGATGGATGAATTACCTTGTCGCCCGGCCGCTAATCTTGCCGCTCTTTCGAGCCCCATTTACTCGCGGATCGCTCTAACTGCTAGGTTGCTACGCTCCCCGTTGCTAGGGTACGTTCGCAGCGACTCCTGATTGCTCAAATACCCTTTAAATTGGAATACCCCTTTTAGGTATTTGAGTGCCAATCCATTAAAGGTCCACGAAATCAAAGCTGTTTTGTTAATGAAATAAGAATTGAAAAGTTAAGATGTATAACAACCATTTGGAATTTTGCGAGTCAAATTTCTGGGAGACGTGGCACTCAAATTGTTAAAAGTGGACCAAACGACTCCACGTTTTCTACAGAGCTAGAAGAGTCAGTGGATGAGGTGTGATCCACAGAGTCCTCGTTCGTTACATACCAGCGACTCCCACTATGAGCTGCTCAAGATTCTGGACGCGGTGGGGATTGTATTGGCCACGTAGAAACAAAAGTAGACCAACACTGCACCACCTCAATTTTTGCAAGGATTTTGAGTCCTGTTTCGTTCAATTCGTGAGGTTCTACTGTAGTAAAAATTGGTTTTTACGTAGTAAACGTTCGAGTCTATTTAGATTATCGGAACCGTCTCTGATAAATTAATTAAATGAAGAGCTGCTGCATTAGGGACAGTAGAAGAATTAATGTGCCTACAAGAAGCACTTGATGTTCCGGAAGATCGCGTTTGCGAATTCGCAGAAGCGATTGCCAGATCCGTGAATATTTCAGGATCGTCGGGAGTCAGTCCGCTAATTTCCAAACGAAAGATTACTTTGGCAATCGAACGGCAGCGGCCCAGCAATTTCCGGCAAACGCCACGCGTAACACGTTGATAATTACTGTTTCAGCGACGGTAAAGTTTAATCTGTGAAATTACTTCGCGCAGGCCTTCTCTTTTATGCGTCTCTGTGCGTCGTAAAGTTGCCTGGTAATTATACAGCTGTCGGTGTGCAACGGTAATTTGCAATCGGTGTACAAAACATGCGAGCCGAACACATCTAGAACTCTCGGGGTGAGCGCGCAGCCCGTGAACAAGCGCGAGAGTAGTAGTCGGTTTTCCCTCTCTCTACCCCGCTATTAATACGCTGCTAAGTGGCTTTTTGCTAATTACCCTGTTGCTTATTATCTTTATTGCGTATCGACTTCACCCGATATCGGGACCGTTCGTGATATGCCTCTATTTACAGGCCGGGTTCGATTACACGCTCGATATTTTGTGCCACGTTGCAACAGAGGCAATTTGATAAGATGAAATATTTACGATTATGCGCCCCTGTCTGGGAATAGTGCTCTGCTCTGGGAACTGCGTGGACCTGTGCTGATTCCCGTTTCTGCGTTCCCTATGCTCCCAATACCGTTCTCCACTGAACGCTAAATGAACATAAGGGCCACTAATTACACCGCCGACTGTGACCTCTCCAAGCTGTGTCGAAAAATGATATTTCATTGGAAACTGGCGGGGCAAATTTAAACACCTGAGACTCCAGAAGTTAACCCTTGGATTGCACTGTAAGGGATGCAAAAACCCTATGTCTACGTTCAATAATTCTACATTAAATAATTTTCAATTTATGGTATTGAAGATAATTTTTGCATTTTGTTTAGGTAACTTGTACTTTAGAAAGTGGTCTCGCTGAAAATAATGCTACAAAAATTGTTAAATTGTTTGATGTGTTCTATTTCCTCATCGGAGAGAAGAAACTTTAAAAAATCTGATCTAAAAATATAAATTTTCCATCTTAACGGTATTCTACAGCGAATACTGCATCGACTCATTTTTCTTATAAATGCATTAAATCCGCAGTCCAGCGATGGTGTTCCAGATGATGAATGAGTAACCTTCCCGTTTTCAAACTCTCTGCGAAAGTTTACATTCTTTCATGTGCATAAACACAAAGTATAACCAAGCCTTCCAAGCATGTACAGCAACTTCGTGAAACACTGTGCAACGTTCCGGAGGTCTCTTTCGACCTTCTCCATCGAATTACGAATCGATTAGCCGCGTTACTCGGGATCACAGAATCGCCATCTTTCATCGGCCGTGCTCGTTCTTGGATCTGGTCCCTGCTCGAATCCCTTCGCGAGCGTCGCGTTGGTGGGTTCATTTGGCGGTGGTAGTTCGGTAGTTTCGCAGTTTTCCCGGGGTTTCGTCGGCTGTGCCGGGCACCGGCGTCCATTTGTATCGGTGAAAACGGCTTCGGGAACTCGCAACGCTGGACCGTGGCCAGGAATTTATCCCGGCAAACCCCCTGCCCCGTGGTGCAGGTGAGCCGGGCACGGTCTCCGTGTAAACGCCGTATTTATTGCCTCGTTCCCGATGTAAATGCGCGTGCCGTGGATTATTGGGAACTGATCTTCCGATCTCGAGGATAATTCCGGTACCTAGGCGGGCCCGGCCTAACAACAGGATCGTCACCGAACGGCTCTCCGTCGGATCCTCTAAATTTCGGCAGAACGGGCTAAATACGCGAGGGCCAAACGCTGATGTAAACGCGTTGCACGAGCAATTGCACGCGTTGCAAACCCTCGAACCCCTTCCTGGTACGCCGCCATCTAGCCCTCCTCATCGACTCTCCTATCCACGGCACCACACAAGCCTCGTTCCCCTCTTCGTCCCACCCCCCCCTCTCAATGGCCATCCTCTAACGAGATAATATATCAATTGCGTCTCTGATATATATCCGGGATCGCGCGTATCCCGAGCGCGAGTCGTACCCTCCGGTTTAGCAGCTATCGAATAGCTCAGCCAGTGAACCGACTGCGCTGCGGAGCATAGACGAATAGCCGGTGGATCGAATGGAATTGAGTAATCACTTTACGCGATCCCGTTCGACTCGCTTCAAAATGCGATCCCACTCCGTAAATACGATGACGCGCGGAACGACGCGACGCGCCCCGCGGAGCGCGCGAGCAGTTCTCGCCTTTGTATTCGAAACTCGACAGATATCATCGCCTTGATCAGATCTTGATAAGCTTATCGGCGTTTTTCACCGGTGGTGGCGCCTTCGTTTTTACCCTCCGTGACTCCGTGGAACTTCTAAGTCAACTAACTTCACGCTTATAGACGTTCAAACAAATACTGGGTGTCCCAGGACAAGTGGTGCAAGCGGACATGGTTCTATTTGCAAAACTAAGCAAATAAGGATGAATAACATGTTTTCGGCTGACGCATCTGATCGTGACCAACCAATTACTTCTTGTTGGAACACGCGAATCAGTCGAACTTTTAAATTAATTGTAGAATCAATCTTTCGATTTTAATAAACTGCACGATTTTATGCACATATGACAACAAAGAGTAGCTGTAATTTAAGGTAGTGAATCATTGATGATCATTTGATGTGATCATTTTCAACTTATTAACCCTCAACAAATTAACACAGTGGTAAAAGATCGATTAAATAACAAGGTAATCAGTTATTTTGTGATTTTTTAAAATTCAAATTTGATGAGTTAACATTTACATCTAAGGTTTTTCGCTATATATGAGATTCGCATAAAAAAAAACTAAAAGTCATGAAGTTTCGGGCAAAACCTACAAATAATAGAATAGTATAACTTATTTCAGGAAAACTGTGTCAAATTGACACGAGGGGCGGATGAGGGTTAAGATGATTAAAGAGAGGGAGAAGCGTCTATATGACTGTTAACAAAGCCTTACTCGTTTTCAGTAAATTGATAAATTCCACAACGCCAATAGAAAAACATAAAACGTGTAAACGATGACTAATTAAACAAAAAATCTCTTGACCCATGAAAGGGTGAATTGCAAGAGTTGGGGGTGCACCGGATCGTTCTCAGCGTCGACCGGGGACGAATCACGGTCCGGCTCGAAAACTCCATGGACCATTAAGCCTGGTCCTTATCAACGCGTAAAAACAATGACACCCTCCTGGTATCGGCCGCTCGACACACCCTCCGTTCGTTCGACGACGTTAGGGGTTGGTTCGCGTGTCGCTATCTGTTTTAACGGGCTCGTGACGATTCCCGGTTGGAATCGCAACTGCGGCTGAATCAAATAGCGGACCCGTTACACCCGGCGTAACCCGAAAGACACAATGATTTTCGACGTGCCGTTGCCTCTCGTTTGCGCCGAACAATGTTTCGCAACACTTTGGGCCGTGACCGGTCTGCGGCGTGAAATAGCCGGATTCTGTGGACACCGCGATAATTAGCCCCGGACGAGCGTTGCCAGTGTCACGGAAAATTTGAAAATGGCCCGCGCCGCTCGTTGCGAAGAACCAAATTCGTTTTAAACTCCATCCCTTTGTCGAATTCGCTTTGGCCGGGGCCGGCTTGACGAGCGTTTAGCAATTAACGCTCGTTCCCCGAATGCCCCGCGATTCCGGGAAATAAAATTGATCGGCCGTAAGTGTTGCTGTTAATGATAATTTAAAAATCTAATTGCCGAGTGCACGAAACATCGAGTGGAACGCAGTGATAGAGAGTATAGCGTGTGTCTGTACCCAGGTAGTGACAGTTACACGATGCTATTGTTGCTATATTACGTGAAACACCAAGTAAGACATGAATTCGTTGAGGAATTTTAAGCTAATTTAAAAAAAAATTACAACAGTACAAATTCAATTAATGGATTTCACAGACCAAATCCGTACATCGAAGGATTAAATACTTCAATTATATTTGCATATGCAACTTTGCTAACCTGTTTGGAACGGTTGATGAACACTGCAATTGTTGTAACGGGCATGTATTAAACATGTATTTCATTCTCTCATCGAAGTTATTAATTCTCGTCGCAAAGCTAGTGGGTAGTTCTTCAATAATATAAATTACAATTTTTAAGTTTTTTGTTATGTATTCCTTAATTTCAAAATGTTCACGGACGCAGTTCTAATAACCCCTGAAGATGATCTAAACAAAGATCGAAACGTCGGAATTACTATGTTAATTTGCAAAATTGCTTTGTAAATTTAGTAACAAATTGATCGAACCTTGCGCCGAGAGCACTAATATTTCTGTATTCACAACAAATACGATCGATATAAGGACACTATTATACAGTCCAATTGTGGCATCCCCGATGAATGTAAAGTAAATTAATAAAATGAGTAAATATAGTTTCCACTCATCCTTCGGCATTGAAATTATTTTTAATAATGTTCCAAATATATAATGGTCGTCATCAGAAAATAGCTTCTGATGGCTATGCGAAAGAAAATATTATGGAAAGCCTTTACGATTCAGGGAAGATTTCGTGCAGTGAGATACCGCTTTGAATGCAATTTAGTCGAATTTAGTGCACAGTTAGGTTACCAAAGGGTGGAAAATTCGGCAAACTGCAGTTCCCCGGAGATGCTCGTCCATTTTATCAATAAGCGACGTACTCTACAACAGGTCTGGCCGCATGAATAATATAACGTTCAAATGGGATCGGCCCGCTTCCAAGGGAGTAACAAGGGCGGACAATAATAGAGATTCCAGCCGTAACAATCCCATTTCTATTCTTCTCGGCTAAGAAGGAAGGGGGCCGTTCCCTGGCACGCACTTCGCGAGTGGTACGTGAACGAGAGTCGGGGGTGGGCGCGCAGGAAACCGCGCGAGAAAACGAGGAGGAAATATGTAGGCCGTCCCTTAGCCCGCTGGACGAAAGCAGAAAATAACAGAGCGAACAATTTGAGAGATTACAGAGGGGCCGGGCGCTGGTTTCCAATCGGTTGAACCCGGCCGCATACCGCAGCAGCTCTCTTTCACCGTGCCGATTCTCTGTTTCCCTTGGCTGGACCGTATCGCTCCCCTCCCCGTATGGCGTCCTTCTGCATTTTGTGTTCTGCATTTTGCATTTTGCCACGCGCCCGTGTCCGGCAAATTTACCGTAAATAATGCGAGCATTCGCGTAGGCACGCCCGCTGCATTTGCGGAACCGAAAACCTCGGAAACCTGTGCACAAGGATGTATTCAACGATCTGCGAAAATTCTTGCAGGGAAATGGGGACCTTGAGCTGCCATAATGGCACTTAGGGCTCTCGCTCGAAGGGACACAGTATCGGTTGGATACCCAGCTTCTCCTTTGCCATCCCATAATCAGTGTGAATGGTCTGTAAAGGTTTCTAAAAAGCTCATTCTGTGATGGGCTGTCTGCAAATGTTATTTATGATTACGGTATGGCCTCGGTTGAGGTTTTATGAACATAAAATTAGTGCTGTGAGAAAGAGGGACTGAAAATGTTCGTACTTGGTATATTCTTTTTTTAGAATTGCATAGTATCACTTTTATAATGGGAACATATTTCTGTAAATGTCTGTAGAGCGTTTGTGTCTGCAATGCAATTTAACTTCATTAACAACGTTCAAAATTTATTTAAAGTAAACGATTTGATTACATTAATATGAGAGCATTTTCAAATTAATCTGAATGGGAACTGCGTGTCTGTGCTAAATCGAAATAGCTGTTTCAATTAAATTATTATTATATCATATTCAATTACATCGTGTTGCCCGTATCAAGAGAACAAAACAAATAGCGAAGATTAGAATTAAGCGAAGATTAGAATGCACTTTGGCGTTTCTGCGAATAGATTCCCGGCAAATCTGTACAAGGATTGATCCAGCATCGAGCGATATTTTCGTGGCGTGTAAACGCGAGCGCGAACAACCGTTTGATTGACAATTCAGGTACGCCGTTGCGATCGCCGCGCGATTGTGCATTCGACGTGGATGCACGTGATGCATCTCCCCGCATCCACGAGCTTTCACAGCGTGTCTGTTGTATGCTATCCTGTAGGTGCTTCGTAACCACTTCCATCGGCCAGCCCTTGCCCGTAACCGTTCGCCTGTGACCGTTTATAGATTCGCGCGCGTACACGTGACTGCACTTGCACGCACGTGCACGCGCGACCCGATCCAACGTCGATGCAACGCGACGCGACGAGATGCAAGACTCGGGCTCACACAGGCTCTGACGTACGAGGAATTCCGAACTTGATCCGTCTTGATTTAGAAGCAGACTACAAGCTCGAGGAGATACCGATCATTCGAATTGAGACTGTTTGATTACGATCCGATCTCTCTGGTTTCGCCTTAAACCGCTGAAAAAATTACACGGCTGCCGGTTCGCTGGCCACCAGCACGAAATCTGCCCTCCCGATCCCAAATATGCTGCTGTTTATGATTCTGGCAGGCCTGTAGCACGATACAGCGCTGCTGCTGGATGCTGCGAAGGATTAACGCGTTCCGCTGTAACGTTTCGGTGGAATGTTCCTGCGGTCAGACCAGTTCCCCGCTATCGATGATGGATATACGAGGATCATACCGTCGTTTGGCAGCGAGCTAGCGGCGCTGATTATTTAAGATATTACTTCAACGTTTGTTGCTTTAGTCTGTTCATTGTGAGGATTTGATAATTCTACATCGTTATAAAGCACGTTAAGGTGAATCTAAAAGGATATACAGTTTAATAACCCATTCATAGATTGAAGAGAATTGCAATTGAAACTTCCTCGTGGGTCATTGTCGATTATAAAACATTAGAAACGATGCTTATGTTGCGTCTTAATCGCATAATTAGACAGCGGATTTTTGGAGCTACATAATTGCAAGCTACATAACATTCGTTTCTTTTCGTAACAATTGTAATGGTAAGTATTTAGTTGAAGTACGAATGCTGTATGTATGTATGTGTGTTAACAGCCAACCCTGTATATGGCTAGGATTTATAAAAATGGAAAATCGGGAATGACAGAAGAGTTGCAAAATTGCGATCGCCAAACGGATTACAAAAAGAAGGCAGATCGTAACGAGCGTCCGTGACAAACATGTCGGTTGTCAACTGTGGTTATCCGTGTGCCCAATTTGATTAACAAATCCGTATTATGTTACGGTTCTTCCTTACAATATGTTGACTGGTTCGTATTTGTTTTACTAGTTCTTATCATAAATGCATACAATCGGCAGTCTAGAAACCTACCGAGCGATGAAATTAGCTGGGCCTTCCAACAATAGCCAGATCAAACGATTTTTCTAACATCAATAAAATGTTAAGAATAAGACGCTGAATGGCGATAGACAAACCCAACATTTTGAGTACATAGGAACGAATATATTTAATCTGCTGTACAAAGTTCCGAGAACTTTTAGACCATTTGCGATGACAAAGCATAAGAAGCACCACTCGCGTAGCGTTGAAAAAGCGGACCAGCAGGAAAGCTACACGCAGTTGGAAGATCGAGGAAGAATAAACGTCATGGATGCAGGATTCGAGGGCGTACCGAAGCAGGAGGAGAATTTCGTCAACGTCTGTGGCAGCAAGTCGGTCGCGAGATTTCCATCTGTCACGAAAGGATGCCACCTAAGAGGCGACCGCGAGTAGAAGAAGGAGAACTAGACGAATGAGGAGGCTGAAGGAAGGGTAGGAAGGAAGAAGGAGGATGAGGACGAGGATGAGGAGGACGGGAAGGCACGCGGAGGCGAGAAAACGTTTTCAAACATCCGGCGTAGCCTGCATCTCAAGCAAAGTGAGACGTCTTAGACGTTGACGGTGGATGGTCGTCGACGTGGAAGCCGGGGCGCGTCTGAATCCTGAGGGAAGCATGCGAAAGCGAGGGTGAGGCCGAGTGGGAAACGCAGCGACGAGGGAATCCAACGGGAAAGGAGCGTAAGACAGAAAGCAAGAGCGGTGGGCCCCGCGAGAAGAAGCCACGTCGACCGTCGGGTAGTTTATTTGGACACTGATTTGAAGCGAACGCTCGGAAATTTGACATTCGCGCGCCGACTTGCCGCCTGCCTCCGCCTAGCCACCGCCAGCCGCTTCCGCTTCCAACGTCGCGGCTTACTGGTACGTTTCCAGCTCGGCTGTCCGCTGGGAACGCGTGTTACCATTCCAAGACGCCTCGTATTTTCGGGGAAGGCCAGCGACGGTCAAATCTTCCGACTCGCAAAAACGTATTCCAAATAAATTTGATGAAACCGTCAACTGTCCCGTAGACTTCCGCGCGGCGAAAAATATTTTCCGAAATCTCGACGAACCGTGAGAATCAATTTTCTGTTCGCACGGCTCGGCCACCGGCTGACGGAAACGTAATACACTTTCCTGCGGTTCCCGGATTGCACGGTTGCCCAGCTGCTCTTGCGTGAAACTTCGACTCTCGTTCAGTGGACACACAATTTTCGGAGAGGCGGTTTTGCGTGCTTGATCACCGAACGAAGAAATTTCAACGTAGCTTTGAAAGCAGTTGGAGATACGAAGGTGGAACTGGAACCTCGGTATTGTTTATTTCAAACAATCAAGCAATTGAAATATCACCGAGCGTGCAAGTAGTGATGGGCGTGATACGAGTCTTTCTCATGATCTTCAAACGATATTTTCGAGCCGGTGTCAAACCTTCATGTACTCCAAAAATGGTATCGGTACCTAAATGATACCTTCTTAAATGTCTCCATCCTTTATAAATACATCTTGGATGAAATTGGTATCGTTACATTCGCAATTCACGTCTTCACCGTTTTGAACGTACCAACATAATATTTTCATTCTATCTTCCTTTCTCACGCTTGATATTAGTAAACATAACATTTCATTATATAAGTACTTGTCATTCGGTGGACTCGACCCCACAGGATTATGATAGTATCGATAACAAATCCATTCAAGATGTACTTATAAAGGATCGAGGCTTCTGAGCAACTATCATTAGGGATCGATACTTTTTGATACCCAGAGAATCATACATGCTTGTGGTACCATCATTCTTTGTCACAAGGAATCGATACCGCTTGAACATGCTCAAGGCCCCACCACTATGTGCAAGGAACAGAAGAAGATGAGTACAAATCACAATCGTAATGCACAACCATCAAGTACTCCGTCTAATACATGAACATTCCTGCGACACGCACGAATTCATCGATTCATCGAAATTGACAGAGACTTAACGAGCACGCGGTGTTCTCACGGTAACGATAACTATATCTTTGTCATTGGCTAAAGGGTGCCCGGAACGCTTTAGGCTCGCGGCATTCTATGTATATCCCCGAGTTCCGTTTCGCTTTGACATCCCCACGAAAGGAGACCTCTTGACCCAGCTCATCTTTATTAACGCGCGATCCCGATTTATTTCTGGCTCGATTAATCCTTCCGCGCGGGGCGAGCGTAGTCTGCGGGAAAGAAAACGAAAGCTTCGCGGAAGTCCCTCTTGTACGAGTCACATTTATAACGGCCATCCAGACCCGTCACCTTAGATACCGTTTCGTCGTTTTACGCTCCGGCCACTTATGCGGAAACAGTGAATGGAGTAATGAATAGAATCGTTTCGCACTGCGGTGGCACGCGGACACTGTCGCGAAAACGCACCGGATTAGCCGCGTGGAAATATACTTATTGAATGACCGGTCCGGGCGAGGACACCGGGCTAAATTTATTCAATGGAAAACTCGCCACCCAGGAATTCCTCTACGAAAATGTTCCTCGATCGTTACTTTACTCACTCGTTGCTCAGATGAACATGAATTTGGCTTGGAATCGGTCTTACCTGCAACAGAAATAGGACGGGGTCGTTAGTCACGGGTTTATTCATTCTCACAATTTATGTATAGTAAAATGGGAAACATATTTATATAACTGTATCTTGTAATAATTTGCTCTCGATTGAACTGTTTATACGTGAAACGTTTTTCGTAATAATAGAAAATTCATAGGTTCAAATAATTTCTACTGTATTGGAAAACATGGTTCGTGAATAATAGATTCATAGATCGCTTTTCAATATAGAAAAATTGCTACATTATTGACGTAATAGTAACCTAACAAGCTGAATGTAATTCGTATAAGTCAGGCCTGTCCAGCTTGCGACCCGCAAGTCACATTTGGTTCGTCCTCCACTTCTTCATTCCGCTAAGGTGGACGGTGACGTTCCCCCATTATTTGACACATAGTGGGGGAACGGACTGATTGATGGTGGGGACAATGTGTCTCGCGACGAAGAAGAAGTTGGACAGGCATAAGTAAGCAGAGTTAAATACGTGCGATTCACTGTTTTTATTATTCCTTATACGGGGTGAAAATTTTTCTACTTTCTGTTCTTAGATACTGTAAGATTTGTAATTTATTTTTACCTATGTTGTAAAATATACTTCTTTAATGCACTGTTTAAGTCCATTCAATCCAGAAGTTAACGCTACATTCTTTCCAAAATTGAATATTATCTGTAATTCAATTCTTACGTCTTATATAAATATCCCAATTTCTTGAACAGTATGATTATAAATAAAACACGGTTTGTTAATTTAAAGTATGAATCATGATTTAGTGACGTATTGTCCAACATCTTTCATGCAAGCATTTTTCCACAGCGCCTGAGATAATAGACCTTTTTCTAAAGAAATAGCAAAATTGTAATTTGGCGAATTCCGGTGGAAATGTCGCGAGTCAAACTTCGCGCCACGGTCCTTCACAGCAATTATAGTGAACCGGATGGCTCCCGAAATCCGGCGCATCCTGTCGTTTTCTAGCTCTTACAGAAAATTTGTGGCAAGCGTGCGCGTGGAATGGCAGCGTAGATAACCGCGAAAATTGTCGAAATCGTTATCGGCGGTGTTGCAAACGCACCACCGGCGATGATTGACTTCGGCTCGGCTCATTACCGAACTGACACACACGGCTACGCCCTGATAACGGTATTATCGACATTTACCCCGTTTCGTTCTATCCATTCGGCCAGGCCGGAGCTATACGCGTCCTAACCGGCTGTTTATTTTTCCCCACGACCCACGAGGAACGCCACATAGCCCTGACAAACTCGCCCCGAGATAAAAATGAAACTCGACCAACCCCTCATACCATACACACACACACACCCACTGTCACGGGTGGACACCTTTGATATATAGACAGAACAGTGTTTCAGGTATTACGAGGCGCGAAACGCGAAGATTATGCGCGCAATTCCGTTATCCGATTATCCGTATAGGAGGAATTAATTCGCCGCTCTGCTAATCCGACCGCGTCTGAATTCGGGGAAATAAGCTGAATATCATTTTCCGTGCGCACGCCGCCCCAGAATTAGGGAAAGTCGTATGCAAATGACCGGCTTCAAAACGCGAGAACGAGCTTAGATCCCGGATTCCGACGGTGCTTGTCCCAGGAACCAAAAATTCCCGCGCGAATCGTTTCCTCGCCAGACTGCGGAAGTTTGTACAAAAATTGTTTGTCTCTGCAAGAAACAGGAGTCAGAAAATCTCTTCCCTCCCTTAATGATTTTAATCAGTTGAAACCGCATTGATATTTTTAAATGCTTTTATTCCGTATTTTGATTTAAACTGCACCTGCCCATTTTTATCTTAAATGCATAAACTCCACTTATAATATTTATAACCAGACTGCGAAATAAAGCTTGTCTAAATTGTAGGAAACAGAAGTTGGATGATGTATTCCTATTTTTAATTTTATTAAATTGACAATAATGTAGCAACATTCTTTTTGTGTAATCTTGTGTAAAAAAATGTGTCCTCACAAGACATAAAGTTCACAATCTGTTTATTTAACTCGTTTTTAGTATACTTTTACAAAAAGTATATATTAAAACGATGAAGTTAAAAAAAGCTTGAATTTCTTACTAATACGAATACACTTTCTACAGTAAAATACATGACGTCAGGTAATTGAATGAACGAATTTAAACAATTGGCTTTGAAGTGAAGGGGATTTTTAGCAAAACAGTCTCTTTGACAGGTCATTAATCGAGCCAATATTTTTAATGACTGATGGTATCGGCACCGAGCCAGTATCGAGGTCGCGAATTTAAGGGAACCAACATGTGCCGTTTATTGACGTGGGCCTACAAACGTATCAGTCCGCCGTTTCTAATACATTCAACGGGCAGATCGGCTTTTCACTCGGCATGCAGAAGTCGAAACTTTCCAGTTCCGATGTGTATCGCTTCAAAGTTCGTAGTTCAGGCTGATTTGTCAATACGCGTAAACTTTGCCTGAATCGGCGCGACGCTCGCGCATACAGAGTCGCACTCGTCGTACGGAACGAATCGCGCGGAGTCGCTTTATGACTCGGAACGCGCAAATGAACACACAAATCTGCGATAAGAATAAAGGATCGACGACGTGGCAATATTTTCGCGATCGAAAACTGGGTCATTGCCTGGAAGAAAATGTCGATATAACGATAAAAAAATCATGGGACACGGTGGTGAGGTTGGCCTGGAGGCGGTGGGGAGCGGCGCGGCGCGACGGCGGCGTTCAAAATTTTGCCCGGTGCGATGCACAGTTTTCCCCTCGCGTTCGTGGAAAGATTTATCTTGCGTACGTGGACGCTCGCGGGGAATTTAATGCGTTTATATTGTCCGGAATATTATTTTATTGCTGGCGCCATTGTGAGGGTTTATTCGAAAAATAATTTGCTTTTCGGGAGCGCGCCGCGTAATTCCGCGCGGACGGATTCTTCGCGTGGGAAATTTTGTTTGCCTGCCGATTCTGCGGCGAACAATTTTCGAATGTTTTTCAATGGCCGGCCTGGCCTGCATGTATATATATTTCATCCGTCGGAATTTATTTGAGGAAACAAAAGAACGAGCGAAACTGTAAAGAGCGAAAACGGTAAAACCAAGGGAAATTCTGGCGCGCACGCGCGTTGCTTCCAGCGAAAGTTAAGCGACCATCGAGATTAAAATAAATCTCGATAGGGCTTTTAGTACTTCCCCGCAGATAAGGGAAACACGTTAATGGATTTTTCCCACCCGGGGAAGCCTTTATTCACGAGCGAGCGTTCGAACCCGTTCTCTATACTCGCGCTACACCGAATAAACACGATAACCTAATTCAAATTGGCTTATCGCGCCGTAAACACTTTCCTTGCTCGTTTCCGCGGAGAGACGAGCGTATCATTCGCCCGGTTTACGAACCCGATCGCAAACACCGCGAAAAATGATATCGTCTGGCGACCTCGTCGATGCCGATGCAGCTCGGTTTATGTGTGTGCGAGTGTGCATCGGCCGAGATTCCCGGCTGAAATCCCGAGGGAGAAAGTTCCTATCGCAGATTGCAGCCTGCGCGACTCCGCTCCGAGGCTCAACTTTAACGACAGAGAAACTAGAATACGATCGCCGGGCCGCGTTCCTGCGAAACGAGGCGAAAAACATTCGATTAATTCGCTTTAACGAGTCAATTTTCGCTGGGGTAGCGGCGACGCGTATTTCAAACCTAAATGGCCATTAAAAGTTCCTGGATCGCGCGATACCTTCCGGGAAATTTTATAATTCGCTGTTTAGCGCATAATCGTCTTGAACAGCCAGCTTTTAGATAATTGTTTAACCCATTGCCTCTGCATTTTTATGTCTATATGTTAAGAAAAGCTAATATAAACTGAGATTAACTGAACAATTAACTATTTCACTTTATTATAAACTTATTGAACACGTATATAAATTGTTCATCGCCTCAGGGCGTCCTTCGTGTAACTAACTGATTTGTTTAAATCAATAACAAAATATTAATTCCTTTGCGAACTCCGTGCTCGCTTGTCTCTCGCACCTCAGAAGTGGGGGAACAGTTAATGCTCTCTTATGTTCGTCAATATACATGTACATACACACACATCCTTATTTTCTAACACGCCTCCTTAAATTTATACTATATTTACTTTTCTGCTTAAATATTGATAACAGTAGTGTAGAATTTTATTTTGATTTCAAAAAAGTGATTAACATTCATGTTTGTTTGAATCTCGAACGATGAATAGTCGTCATGTGCATGTCTCAATATTAATTAATAATACATCAATTTTATAAAAACGATCAAATAGTTGAAGCTTGCGCAGCCGATGCGACTGAAATAAATATATATTTGATCGATCGGATTTAAAGACGACTTATTTAATTCGACTTATTTAAAAAATTCCATTATGTCCTTTTATATTTGTTACATTAGAATCAAGCAGACACGAGTAAGCCAAGTGCTGTAAAATTACAGCTGACGTGTCACAAATGGATTTAAGTAAGATTTATTTTCAAAGGATGTAAAACAGTAAAAACTTTTAGACAAATCGAACGAGTCTTTTTGTGATTCGTCGCTTGAAAAAAAATCAATAGTCTTTAGTGTTTTTAGTTGTTTTTTCGTTTGAACTTAGCTATCGCTCAAAATTCGACTTAATTATAGCACTCCCGGGTACTTAATGTGAACCCGGGGGAACATAGAGCTTGTCCAAATAAAGACCTTTTATCTGCTAGAAAATGCGAAAATTTGCATACGAGGAACCAGTAACCGGCCAGTAAACGTCCAAGTCCCTAGGTCCCGTAGTCGGTCGAAAATCAGTCTTCCCAAAAATTCGAAGTTGCACACGGGACGGAGGGTAGTCGTTGGCGATTCAATGCACGGAGGTAGCGTGGCGCAGAGAAAAAGAGACGATCGAGGGTGGCCACGATTTGGGGAGCGTGTGCAACGGGAAGAAGACGGTAGCCGGGCAGCGGCCGCTGAAAGAGCCACTCCACTGGCAAAACAATCAATTATCAAGGAAAGTTTCGAAGGCAGCCGGAATCCGTTCGACTCTTTCCTCGGGTCGAAAGCCGATTTTTGCGATCAGTTTCGAGAGGGCGAACTAGCCAGCGCTTTGGAAAGAGAGAGTGAGAGAGAGAAAGAGAGAAAAGGAGACAGAGGAGAAAAGAGAGAGAGAGAGAGAAAGAAGCGAGAGAAAGGATCGGCTACTTTAACCGAACTCCTGTAAAGTTTCTCGTACGAACGGCTACCCTCGTCCGCCACCCTGGCCGCCAGCATCCAGCCGTCCGCCACCTTGCGACCCTCCAGGCAAGGGAATTGATTCGTGTTCCGTACTTTGCGCGATTACGACGACCCTCGAATATAAATCGACAGCCACGACCGAGCAGACAGAGATGGGTTTCAGTCGTCGACGGTGCTCGCAGCCGACGCCACGCAGAATCGAACGCCATCGGCGCGGTGGGACGGGTCGCGTTTAATTGCGGAACGAAAAAATTGACAAGCACGACGACTCCGACGTCGGGGGACACACCGATCGACTCCTGGAGCGAACCTCTCTGCCCGCGCGGGCCACCTGCCCCACCGACAAATGAGTTTCACGGGGCAACGCCGACAAGGATTTTCTTTGGTCCATTTCGCTTGCTACCGTTCCCGAGTCGTTACAATGGCGACGATAGTGCCGCCGGCTGTTCTTCCGCGAAACGAGCGCGGACAGCTCGATTTAACATTGTTGAGGGTAACCGATATGCTACATTCTCGGAATCGGATGCAGAAAATCAGGTGTTATGCCGCGAAGGCAGATATAGCCTAATTGTATAGAAAGGATGTTTATGGCACGAACGATCGAGTTCCGCTATTCTTGAGGAGGTTTTACCAGCGGTAATTTCGGGCGTCCTCGGATTCGTCTCGGAGTCAGGCCCGGCAAGGTTTTATTTATGGTACGTTTTTGGAAAAACATGATTTTGCAGGGTTCTGGCTCTTCGCTTAACAGCGATTGATAAACATCCACGTGTGAATCAGCTGTTGGTGACTCTGAACGCGAGGGAACCCTTGGGCCCAGTATTTTTTTTATGATATTACCTCTTTGGGTCATCGCCGACCCCACCAGAGGCATCTGGTCGAGAAAGCAACCGCCCACTCATTTTGTAAGACTTAAGCCATTGGTCAACAATGTTTACGCCCACGAAGGGTCCTCGGATATAACTAACAATTTGCACTCGGAGCTATTTTAAACGAAAGATTTTTCCATTCTAGAATATTTCCATTCTATACAATTTTTTTTCATTTTTTTGCATATGAAACTGATATAATATCTGATGTAATATGTAAATGTCTAGTAGTTTAGTAAATACGAACAAAAATAATAATGTGAACAACATTTTTAAGAATGGCATAACAATTTTCAGTGGTGCCTGAGAGTCGCCAACCGAATGCTAAGGGTTAAACCTAAGATTCCGTTTTCCTCAGTTTTGTTTGTTAATTTTAATAAAGTTGCAAGTTTTTTTATACTGTTGACTGTCATTTATTTATCCCTTGTTGGTGCGCGTACACTCAACTGATCCGCTATCGCTGTTGGGCATTGAGACGACGCAACATCAGGCATCGTCGAGAAAGTGGGGAAATTATTTGTATGATAAGCTAATGATTAAAATTTCGTCCATCGGTTTTGTAATAAATTCATAAAGGTGGCGGTCTATTAGTTACACTGCCAGTAAATGTTAGCTCGTTACGTGCCATGTGTACCATCGACGGTACACGTTAAACTTGCTATTCCGGCCACGTGTGTTACATGTGGTACAAACTGGCATATTAAATGCGCTCAGGACATACATTTCATAATAAGTTTCATACTGAACGTACCACTATTGGTCAAATAACCGATTTCACATTTTTTGTGAAGTTCCAAAGATACTCTGAACGTGTTTGCGAAAGTTAGCGTGTGACTGATTCTAGTAGTTTGTTTGTTAATATTTACTTTCTGTGATGCCAGTGGTCTCTTGACATTCGCAATTTCACAGTTTCCTGAACCAGTAAAGTAAACATCATTCCACAAATCTAATATACCTTACAGGACGTCATGGAAGACCCTCTTAATCATAAATTATACTCTATTCGTATTTTCCTAAATTCGCTGTCTCGTTCGAATTTTGCTCGTGTCAGAAAATACCATTTTTCGAATAAAACATGAAAATAATTGATCGAAGAGATTAGAATAAATTGCTGATCAATCGAGCATCGCAGAACATCGATGCAACTTTAACGAACAATACGTCTAACATGAGTTGGCCCGCCTCCGCGCGAAATAGGTGATCAAGGAGGACAAGTTCGGGCATCGCGCGACTAAATTATCGACGCGCATTGGCGTCGACGTTAATTCGATTCCCACGGACCCGGGGCGGTGTCGAAGTTTCGGCAGCAAATCGAAGGGAACGGCCGTCTAAATAAATGACAAAATCCGTCGCAAAGAGCGCATTACTGCAGCTAATGTATATTCCATTCACGGAACCTAGTTCCAAGTGGATCCAGACTTTCTTGGTCGGCCGAGTTTATCGGCGAACGTCGTTAGCGCCCGGAGAATTGGGACGCCTTAATTAACGTCGATTTCTTGGTGGAGAATTTCCGGAAACGGAAAGCCGGGAACGTCGGGCAGAGAGAAGAGAGGAGAGAAGAGGAGAGGAGAGTACCGGGGGGGCTGGTTCTCGGGGAAGAGGATACAGTCGAAAATGTGTTAACGAGCGTGCAAATAGCGTCGGCTCGCGCGCGCGCGCGCGGATGTGCGAGCGCTAAGTGCCCGACGAGAAACGAGCCCCTGGTAAACGTAATCGAAACTGGATTCCCCGTTTACGGGGCCACGCAGAAAAAGGAGCGGAGGGTCTCGTTAACACGGACAGCTTACCGAGCCGCGGTCCCTATCGCGGTAAGGAAAAAATCTGAGAAGTACAGTGACTGTTTGCACAGCTATTGGCCGCTTCTGAATGCGGAGCGAAGCATAGCCGAGCCGAGCAGAGCAGAGCCGAGCAGAGCTGAGCAGAGCAGAGCAGAGCGAAGCAGATTCGTGGCGAGCAGGATTTGCTCGAGAGATCTCAGCCGCTAACGCAGGATGATGAAGCAGACTCCTTGGCCCGGCTAAAAAGCAAGAAAACCCGAAGCCGCTCGAGGGCTTTCGAAATTTTTTCCTCCGCAGAGACCCGTGAGACCCGTCGCGGCGAGTTGAAGCGGGTTCAAGCGAGTCGGAGCGGGTCAGAGCGAAATCGCGCTACCTCCGCGAATATTTTCGCTCCGGAACACACGACAGACGAAGGTTTTCGGTCCCGTCGAGCGTGACAACGCCGCGTTTCCTTGCCGGCTTTCGTCCTCTCGCGACGGACTTCCTCTGACTCGGCGACAATTTACGCTCGAAGGCTGGGGGTGGATATTAATTGAATTGCTCCTTCGAGTACCCGGCTTCTTATAGATTCTTTCGACCAGATAATTGTTGCGTCAAATATTCGGATGGAGTCTCTGCACATTATTTTTCGAGAGCTCTCTGTTTTTTATTCGGTCGCGGAAGATTACTTAGTTCAAATATTCGATTTATTCCTGGCTTGTATTAGGTTGTTCGTGAAGTTTTTCTTCTAAAGTCCACACTCAGAGTTAAGTTAAACAACATTAATGAAAGCGGAGTTGGGCAAAATTTTCATCTAAATAAAAATATCGAATAACGAATAAAAAATAAAAAATTTTTATTCATTGTTCGATGGTTCGAATATAAAAAGTATCTTTATTCGACGACCACCGAATAAATAATTATATTAGACAAGAATTTATCCGATGAATAAAGATAATTTTTTTTTTATGCGAAGCGGCTTTATTCGAACTTTGAATAATTTTTTCATCTTTTATCTGTATCTTTTATTCGAAGGCTTCGAATAAATCTTTCCGCAACTATTGCCAACTCTAATAAACGCGAACCATCCAATGATGAATAAAAATTTTTTAATTTTTTATTCGTTATTCGAAATATCTATTTAGATGAAAATTTTACCCAACTGTGAGTGAAAGCTATGATTATTATCAACGGGTATTGATTTATTATACCTAGAGCGAATATGCATTGATATAAATTTATATAATACATTTATGACGAAAATAAATAGATGAAATTCGAAAAAGTGGAAAAATTAAGAAATTTAAGACCGAAGAAAATAGCAAACCGAATCACTCTTTTGTTTCTTGCAGTCAATGTAGACAATTTTTATTTTGCAAAAAGATCCGCTGATAAAGTCGAACTATAACAAATTACTTATGACAAATAACTGTTGGTCATTCTATTTGCTCAACGTTTCGAGTATTAAAAGACACAACACGCGTGATAGGATAGTATCACATCAGGAAACAGAGCAGTTACAACTCAATTTGCGCAACAGTTCATTAACTGCTAAAATTTGAGCCAACATAAAAGATGAGATCATTGCAGAGGCCCAGCAAACGATTTTTTCCAGTGCAGGGCTAATTAGAAGGAACAAGGTAGGCGTGACGAGTGATCTCGGCCCCAGTTTGCTCGATTTCATGTTCACGCGTCCGTTTCGAACTTTAAATTGCCGCAGCATACATTATTCTTCCATTTTACCGGGACTGTCAGCTCATTAAGGTTTCTAAATACTGTAGCCGATCGTGCTCGGGGTATATTCGGCACGCGAAAAAGTTGGTCTGGCGTTCGCGTGATTGAATTTCATCGATTCCACGTGGAAAACCGTTCGATACAGCTTATGAGTGGCCCTCGCGTGTTACCGGAGACGGCGCGGCGCGGCTCCGCTCGAAATCCGCTCGATTCCGCTCCGGGCGTTTATATACTTCACGAATCTTCAGGAATTTTTTCAGAAGACCTGCTAAGATGTTTGTTTCAGGATTTTGCACACGTATTCACGCATATTTGAAATAGACAAGTTATTCTTTTTAAGTAAAGATAATCAAAATTACGCGAGTTATATATATTGTTGAAGAGTACGTTTTGAGAAAGATGAAAAACAAAAAATGAAGAATTATATTAATCGGTATAAATCTAGCTATGGTTTCGAAAAGAACGCGTTTAGTGATTCAACTATAATTATATTTTGATGAATTCGAACAAATTCCTTTTGCACACGTATTCTTCAGCACTTTCACTCGAAGGAAATTCGAAAACACAATTTTTTTGTGAAATGGAGAAGCGGCTCTGCTCGTATTTGCTCGATTCCGCTCCGGGCGTTCGTGTACTCGCGCGCGAGTGGATCAGGCGCCCACGCTTCGATACTTCGGAATAACTTAAGCCACGTAACTGGATCTCAGAAACCGTTCTTTGAGGCGAAGGTGTAGAAGAACCCGTCGGCCAACGCGGTGCTCCTTCGCGCGATAATGATAACCTTGGCTGGATCGAGATTCCAGGCAACGTCTCAACTTCAGGAAGCCAGGGCTCGGTTTCGATGGATCGACTTTCTGGAACGGCTCTCTCGCAAGCCGGCTGCCGCGCCGCGACGTAATTGATATATTATAACACCTTGTTTACGAGCGACCTATGCCGCGCCGATGCAAATGCCAACTCACACTCACGGTTATTTATTGCCTGTACCAATTAATTTGTGGCCTCGTAAATCTGCTGTTCATTTACGACGAAATAAAGCGCCCTCCGATGTTTGCTGCCCCATTAAAAAAAGCTGTTCTCTTTTTGTTTCGATGGTAACTTTCGATACTTTTTTCAGCTGTTATGTGGGGAAGTACGTAATCAATGCTCAGGCAATGTTATACTTTAATAACGTGCAGAAGTAGTGATCATTTTAACGCGCTTCATTAGCTGCACTAATTCGTGTATTGTTCATAAAACAAACAAGTTTTTAAGAAAGTTTTCTACAAATCATACGTTGGAAGAACATTGCCCTACAGAAAGAAATACTCGCAAACGAACAATAGCAATAGATTCAAACGACGTCTGACTATAGACTATCCATTTCTACTTTGAAGCAGCCCTCTACTTGAGCACGTGTTCGTGTTCCCTTCTATTACATCGAATGAATTCTATGCATCCTGCCGTTCTTACAAGTTTTTACACTATTATTATTGTCAAACCAGATTCAAGACCTCGTTAATGGTACTATGAGCTTCAAGAACACGTACTAGTTTACTTGGCCATTACAGCGTCGATACAAACCGTTTAAATCGCAGCAATTACACATTCCAAGCGAAAGAATCAGTCTGAACAATTCCACCTGCAAGAACTAGTAAGACTTTCTTTCTACAAACTTCCACCACTAACAATTACGTCTTTCCCTCAATAACACTCTTATATTCACTTTTTTGGCACATAATTTCATAGGGAAAATCACTACATCGAACCCACCGATAAAATAGAATAATAGATCAACAATCTATATATTGAGAATCCATGAAGAAGAATAAAATAATGAAAGAGTCTATGAAGATAAAGGAAAAAGTACTGATCTTGTACTGGTCTAGCAATAAATAAAATACTCTGTGGCTGCTACCTCCTACGCTCGCCAGAAGATGGACAAACAGTCAAAACCTTTCTCGCTACAACCTGATCCGTCACCGATCCCTATACAGGGTGTTTGCGAAATCGTGGTACAACCGGCAATGGGATGATTCCTCACATAAAATCTCGTCGAAAATAAGGAATATAGTTTTTTCATACGGTGCTTCGTTTTCGAGAAAATCGAATTTGAAAATGCAGCGAATACGCGTGCTATTAGATAGGAATCGTCTGATGCGTCTGACCTTGACCAACCAATTCTACTTCCTGCACATACTAAAGCACGCGAACCTGACAGATCTTACAATTCGATTTTCTCGAAAACGAAGCACCGTATGAAAAAACTATATTCCTTATTTTCGACTAGATTTTATGTGAGGAATCATTCCCTTGCCGGTTGTACCACGATTTCGCAAACACCCTCTATATACCGTCCTCAAATGGCTTCCGATATCCCAGCGTCTAAGGCAGGGCCCGCTAGTTAGCCTTACCGATGAGTCCTCTAGCGGGCCTAGGACGAAACGCTCCCTTTCCTTTTCCTCCTCACACACACATCTCTTCCTCTATCGCCAAAACTCTATCGTCATTAAATCGAAATGAATTGAAGTAATCCACGAAGCTTAGCGAAAGATAAATAAAGAAAAAATACATTGATAACGAATAAACTTTCGTATTATATTTTTAGTGTGTGCGAGTGTAAATAAGGATTGAGTTGGACGTAATATCGGAACGGCCGGCCAGGAAGCAGTTCCTCAGATACAGTGTCGCAGTAGGCTGGTATTAAAAGGGCCGGCGACTGCATAAATTAGAAGGTGAGGGCGAAGGGCACTCTACTCTAGCGCTGTGCCGTTTCCCCTCCGCGGAAATTTAATGCCGTGTCCCTGGTCGCTAAGGCATTCCTAAATTCCGTCGCCGGGCGCCACTTATCTCTGATTTTGTAGTCTCCATTGTTGCGAAGGGGGCCGGCTGTCGTCGTGCATATTCGTTCGCCAGGCACGTAGACAAAATTTAGTTTTGGACACGCCTCGTGTAACGAGTGGTGTTACGAGCCGTGCAACTTGCCCTACCAACTATCTTTCTCGGTTTCAGCGTCCTGTGCACCGATCCACAGCACACGAAAAAATGATCTCACAGCAACAACGAGATGAAACACGAGTCCTATCCACTGGATCTTATTGCCGATCGACGAAACCGACGTCCAAGAATATCCAACTGCGAACTACACTCGACTCTAATTGTCGCAAACTTTTACTTCGCAAAGCAATGAGGAAGTAGAAGTACGACTGGGTAAGATACTCATGAATTATTACTGCATGACATGTGTACTATGTCTTTGAGTGTGCCCTGTCATCGATTAGCGCGTTCTGCAAGTGTTTATGGTAGTTTTCGTGGGTTTAAAATAGAAGCCGACTTTGTTTGCGCGTGATTATATAATCGATACTTGCAGCTGTTTCTCTTTGATGATACAGTAAGACTTCGTAACGTTCGTACACTTTGAGTGTGCTGTAGACTTTGTTCGTGCATTGGCAATTTAATTAAAATCCTGTAGATATAATAAGCTTTAAATGTTCCGAATGATGGTGTTTCATCCTGATCCTGTTACAGGAGTTAGTAGTAAGACTATCTGACAGTTCCTGCCATGACCGAGGATATTCGATGGGTAGTTAAGGATAGTATAATATATACAGGGCGATGAACGTAATTCGATCATCTTGAATATAGTTTACAGAAAACGCTGCTTGGTTCGAGAATACTCATACCGTGGTAATCGAACTATTGTCCTGAAGGTTTGTCATAAAAAAATCCACGATGTTGAAATTTCAAAAAACTTGAGAAAAATTGTTTTCTTGCCACAATGTTTGTCTATAGCAAATAATATTTTCCATAGGAAACAAGCGAGACATTCCACCATTGTATCGATGCCTACTATAAAGTACAATGTGATTGAACGTCGTAGAAAATGTGAAATATTGATGTAAGGGTTACAGTGGACAAGTGATGAGTTTTAATAGTAATCACGATTGTTAATACTTAACCTACCGGCGCCGATCAAGTGACCGATTTCAGATTTTTTATTTTTAAATTATTAAGATTTTTCTTGGGGAATGATGCAATAAATTTGTTGATTCACGCATATATTCAAATAAAAATAGCTAAAAATCTAGATAAATTCAATCTTGACGTTCTTATAAAACATACCATGTCAGTCACTTTAAGTGCTCGGTAGGTTTAGTGTTACCAAGTGTCAGATGAGAGAACCAATCGATCGAAACTGCAAGGCGAGTGTGTTATATTGTTTCTAACACGTTCGGAGTTTTAGTGTTTGCCGTAAAGCATCGGGCCGTTTAAAAGGCTCCTTAATTGGTCGTCGATCGGTTGGCCCGGCCCGGCCCGGCCCGACGGCGGTCGCCCATGAATACAGAGCGTATCGATAAATAATTTTCCCCCAATTGAGTGGCAAATAAATGCGCGATAAATGCTTGACACGTTCCTACGTGTCTTGCATTTCATTACACGTCCGAATAACCGATCGGAACGTTCCGCGCGTGTAACGTAACGTTTTTATTGGCCGCGTTTTACGACTGCCGCGCTGGGGCGTTCAATCGAACACGGGGACAGCGTTAAAGCATAAATGTTTATTATCGCTTAGGAGTCGGAATAAACTGTGCGGTTGGAATTCGCCCGCGTCGATTTCAAGTTTAAACCTGCCGGGACAATTACCCGGGGCCGCTTCAACGAGATCATTTCGGTAATTTATTCCGCGGCACGTAGCACGCAAGAAACTCTCGACGTTTCATTTCCCCCGTCCCGTTATTTTGAACCGTTTTCCCGAATCCTCGAGAGCCGCCCCGGAAGAATAACAACCGAAAAGATTCCAATATTTGAATATCAATGCTCGGGTGAGCGGCATGGCGCGTCGGTTTCCGGGATTGTCGTCCAAGACAAACTCGACCGAGGGCCCGGGATTTGCTTTAAAAACATCATTTTAATAATAGCTTCGGCCGGTGTTTGGCCGCAAACAGCCGAATCGGACAGCAGTTAATTAAGCCGATTGAAACGTTCCGGCGCAGAGGGAAGTTGCCCGGCGCGCTGGTAAAAGTGGATTAGTTTCGGCCAAAAAGTTTCGAGAAGGTACATAATTAACCGGTAATCGAGCCGTTTTTCGCTTCGGCGCGGCGGCGTGAATTCTCTTTCGGGACCGGGTTCAGGCTCGGGCTCGAGTCGACCAGGAATATTGCGCCTCGAGTAAACGATTAGAAAAAAAAGTGATCTCGGTAAAGCGTACCCCCCGTTGGACAGAGACGTTCGAACAATCTCGAAAAGTAAGGGGAAAACGAGTTTCCAGCGATCTTCTAATTACGGGTGGGGAGGGGAGGGGGCGAGATTCGCGGAACTTGGAGGAAAAGCGGACAGTTCGATGAAGATAACTCGAAGAAGCACGAACGAGGAAGGGTGGGGGGACGGATCTGTAACCTTCGACGTAATCTCCTCTCGTTAAGAGCGAAGGCCAAGGGAGGAGAGAAGGGTCCACGAGAGAGTGCAAGGAAGCCGGCTGAAAGTGCTCGACGATCTTCCGAACTTTGGACTCGCATCAATTAACGCCAAAACTCTGAAGGGGACTTCAAAGGAAATGGCTGGTCCATTATTCGACCATCGCTACTCACCCTCGCTGCCTGTCGTTTCCGGTCCGGCTTTATCCGGCTGAATGGCACCCACTCCAAAAGGAGTGCCGTTTTCGACAATAATCCGAATCCGCGTCTTTTTACGCTGCGCCGTGCCGCGTCGTAACGATTACGTTTATTTCGCCGCGGAATGGTCAACCGGATACCGCCGGCTCGTTTCAGACGCTTTTCCGAAAGGCAATTCCCTCCGCCAATTTGCAACCAGGCTTCGCTGACTTCGTAGCAGTTCCACCAAGTTCCCTCGCGCATTTAATTACAGACACGGTCGAATTTTATTGCGATCTGCTATCCGGTTTAATGGCTTTTAAACAATCCGCCAGCTCTTTTATCGCTGAAAGCTCTCGGACGGACTGCAATTTGTACTTTAGCCGCGACACTTGACCTTCGGCAACCATTTTTATTCGTAGTTAGTACACTGATCGATCGACTAGAGAACTTTATTACGAAGGTGTGCAAATTATTGTGAGTTAGGTGATACAACAGAGTTTAGTATAGTGCAGCACTTCGTTCTTAATATTTTACACTATGCGATTCGTACGATGTTGTATGTAAACTTTATATATTAATTGTATTGCCATGTAAGTGCACATTGAAGCTTGTATTCTACTTATATATGTACATACATGTATAGCTGTACAAAAGATTTTAAATCAACGAAATGGTGTTGGTTGGTGCTTTATAGTTTTATATATATATATATTGTATTAAGGAAGTGGATCTTGAAACTCAAATACGAAGAAATCAGATGAAGTATCCGAAAAAATTCTTAACAGTAGAATGGTTAATTTTCTTCAATCATTAGTCGAGAGCACAAAGATTCCTTAAGGTCTCATAAAATGTAACTTGCAGATAGCTTAGTCTCCCTCAATCTTTTGATTAGTAAATTCCTCGAAGTTCAAACAATGTAAAGTATCTAGAAAGTAGATGACCCATCATTCTAAGGAACGCGTAAGATTTAATGACTCATTCTTGTCCTTTAAACACAGCCCTCACAGATGCGATTTATACATATACACAAATCAAGTGGACACACTACAATGATTAATTTCTTTCCAGCATTAGCAAAGAGAAGAAAATTTCTTCCAACTCTGCCAATAAGCAAATGTACCCTACCATTAGCCTAATTTATCTGGACGTATTAGCAAAGTTCTCGAAGTTCCCAGCAACGATTCGCCGAGCAGTATCAATCTCGAGAAATGAAAAACAAAAATCCCACGAGCTAAGCAAGCACAGAGAATCAATTCCCGCACGAGACCTATCGCGTGCGATACTCTTATCGCTCCAGATAACACATAGTTCGAAGTTCTCTTCGGATCGAGAGCCCAGGACTCGCTAAGATCGATTAGTTCGCGTGCGATCTGGGACTGTTACCAGACCGTTCGCTTTGTTACCGATGTCCCAAATAAATCGCGTCGCTCCGACCTCCTCAACGTACTTCCGTTCTGTTCGTATCACGAGATCTGATGAAATTATTCGACCACAAATCCTGTATCCTCTGGAAGCATACTTCACCAATGAAAATCGTTTCGAAAGATCATAATCAACGTTTGTAAAAGTTCCTGGCTTCCTGGAACCAATTATCCTTCGGAACCAAAGAGCTCGAATTAAAGAAAAGTTCACAATCAACTTTGATCCTTCAATAAATATTTTTATTAGAACTAAAAGAGCTCTAGAAATAAGCACTAAAGCTAGCTAAGTGTGTTGCCTTATAAAAACAACAAGATTAAATTTATTTAGATTTTATGCGAGTATAACATACACTTACATAAACAAAGAAATCTATTAGGTACGTCATATCCAATTAGAGCGTGTCTATAATCGTGAAACAAGAAATCTGAAACCAGTTATTTGGTCAACGGTGATTGAATTCCTTTGCTAGGGGAAGAATGAATATCAGAAATTCTATTGCAAAAATCACAAAGGACGATGCTTATCGACTCTGTAACAACTGCAGGGTTGATAATTAGAAGAGTAAAATATTCAAAAACTCCCCGAAAGAAAACAAGAGGCGTGCGCAGAGCTAGAATAGCGGGCTGGAAAGGTGCTATCGGAGCCGAAGGAAGAAGATAGGGTTGCCGAGCGCCAGGGAAATCGGCCCAGCGAAAATAAGCTTAATCTCGCTGAGTGAAATCGCTGCCAAATGTAATGCGTCTCATGTCGATGAGGGCGAGGCCGGGCCGGCCCCTTTTCTGATGCGCGAATCGACAACGTGGCCGGTAGAACAAGCCGAACGAGCGATGCAAGAGGAGCAGCAGGATTTCTGATTCCCGAAAAAAATTCCGGCGGCTCCTGGTCCCTGGTTCTGGCACTCGAATCCGTCGACCAATCTCGTATCGGCGGATTAGCGGCCGCGAAATCGCAGAAACGAGGACGGGAGGAAAAAAGGGCATCGGGCGAAGATGTAAAGGGTACACACCCCCGTCGTTCAACCCTCGTGGTCGGGGGTGCGGGAGAAAAAGGGCATCGGGCGAGTAGAGGAAGACGAAAAATCCCGCAAGCGGCGCGTGTTTCAAATATTTTATTTCTGCTTGCGTTGGCAAAGCCCGCGAACGTTACCGCATCCCACCACCCTTTGCTCTCTCTCTCTCTCTCTCTCCTCCCCGGCGTTCTGTATTTTCTCTTTTATAGGTATAACGTACCGGCCACCAATAAAATTCGGCCGGGCATCGGCGTCGATCTTTTGATCGGGGAAAAATCTCGCCAAAAAGGGGAACACGCGGCACACTGCGTCCCAGACCAGTCCATTTACGTTCCGCTTCATTCCGGGCACGGACACTTTGATAGAGAAGATATCGGGACCGTGTACGTGCCCGTGGATCATCGTTCGTCTTGCCTTCACCGATTTTCCTTTTTTTTTCTATTTGCGAAATTAGCGTCCGCGGCACCGGACCCGCGCGTAAGCTGCAACGTGAGCAGATTAAAAGCGTCTCGTTACCCCGACTGCAAATACACTGCTAATGGAATATTTTTTCGATCGTACTGCGATCTGTTTGATGCCGCGATGTCTCTATTCGCGTTTTACTTTGATCCTGTATCCGATTTGTTGCTGGTGATCTTCTTTCCTCGTGCGACTGATCGGAGAGCCGGTTTACTGTTTATAATTAACGTTCGTGGGTGTAACATTCAATAGAACGTATTGATCTCGTTGATTTAAAAGCATGATAGAAATCACGTTTGTCGTATGGGAAGATTTTTATGGAGATTGTAGGTGTTTCTTCTGGTGTACCCTGGTTTGATTCAATTTTAGTTTGCTGGTACTTCGAAGAGCTGTGCTTTAATGTTGGATATTTGAGGGGTTAATTCGTTGCATAATGGTTAGATAGGTGACCAGTTGTTAACTGCTAATTAAGTTCACTATCAACAGGCACGTATCACTATTGTCATGTTTTTTTGAACATCATAAAGAACACTGCCAGCAAGAGACGAGGCACATTAAATTCAATTCCAACATGCATTGTTCATTTTAGAAACATTTAGACTTGTCATTTACTTTTGGTCAGTACAAAATAAATTTATTTTACGAGGTTGAAATTTTTCTCTCTAGTTATAAATGTATTCCTAAGTATAAATGAAATGTAGGGCAATTTTCTATAGGAAACTTTCAACGACAAGCAATGTAAATCACGAGAAGAAATTAGCCTGTAATTGGTTATTTACAAATAAAAATACTTAATTCACGATTTGCTCTTAGGAGGAAGTTCTTTCCCCGAGTTATTCGTTTAACAAAATATTTATATTAAGAAACAACAAGAAGATACAATTCAATTCAATCAAATGAAATCCAATGAAGTACGTACACGAGTATGACTAAATGAACAAGTATAATATTTTTATAAAAAACAGTGTGAATCCTAGAGTAAATATAATTCATTTTAAAATCTTTCATGATCAATAGAATTTCTGTAAATTTGAATTCCTGTAAATTTTGTAGAGTATTTTATGAAGCACTAAAACACAAATACGTATCTAATAATTCGGTCGCCGTGTATGCACAGGAGAAACTATGTCTGGAAATCAAAATGCAGTTGTGGAAACAATTTTTCCGTGCTCTCGATTCCGCGAGAAATATCGAATCGTTCCCCAGATAACTCAAACACAGGGTATGCAAGCCGCTTCCTCGCGACACTAGCTACCGTTCGATCGTATCTACCAGGAAACGGCGGTCTTGCAACATTTATACGTTTACGTCGACAGACGGTATAAATACTGCACGATCTTACTATAGACCCAGAGACCTGCTCTATGCCGCTATTTATGGCCATATGGCCGGCGCGGACGTTGCAAAGTGGAATCGTTATTATCTATGAACTTTCTTCGCGGCCTCGATACGTAGATTCGCGCGAGCGTATATCCGACAGATCGGAATGTCGAGCAAGCTGCATTATGAAGTGCCGGGAGATCTATAGCCGCTTCGATTTCTGCTTTGAACGTACTCCCGGCCGAGTGAAATTGTTCTCTTCCGTGATTACGTAACTTCCACTTATGCTACTGACCGGACAAACCATCCTTTTGCTTCGGTTTATTCTGCATTGTGAAATTAACCGTTCAAACTGTACGAGCGACGAAGAAGAACAAGAAATATCAAATTTCTGAAGCGACAAATTTATTAACACGTTGACAATTCTTCCTCCATCTTTAAAAATTATTTTTGTTTGAGATTCACTTGCTTGGACCCGAGTTTATTGAGATTTGTAAGGTTTAAAAGATTGCCACGAGTACAACAGAGTACAATGACTAAATTACACTGATTTCGTGGGATTTTTTGGCGATCATGACTGTACTGCAGATCTTTCTGCATTTATGGATAGTGCAGGTTTGTACGATGCAAGAAGACGAGTATGATCATAAAAATTAATTACCTTGTTATTTATTAGCCGATGCAAAACAGATTCCTCTCTTCCAGATATTTAAAAAAATCAGAATTTGCTAAGCTGTTGATTTTTAAATACATATTATCACCCGAATTGTGAGTGCTGTATAAAAATTCACAATCTACTTATGCTGATGTTTTCGCCGAAATTACGCTCGGAGATCAACTCATTAATCTATCCGCACTCGTGAAAGAATTATTGCGCGAGTTTTCGCGAGCGTTCGAAATAAATCGGCGCTCTTATCACCGCAGCCATAACGGAACACGCGGATATTTCATATTGATAATCTACGGGTTAGAGGCATAGCGAAATAAATAACATTTTCCATTTTATTCGGTGGAACGGGCGCGTACGCGCAGCGCCGATGCATTATCGGCGATGCAGCTTCGAGAAACCAACGCTGGGGCCGTGATTTATTCGAATATTATTCAATTGAACAAGATGATTACTCTTCATTAATATAAACAAATGAAACAACGTTGTTCCTGCATTTACGACGTTATATACAGAGAAAAGTTCTATTCGGCGATTTCCACCGGCGCGGCGGAAATTTATATCGGAACCGGGGAGAGCCGGTGGCGCGCGAATTCCATAAATTCAATTACGAAAATGCGCGGGAATTATTTACATCCTATTAAATTTTCGATAACTCGACGCCACTGCTAAGCCGATGAGGGTCCATTATTCCATCGTTTAAATACACACGGGAGCGGGACCGCGGCGCGAGAAGAAGCTGATGTAACGTTTGAAAATGTTTCACCCGACCGCGTTACTTGTATTAATTACACCCAGCGCTGAAACGAGATGTAATATGCAAATTGGATACGCTCGTGAAATCAAATTAAAGATCAAATTCCGGTAAACGATTATGATGCAGTTTACGCGGCCGCACTCGCTTTTTGCGCCTGCATCGCGCGATTTTCATCGAACAATGAATTAACAAGCCTTGGAGAAAAAATTCACAAGTGCCCTTTCCGCCCTTTCACCCGTTTTCTATATTAAACATTGTTTAATCTTTTTAGATTGTTTTGTAATGTGATTTACTTATGTAGCACTTTGTCTGAATCAATACCCTCAAAAATCGGACAAAATCAATGCAATTTATTTAATGAAACAACCATTGGAAAATTAAAATGTATAACCGAATGAATGACTCTTTCAACCTTCTCACAATTTGCAGGTCTTCGTCAAATTTTATACACTGAATATATCAGACATTTATTTTTAAATCTGACCAAATAACTCCATTGAACGCGTAAAAATATGAAATTATGAATAAAATACAATTGGTCGAATTAATGTATAAAATGAAAATGCAAACAATGATATTTGGTGCAACTGTTGCTGAGGTACGCTTGGAGAATAATAACGAATAGGCTGCGTATTTTATGCGTTTATGAGAACAATGAATAAATTAAATTCGAAACAGCAAAACATTTAAAAAATTCAAAAATATTGCTCTATTAATTCCAACTGATTAAATTTATAAAAATATAAATAAATGTCTACAAAGCTTCTAAATCTTGTAACTAATGCATACAATTTTGAACACGGTGTACTTTAGACGCATTATTGTTCAACGTTTGTCCAGAGAATTCAGAAGTTCCTCTCCATAATAAATATTCGAAAATTTTATGTAATTGAATAGGTCAAATAAAAAGCCGGGATTATTGGAAGATCGGATTGGCTGGAAATTTCCAATGTAAATATAATAATTCCAGAATAAAAACACCGCGGCTTGTTTGAACGACCTTTTATCTCGCCCGTATAAATACGACAGAGATACGAAGATCACTTATATCCGGAATTGATTATATCAAAAACGAGCATTGCCCGGCGCTCTCAATTTATTTTTCCAAACGCAACCACTCTCTAATTGTTAGTATCATATATCGCGGCGTTCGGTTCGCATTTAATTCAATATTATTCCGCATGGATATGGATTTTCGCAGAAATAGATTTCAGAAGTGAATTAAGCGTTACCTGAACACGCGTGTGTGCGAGTGCGGTTAAAAGTGTTGGAAGGATTATGCTATTTGTGTGACACGTATAAATTTCGCGCGGGGAAGATACGTCAAATACGGTATGCAAATTAGGTTGGGAACAACGATGTAACTCGATTTATGAAACTAGTCCTGGCGAAGTTGCTGTCTTCCGCTCAACCGAAGTACTGATTCGGTTAAACGCTATGTTCGCTTTTATTTGGGAACCAAACCAGCCGCGAATCAATTACTATTCTTTCATAATTTGTCATAGTATCTACTTTGACACATTTACTACCACCGTCATCCGTATGTGAGATCCGTCGTTGGTATTTAACCCTTTACACTCGGACCTATTTTAACTAAAAAACGAAAGATTTTTCCATTCAAGAATATTTCCATTCTATACAATTTTTTTAATTTTTTGCATATGAAACTGATCTCATGACATCTGACATCTCATGTAATATGTAAATCTCTAGTAGTTTATTAAATACGAACAAAAATAATAACGTGAATAATATTTATAAGAATGGCATTTTTAGTGGTGCCTTAGAGTCGCCATCCGAGAGCTAAGGGTTAATATCGCTTGCTATTTAATATTGAATCAAATTCGGGACAAAGAGTTGAAATAAAATTTTTTAAATATGAATAAAATAATTCCAAAAATGTCGTTCAACCGTGAAAGGAACGGTTCCTGAGGTCATTTGAAGCGACATTTTCATTTCCAAAAATGTCCGCCTTAGAGAGAACATCTCTAAAGACGTGTGAATTCGAAGCTCACGGTTGTAATCTACCACAGGCAGTGCAGTTCGTTGACCTAAACCGTACGTCCCTTGGGTTTCGTCACTGCCGTATTCATGTAGTCAGCTGTGCAGTTCGTCTCCGAATGGCCCAGTGACACGCATGTGGAAGCAGCAATTGCATTTACGGTGGAATAAGTGAATTCTAATTAAATCATTGTTTGCTCCTTCTCTTGTTCACTGCTTCACCGCGGCGCGAACCCACGCTGCGCTCAGTGGAACCTACCGCCGAGCCGGACTCTCCCCGCCATTTAATTGGTTCGTATGTTTCGTTAATGACTCCTTAACAAAGCCGAGGCAGACAAGCAAAATGTATTAAGATTTTGAAAATAACCCCCATTATTTTCTACACGTATACTTCCTTTTACAGACAATTGATGAAGCCAGTAAAAAATTTCATTATGAAACAAGGTTCTAATGATCTATTGCGAGAACTTGGAACTAATGTGTTCATCTAATATAAATTTTCTTTTTCTTAGCTCTAATCACTGTAACCATGAAGAAAATAGTACAGGGTTGAAAATTCAGCGTCGAAGTATAAAGTTGTCCCAAAAATTCCTTTCGTTTTCGATTGATACGCAAATGCATTCGGAGAATACCTTTTCAAGTTAACTAACAGCAGGCTCGAGAAACATTAGCGAACAGATTGTGTTATTTGCTTATGCTGGTATTGTTTAACAATATTAAATGTGTATACTGCGAAAGAAACTTTTGTGACAACCTAATAAATCTGGAGTTTACCGTCGACTGACCTCGGTGAATTTGCAATTTCTTTCTGTTCGACGCTTTTTGCCGGTTCGATTTGTCAGGAAGCGATACCCCGCGCGAAAGAATGCGGACAAGATTTAAACACGATTAATTCTCATAAAGATCCGACGTTGTTTTTATTTGTCGGCAAACAGAAAAGCGCCGCAGCTTCGATCGCACACCTTTATTCTTGGCCGCGCGCGCGTTCCTCCGGCGTGGCGCGATGCGGTGCGGCGTGCGTGCGCGAGAAGAACGAAACAACATTTTTACTGCTATCATAACAGTCTACACTACGCGGCGGAGTTACCACCCATCTTCTGCGTCCCAGAAAATCCGATAATTCCTCCCGCAACGCGGAATAAAAGGGGGGAAAAAGGAACGAGCGAACAGCGGGAGGAGAAGACGAGAAAAAAGAATGAGGTGAGACGGCCAGGCTGAAGCCGGGTCGTTCCGGTAATAACGTAGACGGTCGTTACACTTCCCGGCCCCGTATATGTTGTGAATTAAGCGTGGATTCACCGACGTGCCGGCATATAATATTGTTCGCAACGTTGCTGCCCGAGTTATTGTAATGATTAAACCGTTTTCCATTTCGCGCCGATCGCATGGTCGCCGGATTACCGGCAGAAGGTCCGTTCGGTTCTGCTACGGTGATACAGAATGCAATTTCATTTCTATGGCGACCGCGTCGCTATGCGTCCACAATGTTCCTCTGTTTTTCGATACACCAACTCGATGAATAACCAAAATTAAATCAGTGGCGGAAAACAGTACTGGTGATTTTTAAAGAAAATCCGTTTTATAATAAGTTCATTGGTTCGGACACAGATCAGATGATTTTTATGGCACTCCTAATATAGTACTATGTCTTATACTTTCCAGTGGATCCAAGAATTGTATATGTCTGAACTTAAGGGGGTCATCCCATGTGGGAGATCGAAAAATCGAAAAATTTTTTTACAAAAATTGCTTCTATAACATTCCTAGAATATGCAGGTAAAAGGATATTTCGATATTCGAAGTCGTTCGACTGTTATAAACGTAGAACGGAGCATCTGTTTGTATTAATAAATAACTAGTGAAATATCAATCAGCTGGACATTAATTTGTGCTGGAAAAAAGTGCATTTGAATCAACGTGCACTTTGGAGCATTGTGCCAAGACAGTTTTTCAACACATAGCAGACTAATTGTGAGTTTACATTTTCTTTGTGTAAATCGTACTGGAATCTTTAAACTTACGCGTTTTTCTCAAAACTGTATTTTTCATATTGGCGATCATGATATCTCAAAAACTACTGAACGGATTTTGCTCAAATTTGTATGGTATAGTCAGTACATCTATAGTTCTCGTCCGTACCAAAATATTTGTGATATCTGCAATAGTTTTTTTTAAGCTGAAAAAGACGAAAAAAAATGACGAAACTTGAATCTTAACGTTTAAAACAAATATTATTTTGGGACCGGGGATAGCTGCAGGTCTACAAATTAAAATGCTGTTTGATTTTTTAAATCAGATGATCGAAACCTTTGGAATCATGGTCGCCATCAACCTTCTTTTTTTACACATGAGTGTCTTCCGAACGGTGTAAAGTCGATCCAACTCGTTATTTTGGTTTGAAATAATTCTGAGAGACTGTTAAAATGTCAATAAATGTGTGGTAAAAATTTCAAGATTGTATGTTTTAAGGGTACTTCAAAAAAATTCCTAAAAGAAACAAAAAAAAGTTGCTCTCACATGGGATGACCCCCTTAAATGTGTCCAAGTATATTCCTGCACTGTTTTGTTTAACGAAATTATCGCAGTACAAATATCGACAATTTTTCGAGAATGGGATATTCATTGTTCAAATACCTTTTGGATTCACTGTCAATCTGCACGAATTTTTCTCGCTATCTAATAAAATAAAAAACCCTATGGTGCACCGTTTTGTCTTAATTGGCATTCCTGGTATGATGCTTTCTCGGTATAATAACGAAAAAAAAAAATGAAGATTAGCAGAGTCGCAACATTTCAATTTGGCAATCTGCGACAGCCGGTATTGAATTGCGGGCAGGCGTGTGTACCACGGCTCAGCCCGCAACTTTAGTCCCTGATTTTTGGAGGGTGCTCTTGTATTTTCAGAGTTTCAAAAGACGGACGCGCTGCGAGGTTTAAATTCACGAAGCGCACAGCTGTAGAACCCGAAACGCGTGCTTTGATACAAGCCTCGACGATGCTGCGCCCGCTAATTATTGTCGCTAATTAAAGCCTTCGTTTTTTTTTTATCCTGTCATTCTATTCTTCCGACCGCGTGATTCACGCTGCCTGTATATATCTTTTTCTCGTTTTGAAGTGAAGGATTGAGCAGTTCATTCAGTCCGTGTTTACTCTTCAACGACGGCCCCGCGAGCGTATCCCTCCATTGTTTCATTGTCAACGCCCTCTTGACGCACGGCGATACCGTGTTGCGATATTCTACAACAACGCGCATCAAAATGACAAGAAGTCTTCCGTGTGCTGTTGGTGCTTCACAATTTTTCGGCGTTCGTCTGCAAAGAGCACCGGGTTAAAAAGTTTCGGGTCTTCTCGAGTTGTTTAACTTCCGAGGGGAAATTCTACGCTGAGCGAACCATTACGGCATTAATGGCACTGTCGAGAGGATGTCGGAAGGCTATTGACACTGACATTACCGAATATCCATCGAAAAAGACTCTTCTAAATTTAACACTTTGAGTGCTCAAATAGCAGCCTCAGAAACTCCATACAATCAAAGTAATTCATTTAACGAAATCAAAATTGAAAAGTGTAGATATACGATACCGAAAGTACTCTTTCCAAACTTCTTGCATTTTATAAATCCTAACTAACCTATTTTATATTATAATTCACAAATCTCGATCAATAATCCTGTCTTCCATTTCTGAGAGATGCAGCATTGGCAGTGTTAAAATACATTGATTGTTGAAACTGAAACTGTAAAATTGAAATTTATCATAGTAGATGATACATAAAAATCCTAATAAAATCCAAGATACAAGGCACTGGTATGCAATGCTTGCGAAAGATTGGGTACCATTACTTAAAACCTCATCAATATCGAGAGTGAAGCAAAGACACACGCGTCAGATTCGACAGAGGAGTGAACCATATCGTCGATGCGATGGCGTTGATGAAGCCCGTTGATCACAGGCCGAAGAGGAGGGAAAATTCGTCGGAACGCGTAATCACACGGCTGGTTAGAATGTAACAGGGTATTCAAAGGCCCATTAAATCATAGGACTAAACCCCTAAATCCCGCCTAAACGTCGTCGTCCCCGGTACATCGACTCCAGAGCGATCCCTGTCACAACAGTGTACCCGAATCACCGACATACATATCTTTCGTGAACAAGTCGCCCATAAGGTCGACATTGACGAGTGCAACGTTCGTGTGCATGTGTCGTGCTCGGGGCGAAAGTTGGTGGATCGTGGGGTGCAGGGCGGCTGGTGTAACAAGAGAGAAAGAGAGGGAGAGAGAGCGTGTTGCATTGGAAGGAGACGAAACGGAAGGGTGATCACGGTAGGGTGCAGGCACGACAAGGAGTAACCGGAGGGTGGCGAACAACAATACCGGTAAATGAACCGGCGGTAACTCTCGAGCAACCCCTGCCACATCTTCAGCGACGTCTGCTACTCGAGATAGTGTCCTCCTATGTATGTCGAAGGTACCTTGCCTGTTTTCATCCCCTCCCTATCGTAGACGACTGCCGCCGTTTCGCCGACAGCGCGTGGAACAGGGCTGCGGTTTCAGGGTACGCGCATACCCCCGGTCCGTGGGATGCAGCTTGCACCGGGGCTTGCACCGTGTAAACCTGTATGTGCACGTCACGGTGCAACACACCCGGCCCGCGTATCGGGGGATCCATAATTACACGGAACTGCGATCGGTGAGAGGGTTATTAGGCGGCAGAAACCCGCAACGTATTCGCGACCGGGAGAGAACGGTCTCTGGAGTTATTCAAAGAGATTCCGCCCCTAAGCGCGCACCTGTAAGCATCGATGAGCACGCCGGATCTGCGGCTGATGATCGATGCCGTGCATTCTTGCGAGATCGTCCCGGATTGCTCGCTTATGGATCCCATTTAGTATACAGTCGCTCGCCGTTTGGGCATCCATTGGTTTTCGGAAGAAAGGCGCCGTGTATCTTCTAGCACACCTGTAAGAACGATTTTCTTGGTGCTCTTGGCGAAGTCGAGCTTTTAGGTAACATCGGAAATATTTAGTTTAATCTTTTGTTGATTCCGTTTGTTGTTGAAGTTGTTGAGCACAGCTGAGTTATTCAATTACTCATTCAATGGAGAAGGTTGTAAAAGTTTACACAGTAATTTATTCATTTGAAATCGTGTATTACGTTTAGGACATAGATCGTATCGTTAATTTGCTGTAGCTATAGCACAAAATTCACTATTTCAGGGAAAACGATCTTAAATATTCTGAATTGCCATAACTTTATGACAATGTCACATTAAAATGTTGAAATTGGTGCGATAAACTATCGAACCTGTATACATAGGAATATAATAATACTCTTATTCAATGTCGTAAATCCTGATCTACCCATAAAACAATCCCCATTCCAGTTTACGACACTGTCGTTGCAAAATTCACTCTCCATACGAGAATTATTTAGTAATAATACTCTCATTCAATGTTATAATTGTTCATTTACTCTCGAAACTAAATTTACAATTCTTACTTTCTACTTGGCAAAAATCATAGAGATTGTTAATTGTCAATCCGAAATGATCGCTCGGACTTTGACTGTATTTGCACGGGTGAGCAGACTAAACGATTTCTACTCGAAGGACCACTTTCCCAACTCTGAAGGAACGACAAACTAGGTTGGTTTCAAAGACTATATTTCAACTATATACAAGCTTCAAGTGTGGTATCTAATTGCAGTCTGACTGGACGACTGAGAGTTAGCAATCTCAACACCTCGGTCCTCCCTACCTCTTCAAGGTTTCGTCCCTATTTCTTCAGGGTCTCATTCTTACTTCCGGAGATTTGGGGATGGATGGAACTAACACTAGGTATCTGAAGCGGACCCAAGGATCCGCCACGGTATGCTTGGGTTTTTCCAGACATCTGTGCCAAAAAGACGACAATTTTAGGCGTTTTATGGTAAGGGACTGCATCGAAGGTACCCAGATACGTACGGCAATGCTAATAAGCTAAGTAACGACAACAGGTCCCTGCCATAAACAGAGATCATTCCGTAATATCAATTAATTAAAATTTATATTTATTATCAATCACTAGAATCAAGATCAACATAATCTGTTGTAAATTGCAACTTCAGTACCAACTTCGGAATAATTCGTACCAAACAAGATCAGCAGAGAATTCATTACATCGTGCTCTATTAAAAATAATCCGCGTTCAAAAATAATCTCCTTTTCTACGACCATGTATGTATATCTTTCCTGGATTTATAGTTGGTGCAGAAATTCTATTTTCGTTCCTCTATACTCTATATTGCATCAAAGTCGGAATTGTGCCGGCGCACATCTTTGGAAGCAGTTCCTTGCACGCGTAATGTAAAATGTGTTCAAGGGACCCGGTCGGAAATATCGCCGCAAATGGCTTCATTCGTTTCGTAAGAATCTACGTCTCCATTATCATCTTAATGGTCGCTTCGAATGAATTAAACGCCACTCCAATTGCCCCTATATTTGGATTACGTAAATTCTCTTTATTGCGGTCTCCGTTTCCATTCCGCGAGCGGGTACACGCGGCTCAGCTTATCCGGATTGTTTTCTAAGCTAACATCTCTCTCGCTTATTGTTTCGGGACGATACACGTTCCGGGCGTAATGCTGAATCCTGATGCACCTACCGTCGCAATGCCTGGCTGACTCGAATGCGACGTTAATCAAAGTGCCTTATGACGCAGCCGACGATTTATTCGCACCCGGCCAAAGCGAACGAACTAATTCCGGATTCGCGAAACTGCTTCAACTTCGACCGATCGTCTCCCGAATACTGAAATACTTTCGTTGGTAACGAGTTGGCTACGGTAATTTATTCGTTCATTTATTCATCAAGGAACAAGTTTTATATATCTTGTTTCACTATTATTAAATTTGTTAAGATTTTAAATAAATTTTGCGAGATTAATCTTGGAGGTTTTGCAAGGCGATACTCTCAAGCTCTAAAACAATTCGTTATTTTCGTAATGAAAAATTTGAATAAATTCCAATTACATGGAATCCATAATCAATATAATTACGTAACATTAACCAGCACGTTTGACTATTTGATGAAATTGTCAATTTTTTTACTATTACAAGTCAATACGAAAAGTCACTTTTAGTGCTCGTTACGTATAATATTAGAGGATTATATTTATTATAGCTTCAATTTAATTGGAATTTACTCAGACCTTTTCAAGCAACTATCAAGATCCTCGCGGTAGATTCGACTTCCAGGCCAAGACGAACCTCGATCGCTCTACACACAAAATAAAGATTGTTGAATATCAATTTCGAGGAGAAACTAGCTCCATCTGATAAACCGATTCTCAGATCCTCGCAGCATTCGTTTCGCACGAGCGATTTCATCGGCTGTCTCCACCTACGGGCAAAGCGGAAGCGGCTTGGCTGTTAAGGCGGCGCGTTGCAATAAGCAAACGAAAGGTGGATAGGGGGAAAAAAAGGAAGAGCCGTGGAAAATTCCGCCGGGAAGAAGGGAATCCGTATTATTCTCGGCAACAAATCGTAATAATCCGTTTCGCCGACAGACAGCGGCTCGGCTCGGCTCGGCTTGGTTTCCGCGAGCGAGCGCGGTGAATATCACGCGTTTCGACGAGAGGAAACGCGAAATCGATCGAGATCCCGCGGTTACAGGATCCTCTGCATTGGCGAGGGGATGGCTGGCTGCTATAAATAATTCATGAGCGAGCCCCGATAACGAGTTTACGAAGACTCGGAAACAAGGAAAGCCCGAGGAAAACGGTTCCTACGAATCCGCGTGCCGACTCGTCGAAAGCCTCTCGCGAAATAGGTAACGACGGATGCGATGGAGAGAGAAAACGAGAGAGAGAGGGAGAGAGAGAGACAGTGGATTTAGAAGAGTGGGAGAGAGAGAGAGAGAGAGATTGAGAGGATTGGGGGCCGAATTCTCATGAAAAAGTGATACTGGCTAAAGAGGGAACAGCGGAACCCCGCTAAGCCATTAATAATCCACGTTACAAGACTCCCTTTTCTTCCTCATTGTCGGCGCCAGTAGGGCTTCCTTCGGACCTACCTACCGTACAAATGCATATCATCCACCGAGCATATCCGACGTGGTACACGCGAGACACACGCCCGGCCGACTCGTGTTTTATTAGCTTATGTCCACTGCAATTTGCGGGACACTGTTCCCCACGGATTTCGACGTCGACCGAGAAAAGAAAGAAACAGCCCGCTCGCGTAGCGTTCTGATGGATTAGAGGAAAAGTAGGGCGCTATCTTCAACCGTTGACTAACGGCGAGCTGGACGCCGCAGAGTTTTGTCGCGAGATTCTTCGACCGAGTTTTCCTGGCGAATTGTCCACATCTGGCGGTTATGTGGGACGTGCACCGGAATGGGCATTTCGAAGGAAAAACTTGTCATCGTTAATTATTTAATGTGCCAATCCGTGATTAAAAGTGACACAGATTATTCAGCTCATTTTGTTTAGAAAATATACTTGGTGACTTTTGTTTGGCCAATGTACTTAATGATTGATACTGAAAGAGGTTCTCGAGTTCATATTGCTCGTAGTGTACCGAATGATTTTTATTTTCCCCAACATACTCAATGATTGGCAGCGAAAGTGGTTCTTGAGGTCATTGCTCGTTCAATGTACTTGATAATTTTTGTTTGTTCAATTTATGTATGTATAATGAATTCATAATGCATTCTATAACATAAGAAGCACAGTGAATGTTAAAATATGTTGGGGTTTTTTCAAAATGTTCATGGGATTTTTACTTTATATTATTCACAGTCATTAGAATTTGTTTTCAGTACTGTTATTGCACCGCGTATTCAACCATGCAACAATTGCAGATGAGGATGATTTGTACAGCTCATATATGTATACGCGTAAATGTTTGATGGGATTATTAAAGTTTTAATAGGTATGAATATTGTAAATCTCTTGTTATGAATCTGGTAGATGCAGTTGTATAGCTTCAATTGTAGCAATCCTGACCGCATTGCTGATTTAAGCCATAAAATCTGCAATTGTTGCTACAATAACTATGAGCACACTGCATCAATTCCACCGCGCACATTGTTCAAAAAACAACATTCAACAAACAACACCGAACGTTACAACATTAGTAAAAGTGAAATGGCAAAAGCGAAAATGTCAATGAATCAAAATATCAAGAGGAATAAAACAGAACAAATCAGTATACCGCATGCAGATTAGAAAGTAGAGATATTTAGTACATTACAGAGATGAAAAATAATAATAATTAGTATCTCTATAATTAGGAAATGAATACACATCTATCAGTGTGTCGCAACGAAATAAAATCAGAAAAATGAGTATTGTGAAAATACTTCAATCAGCATACTCTAAGCAAAAAGAAAATACGAAAGATCAATCACGAGGAAATGAATAGAGAAAGTTAATATATCCTGAAAAGTAGTGCATTATACAGTAGAGAAATAAAGAGATCGGTATCTACAAGTATATCATTAATACACATCGATCAGAGTGAATCGTGAATCAAATAAATACAAAAGATCGGTATACCGCGAGGAAATGAATAGAGAAAGTCACTATATCACGAAAGTAACGGAAGCAGAGCAAATTAGTCGCCGAAGAAAAAAGATGAAGAAAGATCGAATCCAGAAGAAAGGAGGTGAGAAAATCAGAGGACGATAAGCTCGCAGCTGTTATAAGGGCGAGAGGAAATTGCGCAACACGGCGAGTAATATCTGATAACGTAGACCAAGGACGTAGAATCTGCAGAAAGTAGCTGGCACATTTTGGCGAATCGCCGGCAACGATTACCGATTCGATGCACCGAATATTCGAAGCCGAAGTATGCAGCAGCACGCGGCGTAGAGCCCGCGGTGGAAAAAGAATTCCGGCGTTCATAAAGTTCGCTGGAGCGCGTAAGCGTGGACTGCGAGCGCCTCGAAAGAATTTGAAGTATCTTCGACGTTGCCAGGCCGAAATGCCGCGATTCACATCCTTTCTTTTCTTTTCTCTTCTCTTTTTTACCCTGGCTCTCTTTCTTTCTCTTCTCGGCAAGCCGCTCTTTGTGCGTGCACGCGATCGAGCTCGCCGATACGAATAAAAACGATGGGCGGGAACGACACAGCCGGCGAGTGTAATTAATTGTTTTTAATTGCAAATGAGGAAACGGAGGTGGTGCCCGAGCGTGTCAAAGACTTTGTCCACGGCGCTGTCGGCAGATATAGTCGGCGTGATGTACACCCTTGTCGTTCCGAAGAGACACGGTCCGTTTGGATAATGGAAAATGTTCGGAGTTTCGAGTCGCGGCCTTTCTAGTCCGCCGACTGCACAATGTCCTCCTACGATCACAGCAAATTCTAGCATCGAAACTGACTGGGGATTTCATCAGAGATCTTACGGGAAAAATTTAATCGCTTGGGTAATTTATTTTTAACCCTCTTTAATGTCGAGTCATACGCGTGACGAAGATTAAAAAAAAAATATCTATTAGGTGTATATTCCATTGAATTCGGGTAAACACTAACACAATTTCATTAGTCTGCTATCGTCTGTTATATATAATACTATATTTAACTATTAATGAAACTACAGAAATACAAACGCTCAGAGGATCTAGACCATGTCCTATGGCAGTGCCAGTTATATGATTCCCAAAGAATTAAGCTAGTTAATAAGCTGCGCAAAATCAAGTTCTTTCTGCCATTAAAAGCGGACATTTTCTTTGCAGATCCAAATATAAAAGCTTGTATATATATTTTCCAGTTTTTAAACGACTGCAAACTTCACCTCTAGCGTTAATCAACAGTATAATTTTCTACACTATGTAAACCGAATGTATGTTTGTTAAAGCCGAAATAAACTTATAATTTGATTATAGGTTTGATTCTAGGAAATTGCTTCTAAGAATGATACAAGAATCCCATTTAAAGTGCATATTACTGTATATAATTGTTTGCTAATATGTTTATATAAAATTAATTTTAAATTTCATTATGAACTTCTCAGAAAGCATTGATTTTTGGTTTCCCCGTTGTCCTCATTGCAATAGGAAATAGTTTTAACGAATATCATACCCGTTTTGAATAAACTAGGATCAGAGAGAGTGAGCAAATACATATTGATAAACGCTATTGTACGGATCGGTGTGAACGAGCAAAAATATGGCGGAGAAATACTCTCGCTGATTATAGACAAAAGTTGGTCGTGGATGGAACACCTGCACATGACGTTCTGTTCGCGTAGAACACGTAGCTGCACTACAGTTATAGCAGACGTGAAACAGCGGAGAGATTTTAAGCTGCAGCACTAACATCATAGCCATATCAATTCTCAACCAATTTTCTTATCTACAATTCAAATACTTTGAAAGACATCGTGTATACATAAAATTAATGCTAACTTATTCATATCATATTCAGATCGATTTTCATTTTATTACCGACGATTTAAACACAAGACATCGTGTATACTCACAAAATTGATACTAACACATACTCTATTAATCAAGCATAATAACGAGAGAAGTTTGACGAAGCACGTAACGAACTGCCGCAGAATTACGCACGCATTCCCCGGGCGAGTGTGTGTGTATCAGGGAAAAAACAATCATTAAAATTACACGTTCGCGGTATCGCATTATGCAGGCTGCAAAATCAGCCTTCGCCGGGAAACTCCCACCTGTACATACAGGTATCTGACTGCGAGCCGTAATTAATTTTATTGATTTATCGGAGCTTATATGTATATTGATTAAGCCTGGTAATTGACATCCAGCTCAATGGAAAAGTAAACCGATTAACGATAACGATAACGACGTCAAGGAAAAGAGGTATTGCTTCGCCTCGATTAATCAACGCACCTGTTTCGCGGCCGGGGATCGACGCCCACGTGTGTTACGTGTAAACGGGCACGCGTCGACCGAACACCTGTCCACACCTTTATAGGCGGGACCCGGCTCTTAAACTCGTTTCAACGCAGTTTCTTCCTTCTGACACGGTATGAATGAGTCACAATGACTGTCAGCCGCCGAGCGTTTCACGGTTTTCAAGCAAGAAACCGACAGATTGCTCCCAGAAAAAGGGTCTCCGGAAACATCCTGAAGAAACCCTGTTTGCAAACACGAGGTGCATCCAATGTCCGTGTTTGTTACACAATATGTGTTCAAACAATTTTTATGCCCCTTCGATAAACACTTTTTATTGGATCGTGGACTTGAAAATTGAAACTCGAAATTCTTACGAGATTATTTCTTTCCGAGTTAAAAATTATCATAGGGATTATTTCTTGAACTATTTTAGATAGTACTATTGTTCCAATTAAGCTGCCTGTGCCAAGTAAGAGGAAATTTAGAAAACAAGAGAATATTAAGGAACAACTGGCCGCGTACACGTTGTGAAAGAAAATTTTGGGACAACCTAATATTATGAAACGAATTAATTTTTAGAGATGGAAGAAGAATTGTGTAGCTCACGCATTAACAATACGTAACGATACTTAAATCGAATGACAAATGCTCACACGAAGAAAACGTATCCACTTATTTTTATATTTAATCGGTACACTTTAAGTATTTGTTTTCCTTTCAAACCGACGGATAAATCGTTTTATCGCAACAGAGAACAGCAATAGGCTCCCAGCACGTGGAGTCGTGCGAAACAAATAATATCCGAATCAATACGGGCGAAATACGCGGAATACGTAAGGGCGTGTTGCCGGAGAAATTGCGTGACTCGCGGAAAACGTATTGGAAAAATTGTTCACATAAATTTCAGAGCGGCCGCGTGACTTCAGATGTCGGAAAAGTTGCCGCGTCGAAGTGGAAGGTTACCGCGAACCGATCGATCGATCGTCTCGTTTCCTTCGCCGGAAGCCCGCGGAGTTCCATGTAATATGTAAACATCCTAACAACTGCGTTTATCTAAACTATATTAGGTTGTCCCACGAGTTTCGTTTTCGATTAACGCACACAATAGAAATTCAACAGAAATTTTTTTAGAAAACAAATTCCGTGGAAAAATAAGTAATTGAACATTAACGCGAGGGACAGACTAATATTTTAATTTAGAAATCGGTTGTTCATCGATCAAGGAATCGATACGTCTCTTCAATATTTTTGAATCGGCCGATGAACAACCGAGCCGCTGGAAACTTTCGAAATGATTTTTACAGGCGAGCAAATATTTGCACGGCGATCGGTCGAGGGTCCGGCTCGCGAAAATAGAAACCGGTCGGCCGGCCGCCGCGCCGCTCCAGATCCATGAATTATTGCTTCCCTTAATGCGATTCGACTCGGATTAATCCCGGCAGCGGCGCGCGATTACCGTTCAATTAGCGACACCGTCGCGATGCAAAAATATCGACCGACTTGCCCGGATGATTCATCGTGCACCGCGCACTGCGCAATGCAATCGAACACTCTATTCGAATGACGCAAACGTGTAGCTGGCAATTCCCACCTCGAGCGCCATGTCCGCTTTCTTCCGGCTGTTGCCGGCGTTCTTTACGGTTTTCGTGCGATGTCGCCGCTCGTTTATACTCTGCCGAAAGCGTGTTGTAACACTTGACCCCTTGGGTGATCCACGAACTTCGTGAAAGTGGCCCAAAAATGCCTATCTAGTACCAGTTCTTCCATTAAATGGTTGCATAAACTGTTCCAGGACAAAAATAAATCAAATGCTCTGGTTATAAAACAAGTGGAACGAGAAGTGTAAAATTATGTAAAAATATGTAATCGTATATGGTGTGTCTTAAAACAAGGTATACATTAGGGTGGACTTAAGCTATACTTGGAGAAAATTTTTTATCGAGATACAATGCACGACACCCCCCAGAATTGTTCCTTTAGGTAAGAAAAAAATTTATCCAAGGTTTGAGATCGATCGCCCTGAGGGGCGTCGTAAAAAAGTTCGTTGGTCAAAAAATAAAGTCCACCCTAGTATACATTCTGGACAAAATAAAATGTATGAAGGCTGAACCCACTCTTCGAGTTTTTCCAGGATGAAAAATAGTTTAAGAGTGATAATTCACTGATTGATGTAATTGTGTATCTACAGAACGCAATAATTTCAAAATAAAACATGCCAGACTGTTCCAGGCAGAAATCCGCCGCGAAAGCCAATCCGTTTCTAATTCCGGGTCAATTCATACTGTCCATCTATTCCGTGTCGGCTCTAGAGAGCAGAAATCTGTGAACAGCTCTCGAATAGCTTGCTCTTCGAGAACTGTCACTTCTATTCTCGAGAGCAAACCTCATAGGAGTCCTATGCTCGAGTAAACACAGGCGCGAACTATTTCCAGACGTCACTCTCGCGGGAAAATCTGCTATAAGTCGATATCACTTACTTGAGAATGTGGAAATAGCTGTGGAAAATGGTTAAGAAACTTTCATCCAACGGAATACGATCTTGGAACTACGAATCCTGAACTACTGAATATTTATGCTATCCCCAAGAATAAGTTACAATAACTTTCCAGTAAAACACTTAAATAATACTTGAAGAGGAGATTGCTGCTATTGTTATTGAACAATTTATTCAGAGATTTTAGGTTTCTAACGACAGGTTCTTAAAGGGCGATCGAAGACCGGCTGGCGTGAACACGTCGCACTTAGACAATACTTAGGCGATTCCACGATACACGGAGGGGTGCGATTTTCATAACGTTCCGTTGCCGTGTCGTTCAACCTTCGCCCAACTGCAGACGCATTCCCTTTACATTACCATTAATACCTAATTGAATGAATATTCATGCAATCACCATCAACGATATAGTTCGCGCGGAGTGTTTCCCCGCAATATTCCCCGGCCCGGCGAAGAAGGCAGGATGTGTGAACACTTTTTGCAGGCGTCGCGACCAGGCACGTGAATCGGTCATAAACTCGGCAGTAAAACGTTAATAAAGCTCGCGTTGTGGTTGCGCCTGCATCGACGTGCCACACATTTTGCGTGGGCGGCGCAGGCACACACAAGGGGGCAGAGAGAAAACGGGTCAGAGGGGGATCGTAATAAGTGTGTGTACGCACGCGGTTCGGATCGTTACGCGCTTACCGCTGGAAAGTGTCGGCTCTCTTTTTTCCCCGGAGTGTTTTCCTACCCGGGACGATGCTTCGTTACGCGTTGTTTGCAGAAGTCACGGCCTCTTTTCTGTCCGCCTTTAATAGCCTCTCAAGAGGAAACCGCTTGAACGGGAACATTCGCTACAAAATGCCGGATTAGTCGAACACGATATGGATTTAACGTAACACTCGACCTCTAAGTGGTTGTAGACGGTAAGCGTCAGACACTCTAGACATTTCTTAGAAACCCCTTGTCTTTGAACGACGAAATTCCTGATGAAAGTCTCAAACAGAATCTGCTAAATATGTGTGCGGTTAGTGTCCTGTTTTCTATTCTTCAAGAAATTAGTGATACCGTGATAATGTTTATACATTTATGTATGATAAACACCAGAGTTGTTTAAAAATACTTTATCTGTATTCGTTATTCGAAATTTTTATTTTGATAATCATTTTGCCCAACTCTGATAAACACGTACATTGTGTTGCTGCATGCTAGAGTATTTTGATAATCCTTTGATTTTTTGAAACCGTTGGCGGTTTCTTAACACAGTTTTAGTATTGTGATTCAATGGAGTACATTTTCACTGAATTGCGAACTCACAATGACATTGTTGAAGTAAAATCTCTCTTGACACTGTGAACCCTTTTACATTCGTTAGATCCTTAGAATACCTTTATACTTATCAAAGAGTCTTTTGGTTGTATCATTGTTCTTTGAACTCCTTATAATCCTAAGGGAATGTTGTGGCCCTTTGTATTCGCAACACCCTTTGAATGAAAGCCCTTTTATTATTCTGAATGAGTTTGGAAGAAAGTCTACTCTTAAATCCCTTTACTGTCCAAGAACTCGTAAACTAGTTCAAAGATGTAGTGTAGACAATTTGAAATAAATTGTCTCAGAAAAATCAGCGTTCACCCACATCCCATCTCGTACCACGACGTACGTTGTTTAACTTCAAATACCAGATGCCAAACTACATTATCAAATACCCATGGATTTCCACACAACTACAATTATTTTTAATGTATCTGGAACGAATCTTGTATTTTTGGAATACTAGTAGTTGCAACTCGAAAGTGTTATTACTTCAAAATTCGATACACAGTATCTATGTAAAACGAATAAAATAAATAATACCTAATAATAAGGATTCAACTGCTTAATTAAAAGAGGGAAATTACGAATTCGAACAATGGATTTTCAATCTAGAAATAAAAAATTTACTGTGTTCCAGTTGAGAGATTTTTAAGATTCCTATCTATTTATAATTAAAGTATTGTTCACGTTGTGTACGAACCCGAAGAATCGATAGCCCAGCTGTCGATACAAAGATTCAGTTGAATCTAAATCTGTAGACACGAAATCGAGGTCTGGTACACGCATAGTGCGTCACCTAAAAGGTATTTAGATCCAGCTTCTGTGCCCAAACGCTCCTATAAATATCGAAAAGCTTTGCTCTAAAAAGAAGTAGCTCTCTAAAAGCGTTATATTCTTGTTTAACAACATGGAATTCTCCACCGCAATGTGTCTGACACAAAAATCCGAAGCAATGTATCTTAAATGAACCTCTAAATAATCGTGCCTCGAAGTCAACATCCTCAACAGTTGTTCCCGATAATCAAACGCGTCATGAGAAATAATATATACGTGACATTTAGAAGTGGACCGGGATGAAAGTATATTAAAAATCGAATTCGCTGAAATGTCGAGACGTCCCAATTACGTCAATCCACGCTCCTTGGAAATCGGATCGTGAACTTCGTGCTGAAAGCGCAGGTGAGCTTGACAATATAGCTCGACCTTGCTTCCTTCGGATCGTAAAATCTCAAAATGAAAAATGTCCTGCAGAAATGTTTGCCGCACCTGTGCTTGCACACTGGAGACGTAAAAGTCTCGAGAGTAAAAAAGCAAGAATTCAATTAGTGTTCCTCGATTTGCTGATGCCCATTGACTTTTTAGAAGAAAACGAGATAAGAATAAAGTTATTTCGTGTACAATGCTAGCCAATGTGGAAAATTCAGAGACACTTTATACAGCGGTTGATCAAATTATTACGGAAAATAATTTTCTACGGATTGCTGCGGATCGATAGTTGTCCATTGCTTAAGAGAGTCTAATTCTCGCGGATCGTTTATATCCTTCAGCCGCGAGATATAGTAGACGGTTAACTGAATAGGTTAGGAGGCGAACAAGTGAGAACGAAAGGGGGGTGTGAGATGGACGGAGGGGGTTGAAGAGAGAATGGGATCAGAGGAAGTTCGAGTCTCCGACAGGTAAAACCAGAATCAAGGATCAAAGTTCTCGGTTCTTGCGAGCGGGTTCGAGCAGCCTCGGAAGATGTCGGAGATGAGGGATGTTACGGTGAACACCGGAAGTGGAGAGAATAGGGGGTGGGAACGCTCCGCGAGTACGTAGAATCAAACAACTGCCCCTCCTACCCTAACTGTAACTCGATGCGGAGGAACTTGACGGGTCCTGCCGCTGATTAGAAGCGCTTCAACGAGCTTCCACGTACTGGCATCGAGAATTACGCAGAAACGACAAGAGAAGAGGATACACGGTTATGGCACCAAGGTTTAGAACAGACAAGGGTGGCGAGAGGGAGCGAAGGGCCAGACATGGGAACAGAAGGGATGTTGAGACATGTAAATGAGTGACTATTATCTTATCAAACTATACAAATCAAGCTGCTTTACCTGATTACTTACGTTGCGATCGCGAGATACCATGTGTTTACGTACCAGGTGTAACAACACAATAGCAATAGCCGTGATATTGCAGCGTTAGCACGTTACCGGCGGAATCTATTTTCGGCTCAACTATGAATTATTCTGAACACTTCCCTTGTTGTTGCCCATCTTAACCATCCTGGGTGGTTGAAATCGGTTTCAGTGAGTTCACATTCTGCTATTAGGGTGCTTCTCATTTGTAGCATGAGGTAGTGTTATTATTTATTGTATATGCAATCAATAATTCTTTCTTTTCATTATGTCATGGTATTCATATTTGTACCACTTGTATTATACTTGCAGTGATATCGACAAAAGTGTTGTTTCATGAATTTTCTTGGGCTTACGTTGTGTTTTTGTAGGAATAAAGTGTGAAATAGGGGAATCAGTTGACTAACAGGCTAAGGTATACAACACACGATAGACCGAAGATAATAAGTTTACCGTGTACTGTCTCCTCATCGATCAAGTTCGCTCATGCTAATTCGTGAGAAGCGTCTTATCGAGCGCTACCAATTCCTCCGATTGGATTCGAACCGAAACCCCCTAATCGAGTAACTATTTTTGCGAGAACAAAGGGCGTTTAAGCCCATCCCGACTGTCGCGAAAAATTGTAAGATCGCAACGCATTCCGGGGGCGGTAAAATAGGGAATAAGTGGAAGTTTCGCGAAGCTCGTTATCGATGGCGGAAAAGAACGGCTCTTCTTTGCGAGGAATTCGTTTAGAAGCCGGCGAAAGAGAGATTGTTCCGGCGGCCCCGAAACGGAAAACTTGGTAAGGATACTTCTCTGCGCGCACGAACATCAAGAATTCATTAAGAAATGCCTTGTCGCGATAGAAAGGAGCGAAACAGACGCCCGTTTAATTTGTCTTCTGGCGCATCGCGTCCGGGTAGGAGAGCGCGACTTGGCACGGTGTGTAATTATCGCTCTGAAATTCCAGCGCGTTAAATTCTTAGACGGTAAGCAGCCTCGAGTTTTATGGTCTCGCATGCCTGCGGTCAATCCACGCTCTCTCTCTCTCTCTCTCTCTCTCTCTCTCTCTCTCTCTCTCTCTCTCTCTCTCTCTCTCTCTCTCTCTCTCTCTGCCGGGGTGTCAAACCCCGAGATCACCCCTCTCTCTCTCTCTCTGTCCTGAGAGGGAGAAGGGTTATATTGCCGGGGAATCGATCGCAGACGAGCTATCATGATTACACGCCAGCCTGGTAATAATAAGCATCGAAATCTTACTCGGAGAAAAGTCGCTCGGCCGGAACTAAATCCTATTACCGGCTTGTGTTCTGGCAAAGTAGAACTTTAAATTAGAAGGGGTGATTTAACTGTGGATCAGCCACGGTCACGGTGTTACGGTTCACTACGATATTCCGGTGGGTGTAATTGACGGAATGGATTTCCAGCTGCTGAGGTCGAGTCTCGTATATCTCCATGACAACGCGGAAACTGGTCCACGGAATCCGCGTGGAGACCGTTACTTCTTTAACCCCTATACGAGCCCTTAGTAACAGGTGTACGAAAGATTCTGGGGTAATGCTTCGTTCATTTGTAGTTCAGCGTTAACTTCTTGCCGTACGATCTTCACCTAGGCTAGATGTTGAGATGACGAGGTTAGGAGATTAAATACAATTTTATATTTAAGCATTTATTTAAACTCCACCGCACAATGGAATAACAGTCGGTAGGTTGTGAATTAGTATTGTTAGCACATAACACACAATATTGTACTTTATTAACCCTTTGCACTCGGAGCTATTTTAACTCGAAAGTTAAATATTTCTTCCGACCTAGAATATTTTCAATCTCTGATTTTTTAAATTTGGTGGATGTGAAATTGATGTAATACCTCATAGAATCCTTACATGTTTAGTAATTGATTAGATACCACCATATTTAATAATGTGAACAATATTTTTAAAAATGTACAGCAATTTTTAGTGGCGCTTTAGTGGCATCGGTTAAACTATTAACATGAAAGAAAAAAGTGTGGGTGCTGTGAGTTTCTCGGTAGGCTAGCTGGGACTGATTGACTTGCCTCATTCATTCTTAGGCCCTTTTGTGCGGAAAAATGGCAACACTCGAAGAACCGCAGGTCATAAAGACCTTTCCTCCTCCTCGTGTTCCGTGCATTACAGTGTGTACTCCAACACTAGATATAGAACTTCTTCGTCCTTAATAATTGACAGAAGAGAGCTCAAAGACTAGAAATTAACCTAATCATTTTTATCGGAACTATCATTTAAAGGAGGATTTCTAAGCTCCTTTGTGCAAGACAATGGAATCACAGGATCCGCGTGGCCAGCATTATCTCTTTATCGCCGTACGAGCCCTTAGAAACAGGTGCACGAAAGATTCTCGGCGGAATACTTCATTACAACAAACTTTTGTTCATTCGTAATCCCACATTTCAACCCATTGCCGTCCGATCATCATCAAGGCTGGAACTAGAACTTCTTTGTCCTCAATAATTTCGCAGAACGGAACTGAAAAATGATCTATAAACTTCTTCCTGATGCAACACAGACGCGGAAATATGAATTAAAGTCAAGCGGAAGTTTCTTTATACCGCAGTTCACCGGCTTCGAATAATGTATGTACAAGCTTTAGGTGAACTGTATTAAACTATTTGCTGCCCTAAGCTACGGTATAGCGCATAAAGTTGGACGCACATTTTCCCGAAGAACAGGCGGTAAAACTTTCTATACGGGACAGGTTCATAAAATGGCACGCACTTCGGTGAAATGGCGGTACACGGAAATAATCTCTCTTAAATCTATATCATTTTCCGTTTAGCAAACACATACACGCGACGCGTATAACTATGTTGCAGCCGCCGCCGCGCCGCGCCGCGCCACGCCGCGCCATGCCGGTGGGATTAATCGATTGCTCGGTTCCCCTATTAAAATACCGGGCGATTCTCTTGTAAACTAAACGGACGGATGTTAACGAGAACAGGAAAACGAGTGAGGGGGAGGGGGAGGGGGGTCTCCACCAGTCAAGGAGACAATCAATATGAAATAAGGCGAACGAATCGTGGCGCGGCGCGCTCGTTTTACATAGTTTGGAAATAAAGCGAAACAGCGTAGCGCGACGGCCCCCGGGGCCGAATCCACGGAAATATTATGGTGCCGTAAATACCGAGGAGCTCGTTAAAACGTGATAAATTGCTGTTCGCCGACTGGCGGGTTATAATATCAATTTAATCGGCTGGCAGTGTCGTTAGAAGAGCGGGCGAAAACGTTTGTATCGCGGTAAAATGGACGTGTCGCCCACCGGGGGGATGAATTAGCGCGAAGTAATGCGTCTTCGGATAGAACTCGCCCGTGCTCCTCCGGATTCCTGCTATTTGTCATGGTGGCCAGCATTAACTAGACCTATCATTTAGCCGACGGCCGCATCTGCCGTAATTAAATTCGGTTACGCATAGATGCCTGGATATCGCGTTACCTTCGTGACGAACCTGCGAACGCGAAAGGGACCGATCCAATTTTGGGATGCACCCAGTGCAAAATACGACGAGAATTTTCGCATTTTGACTTTAACATTTATAATATCATGTAGAAGCGAGAAATCCTAAATTGAATTAATCCAGTTAATGTCTTCAGGAGCCTGTCTTGTCAGAAGTATTAAACGTTGAAGTACGTTGATGCATTTCGGAGAAACAAGATAATCTCTTTATACATTTAGAGTAAATAGTGTTTTCTTACTTAACAACCTAATTGTTTTCAATGTAAACGAAGAAGACAGAAAAGTTCAGGTCAGCAAACTTTATTGAAACAATTCCCTCTACACTGTTATACAGGGTGTCTCAAAATTTCTTCAATTCCCTGAAATGGACGGTTCCCGAGGTGATTTGAAGCGACATTTTTCGTTTCCAAAATGTCCGGTGTGGCTTCGATTAGGAGTTATTTACGAAAAAAATCGGACCAATCCGAGCGCGACCTAGACGCGTGTTGGCAAAGATGGTCCGGCGCGCCAGCAGTCGTATGGGTCTGTCGCGTCTAGGTAGCGCTCTGATTGGTCCGTGTTTTTCGTTAATAACTCCTAAACAAAGTGACGGCTGACGTTTCGTAAAAGGAAAATGTCGCTTCGAATGACCTCAGGAACCGCCTAGTTCAGGGAGTTGAAGGAATTTTGGGACACCCTGTATACAACCTGTCTGCTGCACGAAAATTTAATGTAACTACCATGCGTTAGTCTGGTTGAAAATTGAGGCATTTCTTCCTAGATACTGCACAATGTCAGATTTCTTCTCCTTTATGATATTAAAAGAATCCTCATAGGTTATGCTTTTTTTTAGAACGAAATAAATTTCTGTTCTCTTATAGCCAATATTTAAGCATTCAAGTAAACGTAGACATACAATAATTATAAATTGTCTTCTTCCTTTTGTAGAATTATTGAAGACAAATAAAGAAATTAAATTATCGTACGGCGAGTTAATGAAGGAATACGTGTCGAGTTCAATGAATGCCACTGCTCATTAAGCTTGATTTTACAAAATACCCAATATATAATGAAACGCAATTTATCTATTTTTGAGCCTGGGTCTATATCTTTCAAAATTCGGTAGAATTAGACATCCTTGTCTGATCGGCTTGTAAAGGGAATTAATCGCGGGCGTACGACTTTCTTCGAAAGAAAGCAACCCGATCCGATCCCCGAAATAGCCCCGGACTGGTTAATTGAATTAAAATTCCCGCGGCGGCGTGAATGTTTCAGCGAGACGCCCGATCGGTTCAGTGAACTCCTCTAAACACGTGTCCGGCGTGTATTAATGGCGACGTTGCGCATAATTCCCGTCGACAGGTTTAATCAACAATCACGATCCAAAGTGACAGTCTCCTTAATCACGAAC